>JAGWCC010000026.1:1943272-3421545 GCA_022651775.1 Drusus annulatus | reverse complement strand
TGACTATCAGTGTTTTTCCTTACGAGGAATTATTATAAATAGGTGATTTATCATAAATTAAATGTTTATTGAAAAAAAAAAAAAGTATGTTTTTATTTTCTATTTTTTTTTTTTTTACATGAATACCGCACAAGAGTCTCAACTGCTCCCAACCGTCTAGAGCCAGTGAGACTATGGCATCCCCAAATTGGGTATGTTGTGAGGCTGAAAGTAGTGGGGAGGGGAAGGAGATCGGGAAGAGGAAGGTTGGGAAGTACCTGGCTATTCAGATCTGGTCACCAAACACGGCTAAAGCCATTTCAAGCAACGTTTCGATTCTGAATGGTGGTCTTTCACCAGGGCGATACTTAGAGTATCTACCACTCTGGAACGTGCCGCAAATATACTTGTTATTATTTTTATATGAATTAAATGTGTTATGACACATATTAATTAAATAAAAGTAATATGTTACATTTAATAATGTTTTTTATACTTCAATTCAAGTTAAATATCTGCAATATGCGTTAGTAAAAAATAAATACCAATAATCCATTGCATTTGGAGCTTGGATGTTTTTAGCAGATATAAATCTTGTATTTACTTATAGGAAAACATGTAAAACTCAATTTTGGCAAATTGTGGGTTGGACACTTTCTTCATAACTATGTCCAATTTGTAGTCTTAAAAAGTTGGTCACCTTGTGTGTTTCGATAACAGACGGTTTGTCTAAAAATTTATTAACCGGATGAGATAATGGTAGAAATATCTACCAAAATATCATAATGTTAACATAGTTTAAAATCAATTATTACCTATCACGGAGATGTTAAAAAGAGAAAAATATATAAATTGTTTTTTTGAGATTGTCTAGATAAAACAATGATCTACCCGCATCGCTGGTGAAAAAGCAATGTTGAGCCGGGGTTTTTATTTGGTACTAGTCGATCGCTTGAAATATTTTACAGACCCGTTTTAAAATTACTTGTGGATCTTTTTATTTTTTTTATTATTTATACAAAATTTGTAATGGGGAAATAGGTAATTACTTAAGGGTCAACACTCAATAATGATGCTAAACGTCACTTTATAGTAACATTCTGATATAAGCAATACTAAAAATTATGCATGTGCAAATTTTCTCTGGGTAGTTAGCAAAATGTCTGAGGTTCCCAGTGAATACATTTTTTTAACTGTAATCCTTTAAATCCTATGAAAAATATACTAAAATTTCACTTAAAGGTGCAGTTTGAAAACCAGGAAAGGCATTTTTGAACTTTTTACCTTAAACTGCAATGTGGATTTCATAAATAATGTTAAAGATTACTGTTCAAGTATTGTATTCACTGGAAACCTTTGACATTTTTCGAAATATTTGAAGAAAATTTGCAGATAAATTATTTGTAGTTTTATTACACTAGAAAGCAAAAACGTGTGTTTTTTTGGGTGGTGACCCTTAACGCAAATATTTTTTCATACTTAGTACTCAATATTACTAAAAACCTCCTTAACAGCAACATAAAACAAAGTGCAACTCACTGCCACAAACATGGATTTCTGATAAAATCCGAGATGGCTAAATGTTTAAAAAGCAACCATGCGCATTGCACAATCGTAATTAGTTTTCTAAAAATATCTCTAGGTCGTTCATTTCCCACGTGCAAAGGGGGTCCCTAATCCGTGCAGTCAAGCCGTTACGGGAACAAACGTCTTTCTTTTTTGAATTTAGCCGCGCAATTTCCTCGTCAAAGCGCAAACAATGTCCCCGATGTCGGAGGAAAACGTTTAGAGCCGCGGATACAAAAAGGCTCCTCGAAAACAATTTTCTCGGCATTTAAATTTTCACTTACCGTTTTTTTAATCAGGAGCGAAACGGAATGAACTCTGTTTCGTGTTATCTTTTCTTTTGCAGCTTTTACATTTCTTTTATGTATTAATATATTTATTTGGGAAAACATACAGTTGTAAATATAGGCATTTTGATATAAATGTTTGAGGTTACATTGATAATTATTTAACCAAGTAATTAGTTGTTAATAGTAACAAGTTACTGCTTTCTAGTTAATAAATGGTTTTGAAAAAAAAAGTTTTTTCTTTTAGTTAGTGAATCTTTGATTTTTTTTCATTTCGTTGGGAAGACTATCCCCTTGAATAAATAATTATTATGTATTTGTTGCATTGAAAATAAGTAAATGAATAATTATATTCAATGCAAAATACAATATTTCAAAAATAAGCCAAATGTAAGCAAGGTATATATATATATAATACAAGTTTCCAGGCAGTATACCACACACCTGAAATTTTTTTAGGCTCTATCGTAAAAAAACTTGTTCATCCATATAATATAATATAATATTTCTAAGTTATTTTTTTTTATTTTAGTCTTCATAATTTGAGATAATAGCTTGTGGTTAAGGGAGGAGCAATTGCATAATCTTTAGTGATAAATTATAATGATGATAAGTGTAATTAATTGTTCAACAAACCAAAATATCATAGTAAAGTAGTTAAAAACTTAGAATAACTATTTTGACTCTGTAATGGATTTATATGTAAAATTAATACTCTATTGAAGTTATGATAATAGATTAAAAGAAATATTTAAACAATATCAATAATCCAAAACAAAAAATATGAAACAGAAAAAAAATCAGAAACTGAAAATGTCTTTTTAGTTTCTGGCTTTTTTTCTGTTTCACATTTGTGTTTTAGATTATTGATATTATTTTATAATTAAAAAACATTGATTCTTTAAAGTTAATTCCAATTTCAATATTACAGTAAATCATTATCTAAATCCAAAGACTTATTTTGTTTTTTTTTTTATATAGTAATTCATAATTCATGTTTGACATATTTTAAATTCAGGTATATGTAATAAATATAACCATTAACCATAAGTACCTTTTTGTCATCACTCTGTGTCTACGTTGATTAAGTTTTAAAAAACCATGGGATATTTTTAATGGTTTGAAAACATTTGATTTAATTAAGGTACAAAATTGTTCCAATGACAACTGTGGTAGAGGTGTAAGATCGCTGAATCTGACCCCAAAAGTAGCGGGTTTAAAACTCAGTTAGCTCGAATAATACAAAAATATTGAATGTTTTCACGAAATAGGAAATTCGTTGTTCCTAATGTAGGTAGCTGAGTGAAATAAAGGCTTGTTTTTTCGTAAGTGACGACTATTCATAATCGAGGTGTTTTTTTAAACAGGTTAACCTCAACATAATCACTTGATCTGATAAACCACGTATTCCCTAAATCTTTCACTGATCCTTTCTTGTTCCCACTATGTTATGCCATTTTTACTTCGGTCAGTAAAATTGTAAGAAATTCAAATTTTAAAATGTGTGTTTTTATGGTCTTATAAAAATCTATAAAAATAAGGTTTAATGAGCTTATTTTTTTTTACACATATAACGAGACAAACATTTGCCATTGAAATACAAGTGAGTGATTAAGAAGCACAGTAAAACTAGATGGTGAGATGTTCCTACACAATAGGTGTTATTACAAAATTATAACTTTATTGTTTTCGGTAAAAAGGGGCAAAATAACATTATAATTAAAGTTAGGTAAAATAAGAAGAAAAAAGAAAGCAAGAAGTCATTATCTATCTGCTTTGTAAAGAAGGCACTATCGTATTCAATGTTTAAAAGCTTAATTCTCAAATAAAATAATGTAATGAAATGAAAAAATAACATTTTATAAGACTACAGACTTTATTTAAACTTTTATGGCCGACCGGTTTCGCTTAGCCTAAGCATCATCAGGGTTCAAAATGATACTAAACAAAAATACAAAGAAGGCGGTTGCATACAGAGGGAGAACACAATATTAAATAAAATAAGAGAACAGTGAGAAAACAAAAGAATATTAAATTATAACAGAGAGAAAGATAACATGAATTGAAATAGTCTTAAAAATATAAATTAGTATTGTACAAAGTTATTTTTTCATTTTATTATTATGTCAAATCACAAAGTATTTGCTTTCTTTCAAAATATAGTATAACGTCAATACAATACGATGCATTTACAACTTAATGCATAATAATATGGCATTTAAAAAAATATATAGATACTCAATCTTTTATTTTTCCTCAGTTTATTGAATCGCTAGCTTTATTCTAACGCCCTTATTCGAAACACAGCCCTGTCCCTTTCATAGTAGGCCCTGTTTTATTTCAACCCTCATAGCGCGAGGGCGGGAATAAGATTTACGGTGGCGGGATCGGTTAGTGCCCTCTGGTGCATTGTTTAAGAATTAGCATTGCTGAAGTATGTAAGCCAGAGTATGTTTAATGCTCCTCACATTTCTTGCTGCCCTGATACCTACCCCTATACGCTAAGCCTCAGGAATGTCTTTTGGAAGCATTCTGGAGGTGTTTTCTCTTGAACATTTATTAAAATAATTATTTTTTATATCAACCCCTATCATGCAAAACTAAAACTAGTTATGTTTGTAACCGTTTCACATTAATCTGGAAGATACTTTGTTTTAAACTACTTTATTTTTTAATGAAAATTAAATAATTACTTTGTATAAGACCACAGATTTAATTTTTAATTATATGACTGACCGGTTTCTCTTAGCCTAAGCGTCATCAGGGTACAAATTAAACTAAACAAAAAATGCAAAGTGTGCGGTTATATTTACATACAGAGGGAGAACACAATAAAAAATAAAATAAGAGAACAGTGAGAAAACAATAAATTTATATTTAAACTATAACAAAGTAACGGATAGAAAGAGACATATAATATGAAATGAAAGAGGAAAAACGTCAATCGAAAGGTTGATTAAAGAATAATGAGTAATTTTAAGAAACAAACGTGGTATGGGACTAGCAGGCGGCAGGGATTTTTTTGAATTATATGTCATTTTGAAAAAACAAACTAATAGGGTAATTTTTATTGTAGGTACTTTATATTGGATCTCGACAGACAATCTTACTAGCAAAATAAATTAATAAAAAAATAAATTAAAACCTTACCAGCTGTTATCTTCTACTTTATTTCTAAAAAAATACCAAGTTCTTTGAAACCTTGCACACTTTTGAGTACTTTTTAAATACCTTAGAATTCATCTAATTAAGTTCACATTTTAAGCTGTTTTAATGGCGATGCTCCTTTACTACGAATTTTAATATTTCCTCCCATCATTCTTCTTATTTTCATCATTTTGAATACTTCCTCGGCTTATAGCATTTTCTTTCAACATAAATTTAAATCCGCTTTGAAGAAATCCGTTAAAACCTTACTTTACGTGGTCTTCCTTCAAAAGTAAAAAAATCTTTATAGGTAAAATATTTCAGTAAACGCTTACAAGTCGCTTATGACTTTCTGACATTATGGTCCACGACTTCATATTTAATATGTTTTATCTGTTCAAAAGATTAAAACGAAAATCTGGTTTTACAATTCTTTTTGACGTGGGGAGGCAATCGTTCGCAAACGAGCGACAGTTTCTGTAGAAGTAATTTACAACTTCAATAACTCAGCTTCAAATTAACGTAGCGCCGCCATCTTAGTCTTGTTTAAAATAAATAAATAAATGAAGGATAATTGTGCCAGTACTGCTTCGACATTCGTTGCGGCTGGACGTCGCGGATTGTTCAAAGCACAAATTTAACACACGATTTTAGAAATTCCGGATTCCATACGTATCCATAAACGGAATCATATCTCGCAGACTAGTATTATTCAATCCAAGCGAACCAAGTTATTTTGAAGAGGAGTACATATTTTATGATTTATTTTAGGTTTCAAGTGTGTTTCTCAAAAACTCAAAAAGATACAAGGCTGTAAATATGGAAAATTTTAAAAATTCTCCATTTTCTAAAAATGTCGCGATAAATGAAGGCAAAATACAAAAATAATTACAAAAATTGGACACAAATACTTAGAGTACAAAATTGCATAGAGATGTACCATGTATCCAAAAACGCTGGGTCCGGGCGCAAAACCAACGCGCAGTACTGCCGCGAATATAGGCAACGTAAGCGCGCTCTGACAACTCAGGCGGCATCTGATGAGCCTGGGACAAAGTATTTATTTTTAGTATAGATGTGGATTTTGTTCCATTTAAATAACTGGCAATGTTCGAAACTGTCTAATATATGTTTTAATGATTCATTAACGATTCATTAACAAAATGATTCGGTACATATTTAAGTTCTCGCATTTTAGAATGTATTTTTTTTTAATTGGCCGATTTACAAATGCCAAATAGTTTACGTAAACAAGAATCTGTAATTTTTAGTGGTATTTTTTTTGTGAATACCACACAAGAGTCAACTGCTCCCAACCGTCTAGAGCCAATGAGACCATGGCATTCCCGATCGGGGTATGTTGTGAGGCTGAAGATAATGGGGAGGGGAAGTAGATGGGAAAGAGCTCGGATAGGAAGTACCTGGCGGTTCAGATCTGGTCACTAAACACGGCATATGCCAAAGCAACGTTTTAAACAACGTTTCGATTCCGAATGGTGGTCTTTCGCCAGGGCGATAGTTAGAGTATCTACCACTCTGGAACATCCCGCAAATGTACTATTTATTATTTTATTTGAATTAAATGTGTTAGGACAAATATTAATTGATTAAAAGTAATTTGCGCACGCCGGGCTGAACCCGTGATATTTATGTTCGTAGTCGAGCGTCTTGGGGGCCGTGTTTATTTATTACTTCATATTATTTTTCTTCTCCCCTTTCCTATGGGAGATTTGCTATCGTCAATGAATCTTTTATACAAGTTCAATATGTTTTGACGAGATGCAGTGTAGCATATTTCTCTTTCACGTCTTTCTCTGAATCGATGAAATGAAGATGGTTTCGACCATGAGTTTTGAGTTATTACAATTATATTCTTTCTCCGTACTTAAACACGAAAACAATATAAACGATTAACTTAGTCTAACTAAAAGCAACAAAGACGGAAGATATACAACATTCACATGACTCACCACCAATGCAAGATTTTTTTTTTTTTTTTTATTTAATGAAGAAAATACAGATACAGACAGTAAATTAATAACAAGTATATAAATACATACACTGGAGAATTAGCCTGTATCACAAACATTTCTTACTGATTTACATATTGTAGCTGATAAATGCATCTCTATCGAATATTTGTTTACAAATTTAAAGGGAAATAAAAGTAAATCGATTAATTAAGGGTTACAGTGAGAGAAGAAAAATAAAGAAAAAATAAAGCAAATGCAGTGTCTAAGAAAGAATTAAATTAAAAATAATAAGTACAGTAAGTTGTTTTTTTTTTTTTTTTTTTTTCTAAGTGAACACAGCTTTCAATTTTCTACCAAATGTACCACTTGTATCAAAGAATATGTCGGAATTCATTGAAGCTTGATGTTGATTATATAAATCGCACATTCTTCTAATTGGATCCCTGACACCAGCATTTGTGCGTGCCCGGCTAATGTGAAATAAGTCCTTAAGTCTAGTTGTTCTGGGTGGTATTTTGAGGTTGATTAGGTTTACTAAGGTAGGACAGTCAATTATGTTATTGCAAACTTTAAACAGGGTCGTGAAATCAAGGTGTATTCGCCGGTTATACAGAGTGGAGACGTTATAGTTGGATAGCATATCTATGTATCCCCGTCTAGGTGCGCTCATTTTGTAATTAAGGAAATATAGAAATTTCCTTTGGATACTTTCTATTTTATCTTTGTAGACGGTGTAAAGTGGAGTCCATATGGGGGCGCAGTACTCAAGTTGAGAACGGACCAGCGTATAGTAGAGAAGAAGGTAGGTTTCAGGTTTTCGAAATACACGGCTGTTTCTGAAAACAAAACCTAGCATACAGTAGGCTTTGTTCACAATATTCTCAATGTGTGCATCGAAATGAAGTTTGGAATCAAAAAGTATGCCTAGGTCCCTTATACTATAAACGCGCTCAAGTGGGTAGTTACCAATGTAATAATTGTGTATTATAGCGTTCTGATTTTTAGTGAAACTTATTTGTTTACATTTGCTGAAACTTAGATACATTTTATTTTCATTGCAAAACGCTTCAAACCTTACTAAATCTCTTTTTGGATGAGCAGACAATCATTTAAGTTCCTAACAACAGCAAATATTTTTATATCATCAGCGTACAAGAGAAACAAACAGTGCGAAAAACATTTGGTAACGTTATTGATAAAAAGTATAAATAACAGCGGACCCAGAATGGATCCCTGTGGTACGCCAGAGGTAACTGGTTCCCATTTAGAAGTATGTCCTCGTAATGACACAGCTTGCTGTCTTTTGTTAAGTATGAGACAAACCATCGTAATAAATTTCCCCTAATTCCGTTGTACATAATTTTTTTAATAAGAATAAGATGGTCAACCTTATCAAAAGCTTTTTTGAAGTCGCAGTAAATTGAATCAACCTGGTGGCCTCGATCCATGTTGGTAAATAAAAAGTTTGAATAAATGAGTAAATTACTCGTGGTAGACTTGCCTTTGACAAACCCGTGTTGTTGATCTATAATTTTGGCGGCAAGCTGCGGATATATGTTGTCATGGATAAGTCTTTCCAAGAGTTTTGGGATCGCGGAGAGAATGGAGATTGGTCTATAGTTTTCCACATTATGACGCGAGTCACCCTTGTGGACCGGTATGATATAGGCCAATTTCCACCTGGCAGGAAAACCCTTCACTCAGACATTTATTAAATAATATAGTAAGAGGCACACACAGTGACGACGCAGCTGATTTAAGGAAAAACGCCGGTATTCCATCGTGACCTGCACCCTTGTTTATATCTAGTGACTTTAAATTTAATAGCACTTCTTTTCAGTTAGTTGAATCGTGTGAATGTGTGCAAATCCAGAGTCATAAACTGATTCAGGTGGGTCGATGTCGATTGTGTCATTGATGGAGGCAGGTTCAAACGTTGACTTAAAGAAATTAGAGAACATGTGACAAATTTCTTGGGCATCATTAGATTTATGGCCTTCAAAGGACATAGCAGCAGGGTATCCATCAGACGATTTTAGTGAAGATACATATGTCCAAAAACTTTTGATATTGTTTTGCAATGAACTTTCAATGGTATCGAAAAACGACTTTCGAGTTTCACTACTCAACTTTTTGTGTGCAGCACGCAAGAAAGAAAATTCACGGTAGTCGGAAAGACCTTTATATGTTTTCCATTTAAGCCAGACTTTATCTTTTTTCGTGATAACTTAATAAGTTGTGGTGTGAACCAGATGGGAAATTTCTCGTTTCGTCGTGCTAAAACTGGAATAAACTTATCAATTAAATTATTTATAATTACATAAAAAGTGATCTACCGCTTCTTCGGCTGACAAAGTTGCGGTTTCGGAGATCCAATCTACACAATTAATACAATCATTAATTTGAGTATAATCGGCTTTCCTAAAATTGCGCCTACGCTCTTTGTTGTTTTTAATTTTCGATTGGATCACGGAGGATATGTCGAATTCTAGGGCCGGATGATGTCTGTCTTCCAAAAGAAGGGGGTTGTTACAACGTTTTACGTTTGTTTCGCGACTGTAAAATATTAGGTCTAGATATTTTTATTGTGGTTCGGAATACAATTATATTGGTGTAGGTTCATTAATGACGTTGTTTGAAGCAAAGATTGAGATGCAGTCGTGTTTGAAAAGGCGCGACCTTGACTGCTGCTTTCGGAAAATGCCCAAGTAAGATTAGGTAAATTCATGTCTCCTAACACGCAAAACACGTTGTTTGGTTCCAATGAAAATACGGATTCCAGGTTGTTGGAGAAAATATCATAAAGGGTGGCTGGCGAGGCAGGAGGTATATATACCGCACAAATGATGACATTAAGAGATCTTACCGGGATAGATACGAATATAAGCTCGATTTGAGTGTTTTCCCAGTCATCGATGCGGGAAGCTGCGAGCTCTTTGCGTACTGCCACCAGCACTCCGCCTCCGTCCTTCTTACCGGTAAGCATACGGTCTCTGTCTCGTCGGAACACTGTGTATCGGGAATCTATGACTTCGGCCGTATTTACACTAGCTTCGAGCCATGTTTCAACTAGAACTATAACATCATAATTATTCGATTGAATATTTATAAGTAGCGACTCTGTTTTAGTTTTAATACCACCACAATTCTGGTAGTAAACAGATATAGGCGAGGTCATTTCACTAGCGTTAGAGTGTGTTTCAACATATTCCACATTAGCGGGAGCGGCACATTTAGTAGAAAATAAGTACATGAAGCTTGCAAATTATATAGAACATATTGATTCATTATGAGGTTAAAGAGTATAACATATTTAAAGGTTTTAAAGTTTGAAAGAATGTGTAGAGAACGTAATAGTATTGTAAGATTGTGGAGACACTGATGGTTTGACTAAATATCAATTTTAATAAATGTCTCGAGGCAAAAGTTTTTTTTTCTGCTAACGTTGAAAAGCCGTTAACCCCTAATCATCCTTTATCGAACAGTCAAATTCATTCGCCTGGATTCAACTTTCATCAAAAATCGATTAGCATCCCCTTTTACACGACGCCCACAATTTGCTTGGCAATTTATTTGAAACGACGGAAAACCGTGTACTTTGATGCATGAAATTAAATGCAGGAGGAAATATTCCTTGTTAGAATTCTGGGCCAAATGTGATTGGTGCAAGAAATTGAAAATGATATCAAAATTTAGGGCGGCGATGCAATCAAATTGGGTATCAAATCTTGATTCGAAAATATCCCCCCTTCATGGCGTTTTAGAATGTGGAATATTGATACTTAGTTTTCATGGATGTGGATTTAATGGGTATAGTTTTGCATTTTTCTTTTTTATTATGGGAACACCTATTTCGGAACAATTATAGTGCATTCAGATATGAGGCTTGACTGTAAAAAAAATGGCATTTTTTATTTAATACTTCGATTTGACATATTGCATATTTTTATTTCGATTTAACATCTAATAAATGGTTTATTTGATAGGAACACGAAAAACCACATGTAAAAACACAATCATCCCGCAAAGCGATAAAATTATAGAATGGTTGATCATTTTTTTAATCCTTACGTAAAATGCCACTAATATCTGAAAACCGTGTAAACATATTTTTGTTTTATGTTTAAGTTACGTCCTTTTAACATTGAACAATCTTAGATTTTGGAATTTTATGGAATTTGAACGATTCCATCCCTATCATTTTTTTCTACATTTATTTGTCAAACTGTAGGTTGTTTTTGTTAGTCTTATTGTTACTTAACTTATAATCAAAACATATTTTTGCAGCTTTAAGGTTACGTTTTTGTTTTACTGTCACCAAACTTACAAAGTATTAACAGTATTTTGTTTAAATTAACCTTCTTTGAGGGAACGTTTAATTTAGTTTAACTTCGTTTGGAAAGTGTCCACTTTGAGGGTATTAATTATGCAGTGTCCTCTCCTTGGCGGTTTCCATTATGCCTATAAAACAAATTTTCCAAAGTTCTAAGAGATTTCGTCGCTTAATAGATATTTTAATAAATTTCATTAGTTGCCGAAAGCTACCTGGTAAAAGCTCGTTGAATATAACCACTGTCAACGGGTTGCGTAATAAATAAATTAAGCAATTACATTGCATTAGGAAATTAATTATTGACGAAACTATCTAGATATTTTTATATAATAGGTATGTAATTTTTTATTCATATGTTAAAAGATTTTTGCGTAAAAAATATTTTCAGTATAGTCTAAAGAGGTTTTTTTCAAAGACGTTTCTTTATGTTCCCAGTTAACAAGCAATATACTCGTATAAAGGAACATATTATCACCAGAAAACATTAAAAAAACATTTTTTCTTATTGCGTTTCTTTTTCAGTACTATGAAAATACACATCAGCAAAAAATAATCAAGTTTGCTTTAATTTTCAAAAAAATTTTGAAATATTTCTGGTATATATTAATCCGATTCCTTGTTATCTGTTAAATACGTCTCGAAACAAAATCAATAATATTCCAATAACTTAAATAAAAATAACATTTGGGTGTGACCGAGAATAGAACTAGGAATCCCGCGTTTTCCGGACGAATACGTTAATCATTTCCGCCACTAAACCGCCTTTCAATTCAGCGGTTTTAGGCTACTACATATTTTTTTGAAAATCATTAATACTGTTTCAATATACTTTCCTTTGAAAATCTGAATGCATCATTTTAGTGCACAATACTACCCGCACTAAAACAACAATATTACCTGCGAATTCAAATTTACCAGGACATGGAGCTTTTGATACGGAAACCATGCATCAGTTAGCATTATGCTTTATTGGCAATTTTAGTTAGGAAACGAGTATGATATACATTGCTCTAAGTCGTACGTTTGAACAATATTTACTAAGCAAATTTTGAATTACGTTAGTAAGTTCCTAAGTTAATTTTGTTTATTTTTACTACCATGTTGTCATGTATTTTTATTTTTTTACATGAAAATATGTCAGACTAAACTTTAGAATCTAAGAACTTTAGATGTCTAAATTATTAGCTTTTATAACACAGAGTTTGAAAAAATAATTTTGTGAGACCGGCATAGCAGTGAAAGAGAGAAAAGGAGGAAAAAACAGGAAAAGGAGGAAAATAACAGAAGAAAATCGAGCATTGAAAGACAAACGACCGCAATACAACGAGAGACACGATAAAGTGATTTTGCAGCATGACAATGCTCGACCCCATGTTTCGGAGGTGGTCAAGACATACTTAGAAACGTTGAAATGGGAAGTTTTACCCTACCCGCCGTATTCTACTCTGACTATTACTTGTTTCTACCAATGGCACACGACCTGGCTGACCACCACTTCCTGTCTCATGAAGAAGTAAAAAATTAGATCGATTTGTGGATCGTTTTAAAAAATGACCAGGTTTTTCAACGCAAGATTCGTTGGCTGCTTGAAAGATGGGACAAAGTAGTGTCCAGCGATGGACAATACTTTAAATTATAAACTTAAAATCTGTTAATTGTACAATAATTTTCTCAAATTTAAAAAAAAGACGGAAGCAAAGTTGTACACTTAATAACATATTCCGACAAGAAACGTGATGAAAGGTTTTTTTATGTTTACAAATAATAATTGAGTTTGCTAGACATTGCTTTCTCTGTTTCCATATTTATATAATGTACAGTATTTTCAAAACGGACTAAAGTGGTGGGAGGTATTTTTATTGTGTCCAATGCCTCCTTAACGGCGATGACCACTTGAAACCGACTGTTGCCTTTAAAAGCTTGTTTTCGCTTTTCTCGAGTTTTGGGCAAATTCCCGCTGACGCACATCTCAACATCGAGCTTAAGGCTGTTATCCGTGCCTGAGCCGGGGTCCATCTCGGGTGGTAATCGGTGTAGCATTTGGTAGGCATTATGATAACATACTTTCAGCGTAGAATTGTCTTCCTTCCTAAAGTTGTTCTACGAAATCCCACGGATGGACGTGGAAAAAGTTCTAAAGAAGGTATGTATTACGTGTGTACTGTCTCTTGAGAAACGTCACCTAATCTTCTGAGCATCGTGTTTCATCTTGTCGTACTTAAATCGATGTCAAATAATTTCTTCACTTTATTATTTAAAAATGTGCGCATTATAAAAATCACTTTCAGACAAACACCAGAGGTCGCGGGTTCAATCTCGACGTGCGCAAATAAAACGTATTTTATCAATATGTGTCAACACATTTAATTAATATAAAATAATATATACCATATTTGCGGCACGTTCCAGACTAATAAATACTTTAAAGTATCGCCCTGGTGAAAGACCACAATTCAAAACTAAAACGTTATTTAAAATGGCTTTAGCTGAGTTTTGTGACCAGATCTGAATAACCAAGTACTTCCTGACCTTACTCTTACCATCTACTTCTTCTCCCCACTACCTTTAGCCTCACAACATACCCCGATTGGGGATGCCATAGTCTCACTGGCTCTTGACGGTTGGGAGCAGCTGGGACTCTTGTGCGGTATTCCCTACAAAAAAAACACAATATTTACATATTTTATGATACAAGATAATATGAATACTTACTCACTAGTAGTGTTACTAACTAACAATAGAGAGTTTAGCATTTTGAGATAATCCTCATTAAAAGAAAATATGCCAAAATTATACCTCCAAGAAAAGTATTTAGCACGATCATACATACTATGTTACTTCAAATTATTCATCAAATTATTCATGCACGTGTGAAAAAGAGATCAGTAAAAAAATCACAGTACATGCACAAAGGACTTATCTCTCGTTTTCCAAAAGGTAGTTGCAAGTAGGTATATGTTAAAAATTCATACCCCGTCGTTGTATATTCAATGGAAATCTTCACGAAATCCACTCCCTTGCGCCTACGAGTTGAATTAAAGTAATTAAAAACGAATACACCCTAAACGATTTTCCATGGGCTCGCCCCGCCTTGCATCGCAATGCAGAAATCAAACGATATCTGAAACGGCGAGGGGATCTGAAATAGTCGTTTAATTAATTCCTTCAATGAAATACGGCCTCCTGCGGACGCAGCAGTTGCCAAATAGCCACTTTAAATTGAAATTCTACGGAATATCGCTGTCATCTAATATGCAGCCATCCCGGCCTGAAAAAAATGTCAAGCGTCAACTGCGATATTATATCTCGGCCAAGCTCGCCGTAGAAATTATTAAGTTGCTGTGGTGTACATTATTATTCGTGGGAATTTACAAAAGCGATAATGAATTTTACAGTATGGAAATTATCGACAGCTGTTTTGAAAGATCTACGGGTAAAGAAGTCAGCATCATTATTTCGACGTTGCTTTAAAGAAGTAAATAATATTGTTGAATTTGACCGATTCGAGCGTACTTTTCTGCACCACGGAGTCAGTTACTACCTTCATGTTTTCTGTTGGAATTATTCCATTATCATTGCAATGATTCCACCGTGCGTCTCAACAAATAGATTGCAATATTTGGTACATTCATTTTCAAGTATTTTTTTTACCTTCAAAATCGACCGTGGTGAGCGATTAATAAAAGTATTTTATGAGAAATTCCGCCGTTTGAGGGGCCAACATTTTGACAGTATTTTACTAGCGGTAAAGTTTATAGTAATTTAGCTAAGTTACAGACCCCTTATCCGGTATAACCAATTTATAAACGAAAATAAGATATTTTATTATATTTTTAATGATATTAAGGGTCAGCACCCAAGAATGATGCTAAAAATGACTTTGTAGTATTCTAATACAAGCAATACTATAAATGACGTATCTGCAAATTTTCTATGGGTAGTTAAAAAAAATTAGGTTTCCAGTGAATACATTATTTTTACTGTAATCCTTTAAATTCTATGAAAAACATACTTAATTATCAGTAAAAGGTGCAATTTTATAACCACGAAAGGCATTTTGGAACATTTTACCTAAAATTCCAGTATGAATTTCATACAAAAATTTAAAACATTACTATTTAAAAATTGTATTCACTGGAAACCTTAGACATTTCTCTAACTACCCGAATAAGATTGACAAATAAAGAATTAATAGTATTGATTGTACTAGAAAACCATTTCCTGCAAGGAAACGAAAGAAATTCGCTTACCTTAGAGAATTTTGAAAAAAAAAAAATTAAACCACCGATAACTTTTTTTGTATTCAATTTGAAAAATTGGTATTATTTTAGCGCTTTATTTATTTTCTTAATTGCAAGTGGAAATTAATAGAACTTAATTTAAACCTTTCATCGGATTTCCTGTCGATTTCCCGAATAAATAATTAACGATAAGCAAATACTGTAGATACAAATCTTGGAAGCCGATTAATTACATAGAAAGAGGGTATCTTTAAAATATTAACAGGTTATCTGTTTATTTTAATCAAAGCCGAGCGCTTCCACGCTTTCCAATTGTACCAGGGGAGATTTTCCTTTTGAGAAGGAGATAGAATTTCCCTCCTACCAAATTTAAGAAAGCGATCGGGTGCGAACGGCTTACAGGACCAAATTACTTTTTTCACTAAACCAGCTACTTAAATGGCCCGGGGATAAGGGCGAAACACGCAAACTACCCTTTACACTTTGCAAACGGTTCATTAGCATTTTTATTTCATTCGAAATCTTTATTTTATTCTATTTATTTTTAGTATTTTTACCACTGGTGGAGGTCGAAAGAGTATTTCTAACACATTCCACAATAGGAAATATTTGCGTACTTTCTTTATCATGGATATAACTACAGTCTGTTCCTGTAATTATATATTTCATGCCCATTGACTTTCTATTACATATTCGTATTTCGTATGAAACGAACCAGTAAGTGAAAGGTACACCACCCTGGTGAGATACCGCCATTCAAAAAAGGAACGTTGCTAGAAATGCCTTAAACTATAATTAATGGCCAGGTCTAAAGAATTAGGTATTCCGTAGAACTTTCAGCTTTCTCCTCTCTTTTCTTTCGGCCTATTTTCACACCCTACACAACCACGCTGGATTAATATCTGCGTGCGCAAGAAAGAACGGAATGAGTCAATAATCGCAGATATTTGGGAGAGCTAAAACAAAATCTCGGAATTTTGTTTTTTGTTTGTAAATCTGTCATATGTCACATGTCCTTCTTTAAAAAATAATAGCACAATATTTTATTTTCTGACTCTTCTTATTTTCCATGGCTAGATATGTATCTATAGAATAATTCTGCATATTTAACTCAAATTTGTTTTTTTTACGCATTCCGTTCTTCCTTTCATGCACAGATATTATAAAAAAGAAAATTATTGTCATTTATATTCAAACCTCCACGGCACCTTGACTGCCTCCATGGTCGAGTGGTAAGACGCTCGACTACGAATCCAAAGGTCGCGGTTCAAAAACTCAATTTAATTAATATGTTTGTATAATGGCTTTTAGCCGTGTTTGGTGACCAGATCTGAATAGCCAGGTACTTCCCAACCTTCCCTTCCCAATCTCCTTCCTAAACACTACCTTCAGCCTCTTTATCCTATTTGGGAAATAGTCTCACATCTAGGGAGCAGTTGAGACTCTTGTGCGGTATTCACGTAAAAAAAAAAAAAAAAACCAAAATGAATAAGTGAAAACGTGACCTCGTAAAATATCTCGAAAAATAAATGATAGATTGATTCCGTTCGGTAGAAAAACCTCCAAATAACACCTAAAAAGACGTGTTATTTGTTATTTCAGAGGTTTCACCTCTAGGCAGTGGTGTCTGACCCAAAAACTAATGTATGCCAAAGGGATTCGCGTCTAATCTATTCTCGCAAGATTCAAATCACGTTATGAATGTGTAAGCAGAATCCCCCAGGTGATAAAAGTACCAAGGCCAGTGGTGCAAAAGTAATTAATTCGGAATAGCTATTTGATTTAACGTCTCACACAAATATCCCAAGTATTTTGACACCATATTTTGTTTTCCCGGTATTAATTAAAAATAAGAAAAACGGAATTATTTTTAGCATTTTGACGCCTGCGTGGTCGAGTGGTAAGACGCTCGACTACGAATCTAGAGAAAATATTTTTTTATTTAACTCATATCTATCAAAACACATTTAGTTAATATAAAAATAATATATCGTTTATTTGCCGCACGTTCCAGAGTGGTAGATACTCTTAATATCGCCCTGGCGAAAGACCACCATTTAGGATTCAAACATTGCTTGAAATGGTTTTAGCCGTGTTTGGTAACCAGATCTTAAATAGCCAGGTATTTACTAACCTTCCTGTTTCTCATCTCCTTCCCCTCTCTTCTACATTACATCTCACAACATACCTCGATGAGGACGCCATAGTCTCATAGTCTCCAGACCTCAGAGCAAGAATATATTGTCGTCAACGGGAATACTTATGTGGTTAACTTTATAAAAATGAGTAAAATAAAACGTTGCGTAGAATTTCAATTTGTACTTCCAAGTTTCAATGTTTTTATTGGTGAAAACACATTATTACATCTGAAACTAAAAAGCGTATTTTTGATGTTTTAAAAAACAATCTGTAACTCTCAAAAATCAATTTTTAAATTCCTTCTGAGCAATTAAGCTTTTGACACTTAGGAGGTATTTTCGCGTTGACGACGATATACATGTATGGAGAGAGAGCTAAATATTTTTACCCAATCTATACAAATATACGATAAATCTTTTTCTCCGAGTTTTACGTCGTAAACCTTGAGGGAGAAAGAGATAAGACAAGTTGTCACATAATATCGCATCACTTTTCGGTATGTAAGCATGCTTTCCGTCTCCTGCGTCTCCGGCGACTTCGCCCACTACGTTTTGTTATGCGACATAACAAGACATAACTCAACGGTTTTCGAGGTTATATCCTATATTTTTGATGATAACAATACTGTGAAAAAGTGGTTATACAAATAAACAACACATTATGTCGACATGAGCTATGAATGGATATATAAATACTCTAGCCCTAGCCATGCCCGAGTCAGGATAGAATCAACAATCTTGACTACACAAGCTATCCCTCCTGGTATATTATTGCTCTGAGCTCAAGACGGTTGGAAACAGTTAGGACTCTTGTGCGGTATTCACTATAAATAAAAATTACAAAAGCCATACTGTGATAACAGGAATTATTTCCATGGTATTGAGGTTAAAAGTTAATCGTGTAAGGCTTCTTTAAATGCTTATTCGCTAGAACCTACAATCATGTATAAAACATATAATTCATTTAAGAAACTTTAATTGTGATGATTGCTAAAAATACACAACTCTTTTTGTCTAAAATTCAAAGACGCGCTCTGCCTTCCTTGGTATAGGTTCTCATCGGTCAAAGTGTGTAAATCTCTCTTTTAATTTATTCAAATTTGAGCACAAAGGTGGAACGATACATTGAATTGAAGTAATACTACAGTATAATATTATATCTCTGGTACCACAAAAAATAAGATCTCTTAAGTAAGGCTTATTTTTTTTATCTCAAGCGAGTGGAAAGGTAATAAAAATACAACCTTGTAAAAGCAATTTGGCGTCCGTTATGAAAGCCAGATAAAGCGTTTTTTTGGAAGATGTCTTTTTACACAAGATAAAAACCTACTTTATTGTATTCGCAAAAGTCTGATTCGTGAAATGTTTCTTTTAAGTATTATCGTTCACTTTTTGTTACATATATCAAAAAGTTTTTAACGTCATTTTTGGTAAAATTTATCTACGAACTAGTTTAGTCACATGTCATTATTTTCAAGCGATTTAGTTACAAGTTCAACATTTTCTGTAAACAAATATCACGCGCTTGAGTATTTCGAATAACTCTTCTATCTTTGACGACCTCCATGGTCGAGTGGTAAGACGCTCGACTACGAATCCAAAGGTCTCGTTCTCAAATCCGGCGTGCGTAAATAACTTACATATTATTAATATGTGTCATAACACATTTAATTCGTGTAAAATAATATAAATTATATTTAAGGCACGTTTAAGAGTGGTAGATACTCTAAGTATCGCCCTGATGAAAGACCACCATTCAGAATCGAAATGTTGCTTAGAAATGGCTTTAGCCGTGTTTAGTAACCAGATCTGAACAGTCAGGTGCTTCCCAACATTCATCTTCCCCATCTCCTTCTCCACCCTACTACATTTAGCCTCACAACATTCCCCAAATACGGATGCCATTGTCTCACTGGTTCAGTTGGGACTCTTGTGTGGTATTCCCTAAAGTAAATTAAAAAAACACAATATTTACATATTTTACAATACGAGAGTAATGTGTTTACTTACTCGCTAGTTATTTTACTATTAGTTTACCATAGTCTCACTGGCTTCAGATGTTTGGGAGCAGTTGGGACTCTTGTGCGGTACTCACCAAAATAAAAAGTTCACCCTCGTCACCCCAAAATAGTCTTTTTATCTTAAGATAATTTTAATTACCGATAAACTCGGCCGAGCTAGACTGATAAATTCAGCGCTTGAAAAAATAGCTTTAGTACTTCCAGACAATCGATATGAAGACGTGCTCTATCTCCCTGTGCTGCTTGGAGGGCGGTATTGAACGTTTGCAAAGCGGACTTTGTTCGGCTTAATTGTTTTTTTCCTCCGGGGTCTAGGGGTGGCCGACTGTGAGAGTACTCCCTACTTAACATGCACACCGTCTCCGATTTTCCGGCACAGAAATCCCACTTTCCCGGAAGACCAGAAACGCGGAGAGTGCCACTTTGTTCACCTCGACGAAAAGTCCCGAATGGTAATGTCTGGATCTCGCGAAATGAGAAACGTCGTTTTTCTCGCGTTTCTAACTGCTTTATCAATTTGGGAGGACACGGCCTGGCGGAGATCGTGACGTATAGATATTGAAATGAAAGTGGACTGATCGCCTTTGATCTGCTGTGCCTTGCTGTAATATGTGTGAGTTCATTTGGCCTGTAGATATAGATATAGATACCTTTATCGGGAAAATTATTTAAAGCCTTAAGGACATTTAAATTTTATATGAAACAATATTCCCCAATATTGTAAGAAATAAATATCTACTTTTATAGAAAGCAATCACGATATGTTTTTTTAATGTTTCTCTTTTTCTCTGTTTCTTTGTTATAATTTAAATGTTATTTTATTGTTCTCTCATGGTTCTGTTTTTTGTTTTGTTTTCATAATAATAACCACAGACAACTCATATAGCGCAGTTTCATGATATTTCACCTCAAGGGCACTCCATACTAATAAAACTAACTAACAAGGAGAAAATAATACTTAAAATGAATACTATTTTAAATTTTGATCGTCATTACTATTGTTCTCCTTTTGTATGTACGAGTATATTTAACCGCACACTTTGTATTATTTGCTTAGTTTAATTTTATACCCCGATGATCCTTAAGCGGAACCGGTCGGTCATAAAAATTAAAATGATATCCGTGGTGTTATCAAATTTATTTTTTCATTTCTTCAAATTAATATGTGTTTTTTAATAAACCTTTTCTTAGTTTTTGATCGACTCTTTAAAATTTAAAATCAAGGATTCTTCTGCTCGTGTTATTGGAACAATGGTTACTTTATTTAGGCAATTTTGGGTTGAGAAAATGGATGGTCCATCGATAGACTATTCAGATCTGGTCAATAAACAAAACCACATCCGGAAATGCTTCTAAATTTGATTGCGATCTCTCACCAATTGTCTTTTGATTCTGGAACCAGACGCAAATATTTAATTTGTAATTTAAAAATAACTTTCTGATATTTTTGTTAAAGCATGGTTAAACCTGAGCTCTATAAATTCAAAACCAATGCGCTAAGCGTTCTGCCACTAGAGTGATTTAATTGATACTGTGAAATTCATGTGCATTTATTTCAATAATTGTAAATAACTTATTGATATAGTGAAGAAGACATGGTGCTTATGCAATAGGTATATCAAATTCATATCAGAGCAAACCTTTTATGATAGTATTTTATGTTTGATTGTTATAGGCATTGTTAGCATACCGAATATCGATAGAGCCGTGTTTCATTTCACGTCAGTAAATATTGTACAACATCAGGCTATTAAAATTGATCCATAAAATGAATATTTTGTAGAACATAATACCATAACGTTAGTATTTTACAACGTTGTTTAACTTGGGTTAATATCGTATGCATGAAAACCTGTTCAGAAAGTTCGTTCATAATGCAAACCGTATATAACAAGTTAGGGAAATAGGTTGTTGACTAACGTACTAGCACCCTTTACTTGGCTACAAAGGTCAGACCAAAACCTTCAACAGTTTTCAGTGGTTTTCAGGAGTTTTCAGCAGAGTTTTGTTTCACTTTCGGCTACCGTGACCTATCACACATCTTGCCCCGTGAGCTTCAATTATAAAACCTCTCTCAAAAGAAACTGCCAACTCTTAACATGCGACGGTTAATACATACATTGAAAGTAAATTTATTTTGATTATGTAATTCATTTAAACTTCAACTCTTGAAGAAATGATGTAAGGTTATAGTATGTAAATGCAACATTTAATTTTATTATTGTATTTCTAAAATATTTTTTGGGAATTTTTTCTTTGTAAAGCTTGGCAGAAATTTCTTCTTGATTGAAAAAAAATGTTCAACTATTATTATTTTTCATTTTGTGAATGCTTTAGTTTGCTATTGCTTACAAAAAAAATTTTTTTGCCATTTGTATTTTATCCAAGTTTTAAATTATTTAAAATAATGGAACAAGCAAACAAACCCATGGCGATTGGTCTAGTTTTTCAAGATTAAATGAATAATTCAACAATCCATAATGGGTATGACGTTACTAACTAATTTTTTGCGTTCATTAAACTAGAAGTTTTAGAGAATAAAAGCTGTGCAACATCAATGACTCGCCGTTAAGGGCGATTGTTTTTTTGAAAAAATTAACACTTATGAGTTTTAAGAAAAGTACGAATACTTATTTCGTATACTTTTTTAATATTGTCAATATTTCTGATACTATTTCCAAATATCTTATAAAAAGTATTACTTGCCCTTGTTGTACTTGAAATATTCTATTTTATTTACAATTGTCATCATCTGAGCGAACGAAAAATGACAAAACATTAATATTTGAGTATTATCTGAAAAGAAGGGAACGTTGCCATTCAAATTATCTTCGTTGACGACAGGAAAGCACGCAAATGTCAAAATATGATAAGTATTCATAATGTATAATATTTTGACTTGAGTAATTATTGTTGCCTTATGATGCGACCGCTAAAATCTTATAAAACATCTGTTGGTGAATGATTACTTCAACACTTGTAACTTGTAACTTATAAATTATTTCACACGTATATTTGCATAATATATGAGCATTGTTATCATTATTTCATATGTACGTTGCCACACAAGAGTAATGTAATTTCACTTGTTTGTTTTGTATCTTTGTTCCGTGTCCTGATTAACAAATATCACGACAGGGTATCATTTGCTTTAAGACATTTCTACTTTGATTTCGCAATCACAAAATCGTTCTAGCATAAAATAAAGCATTGCGGCTTTTCTCGTTGCTTTCTTCAGTCTTAGAGGTTCAAAAGCTTAGAATTCATCTAAATATGTTTATTACGCTTATATTTTGAACATGGCGAACGTTCTGTCTACAATCGTTACTTGATAAACCCAAACCAATGTGTTATATATGCCTGAAAATTCGTTTAATGGAATACTGAATGCAGTAGTTGCTAGTTAAAAGCTTTTAACAGAATCGAGGCCAGCAGTTCACAACAAAGTTTTAATGCCAACCCTGGCGTTTGGCAATAAGGCATAAAGCTGACAAAGGAAGGAAAAAAAGGCTAAATACGGCAAAAATAAGTTTTCTGAGGCGTGTATGTGGTCCGAAAAGAATGCGGGCTAATGTAAGTATAAAAAACAGGATTAGTTGGTTCGGATATGTTAGATCTGAAGCTGCGATAAACACCGAATGTGTTTTCAGCTTCAGATGAATTTTGAAAATAGTGGACTGTAAAACGATAAACTATACTACTTGATGGAAGTGTCTAATTATGGATGTGGGGAGATTATTTAGAATGAAGAGAAAATGGGAAACCACTCACTCACCGATGTAGTTGAAATGGATGATCTTGGTTCTCCTTACACAGTTATTTTATTAACCAACAAGAATCACAACAAAACACCACACTTAATATTACAATACTTGAAGAACAACAGCAAACCGACGACCGAGCGAGACACCAACGAACCACACGAAACACGATGTTGTTTCGAACACCACGTTGTTCCATACGGAATTCGATATTGCGAAATGGTTGGATAAAGTGAAACTGGATTAAAAACATGAAAGTAAGAACGTGTCAAATTATCACTTTGAAATACAACAAATGTATAGACCGAATGCATGGAAAATAAATTATGCGCAAGTAGATGAAAGCAGAAATCTGAGACGCCTGACGGGACATGTCACGATAAATCCATTCAAATACGTTAGTCGGGTCATTGACGTCTGAGATTAGCAATGGTACTTACAGCACGATAATCTGTCGGAGCTTTGTCAAATCGAACCTTACTCAACTAAATCTTACCTACCACAACTTATACCCTGATATCTGCCTTTATCATTGACATGAAGAACCCTAGATTTACCAACCGAAAACTAAAAGTATGTCTTATTATGTTTTTATTAGACTTGCCTATTGATTGAAAATTCAGAATTTTTTTTGTACAATATTCTGCTTTCGTTTGTTTTTTTAACATTGTGCATTTTCAATCGACATAATGTTTTTTTATAAACAGCCCCAAAATGCTTTTTACGGAGAGCTTTCTAGTAAAAATCATTCAATTAATGATATTAATATCAATTTATATTTTCGTTTTCAATTTCCATTATCCCTGATTAAATACCAATAACAAAACAGGTAAATAATACAAAAAAACGATTAACCTTCTGTTTCATTTTACGGAAATAAGTATTTATTAATGTTTAATAAAGACAACCCAGCTTCGTTGTTGTCAAGAGTTTTTTTCTAATTTAACAAGCGAAATTATGGCATGACATTTATGACAGTCGAATGAATATTTAAAAAAAAAACCGATGCTTGTAACGGTTACATCAAAAATTCAGTGAGAAAAAAATATGGAAATTTCATAAGACCAGAACTTTCAGGCTTCACGCGACCAGATTTTCTGATTATAGTTATGATATTAATTAATTATTTTAGCACAATAAATTTACATTATGAAAAATCTATTTATATGACATCAATAGAAAACAAAAAAGCACTTCGAATACATAATATTATACTTTCGTAGAAAGCAATCGCTTTGTGGTTCAACATATTTAATGAAAATGAAATAATAACTTTCTGTACGACCACTTTTATGACCGACAGGTATCGTTTAACCTAAGCATCATCAGGGTATAAAATTAAACGAAAAATACATAGTGTGTGGCTATATATACAAATACATGCAGAGGGAGGACACAATATAAAATAAAATAAGAGAACAGTAAGAAAACAAAATAATAACATTTTAATTATAACAAAGGAACCGAGAGAAAGAGACACAATATAAAATGAAAGATGCAAAAATAATGTACATAATATTATTTCTGTACTTATAAAATAGTAATTCGGTTATTTTTATTTTTTTTTATTTGACGTATTTACCGAATGTTTTTCAGGGGAGGAGAATATTTTATTGCCTCAAATTTATTTCTCCATACAATCTTGTTGTAAATTTATTTCGATTTGAGAAATCTATTGAAGTAAAATCAAATACTACGTTTTGTTATTCGGTAGTTTTTTCAAACTTAATTTGAGCTTTGACAAAACGCAAAAGAAAAGCGAAAGCAAATAATGTGAAATGTACAGCTTATTTGAAATGTCAGTTTATTTTCCGTAATGAAAAAGTTTCCAAAAGAAAATATGCCTTTTTAAGTTTGAGGTCAAACAAAATTCAATCAATATGTTTCATTCTTATCCGATTGTCGCTTTATTGTAGCAAATATGAATGACACGTATTACCAGTATTGAGTCCTTCACTTTGGTCGCGTGTTTGACGTTATCTGAAATTTGAAGCAGGGTGAATTTTTTTTTATATTACAAGTCATTTTAATTTCGCCTTTGATTTTTAAGTATTCATCAATTACGTAAACAGTTTCTCCTTGCCTTGAAGCTATTTTGTTTATTCAATCGTATTTAAAAAATGTTCCGTGAAATACGTATGTTGGTATAAACATTAATAAATTAGTTCGTTTTGATATTATTCTTTGGCATTCGATACCTCGTATAAACATAATATTTTACCGACATGATTGTTAAATATCATATCATTCTAAAAATGTAACTTTGTGTATGTAGGTTGTTCATTCGTTTGAAGTTTAGCTTAAAGTGGTTATTATAAATATAAAAACTTTCATAAATATAAATAAAACAGATAAACTTTGTTTAGCACCACTTTTATTTTCAATATTTAGCAAATTGGTTTCGAAAGCGTCCTTCCATCATCAGGATAATATTAAAATTATAATATTTTCCAGCAGATGGAAGGGTAAGATAAGCACTGCCTACCTATTGTATTAAATAATATAAAACTATTGCAAAAAATTAATCAACACTTTCAAAAATATAACATCAGAGTAGATTATTCAAACATTTGTTCACTGGAGCACACAAAATATGTATGCAGTGAGCTGTTGTCCGTTCAAGTGGCGTGTTAATATATTTCTTAGTGTCTAGAGCAGTGCTTTTATAAAACAAATCCAATAGCAATCAGTGTAGTTTGTTTGTACTTATCTCTATTATCAATTAATTATCTGTTTCTACTACCTACCCTGATCAAAAATTTAAAACGAAAGTCATTTCAATCCAAATTTCGTTCCCAAATTCGGTTTTCAAAATAAGCTGATTTACTGAATGTCAAATCATGCGAATGGATTTTCCTGATATAAAGAATGTCTATTTTCAGATACGAGAAAAACTAATCTGCAGTTTGAAGATTCGTTTCCAATTTAGAGTTCATCAACTCTCAGTCCGTAAATTGATTTGTGATTGAACGAGAGTCAAACACGGAATGGCGTGATGCTTCAATGTCAAACTAGCGAATCAATGCGCTTCCTAATGCTGGTTCAATTTGCTTTTCTTTTAATTGTCGTACTTTTAGAATTGGGTAATTTGAAATTATTTTTAATACATTTTTTTAACAATGCACGGTAAATGTGCATAAGAACAAAGCACTTTCACTTAAGTTTTTTTTTAAATTAATACGGCACTAGAGTCTCAATTGGACGTGCCAAAATCGAGTTTTACATGTTTTCTTATAGATAATTACAAGATTTACATCTGCTGAAAACATCTAATTTTGATGAGAAAACCTCAAGTAAACTCACTAACAATCAGTATTCACCAACCTTTTATTATAAATACATACATCGTAAAATATAATAAATAAAACTGTAACTCATCTCAAATAAAAATTTATACCAGATAGGTATATAAAACAATAAAAATAATAAACTAAAAGAAACTTATACCCTGTTAATTAGTAAAATCATGCAACAATACTGATAAATATAATTAAAGTAAGATCATGGTTTACTACCCCTGACATCCCAAAAATAGTATATAAGCCATAGGATAATAACAACCTGTACTAGTCTGAAGATGGCTGTTATAGGCTGAAACCGGTTCAGTCAAAAAATAAATAAACGGAATAAAGTTATAAATTTGTTTTATTAAATCTTGAAAACATCCAAATGCAATAGATTTTTGGTAACTCATTTTTTCATCAACGGACATTATATATATATTTGACTTAAAAGTTTAAAAATGTCAAAATTAAGGGTTACTTGAGAAATACACATTTTTTTAATAAATATATTGATAGATTATAAATGACCTTTTATTGTTATTTTTTTTATATTTTACTACATATAACAGGCATGATGCCCAAAATATATATACATGAGTGGTTATTTAATTTGAATATTTAAAAACAGTTTTTTGATTTGTCGTGTCAATAAAAATGTCAACTTCATTGTTTGTGCAGTGAATTGTGTTGTAGTTTCTTAATGTCCTCTGCAAAAGAGAGAAATATTCCGTATTTGTGTGGTAGGCTTTAATATTAAAATATCGTTGATCCTCCTTGTTGATTTTCTTAGTGGTATGTTGATGTTAATTTGGGATAAAATTTTTGGTGCATCAATTGATAAATGCATAATTTTGTGTAAAATTAACATATCAGAAAGTTTACGTCTGGCTGACAGAGAGTGTAGTTTATAGTGCAAAATTCGTTCATTCTACGTTCTAAATTGATCAGACAAGCCTTCGCGATATGCAATTATACGAGTTAATTTTCTTTGAATGGTAGTTATGAAATTCATAATTAGGAGACCAAATAGTGGACGCGTATTCTAGAATACTCCGCACAATCGATTTATATAATGTTAAAGTTAATTCGAACTTTTAAAACAACTTGTAGTTCTTAGAGTTAGTCCTAATATTTGAGATGCATCTCCATATGTTTATTTATTCTAATAATGCCCATAAATAAAAATAAATAAAAAAACAATGATATTCACTTTACAAGTGCCGATTGCGCATATCAATATTTTTTCATCGTGATATTTTCAAACGCCTCGGTTTTATCTCTTTGGGGTTGGATGTTTTCTGCATAACTACGTCCAATTGCTCCCAACCGTCTGGAGCCAGTGAGACTAGACCGGGGTATGTTGTGAGGCTGAAGGACGAGGGGAAGGGAAATAGATGTGCAATAGGAATGTAGGAAGTACCTGGCTATTTAGATCTGGTCGACAAACACGGCTAAAAGCCATTTTAAGCAATGTTTCGATTCTGAATGGTGGTCTTTCACCGAGGCTATACGAGTATCCACCACTCTGGAACGTGCCGCAAATATACTATATATTATTATACTTTTGATTGACTTAAGCGTGTTATGACACATATTTTTAAATAATATTTATTTGCGCATACTTGGTTTGAACCCGCAATCTATAAATTCGTAGTCGAGCATCCTACCACTCGAAGAAGGTTGCCATACTATTAATGCCCACCTGAAAACATTTCTTCCTTTAATGGTGGAAAGCACAGAAAACACATATTTTATGCTATTCAATATCTTATGTAACCTTATTTTAACTTTTGTTTATATATATCTTATGTTATCTTATGTCTATATATCTTATTTATTTGTGAAAAATCTTGTGAATTTCAATCAGAAATAAGCATTTTTTGACCCAAGATATTTTTTTTAACCTTACTTTCTAGATGACCCGCGTATGTACCTGTATAACGTTATGACCGTGTATGTAAAAAAGTAATTATTATGCTGTTATGTCATTTAAAAAAAAATCAGTGCACAGCTTCACAAAGAAAATGTGTCATTGAGTTAGTAGGCAGAAATAATTTTCCATGAAAACTACCGTCTCGTGATTCTGTTTTTTTTATGTAAGTTTCTGTTTGCATATGATAAAACTATTTAATCTTCGTTATCTCGGGAAATAATACACTTATCTCTCTAGACATTATTAAATACAGTTAATACTAGCACAGATACTGCAACATTTCTCTGTATGATCACATCACGCGGAATATATTATTGTAATATTAAAATTACGGCCCCTTTTGTGTATTGGCATAGGCATCTAACTTTGAGTTTAGATATTATGAGTAAGTCTGCACCAAAACGTCGAAATACTGCTAGGTTCTGTATTATAAGACTTTAAAATATTTCTTCACTAACGACATACTCGTTTTACAAAAGTTTTAGTTGACGTCGACATTGGCGTTACATATTATAACGAAATGTCCACACGTGAACGCAATATTTTTACGAATGTTCAACCAATCTGCCAAAACGTTATTTACTTGTATTATAGAAAAAATACTGGACCTCGCTTTCAGTATTTTTATTATATTCATAAATTGACATTACATCAGAGCCAATCCACATGATGTCAGAAAAACTTGACAGCTCTCGTTTTTTCCATCGTGTTTTTTTCCACAATTTTATATGGGTGAGTCAATACCAACCTCTTCACGTAAAAATCCTCACGTAGAATTTCAAAATAAGTTGTTCTTTATTTTATTTGTTTTGTTTCGTTTTCATTTACACTTACTCTTATATTTCTATTGAACTAGGTTACATCATTACGTAGCCAATCGATTATTTTCAAAAAGCTTAATTCGTCTTGCTCTTGAATTGCTATTCAAACATAATCTAGGAATATGATCTTTCGAATTTTTGTTTATTCGTAGTTTTTATAGATTGTTTTTTATTCTACTGATGGCCGAAAAGCTCTCTCAAAATTTGCTATAATTGAACAAATTAACACCCTTTACAAAAAGCTTTATTTTTTTCATTAAAGGGTCCGCACTCAAAAATGCACACTTTTTGGCTTTCTAGTACAACCTAAACTGTGTATTATTTATCTGTCAATTCTATGCGAGGAGTTAGAAAAATGTCTTAGGTTTCCAATGAATACAATTCTTAAACAGTAATCGTTTAAATTATTTTTATGAAATGCATTCTAGAAATTTAGGTAAAACGTTCAAAAACGTCTTTAGTGGTTTCCAAACTGCACTTTAAATGACATTTTAGTTTGTTTTTCATAGATTTAAAAGGATTACAGTTAAAAAAAACCGTACTCAATGGAAACCTCAGACATTTTCTAACTACTCATAGAAAAATTGCAGATTATCATTGGTACATTTATTGTATAATTTCTTAACTTAATTATAGATTTTAAAAAAAAATTGATTCGTGAGCTCATACGTAATGGAGTTTCAGTGAATATTTTCTGGGTGAACGCATCTATTTTCAACGTCATTTCAATCATAAACTATGGAACTTTAAAATGTATTTTTAACTCTCCAAAAATAATATACAATTTCATATTGTTGGTTTCTTATATTTGAATAACTAAAAGGAGTATTACAATAATAATATTTGTACTGAAATGTTAATGACTTGATTTGTTTTATATTTTTTATTCCATGCAAGTATTAATTGTTTTTGAGCATTTGCAATTGAAATGTGAAAGAAAATGTTTAAAAATAATCGAATAAAACAAATCAAGAACAAAACTGGATACTAAAACTAGTTAATTATATATCTTTTCACATTGATAAAACAAACCGTTGGATTTCTATTTTGATGATCTCCAAAATAGACCAACTTCTCTTTATGAGTCACAATCCACTGGGGTGTGAAATGAAGCTACCCTTATCACCCTCCACCCACCAACCACCCTGTCGCCACCAGACCCTCGAATTAAAGTTAATTGTGATCGGTCATTTGTATGGTTTGATGGCTAAAGTAGGCCCGTTGACTGAAGCCAGACATATGAAACTACAGCCCCCTGCCACGCTTGAGCCGCGATCGCTTTATGTTCGAGGAGTATTGAGTAGTATTGAAACCTTTATGCTTTGTATCAATAAAACCTTCAAGCCTTAGAGAATCGAAGCCTTTAGGATTTGTCGAGTGTTTGCGCTAACAGCGCCAAAGGATACTAAAGATCGGTATTTATGTTATTACTATTTTTTCACCTTTTTGAAAATCGTAAGATTTAGTATCACTATAATCACTGTGTGTGACACTTTTTCGGAGATTAATTCAAATTATTACAAAACAATGGTGTTGATCTGGACATATTTCATTGTCAAATCTAGTTTACATTGTTCAAAAGTGTGCATAACAATAAAAGAAAATACATAAACTCTTTCATCTGAACACAAACCCAATTTGAGCATCCATCTAACCATATGATTTCATTAAATTTATTTTTTCTTAAAAAACCCTTGGATCATATTTGCAACAGCGCACATAGGAATATATTTTAGGAATAAAATTGAACAAATTTATCACAGTTTCATAACTAACACATTGCATAACGGAATTAAAAATTCTAATGTATATTTTCTTTGTTGCAGGTAAGCAGACGAATTGAATCAAGCATTTCAAAACCAACTAGCCCCCCATGGTATTTGTCAGAACAGTATAAATTTTTGCGGTATGTAAAAAGTATTTTTAAATTACGATTCCTTAGAAGAAGAAAAAAAGTGATTTCTATTCTTATCAGCCGGGTAAAACGACCGACTGATTGTATCACCACCTCGCCGCGGAGCCAACGTCATTCATCATTCTTCTCACCGGATACCGTTTTCACGGGATTATCCCTAACCGCGCCGTCATATAAAGTAATTATAAGTCTTTCATTGTACCTGTTGTATAAGTCTATTTCTCTCAAAAGTGCTAGAGTTACATAGAGACCACGGAGATAGTTTATGTCTTTTTCAAACATTTATCTAGAAAAATAATAATATTTTGGAGTCGAAACTTTAAGATTTTTTTACTTCTCATGTTAATGCTCTATTTTGTAATTACGTCATAAAGATTATTGAATTAAAATTTAAGACAAAAAATTCTACATATTTATTTTCCGCTAGCTCTATGAGTATCATCTTTATTGCTTATAGCTAATATTTGCTAACGCCATATAGCTTTGGTAATTACACTATAATTTAGTTGAGGTATTTTTCATATGTAATTGCGAGCGGAAATAAATAAAAAAATAATGCGTAAAACGCTTATCAAGAAATTTGTCCCTTTTTGACAAAATGCCGCATCACACAAGGAATACGAACAACTTCATGGGTAAAAATTAAAAAATTAATGGGGCTTAAATGTTGTTTCCGTAATTTGAACAAGTCATTTTAGGTAGTGGTACATTATTTTGCTGTTTGTCTGTTTAGTTAACACTCTTTAAAATACACTCAGACATTAGAAGGCAGATCGACACCTTTTAATAACTTAATCCCAAGGGTCAAGTTTCTGCTTTCCTAGCATTCGATCTAATTAAGAACTTGTATTGAGCTTTTTGCTTTTACAGTTCAGCTTTTTCGTAGGTGTCTATCACAAAATTAGTTCTTATCAATATATCGATAAATTGCTAGCTTACTTGGCTTTTGTCCCATGTTTTGTTGCCAGTTATATCCTAATCAATGCTATTTGATTATACTCGTATATGATGTTTTATTATTTATTTCTATTAGATGTTTACTATAAGAGAAGCCTCCATCAATTTATCAATTTACCTTGTGACTCAAAGTTGCCATACTTATCTTCCATAATTTGTATAGTACAAATATATTATTAAACTAAAGAATTACCTATATTTCATGTAAATTAAATAAACTATCCAACTATCAGCCAATTTTTCCATCGAACATGGCAGAAGATGGCTAAGCGTAATAATACTGTAAGATTGTTGTTGTAAATAGTGCCAATTAAAAAACAAAAACAAGGGTTGATAGTCGGGATCGAAATAGAAAAAAAATTTTCATTTATCTAAATTGACAACCTCCTGTGGTCAAGTGCTTGACTTCAAATCCAATGATTGCGGGTTTAAATCCCAGCGTTCACTAATAATTTTTATTAAATTAATCTGTGTTTTTTTTTAAATCAAATGTTACGTAATTATGTTTGCGGCACGCTCAAGAGTAGAAGATACTCTCAGTATGCCCTGGTGAAAGACCGCCATTCAGAATCGAAACGTTGCTTGAAATTCCTTTAAGCTGTGTTTTCGGTGACCAGATCTAAATAGCCAGGTACTTCCTAACCTTCCTCTTTTCCATCTTCTTTTATTCTCAACTTCCTTATACACCCTCACAACATACCCCTCTCAGTCTCACTGGCTACGGATAGTTGAGATTCTTTCACGGTATAAACATTAAATATATATATTTATTCGGGTAAGAACGTTTTGCAAAAGTGATAAATTCACTAGAATACTCTGTTCTCGGTTTATCACTGTGGCATAAAAAACACATGGTAAAATTGCAGTCGAATAATTTCACAAGGTGATGTTAACGTCTCAATATGGCAAACACTATCGTTTTTCGACTTCATGTGTTTTTTTTTTTCACAGATATTTTATCGGTCAAACTCATATTTTGTTTTTATTGAATAATTTTCGTGTTTTTTAGTGGTTTTTTTTTTACTTAAGAAAGGTAAGCACAATCAGTATTTTTTAATACGAAATTTTAAGAATGATTAAACAAACTCACTGCCATGGAAGAAAGTTAATGATTTCTTCCATGAATACTTACAATGCAGTAGTAATAACATTATCTATTGATGTACGTACAAGAGCGACCGTTAGGTACATAACGATCTACATAATCTTAAATAAAATATTTTTTACACACATTTTTACACTTGCCAATTCAACGATTATCTCATAACATGTGTATAAGAATGAACCTCTCTTATATCTTATCTTTTTGTTTTTCATTGCTAACATTATTTACGTTATTATATCATATATAATGCGTCACACTACTTCAGATTGTACTCATATAACTCCTTCGGATATATAATACCTTGTCTATATGTGAGGTGTACATACATGTTTAGTTTCTTTTTTACAATATGCATGTATCTACAATATTTTGTATCATTCATCTCTTAATTTATTTGTTGAACAACTGTTTTTATGAGATCTTTGTTAAACAAATAAATAAGTTATTGTCACTATTGAAGATATTCCAGCGTATTTTCTTTATAAGCATCTTCAGCGACTAAAAATTGAAATCCCTAATTGTAGATGCTTTGAGGAATCTTTTCATTGCTAAGAGCCTTTGAGATTGGTCGAAATAGAAAGATCCTCGCTCAAGTACTTTGAGAAGAGATTCACAATCTCGGATTCAGAGTTCAATGGATCCACTTGAAATTTTACTCATTAACAGGTCGGTTTTCTGCACCGATTCACTCAATGATCATACTTCAAGTACGTTCTGTTTGGTTCAAATTATCCAAACAACAATGCATATCGAAACTTGAGGTAAAGTAAATTAATTTCACTCTAAATTAATCAACTTTACTAATTATCCGTCGTCTTTGTAAATGTTTGTTTTTCAAACCTTGCAAAAGATCTTTTGTCTCTATTGTGTAAAAATAAGATTACTTTATTGCCAATCGGTTGGACAACCTCGAACTTCAAGGAATTATAATGCGGGTCTTGAAGAGACCCAAATTATATTAAGGACGAAAGACAGATAACGGTAGCTCGTTCTACATGCGTGTCGTTTTATATATCAGAGAAATTACCCTTTCTTATGCATCCGTATTCCATAAAAGCTGTAATTATACCATGTTGGAGTATTTTTTATTGTATGCCATCAAAAGAGATGCACATTCAGAGCAGTTCAATACCTTCGAAATGTGAAATATTTATTAAACTAAAAACCATATTTAGTCCCATTATATTTTCATGGATATCCATAGGTGTCCGTATGTCTTTAAATGTATAATCACACGATGACGAATTAGAGATTTTACTTTTTACGGTATCAATTCAAGCGCTTAAAAAAACATGAACAACATACCGATACAAATTAGCCGGTTAGTAGCTGAGTGAACAAACGCGTCGGATTCCCACCCGAGCGTAGTGGGTTCAATTCATCTGCTAGCCAAGTCATCCATCATTGCACAAGCAACATCTTCCGCTTATTACGATAGCAGTAGGAGTTTTCAAATAGTGTCAGGTTATTCGTAACCCGGGAATGTTTGCCTTTCTTTTTTAATAAAAAAAATTAATATTATTATTTGAATTACGTCTATTGATGAATTTGGAAATCACATGGATATAGGTTTTTTTACACCGACTAATTCACATTTTGACAATGCATATGATTCCTAGGAAACATGATTGTGTATAATCTAGATATTGTCAACAACAACAAAAATTACCTCGATGCTTCTTAGTAATTTATCGATTTGACCCTATGACCTTTTTACACGTGCTTCCAAAGTTCTAATTTATTATGATAATTTTTTATCCGTTTTTTTAATCCACGTAGGCTTTCAAAAATAACGAAACGCCTAGAAACTTTACTTTTGAAATTCGAAGGTAACTTTATTGTCTTTGATACGCTTTGTCATGAAAAAAGGTTTTGTTTGCACTAAACAGTAGTGAAACTGATAATCGATAGTTGTTCTGTTGCCTTTTATATTTTTAAAGTAGCCTCGAACCTTGTTTTCACTGGTTAATCATAGCAATTTTTACGTCGATATTTAAACAAAAGAAAATATTATTTCAGCCCTTTCAAAATTTACAAAATAAACAGAATAATGAATTCCATCTATGAAATTTAATTTTCAGGCAATTAACGCTTGAAACAACTGAAACTTGGTTATTTCTTATGTTAATATTATGCAAAAACCACAAAATTTTTGTTTTTCAATGTTAACGCAGGAAGTAACTTTTTGTTGTTTTTTTCTTATCAACTCATTTTATTGCTTTGACCACTTTAAACAACTGTCATTGATAAATGTTCACCTTTTTCTTCCAAAATAATTACTAAGCACTTAAACTAAAATGTTAATAAAAAACTTTTAATATGGTATCCTTTGTCAGGAAAAATGTTTATATTTTAACAGCATCAATACATTAAGCAAGTGCTGCCATCTTTAATATTCAAAGAAAAATGTTGAAGTTTTTCTTACAAACAAGTACAGTTCACATTACATGTCTGGTTTTCCTCTTTGCCGTTTGATTATGTTATTGTATTGTAGATTGTAATTTAATATCCCAAATCCTTTGCCCGCCGCAGAACAAATGTCAATGCCTCTCAACTTCTGGGAACTTAACGAATTATTAATTTATAAAATTTAATGTTTTTTTTTTAATTAAATTTAAAGAAATCGTTGAAGAAAAATAGAAGAGTTATAGGAAAGCTGAACTCGAATTTCAAGTAAAAATGGAAAAATTTTCACCGATTTGCTTCAAAGTCGGTTAAAGGAAAGTTAGGGAAGAGCTTTAGTAAAATCTTAAGGAATAATGTCCAACTTCCAGTAGTCATCTCGAATTTATAGAGCTCTACACCAATTGGTTCCAAAATCGGAATAAGGTAATTTAAGGAAAGTTAATCGCGAATCTAAAGTCAAAATGAATAATTTCGGCGGCCATCTTAAGTTTCTAAAGTTCTAAACCGAATCATCTACAAAGCAGCATTAGAAAGTTTTAGACAGTGCTGAACTTGAATTCAAAGGCGAAATGCCGTTTTGACAGTTCAGTTGTCGTCTCCTACCAAGCTTATTTGCAGCATCATGCACTCGCATATTTATATTGACAATATTAACATACATTGGCTCAAACCAACACGGTTTTAGATCAACTTGTGACCTGTAACTAACTTGCTCTTTTATTTTGTCAGTACGTTACTAGAAAACTTTAAAACCCGTAAGTAATTTGTGTACTAATTTTGAGAAGGTACTTGACAGGGTCGACTATTATAAACAGTTGATGAAAATTAATTAAAATTGCTGACAGTGGCTTCAGCCTGACCACTTTCTACGAACCACCACATTTCTTTGTCTTCGACTACAAACCGCCTTTGCCATGTGCTAAAATTAATATGCCTTTGAGCCAACCTGGTTTGCAGTGAGAAACTGCATACACACAAGCGCTATAGGTCTTTGACTAACTCGATTGTATTATTTAATGGAGTTGTTTGGACGGGTGTAAATTAATTTTAGATATTTGATAATATAGATCTGCTTTATCCAAAGTATCGGTTTCTTGAAATATCTTAAGTATTTTCGAGCGTTTTTTTGTGGTTTTACGTGATTGTTATAAATGAAAATGAAATAATTTATTTCTATCAGACCAGATTTTATTTTTATTTTTATGACCGACCGCTTTTGCTTAGCTTCAGCATAATTAGGGTACAAAACTAAACGGAACAAAAAATACAAAGTGTGTGGTTATATATACTCGGACATACAGAGGGAGAACACAATATGAAATAAAATAAGAGCACAGTGAGAAAACAAAAGAATAAAATTTAAATTATAACAAAGGAACGGCGAGAAAAAGACAGATTATTTATTTATTTTATTTTTATACTGACGGACCATTGTCCAATTACAAAAAATACATAACACGAAATGGGAAAAAAGAACAGAGAAGAAAAAGCACATACATAATATTTTAGTGAAGCAATGATAAAAATAGGACAACAATATACATTGAAAGAACATTCAAGTCAAAGCCTGACCAAGGTTTTGGTAGAGTAATAAAGAATGACAAAACTCATTTAGACTGCTACCAAAAATTTAAGACCGTGGCTTGAGTTAACAAGTCTTGACATTCTGGACAGTGGAGAATGATATCTACAGTAATAATATTTTTATTTTTTTTTATTTCGTTGGATATTTTCTGTAAATTAGTCTTATGGTTAACAGGATCAATGTCTTTCTTTAAATCTAAAAAAACGGTTAGAGTTTTTATGTTTGAGTCTAGGTTAGAATCCCTGTCTCGTTTCATAATTATTGTCTTTCAATGACTTAAGACACCTTCTTTTAATCTTCTGAATAAACACAGTGGTAAAGGTCATATTTATATTTCAGCATATTAATAGTTAGAGGTCAACTGAAGAATCGCGTGGCTGTAGCTTAAGGCTTTAATGTTATGATAATTTGGACCTTTTCGTAAACACGCACTTGTTATTGTTTTTAACCGCTGGTTTTTCTATAAATATTTTCACCCTATACAAAAAACATGTTTACGTTCATCTGGAATATTAAGAGTATTTATGGATTTAAATCTTGAAGATATTTAAGGATGCGAGGTGGGATTTCTTCTGTCTGGACCACAATTTCTTCTCGGTTATGTATTTGTCTTCAGCATTATATCATAAAATGTATTATGTTAATTTATGTGCATTTCTTAAATATTATATTATGTATAAGAATAATAATAATCTAGAAATACAGTTTGAAATAATAACTAATATATCAGGTTGTGTAAAGGTGTAAGTGATAAAAAAACTAATCTAAAGATTAACTCGTTCCAAAGTTATAGATACTCTTAGTATGACCCTGGTGAAAAACCCCATTGCTTGAAATGGCTTTAGCTCTGCTAAGTGGCCAGATTGCAATACACTAGTACATTCCATAGTTTCACTGGCTCCGGGCATTTGGGATTCTTGTGCAATATTTACATAAAAAAAATACAAAAAAAAAATTCTTTGTACTCAGTTTTACCCCGGTGAGATATAACCATTCAGAAACGATACGTTACTTCAAATGACTAGATCAGAAGAGTCAGGTATTTTTCCACCTTCTTCCTTCTCTTAATTTCCTCTGCCTCGCAACATTCCCCAAAAAAATGCTTTACCAGCACCGAGCAAATGAAATTCTCTTACGAAATCACATAAAAGAAATACAGACGAAAAAAAATCTATTATTCTAACCTTTTTAAAGTTGGTCCGACTTTGTCAGCTACGAAATGTATTTTTTTTTCAAAATTATTCTTATTTCAAACTTTTTCATCTTCGAACCATTTGTATAATTGTCTCTTGGATCAGCAATGGTTAAGTTAGCGTGGAAATATACTTTATAGGGTTTTAACATATGTTTCTGTTATTTTTAAATCTCTCTCTTGATCCTCAAGTAAATAATATCTTTTTAATTGAAATTAACTTATTCATTATTAAATATTTAAATAATATTAATAATCTTCAACACAAATATGCAACAGAAAAAAGCCAGAAACTAAAAAGAACAATGGTCATGACCGAGACTCGAACTCGGAACCTCTACTCTATCTGGGAGTAACACTCTACCAATTAAGCCATCAAGACCTCATTAGAAAGCGGCATTTATAAACGATCTCATACTTCTTATTTAATACTTTCATTTATTACGATTCTATATTAAATAATATTTTATTTCACACGTAATAAAACATTATTTTTTTTCATAATAGTATTCCCATCGCCATTAAATTATTTCAGAATATAATACATAATATTATCACTTAAAGCTTTATGCAAATATTTGTAACAATTTCAGCACTTAACTTTCGTACAGTAGGTATATTTGGAACAATTCCAATATGAACTTGTATTTGGCTAATATTCCTTTGTTCAAAATCATACACCGAACAGAATAATTGTCCATTTTACGATTTATGAACAAAATACAAACTTTCGCCAGCAAAATTTTACTCCGTTGTAAAATCTAATTCCATAGACATAGACAGGCGCCATCTCCCCGTTCCATTTGGAAACTTCACTCCAGCACAATTTTCAATTAGTATTCCAAATTTGAAAACAGGAAAAAACAAAACAATGGCCTCCCATGTGTTGAGAGCTGTCGTCCGTCGATTTTTCCGAAAATAATGCGAATGATTGCACAGTATTTGTTTGATGAGGAACTCTATCGGTTTTTTTTTATAAATACGACTGGTAGGAGAATAATTTATTTAATCGAAAAATACGACCATTTTTTTTAATAATCCGCTTTCTGTATCATACAACTACTTATCGATATTCTGTACGCTTGAATTCTAGAACAGTAATTTAATACGTACATTGTTTTTCACGGTTGAAGGAAATTTATACTGATCGGATACAAGTTCGACCCGGATAGTGAAAAATGTATCTTGTCGATTTTATTTTAGATTTACGTGTGCGAATTACACAGGTATGTCATGTTAACATAACTTACCTAATTACGATTTAGGACTTTGATAAGTAAAAATCAGTAAAATTAATTCTAGACTATTATTAAATTATATGGATTATACGCACGTATAACTTTAATTATAGAAAAATGGTCTAGTCTCATATCTCTCTCTAGATAAAGAAAACTCACTTTTTTTTAGATACAATAAATAAAAGTTTAAAAAATGTACTTATTTTGATATGAACTAACTAACTTACTACCCCACCTGTTTCCCAGGATGGCAGAGAAAGATCATAAACCGCCTCTCAACTCTGCTATGGCATACACTCCGTGCTTTATTCACATTCATGCATTGTCTCTTACACTGTTGTACTGAATCTTGACATCACTTAACTCAAGTATTATTGATTCACTTGGTCGTGTCATGACTCCCTTCAAATTTTTTTTTTAGAAAACACTGGGTTTTGAAGAAGTCCATGTTGAAGGAGGGAGGAAACATAGAGGCTGGTAAATCGATCCACATCCGAACTGTTGAACATAAAAACGATTCGTAAAAGCAACCCATTCTCATGTTTTGAATATCAACCGTGTTTGGCGAGTTTCCCAACTATGCACCGGTACCGAAGGGATCAATGACGCAAGTTCCTCGCAGCATCTTCTATTGAAATACCGGTAGAACAAGGACAGCATTCCCACCTGACGTCTGTGCTCTAAAGTGTGCAATCCGTTTGTTAAGATAGGAGAATCTATCAAACGAACCGCCCGTTTCTGCACAAAGTCAGGTGTTTTTTTTTCAGACTAGCTAACTACTCGATTGAATAAAATATTAACAGTGAAAAATAATTCGTTTCAACCGTAAGATATTAAAAATTCTTAGAAATCATTACAATTTTATAGTCATTGTAGAAGCAGTAAAAATCACGGCAATATCTAAAGATGCATTTTTTTGAGAATCAAAACGATATATCTCTTTCGGATCTCTCCTCACTGACGTAAAATATAGCGATTCTATTCAACAACAAAATACCCTTCTACGCTGGAAAAACCACCATTCAAGTGTGTTTATAATAACTAATACCTGAATAATGGCAACACATTTAAGTTAATTGGTATTGATATAAAGCCTTGTTTTACCTCAAAATGCTTTTTTGTCATCCCAATTCTCCCCCCTCCCCAGCCAATTATCGAAAGCGTTGATGCATCATCCTTCTACCCTTTTTGTTGTTTTTTGTTCTTCCACACCCGAACTGCGCACGTGTGCTCGCTATTATTTGATTGCATCTGACGTGTCGGTCGGGAGTAGGTATTATACATCCCCCCACCCCCAAATCCCCGTCCCCACATCACACCACCTCGTGGGGGGTGGTTGTAAAAATGCCGATAGTCTCTACGAGAAAAACAACCTTGCTGAATATTTGTAAAACGCAGAAATAACATTGTGACTGTTATTATTCTTTCCCGTTATGAACAACGTAAATTCTGTGTTATTTTAAAGAACAAATTTTGTTGAAATGCTATTATTTTCGTTTTCATATTATCCCCCGCTCGCTTTAAAGCTCTTCGCTAATTTGATCGCAGGGACATGCTGTCAAAATTTTATTTGATTCGTCATTAAATTTATTAATTTTACGAAAACAAATTCTTCTTTTATCAAACAACTTCACAATTTTACCAATATTCTTGTTACTATTTTTTCGAATGACCTACTCACCGAAAAGCAAATACCTTTAAGCCGAAAAGCACAAAATGAACATCACGAATTCAAATGACTTGTTAGCAAAAAACATACCACGTAGTTTTTCAAAGATCTTTTTCTTTTTTGCAATAATAAGTTTTACTTTTCACTCATTTACGAACTGTGTTTAAAATATATTCAGAGTATTTTTCCTCACTATTGGATTTTCGAATGTTCATTATTTGAAGTTTTGCTTTTGAGAAATTTCAGGTTTTATTGAATATTTTTTTGTCATCAGTGGTTTGCGAACCAATAAAACCTGAATCTAGAATTAAATACAAGCCAAATTCATAATTATCTGAAAAACAAAGTTATAACTAATAATCCACTTGAACACCCTGTCTTAAATGACACAAATTCATCTTCGATTCTGTTGAAGTTCTGACCAATACTATTTCAACCTTACGTCAACTTTTCCACCAGCTTCGCCTTCTGTCCAATATTTCACCCTTGGATGAAAGCGGGGTATGTTTAGTAAACTACCCGGATGTGTGGGGGTGATTGCGATGGACATACGAAGGGTGACTGAGTACCCCAGACTGGCGCCTGTAGTCCATCCACCGCCTTCATTATTTCATCTTGTATAAGGAATGATTACGATGATAGTAATGCACCAACTCGGCTAACAAGCTGGGCTAACAATCAAATTACACCCTTCCAAAATAACAGCCCTTATAAAGCTCGCTCTTCTCAGTGGTGTCTTATGTCTCAATTTGGTAAGGCACATACCTAACTAAAAACCTTATTTGCTTTGACATCTGTTTCGAACAAATTAAATAATATTTTCGTGGAAAGCAATCACTTTTTGGTTTGACACATTTAAAGAAATTTAAAAATAACTTAATAAAACACCATGGATATTATTTTAATTTTTTGTGACCGATCAGTTTCTCTTAGCTCAAAGCAGTCTTTCCCAAAGTTTCCCAGGGGTCGATTCCAACCTGCAAGGGGTCCACGTCAGTGAAAAAAAATTGGGGGGTGCATGAGACGTAAATGGGGGTCTACGAAAAAGGATTCCATTTAGGCAGACCTTCACCAAAATGTTGGCTTCCCGCTAATGTAATAATCCACCTCACAGATACTACCTATGTAGGTACTTACGTAATATTCCATTATAATAGACATTAATTTCCTAAGTAAACTATTTTTTTGGGGAGGATATTTTGTCGATTTGCTAGTACTTTTCGATTTCAAATCTCTACCAACTAGTGTTTTTTTTTCGGAGAGGAATTATTGTTGATTTGCTAGCGCTTTTCGATTTGAGATCTCTACCGACTAGTACTATTTTTTGACGAGTTCGATCTCAATTGAAGTGTTCACCGCGAAGGGTTCATTTCAAAGAACTAGCAGTTCCTGAAGCGTTCACAAATCTTTATATAATGACTTATTATATGTGCCCTGACGAAGCTTGATCCAAGCGAAACCGGTTGGCCTTCATCATAATAAATTCTGTGGTTTTATTATTGATATTTTTTATTCAATTTCTAGACCCTGTCAATTCGTATGTTTTGAAAATAAATTTCCAACTGTCGTAAAGAACATTAAAAAATAATACTCAACAAATTAAAAATCAGAATTACCAAGTAGGCTTCTTTCCAATGACTTGTTCTCTTTACCTTTCCCCGTAATCTTTCAACAAACAAACTCCTCTATCAACCTGGTTGCCATAGTCCCACTAGCTCCGAGTAGCGCTTCTTTTGTGCGATGATCTCAAAAAAGAGACAGATGTATTAGAAACGTTTGAAGTGTAAATAATACAGATAGAGAGCCAATTTTACTACGTCTTAAACACATTGTTCTTTCATTTTGAATACAGCGTAAGAAACGTTAGAAGAAGTTAATATCAAAGAGGAAGGCAAAGTCGTTATCCCTTGCGACATTGTTATAGTAATATAGGGAATGTCCAATTTTGGCAGAAGTATGACGTAACACTCTAATGGACCCCCGGAGTCGAATTTCGTATAAGCATACTGTCAATGCGGGACCCTTTCTTAAGTGTTCCTCAAAACGCATGTTCACACATTTATTTACCTATTTTTATTTTATTTAATTTGTCGGTTTCGATATTACATTTCAACTTATTTAATTTTTTAACACTTGTGGCTTGATATTATAATTAAAATAAGAAGATATTAAGTCATAATATAGTATATATTATACTGTTTTGTCCTGAAAAAGGTTAGATTCAACAAAAACATGCAAAGAATCAGACTACCAAAAAAGAATACAACCAATACACAACAATAAACAACAGCTTACTTTATAAAGGAATGAAATGTTATAATGCACTGCCGGAAACCATCCGAATTATGCCAATCAATAAATTAAAAATAGCATGTAAAAACCATTTAAAATACATTATTAAGATCAAGTAGTATATAAGTTATAATATTATTATTAAGTAAAAAAAAATATGAATTATAATTATGTACTCTGTAAACTTTGGTGTACAAGTAACTCAAATAAAACTAAACACTAAACTAATAGCGTTTTCTAAGCAATTGTTAAATATTTCTAGGGACAATCTTTCACTAATCAACCATCACTTCGTCCTTCTGTATGGCTAATGACTGCCAATGTATGGTATAGCGGCTAACTTACCATCACGCCTTTTCATCGCAGGGGTGGGCAAAGAGGATGGACCGCCACACAGCTCTGTATTTTCACACGCTTCTTGCGTCATTTACATGCATACATCGTGTTGACTCTTGAAATAACCGGACAACATTATTTTTTTACTAATATTGTGACAATGCGAACTGAGAGTATGATCTGTACACGACGTCCTGTGCTTGGCACATATTTTGATAGTCGAAATTTGTGCCAAGCACATTCGGAAATACCAAATTGAATGCCCCCAGGGCTACAGTACATATATTTAATTACCAACAGGAAAAATATTAATAAAAATGGTTATGTAAATTTCCGCTTCGGATATATTTTTATCAATAACCCAAATGCACCAAATTTATTCTCTCAAAAAACGAGGCGTATTTTTTTTTCAATGTTTTCGTCTATTTATTTACTAATGCATTTGGGTGAATTTTGGGTCTTAACTGACCAGAGCCAGTGGAACTATGGAATCCCCAATTGAGGTATTTTGTGAGGCTGAAAGTAGTGGATATAGGTCGCAAAGCACGGCTTAAATGCAGTGATGTAAAGTTTCGATTCTGAATAGAACACCTTCACTAAGGTAATAATGAAAGAATCTACTACTCTGGGACTCACCGCGAATATATATATATTTTTTTTATATTTGTGTTACACTTGGTTAAATAAAGTTTTATTGTGTCCTGGTTTCAAACTCGTGATATCGCGATCCGAACTCAAGGATTTTAACCGCCCGGCCACATAGGCTATCAAATGTTTCTGGAAATTATTCTGGCTACTTATTAATTTCAATTTACTTTTTGAAATAGATATCTCAATTTTAGCCATAACTAATTCAAGGTGCCTTATTAAAGTGATGATCCCTCCTGGAATTTTAGGAAAAAGTTCAGTGAAGCATTAAATTATTGCATTTTTGAAATTCTTTATTTCAAAGGTACATATGAGAAATGCTCACACATGTCCCCTCCGAGTATTTTAGAACCTTCCTCCCCCTAAAATACCCCCACTGACTAGATCAGCCGATTCCTATTTCGCTGATAGGTGTGTCAATGTTTGTTTTTCATCCCCTAATTGAATAACGCAATATGTCTTTATTAATTCTGCTGCATTGTGTAAATTTGGAGACTGGAGAGGGTGCTCGACGTGCTTTGTATGCAAAACAAAATAAATATTAAAAAACGTTGATCCAAAGCATTTTTGCAAACGCACGCAGTTTGAATCAACCACAAACAAATTTGTTGATTTTCTCGTCTGGAAAGAATTTGCATAATTTTGGAAAAAGTAAACAATCAGAAAAATATAAATACTTTATTTTTTAAATATTTTTAGTTATAAAATCAGCTGTCTGGAGATTAACCCTTTAAAACTGGCTGTAGACCGATAGAATTTGTGCCATGGTCTTGAAATGTTTGGTAGCAGTCTAAATGATTTTTGTAATTCTTTACGACTCTACCAAAACATTGACTTGACCTTAGCTTTGACTGGAAGGTTCTTTCTAATTTATGTTTTGGTCCTTTTTTGTCATTGCTTCATTCAAATATTAAGTAAATACTGTTCTTTCTCTTTTGCTCTTTTTTCCCATTTCGTGTTATGATTTTTTTGTAATTTGACAATAGTCCGTTAATATATTATGGTTAATAACAATAACATACAATATTATAAATATTTTAATATTTACTCAAGCACAACTAATGTTATATACTACTTGAAATAACATACTCATGTATTTTATATGGTTCTTGCAGGCTATTTTTAATTTGTTGCTTAGTATAATTTTCCTGGTTTCCGGCAGCGCATTGTAAAAATGCATCTCTTTATAGAGTGAGAGTTGTTTTTGTTTATTGGATTTATTCTTTCTGGTAGTCTGATTTCTTTGCATTTCCTTGTACTATGTCTGTGAATATCCACGCTGTAAATAATTTGGTAATAAGTTGGTTATAAGTTTTATTTTTACTTTTATTGTATGTGTAAATATGTTTTTAATGTTAGCATCTATTTCACTGTTAGCCAATTTAGTTCGTCTGACATTTTTAAATGTCTGTTAATATTAATGGTTTTGATGTTAGCATCTATTTCACTGTAAGTTACAAGCTATAAGTCCTTACTGTAAGTCACTGGTTGAAATTATTAGGTGTAAGCCATTAGTAATAAATCTTAACTGTAAGTTATTAGTTATAAGCTTAAGTAATAAATTATAGGTTAGATAAATTAATTTGTAAAGCGCCCTTGAGGTAATTTTCCCACAAAAACGGCGCTATAAAAGTTATCCATTTATTATTATTATTATTATTACTAGTGAAAAATCACGGAACGTAACTTGACTCAACAAGAAAAAAATATAAGTTGCTTTAATTCCCCCATTTCAAACAAAGAATAATGTTTACTTAAATTCACTATAGGTAAGTACTTTAGTAGGTAGGTAGAGGTTTAAAAAGCTTGCATTTAAAACTTGATAATTTCAATTGACGTCAGTTCCGAATTTCGCACTCGTGCGGTCGTACGTACTCACAGAGGAAATTATTTGTAGTAATTTAACACACTTGGCTTTAATCAGCAAAATTTTCCAAATGATTGCTCTTTACCTACGCTCAATTTTTTAACAATTTCCCCTCAACAAAGGTAGTAATTTAAACTTTTATCGCATTGACAATATAACTTTCTAGCGCATCAAGTTAATGGACTTTACTGGTTTATCTTGACTGTCAAAATTGTTTGAGTTTGCAAATTTGACTAACCAAGTTATCATCTGTCGTAAAGTGTGATCTGATTTTCTCTGGTAAATATGTTTTATAGTTTTGGCAGCAAATTGCACTAAAAGCAAAGTTGGCACCACTTGTCAACTTGGAACTAAAATTAAATAATTGCCAACGAGTATTCCAGGGTATTTCTAAACTTGTTTGAAATGTGCAATATTAAACGGGGACCATTTTTGTTACAAGGCTACTCTGATATTTAGTATGTACCGTATTTTTATAAACGTATCAATAATATTTCAGTCAAATATCATTGTTACATCATGAGAAGTGACTAAAATAAGATTCTACGTCTAAAAAAAAAACTCCGCACCTCATGGTTTCTAAACATACTAGACAGGTACGAGTGTAGTTACGCTGAATATTTGCGAACTGCAGTTTGCAGGTAGAAGATTGACCTAATGATACCCAACCTACGATAAGTGAGGCACCAGAAGAAGGAGAATATATCACTGCCCACTATTTAACTCTAATTATATGTCGCACAATGAGATGTGACTCGACCAGCACATACTGAGAATTGTGTGTATTGGTCCACATAAATACACTTCCGACAGCGGTATTCTTGCGTAAAATCACCTAGAAAGAGCATTTTGTCTACTCGTTGTTATCAGCTAAAAGGGGACAACAAGTATACAATAATCGAATTTGCATATTCGAATAATTTTGTAAAAGTTTTTTTTTTTTTAAATTCAGTTGTTCGAAAAAAATTGAAATCATCGAAATTTTTTTATTTATTTAACTTTTTGAAATTTCACAGATTATTTTTTTCTGAAGTCGAATAACATACGGTATGCAAGCAATGCATCTGCGTGAGTTCTTTATTCGACGCGATATTCTTTGCGGTACCTACCTATAGTGAAAATACGTACATTTTAATTAATGATATCATCATTTTTATAAAATAAAATACTAACCCATCTTTCCTTAATGGGTTACCGTAAGTACCCGTAAATTAGTTCAATTATTTTTGTATAAGAGCAGATCGTTGGTCAGCGTGTCTACTGTATTTTGATAGAGCCTTCCCGAAGTGAAATGCTGCAACGCGTAAACATAAATGCATTTAAACAAAACTTAACCGGAAAGCGGTTAAGATGTTACTAATAAAAAATGTAATTATTTATATTGCAGCACTTTAAAATTACCACAAAATAATATCGAATCCCAATGGATATCGAAAATACTTTGGGAAACAACAAGGACGCCTGTTTTCGTTTACTCCCTCAGAATGGCCACAAATGACAGCTAGATTGACTGGTTTGGAACACTCTCGGCGTATTGGTTTAGCGGTGACAGCTGTGTCGCCCTGTGAGTAAAATGTTGATAGGCGTGCGACATGTTAGTGTTTTAGTTTGACCAGAAAGTACGACGAATTGTTACTCGCCATATTTGGAGGGTTAAATAAATAATTTTACTTTTACTGCAAAAAGCTACTATTTCGTTTTCCACTATACGTAAGATTTACCTTATATAAATCAAGATATATTGTTTTATATTTTTAAGGAAACCTTGGTTTAATTCATAAGTATGAGTTGAATGAGTTATTAAAATATATAAAAGACATTGTAAAAATTTTAATGGACCTTAACGCGTAGATAATTGTGGATCAGTTTCCGAAAATACACGCTTTTTAGTATTCTAAAACAAGCAATACTTCAAATAATTAATCTTTAAGCACTCTATGGGTAATTAGAAAAATGTCTATAGTTAATAGTGAATAATATTCCCATACCTTTATCTTTTAAATTTCAATATCAAATACCTACTGGAATTTTGGGTAAAACTTTCGAAAATGTCTTGGCACGTTTTAAAACTGCGCCTGTTACAGACATTTTAATATTTTTTTATATAATTAAACATATTTGTAGACACATAAAAACCTTTAACATTAAAAATTCAATAGTTCGAATCATTAAAAAAAAGACAAATACCATTTTTTAACTGAAAACCGAACTCGACATAAATATATTTTTCCATGCCAAAACTAAATAGTTCATTTGCTCAACTTCATTATACTTACCAAGGACGATCATTTTTCAATCGACTACCAGAAGAAATCAGAAGCATTAATGATAAAACCCAACTATTTAACTCTATTAAAAAATATTTTAAAAACATTCTCCACAGTAAAGTCTCAAATTGAATTGAATGAATGACTCTTTTACCCCATTTACTAATATGGACCATAGCGCATTGTTTGATCAATAATAATTAATGTTTTTTTTTTTTTTTACATGAATACCCCACAAGAGTCTCAACTGCTCCCAACCGTCTAGAGTCAGTGAGACTATGGCATCCCCGATAAGAGTATGTTGTGAGGCTGAAGGTAGTGGGGAGGGGAAGGAGATGAGGAAGGGAAAGGTTGGGAAACACCTGGATATTCAGATCTGGTCACCAAACACGGCTAAAGCCATTTCAAGCAACGTTTCAATTCTGAATGGTGGTCTTTCACCAGGGCGATACTTAGAGTATCTACCACTCTGGAACGTGCCGCAAATATACTATATTTATTTTATTTCAATTAAATATGTAATGACACATATTAATTAAATCATGTTTTATTTGCGCACGCCGGGTTCGAACCCGCGACCTCTGGATTCGTAGTCGAGCGTCTTACCACTCGACCATGCAGGCCGTCAATGTACACTCCTCTTCCGTACACAAGCTTTTGCTTCTAAAGAAAGAGTACTATATTATATTTAAAAAATTTTAAAAAAAATGTATCATTATTTGATTGTAATTAACATGTGAAATAAATAAATAAAAAAATATTAAAGTTTAAAAAAAGTATTCATTAAGAACCTTACACATTTTCCAGACTACTTATAGAAAATTTTAAAAATAAATCATTTGTAGTATTGCTTGTAATAGAATTCTACGAAGTGACGTTTAGTGCCATTTCAGTACGGAGGCTTATGTGAAATAATTATAAAAATTTGACTTTAGATAAATATATAAGGAAAATTACCTTTATTTTTTAAGACAATATTATTTGGCATCAACCCGTAGCTCATTAGAAGCGTTAACTGTATATTTTAAGATGCATCACAATATATTATGTTACATCTATATATATGTTAACCTTATTTCTTTCGCAATGTACCCCGTAATAGGCTGAAAAGGTTTATTAATAAATAACGGAACGTTATTTCTTAATAAACCTTTTCACATAAGCTTCATACCTTAGTTCCAATGTTTGAGTATTTAAATCACATATTTATAACTAGATTGTGTAAAGTAAAATATCGCAGTGATATAATTTTAAGAAAGGTCTCAGAGCCTTAAATAGTACCTGGAAAGATCACGTCATATATTAATAAATACATCGTGAGTATATTTTATTATCTTTAATATGAACCATTGTACACGCGTCACTAGAAACGAAAGCTTTATGAATTCACTGAAGCAATTTATATGGAATTACTTAGGTAGGTGCTTATACTACATCAAATGGATTTTCACGGAATATCTTATGATGCCTGCTTGCGCGCCACCTGCTCGTTGCTCCCTGCGGGGATAATAGAAGAAAACGTTTTATTTACAAATAAATAAAATCATCTGAAAGCACGTAATAAATTTTCATATGCAGTAGACTCTCTGTTTCCGGGATAGTTAACGAATAAAACTTCCGGATGAAAGGATTTTCTAGCTATTCCAATTTTTCTTCAATTCTCCCTTATGTAGGTAGGTTAAACAAAATTTAGATAAATACCCATAAAAATTATAATATGATATCGTTTATAGCTTGGTTTCAAACATTATTTATTTTCTTAGCTAGTTAGCAATGCAGAAATCAAATTACGGACCCGCTTGAAAATCAAATTACAATATCACTAATAGAAAGTGAACGAAAAGAATCGAAAATGTTACTCAATAAAATCATTGTCTGGCTCAAATTTAACACTCAATGACGTGATCAAATCACTGGGGTACCTGGAGGAGGTGCTGCCCTCCACACCATCACTATTTCCATCACCGGTTAGATCCTACTGTTACGCTGTGTCCGCTGTGGTCCATCTTGACTAGAAAATGGTTGTTGTTTGTACTATTATTTTCTTTGGTCTTGTTGTTGAAGAGTGCTATGTTTCATATTATAATTGTTTAGAATTCTGACCACCACGATACGGGCATATGCCTAGTTTGGGAGGTCGTTATACATGTAAATATATTTTTAAATCGGCAAAGTTAATATTTTTCTAAAAAATTAAATGAAATAAATAAATTGTAACGGTTAATTAACGTACCGTAATAATAAATAATACCTTTACTAAAAGTTTTAAGATAGTTTGGAGGGCTGAACAGGGTTACAGGGACATAGGTATTATAGCTACGCGGTGGTGAACAAAAACAAACTGTCGAATCTTACATTTGACGACCTCCGTGGTAGAGTGGTTAAGATCCTTCACTACGAATCCAGAGGTCACGGGTTCAAATCACGGCAAGCGCAAATAATTTTACTTTAAGTTTTATGTGTCAAATCATGTTTAATTTACCTAAAAACAATGTACTGTATATTTTCCATGCGTTCTAAAGTGGTTAGTATTATCAGTATCGTCCTGTTGAAAGAGCACTATTTAGTATAGAAACGTTGCTTGAAATAGCTTCAGCCGTGTTTGGTTACCAGATCTGAACAGTCAAGTACTTTTCAACTTCCTCTTCTCACATCTTTCCCCTTCCCACTCCTTTTAGCCTCACAATATATGCCATTGTCCTACTAGTTCCTGACAGTTAAGACTCTTGTGCCGTATTCACATTTTTTATCTATTGCATTAAGTTCCGGTTAAGCCAAACCCGATAAACCGAGACTCTGCTGTATACGCCGTATATCATGAACGTTGACGAAATCTCGTCAACTGAGTTCTGTTTCTACTTTTTAATTAAGTTTCTTATACGAGTCTGTGCTCCTGGTCTTTTTGTTCACCATTCTCACATTGAAAGCCCTCGTAATGATAAAAGTATAAATAAACTTTACGCCAAAATATTACATGGAGATAAACTAGAGATGTGGCATTCATATCAAATATTGTCATCACTTTAATGGATATTTAACATTGTACTACTGAGCTGATATTTATTGTACAGCTTTATGTCTAAAATATGACACAACTGACCATGAGAATCGAAGTAAAGTGGTATACATTTCAAATATTGTCATCACTTTAATGGATATTTATTACTACTATTTTGGCATTTATTACAAGATCTGTCCAGCCAGAAGTTAACGTGCATGACCTATAATTTATTGAAGTTGTATTATGCATAAGAATCAGTATAAGAGAATTCATAGAAGATAAAAACAACAGATTGCGTAAATAACCTCGCGACCGCCAAACTAAAAACCCTAAATACAATAATTTTGAAAATGTTTAGGAGACGCAAAATAGTAGTCATTTTGAATCTGGTGCCCAAAAATTGAACCTTTGTGTAAATCAGTTTATTATCTCATAAATATAAATCTAAAGTTGTTTGCATTTTGTAGTAGGTTCGTTTTAAGTTAGTTTCTTTTGATTGTACTCGGTAAATTTAGTTTGTTCGTTTAGAAAAAATGGAACAAAATTGTATTTCAATTCAATATAGGAACGCAGTTTCGCTTAATTGTTTCGGACTGCAGCCTGCAGGTTGACAATTCTTGTTGTGAAAGCCAACCTCCAATAAGAGAAGGCACACGTAGAAAAAAATATGGAAAAGCATCTTCAGTTTTAAAATCTAAAGCGAATTCCTACAAAAAAAAATCGACAACCATCAAAATCGAAAATGAACGATTGTAATCAATCGAATTTTACTGACACTACTGACACTGACACACTGACACTGACACTACTGACACTGACACACTGACACTGACGCTGACACTGACACACTCATATAACTATAATAACAACCAGTTGAAATAACAGGATTTTTTTTTCTTGCCAATAAAAAATATTAGTTGCATTATTCCATCTATTTCAAATAAAGAATAATATCTGCTAAAATACATTATATAAGATTTTTAACACATCTGTCGTTTCTAAATTTGAAAATTTAACACTCGTACGTATGTACATAGGTACTCACTAATTATTAATATTTAATTAATCATCTTTTTGCGCGCCACTAATGAATAAAAACTTTTATTAATTCGTTTTACACACTATATAAATATAATGGTGTTGTAGCTTTAAAAAAAATTTGCTTTTAATATGCTTCGAAAGTTCTCAAGAAAGGTTTCATTTTGCTTAACTTAAATAATAATGTGCCTTACACCCAGTGTCTACACTTTCAGACGTTATAATAAAAATAAACTTATTCTAATAGGTGAAAACAACTTATTTGTTCATTCATTTAAGACCTGCTGAAGTTTTCTGACAAATTCCAGACACGTAAAATATCTAATTTGAGCTTCATCAGAAAGCTTTTAGTATACTTGTTTTTTATTCGCGTCGAGACGTGCCGACTGGCTTTATGTCATGTTGCGATATTATTTTGATATACAGAGATTCCGAAACGTGGCAGGAATAATTAACTTTCTTTGTGTAAAACATCCATCATGGGAAGTTGAGCACTTTTTGATAACCAAGGGGTTAATTTTTTGGGAATACCGCATAAGAGTCCCAACTGCTCCCGACCGTCTGGAACCAGTAGTACTATTTTTTTTATATATTTTTTTTATATGAATACCGCACAAGAGTCTCAACTGCTCCCAACCGTCTAGAGCCAGTGAGACTATGGCATCCCCAAATAGGGTATGTTGTGAGGCTGAAGGTAGTGGGGAGGAGAAGGAGATTGGGAAGAGGAAGGTTGGGATGTACCTGGCTATTCAGATCTGGTCACCAAACACGGCCAAAGCCATTTCAAGCAACTTTTCGATTCTAAATGGTGGTCTTTCACCAGGGCCATACAGAGTATCTACCACTCTGGAATGTGCCGCAAATATACTTGTTATTATTTTTATATGAATTAAATGTGTTATGACACATATTAATTAAATAAAAGTTATTGGCGCACGCCGGGTTTGAACCGGCGACCTTTGGATTCGTAGTCGAGCGTCTTACCACTCGACCATGGAGGCCGTCAAACTATGTCATCCCTATACTATGGCATCCCCGATCGGGGTATGTTGTGCAGCTTAAGGTAGTGGTTAGGGGAAGCAGGTACGGAAAGGTAAGGTGAAAAAGTACCTGGTTATTCATATCTGGTCACCAAACACGGCTAACTCTCTTTCAAGCAATTTATCGATTATGAGTGGTGATCTTTTACCAGGTGGATTCTTAGAGTATCTTTTACTCTAGGACGTGGCGCCAATATTCTATATTATTTTTTTGTTTGTGAAATCACACGAATTAACCACATAAAATTTTCCAAAACCGGTATTTGATCCCGTGACCTCTGGATTCGTAGTTCAGTTCGTAGAATTATTTATTACTAATGATAAGTCAAAGATGATAACTTTGATATTTAAGTAACCAAAACATAGCGTATTCGTTTGTTCATATTATCCTTACCACATGAATGCAAAAATGTTCGCAACTGAGAATGCTTTGCAACAAAAGCTTCAACAGAATGTTCATTATCAAGATCGCCGCATTTGACAAACGAATGTCTGAAATCCCGTTGCGCCCGCAACAATCCTGGCAATACAGTGTTTCACCCCAGCGAACTCTGTGTATTGTAGGCTGTACCACTACCTTCGATGTACGTTGGTATTTTTGCCCACCGTGTACTAACTGTTCCCTGTGTGTGGGTAATCCCTAGGAATTTTGGAATTTCTATGAAGTGTTGCGGTGCACCCTTTCGGAGAGTGATGGCGCACATTCCTAAGGCATCCATTCTGACAGGCAGAGGAAAAGAGAGCGGCCTCACAAAGACGCCATTATACGAGGCATGGCAGACATGTCACCTCTTACAGCCTTTGTTGTGAAAAATCATCACACATTGCCTCCCAGCTAGAGGTGGTATCCAGAAAAGGACAAGTCCTCATTTTTCAATCATAAATATAACGTCGTCCATCGAACTAAGAAAAGCTCCATTTCGTTTTTTTTTGTTAATTTTGATAATGGTCTTGAACGTCGGAACACTTGTCACTAAAACAAGCAGAACTGTAAATTGATAAGAACAGAATATTAAATTAAAAGCTTTTTACGTTTTCTCTTTTCGTATTTTTTATTGTTGTTTTTGAAAGTTTCAAATTATGGGCCTGCTGTTGAAAGCTACGTTTAAGCTCTCTTTCGTTTACGTACTTCGATTATGGGAAAGAGGGAGAGGCTACAACGGAGCTGTCAGCAGTATAATATAACAGTTGTATTTTTGGAAGGCAAGTGCAAATTTTTAAAGAAAAATAGCGACAGCCTTTTTTTAATTTGATTCCGTATTACAGTTACATTTGCTCAGATCCGATCGGATTATGGTATTCCCATAATAGGGTATGTTATGAGGGGGGAAACACGTGAAAGGCATGATGTAGAAAGGGTAGATCGGGAGGCTTCTGACTATTCTAATCTAGGCAATAAATATGACTTAAGCCATTCAAGTAATATTTCGATTGAATGGTAATCTTACCAGGGTGAGCGCCCTTGAGGTGATTTTTCACAAAAACGGCGCTATATAAATCATCCAAATATTATTATTATTATACTGAGAGTGTTTCCTAATCTGTTTTAAGGTGCAAATATTCTGTGTCTAACATAATCCATTCGAATTAAATTATATATTATTACACACGTCATGTTTCGAAAACCCGTGACTTTTGTGACCTATACTTTAAAATATTCTATTCATTTTTGTTTTTATTATTCTAACCTAAATATTGACTATTGCTAAAGTTTCTCCTTTCGCGGAGAAAAAAATACCATCTAAAACACCATCAAAAATACATTCATCACTTTATAAGCAATCGTGAAAATAAAACATTACTTCAACCATCCCTTCCAAGGGCAGTTTTCCGACTAAGAACTAAGTTGCAAGTCAATTCCCTTCAATTTGGCACCGGTAACTTTAAAAAATAAATTTCTTTTCTATTTTTTGAAACGTAGAAAGTTTTCTAAATTTATTCTGCACCTATTGTCTCCTCTCTGTACCCCTCTCTTCGCCGGTAATCTGAGGCTGAAACCCACTGAAGAGATAAATAATAGAAGTGCACTGTAGGAGTATCTATGTGCCTTTAGTATGCTCAGTTTTTTCTTACTTCTGTTGAAATTGATCAAACCTTTTAAAATATCGAAATTATTAATTCAGCAGGTAAACAATTTCATTTACCTGTCGGGGTAAGTTTTTTTCGTAAATTTGCGACGCTAGTTTTTTTAAGGGTATTAATAACCTCGCATTTCTTCAACGCATTTTATTTTCATCTATATGCATAAATGATATTTTATATTTAGTGGACTTTGTATAATTATTAACTTAAATATGTAATATTTTTCGAAGAAAGCAATCGCATTGTGGTTTGACATATCAATAGAATTGAAAAAAATAACTTTGTATTTGTATAGACCACGGATATTATTTTAATTTTTATGACCTACTAGGTCATAAAAAAAGTTGTTTTTATAAACAATAGTATTATTTTTTTTAAATTTTTTTTTATATAAAAAGTTTTTTTCTTTTTCTTAAATAATTATGTCACCATATATACAAGAGGGCATGTTTTAAAAATTACCCCTACATTGCTCCTTACATAATTTACGAAATAAACTTACAAAAAAGCAACTTTGAACTAAAATATTAATCATAGTCCAATAATGCAATATTAATGTTTGATTAACGTTATAACTATATATTGTTAGGACATGATAGAGGTTAACAGGTAACAGGTAACAGTTTATCAGTATATGGTAACAGCGTAAGTATATGAACATAATAATTTGAAAAGTTCACTGAAGCTTAAATATGATCCCAAAAGATGAGAGGTATTATCTTAATGTACAAAACAATGAGAAAATAACAAATAAACAATAGAGTAGGATAAAAGAACACAAATAAATTTAAAACGGAAGTCAGTTTATGTTAAGAAATAATCATTTGTAGGCAATTAGGACATTACAAATACGTACAATTAAAGTACATAAAAGAAGAAACCGAGATAAACAGTAAACAGAGCCTTCAGAATAAGGCATATTTTTAATTATGGCAAGAACCGTTCAAATTAAGCTTTACTTTGTATATTTGTATAAACTGAGTGCAATTTAATTCATATGAGCCAGGATATATCGCTATTGATCACTACCAAAGATTCTCTATTCTGTGCTGATACTTCATAGAGATTTCAATTACTGGGAACTTCCTTTTCGTGACCAATCCTATTTTCCTCCAAGCGAAGAGTCTCGAATTATTTTCGCTTGCAGTTCATTGGAAGCAGACAGAATGCAACTACATTGTTTTCCGCAAAATAGATTTTTGAACTTAAATAACTTTTTTAAAGAGTTTTTTTTTTAATTTACCTCATATAAAATGCTTTAATATATCTTCTCGCTTACTGGTAAAATACATTACCAATACCCTCTTTTTTGTTCCTAGTAAACTTAGTTGAAATCTTTCCTTCATTTAGATAACGATTAATGGTTTAATTTGGTGTCTGAACATAATTTACATTTACTTTTCATTCCTAATGCTAAATCAAAGGTATTTTTTGTGTACTGACCAATATAACGCAATCCTAACTCAATTATTTTTTTCAGGTAAATCATTTTGATGTCTTCTTTGTATTGGGGTGCCAACGTTTTACAAAAAAAGTAAGGTAAGATTTTATTCATATTTTCACCATGACTGCAGTAACAGCGTTACCCCTGCAGAAATTGAATAAACTACCTTTAAATAAAATGTGTATGCTACTACGTCACGGATGTCACCTATCACTTTAACACTTATATATTACCGAAGCCATAAACAGCCAATTTCATTTCTTTCTATCAAAGGATATTGGTTTAAAATAATTCTAATTTAGACTGATAACATAGTTAGCTTTTCCCAAAACTTTGCCAGTACGAAGAGAAAATTGACACTTTACTGCGATTTACAACGATATATAAGATTTTCTTTCTATTTTAAAATCCACCTTCACAGAAATCGTTTAGCCCAGAGCTGGGCTTTTCTTGGCTTTATTAATAATATCCTAATACCTTCGCCAAATAAATTTTGCATATCTTTTTGTTTTTCATCATTGCAACTCTTTGCAACAGTCCAACTGTAACTATCTCTTGATGTAATCGAATTGAGAAGTGTCTTCCACACCGGCTTTGGGGCAGAAAGAAGAAAACACTCTTTCATCCCCCAAGGGTGATCATCCCCCCGGCCACCCTTCCAATCGACCTACCCTTATAGCCCAGCCGCCAGCCGCCCGAGGAAGGGCGCTTATTAAAGTCACATCCAATCAGGCACCATTCAATAGGTGACTTCGCCTTGCTTCCGTTGCATCTGTAAGAGATGAGAGGGTCGACTGTGGAGCATTTTCTTGAAATTAATTCAGTATCAGTTTGGAAGAACTCTTACAATTAAATTATGCTGTCTATTTTATTACAGCCTGGCATCAGTGTTTTGCGGTCATATATACATACAGAGGGAGAACAAAATATAACGTAAAATAACAGAACAATGAGAAAACAACGGAATAATAATAATAAATTAAATTAGACACAAAAGAAACAGAGAGAAAGAGACAGATAATATGAATTGAAAGAAACAAAACGTCAACTGAGAAAGTGATTAAAGAATAATGTTTTTTTTTATAAGAATAAAGTATAATTTAATCTCGTTTTGCCTCTTTCATTTCATAGTAGCCGTCTCTTTTTCTCTGTTTCTCTTTGTTCCTTCGTTATAATTTTAATGTTATTCTATTGTTTTCTCATTGTTCTGTTATTTTATTTTATATTTTGTTTTCCTCTGTATGTATATATAACCGTACATTTTGTATTTTGTTAAGTTTAATTTTGTACCCTAATGATGTTTGTGCTAAACGAAACCGGTCGGTAATAAAAATAAAATAATATCCGTGGTCTTATACTTTTTTATATGAATACCGCACAAGTCTCAACTGCTCCCAATGGTCAAGAGCCAGTGAGACTAAGGAATCCCCAAATAGGGTATTTTGTGAGGTTGAAAGTAGTGGGGAGGGGAAGGAGATTGGAAAGAGGAAGGTTGGGAAGTACCTGGCTTTTCAGATCTGGTCACCAAATATGGTTATAGCCATTTCAAGCAACGTTTCGATTCTGAATGGTGGTCTTTCACCTGGAAGTATCTACCACCTGGAAGTACGAATATACTATACGAAGTTATTTGTCATTTCTTCAAATATGCCAAGCCACAAAGTGATTGCTTTCTACGAAAATAGAAAATATATATATATAAATATATATATATATATATATATAACTGAAACTAACCGTCACCAGATTTCTCGTAGGGATAGGCGAATAAGATGATATTGTTCTGATAATAATTATTAATATGAGATTACATATATTTAAATAATAAAACGTTATTTCATTAGCTTTGTAACTCCCAAGGCGAACCGACAAAACGCTGGATTCATTATAAATCACGTTCTGTCGTTATTCAATTACATTCCTCTGAAAGAATCGTTCAACTGAAATAATATTTTTGTAGCGATAAATATATGATGAAAATTGAAAAAAAATACCCCTAGATAATATTTTACGAAACCCTTCTTAAAACGTACGATTTCACCAAACTAAGTGAGCGAGCATTGGGTTAGAATTTGTCTCGTTCGCTCAGTACCACCACTACTACAGCGTTTTCACTCAACGATGCAATTAAATTAAATCAAATTTAACGATGATTGTTAAAATTATATAATTGATATCAAGTTTTTTTTTGCGATCCAAAACCATAACTCTTTTTATTAATGTGCAAAAAAACATGTATCCGACATTAGTGCACTATATTTAAAATGTTGATAATATATTGAAAAGCTTTTAATCTGACTAGACAAATTAGGATTTCGTCCTTTAAAATACGTCATAAAATTACAAACTCATTAAACGCCTCATTGAAAAGTATCTGCGTAAATATTGATGGTTTTTTTTTCAGTTTGATAATGCCCTCAGAAGGCGAAACAGCTGAATGAGTTTAACAGCCGAATCAGCATTTACAAGTAATCGTAAGAAGAAAGAAATCTTCTGTATAAAACAGTGAAAATTGGTATTGCAGTGGATAGGTAATAAATTTGGGTTCTCTTGAAAATTCTTATTTTATGACTCCCGTAACTCGTAAGAAATACATAATACACACTCATATTTCTCACACAGGCTAAGTGATTTGGGTTTACGAGATGTAAAATGTGGAGTTCCGTTTGTTTGTGTTGCGGAAAATACGTTTCACCGTTTTGTTGGGTCGCTTTTTTGGAGTGGATGTATTTTTAGTAAGTGTGTAATAAAAACTTCGTACGGTAGGGATCGACTAACTATCGATTGTGAAACTTTCTAGAGTTGATCGCCAACCTCTTGAAAAGAATAGGTATATATACGAGTATATACAAATTACTGTTTAATTTAACAAGAAGGTTAATGCCTTAATAGTCCTGATAACAAAATTTATTCTAAGAATTAAAAGATTTATCAAATACCATTCTTACTGAAAAATAATTAAAAAATACTAGAAGAATTACGATCGGAAAGTCTTTAAACCTTGGACTGGGAAGTAATGCATTAACTGGGAGCCATTTACTGGGAATATATAAAAAATCATTGTAAAGATATAAAAATTGAAAAACATGAAAATTGATCGTTTTTTTATTACTAAGGGAAGAAATCAATTTCCAACAAGGCTCGTTAGTAAGCCCCGCTGTTGAATTTGACAGCCACCTCTGGTTTGGAGGCCCGAAATACCTGAAAAAACACCACACTATGTGCAGAAATGGGCGTTTGGTTGATAGATTTCCGTATCTTAACAAACGGATTGCTATATTTGTAGCACAGACGTCAGGTGGGAATCTTATTCCTGTTTTACCGGTATTTCAACGGAAGCTGTCCCGATGAAATTGTGTCATTGATTCCTTTGAGACCAGTGCACAGCCGAGAAATAGAGGAAATACCCACCCAACATTTTTACACGGTTGACATTCCACTTATGCGAACGGGTTGCGTTCACTACTTGTTCTTGTATTCAACATTTAACTGTATTTTTTTGCCGGCTTCTGTGTTTCCTCCCTCCGACAACATGGGCTTCTTCAAGACATAATTTTACTTCTTCCTTTCCACAAAAAGACAAAAACATTCAAATATGAAATGAATAGGCTCTGATAGAAAATATTTTCCTATGGGCCCCTTGCGTGGAGCTTATATGGAAAAAAAATCCAACGTAGGTAGGTTGGATTGAAAGGAAAAATTTCGAGGTCTTAGCACAACTTATTTTATTTGAACAAGAGTTCAAATAAAATAATAACAAGAGTTCAAATAACTTCAGCTTAAACGAGAATGGTCACAATCATCTAATTTAAAAAAAAATTACCACTTGCAACGCAGTACAGGATTAATGGGTGAGGTATGCATTAAAAAACCGTGAATTATGTACTAGCGAGAAAAAAATACCTGAACATGCATTTAATATGCACGTGTGCATTAATTCAACATTCATTCCCTGGTAATTACACAAACGATGGTCATAACGAATGTATTTTTAATGAAAACGTGGTTCAACCGAAACATATTTTTATTAAATAATATTTTCCGAACCATAATCAATAATTTTTTAATACATATGTTACCTTTTGGTACCAAATGCTTTGTTTATTTTAAAATAGTTATCATTTAAATATTAACTTCAAATCTCATGAATAAATTTATAATTTTCGTAGAAAACAATTACTTTGTGGTTTGACATATTAAATGAAATCAAATAATAATTTTGTTTAAGATCACAGATTTTATCTTAAATTTTATGGCCTATCAGTTTCGCTTGGCCTAAGCATCACTTAGGTACAAAATCAAACTAAACAAGAAATACAATGTGTGCAGTTATATATACATACAGAAAGAGAACAAAATATTAAAAAAAACGAAGAAAACAGTGAGAAAAAAAATATAACATCCAAATTATAACAAAGGAAGAGAGAGAAAGATAATTTGAACTGAAAGAGGCAAAACCTGTCGTCATAAAATTTAAAGAAAATCTTTGGTCATTTTTCATTTCACTATAAATTTATAAATATTTCCGTCGCTTGTTAAGAATTTTAAGAATATAATCCCAAATTAGGTTTTCGTGAGATTTGTCTGATCCTTAAAAAGATAACTAGTTCATCTACTTGACACACTGGCAGTTTTTTCCGTCGGATATGAATACTGAATACCTTAAAACTTATTACTGTAAAACGACAAAGAAATTTGAATACAACATTCTTCAGCGCTTAGCGAATTAACATTTTTTAATCATTTTTACTCAAATGAAATTCTAATTTTCAAATACCCCTGTTATTAAGTGTGGGACTGAGCTGCTACAACAAATTTTCACCGGTTAAAAAAACGTAGAAAATTGTTCGCGAGGAGGAAACGTTTGTAATATGCAAAGCACTTTCGGCTAAACCTTCCCGCCGCAACATTCCATTAACGAACTTTCTCAAATAAAGTTTTTAAACCGTTGCGGTCTTGCTGGCATCAGTGGGAGAGGTATTCTTCTAGCGGAGACTTATCCGGAAGTGAAATCGAATCGACAGATGAACAAGAAAATGTGATTTGAACATTGATACGACTATAAATTCCGAGATATGACAATCGGAATTAACACAAAGATAATATTTAAATTGACACACTACACAAGTAGTCAAACAAATTTTGATTGGGAATAAAAATATTCTTAAGCAAAATATACATTTTTGAATTTAAAGGTATAGGCTTGGGCACAAAAATGAACAATCTGCAAAGTAATTGAAAGATGTGGACTTGGGTGAATGAACAATCTGAAAGTATGTTGCCTATTGTATGATGATGATGCGGTGCTGATTGCCGACAGTATGGAAGACCTACAGTTTCTCGTGTCTAGGATGAACCAAGTATGTATGCAGAATGAGTTTATGATGAATGTAAGTAAGTCCAAAGTCATGGTGTTTGAAAGAGAGAGTACGAGAACAGCGTGAAATATAGTTGTGAATGATGAATACTTAGAGCAAGTGGATGAGTGTGTGTATCTAGGAAGTATGTTCTAGCGAGATCGGAAGGCTGATAAGAATATTGAAAGGAGGGTGAGGGCAGGAAACTCCATTAATGGAGGTCTGAACGCTGTTGGCGCAAATAAAAAAATTATCCAAAGAAGCGAAGCTAGCAGTTCACAATGGAGTGCTTATACCAACCCTGATGTATGGCAGTGAGGCATATATCTGGCAGAGAAAGGATGAAAGTAAACTTAATGCTGTGGAAATGAGATACCTGAGGCGTATGTGCGGTAAAACTATAAATGACCATGTTAAAAATGTGAAAATTCGAAAAGAATGCAAGGCTGATGTAAACGTGATGAATAGGATTATGAAAGGGACCCTTAGACAGCGTGGGCATGTAGATAAAGTGAACGATAAAAAAGAGTATAAAAATAATATATGATGCGAAAGTGAATGGAAGAAGTCGTGGACGCCCAAAGAAGACATGGTACGATCAAGTCAATCAAATACTTAAATCGCGCCATGTAAAAAGTCAGAATAACAGAAAAGTATGTATGAGACGATGTATGAATATGAATGAAGCAAAGAGTATATGGAAAGACAGAGTTGTATGGTGGTCCGTCCTCTCTGGTGTGATGATTGGTTAGCTAGTTAGTTGCCTTTTTCAAAAAATTCCAATTATTTTCTATGACCGAAAAGTCGTTGGTGCTAATTAGCTCCTCAGCACCTTTTTTATTATTCATATAATTGTTCAACCGATAGTTTTTCAAGCACAGTTCCGTTCATATTATTTATATTTAAAACTCACACAGCACACCTAATGAGTTTTAAATTAAGGGGGTTGAATGTATTAATCGATTCAAGGAAAAAAATATTAGACTTTTCGTAATTTTCCAATAATTGGAAAAATTTTGAATAATTTAAATTTTCTAGAAATACGAACATCATTTTCAAATGGGTTCCTTTAATTAGAAAACAGAGAAATTAATACTTTAATTCTATACCTTACTTAGCAGGCTTCAGTTGATGAAAATATGAAATCGGAAAATTGTTTCGAATTTTCCTAAAAATTATAGTACCTAGGTACTTTAAATTCTATAAATCAAATTTAAAAATATAATTTAATTATAATTAATTGTATCTAGTACTTTCCTGATAACCATACTTTTTCATTTTTGTGTAAAACGTCATATATGTCAAGTTCGAAGATGGCATTCTAATTTCGTCTTCGATATTTGTGACGTGATTAATTGTTAAAGATGAGATTTTTACAGTTTTTTTTTTCTTATCATTCACTGAAACTCGTTGCTAATTTCATGGTGACTTGTACGGTTTTGTATTTTACCTATGATAAGTTGTGTTTAAATTAGAATAGTTTAAACTTGAGACCTGGTGCTATTTAAAATGACTGGCGTTGTGACCGCTCCGTAAGAACTACTTTGACGGCCTCCATGGTCGAGTGGTAAGACGCTGGACTGCGAATCCAAAGGTCGCGGGTTCAAACCCGGCGTGCGCCAATAACTTTTATTTAATTAATATGTGTCATAACACATTTAATTTATATAAAAATAATAACAAGTATATTTGCGGCACGTTCCAGAGTGGTAGATTCTCTAAGTATCGCCCTGGTGAAAGACCACCATTCAGAATCGAAACGTTGCTTGAAATGGCTTAAGCCGTGTTTGGTGACCAGATCTGAATAGCCAGGTACTTCCCAACCTTCCTCTTCCCGATCTCCTTCCCCTCCCCACTACCTTCAGCCTCACAACATACCCAATTTGGGGATGCCATAGTCTCACTGGCTCTAGATGGTTGGGAGCAGTTGAGACTCTTGAGCGGTATTCATGTAAAAAAAAAAATAAAAAAAAACTTCTTTTGGCGGCAGTTCCAGCTTCCTTCATTGTTCATTGAACAAATACTTCAATTGAAGTTGGTTAAGTTGGTACTTCCGCTCATATGTTCATTTGTAGTTTACTTCGAAAACTTCAATTTTAGTTCTTCGTTCTTTCGCACGATTGTAGTATCGCACCATCCACAGTTCAATAGTTCTTTACTTCTATTGTATTTCGAAGTATTTTTTTTAGTTCTTCGTTTCTTCGCACTTCCTGTTCGACGTACTCGTGACGGTTGCTTTTGATTTCTTTGCTTGTTTTGTGTGGCGTGGGACACTAGTTGTTTCGAGTTTTGTTTTGATCACAATATAATAGTTAATTTATTACTTGTTTTAAAAATAATTTGCCTTTTTTTTTAAACGAACAATAATTGTTATACTTGTACATTTCCCTCCTAGATGGCACTAGTATAGTTTGCGCTACGCACACGGTTACTTCTAACAGGTTCATATAAAGCTTGGGCTGACTTTGATACAGAATTTCAACGGTAATCCAATTGAAGGGTTCATCGTGAAAGGTTCATTTTAGCGTTGGGAAAAACTTCAATGTTTTGTGAATGCTTCACGAATTGTTAGTTCTTTAAAATGAACCCTTCGAAGTGAACCCTTCAATTGAAGTCGAACTCGCGAAAAAATAAGATTTGAGAGAAGAAGGATTGATCCGCCTGTTTAGCGTTGGGAAAAACTTCAGAGTTTTGTGAACGCTTCAGGAACTGCTAGTTCTTTGAAATGAACCTGTCGCGGTGAACACTTCAATTGTAGTCGAACTCGTCAAAAGATAGTACTAGTCGGCAGAGATCCCAAATCGAAAAGTGCTAGCAAATCAACAAAAATTCCTCTCCGAAAAAAAAGCACTAGTCGGTAGAGATTTGAAATCGAAAAGTACTAGCAAATCGACAAAAAATCCTCCCCCAAAAAGTGCTAGCAAATCAACAAAATTTACTAAAAACGGAATTGCAGGTCGGAATCGACGAGACCACTTTGGGAATCGTCCTATAGACAAAACAAGCACAGAAATCATAAGCAACTGGTTCCTTCATTTTGAAATGTCAATGTCTTCAAATCGGTGCTGCTTCAAAAGTACTTCTTTCAATGGAATGATGGAATAATGAAATGAATGAAGGCTAAAATGAACTACCACCTTCAATTGAAGTGTTGGTTCAGTGAAATGAAGTTCATGAAATGAATGGAGGCTAAATTGAACTGCCACCTTCAATTGAAGTATTTGTTCAATGAAATGAAGTTATTAAAATGAATGAACGCTAAAATGAACTAACGACTTCAATTGAAGTATTTGTTCAATGAACAATGAATGAAGTACGAACTGTTGCCAAAAGAAGTAGTTCTTTGAAGCAGTTCTTTCAAAGCGGTCACAACGCTAGTTCATTTTAAAGAACTAGCAATTTCTGAAGTGTCCCAGAAACTTTGAAGTTTTTCCCAACACTAAAAATGACCATTACTTTACAATCAAACTGACAAGAAAAAAAAACAAAATTATTTTTTCTTATAGGTGTTAAGTTTTTTTTTTCAGGTGAGATAATTTCATATCTTAACGAATCATATCTTTCAAATTACACAATTTTCTATAGGCGTGAAGTCATTTATAAAATAATTCAATGTTCAATGTTTAATACGGATCGAAGCTTAAATCATTTGTAAATAAAATCATCGCTATCGCTTCCCATAATTTCAGCATTTTCCATTATAGATGTGAACATTCCTGAAGTGCATCATAAATAGTTATTAGTCTGCAAGTAATAAATGTTTATCAATCGGTTTTTAATAAAAATAACGTGAGGCACTTTATTGCTTGGAATTCACGTTTTATTCGTAATAACTTTCCGTTACGAGTTAGTTTCTTGGATTATATAAATAGGGGATGAAACACAACTGAAACTTTTCTGCAGTACTTTTAAGTTCGTAACTATATTTGAGAGATGTTAAGCATTCTATTTAATTTCCACATTTAAATTTCATAGAGATTTTGGGTAGAAGCTTTTCCCGGAGGTTTATGAATATTCAAATTTTTTTTATCCAAGAAATACATTTTATTTATTTATTTCATGATGTCAAGTCATTTGACATATTTTTGCTCTCTATCGTAAAACCTTATTTTAGCGACATGGCTGAAAATCGATTTGCTGTCCTACAATAAGCTCTCGAAAGCTTCGATCTAGCTTTGTGGAAGTTGCACAACTTTCTCCGTATGAAATTTTCGTCCCATTTTCAACTCACGACAGTCTTTTAACGTAAGTTATGGAGCTATGAAATTTTCAATTAGCTATCTCAAAATAACACGTGACGCATAGTTTTAATGGTTCATTAGGAAAAAGCTTTTCACGAGAGAGTGTTGAAAATTGTTAGCATTTTTATACATTCACTTTAAAATATTTTACAAATTTCACGATTCTAGATATGTAATTGACTTGAACGTTTGGGATATTTTTTTCGTAGATTTTCATTTAAACATCTACAAAGATATAGACGGCCCTCATGGTGAAATGGTAAGACGCTTGACTACGAATCCAAAGGTCGCGGGTTCAAACCCGGCGTGCGCAAATAACTTTTATTTTATTGATATGTGTCATGACACATTTTAATTTGTATAAAATTATGTGTATTATATTTGCGGCACGTTCCAGAGTGGTAGATGCTCTAAGTATCGCCCTGGTAAAAGACCACCATTCAGAATCAAAACGTGGCTTGAAACGGCTTTAGCCGTGTTTGGTGACCAGATCTGAATAGCCAGGTACTTTCAACCATCCTCTTCCCACTCTCCTTCCCCTTCCCACTACCTTCAGCTTCACAACATAACCCATTCGGGATGCCATAGTCTCACTGGCTCTAGCTGGGAGCAGTTGGGACTCTGGTGCGGTATTCTCTATAAAAAAAAATGTACGAGTATTCATTATTACTATAAAAACTTTTTCATATCTGTTGGGTTTGATATAATCAGATTGTTCCTCTTGATCGTTCATATTTAATTCACTTAAGTCCATATTTCTATTCCTCAGAATAAGCCTACCACACAAATCACATTTTTTATTCAGTTGACAAGACTTTATTAGGCCATCTGTTTGTGCCTTTATGTTTTGACCGTATCCCACTCATAATTAAACCACCGGCCAACGTACGCGTGAAAAGATCCGTCCATAAATATTTCATTTTGAACTCTAAAAACTGTGGCTACCTTCGAAATGTAGCTTCAGAACCTAGTATGCTCGTGGATATAACACATCGTCTGAGTATTTTCATCCGTCAGAGCAGATAACTTCTTCGGCTTCCAGGCAAACAGGAATCAAGGTGGGGTTATGGACGGAAGTCGGCTGAATTATTCATGAAATTGATTCAGATCTCCTGTTTGACGTCACACGGGAATCGGCCATTTCGGGAAAGCCTGAATGTTACATATCGGTAGGTATACCAATATAAGGAATATCAAGATTTTCCTAAGCTATCGGAGTGATTTATCAGAACAAAGTTTTCATTCAAATCATTTACGTAACTTTGACTCTTAAGACTTTTTTTCTGACTTTGCTTTGACTTCTTATCATCAATATGACACAAAATGGCAAAGGAATTGAAACAATTATAAATACAATACTTTTGTGCTCGTTGTGTAATGTACTTTTTCGTTAAGTATTCAAATAGGTTTCGTGTACTATTACGTTTGATAGAAGCACGATAACTCTATCAAAAATTCTCAAAAGGAATATCTCAATTCTCAATACTCTCCAGTGGGGTTTATATAATGTTAGCAACCTACCCGACAGTCGTGTTATTGAAATAAATGTTGATGAAACCATGCAACGAACTTCGATATTAATGATTTCAAATAAAATAAATTTTGCAAATTTATAAATGAACGGGAGGCGAAATATAAAATTGATATTTAAGAACATTTTCCAAAAGCATAAGTTGAAACGGTTTTTACAATAGATAGTTAATAAAATAAAAACTGGCACAATATACAATCAATGAAAAAATAACCAATTAACAATTACGCAGTTTCTCCAGAAGGGTAGGCAGAGAGTATATATCGCTACACAACTCTGTCTAAGTACACGCCCCTTGCTTCATTCTATTCATGCATAGTCTCATAGATATTTTTTTTTTCTTCTGACTCTCGACACATCTGATAAACTTGGTCGTGTCATATCTTTCTCGTGTGTCCGCTCTTTCTTCTACCATTTACTTTTGCTTCATATATTCTCTTAGTGCTATTCCCTCGTTCATCCGCTCCACATGTTCAAATCACTAAGCGCCCCTTTCTTAATCTTGTTTACTACCCTTACAACAGCCTTGCAGTTTTTCCAAATCTCCATATTTGTTATATGTTCATATTTGGTTTTACCACATATACGCCTCAGAGATCTCATCTCAACGGTATTCAGTCAACTGTCACCTTTCTTCTGCCATCTCCATGTCTCGCTGCCATACAACAGAGTGGGTATCAGTACCCCATTGTGGACTGCTAGTCTTGCTTCTTTAGACAACTTGTTATTAGCGACTAACGCTCTCAGTCCTCCATTAATGAAGTTTCCTGCATTCACCTTTCTAAAAAACAAAATATAGTTTGATAATAATTAATCGTTTTTGTGTCGGCAATAAGGACATGATAGGAACATTTTTTTTTTTTACATATTTCCCACTGCTAACCGGGGTGGGGTTTTCTGTACAAATATTTATCTAACTTGTTTATTGATCAACAAATTTCAATTTCATTGAAAGGTATTGTTATCAAAATATTGGCACTAAAGTTGAAAAGAATCAGATTTAATTCAAAATGGTTAATTAGGGCTTACTTAATATTTTTTTCGTATATTTCCACGAGAACTTTATTTTTTAAAAAAAATCACATTCCCAAAATGCCAAATGCCATAGACCAAATAATTACACCGGGTACAAAAAATTCTGAAAAATCCTCATTCCCTAACATGTTTTTTCAATACCAATAGAATTTTTCTGAGTAACTCTTAAAACATAAAGCCTTTGTAAATATTCTAAAAACGCTGCTAAAATTCAGAATACCACAATTTTTTCGGTAGTTCAGGAAAATCGTGAAATTTTGATCTCTCGGTTTTAAACTGTGGTTAATTCTCTGAAAATATAATCAAACCAATTAAGGTATTACCAATTCTCGAATCAAATTAAGCAATTATGCTTTAACTGTGGCTTAAGCCGCAATTCCAGTTTTGCTAGTATTTTATTTACCAAAACGCTTTTGTTGGCGTTTAATTTTCACAACCATTTATTAAAAAATACATGTAATTTTGTTCAAGATTCAATCAAATTATTATCATAATAGCTTGGTATAAAAACACGGGTAGTATTTTAATTTTTATGACCGACTGGTTTCGCTTAGTCTTAGCATCATCAGGATACAAAATTAAACTAAACAAAAAGTGTGCGGTTATATATATACATACAGAGGGAGAACAAAATATAAAATAAAATAACAGAACAATGAGAAAACAATAAAATACCATTTAAATTATAACAAATGAACAGAGAGAATGAGACAGAGAATATGAATTGAAAGAGACAAAACGTGAAGTGATTGAAAACTGAGAATGTGATTATCGTATATGATAATTTGATAATGATAAATTTTATGAGTTTGTAGGAAATATACCTAATATTGGACTACTGGACAAATTTACGTGATTATTAAGAATATACTATTTATTAATTATTTTTTATTTGTAAAAAAAATTACTTTTTTGCTTGTCACAATTATAATATAAACACATAACCTTTTTTTAAACCCCTTTAATAAGAAGTTTAAAACAAAGTAATGTGCTTACATTTTAATTATTTTCTTTCGAAAATTTTGTATATATTTTTTTTACGTATCTCATTCTAGCGTAGAAGAGAAACGTGCTTCCCCAGCTGTTTGATGAACATAAGGGTCATTATTCGGTGGGGAAGTTGTTTGTCTGCCGGGCTTAGGAAATTTCCCTGACTTCGCTTATTGTGCGAAAATATTAATCGCCAACGCAGGAAATTCAAAGATTGTGGAATAAACAAGTTACATGCCAAGGTAATGTGGCTTTTGTTTGCATTGTCCGGGTTATTAAATGGTGTTATTTTATGAGGATAGTTAAGCAAGCAACGCAAGAATTCAAGGTTTTTGCCTTATAATAATGACTTACATTGAAATAATTTGTAAAGCGCCTTCTTTGGGAAAAATCATCTTAAGGGCGCTTACGTAAAAAAACGTTGCTTTTATGCTTTATACCCGGTGAGTACAAACATACTTTGTTCCATATTATACAATCGGTACGGTTCTCTTCTAATAAAACACATTCTAAATTAATTATAAGTTGCTGTGTTTGCACCTCGTTTCAAAGTCAAAAATATTCGTAATTTATTCCTGGTTAGAGACTATCATTGAGAATCGACACATCGTGTTGCTTGAAATTACTTACTTTATTCAATGATAGCAAGATACCTCCTTCCCTCTCCACCCTATCTTATAACATTACTCATTGGAAATGCGATGCTCTTTCCGGGCAGTTGAAATACTTGCATTGTATCGTATCATTTATAAATCAGCCTATTTTCTACAGGTATTAAAATATGTATTTAATCATTTTTTAATAAAATTGTGATGTGTTCTAATACTTAACATATTTTAAAATTCTATGGCAAACTTATTTTCCAATTTATTTTTCAAATTTAAGAATATACTCGTATTCTACGACTTTTTTCGTAGAGTTGGATGGCCCGGTACATTTTGATTTTTTTCCCTTGTTGGTAATTTAATAAGCACTTAACTAACAAATCTGTACCCTAGAATAAAACTGTCCATGCTTTAGTTAATTTTTTTGTTTTTCACATGTTTGTATTAAACACTTTAAATCTATCTCTGCTATAAAATGCCAATCATAAGATGTCATTATATATCTTCAAAATAAAACCCTAATAAAAATATAATTTGACAGACTTTTTAAGAGGGCTCCACTGAATAATTTGGATTTGTGACTTTGTACAATTTGTTTTTGTAGGACAGAAATATTAATATTTTACTTCCAGAAATTGTTATTATATTTTCTATTTGCTTTATTTAATTACAATAAATTTAATCTACATATATATTATGAACATAAAATATACAATATCGTAGCTGAAAAGGCAAAAGGGTATAAGTGACACTTTACAAAGAAGTCAGTAAAATATGAAGTTTTCATTTGTTTTTTTTTTTCTGAATCGTTTGCTCAGACTCTTGCTCGATTTTGAACCCTTTTGTGGCCCTTCAGCCATTTTAATATGTAAGTGACACAAGTTTGGGACTTTTGTAAACAGAAATTTCCAATAAAACAATAACAATAATAATTTTATAATTAAAACAACAACAAAAAAATAATGTGCTCTGTTGTAAACTTTCCAAAATGGCGCTTTAGCCCTATTGCCTTTCCAGCGACGATATGGTATCTGTTTCTGGCAAATTCATATTTGTTAATTACCAGTTAGATTTAGTTTTTTTGTGATTTGTGTATCTTACAAAAATGGCTTAGCAGCTATCAAAAGAATCATAGATACATGCACATACATATATTATTATGAGTATTCCTTTGTAAATATAAACAATATTAATTGCTTTAATAAGTTTTCCTGCTGAATAGAAATAAATTGCTTAGAACTTTGCCAAGTACCTCGAACGAAAAACTTTTCAGAGATTCTATCGAAAATTACCTTTTAATTTGAGTTCACATTATTTCGTATTATTAGTGTTTACGTTTCACATCACTCAACAGTCTTTCAAAGTTTTTTAACCCTATTTAAGGTCTAAAATAATAAGAAAATATCGCGCGTTTTAATATAAGTTGAGGTTTGCGTTAGCCGTTTTTAGTGCGTGCGTAATTTATTATATTCTGTCTTAAAACTAAGCTAAATAAACTGTTAAAAAAGCTCAAAGGGGTCATTTATTGATTAAATAAAAACAATTTTTCTAACTTCATTCCACTTTTTATTTTTTGACTGGACCGGTTTAAGCCTATAACGGCTATCTTCAGACTAGTACAAGTTGTTCTTATTTTATTACCCAAGGGCATATCACTTAAAAATTCCTCGATACCGAGAAATTATAAACCAAATAAATGATAATAATAAAAATAATCTACTGTAAAAGTGCATAGTAAATTTAATTGTTTTTATTTAATCATTAAAATGGAATTCCACCATAAATCAACAGTTACAAAATTATAAATAATATAAAGGGTCATTTATTGGTTAGAAATATATTTTAAGAAGAAGTGAATTATAAAAATCAATATATTTTGAAGGCTTACTGGCAATCCTTATTTTTAATTTGATATTTTGACTACTCATTACGTACGTCAATTGGAAAAAAAGCTGACTCTTCGTGAATATATCCATTATAGTTAAGCGTTATTTGTTAGTAAAAAATAATATTTTATGCATAGATGTAAATAGGCAATACACACAAAAATACCAGCGTGAAATGTAATTCGTTTTTTTTTGTCGCTGACTTCCAAGGGGAAATCTATAAAACATAATACCCTAGAGTATACCTTTTATTAATATTATTTTAAGGTATTTTACCAATCCACCCATGAGTAACCTGCTATAAAATTCATTAAGTAACCTTGACGGGAAAATCAGAGTAAACTCAAAATTAGCAAAAATAAAGCTGCCAACAATAGGTATTATATTATTACAATTACACTTTTTAAATTGTCGAGTGTAGAGTAGTAGGTACTATTCTACTCAGTATTTCCCGTCAAAAGACCACTGTTTGGAATCTACAAGATGCTTCAATGAGCTTCAGTCATGTTTAGTGACCAAATGTGGATGGTCAGATAACGTAACATCTCTATCTTCTTTTTCCCGATTTCGTTGCCCACCCTATTCTCTTCAGCCTCACAGCATAACCCAATTGTTGTTGCCATAGTCCCGTCCCACTGGCTCCAGGCAGTTAAGATCATTATATGGAATTCTAACTAACTAACTAACCATCACGCCGTTTCGACGCAAAGGTAAGCAGAGTGGACGGGCCGTCATACAAAACTTTTTGGCACAAACTCCTTGCTTCATTCACACATCGTATCATACGTAATCTTCTGTTATTCTGACTCTTCACATGGCTCGATTCATGTATTTGATTCACTTAATCGTGCCATGTCTTTCTCGGGGGTCCCGGACTTCTTCTTCCATTCACTTTCGCATCTTATATTCTTTTCACACTCATTTCTTTGTTCGTTCGCTCTACATGCCCAAACCTAAGCGTCCCATTCTTGATCCTATTCATTACGCTTACATTTACCGTACATACATTTCAGGGATCTCATTTCTACAGCACCGAATCCACATTAAAAAATGTCGCTAACCCGCCATCAAATACAAGATATATTTTCACCTATAATCTTTACATGAAAATATGGCCTCTATTGTGCCTACATGGGTAGGAAATGGCCCTACTTTGCGTTCGTTGTACCTTTATCTGAGCACGCCTCATTTCTCCGAGTGGCCCGGAGCGCAGACAGAGGGATGATGGATCGCCCGCGGCTCCCGCGACAGATGAGAATTGATCATCCCTTATTATTACTTCTTACACATTATGCTACCCGAGCACCTCTGATCATTTTATTTAAGTAAAAGTTGGAATTTCGTAACAAATTTTACATGTGTTTTATGCTACTTTTCCATTTAAACATTTTAAAAAAATTTACGATATTTTTGCGAATAGCGCACAAAATTCCAAATGCCCGGTGTCAGTGGGACTATGACAGCCCCAATTATTGTTGTGTGTCGGGAGGATGAAGGATACTTTAACTATGTGTTGATGAAATTTTCATGTTTACGAGAGGAACTGAGGTGCTCGTTAGTACCGCCGCATGTAAGGCTTTTTTACAGTAAATACCGCACGAGTTACAACGGCTCTTAACCTTCTAGAGCCAGTGGGACGATGGTATTCCCAATTTGGGTATGCTGTGAGGTTGGATGTAGTGGGGAGGGGAATGAGATAAGTAAAAGGAAGGTTGGGAAGTAAATAGCTGTTCAGATCTGGCTATCAAACCTGGCTGAACCCATTTCAAGCAAAATGTCGATTCTGAATGGTGATTCTAAAGTAGCGAGTATTCATTACTCTCGAACCTTCCGTAAACATATTACATAGTATGTTATTCTATGAAATGTTAAATAACATAAATTTATTTGCGTGCGCCAGGATTTGAGTCCACGATCTCTGGATTTATAGTCGAGAATCTTAACCACTCGACCACGTAGGTTGTTAACCTAGATTATTTTTTAAAATCTGCTCTGTTTTGATAACGACCCGACTTCTTTGAAATTTCCTGTAATTTACATAAACAATTTAAAGGTTTATTTCATTTTTATGATATAAAGGTAATTATTTAACTTGTTCAATTATCTACCTAACTGAAACGTGCTGTAAATACACGTGTGAAAAAACACTTTATTTTCGTTTGTGCCCACGCGTTTCAAAGCCATGAATCTTAATAATAATAATCCAATAATTTCTTGTGAAAGTTCAGACTAAGGGTTGTCCACTTTTAGGGCTTTCAACAACAATTGAATCTCCGACTCACCCCTAAAATGCAAAGTGTGATGTCATCCCTCATTCCTCCGTCTTACCAATGTATTAATTAATAGGATTGCTAGTTACGTCACGTCCCACCCTGGTGCTAATTGTGGAAGTAGAAATTTGACGGTTGTATTTAAGGCTCCGGTTTCAATTTAAGACGCAAACCACGTCCAGGTGCCTCCCTTGACCAATTAACAAACCTCCCACTGTTTGACACACTCTTCTACAGAGGGGTTGTGAACTCCACTAAGCTCCATTGGACTACTAAGATATTTAAATTATTGATTGTTACTTTAACAGTGAGCGTTGTGAAAATAATCGAATTATTTTGATACTATAATTACACATGATAATAAATAGTTATAATCAAGCCAAGCTTTGTTTAATACACTTAAAGTGTAGTTTATTGTTCCGGGCTACTTTGTGCTGTGGTGCCGTATTTATTAAGTCCCTTTCCTACTAAATACAGGCGTCGCTTGCTGGTCTAAGTTATAATTTTTCCAGATTACACAATCAGCGGCCATGTTAAATTTAAAACTCAAGTATTTTTTCTTTATTTCGCAGAAAACACAGGTGCAGGCGCAAGATAACAAATAAACAGTATTAAGCATAAAACATACAGAATTCACCTGTATCCAAACTATTATCACAGTAAAATTATTTCAACAGGGCGATACTCTAGTTAAAACTTAAGTATCTCCTTGTTGAAAGACAACAATTTAGAATCAAAACGTTGCTTGAAATTCGCGTTTGGTGACTAGATCTGAACAGCCAGGTACTTCCAACATTTCTCTTCCGCCTCTCCTTCCCCTCCTCACTACATTCATTCTCAAAGCATACCCCAATTAAGGATGCCATAGTCTTACTGGCTCTAGACGGTTAGGAACAGTTGGAACTCTCATGCGGTATTTACTGTAAAAAAATCTAATACGAGTATGTGGCGGTACTAACGAGCACCTCAGCTAATCTCGTGAATATGAAAATTTTATCAAAATTTACTTGAAGTATCCTTTAAAGCATTATTATTTATATGGCAGACAGAATATTGCATCCATCGCTCTGTTCCGCTGAAATAAAATGCTATTATTATTAATAAAAACAATTATTAAAATTTATTACAAAACCACGTATCAATCAGTCAACAATAAAGGTTTCATTTAACAAAGTTTAGGCGTTTTCTAATAGTTCACGATTCTGTAATTTTACCACAAATTGGTCGAGTTAGCCCTAGGGGTAAAGTTCTAGCGCGTGTATAAAGTATAATGAATAGCTTGACAACTGATTGCATCCCTCCACCTTTGAGCCCGAGCCTACCTTAAAAAATCAAAGGGTGGAAATAAACCAACCGCAAATTCCTGCAGCCCTGGAATTTTCGGAATTTATAAAAAACATGAGCTTGTCATTCTCCTGATGAATTATTCGGATGCGAGCATCAAAGGGATATCTACAATTCTTTACATGTATTCCCCGAACACGCAGTGGAATTAATTTTTTTTCTCACTCCGTCTAAAACTCACCTTTATTTATAAAGAACGTGGGTTAAAAAATATCCGTTTTTTATTACAAAAATTATTGCTTTTTTTTAATGAAAATATAAGTTTTTAGGAATATCATTAAACACTGTAATAAATCAAACCATGTTATTTTTTTGAATTTAAAAAAAATATTGACAAAAATTAGTTTAAAACAGTTTTTGCGAATCTCAGTAATCAGTTACTTTACCTTTCGAGCGATTGAGATCCTCTACAAGGTATAAAAAGATCGCGGGTTCAAATCCCGGCGTGGATAAATAAATTTAATTTACATATTCGTAAAAAGCATTTACTTTGTTGCTTGCCATATTTATAAACAGTAAAATGAATACCAATATACATTCTCCAGATACTCCAAAACATACATTTTTTGATCGTGTGCAGAATTTATCTCCACATGTGTTTCTGCCAGAAGAGATGAAGTTATTATCTAAAGGTTAATTTTAATATTGTCCTGATGATGGAAGGGTACTTAAACCGGTAGACATAATATTAAATAATAAAGTGGTTATAAACAAAGTGTATGTGTTCTATTTATAAATTTTATTTAATTAATATGTTTTATTTCACATTAAATAGGAAATAATATGTAGAATATTTGCAACACGGTGAAACTATCACTATCCCCCTGGCGAAAGACCACTTATCAGTCTCTAAACGTTGCTTGAAATGACTTTAGCCATGTTTGGTGACTAGAGCTAGTGAGACTATGGCATCCCTAATCGGGGTATATTGTGAGGTTGAAGATAGTGGGGAAGGGAATAAGATGGGAGGAGGAAGATTGGGGAATACCAGGCTATACAGATCTGGTCACTTAACACGGCTAAAGTATTTTCAAGCAATGTTTCAATTCTGAATGGTGGTCTTTCACCAAGGCGGTACTTAGAGCATCTACCACTCTGGAAGGTGGTGCAAATACAGTATATATTATTTTATATGAAGTAAATGTGTTATGTTGTTAGTTGAGACTCTTGTGCTGCATTCACTTTTTGTGATGAATTTACACACATTTACATAAGAATCATTGAAAATCACTTAAGTCAACAATGCCTACATCGATTTAAACAGAATTACATTGACCGAGGTAAAATAATCTTAGCTTGTAATAAGACATTTCAATTACTTAATTGTAGCTAATATTTTAGTTTAAATCACTTATAAGTACGTTTACACCAAAGTAATATAATAAAAACCTCACATCGGTCAACGGATCTCTGCATTAATTATGAGTAATGCGTAAGGTTATTTGAAACGAAGGTATTACGACTTTCAAAAGGTAATTTACCAGCTACTTATATATTAAAAAATTTTATTTAGATGTATGGTAATCATTTTTCCACACATCTAGTAAAAAAAAATTCATTTCACAATAGTAGAACGAAGCACATACGGTTACTATTCACGTATATATATATAAGTAGATATAAATTGAAATCTTACAATGTATAAAAATCACAGGGCTTTCTTTACATATACAGCACAAATCGTAGGAAAAGTGCCAAGACTTAACTCTTACAGGGTTTTTGGAAGGCTATTAAAGAAAAATACCTTTGTAAAACATGCTGTTTTGAGTACACGCAAGTTTTGTTTTGGGAAGCCTAAAATCATGACCACTTCTTACAGGATAATTGTGTACATTAACATTATATATAATGTTATTTAGCAGATATTTAGGGAACATGTTATTTTTAAGCTTATAAATCATCTTTAATCTATTATATATTGTGTAGTTGTCATCATAATTAATTTCGTACATAAAACACACAATTTAAACTCCCACCTAAAAAGCTACATTATTCGTGTCATGGTAATAGAGAAATAATGTATATTTATTGTTCAATATCCCGATTTGGCGACCGCCTGGTGGTAGGTGGCGCAACCTCGCAACATAATGCTGATTATTTTGGGGATGAAAGCTTGACACGGTCACTCAGGGGAGGGGGGGTGACAAATCGAAAATGCCCAAAGTAAACTTCTGCACCCCATTCGGCCCCCATTCCCCAGGGTAAATATGGAACTGCGGGTTCGGAGTTCGCACTCCGATGTAACCGCACTTCCCCCATCGATACGTTTTATATTTACTTTAACTTCGCTTACTTTTAGTACTTTTTAGTATTGTAGTTTAGTATTGGGGAGATTGGGGAAGTGTATCTTCTTGTGCATTCTACACGCTGTACACCCTTCCCTTTTGTAAAGGACCCGACAAGAGTTATTTTATATGACTTACATCACAAATTGTTAGCCTTCAAAGGTAGATTTCACGTGCTGACGATTTATGACCGTTTTCCAATGTTTTTTTATTGCTTTCAGACACTTTCTTCCATTTCAAAAAGCTATTTAAGCCTCACGTATTTGTGGTGCGCAATATTGCTTTCTTCATAAGGCTGTTATTTTGTATATAAAGCAAGTTTGATGGTAAATCTCTCCTCCTCGTGATGTGTTTGTTTTTGGTAGCTCTCGGTGAAATAAATGAATTTACTTATCAGCAGGGTAACTAGTTTTGCCTGGGAAATGTGAAATTAATGTTGTCTTGTAATATGAGTTTCTTGGTGCTTTTTAAGCGTTCTTTACCCAAGAGCGTAAAATGAGAGAGCTTCTCGAGGCTTGGAGGATCGTTAAACTGGATGTAGGTATGCAATAGCAATACGAACTCATAATATCATTAAGTTTCTTGGATGTTTTATTTATTAGATATTTAAAAAAATGTAATGAAAATAAAATAATAACTTTGTATAAGACCACAGATATTATTTTATTTTCTTATGACCGATCGGTTTCGCTTGGCTTTTCATCATTATAGCTATCAGGGTAAAAAAATAAACCAAACTAAAATCACATATTGTGTGGTTATATTCTTACATTCAGAGTGAGAACACAATATAAAATAAAATAAGAGAACAGTAAGAAAAGAAAAAATGTTTTTAAATTTGCTTCTCACAAAATAATCGATTTATTTACAAGAAAGCAAAAACAAAATTCTACAAAACCTAAACCACATCGTTGGCAATCCTCTCCTACTAAAGGATGGTTATCATTTTAGCAATCTTCTCCCTGCAGGCAGAAGGCTGGAACAATTGAGCGTAATTGCACTGATACCAATCAATTATGTTTTGAAACCATGGCGTGCAGCGTTCCTCTTATTCATCTTACATTAATGTTCCCCTATATTATTAATTGGATATATTTTAACTGTCGCTCATTACAATGTGATCAAAATGTACTATACACGTATTTTACTATTTTTTGCAATCTTCTATAGTAATATAATTGATTATAATTACATTACGCTGCAATTATATACTTATACTTTACGTTCTAACTTCTTCTAAATGTATTATGCTTTACATTATACACGTATTACACTCTTTGTGCATTTAACTATGATAGGTAACTAATTGTTAAGCCTACGTTGAAATTTTTTATCTCCTTGCATTGTACATACTAACTTTTTTTTTAAACTCTTGCTTTTATGTTACATATTTTTTTTACTCTTTTAAATAGCTTAAAATTTAATATTTGTTAAAAACCTTCAAGGCGTCAGTAAATAAATAAAAATAAAAAACCTTTAAAAAAGTTTTCATTTTTCTTTGTACAATTTCGCACTGTTTGGTCATTCGTTGAAGAAATTATAATCTGCAAAGAAACTAGAAGAACTTTTTTTGTGCATTTCTACTTATTATTTTTAAATATGTAAGTACTTATTTGTGTTCTTACAGCAAGAATATATATGGAGAGAGAGCTAAATATTTTTACCCAACCTATACAAATTTACGATAAATCATTTTCTCCGGGTTTTTACATCGTAAATCGTGAGACAGAAAGAGACAAGACAAGTTGTCACATATTATCGCACTGCTTTTCGGTATGTGAACATGTTTTCCGTCTCCCGCGTCTCCGGTGACTCCGCCCACTACATTTTGTTATGCGACATAACAGGGCATGACTCAACGGTTTTTTTTAAATATTATATACTATATATTTGTGTTGATAACAATACTGTGAAAAAGTGGTTATGCAAATAAACAAACAATAATAATAATAACAGTGAACTTATATAGCGCAGTTTTGTGATATTTCACCTCAAGTGCGCTTCATACTAAATTAATTAAGCTAATAAGACTAACTAACACGGAGAAAATAATATATTATATTTATACAAATTAAAACTGTCTAAAATCAAGATCGTTATCATAAATCATGAGAGAAAAAGGTTCAGATATGGGTATAACTATGCATGCGTACATCAACAGATTTGAAAAAAGAAGCTAATTACTAAAATTACTAGAAGCTAATGATATAAAATTCCAGATAAAACGTATGAATTCATAATTACATATTTGTTAAATCAAAGATGTATATGAATGAGTGTATAAATACCCTAGCCCTAGGCCCTAGCCACACCCGAGTCAGGAAAAAATGAACAATCCTGACTTTACAAGGTATCCCTCCTTGTATTTTATTTTGCTCTAAGGTTGTGTTAATGTGTTGCTAAAGTCATCAATTTTATCAATTTTCCTCTGTGCACCAGAAATTTCCTGATTAATTCAGTAAAGTAACCAGATCGTTGACATCGCGCATTAATAGTGGCGGTGATTAACCGAATAACTTCGGTAAACGATATAATTACAAGTTGGCGAGTCTCAGGCAAGATTGTTCCAACTTTCATCGTCAAAGAGAATTCCTCAAACGGCGCCGAACCTTCACAGACCGCCGCACATTCCGCGGGCCCAGCGCGACGCTGAACTGAAATATTGCTTCACGTTCTATCCACTTTACCAAGGTATTTGAATGTAACTCCCATAAAGATAGCACCGAGAGCCTGTCGGACAATTGACAATGTCGTGTCGAAATATTTTGCAACAATTTGACGGTAGTCTATGAGTTTTATATTATTTTTTGAAGGCCTACATGGTCGAGTGGTAAGACGCTCGACTACGAATTCATAGGTCGCGGGCTCGAACCCGGCGTGCACAAATATTTTTTTTATTTTAATCAATGTGTGTCATAACACACTTGGTTGATATAAAAAATAAATATAATTTGTTTTATATTTTTCAAGCGTTCAATGAAAAATACTAGGTTGTAAATTAATTGAATAAATACATCTTTGTCTCAAAAAATGTGTTAGTAGCGAGTGTGCAGGCAGGTTTTTTCGTAGCTCTGTAATACGTGAAAAATATAATAACATATTGAATTGACACAGAAAAATAACGGAAAAAATTGACGCTTTCGACGAAAATTTTGTCGTCAATACCTACCTACAGTTTGTTTGTGCATTTGAATCTTCACTGACACAAACTTTCGGATAGCTATTTCTACTAGAAAATCAAATAAATTTGATGAATCCTCTACCCTTATCTTAGCATATTCATCGGTAGATATCACCTTAAAACATGTTAGTTAAATACAATAAAATTATTTAAAATAGAAATATAATTTAATAAGTCGTATTAACTGCTCAGCCACCTGCAGGTAACCCTGACAAACGGCTTCGGTAAACCACCCTGCTTAACTTCCGCTAGTTTTAAATTCCCGCCCAAAGACAAGATTGTCCGCCGGAAGACCGGATGCGCACCGGGAATGGTGTTCGTGGCCCGAACTTCGACTATAAAATGTACTCAGGTGCCAGCCTTGAATTGCGCCAACTGCGACCGTCATATTTTATGAATACAAGTCTCCGTTACGCGGGCGGGTGGAACATTTGAACAAGGCCGCTTGTTGCATCCCAAGTTGCGCGAATAATATATGAAGCCTTATTTGCATTTCTATTGGATGCAGTGCATCTCTGTTGAATTATTACGAGGAGTTATAGGGCTCCGTATTGTGTATTGTACGCAAAATGAGTCCAACTGCTTTATAGCGCTGCAATAATATAACAATTTGGAAACGGGCACAGAAAGCTTTGAGCTAGTGATGTGTATGAAATAGATACCCACTTCAAAATGTTCGATTATCCATCAAATAGTGTGAAAATAATCGAAACAATTCAATAATGCAATGTGTTAAATAATATCGTCGTCTGAAAGTCAAAACGACTGAAGCGTCATTTTAGGAAGTTTACACCAGAGCACCTCAAAGTTTTTTTTGTTTTACAATAAAATTCATACTTAAATTTAGTACTTGATTGGATTTTGAAAAAAAAAAGTTAACTCAGATAACTGAATGCTCTCACTGAGTTACCTGAAGCAATTAAAGCTAAAAAAGTACCAAACTTGTCTCGCTTGCGTCAAGCTTTTACCCAAATGGTAAATACATTTTAGATGGCTGAAGGGCCACCAAAGTCTTTAGAATCAAACGAGAGTCAAAGTAGTCGATGCAGAAAAAAAACTGATCAAAACTGCATATTTAACTCATTTTTTACCAAAGGGTCGCTTAAGCCCCATTTTCGTTCGGACACCGTCGACACCAATACGTATAAATTTGGATATGTTTGATTATTTCAGAATTTCGATCAAAATATAGTTTCGTCGATTAAAATTCATTCCATCGAACAATAATTGAAATAATGTATTGGAAATGCTTGACGTTCAAAATTCACTCGAATGAATTTAAAATAAGAGTGGATGCAATTCTTATGTTATAATATCAAAATTTTGAGCAAACTGAAGGTAACGTGGTCGTTATAAGAAATTAACCAAAAATTTAGTTTTACACCACAAATTTATTTCAATATTGTAATCTACCGATTCCGCTTTCATCGAAGCTTTATCAGAGCAGTGAAGGTAATAAAAACTACAAATCAATTAATACATAGTAGTTATTAAATCTCGAAAGCCAAAAGAGCTTAAGCGATACTTTGGTAAGAAATGAGCAAAATATGCAGTGTCGATCAGTGTTGTTTACTACATCAAATGCTCTGACTCTTGTTTGATTCTGAAGACTTTTGTGTCCCTTCAGCAATTATAATAAATTTACCATGTGGGAGAAGGCTTCACCAAGTTTGGGACTTTTTTAGCTTTTTGTCGCTTTAGTTAAAAAAAAATTCAAAATCCAACCAGGTATTGAAGACTTATGAATTTTATTTTAAAACGACAACATAAAACTTAGTGCTCTGCTGTAAACTTCCCAAAATTGCGCTTCAACCTTTTGCCTTTCCGGCGACGTCATAATGATTTTTCATGCAAAAAAATCTTCTAAAACGTTATCATATATTAAAACATTATTATCCACTTAAGAGTCGAATAATTTGTCAAAGATGTCTATCAAGAAGGGAATGGCATATTCCGACATCCAAATCGTTCCAAATAGTGTCTCAGTTAGAAAAATAGGTTCGATTAATATTTTTTATAATAATTCAAAATAGTATTAATCGATTATGAAAGAGTGTCGATTACGTCTATCGCTTCCCTAGTCTATAATAAACCACAGTACAAGAGCAATATAACGATACGCTAACTTCGCGTAGTGAGCTTTATATGGAAAAGTCTTCCGGCGCTTTGCTGATTTAATAACCTTCCACGTTCTTCGCACAATAAGGGATTCTTCGTTGAGCTTTTACGCTTCTGCTTGTTTCAGGCTTTCAGCATAAAGACAGTAAATAGTACTATCAAACGGTTGTGTTAAATTTTATTTATTCTCTTCTACGTATTAATAAAGTAATTAACCTTAATAATTTACTTACGGGTATTCTGTTCATAATTTTGATTTACAACAAAAAAGTCAGGAATTCTTCAAGAAGACCTTTTCAGACTCTCATATCCTTAAATTCGTTAAAAGAATCTCAACATAATCTGTCTCTCGACGAATCACTTTTAGATATACAAATTTTAACCAAATCCTGTACTGTACAATAACAAATTCAGGAAGTCCATTTTTTAATTTCGCTCCCATGCCCTAAATCGGAAAAATATATATATTTACATATATATTTATTTATTTATTTTAAATTAACGGACTAAAGTCCAATTACAAAAATACAAATAAAACAAGAAATAGAAAAAAGAGTAACAGGGAAGGAATAGCATATACATTAAAATAAATGAAGCGATGAACAAAAATAAGGCAAAATAAACATAAGAGAGAACATTCAAGCCATGGTCTAGTCAAAGTTTTGGTAGAGTCTTAAAGAATGACGAAAATCATTTAGACTTATACCAAAAATTTCAATACCATGGATTTAGTTAACAAGTCTTGATATTCTGGACATTGGAAAATTATACCCATAATTAGTATTGTGATGATTGAGGAACAGCAATTCATTGTTTCTGAGTCTACGGCAAGGAATGTTGAACTGGATAAGTTGCAACAGAGAAGGTGAGTCAATAAAAGCATAAATGATTTTGTAAATGAAAATTAAATCGAAGTCTTTCCTGCGCTTTTCTAATGAAGACATTTTCAATAATTGTTCAATTTCATCATTTGAATAATCGCCTCTTTCTCGCCCTAATCTCCATGCAATACCGCGTAAGAAGCGATGTTGTACGGATTCAATATGATGAATATGAACGGTATAGAAAGGGGACCAAATTACACTAGCATATTCTAGACGATTTATATATACATATAAATTATAATTTTAAGTTCATAAGTGTGTCTATCTGATGGGACCTGCCAGGTAAGTATGTTCCTGTATATTTTCTTAGTTAAACTAGGAAGTAAAATGTAATAATGGAAAATAAGATCTGTACAGCGCCCTTGAGGTGATTTTTCACAAAAACGGCGCTATACAAATCATCCAAATATTATTATTATTAAGACATTGTTGTTGTTTCTCCTTTACTAAAAACTTTATGTTCGCGGAAGACCTAGAGCACCTAGTGCGTGAGCAGCGCCCCATCTAACGTATAGTATCCCTCACCGTAATTGCGTAAACCCTGAAGTATGCACCAAGGCTGAGCAACACAAATGCTGTTTCTCAGTGACGTTTAGCAAAGACATCACTGTCGGAAGTGTGTGCATGTACACCAATATACAGAATTCTAAGTGTGTGTTGTTTGGGTCAACTCTAGTTGCGCGACCTATACAGTATTATCTGACGGCCTGCATGGTCGTGGTCATGGTTCGAACCCGGCGTGCGCAAATAAATTTAATTTAACTAATATCTGTCATAACACATTTAATTGATATATAATAAAGTATATTTGCGGCACGTTCCAGAGTGGTAGATTCTCTAAGTATCGCCCTGGTGAAAGACCACCATTCAGAATTGAAACGTTGCTTGAAATAGCTTTTGCCGTGTTTGGTGATTAGATCTGAAATGCCAGGTACTTTTCAACATTTCCCTTCCTCATCTCCTTCCTCTCCCCACTATCTTCAGCCTCACAACATGCCCCTTTTAGGGATGCCATAGTCTAGTTCTAGACGGTTGGGAGCAGTTGAGACTCTTGTGCGGTATTCACGTGAAAAAATAAACATATACATATAAATATATATATATATATATATATATATATATATATATATATATATATATATATATATATATATATATATATATATATATATATATATATATATATATATATATATATATATGGGATATCAGAGTGGTAGATACTCTCAGTATCGCCCTGCTGAAAGAACAGAATCAGAATTTTATTATGTATTATTTGTACAAAAAAACATTTTGGTGCCATCTCCTATCGGTGGTTGGCTATCATCAGTAAAGTCTCCCCATGCAGGCTGCAGCCGAATCAACTTAATGACAAATACTTAGGTAAAGTTTTTTGATCAGCTGAATACCAATCGCAACAAAAGCTATTACATCACTGACGCTTATAAACATTTATTGCTACCATTTAATGGATAAAAAAAAATACTAAATAAATTCGTTGAAGATAAAATTTGTTGAAAATGACTTATTTATAAGATTTCAATTACTATTACCCCATTTTTATTTATAACTAATGACAGTTGACTTAAGTACAATACACATTACAAAACAATTAAAATTCACTTGCCTTAATAAGCAATAATTTGTAATAATTAAACTGAGAAATGCAGATGGTCATGTGAAGATCCTCACAGAAAAATAATTTCAATATAAATTGTTTTTTAATTAATTAAACAGTACAAAAAGAAAGGGGTAGTGGTAACTAATATCATACAAATAAGTCATTTTTACGTGGCCTAGCCATGGTTTGTTAATGGCTTTGACCGCCGAAACAGCTGTCACAATTAAATAACTTGCGTAACTTGATAAAATTAACATTATTTGAGGGTCAGCACTCAAGAATGACTCTTGACGTTATTTGTAGCATTCTTGTACAACAATACTGCAAATGATTTATCTGCAAATTTTATAAGGTTAGTTATAAAAATGTCTGAGGTTTTCAGTGAATACAAACATTTAACTGTAATCCTTTAAATTCTATGAAAAACATACCAAAATGTTAGTAAAAGGTGCAATTTAAAAACTAGGAAAGGCATTTTTGAACGTTTTACCGAGAATTTCAGCATGCATTTCATAAAGAATTTCCAAGATTAATGTTTCAGAATTGTATTCAGTGGAAACCTTAGACATTTTTCTTTCTACCCGTATAGAATTAACACATAAATAATTTGTAATTTTGATTGTAGTAGAAAGCTAAAGAGTTTGCATTTGTGGGTATTGACCCTTAAATTGATTAAATTTAAATTATTAAAAATATAATATGGAGTTCTAATACAAATTAAACAGAAAAATATATAAATCAAAATTGTTCGTGGAATAAATCTGATTCACGAAATTATACGTCGCGTATAGAAAATAAATTGCATTCCATCCGGCATTGTGCATTTTTTTTTTTTTTTTACAAAAAGGGCACTTCTTTTGGCGTCACACGACGCTTTATAGTAGGAAACGCCGCCGGCGCTTTTGATTAATGTTCGCGCTTCTCGCCTGTAAACGCAATCAGATGCAATGAGATTTTTTTCAACGCTCATTCTTGTCCCTTTAGAAACTCTGGATATAAAGGTTCGTAGCGGAGATCAGTTGATTTGATTCTCTTTTATTATTATTTCATATTTATGTATTTTAAAAATCAATAAATTGTAAAAAAAAGTTATATAAAAATTACCAAACTAAAAAAACGCTGTATTATGGTTTTTCCCTATATATATATATATATATATATATTTGACTGGACCGGTTTCAGCCTATGGCGGCCATCTTCAGACTAGTACAAGTGTTTGTTAACCTACGGCTTATATACTATTTTTGGGGATGTTAGGGGTAGTAAACAATGATTTTACTTTAATTATATTCATCAGTATTGTTGCATGATTTTAATAGTTACAGGGTAAAAGTTACTTTTAATTTATTGGTATTACTATTTTATGTATCTATCTGGAATATTTATTTATTTTATTTAATATTTAAGATGGGTTACAGTTGCATTTCTATAAATATGAATAGACAATGTATTTATATAATGAAAGGTTGGTGAATACTGATTGTTAATGAGTTTACTTTAGGTTTTCCCATCTCAATTGTGATGTCCAGATGTACAATATAATTTTCTAATTATTGGGTTACTCCCAGCATTATGGTATATTAGTTTTATGATTCTATTCATTATGCACTGTTAGAGTAGATTACTTCTATTATTATAATTTCTCGGTATCAAGGGATTTTTAAGTGCTATGCACTTTGGTAATAACTTACATTTATTGTTATTACCTATTGTAATGTAAGTTTATTAATTTGTTTTATTAAATCATTAAAATGGAATTCCACCACGAATTAACAGTTTTAAAATTAGAAATAATAAAAAGTTGTTCTTCATTTCATGTATAAACATCAATGTGTTTAATGTTAGCATCTGTTTTACTGTTAGCCAATTTAGTTCCTCTGACATTTTAGTTAGTAGACTGAATGCTCTGGAAATGAGATCCTTGAGATGTGTGCGCGGTAAAACCATGTATGGCGGTATTAAAAATGTGTATATCCGGAAAGAATGCAAGGCTGATGTGAGCGTAATGAATATGATCAAGAAAGGGACGCTTAGATGGTTTGGGCATGTAGAGCGAATCAACGAAGAAAAGAGTGTGAAAAGAATATATGATGCGAAAGTGATTGGAAGAAGAAGTCGAGGACGCCCGAGAAAGACATGGCACGATCAAGTAAATCAAATACTTGAATCGGGTCATGTGAAGAGTCAGAATAACAGAAGAGTATGTATGAGACGATGTATGAATGTGAATGAAGCAAGGAGTGTGTGCCAAGACAGAGTTATATGGCGGGCTGTCCTCTCTGCCTACCCCTGCGGAGAAACAGCGTGATGGTTAGTTAACAATTTTATTGCATCATAATATTTCTAACATAATTCCCTGAGAAATTAATATATTTTACATTGTCTTAATTATTTTGTGTTATTTTATTTCTCTTTTTTATACGACACTTATTTTTTGTCTCACTGCTCGAATCTTATGGCTTTATTATTATTATTTTTCTTAAAACATTTCGTCATTATGTTTTTTTCGCTAGCTGCATAGATGTTGGCAAGAAAAAAAAGTGAGGTGAAGATTATGAAGTAATAATTTTAATAATTTTTTATTTTTTTTTAAAGTAAGACAAACATTCCCGGGTTACGAATAACCTGACAATATTTGAAAAACTTCTACTGCCATCATAAAAAGCGGAAGATGTTGCTTGTGTAATGATGGAGGACTTAGCCAGCAGATGATAATATTTGGATAATTTGGATTTCACAGTTTTTGTGAAAAATCACCTCAAGTGCATATGTGTAACTAAGCGAGAATACAATGATTGAGACATTTCAAGAAAAGCGACGTCTTTGGTTTATGACCGGTTAGTAGCCGAGTGGAAAAACGCGTCGGATTCCCACCCGGGCATCTTGGGTTCAATTTCTCTGCTAGCTAAGGCCGTCATCATTACATAAGCAACATTTCCCACTTATTATGATTGTAGTAGGAGTTTTTTTTTTAATATTGGTTATTCGTAACCCGAGAATGTTTGTCTTTCTTTAAAAAAATAAATATAATAATATGTATTTGTAATACATATAAGGCATGGTTAATCTAGAAAAAGGGTCACATTGAATTACATTTACCTTCGTCCTACCCACAGGTAGACCATACAAATACCGAAAATATATTCAACTGAGAAATCTGATAAAATTCATTCCTTTATGTTTTTAGTATACATAAGAGTAACTGCTATTTTTTTGCCAGTATTCTTCAATGTTTGCAACCTTATCTTTCGTTTTATATTTTCCATTATATTCTATAAAACTTTATACCACACACAACTTGGTTTGAAGTAGGTCCTTTGTTCCTCAGGATGTCGCGTCGTGAGAATGGATATTTAATACGACCTATTATTTCAGTGTAATCGAGCTCTTGTGTCGGTCTTCCGCCGTTCGACCACAGAGGGCACCTTAAATCCACCAATCTGCCATTCATTCATCCTGGGGACACATTATAAAAAGACATTCCATTTTATATGACCATTATAAGGATCAAACCAAATACTTTATTTCTTTTAAGTAGGTGGCTCCGTATTCCTCGACGCATCCGGGAACTAAGCCTCACAATCTGCCAATCATCGTTGAGGCACATTATAAAAATACCCTTTCATTTAACCAAACTAAATAATGTCATTAAAAAACCTTTCTTTCTTTTTATTGAGGTGGCTTACCGCGGTTGAATAGCCCTTGGAGAGGGAACCCACCGCAGTGGATTAACGTGGTTTATTTCGTAAAAGCTTTCGTGGAAGAAATATTTCATATTGTTCTGCTGGCGGCAGCTAATTATTCAAAAACTTTTGCAGCCAGCTGCTGTTTTGGATTGCGCATTTTGTATTTTCGGGTCTAGGCACCCATTTGGATTTTTAACGTGAAAACGCCTTTTTCCACTGAAAATGTTCCTTCACTAGAATAAATAATTTATAGAAATGAAAAAATAACTTTGTATAAGACCACGGATATTATTTATTTTTTTATGACTGACTGATTTCGCATAGCCTAAAACCCATAGTACAAAATTAAAGTTAACAAAAAATACAAAGTGTGCGAAGGGAAAACAAAATATAAAAGAAAATAACAGAACAAAGATAAAACAAAAAATAATAATAATTTATATTACGATTATTTTCTGCACTATGTTGAATGCTTCTAGAGGCATTTTAAAAACACATAGAAGGATTAAGTGAATCTAATTCTTGAGCCAGGATTTGTTTGTGTGATTTTTGATGCATCAGTTTTTCAGTCAGTACTGCCTCAACCGCTGAAGTGAGTGCATGTTCCTTCTGCTGCCTTAACGATCGCGTGGTTTAAAGAGTTTGTTTTTTTTCGTCACAAATAATTAAATTTCTCGACGACATTTTTTTAGATTCAGAAGACTGGCACAGTATTTTTTTAAATACCACAGCCACTAGCTTTACCAGTTAAACTTTGTGGACGGCAATAACAAGATTCATAAAGCTGAAACTGCTCCGTTGGGTGGGATATGTAGCAAGAATGGAAGAGGCGGACCACCGGAGTGTTCTTTTTAATAAGCCTGCGGGGTAAATGGGTGTTGGGAGACCTAAACGAAGGTGACGCTGTGGAAACAAACATGGTAACCTTGGATTTACATTCTAGGAACTGAATGGAGACAGCGAAATATATTTAGTAGTAGAGACCTCTCCTAAGGGTCATCTGGACTAGAGAAAGGTGGCTTTTTCCGCTATGTAAATAATCACACATTGTGTTTTAATTTTAATATACGGCCAGTTTATTGGTTCAAATCGTATTTAAATACTGAATTAATGACACATGGACTACCGCACAAAAAAATTCTTCTTAGTACTTCAGTTCTGAACGACAGTTTTTCAGTACCTACACTGTTTGCTAAAGCTAGTTTAAAAAAAATATACTACTTATTTAATCACAATTGAAAATTTTCTTCCAAAATATGTGTGTTGTTTTTGACAATTGTAGATCAATAATAAAGATGGCGTGGGTTGGTGCGTTTTAAACTTTTGTCACATTTAACATCGTCACAATTCAATGACTAGCGCTATGTCTTTTTTCTGACATATTTTTTAAAATTTTATTGAATGTATTTTACTTGTATAATTTATTTTTTTACGTAATGCTAACAAATAGTAATATTTAAATACAATGTCATCCTTATATTTTTTAACGTGTGATAATTATTTCCCTAATTGAGAAAATTCTTGTGCTTAGAGAGGGAGTACTATCATGTGTTACTTGTACTTTAATTTTAATGATTAAAAATGTACTCGTATTTCATATCAATATAAACGTTTCAAGTTATTTTGGTGTAAGGTTTACTTTTAGTTTTTTTTATTTGGTAGTTATTTAGATTTATTGTGTCTTAAGGAAGTTCGTTAAAAAATTAAATTGATGAATACGTATAATGATGAAGTGCTGTTGTTGTATGAAGCTTCGGGGTCATTATTTGACCTAAAGTTCTGGTGATAATTACAATGATGTTATCTTTAAAAGAAGAATTCGTTACGCTTAAGGCAATATTTGTAATAAATTACGTTATTCATTTATTTCTTTCAACGGTTCGTTAATACTTTTTATTGAAACGTATGAAGAAATAATGTTAACACAAATAATACACATAAAAAATAAACCAATTTAAAATATAACGTAAAATAAAGATACAATAATATGTAACAAAGATAAAATAAGTAATTTTGTAAGAAAACTATCACAATAATAATATTTTTTGTTGACTAAGTGACGAATTAAATATGTCTACCGATTTTACGTAATTATTTCCCTGCAATAGCAATCTAGGCAATTAGAATACATGTAGAAGTTAGGTCCAGAATTACTGCACTTAAAAATATCCCTATTTTTAGTATTGCGCATCGGTATTCGGAAATTTATCATTACAACAAATAATGGACACTCACATGCACCATACGATATTTTGTACAGAAAATACCAAATCAGTGAAATTCTTTTGTCTAACAATTTAAGCATCGTAAAAACATTTGGCAGATTATTATGGTTCAGTGAATTTTCTGTAATTCCTATTTTACAGCGCCTTGAGGTGATTTTTCACAAAAACGGCGCTATACAAATTATCCAAATATTATTATTAAAGGTAAAAAACCTTTTTTAAATTTTTTTTTAATCTAACTAGAAATCAGTTATCATCTACTATCATAAATACATAGTACATTTTTCAGCTACAACATTTTAACTTAAGCCTTCAAAATGTTGCCATTTACAATTTTCTTCTTCGTTCGCCCTGACATTATTTCATGTGAGTGTTTTTAAAATTGTCATAAAACATAGACGTGTTTGCCATAGACACGAGCTGAATGCGGCCACATTCTGAATGCGGATTAGTTCCCTCCGATGTGTCACATTGCATCATACACGGATACATACGAACGCCCGCCCCATTCACTCGGAGAGGTTGGTAGGACGGAGCCGTGGGGGGGTATTGCAATGGTACCAACCTGCCCGCATAGTTGCTTTGTTTCTTTGTGTCAATGCTGCACACATTCTTTAATCAAAGATACACGCACAATATTAAATAGAAAATTGTAAAAAAGCCACTTTAAAGGTTTTTTAAGAATAATTCATCGATAATTTTAAACTAGAAAGTTTCAATAACGTATGAGCTTTTTGAATTGCTAATTTGCTTTAATCCGGGTTCAGGGGCTTAAAATGTAAAGTTTTCTTCTGTTGTTTTTTTATTAGAGATCAAATGAAAATCTCGTTTCAACACTTATTAAAACAACAACAAGCTTAAGTTATTTTATATGTTTTTTAATAACCAACCAGTAAGGTGAAAATGCACAATAATTAGCAAATTGAAATTAAAAATGTAAACAAATTCTTCAACTCTCGAAAATTATAGTACTTGCGAGGAATTTATTAGACATGTTTATTGACACTGTTTTATATGATGTATAAATAATAATATTAAATTTAAAAACATGTTTATTTAATTATATCTGTCTATGGTAAAGCCTGGTTTAAATTTATGTTTCATAGTAAACCAATTCGACGGCCTCCATGGTCAAGTGGTAAGATGCTCGACTATGAATCCGCCAATGACTTTTATTGAATTAATGGTGAAAGATCACCATTCAGAATCGAAACGTTGCTTGAAATGGCTTTAGCCATGTTTGGTGACCAGATCTGAATAGCCAGGTACTTCCCAAACTTCCTCTCCTTCCCCTCCCTACTACCTTCAGCTTCACAATATACTCCAATTGAGGATTCCATAGTCTCACTGGCTCAAGACAGTTGGGAGCAGTTGGGACTCTTGTGTGGTATTCACTATAAAAATAAAAATTATATTTTATTTGTAATGAAATATATAAGTGAGAAGGAGACCGACTGTTCTTCCCCTTCTCTTCTTTTTCTTCCCAGAACATTCTCAAATTTATGATTTTACAGTCATTTCGGGCATACTGTTATGGTTGACGGCACAATTTGATCGGCGGGGACAACTTAAACGACATAAATAAAAAATGGCGTCGATCGTCGATCACGTGTGAAGAAGTTTTAAATACCTCAACCTTATCACTTCACTTAATCACTTCAACTCGTATATAAAAAAAAAATACTTCATAAAAGTCCACATTCATAATATATGAGAATATTGGTGTCATTATTACTAAGGTGAGTAATGGTTTAACATAAAATAACGTATTAAGTAAGTACCTCTTTTCGTAAAATTCAAAATCATTTTCCATAAAATAAGGAATCAGGTATTCCATCCATCATCAGTTCACATATCCATCACTCGGCGCGGCGGTTCATCATCCGCTGCACGTGTGTTGCATTTGCGCGGGAGAATGCGGAGGGCGCCATTTTATTCCACGCGTCTGACACAAAGGGACATCTAGCGGTGGCAAATCTAATTTGAATGCAACCCGCCCTCTCTTTGGGAGTAGGGGGAACCCGTGAGCGCGGGTTCGCAACCTTTGGCTCGCGAACAGAACGATTACAATTGTGTTTAAATAACTGTACCTACTTTGGTAATATGGCCAATGGTGCGTTTCACACAGTGATTCCGTCCTGTAATAATAATGCTGACTTGATTAAAAATGATGACAAACCCGTTGGATGAAACATAAATTCCTTTAAAATCAACAACCTATTATAATGTACCACTTAAAAAATGCATGGGGCTGCATTGGCCAGGTACTTTATAGGCCAATTTATCAACAACAACAAAAAGTAAATATTTATCTATGTAGTTGATAGCCCTGCGAATAGAACGCTTACGCAGGAAAGGTTGAGTTCGATACGCACAGCGGGTACCGATTTTTTCAAAAATCGCTGTGTTTGCTTTTAGGTGTGTACTTAAAACCTTGGCTTATATAACTTTTTCAACTAACTAACCATCACACCGTTTCCCGTGAGGGGTAGGTAAATAGACTACACACAACTTTGTCTTAGCACATACTCCTTGCTTCATTCACGTTCAACCATCTAAGCGTCCCTTTCCTGATCATATTCATTAATTATTCCTAAATATATATATATTTATTTATTTATTACATTCTGACATTTAGGTACTCACCCCACCCAAAAAGGCAAAATTAACCTTTTGCAGGCCACAATGTGTATTTATGTCTAGCCTATATCTTCTCTTTGCATTGTGTTTGTGAAATCAAAAGTTTAGCATTGATTCTAACGCTTTTCTTGAACGCACACTAAAAAAGCGGTTTCGGCATAGTGGTAAATTATTTTCTGCAAATATGACAATATAACCCACATAAGGCTGTCCATGAATTTCAAAACATTAAGAATAAAGTTTACTACGTCACATTTTATAGGTTTCCTGTTCTTATCCCTTTATTTCATGTAAACAAAAACAATAAATTTCGAATAAATCCAATCGAAAATATTTTTTAAGTCGAATAAACAATTGTACTGTAATTGGATTTGATATAGTAATAATAATAATAATAAAAAATAGGAATAAAAATAAAATAATTAAAAATAAAATAAAAAACCTGGGATGTTTAATATCTTTTTTGCTTTTGGCAAAACTACCCACAAAAAATATAATTAACTGTTAATTTTTAAAACACTTGAAAAAGTTCTTGCACCTCTTCTGTACGAAGTATTTTGTCCATTAGCCATATTTTATACCCTGCCGATGTCATATGAAAGCAAATGAGATTCCGACTGCCTATTTTAGTATGGGGCCTGCAATGTCCATATTCGGCATTAATCAAACTTGTTTGTCATCGACCGTTGGGCGCTGGACAACTGGCAATAGCCACCTGGAGCAGGAGGTATTGGTTGTAATTTTGCCTGTTTCAAATATTCCCCAACGGAGGGCTTAAATTCGCTGATTCATTAACCTGCCAGAAATCATATGTGTAGTCTTCATTTTTCACTTGCTTTATTTTGAACACAATACATTCTAAAGGTAAGTAGCTAAATGGTCAGGTTTCCACCCAGGCGTCGTGGGTTCAACTCCTCTGCTAGCTAAGTCCTCCATTATTGCACAAGCAACATTTTCCGCTTATAACGATGGTAGTAGAATTTTTTTTTAAATATGGTCAAGTTATTCGTTATCCGTACACGTTTGTCTTTCTTTTTGAAAATATATATATTTATCATTTTTTTAGTAACATAAACACATACTACTTTATTTTAGTATATTGATCTACCGGTTTCGGAAGTACCTTCCATTATTTGAATAATATTAAAATATTAACCGCTCGGTCAATATACTAAATTAAAGTATTGAAAACAAATGTATGTGTTTACATTATAATTATAGCAAGCCACAAAGCTAATGCTTTTTACGAGGAGGTTTTTTTCGTTTGAACAAACATTTATTTTTCTATTTCACGCACAAGCATTAATTAAACTGTTTGTGTGTGTTTTTTTCAAAAGTAGATCACGTTTTTAAAAGCAGTTTGTTTTTCAGCTGGTGATACAAAAATATGTTGATATAATATATAAAGCCTTTGGTTTGGGTTAATTTATAATGCCTTTTAAACTATTATTGTAAAAAGACACATTTTATTGGCAAGACTTCAAATAGCAAAAATAAAACGATATTAAGGTAAATTTAAAAAATAAGCGGTGCCCTATAAATTTACTGCTGACAATAATATTTTTTATTAGTGTTCATTTTTAAATGATATCGGTAATCAATAAAATAGGTGGAATGCTCGTAAAATGGCATTTATTGGTGTTTCAGTTTGCCAGTTATTGTGCCAATATAATTAATAATAGTATTTTCAATTCCAAACCCACTTTTTTAACACTTTTTTTTAAATGGAAATTAAAAAAGTGGAACGAAGTTATTTCTTTTGTGTCTGCTTTATAAAAAAAATTAAACTGTTCGTATTCAGACTTCATATGATCAGATGTTCTGTGTGGTTTTTTGTTGTTTTTATTGTTGTAAAAATTCCTCCCCGCGACCTAATAGTGTGATCAAATTGAGAAAAACGTTATTTTACAAATTATGTTGATCATTAATTAAAATGAACCATGAACTCAAAAAATGTATTGAGCATGAGACTATCGTAAGGTTCTGTAGGTTCCAAAGACTGCGATGGTCTGGACATGTCGAAATAATGCCAGATGACGGGACATCAAAATTATACCCACACGAATGCGCCAGTGGAAGAGATTCAAAGGCAGATCAAATAAAAAGTGGATAAACTAGTAAGAAAATGTGTGTGGAAGTGAATTGAAGTAAAATAGGAAGAATAGACATAATATTGGATTCCAAAGTGATTATTTGTTGGTTCTTACCTTCATGTTTTTCACCCAAGTCCCTTACCTACCCAACCATTTCGCCATATATGAATTCAGTATTCAACAACACCGTGTTCGAAACAGTTAACAATCAAACAAAAGAGTTTTTCTGTGATAAAACTGATTGCTCGTTCGTTTTCGCTAATGTTTTGTTTTGTTGTTTGATCTTCTAAAAATATAAAGTGGTGTGTTGTGAATTAGAAGACTGAATTAAGTGTGGTGTTTTGTGATTTGTTTCGTTATTATAATTGTGTAAGAAGAATTCAAGAACTTTAACTTCATCGGTGAGTGAATGGTTTCCCATTTTTCCTTCATTCCATTATTCGTTCCACATCCACAATTAGACACTTCCACCAAGTAGTATAGTTTATCGTGTACAGTCCACTGTTTTCCGAATTCATCTGAAGCTGGAAACACATTTGGTGTTTCATCGCAACTTCAGATCCAAAAGATAATGTCGATGATTAATCAACCCTTTTATACATTATCAAAAAACAACTCTACACGTTCAATAAACATCAGAAAAATGTTGTCGGACTTAAATTCGTCTGATTGATATTGTAAAAATCCGTTGATATTAATTCATCCACTGTCTTATTCAATACCCAAAAAATATATTTTATATTCATCCACGTGAAATAGAAAATTCATTGATTTGTCAAGTCGCACGCGAGCATACGCTAATTGAAGCAAATGGATTGCATACATTAGAAATTAATTTATTTAGCTATGCGTATGCCGGTTCCTAAATATTTGATCACTCGGTAAATTGGTGGATGTGCGACATTCAACGAGCAGTTTTAATTGCGGACATCAGCTTGTCACTTTGTGGGGCTTTAGTCAATTAAAAAGGAAGTGAATATTTAAAATTTTGTTGACTTCGCTTAATTTATCGAATTGGTTCGGGCAAAGTATACTTAAAGCGCATTTTTGGCTTCTTTGACTGGTCTCTATTTAAAGCTCTTGTGTATTTCTCGAAGATAGAAGCTTTTGGACCGACGAGCGCATTCTCGAAATACCTTTTAAAGATTAGCTGACTAGTGTAGAGGATCTTCTTCGGGGGAATATTGATGAAGATATGTTAGGGGTAGACGCAGCACCTCAGTTCTTTGAGACTTACGTGACTAGTACAAATGCAACTTCGGGTTGCAGTATGCAAGATAAATATTACTCTGATGAATCATTCTCCGATGGAAGAGGGCATCAGAAAAAATGTATTTGACCCTCATTATGGGACAGTTCTTGCGAGTTGTTTGGATCTTGCAACAGTATACCCATGTATTTACCTAATAAATTCACTTTTGTGGAAGCAATCACTTTGCTGTTTTACATAATATATGAAATTGAAAACTTACTTTGCATTACACCACTAATTTTATTTTATAATAATATTGTGGTAAATGTGATGCCCTGATGAAACGTGTGTACAAGCAAAATCCTATAAAGCTACAACTTTATTGTATAATTATTGTGTAATTCAAAGTTGTGGTTTTATTTCACTCATAATTTATTTTTTTAAAGGAAAGACAAACAGTCCCGAGTTGCGAATAATCTGACAATATTTAAAAAAACTCCTACTGCCATCATAAGAAGCGGGAGATGTTACTTGTGTAATGATGGAGGACTTAGCCAGCAGAGGAATTGAATGCACGACGCCCGGGTGGGAATCGACGCGTTTGACCACTCAGCTACCGACCGGTCGAAATCGATATTTCTGTGTAAGCTAGAAATGATGATATTTCGGCCAAGTAAAAACTGATTCTTACAGTCAAGCTACTTGACGTTACCATTACTTAAGTTAGCGGGAAAAGAAATTAGGTTTCCGTTAAAATAATTTACGTAAAGTTGATTGATTTTTCATACACGTACGAGTATGATATAATGATTATTCGCCGGTCTCATCGTTCGAGGGTGTTTAGTTAACGAACAGATCGCCTGCTTTATAGTTAAGATGTCAACGATCATGACCGTTATTTGATGCGCTCATTCATCTGTGCCCTCAGCTTCCGCTAGTATATAATGCACTCTTCACATAATCCGATAACCTTTCATGCATTCGCTAACGTGACACCATATTAACCTTTATCTATGTTAAATCACACATCCCTTTACAATTCTGCCTCCCTGGTACCCTTGCGCGGTGCAAATCCCTCCCATAGTTGTGTTCTCGTGAAGCTGGTCCATTGAAACCGGATTACTCATTCGTCCAAACATATTGCAAAAAATCCCCACTCGCTTTCTATCCAATAATCCTCTGCGATCCCGATACCCAATATGCAATTCCAGTTCGTTATTCACATCAGTTTTGAGTATTCACAAACGATTCCTACCATTGTGTTCCTATGAATGTTATACATGTAGTGCGGCTAACCAAAGTTAAAATAATAAAATATTTTTATAAAATGTAAAATTACTTTCATTAGATTTTTGCATAAATATAAGTCTGATGGTTCAAACAGATTAATAGAACCCTCTCCAATGAATGTTGCAAAATTTGAGGACAGAGCATTTAATGCATTGGGTTCATATTTTTGGAATAATCTGTCATTTAGTCTGTAGACAGAAATTGGTTTTGAAAACAAAACACATTCTTTGGAAAGAAAGAATGAACGAAGAAAGAAGTGTGAAAAGAATACATAATGCGAAAGTGAATGGAAGAAGAAGTCGGGGACGCCCGAGGAAGGGCACGACCAAGTGAATCAAATACTTGAATCGGGCCATGTGAAGAGTCAGAATAGTAAAAAAATATGTATGAGACGATGTATGAATGTCAATGAAGCAAGGAGTGTGTGCCAAGACAGAGTTGTTTGGCGGTCTGTCCTTTCTTCCTACCCTTGCGGGGAAACGGCGTGATGATTAGTTAGTTTTCTTTGAAAAGGACTGCTTTTTACAATAACCACTGTAAAGGATTTTTAGGTTATTGAAGTACTAAACAGCTGAACACTATAAAGTGAACCAATTACATATATTTTAAATATATGTACGAGTTTATTAATCAGTGTTGATATAGCCGTCTAAAAAATATGTTTTTCTTATGCTTTTGGCTCGAATTACGGAGTAGTATTTCTTCCTTGAAAAAAGTTACCTGCTTCAGGATGACGATAAAGCTTTGAATGCCGCTTTCGATGAGCATTTTCAAAGCGCTGCAATAGCGAAGGAGCCCAAATAATACTTGTACTCTGAGCACGTTGTTGTGTTTACTCGTAGTTGGTTGTATGTAGATGACTTATATATATGACCCACAACTTGTTCAATTGCTTATACGAAAAAATCTAAATAATGTGCTATTCATATCAGAAGCCCAACGCATATTTGAACAACTTTTTTATATTTCTAACTAATGTCCGAGTGTGATTTTTTTTTTGAAAAATTGATGATTCGATTTTCATCCATTATGTCGTTTTGTTTTTTTCTTAGTTAGTAAACGATGTAAAACTTTTTTTAAATTTGTATTTTATAATTCGCTTGAAAGATTAATAAAAGTAATATGACTTCGGAAAGCTATAAAAAAATATTTTACTTCGAATCGTTGGTCCTTATCGAACCCACCTTTCAAACCTTCGACCCGAGTCGTTCAATAGTAATGAAAAATGACATAAATCAATTCATCTGTGGCACATTGAATCATAAATTTATTTCACTGAAGTGCACCCAAAAACTTTTGATATTTTTTTCTACCCGACTTATATTTTTACAGGAAAATATAAGTCGGTTTAGCGGCCCTTTACACTTACAACCAAATTCATTTAAAAGTATTACAAAATCTATAATTCAACCAAGATTTTTAATCGCCATAAATGTAAAATGCAGACCTGCCAACAGAAATTAATTTTCATGTTCTGATTTCATTTTAAAATTCACTGAATACCTTATAATTTATGAACATACTAGAGAGTACCCGGTATGTTTTAAATGCCTTCTCAAATAAGGAAAGTGTTTGCGTTTTAATTATGTTTATTGAAATGCTTTTGAATACATTTTTTCCCCGTCTCGTATGTATATGAATAAATCAGATGGTTTTCTGACGCATGAGCCGGCAACATACATCTGTCCATTTGAGAAGCATTCATTTTCCAATTTTAGTCCACTTTTTCTTTCTTGCTTGAGGTGTACATCGATCAATACCTTTTCTTTTGTTGCCATAATTGATTTGACAGCGAAAGTAATTTCTTTTGACAACTATTACTATCTCTAAGCAATGAAACATTCGTTTGAAATTCCGCAACACTCTTATGCAAATTTGACCGCCAGTATGTAGTCACGCATTAAATTTCAGCATTCAAAATTTTGTGAATAAAAAATAGCGTTCCCCGGATGACTGGACGAAATATGAGAATGGGATTATGCATCACTTTGCAAATGCAAGAGCATGCTATGGGAACGGACGTCACCTTTTATCAAAGTGCCAGGCAGATTGATGATAGGAATAGATACCCCCCTTGGTAACGTACTCCGACATGATTTATCCATTTGTGTGGAGAGTTAAGGCAGGCAACATTGTCAACATTTGGCTGACGGGGGACAGTCCTGACGTTGAGGGAAGCCCCTTACAGGATATACTGTTATTGTTGCACAGGGAACTTTGCCTCAGGTGGGAAGTTGGTTTATTAATATTAAAAGCCTATTCATATTAAAGCCTATCGTAATATTAAGTACAAGACATAAAATGTAACATTTTTCTTCAATAAGTGCACAACCACTACAAAATCATCAACTATCAGTCACACTCGCTACCTAATGGATGCGCATGATTTGGGCAACGAGTTCGGGGATATTGTTGATATATTTAATGACTATTCACGTGATGAAATGTAATTTATTCCAGCACTTTGCTGAATTCCACAAATGATTGTAGAGTTGGTACTGTAGTTTCAGTATTTTATGTTTTAATATAGTTTTAGTTAAAGATTATAGTTATAGTTTTTTTGTATTTTATTACTGTTACCTACATGTTTTTGAAATAATTTTTATCATATAATGTCACTCTATACTTTTTGTATAATCTTTAGATAGCTCATTATATCAATTAGTCATAATCTATGTAAAAGCCTTGCTGGGCGTAAATCAACAAAAGAATAACAATCATAGTTGTACGGACTAGGAAAAATATTTTTTTACGATTCAGATTTTTTTTAAATCATCTCGTTTTTTGCGAAGTACTGCAAATCCTGACATATGGTAAAGCGGTAAGGTTTTTGCTCTGTCCCCAGAGGTTACAATATCTTTAAAATCCACATTTTATAATATACGGTATTTTTACATATATGTATTATATAGTTGCACCTCGTTTCAGAGCGCGATATTCTCTCAGTTTAGCCTTAATAAGATATCGATATTCGAAATCGGAATTTTGCTTAAAACGTCTTTAACTTTATTTAGTGACCAGATCTCGATTGTATAAAAGGGAACTACCAAACCTTTTTTCAATTCTTATTTATATTTTTTTGTGTATTTTTTACTGCCAGATATTCTTGTGTTGTAGTGGACGAACCATCTTTTTTTCCTTCTCGTTCCCATCCCCCATTTCCTAGAGCCTCTCAACATTCCAGAAAATGGAAATTCCACAGTTCCACTGGCTTCGGCCAGTTGGCTGTCGTGGGTGCTTATCAGATTTTTTAAATAAATAATCAAAATGAATTATTCATTTGACTTCTGTGCTGTCTTTGCTTTGTCGCTGTTACCTCGCTAGCATGATTGAATGCGAGTAGTTTGTCTCCACCAATGTTCAACTGATCTAAGTAATTGCTTTAAGCCGGAGGCGGCGCATTCCCTTATTACTTGGTCTCGTGCAATTTTCCAGACAAGTTACTCGTGACGTATTGCTGCCATATTTCACTTTGCAAACTGCAAGTGCATTTTCTTTTTGCACGTAATTTATTACCGCGTTAACATTGTACCGTTCGGAATATCAAAATCACTCATATACTTAGTGTATCCTCGACTGAGATAACTAATGACTCAATGAAATATTGTTATTATCATTTATAAATGTAAGATGAAATTGTTGCAGATTTTAGTGTACCTTGTGTTGGATCCGAAGCTGCGATGAAACACAGAATGTATTTCTAATTTAAGATTTATTTGTAAAATAGTTGATTGTAAACGACAAACTTTATTACTTGATAGTGTCTAATTATGGATGTGTATCGAACTATGGAATGAAGGAAAAATGAGAAACCATTCACTCACCGATGAAGTTGATGATTTTGACTTTTCTTGCACAATTTTAGTACCGAAACAATTCACAAAAAACCACACTTATTTTAGTATTCTTATTCACAAACAACACATTTATTTTATATTTTTAGGAGATCAAACATCAAACCAATGAATTAGCAAAACGAACGACCGACCACGTTTTTTCACACACCAACTTGCTAGGGTATCTTGAAGGTATTTTTTACTAGATTTTGAAGTTTTTTTTCACCTTTAAACATCTGAAAATATCGCTTATCTTAATACAATATCAGCTATTGTTATTATTTACATCATATAAAGTTTATATTAATACAATTTGTAATATTATTATTATTAGGTGTTTAACGAATATAAATTGAAAAATCCAATTTGAGTATCAATAAAAAAACTTTTCAATGAAATATATTTTCTATTTACAGCTCAAGCTACGATATCAAGGATCTAAAACTTTATTAAATTTTGTGTTGGATTTCAAAATTTTAATTTGATAGGTTCTTATCTTCGTGTTTTTCATCTAGTTCCTACCTATCCCGCCATTTCGCTATCCACTTTCCTTACTCAACAACACTGTGTTTGAAAATAAGTGACAATCAAGAAACAGAAGAGTTTTGTGAAAAAAATTTGTTCGTTCGTTGGTATCTCGCTTGGTCGTCGTTTAGTTGTTTGTTCTTTAAGTAAAATTGAGTTGAGTGTTGTGATTCGTTGTGTAAGAAGAATCAAGAACTTAAACATCAACTTTATCGGTGAGTGAATTGGTTCCCTTACTTCCTTCATTCCATAATCTCTCAACATCCATAATTAGACACTTCCATCAAGTAGTATAGTTTTATTGTTTTACAGTCCACTATTTTCCAAACTCATCTGAAGCTGAAAACAATCGGTGTTTTATCATAGCTTCGATATTTAATTGTTTTGAACACGGTCTTGTTGATTACGGAATTCGATACCGTGAAATGGTTGGGTAGGTAGACTTGGGATGAAGAAGATGAAGGTAAGAAACTAAAAAATTATCACTTTAATATCCAACACCTTGTTAGATCATCATCATTAGGATTCTACATCTGTTGCTGGGATTTGGCCTCCTCCAAAAATGTTCTCCTTTGACTTCGGTACCTTTCCGTTTGCCTTCAGCCTTTAGTTCTCTAGCCCTCTTTAACCCTCTTGCACATAGTTCATCCAACTCTTCCTTGGTCTACCTCTGGGTCACTTCTACTGGGGCAGCCACACAGTTAATATTTTCGGCGTCATATCGTCAGGCATCATTACTGCATGTCCAGTCCATTACAATCTTTGGAATCTTATAATTTTTTCATGCTTTATAAGACTTTCGAGTTCATGATTTATCTTGTTCCCGTGTATGTAGTTCATTTTCTAGTGTAGGTCCAAAGATTTTTTGTAGAATTTTACGTTGAAAGACTAATGTTGGTCCCTTTATCTTGGATTAGGCACTATGTCTTACCACCTTAAGTTGGTCATATTTCAGAATTGTCAATTAATAGATGTATTCTAATACTTAGTATTTTCGACCCCAGTAGTCCATAACAGTTATCGTAGCATCTGCTTCCAGAAATTAAGCAGATTGTTGGCTCTTAGATAGTTCTATTCCATGTTTTTTTGTACCTATTGTATTTATTAAAACATCCAGGCAAGAAATATTATAGATTTCACTGTAAATATGTAATAAGAAGTTTGTCACATTGTTAACCTTACCTGTAAAGCATAATATACGTGTGTGTTAAGTTAAAAAAACTCCAGAGCTTGAAGACTGACGAAATTTAAAGAAGCTTTATGAATATAATGAATAAAAAATAAAAAAATAAATTTTTTCGAAGACAAGACACTTTATTTCCTGTTTATATTTGTTCAATAAAAAAGGTTTTCAAAGGAGTGTTATTAATCTCTGGCAAAACTATATACTTAAACTGGTAGATAATATATTATGTTTAAAAAAAGTCAAACATTATTTTTGATCTTCCTGTAAGTATTTATTTATGGTTTTAAAGTTTATTTTGTAGAACTCCATTTTAATTTTTAGGTTTTTTACTTTTATTTAAACAATAATTATTATTATTTAAATTTTTTAAAAAAACAGTTTTTAGTTAAAAGCTCTGCGATGTAATTATTTTTTACGCGTGACAGCTGTTTCGCCTTCTGAGGGCATTATCAAACTGTTTGACAGGACAGTTTGGACAGTTTGATAATGCCCTCAGAAGGCGAAACAGCTGTCACGCGTAAAAATAATTACATCGCAGAGCTTTTAACTAAAAACTGTTTTTTAAAAAATTAAAATAATAATTATTGTTTAAATAAAAGTAAAAACCTAAAAAAAAATAAAAAAAAAAAAAAATAAAAAAAAAAAAATTATTCCTGTAAGTATGTTTATGTTTTATATAAATTAATGTGCGCAAATTATTATTGATGGTATATAGAATATCCTCCTTTATTTGGAATTAATATGTTTATAATTTATGTAATAGTAATAATAATTTTATTTCAGAAGGTGTGCAGGTAGTGCAATACATTCCATAATTAACAATAATACAAAAACGAATAATAACACATTAATAAAAAAATCTTTAATCGAGCGTGCTTCAATGTAGTCTCCGCATCGTGATGTTCAGATTGGTGTAGACACGGGTCATGGCGGATGAATTTGGGTCAATTTCAAACAAACAGGCTTGTGAATAAATTATTCTGTACTCAAGCCTTGTTTTGATATTGGGCATAACACATATTTTATACTTATTAAAAAATAAAAATATTATGGTTCTATACCGAGCTCTAAGTTAATTAATACAAATAAAAAAAAAGTATTTTTTTCAAAAATGTTAATAATACGGGCAGTTATACATACTAAAAATATTTGGCGCACAATATTCACAAGGAATGTTAGTCATATAAAAGAACACTTTCTAGCAAATATTTTAAATTCATTTTAGCCCTAATTCGTTTTTTTGAGAATACCTTTATAAATTTTCATTTTCAGCATTTTGAATTCCTTTGTTTTTCGGAGGGGCAGTCAGAATGCGCATAAATAGAATTTTCTCATAATACGAATAACCATTTAATCTGAAACACGATCAAGATGTTAAATAAAATCAGTAAAGGAAACTTTTGGAGTTGTCAGATTTAACCTTGCGTAGTAAAATAGGTCAGTGATGTTTCCTATCTGTGAGACCTCTGTGTGTGAGAATGTCTTTCTTGTTGTATTTGTGATGTTTATCTAGTTGGTTTCTACTCCTATGAGTCTCTTTTTTATGTGTTATTTCGCTTGTTCCCTCTTCTTTTGTGCTTCCTATTTGAAATTTCGAAAAGTCTTTGTAAAAATATTATTCCTTTTTGTTTTATAATGTTTTCCTTCCCAGAATGAGCTTTTTTTAACTCTTTGGGATTAATATACCAAATGAATTTTGTATGTCAACATTTAAAAACTAAAAAAAACCTTACACCGTAAACACGCAACATAAGTACATGTATATCAAGATATTTACATAAACACGTTTGACTTATATGTGTTTTCTTTGTTACAGGTAAGAAGACAAATTGATTCAATTACTTCTCAACTGCCGAGTCTCCGTGATATACATGTATTTAAGAAAGAAGTATTAATTGTCAAGGTAAGTAAAAGAAAACTCAAGCAAGCTTTAACTTAAGAAGCTTAATTCTAGAGATCGTACTGCACGGGCTTTGATAAATTAAACAGCAATATAAAGTTTCCGTTAACATGTGAATTATCCTAATGAACTGATCGTTTGAAGGAAGTCTTTCATTGCACCTGTCCTAAAAATACACGCAACTTTTTTCCATAGAGCCTGAGCCATGAAACAATAAACTTTTACATTAAAGATTTGTAAATAAAACTTCCTAACAATAAGCAGAATTTATTTGAAAAACTGAATCAACGGTCCAAAATTCAGAAAGTCAAATTTCCAAGATTTTATTTTAAAATATTGTAATATCAATCTCGTAATCTGTATCGCTTTGGGAATTGCTTTTAATCCAAATTTTGATATTAACATTGCGTAATATCCAGAACAAATTTGGAATTCAATCACCCCATTTTCAATATTCTGAACTAATTTGGAAGAAATCTCTGACGATAATGTATATAGGCCATCAGCTAGGCAACATTAGGGGAGAATTGAGACCTTATGAAATCATTTTAGTATAAAACCTCCTTCGGCTTTTGCCCCATCAGTTGTTTATCTTTTACCATCAGCGAGCTTTAAGCTTACAACCCTTGAATAGCCACCTTACAACCCTGTATCGGTAGCGATTGGGAGATGCGCTTAGCTTTTCGATATCAGCCTTTCTCTTTGATAAATAAAAAGCTTTCCTTAAAATATTTTTATAAATAATGTAATTTTATTGTTTTCGTGGTCAAATTATATTGTAATAACTTTTTCCCCATATTTATTTTAGACCGATTTTACGCTAAGCTTCACTCTAATAAATTGTATACTTTTATTAGTAAAAAAATCTTGGTTTTTTTAAAGACAGACGTTTTCAGGTTACGAATAAACTGACAATATATGAAAAACTTCTACTACATTCATAATAAGCGGAAAATATTGCTTGTGTAATGATGGAGGACTTAGCTAGCAGAGAAATTAAACCCACGACGTGATGCCCAAGTGGGAATCTGACGCGTTTTTCCACTCAGCTACTAACCAGTCGAAAATCATATTTCTATACAAGAATTAAGATTTGAAAAAAATAAACTAGTCTAATCTCGATTTTTCATCCTTGATCCAAATATTAAGAATATCCCAGTGCTAGTTGACATGTTAACTGACTAAAGATACCTGTGTTAGGGTGAAACCAGTCCGATCTTAAATAAAGAACTGAAAAGAAGTTACAAAGTTTCATTACCATAATTTGTCAATTAGTTATTTTTCTTGCGCTATAATTATTTAATTTTTTTTATAAATGTACTTTTGAAACTTTAAAATTTTGTTGGAATTTCATTTTAATGAATTGATAAAAACAATGTTTTTATTTGTTTATTGTTATACCGGACCAGTTTCAACCTGTCACAGTCATCTTCAGACTGGTACATACACTATCCAACTACGGTTTTTATACATTTTTGGGTATCAGAGGTAGAAAATAACGAGTTTCATAGATTTTATTGATACAACAGGTTAGTCCATACTATCAAAAAACAGTGGGAAATTGGTTTTATTAAGTCGCGTTATAAATCTTTAAATTTCCATAAAAAATACAATTTTAACTTCCCTTGGTTCCACTGGCTCTGGGCTCTTGGTAATTTTGTACGATATCACACAAAAATGAAAAAGTTAATTTAAGAACGGCGCCCTAGCCGCACACGGGAGGTTTTCATTATGTCGGATAGCTTGTTTCGTACAATCCCTGATAGCGGCTTATCTGAAAAGTAATGCTGCAATTATCTTTAAAATGAGAAAAGCTCCCGGAGGCTTCTTTCTAAGGTTGTGTTGCGTCGGGCACCACGTGTGGGGAATGTATTTAAATTTTTCACCGAAAACGGCATCCGAATGGGAAAGTTTCTTTTCTAACGGCGAACTTCATTTTATTACGAAACACCTCAACTCGCAGTGTTTTATAAGGAAGCGGATACTTTGAGGAACCATCGCGCCTTCGTTTATGGCAGCCAGGCAATATAGACGGGTATCCCACGACACAGTACGCCGCGTCATCGAATACTCAGACGAATGGATGTTTAGTATGCTTTAAAAAACTAGTCTACCGGTGTGCAAATTGAAGGATTCCGTACAAATTACGTCATAAGATACATCAACAGAAATGTTTTGTTGCAATGAGAGTCGGTAAGAAGAACAAAAAATTCTGTTCTGCTGACTGTCAGCTTGGTATTTTCGCGAGTCAGCCAGATTTAAAGTAACTATTTGTTAGTGAATTTAACATCATCGAATACTAGTGGCGGTTCGAGATCATTATCTATGGGAGTTCAATCAGAAGTTAAAGAGAGGAAAAATACTTTAAATTTAATGAAATTTCTATTCACTTAAAAGTTGGTTAGTTTTTTGCTATATTTGAAAATGCTAATATAAAATATTTGTAAAAACCTAAGTAAAACGACAAAAATCCACAATATTTTATTTAACCGTGCATAATTCAAAAAATATTTTTTTAATCCAATAATTAATATTATTCGAAGCGCACATGTATACGAGTATTATATTATCCGAAAGCGGCATTTGAGAATTTCATAAAATCTCGGATGTCAAGCCACTGAGAGGTGCACCGCACCAAAAGATTAATGTTTTGGTTCTGGAGAAAGAGACCGAGACAATACATTTTCTATGAAATATTCCATATGAATTGTTTGTCTATACGTGCGTTTAGGATTCTGCTCGTATGGTCGAACTTCCATAGGGGCCGATGTTTTACCAAAAAGTTTTACTGACTCGCTGTTCCAAGTGTAGTAAAATTATGATCTGTGTTTGTCTTGTTCGTCGTTGCTACATTTTGGTAGTTCATTGCATATGCCCTCTCTAGAGAAAACCATCACTGTCGAGCACATGAACGAAACTAACGAACAATTCTAGCCTAGATTAATGCATTGAAGATTCTCGATTTCCGGCGACCAGCCTGGCAGTTTTTTTGCGTACGACTTTTTTGTTTATATTTTCAAAATAGTTTTCACACCACAAAACCGTTAAATAGGCAAATCACTTATTATTTACTTACTGAGGTCGTCAAAACTATATTCATTCGATAGTTTCAATAATATACTCGATGGTATAAAATCATACAAATATGTACTTCCTTTAAATCTGGCTCGCTAGAAAAGTACCATCGTGACCAGTTTTTTTAAGGTATATATATATATATATATATATACGTCCATTTATGCACCCATTTTGTTTATGTATTCGATGACGTAGGATTATGTATTGTGGGCTCCCGGTCTACCATCCAGGTACTCCGATTCATAGCCACTTTGAAGTTTTTCTCATTTTAGCAGTTTACGTGTAATTAAGCGGAAAATGTTAACCAAGATTTCTCGTCGAAACTTCCCTAATAAAGCTCTTCATAGGGTCTAGTTAAAAGTTTTGCAGTTTGTATGCAAATAAACAGGTTATTGGTTTTCTGCCTAGTAAATAATCTTTTTAATATATATTTGTAATCAAATGAAAACGTCGACACTGGGGCAAAATTTACTGACCATGAATTGTATCGTAAATGTATATTGAAAGTTATCGCTTTCCTTTAAGTTTGATATTTGGATTCACTAAATAACCTGAAGAACCGTATTTTACACTCATATCGCGAAATTTCAGGTGTCAATTATTCATCAAAACCTAAGAAGAAGACATTTTTTTGTCAAGTCCGAGTAAAATATATAAATTATAATTAACTTTAAAGCTTTAGGTTTTTTTTAATTTTCGATATTAATTATTTTTTATTTTATTAACGCCCGGTTGTCACAGTATTTTTATTATCATGGGTACCCTTGCTTTTCAAACACGTGCTAATTAAAATTTACGCGGTTTACCTTCATAATCATGGTATATAAAATGCTAAATTAACGTTGCAATTTTTTCACCAATTTTAGTATATTATCAATATACTTATATTTAATAATCGATTGATCTTTTGAGATTTATTTTTCTTAGGTTTTAATTGATATTATATATGTTTGATGCACTGTACATATTGAACTGAAACTCTTTCTTCGAACAAATAATTTTAATAAAGTGGTTCGAATTATTCTAGCTGTATTTTTTATCGCTGTATTAAGCCAAGCAGTATTATTATTATAATCATGAAACTCTTATAAAACAGTCGTTTCAAGTGAAGATATTTTTAGGATCATATGACCCTGAGATATTACCCAAGACCCTCAAGATATAAGGCTGACAACGTCAAATGAAAAAGTCTACAGGTAAGTGGGGGAGAATAATTAACACAGCCGAGTAGCTTTCAGCATCGACCCTTGAAATGTTGCACTATACCCTTCGCATAATGCCTGACGACAATCAATGTTAAATTTTTGTATTTTTTCGGCTTCAATTCATCATCACGGTATACTTTCATTCATTATAACAATGCCTTTAAGAGAACCTAGTCAGCACTAAAAAATTACACTAAACGTTCTAATACAAACAATCTTACAAATGATCTATTTGACGGCCTCCATGATCGAGTGGTAAAACGCTCGACTACGAACCCAAAGGTTGCGGGTTCAAACCCGGCGTGCGCCAATAACTTTTATTTAATTAATATGTGTCATAACACATTTAATTCATATAAAAATAATAAAAAAGTATATTTGCGGCACGTTCCAGAGTGGTAGATACTCTAAGTATCGCCCTGGTGAAAGACCACCATTCAGAATCGAAACGTTGCTTGAAATGGCTTTAGCCGTGTTTGTTTACCAGATCTGAATAGCCAGGTACTTCCCAACCTTCCTCTTCCCAATCTCCTTCTCCTCCCTACTACCTTCAGCCTCACAACATGCACTATTTGGGGATGTCAAAGTCTCACTGGCTCTAGACGATTGGGAGCAGTTGAGACTCTTGTGCGGTATTCATATAAAAAAATATATAAAAAATAAATTGAAAATTTTCTACGGGTAGTTAAAAAAAAATGTCTGATGTTTCCAGTGAATAAAATTTTACAACTTTTATCCTTTAAATACTCTAAAAATATACTGAAATACCAGTAAAAGGTGCAATTTTGAAACCAGAAAAGGCATTTTTGAACGTTTTACCTAAAACTGTACTGTTCAATAATTGTATTCACTGGAAACCTTAGACATTTTTCTAACTACCCGTAAGGAATTAACAGATGAATCATTTGTAGTATTTATTGTACTAGAAAGCCAAGAGGTGCACCTTTTGGTGAACTAAATAATGATTTTATATAAATTTATTTTTCACTGGTATCCCCTATATTGGCATCGCCACCAACTGCAAAGTTATACGTGTCAAGCGGTACTAAATTAATTGTTTTTGAATTCTGAACAAAATTAATTCGTTTATATTTCGCAAGGGGGCGCTACTACAGCGAAGGATTAAATTGTAAGCCCGTGTTTTGGTTTAAGCTTGCATGATAATAATAACTCATTACTCATTCGGTTATTACGCATAGTCTAGTTACTGATACATAAAGCGATTTCTAGCCCGTGCGTACCCCATTTCACTCAAGTTCATTATTGGGAAAGTAGCTTTATCATCGTACAGCCGAACCACGACCGGTTGAAAAGAAAGATCAATAAATTTATTCGCTTTGAACCACGTTGAATAAACAATGCCAATTTTTTCCATTGTTTACTTGACCTCGATTAACAACGATTAATTTATCATGTTAATGAAAAATTGGGTAAGTCGGAACCCGTTCACTTGGTACGAAATCATATTTTAAGTAATTAAAATGAAATAATAATTTTGTAAAAAAAAATAGTGTGTGATTACATATACTCGTACATACAGAGGGAGAACACAATATAAAATAAGAGAACCGTGTTTTTTATATCAACTCCCACAGGAGACCCTTAGTGATATTTTTTCCTTGTATGTAATATTTGGGGATGCTGTATGGAGGGTCTTTTTGAGGAAGGCAGCAATGAAAATAACGTTAAAAATATCACAAAATTTGAACCCGTTAATTAACAGATTTATTATAGAGTAATTAACATTTAAAGAAAATATTTGTTCTTAATTAGGTGGAACATTGATCCGACTGAGTAAATTATTTCTAGGTATTTTTAAAATTGTTTTGGCTTAGAAACTTTTCGTTCTGTCACTTGGCGTATTCTGATGATAAAGCTCGTGACTTAGACATTCCCTAAGAGCCTGAATCATTAATAATATTAATAACCGTTCTTCCGTAAGGGCACGCTTGCTCCCCGTACCAGGGTTAATCCGGCGATGATTCATGATGATATATTACAACCCCCGTGTGTTTGGTATCTGAAGATTACGAAGGAGAAGATTTCTTCCAATTGAATTTGCCGTAACGCGGGATCCCTCTGAGCTTTTTAAAGCTTTTCTCCGGAGCTTTTTCTGTATGTGAAGTTTCCGAACAATCACAGAAAAGTAATACGATTATTTATGGCCTATTGTGTCATGTGCTTTTATTTATTTTCCTTCACTTTGTCATCTTTTGTATTTGATATCACCTTAGAATAATTCCAGTCAAGCATGACGAAAAATGTATTTTTATACCCTCAGCAAGATATTACAATATTAATATTTGAATTTTGTAATATAAATACATTTTCCTTTCAATTTCTTAATCATATTTTAAATAAGTTTAAAATTAGAAATTTTATACTTCCTTTGTAATCTTTTATGTCCAGGATGTCAAGACTTGTTAACTCAAGCCATAGTCTTTACATTTTTGGTACCAGTCTAAATGATTTTTGTCATTATTTACGATAATAATCTTCGAAGAATACAATTTATTTTGTCTAACATCATTGACTCTACCAAAACCTCGTTCAGGCTTTGAATTGAATGTTGCATCAAATATAATTTTTTGTCATTGCTCTATTAAAATATTATAAATATTATGTCCTGTTATTTCTCTGTTGTTATTTTTCACTTTTCGTATTTTATTTATTTATTTATTTATAAATTAACGCACTAAGGTCCAATTACAAAAAAGACATATTAAACACGAAATGGGAAAAAGAGCAACAGATAAAGAACAGCACATACATAATAATAAATGAAGCGATGACAAAAATAGGACAAAATAAACATAAGAGATAATATTCAAGCCATGGTCTAGTCAAAGTTTTGGTAGAGAGAATTTTAAGACCAGCAATTCATTGTTTCTGAGTCTACGGCAAGGAATGTTGAACTGGATAAGTTGCAACAGAGAAGGTGAGTTAAAATTAATAATATTATTTTTTACTGTAAATATAAATACGTATTGTATTTGGTTGACAGAAAAACAAAAATTTCACTCTTTTGTATATTTGTAATTGCATTGTGAAAAAAAAACAAATATCAAAGGTTAATCCTTATATTCAAAGGAAAACCTTTAATACTTTTTTATGCACAATTTATTTAATATCGAGTAGCTTAAACATAAAATAAAGTGATAAAACTTTACATTAATTAGATTCACCACAAAAAAAAATGTAACTATCCTTTATCTGCTTTGGCATCTTTCGTCCCAATTATTTTGAGGTGTTATGAGATAAATAGTTGAAAATTACTTCTCAAAATATCTTTTTTCCTCTTTTGTACATTTTCTGTTTTATTAACAGGTATATTTATTTATTATTACCGTAAATTAAATCAAATTTGGCGATACGACAAAAATATTTGCCATTGCGACGTAAACTGACCCATGACTTCAGCAGTGTAAGAATTCAGTTATTATTTTCCTTCGTTTATTGAAACGTAGATAATTCAGTAATGTTTTCAATGTTTGTAAATTTTCATCGTCAACAATTTTAGTTACCAAAAAATATTCTTTAAATATTTCGTTTGAAACAAATAACTTCTGTTACCTTTTAAATATACACCAAAAATATATTATAATATTAAATTTCCACCCCAAATCGTGTCGCCTCTCATTCACAGGCTGCGTCATTTGCGACATTTCTAAAAATGTAAAATTAATATTTTGTAAATAGAACACATACACTTTGTTTTTAACCACTTTTTTATTTAATATTTTGTCTACCGGTTTCGGAAGTACCCTTCCATCATCAGGACAATATTAAATTAATCTGAAATACAAAATACTGAGATAAATATACATATTTAGGAGTTGGAAGGAGAAAGAGTAATTGAGGAAATTATGGGAATAACAGAGAATAACTTTTTACGAATATTTAATATTTTGTGTTGATGGTAACTCCCTACGGGGATGTTCTCCATAGAAATGAGCATGTATCGTCACACGGAATCATGGGGGTGCAGAACGAGGCGGGGGTGGGGGCGGTGACTGAATGAAGATTGATAGACGTCGATAGCGCCCCCGACGACAGGCACATAAAGGTGGCAGCTGCTGAATAATTAGGTTCCGGTGCTAAATTTTGTCGTGTGACGCTACAAATGTATTCTAGAGTATGTCAATGTGGGCGAGATTTTCGCATTAAATTTCTTTCGCGTAATTATTTGTTAAACAGTAAATTATATCGACCTGCCGCGTAATAGACGAAGTTATGTTTATTTTTACATTGATATCTGTTAATTTTAATATAATTACACATCATATATATATATATATATATATATATATATATATATATATATATATATATATATATATATATATATATATATATTAAATATTCCATTATATTATGTTTGATCAACAGCAAACGTCGATTCTGAACACATGCGTTGTACTGGATATGGTTATTTGTAGAAAATAAAATATAATGAAAAATTATTATACTAATAGCATTTTTTTTAAATTAAAAATATTTCGACGTCATCTGATTGATTCCAAATCGTAAGCCCATCAAATCAAACCCGTTTTCGCAGGACATTTTTTTTTTAAATATATTAAAATTTTATTCTTCGACGAAAATGCTATGTTGGACAGTGTCAAGTAATACACTGATCTGCCACGAAAATCCGTTATTATACTTTGAGACTTAAATACTTATTGAAAATAATTTGTTGGAGAATATTGAAAAATATTCGACTTCTTAAAAATAGTACATTTAATATTATTTTGCAAAATACTATTTATTCCTATTTACTTCTCGTTCAGTATTTTCACTATTACGACAATTTGAATGAAGTAATTGATTACCTATACCCTGTTTGGATGGAAAACGGTACGGGCCGGCACGAAAATGCTTACCATTCTGGTTTAAACGTCACCATTATTTCCAAAAGCTTTTAAGCCTTGTTCTCGATCAATGTATGAATTGAATTCACTGGAATCAGTGCAAATTTCATTCACAAATGACCTCTAGGTTCTCTTTATTAAATATACATTCAATTGAGTTCTGATGCATCGTAGTGCATTTCTGCAAATGCAAAATGGTGATAAATGAAAAGGGTGTACACATTTCATTTCAACAATGATATACTGAAATATTTAATTACCAGAAATTGGGCGTTCACATATTATGTCGCATTGGTAGAAAAGGTATGTTAAGTCTTAACTATGAACGTGTTATTTTAATTATGTAGTCGCCGGAAAGGCAAAAAGGCTGAAAGGCCATTTTAAAAAGTTTACCCCCGAGCACTAAGAAATAAAAAAATGTAACAAACGATATGGTACCATGTATTTTTTTGGCATTTTAAATAATGTTTCATGGTGGAAACGACTTAGCAAGTTAAAATGTCAACATTTGGGAGTGTCTAGTAAGACATGTACGAGTATATCGTCGCTGGAAAGGCAGAAGGGCTTAAGTAAAAAAATAAGTTGAAAATGCAGTTTTGATCAGTCCTTTTTTGTGCATCGAATGCTCTCACTCTCGTTTGATTCTAAAGTCTGTTGTGGCCTTTTGGCCATCTAAAACATATTTACCATTTAAAAAGAAGGCTTGACTCAAGCGATACAAGTTTTGGACTATTTTAGCTTTTTGTCGCGAGTTAACTTTTTTTTTTCAAAATCTTACGAAGACTATTTTATTCTAAAATAAAATAAACTTTAAAGTGCTCTTGTGTTAACTTCCTGAAATGGCACTTCAGCCCTTTCAGCCGTTTCGGCGACGATTTGATTATTTTTTTCAGCTTCTGACGAAATCCTATCAAACATTTACAAGTTTTTTTCCTTTTTTCTCAAAAACACAATAGTGAGAGATGATTGCTGCCTTTACTCTTATACCCCTCGGTTGTAATTTCAGCCATAGTTTTTTTGTTATTTTATAGCCTTGTTAGGCGCCCTTGGGGTGATTTTCACAAAAATGGTGCTATATAAATTATAAGCATTTAATTAAAATGAAATAATAACTTTGTATTAAGTTATAAAACTTTTTGTACAAGATGAAAATGAAGTAATAAATCTGTATCAAAACATAAAGTTTTTAAACAAGATAAAAATGAAATAATAACTTTGTATTATATTATAAAACTTTTTATTCAAAGTTATTATTTCATTTTCATTAAATATACAAACGACATAAATAATATATCATATAACGACAAAATCATCGTTTTCTACAAAAAAAATTCCAAACATTTTTTGATATATTAGATTATACATATTCACAAAATAACATCTAATATTAAACCGTACGAAAATAACCGTGTTAAATCCATTGATAATTTTCACGTTAATTCATTAAATGCGTCAAACAAAACCACCCCTCGATTCGGTTATTCTACTAAATCCTCCACGAATAGAGGTAATTGTATTAATTTGTTGATACATATCTAGAATACTCCATATTAAAGTAGCTTTAAGCTCGTCGCTCATTAATTTAGATAGTTAACCAATATACATACGGCTCTCGTTCAATTTGCCAATTTTCCTGAATTTTGTATTTAGCTCTAACCCGTTCCTTCCCTTTTTTCTGCAGATCCCCGAAAAGCAAATATTCTCGTATTATTTTCGGCGGTGATTAAGTTAATTTAACTGAATGCGTAATGAATTAATTGAAAACCGAGTCGAGAATTTGGCAAATTATGAAATGCTTGAAGTTGGCAATTTTCTTGGGGTGGCGGAATAATCGGTTTCTTACTGATTTTCAATTTTGAATTGATTAATCAATTCGTCAGAGCATTTATTCTATCCCTTATTCGCAGACGGAACTTTCAATAGGTAACTTTGAATTATTATGATTCGTTAACGTTGTGAATTATAGGTCAAATTGGGCCGTACACTCTGTATTTTTTAAACTCTAATTATAGGACCTTTATCTTACACTCCTTGTTCACGAACAGCTCGGTAATATTTAAATTTGACTTGAGCAGAGGATTGATACAGCGATACCTGGGTGGGAACCCGACGCTTTTTACCACCTGGCTACTAACCGGTCATTATTATTATTCTTTTCTCTTCACCCGCAGCCTGTAATCCAAAACAACGGGATTGCACTTGTACCAGCCACTTAGGTTTCAAAGTTATAAGGTGCAGAGTCTCAACCACGTATTTAAAAGACTTTTCAAATTATTCTCCTAGCGCTCATTAGCACTTACGGTAATACACTGTTTTGTATTTTGTCAATTTCACCAATGAGTGGAATTATTTGTAATTTTGCTGTTTAACGCTTCCCGGTGTGCATTCAAGGTTTCTGATTTTTAATTTCTCAGTTTTCCATTTAGTTCGTCCTTCATCGTTCGTCCTTCTGTACTAGTTTTTCATGTGGGAATACACCCTTAGAAGCTATATGTGTGTTTTTGTAGAACCTTTCCTAAGTTTATTCAGTTACGTCTTCCGTCAGACCATAAGTATAATGGCAAATGTTTTATAGCAGGCTTTGATTGGTAATTTACACCGTCTCATTTATGGGTTAAAATCCTTACACTTACCTGCGAATATCAATGTTATAAATTCAGTTCCATGTAGACCCTATATCCTTATTAATCTGCTATAAAACAGATTTTAATTTATTTTATTATTTCAGCCTGCTCCTTTTCATCATATCATGCAGTTACGTTCGTTGTATTTTTTTTTAATTTAATACTATCCTGCACCTTACCTGCTTGTAACACGGTTCGTATGTTCCATGCTCCTTGTTGTAAATATAATATGCTGTACTTATTTTGTGGCCTAAGTCGTTGGTTTATAGGAAGTCCGGTGTCCGAAGCATTTGTTTCAATGTTTGTAATCAAAGCTTGTTTACCGTGTAGGTGACTACAACAAACCCTCTTTTTTATCCGGGTTTGAGACCGGCTGCAGTGGGGGTATAGTCGTCCTGTTTATTCTAAATGTGTTACCTTATCTCAATGAAAATGTTTTTTAATTTGATCGTGTGGTGAATATTTGATTGATTTTTAACTTAGTTCCACTTTTATTAGGACACCGTAACAGTATTAGGAGATCATCAGACTGGTACATACACTTTAGAGTAGTATCAATATTTGAATGCCTTGTCTGATTTATAGGTTTTAAGCCTCCGTCAAATGATTCGTTGGTGATTCTGACAGATTGCAATGATAGCAACTTTACACACATCAACTATTCAGTGTACTCAAATCCATTGGGGTAATGGCCTGCACCTAGAAAGTATATACATAAGTGATTTCATTCCCTGTTACCTGCAATCTGTCCGGTCCAGGGATAGTTACCTACTGTGGGTGGTTTATTCCAGGCTTCTCTCCTACCCTTTTAAGACTCCCTCCCCCGATTTCAAAATTTTCACCCCTCAGTTTAGTCACCTGTCGACCCCCCTAACTCCTCGTCTCTCCCCCTGAGACTAATGGACCAGTACTAATGAACAATGCAGCATCCAGCAAAGATGAGAGATACACGGTAGACAAGAGCAATGATTGCCAAAAAGTAAGTTTTTTCGTTTCGGCGTGCTTTCAGGTTGACTCGAATGAAGAACGAAGAGTCAAATTATGATTGACATGACTTTTTATTTCAAATAACTTAACGTAATGTACAAGGTACGAACTCAATAAATAAAATATTTTGTTATACTTCTTCTCTTCTAAATGTTTTTGTTCGTGATTCCCTTTTTCCCTTTCTTACCTATTTTTGTATCTGATGTTGCTTACCTCTCTTTCACCCCACATGACTTTATGTTTCAATAATATTTGGATTATTTTTAGCACGTCGTTTTTGTGTAAAATCACCTCAAGGGTGCTGTATAAGCTAACTCTGACTGTTGGTGTTTGACTATCGATATATTATTTATTAAATAATTATATTATGTATATTTTGTCAGGTACCTGCATTGAATTAACTTTTTTTGTTTTAAATTTACTTTTGTCTCATTAATTTGCATATTTTGCACCTGAACTATTACTAATAGGTCAATTTCTCATCAACATGTTTCGATTTATTCTTCGTTTACATAAATGTATATTCTTTGCACAACTACAAAAATACTTCTTATCAAATAAGATTGGATTTCATTCTTTTCTGATATCAAGTCAAATTCAACTAAGGAAAACTGGAAAACTTTTAAAATTACTTTCTGTCATCTGTGAATACATTTTCCCAGAGGCGTCAGATTTCACAATAAATCTGCTCAATCTTGTATGTAGCTTGTAAAATATATTTTTTCTGAAAGGGTATTTGCTGAACGTCAAGCTGGATGAGAATTAAACTTTGATTTTATAGACTTTATATAGTGCCGAGTTAGGGATCTTATGGTATTTTTCTGCCGATTTGCATCCTAACTATAAAGCGGAAAATCTGTTTTCCAAAATACAGAGACATTTTTATTTTGATTTCATCATTTTATGTAATCTTTGTCACTGAAAAAATAAAACCAAAGTATTTTTGTGAAGCAAAGCTTTTACTTTTAGCAGAAAATTTGTTTTCTGAAGCACTTAAAAACCTTGAACGATGAGCTAAAGCGTCATGACATTTCCACGGCTTTTTGTTTATAATGCCTTGGTCAACGCAACCAAGTTTTATGTGTAAATACATTTCTATCACGAGCTAAAGAGCTCTAGAATAATCACGAATCAGTTATAAAATACAACCAGATGTCAAAATGTTTGTTCAATATTTTTCAAACGTTACATTAGAAAAAAAAAATTCTTTCGATCTCGGACAAAGACTGGTTTTGAAAATGTCTTTTTCTCATGCCAACGTTACAAAATGTGGTATTTTTTTATCCTGTCAATATTTAAAAACATGTTTAATATCCTCTGTGAATTGTGTTCATAATCTCTTCCGCGGTTTATTTTAACGTTAAATGTCTTTAGTTTTCCTTCATTACCATTTTTGTTCAATCTCAAAAAACCCTTAATAATATAGAGGTACGGCTTGCATATTTAATGGAAAGCTGTAGGATAAGGAGAAGCAAAAGGAAGAATAAAAAGGAGAATCCGACCTATTAAGCTCTTAACAATGAAAGCCATAAAGGTTTTTTTCCGGAGATACTTTAGTACATAAATAAATCCTGACTTTCATGCCTTGTTAAAATAAAATACAGACCATGTGACATTCAAACAATTTTCAAATTAATCGACTCCTAAGACCGTTTTTTCAACTACCTGAGTAAATGAAATCGGAAAAATTCAGTTTATTAAATCATGAAGTTAGTTGGGTTTTTTTTTCATTAATGTATTAAGTTGATTTGTTTGTGGCATTATTAGTATTTAAGGCAAAAAGATTTTTTGACATTTTGTCAAGAGATGATGTTGAGATTTTGCAAAGAGTTATAAACTTGCGTCAAATGTGTCCATACAAAATGGGGTGTCACGTCCAAAAAATTATTATTTTCATAATTTTCTTCGAGCTTTATCAAAGACGTTTGAGGTCCCTGAAACCAGAAGTGCTAGTCGAATAATCGTGTACTATTAACGGGGAGCACACCATTGGATTGCTAGCATATCAAAAGCGGTTATTCGTGATTGGTAAGTTATTTTACATCCGTTCTATTTAACTCAATCTGATAATCATTTTTTCTGGAATTTATCCAAAAATATCCTTTCTAAACGATGCGGCTCTTTGAAATTAGATGGACAAATTCCATACCTCCAAACCACCAATTAATTTAATACTAGGGAAAGATCTTTCTTAAAACAGCGAATCTTTGCTCCGTATCAAGAATAATTGTAGACATCTACATGCAGTTATGTTTCCCAAATAATGTAGTCCGTATTCCAGAAAAGATATTTTTTGTTTAAAAAGTTCATTCTGCGTCATTAAATAATGCACGTCTGTCACAGTGGAGTATTTGGGAGGTACGTCACGCTCTACTTCGACTACTGGGTGCAACTTTCTACGTATTCTTTGTTTTCTCCGTGCTACCGTTGATTCAAAAAACCTCGTAACGTTTTCGTTAAATTTATAAACTCGTATTTTTTAGATAAACAAATTATACAAATTCAAAAAATGTAAATATATATACATTTTTTGAATTTGTACAATTTGTTTATCTGCTTTTTGACAACTGGAAAGGTTAGTCACGTTTTTGTGTGTTCTTCAATTTTTTACTTTTGAAAAAATGGATCAAAGAAAATCAAACCACCAATCCGAAGTGGCTGATAATGCTTACATATAATAAACATACGTATACCAACATCACAATAAAAAAAACGATAATCGAATGTACACAGCCCGTGAAAATTCAAAATTCACCTTTTCTTTTGAACAGGCTATGTATATATATATTTACTCCTGTTTATTTTACGTTTGACTCTCGATGTTCGAGTTTAATACTACATCTGAAGTAATCCGGTACTCAAAAATAGCTTAGGTAGATATAGAAACATTTAAAATTTTAATCTTGTAAGTGCTAACTGCACAAGGACTTAAACCTGATTCCTAAGAGCCCTTAATACAAAAGTGGCTTTGTCAGAAGTATTGGTTGACACACCATGTTCTTTGGCTAACAAACTTTTAAATAAATGTTTGAAAATAGTTATTTAAATCCATGATATATCAGTACTTTAAAATGTGTTTATCCATATAGCACTGATGTATTTATTGACTTTATAGTTTACCATGATTTTCATAATATTTTTCATTAAATATATAATTTTAAATTATACTTTTAAGGCCATTGAATACCTCTGTAGCCTCCCTGCATCAGACAAAAGTCCACCCCCTAACAGTCCAGATCTCACTTGGAGTCGAGACACGTACATTCTCCTCCCTGTCACGTGACGTCCCCCCCTCCCACCCTCTGGCATCAATTCCCTCCTCCCCTTGCATCTCCCTGCACCCTTCAACATCTACCCCTGTTATAAAAACCTCCGCCCACTAGACACTAGACACTGGTCTGGTGAAGAACCTACCCTCGTGAATAATAGTGTACATGTAGGTCGTACTGCTATATTCCGAGTACTGTAGGAATTGCTAAAAAAATGCTGCATCTGTTTTTTTTCTGTAATGTGTCGGGCACATATTATTTTAAATAGGTACGTGAATTACATATTTGACAAAAGTGATAAAATAAGGTTTTTACAAATCTGTTACATTATTGAAGTGAACTTGGAAGTTTTTTTTCTATATCTCAATAAATATTCATATTTTATTTTAAATAATAAATCAAATATTATCGATTTGACATGTTTAATGAAAATTAAATAAAAAGAATAATGAGAAATCATCATAATAAATAATAATAATAATAAAACCATATGGTGAACATATTCTTTACAGAACTGGTCATGGCAACAGATTTAATAGTTTAGAAGCACTAGAAATAAAGAAATCCATTAAAAATATAGTAATATTCTTATCTTCTGTTAAATTTGTCCAGTAGTCCAATATTAGGTATATTTCCTGTAAACTCATAAAATTTCACAATATTCTTCAACCACCTTTTCAGTTGACGTTTTGCCTCTTTCATTTCATAGTATCTGTCTCATTCTCTCTGTTCCTTTGTTATAATTTTAAATGTTACTCTGTTGTTTTCTCACTGTTCTCTTATTTAATGTTATATTGTGTTCTCTCTCTATATGTATATATATATATATATATATATATATATATATATATATATAATATATATATATACTACACTTTGTATTTTTTATTTAGTTTATGTTCGTACCCTGGTGATGCTTAGGCTAAGCGAAATCTGTCGGTCATAAAAATTAAAATTAAATTTGTGTATTATTTCATGTTCACTAGACCAAATCATAAAATTATAAATAAATCTGTTTCGAAGATAAACTCTTTACTTAAGGTACATCGTGTCACATTAAATTACTGACGCATTTTGTTTCCACAAAACGCAATAAAAAATAAATGTAGGGATCAATATAAAATTAAACCCTTTTTTATAATGATATTAACTTATACGACGTTCCAACCCTTCCCATCAAACATGGGATGCATTACTACAAATGTTGGCGTAAAATCATAGACGTTTTTCCGTTGATATTTGCCAACACGTAATTATAGTTATTTCCAGATGAGAGACAATTGCCATCACGATCTATACTACGCCAAATAAATATATACAACTTGTCAATAAAATCAGGGCACCACGTCAGAAAAACATTTATTATCCCACTATCAGCGCTGTATCTACCAAATGTGGAAAAGCATAAAAGAATTAGTACATTGCGAAAACAAAAATGATATAAAAACTGTGAACTTCCCAAAAGAGATAAATGAAGATAACATAGCTAATAACTTGAATAAATATTTTATTGAAAGCATCGCTCAAATTAACAAAATGATACCCAAAATTATTAATAACCACACAAATGAAAATTCAGTAAAAGAAGAAGTATTGGTCCTACAAAAAATTAATTTAGAACACTTATTAAAAATCTTAAACAACATGAAATCAAAGAACAGTGCAGATGGACTAACTATAAGTGAGGCCTGTAGAAACAAACACGGCTAAGTCCATTGACTACAGTTTTCGAGGAAGAACAAAAAACGTTTAATTTAAAAATTACTTGTGATACTGTCACTAAAATAAATTCGACAAATAGTACTTACTAAAAACATTAATTTTCTTCTTGATACATTAGTTTAACTGGTGCGAAACAAAAAATATATTTAAATTATTAGTGGACTTTGCCGTGTTTGTTGTTCACATTTGACAACTGCCGCTTTTGTTTTCAACACAACTGGACTTTGCCAGTTTTGAAATGGACACGTTTTTTGACAAGGTTGCAGTCAAAGTCAGTAAAAAAATAGTTTTACATTTAAAAAAGTATTTATTTTGATGGAAATACAAAACAATAATATCTTACAAAATATTTTGAAAAAGTTTGTAAGTTATGGTGACTTAATTAATAATTTAAAAAAAAAAAAAAACTAAAAAATCGAAAGAAAAATTAGAAAAGAATAATAACTATTATTCTGATATTTTTTAATATAAATTTGTTTTAAAGATTTAATAAGATATGAATGCGGAATAATATTCAAGAGCAGGAAGATTTCTCCAGTTATCACCGAAATGCTTGGTCTAAAGATAGTTGACATCTCTTACTTTTAACGATTTCAAAACAACTTTTCCGGGTTCTATGTTGCTTGGAATTATCATTGATTCATTTTTGTTTTTCACACAGCATGATTTCTACAATATTAATGACATAACAATAACTACTAATAAAGTAATCATATCATTCAATAAAACTCTAAATCGTAAGTAAAAACTAATTTATTTTACCACTATGCTGTTTAGTAAGTAAAAAAATTATGTCCATAAAAAATAACAGGAAACAAAAGTTCATTATGCACGTCAGCGGACATTTTCGGTAATTTGCGAAATTGTCAATATCTCAACTTTTACAAAAACAATGTTTTACAACAACAAACCGCCATCTTGAAAACAGCTATTTACAACGCTCCTATTGGTCCGTTTGAAAACTGCCGTCTTTGATTTGGAAAGAAGTGGACTTTGCCGAGTTTGTTATGGAACTCAATTTTAATCCGTAAAAATAAATGGTTTAGAGCCGTGTTTGTTAGGAAAGCAACATTGCATCATGAAGCATTTTTTTTACTCTTTCGAACCTCATATTTAACTCATTTTCCATTATTGGTGGACTTTGCCGTGTTTGTTTCTACAAGCCTCAAGTATAGTTAGAGATGCTTTTCCAATAATTGGACCTACACTATTGAGTATTATTAATGAGACTATCGAAGAAGGAAAATTTCCAGTCATGGAAACTATCTACTATTATACCCGTTCCAAAAGTAAAAAATACCAGAAAATGTGAGGAATTTTGCCCCATCAACACATCACCAAAATATGAACAGATACTTGAAGTTATAATCAAGGAACAAATTTTGCATTACTTAGATAAACACAATATTATATATCAAGAACAATCTGGATTCAGATCCAATAACTCTCGTGAAACAGCATTAAACGTGGTTGTTGAAGAATGGAAGGAAGGAATAAATGATAGCAAATTTATCTTAGCGATATTTTTGGATTTTCAAAGGGCATTTGAAACCATATATAGAGAAATACTGATAAAACTAAAAGAAATTGGTTTCTCGGATGTAGCTTTAAAATTAATAAAAGAATATATGAAAGAACGAAAACAAGTTACAAAAGTAAAAAATCAATTTTCAAAACCATTGCAAAATAATTTAGGAGTATTGCAGGGATCAGTCCTCGGACCTTTGTTGTTCATTATTTATATCAACGATATGGTGAAAATATTTTCAAAGTGCAAAGTAAGACTATTTGCTGATGATACACTCATATACATAATTGGAGATAATTACGAAGAGTTAATAAATATTTTGAATAATGAACTAGATAATGTATCGAGATGGCTTAAAATGAATAAACTCAAACTAAATACAAAAAGACAAAATGTATGATAATTGGATTTAAGAAAACATGCAGTAAAAGCAGCATTAAAATTGATGGTGACATTATTGAAAATGTAAGTGATATGAAATACTAATAGTTATATTGGATGCAAAAATTACCTTTAGCAAACATGCTGAGTACACACAGAAGAAAATTGGGAAGAAGATTTCTTTTTTGGGAAGAATTCGGCAAAAAATTTCCAGAAAAACAGTACCATATGCAACTCCATTATTGCTCCACATTTTTACTACTGTTCAACGATTCTTTTCTTGTGTAACGACAAAGAACAAAACAAGTTTCAAATTCTCCAAAATAGAGCAATGAGAATTATACTTGGGCGAAATAGATACTCAAAAGTAGCTAAAATGTCAGAGGAACTAAATTGGCTGACAGTTAAACAGAGTATTTTTCTGACAAAATTATCAACAATGTTGATATTCACAAGTATAATACAAGGGCATGCAAAGAAATTAGACAACCAGAAAAGAATAAAGCCAACACCCAAAACAGCTTACTATTTAAAGGAATGAAATTGTATAATGCGCTGCCGGAAACCATCAAAATTATGCCTATCAATAAATTTAAAAAAGCCTGTAAAAATTATTTAAAATGCATATAAACCAAAATAATAAGTAGTGTTTAAGTTAAAATATTATTGGTCAAAAAGAAAATGAAATAATTAGATACTTGTAAACTGAAATGTACAAAGTAACTAACATAAAAAAAAAATAATAAAAAAATAAAAAAATAAAATAAAAATAAAAAATAAAAAAAACCTTTTTTACATCAAAGCGTACTTTCTGATCAGAGACAATTATTGCTTTCTTGAGCGTTATGGGATCAAATAACGGAAGAAAGTGAGTCATTAATTTCAGGAGACCAAAAAAAAAACCCTTTTTCGATCCCGTGATCAGCAATGCATACACCAAATAAAATAACTTTTTGATATTGTGGCGTGTTAAGTCATCTGTATATTGAATGACTTATCTCGACTTTCTTCCGCTTGTACAACCTTTGAATCATATTTTTCTTCACTTTCAAAAGGAAATATCTCTCGGGGTCATAAATAAAATGACGATATCTTTCGTGAAAGACACACTGCGAACCTTCGGAGCGAAATCATTTCATCGAATCCTTTATTATTTCTATTCGGAGACTTTGAAACGTAGTCAATAAGATACAGAAATTATGATATAGAGGTAATGTAAATAAAAACGAAGCTGGAAAACACAATATTAGATCGTTAGCGACAAAGAAAGGACTCGTTATTTATTGCGATATTTAAAGAATGTCGAAATTCAAAAAAAGGTTTATTTGAAATCATCGGATATATTAAAAAGGCGAATAAATAAGTAAATTTTTAATATAGCGTTTGCAGGAGTAGCAAAATATTCTGGGTTCGTTTCATAACCGCGCCACATCTATTGTCCCAAGAGAATGATGAATTGGAATTATTATTAAAGTTTATTCCATGATAACTTCTTTATTTTAACCCCACACCGCATAATGCAAAATGTATGGTACGTTTCATTATATATTATGTTTTCACAATATTTTATCGTAATGTGATTGTAACAATTAAATCTTCATCGGACTTACGGGAATAGATTCTTGTTATTATGATTGGTCATTAGTGTCATTACACGTGTTATTTGAATAACATTCCAACAAACATAATAAGCAGATCATTTAAAGAATTAATTCATCCCAAAAAAATTCTCATATTCGCTGGGCATATAAAATAGTAAAGTTTGTCCATAAATATAGAACTTATTATGTTCGCGTACAAAAAACAATTTTTTTTTTTTTCGAAAAAATGTTTTGTTATTTATTTGCAATAATAATCTCCGAATTCGTCTCTTACCTGGACGCCCAATATCGCGGAAATACACTCGCATTTGCTCGCGCCCCTAGAGCGTTTTTTCTGCTGCTAAAAACCTTAAGATTTTGCTAAGGAAAGCATTGTAGGATAGTACGTAATAATTGAACGTTGAAAGGGTAAGAAATTGCTACTTTGAATACATCATGAGTTATGGAGCTCTTACGTACATGGGATAATATCAAGTCAATATGTTTTTAAGCTGTGGTAAGGTTCAAGTGTGCAACCTTCTGGACTACATGCTGGATTATCACAAGTTCAGCGGGGTAGGATCTTCACAGTAGACTGAGTTGATCGTGTCGCTATAAATGTATCGTAATATGCCGCCCGCCTGTAACTGTAGTAAAATTAAACAATATTCCCGTTTGTATGTTGCTCCCTAGTTCCTCGCATGACCAAATAATGGCTCTCTTTCATAAAAGATTATGTGTGTTTAATTTTCCTAAGTCCCTTGTTTAACCTTTCCCTTATTAAAGTGTACCATAATTGCCTCGAATCCTCTTTTCTGCTTAACGTAAGGAAGGCACAGGTTCTGACAGATCCTGGGCTTTGTATAACAACGTGAAATATTACAGCAGAGCTACTCTCAACTTTTCAAGCCTCATGAATAGCATGCCAGGAATTTATTATTTATTAAATCTTCATCATATTTCAAGATATTTGCCTAAACGCCGAAATTTATTACAATTATTTTTGATACTGGAATCTTCAGATTTAATTAATTAAGTGCCTACTTTGAAACGGAACATAATTCCCTGTACTTTTTGCTGTCATGAAAACTTCTCGCTAAGTACAGCTTCGTTTCAATTCTTATTCAAAATCAAACGAGAGTCAGAGCATTCGATGCAGAGCTGATGAAAGTAGCATATTTAACACATTTTTGACCAAAGTGTCGCTTAAGCCCTTTTGCCTTTCTACCAAAGATATATTCTCACCTTCCTTGCCACTATATTTTGCGTCAATGTATTAATCTTTATAAAACATTAAAATCTAGGAGCCTTGTTCAGTGAAACCCTATCGAAAACTTAATGATAGCACACAACAAACTATTTTCTTCATAAGCGAATGCGGAGAAAATCCTATAAATTTCATAGTCTATCATCTTACCCCCCTACACTCAACCAGCTTATCTTTAATTTTCAACCAATCCTGAGCGAAGCCTAATTTTTTTTTTTTTTTGCTATATATTATTAAGAAAAAGCTTAATAAAACATGCCAAAAGATTAATTTATTTTTAACCAATTCTATTGAAGATCAATCTCATGCTAAACCAAACGTGTAACAATTGTAATGCGTTACTCTATATTCGCCGCTCATAACAAAGTATTTTGATAATGAATTTATACATTCTTCGACGAACTCTGTGGTCGAGTGGTTAAGACGCTCGACTGCGAATCCTAAGGTCACGGGTTCAAATCCAGGCGCGCGCGGAATTTTTTTATTTTATCAATATGTGTTATTTCACATTTAATTCATATAAAATAATATATTTTATAGAAAACAAAAATACCGGAGACCAAAATGTCATCTACATTTTTCACTCCGCATAAGCTCAGGAATCATCGGTTATAGTCTGCCAGATACGTCCTACAACAGCCTGTATAAATAATATTCAGTTGTAGTGAAGTCAAATAAACATACGAGGCCTGTTCAAAATAAAAGGTGAATTTTGAATTTTCGCGGGCTGTGTACATTCGATTATCGATTTTTTTTTTTTTTGTTATGTTGGTACACATATGTTTATCATATGTTAGCATTATCAGCCATGTTGGATAAGTGGTTTGTTTTTGACAACTAGAAAGGTTAGTTACATTTTTCTGTGTTCTTAGATTTTTTACTTTTGGAAAAAATGGATCAAAAAATAATATCCATGATTTGTTTTTCCACAACTCCAGGACGCTCATTATCATTAACGTCTTCTCGGCCTTCTGTAAAGCGCTCGTACCACTTATAAACACTTTTCAGAAGGCCGAGAAGATGTTAATGACAATGAGCGTCCTGGAGTTGTGAAAAAACAAATCATGGATTTTATTCTTTGATCCATTTTTTTCAAAAGTAAAAAATCGAAGAACACACAAAAACGTGACTAACCTTTCCAGTTGTCAAAAACAAACCACTAATCCAAAATGGCTGATAATGCTAACATATGATAAACATGTGTACCAACATAACAACAACAAAAAAATCGATAATCGAATGTGCACAGCCCGCGAAAATTCACCTTTTCTTTTGAACAGGCCATGTACATTACTACAATAGTATCGATTCAAAGTAGGAATCGATTATTTTACACCTTTTTTATTATTGTAAAGTATGTAGAATATTATTAATTATGGTTAAAGTCGTCTGAATGAACTCATAAATCAGTAAGCAACCACCTTAAGTGACGGCTTCATCTCTGCATGAGTTAACGCCCACCACCTCCGAGATGTTGGTTGGGAGATGACTGTGTCACCGCAGATCAGCCGAGAGAACATCTGCATAATAATCTCAAGTGCTCGGTACTTCCTCGCAGCATCCGACGTGATATCATCGTCTGGTTTAGAGCCCTACCCACCGCCTAACATATTGTTATTTTAGTACCGCTCACTGAAGAGTGTTGTGGCCGCTTCTGTGTGCACGAAGTAAGAACAATTTTATTTTCCTTTTTAATTAATTTACTGCAGACGGTGATTTTGCAATATAATCGTAGAACAATATCTAAATATCACATGGAAAAAACATCTAACTATACATTTTTAACAGCAAAAGGGTAATCAATATATCCTCGTCAGAAAGGCAAAAAGGCTGAAGCGCCATTTCGGTAAGTTTACACCAGAGCACTTCAAAGTTTTTTTTTGTTTTATAATAAAATTCACAAGTCTTCAGTAACCGGTTGGATTTTGAACAAAAAGTTAACTCAATACTTTCACTGAGTTACATGAAGCAACAAAAAGCTAAAAAAAAGTTCACAATTTGCGCCGCTTGAGTCAAGCTTTCTCCCAAATAGTAAATATATTCTAGATGCCTGAAAGGCCACCACAGTCTTCAGAATCAAACGAGAGTCAAAGCATTCGACGCAGAAAAAAAACTGATCAAAACTGCATATTTTACTCATTTTTTTACCAAATTGTCGCTTAAACTCTTTTGCTTTTCCAGCAATGATATGCTTTTCCCAGTTTTATAAAAATAATTTTATTTTACAATATCTAGAGTGATACAGAAAATCACTGAAAACTTAGTTCAAATTACCTTCAAACTACTTTTATTCTACTATTCTAACTATTCTTCTTAAAATTAGAGAGGATTTCACCAATGAATATGAACTAGTATTTACATATTACAGATGTGGCGGGCCAACAGTGGTTTAGACTTGTATAGTAAACTATGAAATCCAGAGAGAAAAAAATATCCTGAATATTTGTCGAAACTCCGTTTCTCCATGTTCAAATTTGTCTCCGTTCTTTTAAAATAAGTAATTTATTTAGAATTTCTCGCGAAATATTTTTAAACGATGTTCATCGATACAAAGACAATTTTATCGAGGGAGTAAAAGGCCTGCCGATTGGGGGTGTGCTAGAAAAAGTCAACTAATCAACGAAAGTGTTGATAAAAATCGTTATTTAGCCGATGTTGAATATTTTAAGGCGGTTATGGTGGTAGAGGATATTTGACGTAAGGAATGTATTAGCGTGCTGATTAAAGGGGTAAAGTGTGTCAAATATGACATGACGAAATTCAAATTGCTGATCTCCTAAATTCACGAAGAAAATACGTGATGGTAATCACTTTTTCTATATGACTTATTGACAAATTCTAACATTTTATTCTTTTCACTCTACAACATTCCTAATATTTTTTTATACGAATTCCTCGTACTGTCCAGTAGGATTGAGAGTTTCATATCTGATTTCCATTATAATTATAAATAATTTATATCGGGGTCCTCCAGGAAAGTTTTTGATTTCTTATCTATTTGTACCTTTGGCTTATTGCCCTTTATATTAAAAGATTTTATCGTATTTTTATCTGAAAAAATTCATCACATTTCAATTGCGTCTCCCGAAAGGTCGCTAGCCCATAAAACCTTAATTTAATTGCGAAGAATATGGGCCATAATAGGCTTCCGAAAATTATTACCTCTTTCCAAATCAGTCTTTAAATTTAATGACAATATAAAAAGCAAAGGTTTTTCATTTCATGGCAATAGAATTGTGCTTTAAAAAAGGTTTAAAAAATCATTCAATAGATATAAGGGTTAGATTTAGAAAAAAAATGTAAATCAAAACTGTTCGTTTATATGAAATCTTCATAGAACATGCGTGTATATGAAATAGCAAAAAAATACAAATCACAGACGGTAGGTAAGCTCTGGCAACATGAAAATTGAACAGCTTTTTTTCTAGAATTTATAGTTTATCGCAACTATTTTCAGCTCTAATTCCTTCATCAGCTATGGAGGTTTAAAAAATCATATTCCTGTCAACAAATAATACAAGACGCCATACCGTTTCTTCAATTTTTTTTTTTACTTTATTGATTAAATAAAGTTTTCTGAAAGGCAGTACTAATACTAAAAACAAAATGCAAGTCACTGTAGAAATAGATGCATTATGTTATTGTTTTGTAGAAAATTAAACCTTTCACTTTTCGATTTTTTTGTTCCTACGAAAACATCAACTTTCTTAGATTTTTCGAAAGCAAGTAATATCTAGAAGGTAGTTCGTTAGGCAAGTAGGGATCTGAAAATATTATGTCTTAAATGTGATAATTTCAATTTACGTTTCCGGTTGTACGTACTCACAAAGAAAATTATTTATATGTAACTAAGTTAAATACTCGCTTGTGTATGTAATGTTTTCCAATCTTTTACAAACAGTAATAGAATATTAGATCGCCAAAGAGAGTTGTATTTCATCGGTGATGATATTTTTCGTTTCATTTCAGAAATTGATATTTATGGTAAATGTATTAATAATTAATTTCAGGGAATCAGTGCATTATTGTGTCAGAGTTCTGAGTATGCATTTGTTTTATAATCTGCCTCACCAATGACAAGTAATTTTAGACTATAATTCTATATTCCGCGAATACGACTATACGTAGGTACCATCTTTGTAAATCCAGAATAAGCAAAGCTAAAATAAGTTCTCCACGTCGAAAAGTGGTAATTTTTGTTTATATGTTAAAAGAAATACACTTTTCTTACAATATTGAAAATATAAACAAAAACCACAAAGAAAGCGTAAACAAATTATGACAAAATATAAACAACGTATATACAGCCTATCAACCGAGTACAAACAGAGTATAAACAAAGTATCAACAACGTATGAACAATGTATAAACAAAGTGTAGGACCAATTAGTAGTTGAGTGGCTAAATGCGTCGTGTTCCCACTCAGGCGACGTGGGTTCAATTCGTCTACTAGCCAAGTCCTCTACCATACACAAGCAACATTTTCCGCTTACTATGATGATAGTAGGAGGTTTTCAAATATTTTTAGGTTTTTCGTAACCCGGGAATGATTCTTTCTTCAAAAAAATTAACTAAGCAAATTGTCAACAAAGCGTACACAAAGTATCAACAATGTATAAACAAAAATGATAACATATATTAATTCTAGCACATTTGTTTTATTGGTCTCCTCAAATATTTTACCGGTATAAGAAAAAAAACTTTTTTTTTTTTATATAATTCAATTGAATTATATAAAAATTAAAATGGAGTTCTACAAATTGAACACAATAACTATAAATAAATAAAAACTACAATTTATTAAATAACCTAGCGTTTTCTAGTAGAGGTTCGAGATGTTTTTTTTTCAGTTATTATGACTTATCACAAATATTATCCTGGCTTTTTGTTATTGATCTCTTTAAGTTACTTATTATAACTAACCATCACGGCGTTTCCCCGCAAGAATAGGCAAAAAAGAATGGACTGCCATACAACTCCGTCATGATACACATTCCTTGTTTCATTCACACTCATGTGTACACTCTTCTGTTATTTTGATCTTTGACATGTCCTCCTCGGGCATCCACGACTTATCTTTCCATTCACTTCGCGTCATATATTTTTCTTGCGCCCTTTTCTTCATTTATCTGCTCTACATGCCTAAATCACCTAAGCGTCTGTTTCTTAGTCCTATTCATTAATTTTACAACAGCATTCCATTATTTCCGGATATCCACATTTTTTACACGGCGATATATGGTTTTAGCACATACTCCTCAGGGATAGCATTCAGTCTACTTTATTTTTTCCTCTGCCAGTTTCATGCTTCACTCCCATATACCATATATATGGTATTGGGGTTGTAATAAGCACTCCGACTGTTAGCTTTGCTTCTTTCGACATTTTTTTATTTATTTGCGCTAACAGCGTTTAATACTCAATTAATGGAGTTTCTTGCATTCGCCCTTCTTTCAATATTCTTATCAAAATATTGTAAATAACCATAAAGTATACGATAAACCACCCTGCTACGGATATACACCTTGACCGGTGTCCATAAAATGTTTAGCATAGTGAATAAAAATCTGTTGTTTTAAATCTTCAGTAAAAAAAATTAAGAACAAAATCCATAATAGTATTTTACTGAAGTTACAAAATATCAGATTCCCCTCCGATTTGCGCCCCTTGACTGGAATAAGGGTATAATAAAATAATATTTCCCTTAAACATTTATCAGGGTTTTATGTGGAAACTTTCGTACGAATCCGACAGACAGGGATGGAGAAAAATGCGCCCATGTCAGCGAAAAAATCCTTGCATTTTAACCACCCATTTGTAGAAATTTCTCAATATTCTAATTTCTTAGGTTTTTCTTTAAGAAGCGTCTGTAACTTATCAATTTCATTCTAAATTCACAATTTCGTACAAATCCGACAGATAAAGACAGATTTAAAGTTTGCAATAACATGATTGACTGTCCTACCTTAGTAAACCTAATCAACTTCAAAATACCACCCAGAACAACTAGATTCAAGGACTTATTTCACATTGGCTGGGCACGCACAAATGCTGGTGTCAGGGATCCAATAAGAAGCATGTGCGATTTATGTAATCAACAACAAACTTCAATGGATTCCGACATATTCTTTCTTTGATACAAGCGGTATATTTAGTAGATAATTGAAAGCTGTGTTCACTTAAAAAAAAAAAAAAACAACAACAACAACTCAGTGTTTACTTTCTTTTTTTTTTTCTCTCTGCATCCCTTAATTAATTAATTTACTTTAATTTCCCTTTAAATTTGAATACAAATATTCCGTAGGGATTCATTTAGCAGCTATAATATGTTAATTAGTGAGAAATGGTTGTGATACAGGCTAATTCTCCAGTGTATGTATTTATATATTTATTATTAATTCACTGTCTGTATCTGTATTTTCTCCAAATAAATATAAAAAATAAATGCGCCCATATCAGCGGAAAAATCCTTGCATTTTGACCACCCATTTGTAGAAATTTCTCAATATTCCGATTTCTTAGGTTTTATTAAATTTAAGTCTACTATGCTCTTTACCAATCACGTTTAGAATATGGAATTATTGGATGGTGATCTACCTCAAACACCCACATAAAGCAGCTCGTGAAAGCACAAAAAAGTATAGTAAAAATATATTTTAGGTACCTATAGGAACTCCATCAAAAGAAATATCAAAAATATTAAATTAGATTTTTTTATTTAAATTATGAAGATAACGTAAGAATCAGAATCTCAAACACAACAACCTATATTCCGCCTCGAAACAAGAATCTCTAGTGAGGAGGACTGTCAATAATATAAAAATATTATAAAATACCTATATTTCCAAAAATTAACATCATAAAATAATGTATCTCTTGAATAGTATTAAATAAAAATAAAAAATGTGGTAGAAATTTTTTTGTCTTAATCAGCAAAGTATCTTGAACGGTGAGCTATGGTGTCATGAAATATGCTTAGCTTTTTCTCAATGAATTTTCCAGGTCAATGTAACTGTTTTCATCTTGCATTGTCATTTTCATCATGAGCTGTGAAATATGAATTTTACTATAAAAATAAGGCAAGGCCGAGTGTTTGTTGTTCCATGTTCTTCAATCATTCAGTAAGTATTGTTTTTCCAATATTTTTACGTACAAGTAGGTTTCTACCTACATCGTGTTATGAAAAATGAAAATATTTTTGTACCAAGATGATACTCAATATTATCTTAATATAACTACGTAAGTAATTACTTGGGTACATTTATTTATTAATTAAGTATATCAATTATATTCTGCTGTCAAATATCACCTCAGCTTGTTTTTTATACATAAACGTTATTGTTAAATAAATAATATATTCTTTTCATACATAAAATCAACTTGTGTACGTGTGTGAACTTTTAAAATTTGGAGCTGATGTTTATTGAAATTATCTAATTTTAAAAGCAAGCTTTTCAATTTTCTACGTACCTAATAAAGTACCTACCTATAATGTATGTTAGTAAACACTATTCTATATTTGAAATGGGTGAATTAAAGCTAAACTAATATTTTTTTTTTCTTTGTATGATTTTTCACGGGTAACAACTAGCATATCGTCGGTGTAAGTCCAATACGTATGAGCCAATCATTTAAAAATACATTTTTTGTAGCTTTCAGTTGAACGGCACAAGCCGCATATATTGGCATATTCAAATTCTGAAATTGACCAATCGAATGCGTACACTCCGTTAAAGTAAATACAAAGAAACAACCAAAACCTCGTGAAATTTAAACGTTTTTTGTCCCTCCCAAACGTTTTGACAAATGGTTCTTCTGCGATATTGAACTTACATCGACGATATAAGTATATGCAATGAAAAAACTTTTTAATTTCATCACTCTACCTCGCCTTATTTTTAATTAATGTTATAATTGACAGTCTTTGAAGAACTTGCCAACAAAAACTCAAAACAGTTTCTTAAAAACTCTAAAAGTCAATTAAAAATATCATTCTTATTCTGGCCAGACAATTTCAACAAGATGATTCTGCCTGACCCTATAGATATAGGCAGATCATGGAACGCCACACCACTCTATCTTGGCACAAACCCATTGCTTCAACCACATGCATATATTTATTGTGTTATTTACGCCATTAACATGACCGATCAAAGATTTTTTTAACTTACATTTATCTTTATCGTATCATGTCTTCCTGGAGCGTTTTCGACTTGTTATTTCATCCACCAGCGCGTCATATACCTCCTCACACGACTAGATTCCTACATGTTCGTTTTGTATAAAACCATCGAAGGGTCCCTTTTTTATTTAAAAAAAAAAAACACCTGTTCACTAAGCATAGCTTGTAGTGAAAAAGGAGGAAGTCAGTACCCGCTGTGGGTATCGAACTTGATCCGTCGGACTATCGACCGAGCACGCTACCCACCAGGCTGTTTCAGTTTTTCTTCAACTTTCTTACTACGCTTACAACGACCTTTGAATCATTTTCGAATCTCCTTATTCGAGATACGGTAATACGTGATCTTATCACAAATACGCCTCAGGGATCTCATTTCTACAAAGTTCAGTAAGCTGTCATATAGAATATTTGTTTCGAAACCTGGATTGTGGAGAAAAAAAGAGAAAATTCTATTAAAATAAGAAAAGTTGCTTATTATGTGTACGCTGGGCACATACAAATATATTACCCCATTGTAAACCGCTGTATTTCTCTGTACTGTCAGAATCCTTCCGATGTAAGCCCTAAGGTCAGGGGTAACAAATGTTAGCAAGTAAATCATAGCAGGACGACACAATGCAATCAGGACCGCGACCCTTATAAATTCGTACGCAGGAACGGGAGAATGTACACAAGGAAGAAGAAGTTATAGAAGACCATTATTGTTGGTTCTGATTTCCCTAGTCGTTTTCCTTGTGCTTTTATTTAGGTGCTTTATCGCGCGTATGGAAAGTAAGGACATCACCGTTTTATCATTTTATATTGTATATATATATGATGATGTTGAATAATTCTACAAACTTCCTATTGAAAAATATCATACCTTCAATAAAAGCACCGTTATTTTCCACAAAAATGGGCATGGCAACACATTAAATATTTTAAAAGCACTAGAAACAAATAAAGTCACTAAAATTAATAGTATTATTATTATTATTCTTAATAATCCATCAAATTTGTCTAGTAGTCCAATATAAGGTATATTTCCTGTAAACTTATAAAATTCGTCATTATTCCTTAATCACCTTCTCAGTTGACGTTTTGCCTCTTTCAATTCATATTTTCTGTCTCTTTCTCTCTGTTACTTTGTTATAACTAACTATCTAACCATCACGCCGTTTCCCCGCAGGGGTAGGCAGAGAGAACAGACCGCCAAATAACTCTGTCTTGGCACACACTTCTTTCTTTATTCACTTTCATACATCGTCTCATACATACTCTTCCTTTATTCTGACTCTTCACATGACCCGATTCAAGTATTTGATTTACTTGATCGTGCCATGTCTTTCTCGGGCGTCCTAGAATTCTTTTTCCATTTACTTTCGCATCATATATTCTTTTCACACTCCTTTCTTCGTTCATTCGCTCTACATGCCCAAACCATCTAAGCGTCCCTTATTTCCGGATACTTACATTTTTGATACGGTCAGACATGGTTTTACCGCACATACGTCTCAAGGATCTCATTTCCACAGCATTCAGTCTACTTTCATCCTTCCTCTGCCAGTTTCATGCCTCACTGCCATACATCAGGGTTGGTATAAGCACTCCATTGTGGACTGCTAGCTTCGCTTCTTTGGACAATTTCTTATTAGCGCCAACAGCGTTCAGTCCTCCATTAATGGAGTTTCCTGCTCTCACCCTTCTTTCAATATCCTTATCAGCCTTTCCGTCTCTCGTAAACTTACTCTCGTAACACACTTTTTTAAAATTTAAATGCTCTTTTTTTCTCACTGCTATCTTATTTTATTTAATATTGTGTTCTCATTCTGTGGGTATATATAACCGCACACGGTGTATTTTTTGTTTAGTTTAATTTTCTACCCTGATCATGCTTAGGCGAAGCAAAACCGATCGGTCATAAAAAGTTAAATAAAATCTGTGGTATTATACGAATTTTTTTTTTCATATTAAATATGTCAACTACAAAGTAATTTCTTTCTGCGAAAATATACTTCTAAACAGCTTATTTTTCTAGAACCTTTTAGGGAAGCACTTACCGTGTAACTCCAAAACTTTCGATGTCTCAAATATAATATCTACCTACCCTCTGCAAGTTGTGAACTTTGTAAACGTGGGATCGTATTTTTTTACAATACCGCTTCTTTGAAACATTCGCATCAAATCCTTTATTATAGTTAAAAAAAAAATAAATGATGAACAACTGAAGATAGCTGAAAAACTGCTCAGAATAAAATAACAAAAATTTTCCGGAAAAGCCAATGGCCTGAAGCGCCATTTTGATAAGTTTACACCAGAGCACTTTAAAGTTTTATTTTGGTTAGATTTTGAAAAAAAAGTTGACTCAATGCTCACATAGTGTGTTACCTGAGGCGACAAAAAGCTACAAAAAAGTTCCAAGCTTGTGTCGCTTGAGTCAAGCCTCCTCCAGAAAAAAAAACTGCGTATTCAACTCATTTTTGACCAAAGTGTCTTTTTGTCTTTCCAGCGACGAAAATCTTTTAAATGAAATGTTATGCATAATTTATATTTTTTAAGAGCAATCACAAATAAATATTCAAAATGTATATTTAAAATAGAAAAATGTATTTTTACATTAAAATAACATTTTCATTTTAAAACGTCTTCAAACTTAATATTATTATGATTTTTTGTTGTACGTAAATCACATTTTTATATTATTCGAATATTTTAAATTACCTTAAAAAAAATATATTATTCCTTTTTGCTATGCCTACACGAATCATGTTTTTGTTAAATTCGAATATCCGCTTTTCTTTTTGTCTTTCGATGACGACATTGGCTTGACTTTCACGGACAGACGGAGAGTAAGGTTCTATTTTTTTAATGCTATGAGACTATTAGTTTTCATTTTTCATCGACCAGAACTAATTTTAAGTATGGATAGGTCGGTAACCCCAATGTGATTCAAACTCGATTCAACAAACTGTCAGTAAAGCGTTCTACTCACCATACTCCTTTCCAATTTAAATTGAATCTAATTTCAGACTACACCGTCATATTCCACCACGGTACCCGCAATGTGACTCGAACGCGATTCATTCGCTAGCCAAACTAACTTCTACGAACCGTCCACCTGGATATTGAGCACCTTATTTAATTTAAACTCTCTGCGGCTTTAGATAACATCATAATGTTCCGAAGTTATTTCAGCTTTGTTTAATTAGAAGCCATAATATTTGTGAAAATGCACTATAATACACAATATCTAATTACATTGCCTGAAATGGAAATGCTCTTTTCACTCAGTTTGTAAATTGAGCTGAATGCTTATTGTCTTCATTTCACGTGTGGTTAATTATAACGTCGGGTTTACAATTGCAGGAACCCCCTGTGTACGTGAGTAGCATAATACGTCATCACCACCTCTCCCTCCCCCTGCATTGTCACTATTTCCCCCCCTCCCCTAACTCCCCCAATATGTCCCATTGGCTCGGGCCTAATTTTGCTCGTGATTAAAATGTATGTAATTTTAGCTTTCAATTCAGTGATAATCAAGTATAAATTTGTTTTACCTTCTATTTTTTGTAATACCCTACCTCAGCTTTCCAATTACTTTATTTTATACGGATTCTTGACACATGGATTTTATCTAAATTAAAATGTTACATATTTTTACCTCATTCGACAAATTAACGTATAAATATATTCTTACCTAAATCATATAATATGTTAAGTATTTAAATAATATTAATAATATAAAACAAAAGTATAAAACAAACAAAAAAGCCAGAAACTAAAAGATGACAGCCTGAAATCGGAAGAAATTCAAATATTAATAATTGTCAAGATAAGTATGAGATCGTTTAGAAATGCCACTTTCTAGTGAGGTCTTGATGGTTTAATTGGCAGAGTGTTACTCCCGGATGGAGTAGAGGTTCCGAGTTAGAGTCTCGGTCATGACCAATGTTGTTTTGAGTTTCTGGCTTTTTTCTGTTTCATATTTGTGTTGTAGATTATTAATATTATTTTAATATTTTACATAATGTCTTTAATCCAAAAATATATGTCTTTCGATTTATTTTTTTATAGTGAAATACCCCACAAGAGTTCCAACTGCTCTCAATCGTTTAGAGCCAGTGAGACTATGGCATCCCAAATTGGGGTATGTTGTGAGGCAGAAAGTAGTAGGTAGGGGAAGGAGATGGGTAATAGCAAGGTTGGTAATTATCTGGCTATTCAGATCTGGTCACCAAACATGGCTAAAGCCATTTCAAGCAACGTTTCGATTCTGAATGGTGGTCTTTCACCAGGGCGATACTTAGAGTATCTACCACTCTGGAACATGCCGCGAATATACTTTTTGTTATTTTATATGAATTAAATGTGTTATGACACATATTTACTAAATAAAACTTATTGGCGGGTTTGAACCCGCGACCTTTGAATTCGTAGTCGAGCGTCTTACCACTCGACCATGGAAGCCTTACGATTGGATGTTCTAACATACAAATTCTAAGAACAAACGAATTTTTCATAAAATAAGCCATCAAAACATTATAAAACCTTGAAAATGATCATAAATAGGCAATTTATCTTCATTTTATCTGTGTGTAATTCCAAATTTCCTGGCTTTTTTCGAACATTATTTAAAACCCTGCATAAATTTTGGTTATTTTGTATTTTTTCGTAAAACATATATATCAAAACATTTTGACCCCTCTCATTAAGGGTTTAAGTGTGTTTTAAGGGGGCTGCGGGGTCATAATGAACTGCGGGGGTAGCTAATGATTGATAATTAAGTCACGCTTAATGAGATTCTGTCGGCATTTTAACTTTGGGCCGTGATTCATTGAAAATTCGGAAGATTTACGATGATGCATCAAAGCTGTGAAAATTAAATTATTTACGCGTTCATAATCGAGTTATTATTATCGATACCCTAGTTCCAGAGTGTAATAAGTCAAAAAATGGCTGTAGATTTTGGTTTATCTACAATTATTCAGCAATCATAAATTCATCATTTCCAAAAAGCACCGAATCGTAATTATTATTTAAGACCTGTATTATGTCATTAGGCCATATCATCGATGAAGAGGCAAAAGGGCTGAAGCTTCTTTTCAGGAATTTTACAATAGAGCACTTTTTTACCTGCTCGCTCGACGATAAAACATTAAAACACTAATTAAAATCAACTTTACACTCTTGTCTCACAATATTCTACATACAATGATATACTTTCAGAAGTTTACATCTTCAATTATTATCGTAAATAAATGTTAAAAGTGTATTTAGATATATGTTTCTGGTCACATTTTTAACCACATATTTAGTTTAATAAGTAAATATTTAAAGATGTCTTAGAAAAGTTATTATAACCGATTAGTAGCTGACAAACGCGTCGGATTCCCACCCTTGCTTCTTGGGTTCAATTTCTCTGCTAGCCAACTTCTCCACCATTGCACAAGCAACATTTTTCGCTTTATAAGGTTGGTACTAGAAGTTTTTTAAATATTTTGCAGGTTATTAAACCTGGAATGTTAGTTTTTCTTTTAAAACAATTAACGTTGATTTCCTTGATGTAAATAATAGGTACGCAGTTCAATCGATATCTTAGAACGCAAAACCTTGGCGCTTAGTAAATGAATTAACATCCCCATTTATATCTATGAAACATGCCATAAGCTTTTAGAGACAAAAGCATTTACTTGGCGAGCGTTTGTTGGCATTACGTGATCCGAATGCCTATTCCATTGCACTCCAGCCCGTGAAATTCTATGCCAAAGCAGAAATTAATACTGAATAAATATTAGCAGATACTCTCTGGAGCTGAGGCGGCATTACCCTGTCTATAGTCTATAAGCGAATACTTCCATTTGTTCTGTGATACGTGCAGTGGGGCCTTTGCATTCGATTATATCAACCCCGCTTCTCATCCCCTATCGTGGAAGCGTGCATAAAAAGCCGCATCATCCCTCCTTTCTAACAGAATCAACATTTGCTCCCCGTCGCAGCCAACAATTAATAAACCAAACTCGATTGTTTCCTGAAAGGGCACGCCGAGTGTCAATTTTACTCAAATTTCAGGCGATTGTTCGAGCGCATTTATAACACAATAACTTTATGGTGTCTGGTTAATACGTAGGGAGTAAAGACCTGGGCAGGGGGTGGGAACTCTCAAGTGGGTCCTCAGACTAGAAAGGAAAGGCCTCTTCCGTTTTAGCTTAGCAAAGGGAGACTTCGCAGAGGAAACAAAGCCACTCAATCACGTATAACCTTATCCCATCCACTTTTCTTAGTTCTATAGAATATTCCTTGCACCAGCGCGGTGCATGACTCAGCTGCTGTCCTGGGTATTACTTTGTTAGTATTCCGAAAACAAGGAGGAATGGAGTGGATGCCTTGTGCATCATTTCGGGCTAAAACCCTCATTGTTTCCCTAAATTAGACAAGAGAAAGCGGACCTTATTCCCACACATTGTATCCGAGGAAAGTTATCTTGTGAACGAATCTGCATTGTTACGGAATTCCATCTACAAACTCTAGACTCCTGTTCTTTAGAACAACAAATGTAATCATTTTTTACTGTTTTATTTCACGACGGCACACTCATGGAACTCGAGTTAATTAATTACAGATAATATCTGTAGTATTCCTGGAATAGTTTTAAATAAAATTCCATTTTAATAAGTATCACTATTATACTCTCACAAAGGTGTGCACCTAACTAAATCACTACAGACCTGTTCGAAGGTAAAAAAATGCCATGCAAGTGAAATTACAACATTTTTACCTTTAGAAAAATATAGACGAAAACGTGATGAACAGAAATAATATCTTAATAATGTATTATTAAAAAGGTACTTTATTTTACTTAAATTTACATAAAACAGATTAATTGAACCAAGAAAATAATCTTCAAAGCATAATTAAAGAATAATGAATTGTTCAATAGATTACACGGTGAAAAATGAATACCGCAAAAGAATCTCAACTGTCTGGAGTCCGTGAGACTATCGCATCCCAATAGGAGTATGTTGTGAGGTTGAAGGTAGTGGGAAGGGTAAGGGGAAGGAGATGTAGAAGAGAAAGATGAAGGTTGAGAAGTACCTGGCTATTCAGATCTGGTCACCATACACGGCTAAAGTCATTTAATTTCTTACTATACATTATTTTTAATGAATTAATGTGTGTGTCAAGTGGTTGGATGTATCTTTACCTTGAGCTAAATGCTATGAAGTTATGCTGTTTTATGAGTTAAATTCGCTGTCAATTTCATTATAATATTCTGTATCTTTAGTTCGAAATAAATATTTCACAATAAAACACTCCGTTTCCTCAATAGTTTTAGCATTTGTTTTCAATTCTCATTAATGTAAAATTTTTACCTTTATGAGTATTATTATTCCCATTAAGGGTCAGCACCCAAAAATTATGTTAAAGGTTACATTGTAGCATTCTAATAAAACCAATACTACTAACGGTTTATTTTCAAATTCTCTATGGGTAGTTAGAAAAATGTCTGAGATTTCCAGTTAATACATTTTTTTTAACTGTAATCTATTAAATTCCATAAAAAAACATACTTAAATGTCAGTGAAAGGTGCGGTTTGAAAACCAGCAGAGGCATTTTTTAACGTTCTACCTGAAATTTCAGTATGCATTTCATAAAGAATTTAAAGATTACTCTCAAACAATTGTATTCACTGAAAACCTTTAACATTTGTTCAAATACCCGTATAGAATTAACAGATATATTATTTATAAGTTTTGCTTGTACTAGAAAGCCAAAAAGTGTGTATCAATAAAACTACTTATTTTATTTTCACATACAAAAGAAGCTCCCCTTTTAAGCGCTTTTAAATCCAAGATTACTCGAGCTATAAATCACCCACATCAATTCTTACAGCATCTAATGTGCATAAAATACATTTATCGTGCCTAAAATAAATTTATATGGGGCTTTATTCTAAGACTCGACGAGGATGCTGAGTCTAACGTTAATCATGTTTCGAGGCTTGGCCGTAATTCAAACGCGATAAAACTAGAACCCACCTTCCTCTAACTTAATTAATTAATTTACTTTCATACTCGGTTACCGATAAATTCAAAGCGTCCCTCGTAATAAGCTTTCAGCACTGCTTTATTATCAATCACGCGAGATGTGCTCTCGAATGTATCTCCCGTAATTAATACGACCCGCAAAATGTTACGTATTTGATTAACTGTTTTATAGATTGTGTATCCGTTAACTAAAGATGCGACCTCCAATTTTCAATTTATCTTGCCATGTGATAAATGTTACGCATTTGATCAATTTTTTGTTGATTTTGTATTCGTAAACGTAAGATGTACTCTCTAATGTAACTTCAGTATACAATTGTACCTGCAAAATGGTACGTATTTGATCAACTCTCTTATTGACTGTCTATTTGTGAACGGGAGATGTGCCCACCGATGTATCTTAAGTGAAAAATGTTATGTATGTCATTAACTCTATTTTTGATTTTGTATTCGTAAACGTGAGATCTACCCTTGAATGTAACTTCAGTATAAAATGTTACCTACCAAATGTTACGTATTTGATTGACTCTCTTATTGATTGTGCATTCGTGAACGGGAGATATGCCCTCCAATGTATCTTTAATGATAAATGTTACGCATTTGATCAACTATCTTGTTTATTTTGTATTCATTATCTCTCGAATGTATCTTCAGTATTAAATGTTACCTGCAAAATGTTTTGTATTTGATTGAATCTCTTATTGATTGGGTATTCGTGAACGGAAGATGTGCCCTCCAATGTTTCTTTACTGATAAATATTACCTGCAAATTGCAAATTGTTACCAGTATGATGAACTTTCTTTTTTATTGGGTGTTCGTACTATAAACGTATTTCATCAACGGGAGATGTGCTTTCGAATGTATCTTCAGTAATTAATTTTACGTCATATATGTTACGCATTCTATGAACCTTCTTATTAACCGGCAAGTTCGTTCGACCGAGTTTGTTTTCTCTATCTATTTTTATTTCTATCGAGATTCTACTGTACTAACTTTTCATACATAGTTATATATTTTGATTAACTGTTTCTTATTTTGTTTTAGGCGGCCAAGCTTCCAACCCACCGGCCCTGGAGATCTACCCTTCCCAGCAGTTCCAGAGCAAGGCGGTGGGTACCTCCCTCCTTCTCACCTGCAAGCCCAACATGGCCGACCCGAGCCTCATCTCAGACCTTCAGTGGACAGACAGCAACAACAAGAGCATCACGGAGTTGTAAGTATCCGTTAAATGAACATGGGTTCTCTCTTCGCTCAAGTGATGAGATAACCCTTTAAATTCCCACCCACCACTTAACATCATTATCTTATCGGCGCCAGAAACGCAAAAGCGTTGAAGCGTAAAAAATTAACTCAGGTAACTCAATGCTCTCCCTGAGTTACCTGAAGCGACAAAAAGTTTTTAAAAAGTCCCGAAATTGTGTCGCTCGAGTCAAGCCTTCTCCCAATTGGTAAATATATTTTAGATGGCTGAAGGGCCACAAAAGTCTTCAGAATCAAACAAGAGTTGAGCATTCGATTCAGAAAAAAAAAACTCATCATTACTGTATATTTTACTCATTTTTCACCTATGTGTCGCTTTAGCCCTTTTGCCTTCCCAGCGACGATATTCTGTCACATTTCCATCACGCCTCTTATTACTAACGATCGTAAATTCAGTCTGTAGATCAACCAACTTATATCAGTTGCGGTCGCCAACCAACATTGCAGCAGTGATGCCATGCCGCGAAAATGTAACTCGGTAGATAAGTGTTGAAAAATTCAGAACATTGGTGAAAAAATCGGTAGGTCGCCAAATATAATTGTTACAACCGGTTCACTGCCACTTACTTCTGACTGAAATGCACCGTATTTTATGGTTTTATAGGGGGAGTTGCCAAAGAAATTCTGAAAAAAAAGAACTGGAACCGGGTTCAGTTCCTCTAAAAAAGCACCGGTTCCTATGCACGTATTACGTTTTCATAGAGGGGGCTGCCAGTGAAATTCTGGTGAAAAAACTTCACTTCCTCAAAAGTACCGGTTTCTCTCCGCAATACGTGAACCAGCTCCAACAATCACCGTTTTTTTATAATTTCAATAGATTTTTGCTAAAATTGGTAGATATATACATATGCATACCATATAAATTTCAGTAGATATGGCATCACTGCCTCGCAGATATCTATACATTAATATCTACCACCTCTAATATTACCGGAAAATGTTGCTTGTGCAATGATGGAGGACTAGAAGACTAGCAGAGGAATAAAACCCACGATGTCCGCGTGGGAATCCGGCGCGTTTGTCAATGCATCTACTAACCGATTGGGTATTATTTTTATAAATATACAACTTTTACAATCAACCTGATATTCATTTAAAGTAGCTTCCAGCCGCTACACTTTTAAACTGGATTCACACCAACGTCCGGATCCGCTCAGTGACGATATTGTTCCGCATGAGAGCTTCTTGATATGGTATGAATATCAATCAAGGAGTATGTGCCAAGAAAAAGTTGTGTGGCAGTATATCCTTCTGCCCACCCATGTGATATTTAACTACTTAGTTAGTTGAATAATTATTTTGATGTGTAAAAATACTTACAGATTTTTTCTATTAAAAACCATTTTTTATCACTAAATAATATTTTTAATAATTTATAATTTGAGTAAGTATTTTTACACATCAAAATAATTATTCAACTAACTAAGTAGTTAAATATCGCAAGGGTGAGCAGAAGGATATACTGCCACACAACTTTATCTTGGCACATACTCCTTGATTGATATTCATACCATATCAATAAGCTCTCATGCGAAACAATATCGTCACTGAGCGGATCCGGACGTTGGTGTGAATCTACCATTATTCTGTTTTGGGCGATCTCAAGAATGAATAGCTAAAAAGAGACCAAATATGCAAAGTTAATAATAACATATTATTCTCCCTACAGCAAAGGCAAGAACAGACCTCCCATGTACACGGAGCTGATGCCCGAAGGCATGTCCCTGGCGCTCTTCATCTCCGCGCTGACGGAAGCCATGGCAGGCACCTACCACTGCTCGGCCAACTACGCCAACACCGAGCGGCTGCATACCAACGTCACCATTGGAACCATAAGTAAGTAGATTGTGTTCTACCGGTATTTTGGTGAAAGGTGCTCAAAACAACTAGAACCTTCTGTCTTTGTGTAAGCGCAATGCCATAAAAAACTTTTGCCTCTGTGCAGAAACGGGTAGTAAGTTAATTAGTTTCCCTTCTATCAACGGACGAATTGCAGTCTTCAGAACACAAACGCCTGGTTGGAATGCTGTGCTATTTCTACCGGTATTTTAATGGAAAGTGCTCAGAATAAATATAGTCGTTGATTTCTTCGGTACCGGTGCTTGGCTGAAAGAAACGCCAAACGGTTACCAAACATTTTTGCGTAGTTGAAATGCTTTTTGGATGGTTTGGCGGCTCGTAAGTCCTTCCTCCTACACTATGAGTCTCTCCAACACTCTGGATCACTCATTCATTTCTTAAAAACGCCCTCCATACAGCATCCTCAAAGACTACATAAGACGCGAGAGATGCCTCAGGGTTTCCTATATGAAGACAACTTTTTTTATTTAAATCCAAAAAAATTACTGCAATATTTTCATTAATTTTTACTTCAAAATTCGAACATGGTTTACCATCTTTAAAAACTTCATAATTACCTACCAGGTAAAATACCTTATTTGTGCTTTGTACTGCAGTATAGGTTCCTTTTATACCAACAGGAATACCATATTTTGGGAAATATCTGAGGTTAACCTCTGGAATGCCAAATTCTACGAAAGTACGATTTCCGTCGTACTTTGCTGACTTTACAGTCGTTTTCGTAATAACTCACTTGTGTTTTACAAAATGACGTTTTTGAAAATTTATTATGCTATCTTCTCAGATAATGTGTTTACGTTTATTTTTTCAAATGTTTATTAATGGTAGAAGTTTTTTTTTCTGAAATAGCTGCTTACATTCGAAAAATTGGTGTTTTTCTACCTCACGTCACTAAAAAAAGTTTGTTTAAGAACTGTGAAAATTTATTTATCGTTTTATTATATTTTTGTGTGGCTGAATAATTTTCCTTTCAAATAAAAATTAGATGGCAGGTTTTCTTGTAATAATTACAAACAGTACTGTCACTTTGAAAATCGTTTTTTTTCTGCCGCACTGACGTAAGCAAACTTTAAAAAATATTACTCGACTTGTAGCGAACTTATAGATTGGTTATTTTGTTGACAAGCGATTACGGTTAGTTTAAATATGCGAACAACAGGTTTTAAAGGATAAAAAATCCTGAAAAGATAATGATGAATACCCAGTGCCTATTGGCACCTCCGGCACACAAGAGGTTAAATTTATTGATATAACGAATACGTTGAACGCTTTCAGTTGCCATAACTTGGAAAGATGCCCCAGAGTTCCAGTACCCCATCAAGGGACAAGACTACACGGTGAAGTGCGATGTTTCAGCGAGACCCCCTCCTACGGTCGACTGGTTGAGAAATGACGAAGCGGTAAAGAACCTATTATTTTCTATTCAAATATATAACATTTAATATATAACAGCGCATTTTGACACCCATTCTGCTGCTGCGAATTTTTTGTGCAAAGTAAAAACAAGTCGAATTTCTTTATAATACAGCTAACGTATTATACTTTTTAATGTGTTATATTATATATTTAATACGTCAATATCCAACTATAAGTTTAGTTTAGTACAGTTGTTATCATCTGGAAGAGCTAAATTAATAGTCAGACCTGTTACTCAGTATTTTTTTTTCTTTTCTTTTACAATATTGTGAACCTTTTATTTATTGAATATTATTTATTATTTTTGTATCTGATATTCAGTACTCTTTTTTTATTTTATTTTTCATAATTTTTTGCACTTATGAGGTTATTTAAAAAAAAAATGTTAACATGTATGTGAAAGCCTGTAACGGGCGTAAATAAATAATTTTTTTTAATTAGACTTTGCAGTGTAATGAATGCCACTTATATTATGATTGATTCGTTATAAAAAAACGATTAAAATCTGAGTGTTTTTATGATTATTATTATTATTTTTTTTTTTACTCTTTTTTTTATTTGATAAACGCCATTGTATATGAAGATAATAATTGTAAAATATACTCTTATAAGAAGGAAACAACAAATATAACAAGAAAGAAACAACATATTCAATTGTATATGACATGTTCAATTTACCCAATTATGTCATATAACTCTGATATGAAATTTCATGATGGAATATAGAAAAATATCAACAGAACTAAATTCCTTTCCAAGCCTATGTAATCTTTGGACTGGGGAGTTCATTCCATAGTAAAATTAGTTATTCATGAATCAACATTAAACAATGCAGAAATATTCTTGATACGGACACGGTCTTCATAGCTTCCGCGAGCACTCAGACCATATATGGTATACCGTTGTCGTAGCCCAGTTTCTTCAATAAAATTCACAAGCATTGTCGCTGTGTATTTAATAGCGATTTTCAGTATGTTTTTTTTACTGTGTAGATCTTCACGAGCGGCCGCTACGTGCTGGAAGCGAAAGGTCTTCTGATCAAAAATGTTCAGGAATCTGATGATGGAATCTACAACTGTCGCGCGGCCGTCATGCTGACTGGAGAGTTGGCAGAGAAAGCCATCCGCCTAGAGGTGAGTCAATTTATTTTTCATAAGCTTTCCAGTTTCCAGCTTTTTACATAAGTGTCCCTCAAATTCATCCAGCTATGACGGTTATCGGTGACTCTCATCTATCTGAATCCAGCAGCTCTTTTCAAGTCACCAACATACTCGTACATATCCAAAAATAAAAACCTTTCTTTAAATTTTAAGGAATACATTGTCTTGTAAAGCCTAAGAGATGTTGGAACCATGTATCATAATGATTTCCTATAATTATTTTATCTCAGGTTCACACACCACCCACCATGGAAGTTATGCCCGAAATCGTAGAGGTTCTGGAAGGAGAGACCACCTCCATCACCTGCAAAGCCAAGGGAAAACCACCACCAATCTATTCATGGATCAAAATGAACACCCAACAGGTATGCAGATAAACTCTTTTGGTATTCGATTCAATCTTTTATGACCCTTTCTTACATATCGTCACGGAAAAGCTGTACTGCTAAAACCGCCAAACATTTTATGTTGCATCGGATTCAAAAAACTTATTGGGGCAAATTATTAATTATAAATTAGAATTAACTTTAAATCTTTTATACTTATTTTTTTGTATATTAACTATCTAGGTATAAACTATGTGCTAGGGTAGAGATTTGTAAATCATACAAAGATGGGAGCCAAATCAGAAGAAAAATTGAAAAAATTATATCAATAATTTTCAAATGAAGAATTAGATCAATTAAAAATGCCGATTTTTTATAAGGTCTCGGTGGGTCAATTGTCAGAAGCGTTACTCCCGGATAGAGTAGAGGTTCCGAGTTCGAGTCTCGGTCACGACCGTTATTTTTTCTGTTTCATATTTACTTTAAAGATTATTGATATTATTTCAATAATTAATATCAAATTATTAAAATCGGCTGGTATGTTGGTTCTTTGTTCCAAGACATTTTTGTAATGCACGTTAAATCAACATCACGACACCCAGACTGGCAAAGCCCACTATGATAAAAACTGTATGTTCTTGAATTTCATGTGCAGAATGTTTAGTAAGCTTTTATCAGATAAAATAAAATTTTGATTTTTAGCAGATGTGGTGTTTTTTATATTAAAAAATGTCAAACAAGCTAATATTTCTGCTTTGAGTCCGTGAAAAGGGATTTTCGTAAGGATATGGATATTTTGCACTACACGGTTGATAAATATATATTTATTTGACTATTTGTTTTCCTATAGAATCTTGAGAAAGCAGACCGCTTCACAGTTAACCAGCACACGGGAGTCCTCACGATGTCCAGGGTGGACCAGTCCGACATCGGGCCGCTGAAGTGCGTAGCCGAGAACAACGCGGGAAACGCCGAGGTCGTTGTGGAAGTCGAGGTGTTGGTCAAGCCCAAGATATACGAGCTGCTGAACATCACTTCCCCATACAAGACGGACACGAGACTCATCTGCAAGGCTTCCGGAAGACCGGCTCCTTCTATCACCTTCAAAAAGTTCGGAACCGACAAGTACTTCGTCGCTGGACCGCAGCCAGACAATGAAAGGTATGAGCATGTACTTTAAAAAAATATATACGTTTATTGCTGACCCTGAGCGTCGCGGGTTGACTGGTATGCGCACAACGTGCCACGCGCGTTGTGCAGCCTCTTCGCTTTGAACCGATCGAAAACAGACGCAACCATGTGGTTTTAAGTCGTTCCACAGAGCACATGGAAACCCGTCACTGCTCGTCACTTTGAATTGATTTGTCATTCATATGGCATTAATATGTACAAATTTTAGTTAGCAATGAACGTGTTCAGCCAATTCCTTTTGCACTAAAAACAGTTTAAAAAATTGTTACTGAAGTTCATCAGAATTGTCTAACGGTATTTGGCTGTGTTTTCTGGTTACCTGATGGTTTCTCAGATACCTGAGCCTTCTTCCATCAAGGCGAGACGTTGGCACCATAGATGTATTGAATTAAATTCATCCTCTTTACGTTTTCTACAGCTATCTGTGTTTTCCGCCCCCAATAGCTGCATGTGTAACCTGATCAAAAAATCCTGTTAATAGTGATACTAGTATTGGTGATTTTCTATCCACATTTAGTGCTTGATTCTGAGGGGCTTGGTCCGTTTATGAGCACTTTCGATATTCTCAATACCAACTTTTCAATGTATTAATTTTGTGTGGTAAGCCACCACCACTACAGTCGGCTCCGATCCATCAAGTGATGCTTCGGCCTCTTTCCCTACTAGTTCATCAGTTCGTTTGTTGCCTTAAATGCCTTTTTGTCTTGCCACCCTGATCAAGGTGACTGTATTGATGGTAGCCAGCTCTTTCTGGAGAGTCCTGTATTCCACCAAACTTTTGTTTTTAAAGAAAGACAAACATTCCCAGGTTATGATCAACCAGACAATATCTAAATTCCTCTACTTCTATCATTATAAGCAAAAATTGTTGCTCGTGCAATAATGATAACCACTTGGCCACTAATCGAGATGTGTATTTCATAAATTGATCTTATTCCAGGATGTTGGTGGACCAGGAGCAAGACCCCGTGAAAGGTGAGTCCGTCGGCACCCTGACCATCCTGGACACCCAGCGAGTGGACGACGGCCTCTACGAGTGCATGGCCTCCAACAAGGGAGACAAGGCCTACAAGAACGGGCACATCACGGTGGAGTTTCCTCCGAGCTTTGAGGCCTCCATCAACCAACTGCCGGTGTGGAGTTGGGATATGAACCCCGCTAACCTGACTTGCCTGGCCGAGAGCATTCCGAATGCGACCATTGAATGGAGGTGTGTAATGATCTTAAAGATCATTTTCCAATGTCTTATATTTTTTTATTAACTTATTTTACGCTAATAAAATACAGAAGCTAATATTTTTTTATAATTAAAAAAAATCCTAATTATAAAATTAGGGATTACTAATACTACCCTCTTTTTACTATTCTTTGGAGTCAACGATGTGTTACGCCTATTTTAATTTATTTAGTGGGTACTAAAATTTTTCAATTAGAATTTTTATAACCAAATTTTGTATATTTAAAATTTTTTTTTCTTTTTTATATTAATACACAGAAAGTTTTCCTGCTTTTTGAACAGCCCGGTGAGTAGACCTATCAGCTAGCAATCTGACGGATTGAGTTCAATTCGAGTTGCAAACTCATATATTGAGAGTGTTGGACGATCGACAAATATATGCTAAAACAAACATAAATACTATGAAAATATAATACCCACTCGATTTACTTGAAACACTAACAAAGATATACTCCGAAATCTTTTTTATAATAATAATAATAATATTTGCATAATTTGTATAGCGCCGTTTTTGTGAAAAATCACCTCAAGGGCGCTGTACAAATCTTAATTTCTATTTAATATTAATTCATAGTTTAGATAAATATATGGCAACATACTTACCTGGCAGGTCACTTCTGGCAGGACACAATCACCCTATCATAATTACTTAAAATTTAGCTGATTCTTACATACATATATTTTTTTTTATTATTTTTTTTTTTTATTATTATGTTTTCAATACTACTACTACACTTTACTACCTTTAGAAAACAGAGTTTTAGGTACACTGACAAGAACTTTCAACATTCTTCCAGAAAATGTATCACAAAGTGAATCATTAAAATTTTTCAAACATAATATAATAAATAAGGATTAATAGTTATGATAGAGCTTTTACTGGTGCACTCGACAAAATTCAATGTTATTGATTGAACCAACCATAAAACAAATAATTATCTATTCATATAGACGCTGGAAAGGCAAAAAGGCTTAAGCGACACTTTAGTAAAAAAATAGTTGAATGTGCAGTTTTAATCAGGTTTTTTTCTGTATCGAATGATTTGATTCTAGTTTGATTCTGAAGACATTTGTTACGCTTCAGCCATCTAAAATATTTGTACCATTTGGCAGAAGGCTTGACTCAAGCGACACAAGTTTGAGACTTTCGAGCTTTTTGTCGCTTCAGGTAACTCAATATGAGCATTGACTTACCTGAGATAATTTTTTTTCAAAATCCAACCAGATACTGAAGACATGAATTTTACTGTAAAAAAAACTTTTAAGTGCTCTGGTGTAAACTTTCCAAAATGGCGCCTTAGCCCTCTTGCCTTTCCGGCGTCGATATGTACTATCTCAACTTACTATTTATAGATAAATTATGATGAATGATAAACTGCAAGAAACAGCAACCATAGACACAATTAAAGTAACACAAACAATCTGCAACAATTACTGCCTCAAGACAGGCTTGCCTAGTGATTTCAAAATCTTCACAGCCCGTACCGACATTCTTAATTTTCGGAATTATTTATGCTGTAAATATAAGGTTATAATTATTTGGAATCGACTATGAAAACAGTAGGATTATTTATTTAATTAAGTTTTTATTTATTTACGCCTGTTCAAAGCTTTATACACAAATATTAACATTTTTTGAAAAACAATATACTCATAAACCGTGCAAAAAATTGTAACAATATTGACAAGAAAGAACGAAAAAATTGAATAACAGGTACATCCAGAGTTAAATAGTATTTTACAATTGATTTAGCTCTACTAGATGAAAAAAACTGTTCTAAGCTTGGAGAAACAATGTATGGAGAGTGAGCTAATTATTTTTACCCAACCGATAAAAACTTGCGATAAATCACTTTCTTCGGGTTTTTACGTCGTACACCGTGAGAGAGAAAGAGACAACAAATATAATACTCCGCTTCCACGTACTGTCACAATGATCTTGGGCTCCTGGGTCACCGCGGGACTTCGATCACATTTTTTACTATGCCACTAAACATGACACAACTAAACGGTTTTTTAGGTTAGATGCTATATTTTGTTGATATCAATACTGTGGAAAAAGTGGTTATACGAATAAACAAAAACATTATGTCGATATGTGATATGAATGCATGCATAAATACCCTAGCATTGGTCTTAGCCAAGCCCGGGTCCGCCGAGTCAGGTAAAAATCATCAAAAACTGACTACACTGTCTTGGATTGATACCACTCTATATACTCTAAGGTATACTTATAGTGTGGTATTGACGTACTAAATATATCAACAACATCGGAGTGTTTGTTTCTCAGATGTTGAATTCACCGCATAGGAGTGTAACATTGTGAGGTTGAAGTAGAATTAATGCATATCTCTCAACTAATTTCCTGTATATTTTCCCTGCAGACTAAACAACCAGAATCTCGTGGAAGACCCCAACACCAGAATTATCGGCACCGGCCCCTCTAGCACCCTCATCATCACCCCCCGCGACAGGCGCTACTACACCGTGTACAAGTGCGTGGCTACCAACAGGCTGGGCCGGGCAGAACACAACGTGGAACTTAGACTGGCGACGGTGCCTGCCGATATCCTGCAGGTCGGTCACACAAATCCTACCTTCATTCCTCCGACATATAGTATCTACATAGCCTGTTCAAAAGAAAAGGTAAATTTTGAAATTTTGCGGGCTGTGTACATTCGATTATCCATTTTTTTTGTTATGTTGGTACACATATGTTTATCATATGTTGGCATTTTCAGTCATTTTGGATAAGTGTTTTGTTTTTGACAACTGAAAAGGTTATTCCCGTTTTGGTGTGTTCTTCGATTTTTTACTTTAGAAAAAAATGGATCAAAAGAAATCCATGATTTGTTTTTCCACAACTCCAGGACGCTCATCGTCATTAACATTTTGTCGGCCTTCTGTAAGGCGCTTGTACCACTTATAAACACTTTTTTGAGACAAAGTAGACTCACCGAATGCCACAGTCAACATTTTAAGTGCGTTGGAGCACTTTATTCCATTTTAACGCAAAACTCAACACACATTCTTTGATCCATTTTTTTTCAAAAAGTAAAAAATCGAAGAACACACAAAAACGTGACTAACCTTTCCAGTTGTCAAAAACAAATCACTAATCCAAAATGGCTGATAATGCTAACATATGATAAACATACGTGTACCAACGTAACAAAAAAAAACGATAATCGAATGTACGCAGCCCGCGAAAATTCAAAACTCACCTTTTTTTTGTACAGGCCTCATATTTATCTCTGAAATTCGAGGTTTCATTGTCAACGCCGCATCCACCATACGTTCAAACTGTACAAAAACATAGGCGCCATCTCTGAAGGGGCGCCGTGAAAATAAAAATCTTGTTTTCCTAAAATACTTCCTAAATCATAACAAAATTGTTACTTATCATTTAAAAATTACCGTATATTATACCCCTAAGACGCAGCTGTTCTGACGTATGACGAAAATCTTGTTATAAGAAAATAAACTCTAAATACAGTTACTTTACAGTTCATTCTCGTATGAATTCTTAAAGTTGGATCTGTCCATTGTTCATTCGGGGAATTTTTTTGTTGACATTTGACATCTGTCATTTCAAAGCTGTCAATTTCGCTGCATACATTTATTTATAAACTGTTCAAAATACTTTACCGCTATGTGACTAGGTGTTTTCGGGTTGTATTCGTATCTAAAGATTCATTTGTGTTAAAGTTTTAGTAACAGCGCCCTTGAGGGGATTTTTCACAAACACGGCACTATACAAATAATCCAAATATTAGTTTGTTAACGATGGCCGTAACTATAAAGCAAATCATAAACAAAGGTATTTTTTGAAATTATATTGACTTCGATTTCCATTATTTCTATTGTTGACCCTAAACTAACGTTACTTCAGCTGGTCAAGTGCTGGTCAGCCAGGCCGTGTGCTATTGTTCGAAACGAGTGATAGTCAGAGGGAGCAACGTCTGGAGAATACGGCGGGTGGGGTAGGACTTCCCATTTCAATGTTTTCAAGTATACCTTGACCACTTTCGCAACATGGGGTCGAGCATTGTCATGCTTCACCTGTCGCAAATGACGAGAATTAGGCTTGTAAGCTGACATTTTCAATCGAGAATAACTTTATGATGCAGATACAAATAGACTATTTTTTCTACGAGGATATCTTAACAGATGCCTAAGTTTCGATCTATTTATTTCGATCACTAAATAGATAAATACCGCTAAAGCCATCTATAGAAAAACGGCGAAGGCAAAGTCGTACACTATAATTTGACTGTCTGTACAAATATTGATTTTGATTTAACTGCCGGCAACCCGGGCATTTATTATTTTTGATTGCCTTGACGACCTCCGGGGTTCGAACCCGGCGTGAGCAAATACCTTTTATATAATTAATATGAGTCAAAACATATTTAATTCATGTAAAATAATATACAGAATATTTGCGGAACGTTCCTGAGTGGTAGATGCTCTAAGTATGGCCCTGAAACATTGCTTGAAATGGCTTTAGCCGTGTTTGGTGATCAGAGCTAAATATCCAAGTACTTGCAAATCTTCCTATTCCCCATCTCTGTCTCCTTCCTACTAGCTCCAGCCTCACAGCATACCCCAATTCTGAATGCCATAGTCTCATTGGCTCTAGACGATTGGGAGCAGTTGGGACTCTTGTGCGGTATTCACTATAAAAATAAATATAGATTAAAACATTTATCACCCCGTAGGCACCGTCAATGTCAACACTTTCACGGAGGAACGTTTTGGTTTACAAGGGTTCGTTGCATACCAGTAGCTGATACTCAATGTGTCAAATAATAATAAAATACTCGTATGTAAAGAAATGGAAAAAAGGAAAAAATATATATTAATATATCCGTGGTCTTGTACAATTTTTTTTTTTTCATTTCTTTATATAATATATCAAACGACAAAGTGATTGCTTTCTACGAAAAAAAAATTGCATTCACCATCTTTTACAGTCATATTTTTACGATCATCTTTTTTACAGACAAAACTCCAAAAAATAACCGCCACATCCGTGACCTTCTCCATCATCGGTCCCGGCGAGAATTTCGGCCTCCCGCTGCGGGCGTACATGGTCCAGTTCAAGGACGAGAGGAACCACGACTGGAAGTCCGCCAGCAACAAGACCTGGAGCGTGGACTCGCCCTACATCGTGGAGAACCTGGCCCCCATGGCCACCTACAACTTCAGATTCGCGGCGAGGAACGACGTGGGACTGGGCGCGTGGGCACAACCCCTGCGCTTTACTCTGCCTAAAAGGTATTTCACTTCTTCCATTGTCATTCTGTCAATAATTTAACTTCTTCCAAATTGTCATTCTGAAATTAATTTTTAAACAATATTCAAACAGAATGAAACAGAAAAACACACAGAAAAGATTTGGGTGCGACTCAAACTCGTAATCTCCTACTTATCAGGCAGGTGCGTTACCAATTACACCACTGAACCTAATTTTCCTTGTGTCGCTTTTACCAACCACATATTTTCTGAAAATTACTCAATTTGTTTTTTTTTTTTTGCGTGTGTATACAAATGGGTATGTTTTTCAAGACACTGTATAAGTTTGTGATTTACTTCGGATAAAATCTTTGCTTCCAAGACAAAAAATATATGCCTCACAGAAAATAAATTAAAATATTAATAAGTTTTTTTTTATATATATTTCGTTTCGCCCTAATGCACACCTTTACCCTGTATGGACTACACGCTCCTGTTCCCAACCTTTCTCATCCCTGATTTTACCATTATTTCTCATATCAAACGATGGTACCATAGTTCTACTGGCTCCAGACAGAGGGACTCTTGTGAGGAATTAAACTATTCATGCCTGAAATATAAATATTCGAGAATTCCAGAAACCATTAAACTTTCAGAAACCATAAAACTTTTGGTGGGAACAATCTTTAACTGATATCAATACTTTATCCCTCCCATTAGATAATTAAAAAAACAGGTTCCATATTTCGTTGCTGAAATAAAGCGGAAATATTTTTATACAAAGTTTAGAATGAATGATGTTTGTACATATGTGAAAAAAGGTTTATAGTACGTTCCTGTCTATCAATGTATGTATACGGTAATACTTTATAATTTAATCACTCCTGGTTTTCAATCAATCCATCCTGATATATATGAATTTGATCCTTAGGTCTCCCCCTGAGGCCCCGCGCCTACTTCTTGGCTCCACCAGCGAGACAGGCGCCGTCACCTCGGCATACGCTGATCACTTCGAGTTGAGGTGGAAGATTCCCGCAGACAATGGAGAACCTATCGATGTCTATGAAATGACCTATTGCCCAGTTAGTACAAATCTCTATATGAAGCTGAATTAATCAATTTTATCTCATAATTTGGAAACACAATATGGACGTTGGAAAGGGCGCGAAACTTTGGTCATAAATGAGTTCAATAGGCAGTTTTATGCAGTATTTTTTTCGCATCGAATGATCTGATTTTCGTTTGATTAGACTTGTGATGTTTCAGCCATAAAAAAAATATTTTCCATTTGAGAGAAGGGTTGACTCAAGCGACGCAGTTACAATATCGTCGCCGAAATGGCAAAGGGGTTTTACAATAAAATTCTCTTCAAAAGTCTTCAGTACCTGGTTAGATATTGAGAAAAAAAAAGTTAACTCAATTCTCTCACTGAATTGCCTAAAGCGAGAAAAACTTTTTAAAAAGTCCCAAACTTGTGTCGCTTGAGTCAAGCCTTCTCCCAAATAGTAAACATATTTTAGATGGCTAAAGGGCCACCAAAGTCTTCAGAATCAAACGAGAGTCAGATTATTCGATACAGAAAATACAACTGATCAAAACTGCATATTTAACTCATTTTTGACGAAAGTGTCGCTTAAGCCCTTTTGCCTTTCCGGCGACGATATCATACAAAACAGGAGTCGAAACATATTGAAATGATACGAGTACTTACAAAAATACATTTTTACTACTTTTATATAGGTAGCATATTTGACGACCACAAATTTCAATATAGTTTTGGCACAGAAAGTTTTTTCACCAAACGCGATTAGATCAAATTTTAAATTGGTATCCAAGCTGAAGTGATCGACGTTTAATTTCCGCAGGTCCACAAGGTGAACGGAGAGTGGTCCGAGACGTCCGACTCGCTGTGCGTGACGGAGGAGATGAAGGCGTACGAGAACACGGCCTACGAGATGAACAGCCTGGAGGCCGACACTTACTACCGCATCCGGTTACGCGCGCACAACCTTATGGGCTTCTCGGCCTGGGGAGAAATGTACATGAAGACAGCCAGAGGTAAGTGGAATGGAGACGGAGACGAAGAAACCAAAAAGGCTGGCTTTTACAATGTCTATTACAGTCACATCACCACTAGCGAGGCCCCAATAGCCTGTTGTTCCACCTGTCTCGTGCTTGGAATTGTCTCATTGTTTACGTGGTTGTGTTCTGTTCGATGAACAATATTTCGTTCATTACTCGTATATTATTATTTAAATAATTTAGTTTTTGTGCTGTCGTTGAGATTATTTCATTTGTCTCTCGTGTGAAATATTGTTTTTTGTGTTTGTCTAAAGTATGTTTGTTTTATTATGATTATCATTCTTTGTATTTTTGGTAAATGCGATTTTTTTTAAATAAACACTTTTTACTGAATTTTTTTTTCTTCATCCCCCATTTACATTCACCACATAACATTTTTTTAAGGTGTAAAGAATAGTGAAATCACAGCTAGGATTTTGTTAGTTAAATTCTTTGAATTGAAAACATACATCATTCTTAAATAAAATACATGCTAGACTCATTTAAATATTTTGATAATGCATGTTACGTTATCAAAAATCAATTTGGACATTTTTCATAGATTAAATAAATAATCATGATGAGTTTGCAATATTTCTCATAAATAGAAAAATAAAACGGTAGATCTGTTGGTTTTAGTACCTTCCTAATAATAATATTTGAGGTCTTTGTAGTTTGATTATTTTTAACATTTTCTTTAGTTAATTGCTGCATGAAAATAACTTGGTTTATTTTAAATGTTGTTTTCGGCTTTTTTGTGTTTGGTGTTGGATTTTATTTTTCTCATTTCTACAGCTCCCACATCCGTTTTAACTCACAGAATTATTAATCACTTTGAGGGCCGTACTTGCAGGTGATTTTGTTACAATTTTGTTGCAGGGTAAGAAATAACAAAGACATTATATAAAATATGTACAATATTTTTTGCTTCCACTAGAATATTTTTTTATATCTCTATTTAATTGTTGAAATCTTAACTAAATATCTATTTTAAATATTTACAGTCCTCAAACCCAACTACATACATTTTTTTAATATCACTATTAAGACCTCAAAAGTCTGTTTGAGATTAAAATGAACGGTAAAAAAATGTCATCAAAAACTAATTTTGGAAGATTTTTCATGAAAAACATGTGTTTCTATTTTTTATGTAGTGTCATATGAACGAGAAATGTATGTATGCTTTATGTTTTTATCTTTTAAATAAGATTTTGACAATGTATTCATCTTTTTTATTAGTCTCAAACCGCCTTACTAGGTTTTAGTATTAAGGTGACGATATGTAGACATGTATTTTATTATTTCTTAATATTTTTTATACATATTCAACACACTCCTGCTTCAGAAAGTAAATAGACAGTTTAATTTGAAATATTATTATCTCATCAACATAAACCCTTTCTTTGAGACCTCAATTTCTAGTTTCCAATTTCATGAAGGGATGCGTTTTTAATTTGAACACATATTTCAATTTCGTTGCAGTATAATTCCGTTTCTTAATATGACACAGAAGGGATGATAAATCGACGACCAACAATATTCTTCATGGCTTATCATTTACGCAACTTCTAACCATCTCATTTTTTAAATTTTTTTTTCGATATCTAGTACCATTCTTAGAAAATGTTAAGTATTTTTCAATAGTGAACATGCATCCACAATATATTGTAGTTTTTCAAGTACAAATACCGTGGAAACTACTCTCAGCTCCAGAAAATAAAATTATTGTAACCCGATAGATTGATATCCATCTGTCTTTCGAGAAACTCTTTTTATTTTTTAATAAAATGATAATATAGTACAAAAATACATTCCTTGGTATATTATTCCCAAGGTGTTAAAAAAACTCATTCTTTGAAATCACATTGTGCAAAACTGCCACCCTCCTACCTCTTTGCCAAAAATAAATACTGAGTAGTTTTCGAGCTAAAATTTGAATCTATTTGAATTGAGTGTCTCTGCAATTTATGTATATTATTTATTTTTCTATATTGTATGTAAATATATTTTATGAAATATATATTCAATTCTCCCCTATTCAGGTATTTTCTATGGAAGTGCAACCAAAGTCTCATCCACGTCAACTCTGGTGAAGGGAATTTCACTTGTCATCACCATTAATATTTTCAGTGGTTACTTTTACTTGCAATAAATAATCCGTTGATGTGGTTCTCTTGCTAACTAAATTATCTAATTGTATTTACGTTTAGCCCCGATAGCAGAATGCAATAGTTCTGTTTACACAAACTGATTTGGACAAACTTAACGTTACAGTAAAATCTTGTCATTAAAGACAATTATTCAAACAATTCATACATCTTACCGATGACCTATTCTTCAGAATATTTTGACAGCCAACCAGTTTAACTATCAGTTATACACTTGCATATTTGGTTTTAAGGGCATTTACTGTAAGCATACGTACATAGTTGTCTTTAATGAAATGGCCGATAAATTACCTTATTTAATAGTAATCAGATCTAAGTGGACTGTACTTCTCGTTACAGACTATGATATTTAAATAGACGTGTTATTATTGCTAAGGGTCCAACAGCTCGATGCCTTTATTGGCAATTATTACGAAGTACATAATATTTGTGAAAATGTTAAGTTTTTCCGAATCAGCCTTAGAAAGTGAATTCAAATACATTCTACAATTATCTACATCGGTGACTACTGTTTTACGTAAATGGTTAACCCATTAATTTAATAAATTAGTAGCAAACAGCCAAATTATCATTAGATGTGCTAATATCAATCAATGTTCTACATATTTATTAATTAATTTTTAAATATATATATATATATATATATATATATATATATATATAAATGTATATTTAGGCGTTATTGTTTGTCATAAATATGAATTATTATTTTATTTATTAAAAATTATTAAAGTTATCAAAACTCATTGTAATATAATTGCATCACTTATTTAAAAAATCTAAAGAAAACAAGATTGATCACATGCAGCTTTAATGTGATAAAGTTAGAAGTCAATTTCACTTATATCAAATAATGAACAAATAATTTTAAGTGTTATTAGAATGTCATCACATCAATTATTCACTTAAATATTAACACATTTGACTTAAAACAATCTATGTGTAAGTGTAGTTAGCATAAGAAACACATTCAAGTAAGTGTATAAATAGTGTTCATGATGAAATCTTATAGATATAAGTCCTATGAAATATTTATAATATTAGATGGACATTAAATGTTTAATAATTTGTAAATACTTATTATTGTGTAATGGTTTTGGGGTTTTTATATTTCACTTATGTAAATAATAAATCATTTAATTATATTCCCTAGATATTTAAATGATGCCAAAATATTTTCAAAATTCAGCATCACCTTAAATGATTGACTTTATCAGCTTCTATATTAATATTTTTTAATGTTAAAAATCATTATAAAAATTTCAATTATTAATACACAATATTTTTTATGCCATAGTTGGGTTTTTAGTTATTATTGTTACACTGTTAACAAACTTTTTATCAATTTGAATAATTGATTGTTAATAATATTTTTTGCATTATTATTATTATTATTATGGTTTGTAGTACGAAATTAGTTATTTTGGTGGAGGAATCATATTTTAACCATTATTTATTTATAAATGTTATCAAACGGTTTTAATCTTTTATATCTCACAAAAAAATACTGTTTTTTCTATGATTAGTTAAAATAGTCAACAGGCGCATTTCTGTGTTGTTGAGATTTTTTTTAAATCTTAATGTTTACATTAAAAAGTTTAGAATTCGGAATTTGAGATGGATCAACTTACCATTATGAAAACAAACATAACAGTTAAACTAAACATTGATGTTATTTCACTCTCAAATTCTCTCCACCTAGAATCGATAGCCAAAAATACCCTTGGGGAAAACCAAATACAATTATTAAAATAAAATAGGTATTAGTTCGAGTAACTTTTATTAAACCATGTTGGAATGTTTTCCAAACTTAAGAGTTACCTACGTCTGGAGAAAAAACTTATGAAAAATTATTAGAAAAATTGAAAAAATATTTCATTTTTTCTTATCGCATGGAATACCCAAAACGTGAACCATAGATTTTCTTTAATGTGTAATATTATATTATGAAGCCTTTTGTACATCATTGTGGGCCAATTATCACCTTCATCAATTGCGAGATAATTAAACAATTACCTTTGTGTATTACACTTTATAATAGCAGCTTTTATGAAAATATAATGGTGATGTATATTTCATAAAAAAAAATTACTATCATTCAATTGATAAACATTGATAATTTAAAATATCTGTTATTTTCTAGAAATAAAATCTAAAATTGACAATAAGCATTTCAGTGTGAAAGAAATTATACATTATTGCTCTTCGACTAAAAAAAAAACATATGAAAAGAATGAATGTACGTAACTCATTATCGTATTTATAAATTATTATAAATATCATATATTCATGGCTGTCAGTGTGTTCTTAAATAGTATAATTATTAACTGCATTTTTAGAAACTTAACCATTATATTGAAGATACCATCATAATATTATTGTATACCTATTTAATGGAATTAACGAATTATTGACTTATTCAGAAAATGTGTGTTTGTGTGTGTGTGCTTTAATTCCCTTATTTAATTTGATATTAATGCGGAAAAAAAAAATATTTTAACTTTTAGATAGTTAAAATTTAATAAGTTTTTCTTCTATCAGTTTGTAAATTGAACAAATTGACTTTGAGAGAATGGCGATTAAACACTCTCGCAGGTAGCTCTTGTAATTACATACATAATTGTGAGTTAATTTTTTTTATCAATTTTACAGACCGTCTATGTTGTATAATGCATTTAACTTTGTAAAAACACAGGATGCCTATGAAAACAAGTGAGATATTGCTAAAAAAATCTGGTCTAAATGGTGCCTTGACGATTCAGATCAATACCAATTTGTTAACAAAACATATTTCATCATGCCATTCAAAACCTAATAAGTTTAGAGATTGGGTTTTTACTTCCAATCAATACCTTCGAACTAAAAAGAACTAGAAAGCATCTTCAAAGTATATGTAAAGTATGTTCTTAGTTATGTTTGACATATTTGATTTTTTAGTGTAAATAACCTTACGATTTATCTTATTTTCTTGAAGTTCTAAATTTTGTTCTTTGAGAATCTTTCAGTGCTTCAAATAACTTGTCAGTTGATAAAAAATAATCATTGTTGTCAATCACCGATTGGACCAAAAAATCTTTGATTACTGGAATTTTCACAGAATGTTAAAAATTGTACAAAGGCATTGCAATTTTATACGGCACTCAAATAATTTAGACCTTTTTAAAATGTATTTGACTTTCTTATGAATTAAATGAAATAGGAAATGAGGAGCGAAATTGTGTCAAAGAAATGATAATTTAAATCAAAAGACGTGTATATTTCAGAAAATGGATTTGAATCGACGTAATATAATGAGAACTGATTTTTCTTTCATATCGACTAAAGAAATAAATTTAAATTATCACATATACCCTTAGAAAATATCACACATTAACATTAAAGTTTTTAAAACACTTCATATGACTCAAACTGTCAACAATAGCATACTTTAATTTTATACAAAATTCTTTTCCAGTAATATTTTTAAAATACAATATTTCAGTTGTGCACGTTCATTGCTGACACCACGCGTCGCGCATTGACAGACGTGTGATCGGTATGCGCACAACGAGCCACGCGCGTTGCGCCGCCTCTTTGCTTTGAATCAATCTAAAACAAACGCTATGAATTTTAGTTAGCAATGAACGTGTTAATTCGCATAATAAACTACAACGGGCATTAATTTATCACTATTTCCATAGAAAATGTATTGATATCATAGCAGACTTATTAATAAAGACAATTAATGCAAAGCATTTTATATTTTCATTTATTTTAGGTTGTTTTAAAATAATACTCAAATACAATGTATGGCAGTAAAGTAGTGCTAGCAACATAAATTTAATAACCACTTTTCACTAATTCGTGTGATTTAGTATAAGACTTACCAATTGTATCAGTATAAAACTAAGGTCTACTTGTTTCATCTGTGGGATAGAAGAAACTTCATAATACATGTATATGTTAAACTCCGTCTTAGTTTTTAAATCCATCTGTTTTAAGGGTTTGGAATGTTTAGCCTGTGTTCTACATTTCGAGTGACAGGCGGCGGTACAGGTCGCGCAATTAGAGTTGACCTAAACAACACAAACTTTGAATTGTGTGTATTGGTGTATTTGTACACACTTCCACGGTGATGTCTTTGCCGAATATCACTGGGAAACAGCTTTTGTCTTGTTTACTCCTATTTATTGTTAGTATTGAATATTGAATAAGAATGGAGAAAGGGACAACAACTGTATACAATCATCAAATTTGAATATTCAAAAAGTTTTTACGGTTATTCGAAAAATTTTACAGTATTTTTTTTCTGTTACATTAAAAATTAAGTTTTTTTTAATTTTAATTTCTGAAATCGAATAACAAGTTTGAAACATGCAGAGTGCAAGCAATGCATCTGCATGAGTACTATGTTTGCGTCAACTTTGGTTGCGATACCTGTAACTTTCGGTCAAACAACCAAATGGCTTTTGGTTTTACCCACTCGTTAAGCTATACCATGGATGAATCATAGAGCCCTGATGATGTTCATGTTACTTGCATATTATTTAATAAACATTATATTAATCAATTTATGTTGGTAGCACTATGCCTATAATTAAAACGTGTACTGTTTAAAATTCTAATGGAGCATTTTGAAACGATGTCCAAGCTAATGAGGACTAAACTAGTTGTGTTGACTAACTGCAAGGTTCCCCAAACAATTAAACATCTCCATACGTGAATATCACAGGTAATATGACAAATAAATACTTTAACTATTGCATGTTATGCATTCCAGTTATGCTGGCTTCATTAACAACTAGCACTAACTCTACTTCCTACTCTCCTCAACTTTAACTCTCGTAGACAACAACTGTAGACAATATTAGCCTAAGAAAAGCTCGCTTGGTTCTTCACTAAAACCATAACAAAAACACATACAGCGTTTTAAGTCAGTGATATGTACTGGAGTTAAAGGATAGCCTACAGCATGACGCTCATTATCAATAGAAAATGTTATGGCAAATATTATTGTGATACATAATACTTGTACAAATTTCGATTGTTATTAAGAATGTTACATATTATTAATAATTTTTCATAGAATTTCACTATTCTGAATTATCTTTGTTTACTCATCAGTGGAATCTCATTTATTTTTTGGCAAGAGATCATTATATTATTTCACTTCATAATCATTGTTTTTTTTTCTATCAGTGTTTTAGATTTGTTTTAATTTGATTTTTTTATTTCCTTTAAAACACATTGTTTCAGGTTTTTTATTTGCATGTTGGTGTTTACTGACTTGTTTTTCTTTGGCGAATAATTTTAGACTTCTAAAAATCTAGAATTTTCAATGGGCCGCCAGTGTATGCAAAGTCTATTATAAATGTTCTACCTTTAGGTAAATGTTGTCGACCTTAGTGGCCACCCTTATAGCTGTACTATCCCGAGCATGAGATGTCTGAAATTAGTTAGGTTTATGAAAATACCTGAACATGATACAAACATCAATTCATATGAATTGCTTCCGTATTGAACTGTTTATTTTGTATCATCTTCAAGTTAATTGACATAAATGATTCTTCTTTTAGGTTTCTATTTATTTGGTGATGGTTTAATATGGGCTAATTACTTTGCATCAAATTTTGTCATTTTAGAGTTTAAACAAACCGTTTTTGGAAAAACAGCCGGCTATTCTTTTAATTTAATGTCAAAATAATATTGACTTTAGTAATAACCTAAATGTGACAGCATTAAATTTGCAAATTGTTACAAAATCACACACACACATTTCATTTCTTTCTCCAATGATTAATTTTATTCTAGCACCTAACTCTCACATTTGGATTCAACAAACATTTCAATGAATGAACACAAGCATTTTTACCATACTAATTATTTGACCAGCAATATTTCACAGGTTCTACACTTTTATTGAAATATAACTTTTTCTTCCAACTGTAATGATTATTTACCTCTTTCTTCAAATATTTTTATCATTGTCTTTTCATTTAGATGTCATCTTTATGCTGGATTAAACATGCTGATTCGTGACTTTTTTTAATACTCGTGAATTCAATCTTAGCTAATAGATTTTTATAACAGTCAAAATTCAGCATATCTACTCTACAAATTAAACAAAGTAACTTTGTAAATCATCAAGTATTCGTTTTATCATCCCATCTTGTTTTGTTTTTACAAAATCACTGTACAAATATCTCCATTAAATAAACTAACAATGCTTTCTCGACATATTTCCTGAGCCTGTTTGAAGTAAATTTACTGTTGTATAAAGGTCGGGACACGCATGTTCACCGCCACGAAGGACCGGCATTGTCGAGTGGAGCCATTATCGGAATCGTCATCGCCGGAGTTTTGCTCATGCTGCTGGTGGTAGACCTACTACTTTGCTGTATCAGGCGCCAAGGAGTCATGGCCACCATTTGCCATCGAAAGTCCAAGCAACACGAAGAAGATGAGGCTAAGCTGGGAAGGTAAGATAATGGAGCAATTAAAATATTTTTTTTACGTATGGTCCATGTTTTTTTTATAGTCACTGCACTGATTTCAATTTTAAATACTTTCTCCTGTTACTATTTACAGAGTTTAATACATATAAATGTAGTCACTATTTACAAACAAATACCAAAACAATAATCAGTTGCTTACTATAGTTAAAAATAGTATTCCGTTTTCTTATTATTTTTTTAGTGTGACTAAACAATCGTTGGTACATTATTTCATTTACAATGTCCAATTTTGTCAATATTTGAATATAACTTTACTTTCTTATGAGTGCTTCATCAAAAAATGTTGCAGTATTTGTTACGCCAACCTAGGTGCATTTAACCCATGCACATCTGTTAGGAAACTCCAAAACTGCCACAGTTTTTTTATGGTTAGTTTGATAATTTTAGTGTATTATTTGTTTCTTCAGTAAGCAACAGATTTTTTTGAAATTGCACCATTGTTATATCTATACTGGTAAAAAAAAACTTACGACCCTTTTATAAGGACCGATGTTTCAATTTCTTTCCCATTTAATGGAATCTCTGTTGAATCTATTAGGATTCAACTGAAAGAAACTGCATTATTTCCTAGAATTGTGCTTAGTAAAAAGTAACACTTTTAACCCCTTGTACTCAAAAAACATATTTTATTAATAGCATTCTATTTTCCTTCCCTTTACTGTAAAAAATATTATTAACACATTTATAATTAACCCTTTTTAAGTATATATTAATCCACCTAATCTCTTTAAGAACACACATCAACGAAATACCATAGTTTATGTTAGTGACTTGTCATTTTTTTAATTCTTGTTCTAAATGTTAGATTTCATTTCTTTATGTCTAAATAAATGTCAACGCATTTTAGTGTTTATCATTCATGAATCATTGGAAAATGTGAAAAAATCATAGAGATAAATTTCAGTTGCGAGATTTAGAGCATGTTCCCATGTAGATATAGGAATAATAAATGGGAATCATATTATGATGTATAGATTTTCATAGCACCACTTTTTTGTATCACAACACGGTTCCAAACCTCAAACACTCATTACAAAATTTCTAATCATTGTTTTCTCTAAATATTAACTCTCGAAAAAAATGATTCCAATTGCAAACCAGATTATTCCAGGAACTAGGTATTTTCAATGTCTAACATATCTATCAAAAAAAAATTCGGTTTGTGGCGATGGCAACATTTAATACGAACATTTTTAAAATGTTTGGTCCTAAATTGTTAAGAGTGAATATTTCCCATTTCGATTTGTGTCGTGAGCTATTATAACCTCAAAATTAAATTGTGAAAGGAAGATCACCCATTAAGAATAACCGTTTGTCTCAGTCTGTACGGTTGGCGCTTCCCGCTCCCTTATTGCAGTAACAAGGCGCCCCCGGCTCCCCCCTCGCCCGCCCCTCTGCCGCCCCCTGTCAAGCTCGCCACTACCCCGACGTAAGACCACCAACCACCCCTGTTGAGCGTTGAAACAAACTCTTCTAGCATCTTACTTTATCCGTCCATCAAGGCAACCAATCATCCCAAAGAATATTCTATTTTTGTCATTCATATTAAGATACCACAAACAAGAACCTACATAGTAAACTATAAACATGTATCATTTAATTTGATACTTTATTTTAATGGCAATACCATTGAGTAGTACCAACTTTAAGGAACTAATAATAACATGTCAATCATCTGTAATAATAAAAAAGTAACACTAATTTTAAAATAAAAATGTTACACTTTATTTTAATTGGAACACCATTTCCAAGAACCAATTGTATGGGGTAACAATAACCTGTCTTCATTCCATGATAATAAAAATTGACAATGCAAAAACTAGAACTAACTCTAAAACATGTTATTGTTTTATGTTACCACATTATTATTAAGATAACATTCATGTTTTTAGTCATTGGCCATTTTTAAAAACAATTACTATATCATTTATTTTTTACATCAACTTTCCAACAAACAACTCATCCGCTGGCTTATTTGTTCGTCTTTTTACATACATGGTTCAGTTAAATTTTGTAGGACAAAAATAATCACTCATTTACATAGTTTTATGTAACATCTATTTGTTTTCCAGCGTAATTTCTATTTTGGCACTAATGAAATATTCTCTGTTTATTGCTCTGAAACGGTTGAAGTAAAATGCTAGCTTTTACAATAGATTATCAACATTTGTGGTTTCTTTTGTTATAATACGCCTGCTGTATTCAGAACAAAAATACATTTAAAGATTTTTAGTTTGATGCATGCATTTAAATTTGAGCTTTCTTATTTTGGTTTTTTCAATACATGACATGTTTTATTTGATTTATATTTCGTTTTCATTGAACACTTTAAATATTACAAAAAAAATAATTTTATCATAAAATTTTGTTTGTCATTTTATCAAGGATATTCAATCAAAAGATAAATATCATGTCTTACAAAATTCTCTTCCTTGTACCACCTCTTTGTGTTCAAAGTCGCCATTATTTTTAGAGGAAGTATATTTTTGATATTTACTTTGTATTTAATACTCGTACATCAAGATACTACCTATATCGTCTTGGTAAGTTCACCCTCAATAATTAAAAATCAAAACATTCCTTGAATTGGACTTTACCTGTGTTTAGTGACAAGATCGGAATAGCCCACTACATCCTTACCTTCCTCTTCTCCTTCCCTTCCCCTATTTCCTTCAGCCTCATAAAAATCCCGAATTGCAGTTTTGACTCATGTGCAGATTAACTTTAAAATATATATAAATTTATAACACTGACATCTATGGGCAATTCGTAAAAACAGTTTAGCAAAGAACATCACCCGACTTTCTAAATTCTCAATTTTTGGCTGAAGTTCTGTTTTGGTCCAACTTTCGGTTATTAAAAAGTTTTAAAAAGTTTACTCCCCATTTATTTCATCAATTCGAATACAGTAATTCACAGATTTCCATAAACAGGGGTATTATTTAATCATCACTGTTGTATTTCCCAATTCCTGCATTGAATCCTTAAACTCTGGACTCTCTGGGTGTGTGATCTGTGTTGTCACAACGTATAACTCTGACTTACTTGACTTTTGTTCCCTTGTTATATGCTTGCCCCACTCTTGCCGACGTCCCGCGACACCCAATAGTTATGTAGCTACCACACCAATGTAAGAAACTAACACAATTCACATTACTTCTTCTTTTCCAATGCACGGCGAACGATTATATCAAGGATAGACATATACTCGGCTTAAATCATTTATTTAAACTTGGCGCGGACTGTTTCAAACTTTCGTTACATTTGAAATCGTCACAATTCAACGATTAGTGCCATTTTGTTCTTTTTTTTACATTTGAACGGTCCCCGTTAAACACCGATTGTCAGTTCGTTTCAGCTTTTCAAAAAAAATGTTGTCATCTTAAAACCATAAAGGTTAAGTTTTTATGCTAGTTAGCTAATCAAAATTTGTTAAAAACCTAAAATGGGCCTAGAATATTGACGTTCAACGGGGACCATCAAAATGACACAAAAACAAAATGGCGCTAATCTTTGAATTTTGACAATGTCATGTGTGACGAAACTTTGAAACACACCACCCTCATGTTTGGATCCCCATCACATTTGACGTTATCAACAAACCCGAAAATAGCGATATTTTGAATTTTTCACATTTAAACGGTCCTTGTTAATAGAGCTCGTCAGCATTTGGTTAAATGTTGATGACTGTTATGCTTGATAGCTTAATCAACGACTGATCAAACAATCAAACTTCAAATTTGACAAAACACTGACGGGTCGAGAATCGGCTGTTGATGAATGTCTGAAAATTCAAAATGGCACTGAGTGTCGATTTGTGACAATTTCAAATGTCACGGGAACACTGGGTCTTATAATAGGAGCATGACCAAAAAGCGTTTAACGGTATACCTCTGAAAGATCTGATGTAACATCTCCTTTTTTCTCATAGACAACGCATGTAACAAAAAGGGATGTTACAGCGGAGCTTTCAGCAACAGGACTGTAAATCAGTGAACATGATACTTTAATAGACGCTGTAAAAAAACTTTTATTTTTTCACAAAAGATTTTTTTTTAATTAAATTTATTAAATCATTTTATCTTCCATTTTTTTATACGCATTTTTTGTATTTGAAAGTGAAATGATTATTTCTCTCAAGGTGATCCCCTGCTTTTGTGATGCGAATCCGGGTTCTACTTATAACAGCCATTATATTCAGTGTAACTGGTATTTGTAACCAAAAACTTATGGAAATTAGAGGGAAAACGAAGGGATTTCCAAGCAAAAAAGTTAATTTCAATCACTGAACAGAAAACTCCAAGAGTAGTGATTTATACCGATTTGAAACAAAACTGATGTCGCCAATTAACAAATTACCTTTCACCTCCTAAACCCCATACAGGCGAATGAAATTGGTTTGATAAATTTTACCAGAAGTAAGGAAAAATCGACCTTACTTCGGGCACACGAACACGCCCACAACACACCTCTAATGGTTTTTATTCTCAGTGATTTAAACATAGTATCAATTCTTAACCCTAAGGAAGAAGTAAAAATTTTAAAAAAATAACTCCAAAATCAGAGAGGTGAAAGAATAATCCAGGTGTATCGCCACAGAAGAGCGATGTCAGGGGCAGGGGCATTTAGATGTCAATTCACCTAGCAAGTTGGGAGTGTCTTTCTTATCATATATCTTGCAATAGAGGCGGATATTGCTTGTGTGCATAATATGTACATACCGAAGCCACTTTGCATTAGGAATTTTGCATCGACCATTAGTTGGAATATTATTTATTATGCAACAAAGTCCTGCTTTTTCAGGCGATAAATCTCATTAACCATTGAGAGTTGATACTATGTTTTGAGAGTTGATACTATGTTAGTGTGAACTTTTTTGCTTATTCGTGTCTTCTTTATTATTTCCTTCAATATTTTGCACCAAGTATCAATCTCCCTGCATTTCCAGTACTCAAAATTTGAACGTTTTTGCAATGTTTTAAATTCAACAAATGGTTTGGAATCTAACTTTCACAAACTGGAGCGAAATTCTGGTTTGCGTAATTGTTTTGGGGGGCTGACTTTACCACAGAAATTAACATCTTGCCTTCGAAACTCGAATTTAACATATTTTATTTTTTCTTATCTTTTAGAGGAATTCATTTTTTATGTATATTCTTCTTACGGCAGTAGGTTTATTCATAAATTTAGATTTAATGACCGAGTATGCGTCGCCTCAATAAGTAGTGGCTTTTGATGTATGTGAATTTTTTCCTCCCCTAAATAATTTTTTTAACATTTTCTCGATATTATTCCTGCTTGTCTTTTAAATCTTTTTCTGCATGCGGTTGTGGTAGCTATCCATAATTGTATTAAAAATACAATGTGTCGTTTAAGTATACCCATTTTAATTGTATGTCTGTATGTAAGTAGTGTGTAGTAGTGTGTAATAATCATCCGTCAGTATTGAATTTTAGTTGTGTATCTTAATACTAAAACATTGTCGTATTTTTTTTAAGAAAAACTATTTCAGAACATTTATCAATAATAGATGCAAACTTTCCAAATTTACCAACGCTTGCTTTAAACTCATTTAAAATATAAATATAAATGATGTTACAAGTAGAAATTTGTGAAATACGTGTCGTCTGCTTTGTATCTGTGCGCTAATTGAGTATAAATTCAATTTACGAATATGTTACTTTCATTTCCTATTTAATTCATTTTGTATATTCAACAGAGATGAGAAAGAGCCCCTGAAGGATTGCAATGACCGAGCCATCATAGATGGTTCCATGATGAGGAACACGTCCGTGGAGTTTGATGGACGAAGGGTCCACGCTAAAACCGGAGACATCATTGGAAAAAACTCTGCCGTATAAGCAACCGCATCGAATCGACATAAACCGTATTGCAAACGACGAATACGCAATACCATCTGTTATTGTGAAACTCAGACATTATGCAATTGAGTTGTGAAATTCGGAAGAGGAGGAATTATTAAGAATCAGTATTTTTTAACTTAAATACAAACCTTTAATTTCCCGCTTGTGTGACTATGAAATATGCCATTTATATTCTGATATGCATCGTCAAACTAAAAGATCAATTGAAAATCTTGTATAACAGTTGGCCGAACGGTAAAGGGAACGATGCCATTATTTCCGACCTGTAAATACCTGACAGAATTAACTATTGACAAAAATAAATTGTTCTCTCTTTTATATTATAATTAAATGTCTCTCTTTTTGGTGTAAAGATATTTATTAGGATTAAAACTTAATTAAAAAATTGTATTTGAACAAAGTACTTGTGATTCTTTTATTAATTGGCTTTTACTGTCAAAAACATTTTTTAATAAAATATCTTGTTTTCAATGCGTAACTTTTCTCTGATGTACGAGATTTCAGATATTAATATTAAAATGAAAATATCTAAGGATTAGTAATATTAAAAGTTCTTACTCGCCCAATCGTATATTGACTCGCCGTATTATAATGGAAATACTTATTAAAAATGTATAACTTGCCAATATACACCATAAATGTTCCAGAGGTCAATGAACTATTGACAACTTCTGTGATTGGTTTAAATCAGATCCACATAACACAAAAGCTCAGGCAAAAATAATAGCAAATATTTATTTTATACTTTAAAATAATTATGATATCCGGTGTTTATTTCTCAGTAAAAAGACTAAAATAAGATTAAAAACATTCAAAAGAATAACTTTAACAATAATAATTTAACAACTGCCTACTTAATAATATAAAGTAAGTAGGTTTAGTAGAAAAGTATTGCTTTTGCAAAAACTTGCGGACCAATCGAGTTAAACGAATCACGTTAAAACTAACTCCGAAATGGCACCGAATATTATATTTATTTCAGTTAATAATCAAATATACCCATGTATTACTAAGCACAGTGTGACTTTTAAATAATTATGCGAATTGCTTATACTTTTGGTTATTAGGTATTGTATATCCCTAAAATATGAATATGTTATATCATTATTGATTTCCGAGTATAATATTTTGATCATCCATATTATCACACAAATATATTCATGTACTTTCTTTCTATTGGATTCTAGCGCTAGCCGTAAATATAATACGTAGATCTATTACTGTGATTGTTCTGAATAGCTTAGTCTTTTCTTTTCACATACCTATCAAAAAATGTTTAATCATTTACTGGCTTATGTATACGTTTAAACAAAGAAAAATCATTCTGGACACGCCAAGGAATCTACAACTGGTGTGTTCAGTCAAAGTTATGCTCTTCAAAACGATTACCATGAATATCCATTAGCAATGTGGAATAATTGAGATCATGTTTTCAGTCTACTAAATAATTAAGTAATGATGATTGTAGATAAAGTGAAAATATTATGCATATGCTTAGCTTGAGTAAGATTCCAAAGAAAATAGAAACACAAATAATAGATTCACCGTAAAGATTTCTGCACACAGTATATTTTTCGGATTAATTGCCAAAATTATCAATAAATTAAAATAAACTCAAAATAAAACAATCTCAAAACTACAAAAATTCTAACACTTTCATATTTGTTGTTGAAATGTTATTTAAAATCATTGAATTTCATTTTTTTTCTGGTATGCGCTACAAATATTTTCCAAATAAAATATGATCCAATGCGATTAAATATTTAAGCCGCTAAAAAAGAAATTGCCCTCTACTTTCAGTAAGAGCAAGATTTCAGCTATGTCATATTTTTTTAATAAATTTAGATTATAAAGTTACCTAGTTCGTAAAAATATTATTTTTTTACATCATAAAATTGTTTTGTGATTTCGGAACGGAAGCTTGCATTTTTTTTAAGAAACCATTTACCATTTAAAAATAATTTTAACTATATCAGCTTTTAAGTTTTGTACGAAAAATTTTATTTGTATTTATTTAAGCGTCTATAATTTCAACTTAACTTAATTTAAGTGTATTAGTATTATTTGATTGTTGCAAAAGATGAATTTAAAAACAACCATGTAAAACTTTTATCTGTAAAACTATTCTGAGTAACAAATTTAAGCTTGAAATTACTAGAAAAGAATTATGTACTTAGCTTTTATTGTTGAATAAAAATAATATTTTAATAAATATTATTTGCGGGGTTAAAAACTTTTATTTTTTGTATTTTTTTCCCATTTTGCTTATTTTTTTATTCTTTAAGAGGGATATAAATTGCCTAGTCAAGAGGAAACTTAAAAGAGGAGTAAAAATTCTTTTGTGTAACCCCTAGGAAGAATATATTTTGACTAAATAATATGTTTTCATGTGTCTATGATTACCTTATTAAATAATTTAGTTAATTATTATAAATGCAGTGTTTATCATTAAAATAAATGTAATGGCTTCTCAAATTAATTAAAAAAAAATTATACTTGACTAATCCAAAGGTTACAGTATTGTTTATTTTTATCAGAAAGGTATCTATAAAACTTTATCAGTGTCACTGATAAAATATTTACTCTTTAAAAAAAAACAAGTTGTATTGTTGTAGTGTTTTTTGAAAGAATTTTATTATTATCGAAAAATATTTGACTGGATGCACTTTCGAAAAGAATGTAATAATATTGAAACCTTTTTTAAAGCAACTTTAGAAAAGCATTGGTTCGAATAACTACATCTTTCCGTGTGATAAAACATTCATTTCAGCTCCATTAATGTTTAATTTATTCTAGTAACAGCAGCTTATCATAAAAGGAAATACGATAATTATGGGGTATTGTCCGCCTGTAAAAAACTGTTTAGTTTAATGTGTGTACCTCATTTATCCATTTGAAGTTTTATACAACTAAGTGCATTGTTTATATGTGAAGTGGAGAAAATGCTTAAATAAAATAAATTTTTAAATAAATATTTTCAGTCTTTCCATTTCAAATACACTATCATGAAGATGAAGGTATGTACCCACATGCAGTACGTCGAAAGAATGCTAGATGAAGGAAGAGGTGGACGACTGCGTGGACGGGTTAGGTTAGGTTAGAAGCAGGACAGGAAGGGCTGAGAACTGGCGGCGAATGGCGAGGGACTGCATCCAGTGAAGAGCACTTGTGGAGGTCAAATTCTACCCCAGGATGTAGCGCCGTGATGATGGTCAGATGATGACCCAGTATGTTGTAATGATGTATAAATGTGAACGAAGACAGACAGAGTTGTGTAGCGGTACACCCTGGTGTGATAGTTAGTTAAATAAATGTATGGATTTTTAATATAAGATGCTTCGAAGAACTAGCATAATTCATTCTTTTGACACCGATGCGCTGTCAGGAAACAAGCCAAATGCGCGCCCAATATTTGTGCATGGTTGACATTTTCCACATGAGAATTCTTCTACTGGGATTTGACCAACTTTTCGGTAGCCATTTTAATGTGACTATCGTAGACAAACCTTATTTTTTTATTCATTTAAATAAAGAGAGGGTCGATTGTTATACATACTTCAAATTATTTCTGCAAACAAAAAGTTTTGAAGATAAAAAAAAAGATCTTTTGTTCTTAATACTCATTTATTTTATTTTACAAAGATATTATATTACACTACACATAATTAAGTAAATGCTGGAATTAATTAAATATAATTTCATCCGATAGAAAACATACAATTGGTTGCTGGTTATTTACAAAGGTGACATAACTATACATTACATGAAAGGTATTCATTCAATATTTCATAAGCATTACAAATGTTTGTAACAAATAGTATTATGATGATCACATGGCCATTCTATGAAAAAGTTTAGTAAATAAATAGAACATTATAAGTACATGTAGTTTATGAAATGAAAATATTATCCATATTGTAACAAAATCATTTATAAAAGTATGCTCCAAAATATTATTGCTTTTCTTTGTGGCACCAGTAATCTTTTGCATTATTTTTAAAACAGAGTTAGGTAATTTCATTTATGTGATAGAGGCAACAGTCTTTGAAGGACGAAAATCAATTTCTGTTGGCGTTCTGATCGCAAATAATATTGATTATTCAGATATGTAACTAGAAACTAAACTGAATCCTTGAAATGTTAAAGGTTTAACTTCCACAGTTGAAAAAATTTATGTGTACTACCATTGGATAATTAGGCAAATATATAATATTTTACCTAGCGTCAATATTTGTTGTGAAAAATCACATCAAGGGCGCTATATTGTTTTATAAGGATATTTTTAAAAACAACATGACAAAATGGCAGAATTTTATTTGGTGTTACTTTTTAAGTTATTGTGTACTTATACAGTTCAAATCTTTTCGGTGACAAGTATTATTTAACAGATGCATGCACTGTCAAACACACCTTACTTTATTCATAGTAAAAAAGAAGCAAAAATTTCTTAATATTCAATGATTAAAAATTCTAAATATTATTTTAAAGATAAACATATAAAGATAACATTAAAAGTTACACAAATGTATATTTATATACAAATTCCCAAACCATTCCCCGTTATAAATTTCTTGCTTTTTACTTAAAATTGGTTAGAGCAACCAATATTCTATAAAAGATGTTGATTTCTTCGCAAATCCAGTACGGAAGAAAAAAACTATAGAAAAACATACAACTCAACGAAGTGTTATATTCTCACATCAAATTTCTTTAATCTAGCAAACAAAACAAGCACACTTACTAAGCATTATTTTAAACATAACATAAACGCCGTACAAATATTAACAATAATCAATTAATAACTATGAGATTTCCAAAAGAAGCGAGATTACTGGAGAAATTATATAAAAGATAGTCAAGGATTTTGAAAAGCTAACTAAAAATAATTAGAGTTTTAAGGCTGATTTTTTTTTACAGATTTACATAAATTCTAAATAAACTTCAAAAGTACATAATTTGTAATTATTTATGATCTATTTATTATATTCAAGAAATTAGGTTTAATTTTTATTTTTTTAAATCAATGGAATAGAGATGTTAATGTTTAGGTTTTTAGAAGTTTTATTCAAGAAAACAGCAACAAAAAATTAGTGTAAATTTGACAACTTCATGAGTATTTAAAAATATAGAGAAATTAAATAAAAATCTACATTTACACTTACTACATGTAATTTGTTTCAAATTCATAAAGAATTGTTCTTAGTTATTATTTTGATGTATGATTTTTACAAATCATAGAAACACACTCGCGTAATAATAAATTATTGTAGTGTATTATTTTAGGTTCATGGCACTGCAATATGGTATTGTACTATGGAATATATTTATGGATGGGAATCAATGATCTATTTTACAAATTGAAATTATATAAGTAAAATTGCAGCTTATTACACCTTCCGGACTGTGGATTTTGAAGAAGCTAAATATATAGATTTAGAATTCCTATGAGAAAACTCAACTTTATAAAACTAGATCAATTCTCGAACAGTAAAGTCTAATCAATAAAATATTTATTATTAGATTTTTAAGTATAAATTATTGATGATTATCAAATTAAAATACAAATGTAGATAATTATTAATATAAGTAGATTATTCTACACAAAAATAAGTTGTTCTCCCTGCATATTTTAGACAGCAATCATAGAAGGTAGTTTAAACATAGTTCAAACTTAATTTTAATACAAAACCTAAAAACCTTTTTTTGTGAATACCTCACAAGAGTCAGAGTTGCTCCCAACTATCCAGCGCCAATGGCACAGATGTCACAGTATCCCCAATCGGGGTATGGTAAGAGGCTCAAAGGGTATGTGATGGGGAAGTTGGGAAGTACCTGGCTAATCAGATCAAGTCACCAAACACGGCTAAAGACATTTCAAGCAATGTTTCGATTCTGAATGGTGGACTTTCATCAGGGCGATACTGAGAGTATCTACAACTCTGGACATGGCTGTTTTGATCACTTATTCTTGCTAATCTTGAAAATTAGTTTGTCTGTAAGTTACAAAAGTGGTTAGTTAAAAAATTACATTTTAAAATAAATAAGGTAATTATTTGTTAAATACATAACATGGTCATTTACAAAACAAATGACAAACTATATTACATATACGTGTAAATGGTACATTTAAATCTCTGTTTTAATGTGTTAGCCATCTTTATTCTGGAGAACACACTTACTTCATAGAAGAAAACAATCAAAATATTTTATTTTTATAAATTGAGTGTTCCGTTAAATAAATAATGAACATAATTTTTTATGTACTCGAGATTTGAGAATTCATGTAATATATTTCCTCCTAAACTGTTAATTAAATAAATATTAGCAATCACGAAGGTCATGTAAAATATAAACCGATTTTAAATAAACAAACTATAATTATTGCACAAAAAATATCCACTAAATGATTACAATTATATTGCAAAGCTTTAAAACTAAATTCCACTCAAATATATTTTTTAATTATACTTCATAGAGTCATTGAAACTATGCAAATTTGTGAAAAATATGATTTCTCTTTGGGGACAACAATCATTTCACAATAATTAGTAGATAAATATTGATCCAAAATACATTGGCAATCAGAAAACACAGTAAAAATAAAATGATTAAACTGCAAACAAAATTTGCTATCACACAACACATCCCATTGTTTCTCTTAAATTATCATTATTTATGTACAAATTAAAGAAATAAATACATTCAAAGTGAAAATTCTAAAGACACTGCACACATTCTTAACTAACTTATAAGAAAGATTATGATTATCATTGTCAAGTTAGGCAATACCATAGATAATACGTCTCTCAAGAGCGAAAAGTGACTGCAAAACAGCAATCGCATCATGCTGAGATACCAGATTAAATGAATGCATAAAAATATGATTTACGGACAAATAGGGTACAAACTAAATTAAGTTTTTCTGGACTTAAATATTGCTTTACCTTTGTTGAAAACTTTTTTTTATAGTGAATACCGCACAAGAGTCTCAACTGCTCCCAACTGTCTAGAGCCGGTGAGACTATGGCATCCCCACTTGGGGTATGTTGTGAGGTTGAAGGTAGTGGGGAGGGGAAAGAGGAAGGTTGGGAAGTACTTGGCGCTTCAGATCTGGTCACCAAACACGGCTAAAGCCATTTCAGGCAACGTTTCAAATCTGAATGGTGGTCTTCCACCAGGGCGATATTTAAAGTATCCACCACTCTGGAACGTGCAGTAAATATACTGTATGTTATTTTATGTATTACGACACAAATTAATTAAATAAAATTTATTTGCACACGCCGGGCTTGAGCCCGCGACCTCTGAATTCGTAGTCGAGCGTCTTACCACTCGACTAAGCAGGCAGGCGAATATTTTATTTAAATGGTGGTTTAATTTGGTATCTCAGAATGGTGAAATTGCATTTATTCGGCTACTTTTCACTCTTGACTGACAATATATTTGGACTCCTTTCAAACATGTCCATGTTATGTACATAATAATATTGCCTGCAGAATTCTCTTTCTGATAGCAGTCAAATTCACCTCCGGGGCCTACACACATATCTCATATTGTCACTAAAAGTGATTTAGGCAGATGATGGAATTCACAGGTATGATCAAGATGATCTATGGAAAGTCTCTGATCATTTAAACAGCAATATTTGTCGGCAACCAGCAAACCACAAATTTACAAATGTCTACATTCCCGGCTGTAGTAAATCAAAAAACACCCGTGCGCCGCATCAGGGCTGTCGTTCGAATAAGAATTGAGAATATACGTAATAATAAAAACAATTACAATCATTTGAATTGTTTACATTCATAGTACCTACTCAAATTTAAAAAACATTATTATTATATTGCGTTCTTCATTCAATGGTTGGTCAAAAATGTGTTATGAATGTAGCTTTGTTTAGTAGTCAATGGTTCATAATTTAAATAAACAAAATAAAAAATTATCAGACATAATATTGTGAATTTGTCATGTTAAAAATGTTAATATCATTTGTATATTCATTTGAAAAAGTATGCAAGCGAATGATCGGTGAATTTTAAAAAGGTCAGTTTGTTTTGTATCTCAGGAAGGTACTCTTATGTTGATGAAACTCGGGAGTTGTCACCACTACATACATTATCATGGAAAATCCCAAACGTCTTAGATTTACAAATAAACTCTTCTTTTTTTTAATTTAAAATTCATCAAATTGAAAATGATGTTATTATTAAGTTCTGCCAGTTTCAGTTTGTTGTCAAAAATATCAACATTTCTTTAGCAGTCAAAAATGTAAAAAATTTGTCCGCCAATTCGAGATCATAATTGCTTTGGGTACCGATCAGTTGCAACATATTTTAATCATTAACTTAATATTATTAAATCATTTAAAATTAACAGATATAACCCGTAAGTGTGATACAGTACAGAAGATGCCAGAAGTGAAATTAAAATTAGTCTGAAAGAGAATTTTACAAACATGTGAACCTTTATGCATTCAATTTTTTTTTTTTTTTCATATTTAACACCCAAAAGGGAATTTAAAATTAACACAATGTTACCGCAAAACTAATCAAAAAGTAATATCAACATTAAAAAAAAAAAAACAACTTAATATCATTAAAACAGTATTATGTTGTATCCATTTGGATATTTGGTATAAATATTTAAAATTGCACAAAATAATGTCATCGATGAGCGGAATGAAATAGAACAGGTTGAGAAAACAGTTCATAATAAGATTAATCAACTTTTTTCATAACAATTATTGAATGCAGTGGTCAATGAATTGAGTTTTTGACATTCTCAAAATAGTCGATCGGGCTCAATAATATAATAATTATTGTATGGACATTAGTAACTTTAATTATTCCTAACAAAGGTTTAGACTTCAATACCGTCATTGGATCCCTTGGAATTTTTGACACGTAATTTGTTTTCTTCGTTCATCTTGGATTTCTCCGTTCTCGTGTGCCATACATACACCTTCGTGCACTTATCCGCTAACGGCTCCAACTCGTCCCTCGTTATGAGTTGCCGCAATATCTCACTTTCCTGGAAAAAAAAAACATAATTTTTAATAAATGTTGATAAGATAAGTATATCATATGTATATCATCAGTGCTATAACCCTAAGAGTCTTAGCCGCCTCTAGGAAATGCCTGCACTCCTGCTGGTCATCTGCTGTTTTCCTCCACAGTTCCTTATGCCTAAGGCTGCGGTGTTTGCTTGTTTAGTAATTATTTATTTATTATAAAACCAAAAACATAAAATCAGTTAGTGCCCACACGGGGATTTCAACTCCATTCTGTCTAAAAACCATAAACCTTCTCAAATGATGAAACATAGGACATGTGTGTAAAAAGAAATGGATTAAAATAAAACTCTATACGAGATAAATATGCAAAGTTGCCCTATAGTTATATCAGCAAGGAAAAATAAGATGAGTCAAGACATACCTACAGTACGATTCAGTATTTGATAAAAACACAAATACAACAGGGTGACTGTACTCATTTGGTTATTAGCTTATTTTGATTCAATCCCTTCTTTCAGCACACAGATGAAGAAGAGACAATACAAGTTTTCACAAAAGCTGAATTTTGTCTTGAGAAGTACGTTACCAACATTAGAACTGTTGCCTCAACTAATAAAGGCAATTATATTCATCAATTTAACTTTAAAACTTTCTTTGCGAAAAATTATCCCTAATTTTGTCAGTTTTTGTTGATTACAGAATATTAACCATTAGGTTGCTGAGAGTCTATATATAAACATTCCCAAAATGTAACAATATTTTCATTTACATTTTTTATAATATGTACTTATTAAAACTATTTTGTTTAATCACCAAAAAGAATTAATAAAATCGGTTAATATTTGGGTGAGTTATAAGTTATTTTCTTGAACCTAATATAATATTTTCAGGTGGATTTCTCCTCAGCATTTTAGACACAGTATTGAAAAAAATGTCCGGCCCTAGGTTAAGTAAAAAAAAAATTCTTTGGCTTTTTGACGACCATTGTGAGTTGACTTTTTTCATGACAACATTGTGAACAATTCTTGTCAAGAAAAAAACTACACAACTGCTCTCTGCCGACAGCAACTAGAACTATATATATTTTTAAAATATATTAAACTTATCAAATCGATGATTAACGCCATTTCGAACTTGTGACATTTGATTGTCTCCCGTTAAACGCCGATTCTCGGCCCATTTTAGGTATTTGATCAAATTGTGATCAACCAACAAGCATAATAACATCTTGAGTTTGAAACACCCGATAAAGGTTTTTTTTTTACGTACTGTTTTTCGGACCAGTCATAAATATAATAGATAAGAGTGCTTGCTACAAACCTGATAGCCCGCCTGTACTTTATGCGTAAACACTGCTTTGGGGTTCTGCTTAATAAGGGTCAGGTGTATGGCGAAGCCGGCCATGTCGATGGGGAAGGGGCGCTCGGGCCGCCACACTGAGTTGAAGCCCAGCACCTTGTCGCCCGCCTCGCTGACTAGCGGTCTCTCCACCATCATGCCGCCTACCAACCCCACGGGCCACACCCCCACCTTGTGCACCTTTCGCATCTAAAAGTGAATTTATTATTGTTAATAAATTCATAAATATAATAATAATGATGTTAGGATGCTTATTATCACCTTCCCAACATCTTGATATATCCAACCATGAAGAGATAAACCAATAGAAGTGTGTTGTTTACGTGTCTGTGTGCCCGAAGTAAGTAAATTTCTTTCAAATTGGTATAGACCACACTTCTATTAATTTTCTGTTCATTGAAAACAAACAAGTAAGTCGTTAGTAATAAATGTTAGGTAGGTACTCGAAATTGAAAGTACGAATATAAATTACAAAATAATGGGTTTTTTTTCATTTTTATAAATCAACAATGGATGCGATAAACTTGCAGTCATTGGTTTATAAAAATGAAGTGTTGGGTCAATAGAATATTAAAATTTGTAAAATGCATTCATGTATTCATCTATCTTGATAAATTTTATAGTGAACATTTTTTTTTATATTTCTTTAATCACCATATAAAACAAAAAGAAAATTACAACATGTTCATGTTTGAAGTCATTATTTATCAATCAACCAAAACGAACAATAATTATTATTACCAATAAATGATATGATCAACTACACATGCTGCACAAAGTCGCAGCAGTATAATGCTGCTAATTTGTTAGATCCCCAATGTACTACATATCACTAGATTAAAATATTTAACCCGTGGAGTACTGAATTGTAAAATATTGATTTTATAGTGTAAAATACTGATTTTGTCACATTTACGGCTTTAAAAGTTCAGCGATGGGAATAAACTGTTCATTGGAATTCAATCAATTTTATTCTCTAATATGCATTATGATGATATCAGTAATGTTGGTAACGTGTTTTATGATATTTTATATTAACGAATAAAAAAATATTTAATTAGGAAGAAAATATAATGTTTTGGCGAACATAGGCCATAATTTTTTTCATGACTGCTATGTTGATGCCAACCTCGTTGAATTTACTTCTGATAGAAGAAATGGTTGCATTCTTTAATATATTTTTTTTAAATTAATTAGTTCGGGTTATGATTGGTTTGCCACATTTACCAACTGTACTCCCTTTCCCAATTTGTCCTTTAATTCTGCTTACAGAAACCCTTGTAATATTTCATTATATTTTCTGGCGATTTCATTGTAATATATTTTCTCCTCAGTTATAAGATATTTATTAGTAATAGTTTTTTTTCTAAATATGTCTATGGTCATACCCGTGATGATGTTTTAATTTAGAATTGAGTTGAGAAATCGAAATTATCTTTGAAATGCCTAAAAATATTCTTAAAAATGACACAATAACAAGTAAGAGTCGGTAACTGCAGAATATTGTTATATTTACATAATTGAATCATAAAAAACTCAAAACAAACACTAAATTTGATAGAAAACTCAAAAATAAATAAATTAATGGGTAAATGGTATTGTGATAACGCACTATGATATGTTGAAATGTCACCAACATAGTGACAATTCAGTGTTACCCACAACAGAAACATATTGTTATAAGCTCTCATTATATGTATACATATCTCTGGCAAAAAATATATTAATAAATTACATGTCAATATAATATGATGACAAAAACAATAATCATTACTTCAAACGTCGAGGTAGTCTAACAAATTGATCAGAAACTGTAGTACTGTAAATTATGATTTAGTAAATATATAAGAAGAGTATTGAATTGGTGAAAAAATTAAACAATTTGGACTTACCTCTTCGAATAACTTGAGCGCATAAGTGTTGTCATCGTCCATGAAGAACACCACCCCGTTAAGCTGGTCCTTGGTGAGGCTATCCCTCAGCCAGCTGAGCCCCGCGTTGCGCTGCTCCACGCCTCTCGCCTTCATCCAATGAGGTTCCTTTATTAGTGTCAACGGCAGCGCGAGGCAAGCAATGATCGAGCCGGGAAGATGAGGGTGAGGCAGAAACAGAACAAACCAAAACACAATGAACTACCCAACAAACTTCTAGCTAGGGAATGCATATTGAAAGAACACAGACACTGAAGAAATCACCACCAAGTGTGATACCCTCTGGGGCTTTTAGACCAATCAAAGTGATGTCTGTTCAAGAAAGAATTTCGATATTCTTTGATCAATTTAACATCGAGCTTTCTTTGCACACACTCCTATTGGTGCATCTCTTCAGTTAAACCAGGATTATTGATCAGTAAGCACACAACACTTGAAGTCTTTTTGTTGGAATCTACAAAACTAAACAAGATTCCTGTTCCCAATTTTAGATGAATCAAATTTAATGATGGTATGTGTAAATTGGTAACTTTGAGAAAAAAAAAATAATATGACAACTTTAAGCAGCTCTTATGCAAAGTTACCAATTTCACATTCAACGTTGTTTGTTGGGATCATCAGTATGGGTACAAAATTATTATTTTTTAACTCTAAAACAAAGTAACTCAAGCCTAAGAGCAAACGTCCAAAAATTTTGTGGTAAATCAGTGAAACCAAAGAACAGTGTTTTTCAAGGACGTGCCATGACTTTTTTTCAAATATTTTTTAAGAAAGTTTAAATTTTAAAAAACATTTTTGTACTCACTTTTATACAAAATCATTTTAAAAGTTTAGGTTAGGTTCAATGGTTTAATTTTATGATTACAATATAAAGTTATTTTTCACAATGTTCATTGTAAGGAGAGTTAGACAAAAAACTGAATATCTGTGAAATAATTATGTTTTTTTTATAAAAAGGAAGACAAACATTCCCGGGTTATGAATAACCAGACAATATTTGAAAAACTCCTACGGCCATCATTATAAGCGGTAAATGTTGCTATTAAATGATGGAGGACTTAGCTAGCAGAGAAATTGAACCCACAACGCCTGGGTGGGAACCTGACGCAATTATCAACTAGGCTACTAACCTGTAACCATAAACCTTAAACATTGAGCTTAACCTAAACTTTTCAAAACGATTCTGCAGAATACTTGAGTACCAAAATTTGTTCCGTAAATACAAACTTGATTTGGAATATTGAAAGAAAATTCGCGGCACCCCACCAATTGTTGAAAAAATTAGATTTGGATTTCAGGCCAGATTCAGAACTTGTTTTAGAAGAAAATAATCTTTTCAAAGACAGAATGTAACAACACACCATGGATTCATCATCATCTGTGATATGTTAAATCTATAGTATGAATATGTGTTAATATATCTGCAATCCTTTTGAAATCTTTAGTGATTTTTATTTTCAATCATCTTTTTCTTTTTTAGTACACATTTCTTGGGAAGTTTTTTTTTGCAACACAGTGATGTTAATATATTATACTATTTAAAACATGTTTATTTTTACTTGTAACAACTAAATTGACGTTTACATTATAACAAAAACTATGTACAATGTGGCCTTAGAGTGGCGTACCCCAGTAAGGATACTTTTTTAACTGTAAAAAAAAACGAAAAATAAAAAAAATTATACATGTATGTGATAATGTAATCTTTTAAAGTAATTTTGTAGATTTCAATGTTAAAGACTAAGTAATGTGGTGTCTGAAGAAACAGTTAGTGAATTAGGTAGGAGTATAACAATAATGAACAAAATACTTTGTAATCATCATGAGTGGTATGTATTTAGTAAACTGTATGGGGGATTTCTACAATGCAACTGGTTTGAAAGATAGTGACTTTTGAAGACAAGATAGAAATCAATTATAAACATGGTGTTCATAATCCAGTGGTATAAACGAAAAACTTGTAACCCTATAGTAATATTCAGTAGAATTATTACACACCATAAAACTTGTTGAAGAGGGTGCTCTAAAATAGTTCTTCTCAAACATAACAGGGTTAAAATCTAAAAATATTTTCATGGATCCCTATTAGTTTTGGGCAGTGGGTTTCTACTGCGGTATCATAGAAAAATACTACAAATTTTTAAATGCAAAACTTCAATACAAGCAAATTATTTTATTTTCCAAAACAGAATTTTTTTGACCCCCTGGCAGGAGTTACAAGACACTTTGAGTGTGGCTGCCCCAAGTTTGAGAAGCACTGCTGAAAATTATGAAAAATGCGGGTAATCTAGATTTTTAGGCACAAGCTATTATTTTATAGATATATGAATTATTATGTTTTCCGTTTTTATTACTAGGACACCATGTTTAGATAAGAAGTATGTTGAATAAATAACATAATTAAAATAGATTTGATAGTATGCAACAAAGGGTCAAGGGATCAAATGCGGCTTGCACAATTGAGCCCTACATTCACTAGAAGCATAAATGTAGAGTTATCTTTACGAAGTAGATAAGTGTAGAAACTTTCAAGCAACTAAATCTCAAGCGGAACATAATTTATTAATTTAAGTATGGGAACATATTATGTTGAAAGTTTTATTAGTCACCAGAATGTTTTAAAGCTTTTGTAAAAATTTGTTACTGTTTTTTAATAATTGTTTTGTGCATTAGGTAATTCATGTTTTAGTATAACTTTTGGTTAGTACACAATGATAAAATATTTGAGCGAAAATAATTATCCACAAAAGTAATTTAAACCTTTCTTGCTATTCAATTTTTAGTTAATTTTGAGTGAAGGCTATTATGTCTTTTTAACACCTTAAAAACTGATACAATAAATATATTGTTATAAAATGCTCAAAAAAATCAAATAAAAAAAAAAAAACAATAAAAACCACCATCCTCAAACAAGCTTGATAAAGCATGTATCTGCCAGGTACAAATTTATTGACGACAACCTTTAACATACTGCAGTAGTCTATGGTAAAAAAAACATTGTAAACATCTACTTCAGAACACGGCCGAGAATATCAATTGAGTGGATTCTTGTTCAAACTATGCAGATGATTGTGTTCACATAAGAGAGATGCTCAAAATTCTAGTCAAGCACTCTGTGTAAACAAATTCTGAATAAGTAAATTACCATTTCCAGTGAATACATCAATACCTCGTTGCATCAGTTTTAATTTCCACTGCAATCATTCATATAGATGACATTAGATTGGTCAATGCAGTCTAAATAGTCTATAACGACATTGTTTCAACAGTCACTACTTGACGATCGTATTGCAGGTTTTCGTGAATAGATTAATACAATGACATGATTTAAGATTTTTGAAGCAAAAGCCTTGTGTTGTTTTTTAAGGTTTTTAGAAATGACATGTTTTTTTTTTCATTCTTGAGCCTACAGTTTGGACAGATTTACAGTGTCCAACACCTACCCTGATGATGGACCCTGTAAGGTTGCCCAAAATGTTGGCTTAAGGAGGAGAAATCGCTTTTCAGTTCAAATTGGTTCAACGCCTCTAAAAACAACCAACATAAATAATATAAAATAATTCAAGATCGGTGTTTGATTTCTTACTAGCGAGGCAACTCATTTATATTAACCTATGTCAATAATTGTTTTGGGAATGTTTCGTTTTCTTTTGTGTTGGCGCTGTTAATTTTTGTAAATACAGTAATTCTTGTCAATGTTTATAACCTTGTAATTCTTGAAATCCTTTAAATTCTCATATTTTATGTAATTCTATAGATTCTCACTGTGTATTTTTTTTCCACTATGTCATCAAGCTTCTTAAAGTATCTTAGCAGGAAGAAATTTTTGCAATGGTAATAAATTTTCTAGTCATTTAAATGTAAAAAAATTCAACCATCAAAGCATTAGTGGTTGTTAAGATGGTTGAATAGATCTAGAAGTTGTGCTTTCAATTGCAAAATAATCTATATAGGCATTTAGGTCTGAGCCATGAAACTATATGAATTGCTTAGTTAGGTAAAAGTGAGTATATTAAAGAAAAATTGTAATAATTAAAAATGAGCTAACTTTGTGATTGTAATTCAAGTTTGTAAAGCGAATGCTTGTTTATTTAGCAATTAAAGCGCTGGAAGTTACTGATTACAATAGGACATTACTTATTGACTACACTCAATCAATTTACAAAAATGATTGGTTCTTAATCAATCACAAGCAATTGAATTTCGACGAACACAAATTTACTTATCCATAGTTTTTATCATAGAATGTATAATTATATATTGACAGTTATTAATTATTAAAAAAATATTAATAATATTCAAACAATATTAGAAAACACACACAGAAAAGAAAAAAAATTAGGTTGTGACCGAGACTCAAACTCGGGACCTTTCTCTTGTCAGGAGGATGCTCTCCACAGTCGGTCTACCGAAAAATTATTTCTCACACATTTCTTGAAAATCACTAATATTAATTTTTGTGATTTGCATCTATCTTTGTGTTTATCAAAGATACTAACTAAAATAAATCACAAAAGGTGGTGTTTTGGCGTAAATCTTTAAATATTAATTTTAATTTTAAAATAACTGCTGAATACTTTTATTAAATTGTTAAGATGAAATGGTCACTAACGGTTGGCTTAAGAATCTTGTTTTTTTTCGTTCTCGCCACAAGGTGGGTGTACTGCAGGGTGGTTTGCTTGAGGAAATTCTCCACCAGAGACGTCTTCTGCTCAGAGTCTTCTATAATGATCCAGTGGAAGTTTTCCAGCCACATTACAGTCTGGGCTAGCCTGAAAATAATTCATAATTTAAGTAATTTTGCAATGGCCACATTAAATAAAATTGTGACATAGAGAAATAGGGTTAAGTGAAGGAAAAAAAAGTGGGAAGGGGTTAAAAAATTCTAGTTAATAACATGGATGAAGCATTTCACAATAGTGGGTCTATCATAATGGCAATACTGAAAGTATCTACCACTGTGAAACAAGTAATAAAATTAACAAAACAATCATCATGTTGTTACATATTATTATTTACTTTGTTATAAATAAAATTGCATACTATGCTTCTCTTTAAAATGAATGCTTGTGTAGAAAAATTAAATATACGTTGAGAAATAATATTCATGGGAAATAATACAAAGAAATACATTAAATATTTATAGTAAAATCACATTAAATATATATTATATTATATTAATAACATAAAATTATGTAGTGATCATATTTTATTGTTTTAATTTAAAAATTATAAATAGTTTAACTAATGCATGCAAAATTCAATGCTATAATTATACATATATTATAATATCTAGTGCTCAGAGTTGAGTTTGTGGTTACAAAAATTGAATCTGATTAAAATTTAAATATTAATTGGAAGGTGGCGGAAGTAATATACTAGTTAGGGATAATGTAGTTATAATTATTACGCATTCAATAAAATATTTGTATACATCCTAACATAATCACAATATTATAGTTATCAAAGCTAATCTTGGTTTGTAACAGTTCTAACTTGGGATAAAAACACCATTGCCTTTACACAGATGTGAGTAAAGAAATAGTGAAATTACTTTTGCATTCGCTTTTCGATTACTGAGAGCATTTCACAAGAATGTGATTATTTATTTATTTATAAATTAACGGACTAAAATCCAATTACAAAAAAACATACAAAAAAAAAAATGAGAAAAAAGAGCTATAGAGAAAGAACAGCACATACATAATATTAAATGAAGCGATGACCAAAAATAGGACAAAATAAACAAAATAAAGTCTTGACATTCTGAACATTGGAGAATGATATACATAATTAGTATAGTGATGAATGAGGAACAGCAATTCATTGTTTTTTAGTCTACGGCAAGGAATGTTGAACTGGTTAGAAGGTGAGTCTATAAAACAATTAATCATTTTGAAAATGCAAATTAAATCAAAGTCTTTCCTGCGCTTTTCTAATGAAGAAATTTTAAATGATTGTTCAAGTTCATCATCTGAATAATCGCCTCCTTCTCGCCCTAATCTCCATGCAATTCCGCGTAAGAAGCGATGTTGTACGGATTCAATATGATGAATATGAAAGGTATAGAAAGGGAACAAATAACACTGACATATTCTAGATGAGGGCGAACTAATGAGCAGTAAAGAGTTTTTAGGCTCTTTATATTCTTAAAGTCACATGCAATTCTATTGATGAATCATGGTATCTTCTTCCAGAGAAAGAATATTGCAGACATTATTTTGCCTCGTAATGAAACCAATGCAGTACAGTTAAGATGTTAAAATGTTAAATACTGATTTAAATAACAACAATACTTCAATTGGAATATAACTTACCTACACTATATGTATTATGTAAATATAAAATCAAAAACTTGAGGTACTTTTTAAATTCTTAGTAAAATGTTGGTGTTTGACAAAATATCATTAATTAGAAATAAGTATCAATGACTTATAAGTCAGTCAACCCTGAAATCTCCAAGGTGAGAACACTATCATTGAATGAGTAAGAATAAAAACTCAATGAAAGTCGTGACTTGTCGACATGAGAAATAATAGGCACATTCATTACTTGGTAGATAGTATTAGATCATCGTAAATACCTTGTAAGTTCGGCTTTTTGTACTGGCCGGGCGTAAGTCGGGGTGATGGCGTATATCGTGGGAAGATCTGCATTCCTACCCTCCTTCCTGTCATTGGCGCACTGACTCCTGTTACTGTATGAAAACAATAAATACAATGAGGAAACTGCCAAAAAACACACAAAACTCGTCCGTTTTTTCAAGTTCATCTCGTGAATCATGGTGGTTCGGGAGTAATTACTACTCAACGGGAATAAACTTAGCATCACGGGCTGTCCGGCACTCAACACAACACATCCATTATCATATAAATGCAAATAGACACGGCACGCGAGTACATTTCGCAACCACAAGCATTGCACATCGCGGATCTCACCTGAAGTGGTTGAGAAGTGTCAAAAACATCAAACAAATGTCATTATTCGAATATTAAGATTTGCTGTGGTCTATGGTCTGCCGGCGGGGAGGGGTTGCCAGGTGGCTAAAAACGACGTACCTAGCGAAAAACTAGCGGGAACATAAATCGATATGAAGAGGTGCCTGCACCTGACTTTTGCGCGTACAATGAAATACGTCGATCATATTATTATATATTTTAGGATAAAATACACTTGAAAATAGTTGTATGAGTTAATTCAGTAAAAAAATACAAAATTAACGAACGTAATGGTCTGTGACTATGGGGTAGGTATTTAGATATGTATGTAATTCGCGGAAATTATATCATTTATAAACAAGCATGTTATTGAACTATGCAAGTATAATATACCTACTTGTACAGTATTATATGCTTGGGGACTGCTAACATTATAGGTCTGAAGCGCCATTTTGTAAAGTTTCCACCAGAGCACTTAAAAGTTTGTTTTTTTTACAATTAAATTCATAAGTCTTTACCTGGTTGGATTTTGAAAAATAAAGTTAACTCAGATAACTCAGTGCTCTCACTGAATTACCCTGAAGGGACAAAAAGCTAAGAGTCCCAAACTTGTGTCGCTTGATTCAAGCCTTCTCCCATTTGGTAAATATTTTTAAGATGGCTGAGGAGCCACAAGTCATCAGAATCAAACGAGAGTCAGATACAAATAGCTTTTAAAGTTAATATATAACGTATGTATACAAAATGATTTTAGACTATTAAGATGGTTTTCATTTGGGATCCTGCAGTTCCTCCTCACCATGGACCAAACATTTAGATATTTTAACATCTGCCCTGTACGATAGCCACTGTAATCCCTGATCTATATATGAGCTTGCTTTGTCTCGCCTGCACCTCGTCTCGTGTCAGTTTTTTTTCTGTCGAGTCAAAAGACGAGAGGCCCGAGAGCGAATGTAGCCACTACAAAATATAATTCAAGCTGCCACTGCACGATATGAGAGGGAGATAGAATAGAGCTCGTATTCCCCGCTCGGGTAAAATCTGACCAAATGTCACAGCAAGACGTCTCATCGAGAATGTAGAGCACATAGAGTTGGTAGAGTAGTATCTATCCAAGGCAGTGAAGTCAGTTTTCGACTTGTTTTTGATGATTTTAACCTGACTCGGCCCACCTGGGCGTGGCTAGGACTAAGGCTACGGTATTTATACATCCATTCATATCACATATCGACATAATGTTTTTGTTTATTCGTATAGCCACATTTTCACAGTATTTTTATCAACAAAAATATAGCATGGCATAATAAAAAATGTGGGCGAAGTCCCGCCGTGAACCAGGACCTTAAGATCATCCTTACAGTATATAGAAGCGGTCTATGAAATTTGTTGTCTCTTTCTCTCTCATGGGGTACGACGTAAAAACCCGGAGAAGTGATTTATCGCAAGTTTGTGCAGGTTGGATAAAAATAATTAGCTCTCCCTCCATATATTGTTACTTCAAGGTAGAGCAGGTATAAGACTCGAGAATAAGAGAAAGAAAGAAACGGAAACAGTTTAAAAATCCTAAAACATGAGATTGATAAATAAATAAAAATGCTACAGTGCAAATCGATAAATCATTTCAAAACAGGAAGAAGTCATAATAAGTGATATTGAAATATTCACGTTTCAAGTTTTTAATTCAATTAGAAAACATAACAAAAGTTACAAAAACGATACAACTTTTTAGTTCTGAAAAAAATAAATGCGAAGGGAACAACTGACTTGATCCCTTCTTAAAACATGAAACGTTTTAATTTAATAAACAAATTTCGGCGATATCATCTTGGCGACAGCATTGAATGAGAATTATTATTTTTTATCGATTAGAAAGAAAACTGAGGTCGCCGGTTAACATAAGACCTTTCAACTCCTAGTCCCCAGATAGGCCAATGTAATAATTAACAAAACACTTCTATCAGGTTTATCTATTCAGTAGAAATAACTCAAAAAGTCGTTTTTCGGACTTGTTTTAAACAACGGCGAATCTAATAAATTTCACAGTATACGGAACAGGAAAACGGAAAAGAATTTGAATTAGGAACGTATATTTATGTAAAAATGTATTCTTGGACGACCAATAAGGTGCGTATAATTGGCTGTGCGTGTGTCCAGGTGTTTTTCTGTGATTACATACTCTATAGTGTCATAATTTCTACAGCAAATTTCTACAGCAGCAATAATAATCTGCAAAGGTCCGTCATTAGAGTAGGTATCGCAGCGAATGCTGGTGCGAACATAGTACTCGCACAGATGCGTTCCTTGCATACAGCATGATTCAAACTCATTATTCTAGTTTCAGAAACGAAAATTCCAGTGAAATTAAAAAGTTGTTTTTAATATGATAAAAAATAACGCACCATGAAACTTTTCAAATAAGATCAATGCATACACTTGTTGTCCCTTTTCCATAATGACAATAGTTAAACTTAACACGTTAATTGCTGACACCGCTCGTCGCGCGTTGACAGACATGTGACCGGTATGCGCACAACGCGCCACGCGTGTTTTGCCGCCTCTTCGCTTTGAACCGATCTAAAACAGTCGCAGCCATGTGGTTTCGAGTCATTCCACAGGGCACAGAGAAACCCGTCACTGTTTTTTAGTTTCAATTGATCCGTCGTTCATATGGCATTAATATGTACGAATTTTAGTTGGAAATGGACGTGTTAAGTAAGATAAGAGGATGTTAACCGCATCTGCGCTGCACTGATCTGCGCTTCACTGATCTGCGCTTCACTGATCTGCGCTACACTGATCTGCGCTTCACTGATCTGCGCTGCACTGACCGGGGACTCCGCCCACATGTTTTCATATGCCACTAAACTCGACACAACTAAGCAGTTTTTTAGGTTATATGCTATATTTTCGTTGATAACAATACTGTGAAAAAGGGGTTATACGAATAAAAAAAAATATATGTCGACATGCGCTATGAATGGATGTATAAATACCCAAGCCCTAGTCCTAGTCACGCCCAGGTCTGCCGAGTCCGGCAAAAATCATCAAAAACTGACTACACTGCCTTAGATAGGTACCACTCTATGTACTCTAAGGGTAGTAGTGTGTAATATTCCCCCTCTTCAATGCGTAATTTGGGAATATCATGTACCTACAATCTTTTCTTGTATTTTCTTTCTGCCTCCTCATATAGCAAAGACTTTATGATAATATCTTCTTGAGAGTCAGACTCGTCCATATTGATCGATAAAATGACGCGAAGTGTCGCGCTACTGCAGCTGTAGTGCGGTTAGTAAGAGAAGTGAAGCGCAGCTACGCTCTAAGGCGGTATGACCGGCAGCGGTCAGCGGTATCTTCCGGCAGCGGTATCTTTGCGAAGCGTTACTAAATCATTAATTTACATGAATTTATGATTTATAAAAATGTTATACTTTTAGCGAGAACTTGGGACAGATAGAAAACAGCAGCCTCCTAAAAAAATATAAGGTTTTTTTTCGTCAAAGGGCAACAGACCGCATGACTTATTTTACGAAATAATTTTTTTTAGAGAGCTTTGTAAAACTTTTTGACGTAAAAAACGGTCGGGTGAGTTATGCAATACTTTCTCCGATACAAAATGTTTATGGAACAATAGATCTACTGCCCGGCTTCGCACACTCTTTTCTCTTATAGAATAAATGAAAAATACGAAACAAACAATATTATGACGTAAGTATTGGTTGTAAATTGGATATTTCAATGCATAATAGCTTATTATGCAAATATGGTAAGACGCAAGGAAAGCTGGACGCTAGACGGCTTATGAAGACGAATAAAAAACAAGCGAACTTATTGCTTGTCATAGAGAAAACTCTCTAACGGTGAGCTCTGGCGTCATGAAATATGCGAAAAAATCTTTCTGGAATTCATAGCTAAACCCAACTATTTTCAGCTCAAAACTATGAAGCTTTAAATTGTGTATAGTAACCTTAGGTGCTTCGTTCTACTATTGTGATTTAAAAAAAAAACTAGATGTATGATTGTTTTTTGCATCTAAATAAACATACAAAAACAAAAAACATTATACAGTTTAAAAAATGAGAGAAAACTTCAGTTTATTATATTTCGAAAATAGTTGGTATATAAATTTGTTTGATCTTTTTGAGACATAATTTTTTTAAAAGGATTTTAAGTATTTTTAACTAAACATCCAAATCACAGGCAAAGCCGGGTAGTAAAACGAGTAAATTGGATAAACGCACAATTGAAATATGACTGTACAGTCTTTACTGTGATGAAACTAGCTTAAAAAATTGAAAATGTACTCATTGTACTAATTTTTAAAACAAGAAATTATAGTATAAATGAGCACCCGTGATAATAATAATAATATTTGGATAATTTGTAAAGCGCCGTTTTTTGTGAAAAATCACCTCAAGGACGCTGTACAAATCTTAATTTCTACTTAATATTAATTCTTAGTTTATATAAATATACAGCAACATACTTACCTGGCAGGTCACTTCTGGCAGGACACAATTGATAAATTAATTTGTAAAGCGCCCTTGAGGTGATTTTCCCACAAAAACGGCGCTATAAAAGTTATCCATTTATTATTATTATTTATTATTATCGTAATAATTTAGAATTTATTTGATTCTTACATATATATTTTTTTATTTATTTTTTTATTGTTATTTTTTCATTTTTAGGGCATGAGAGCAAATTTAAAATATGGTATATCGGAGGTATTTTTTAATTTTTCGTAGTGAGGAACAGATAATGGTGAAAATCTTCTAATGAATTTAAGGAATGAGAGTCTGAGTCTGGTAGTTATTTATAGGAACATCACCTTCTAAGAGTTGTGAATTTATCTCGAAAATATTTACACTTACAATAAGCGTGATTGCGTTCCTATGACAATAGTACAAATTGTAAAGTTGCGCGACATCTTTTATAAATTGGCACGCGGCAGCTAATTTCGTCACGAAGTCGAATGAATGCTTGATGCAATCTCAAGACAACACGAAAAAATAAGGGTCATCTCTTTGGAACACAGAAAAGAAAATTTAAAAAACATTTCAAAACACAAAAACTTCTGCACAAAAAAATTCTCAAATTTGGGTAGATACTAAAAACATCCCTTTCAAACCTTTCATCCTTTTCTCGAAAATAGCATTAAATATAAATTATTTCCACTGTGATTACGTACGTGTGTCCGGGTGTGCATTTTTCAAATTTGGAACTGATGTTAATTGAAATCAGCGCCGGATCTAACATACGTTTAAGCCTGATTCACACCAACGTCCGGTTCCGCTCACTGCCGATATTGTTCCGCAAGAAAACTTATTGATATGGTATGAATATATGAATGAAAAAATACTGACATGGCAGATTTTTTTTATCAAAAAACCATTTTTTATCACTAAATAATATTTTTATCAATTATTAATTATTAAAAATATTATTTAGTGATAAAAAAATGGTTTTTGATAAAAAATATCTGCGATGTCAGTATTTTTACACTTCAAAATAATTATTTAACTGAATAAGTAGTTAAATATCACAAGGGTGGGCAGAAGGATATACTGCCACACAAATTTGTCTTGGCACATACTCCTTGATTGATATTCATACCATAGCAATAAGTTTTCTTGCGGAACAATATAGGCACTGAGCGGAACCGGACGTTGGTGTGAATCAGGCTTTAAACTGTGCAAACATATAGGCGCCATCCCTGAAGGGGCGCCGTGAAAATAAATATCTTATTTAAATTTACTTAAAACATTCCCTCAATCATTTAAAATTACCCACATCGTGAAATAATTATATTTTATATTGCGCTGGCAACATCACGGTGCATTCAAGGGCTATCGAAAAAGTATGGAAAAAAGTTTATCACGTAATTATTTTTTGACAAAATAATGTGGGGGGCGCAATCGGTACGTACTGCACAGGACATGTGATGTCGTGGAACCAGCCCTGATTAAAAAGATCAAATTTTTAAAATTCAAATCCCTACCTACCTAAAATTATTTTAGCAGACATTATTCTGTATTTGAAATGAGAACTAATATTTTTTTCTTGGCAAGTAACAACTAGTATTTTAAATAAAAAGAAGCAATGATAAATGATTCCATTTTTGAACGTAGATATGGATATCGCAGCCAGAGTTGACTCGAACACAGACAGATGAATTGTTCCCATAAAACATATTTCAAACTTATTATTCGACTCCAAAAAAAGAAAATTCCAATGAAATTTTTTTTTTAAAATCTTTATAATAAAAAGAACACACCGTATTTCTTTGCATATATACAAATTCGACAAAAGTGTACGTTTGTCGTCCCTTTCTTGCTAAAAACAATAAGTAGGCGTAAGCAAGACAAATGCTGCTTCTTAGTGACGTTCGGCAAGGACGTCACTGTCGGAAGTGTATACATATGCACCACTACTAGCGTTGTGACAGTTTTGAAAGAACTGTTTCAAAGAAGTACTTCTTTTGACAGCAGTCCCAACTTCATTCATTTTTCATTGAACAAATACTTCAATTGAAGTTGGTTAAGTTGGTAATTCCGATTGAACAATCTATGGCATCTACTTCGAACTTCAATTTTTCATTCGTTCGAAAGACTGAAATATTGCATCATCCGTTCAATTGTTCATTCCCTTCTTCCTTCGATTTTAGTTCGAAGAATGAATGAAGCAATGAAGTATCTTTTTAGTTATCCGTTCCCTCGCACGTACTCGTGACATTTGCTTATGATTTCTTTGCTTGTTTTGTCTATACGACACTAGTTTTTCCGAGTGTTTTTTGGTGATTTTGAATTGTGAACGAATTATTTTGTTGAACTTTTAAAATATCTCAGCGTACAAACATACCTTTCAATCTCTACCTAAAATTATGACTGGCCGTTCAACGAGAGAAAGAAAAAAGTGAAATATGGGTTTATTTTAAGGAAGATGAGGTTTACCAGGCCAAATGCAACTTTTGTTCTGAAGTTATATCCATAAAAGGGGGGAAATGCCTTTTAATATGAATCGTCATTTGCGCAATATTAAGCCTATTGCTAACCAAACTGTCAAACTGAGTACTGTACAGTAAGAATATTCAAATCGTATCTCAAGCCCTGAAAGAAGTTTATATCGCTCTTACAGAAACTGGAAATTTTGCTAGTACTTCATTTGCTTTTTGCAAGTTCCTTGTGCATACTCATTGTACATCATCCTTTAAGTCATGAAACAATTTCAATTCAAACCAGTGGCGGCTCGTGAGTTTTAGTGTGCTAGAGTGGTTAAGATTGAAAAAATACGACATCGTTAGTGTTGTTGTAGCCGAAAATGATTTTTATTTTTTTCAACATTTTATTTTTGTATTTTGAATTTTCAGGATTTTTCAGTTTTGGTGGTGCACCGCACGGATTTCTGAAAAAATCTTCATACAAAAAAGTTGAAATTTCGAAAAAAAAAAAAAAAATTTTTTCAGTTACAAAAAACAACAATGATGACGTTTTTTTCAATCTTACCACTTTAGCACACCAAAAAGTCACGAGCCGCCACTGATTCAAACCTTGAACACTCTTAAGATTCAAACAATTTTGACAGCTGTCATCCCGTAAACCATAGAAGAGAAACCATTAAAAGACAATTCATCATCGTTTTTCTACAAGCTATAATTTTGCCATAGAATAATGCACATACATACATCAATTTATGTGGTTGGGAGAGCTGCCCCGAAAATATTATTATTTAACCCCCCCTCCCCTCCCCGACGAGGAATGCTGTGATTAATATGTTACTTCAATTGAAGGGTTCATCGTGAAGGGTTCATTTTGAAGAAGCATCAATTCGTGAAGCATTCACAAATCTGTGAAGCTTTTCCCATCGCTAACCACTACACATAATCAAAAGTTTGTGTTGTTTGAGTCAACTCTAATTGCGCGACCTATAACTACGTAATTGTAAAAAAAACTATAGAATACTGTGACATAATTTTATGTATCAGTGTCAGTGAAAAAAAAAATGTATGCATTTTGCGAATTTAAGTAGGTACCTAAATAGGTACTTAAAAAATAATATATATATACAATTCGAACACAGGCAGTACATTATATTTTGTTTTAAGAAACCATAATTACACGCAAATAAAAATCAATTTCATTTTCGACTTTCTGCACCTTCGTAGGCACTAAAAAGGCTATAGAATAGTGTGATAGCTTTTTATGGTTCGGGTCGTTAATTTATCCTGTTAGGGTATCTCTGATTACGAATACGCATTCGGGTCACGTATAATACGGTGTTAAAAGTATATTTGTGTCTAGCTACACCCAAAGAATCGAAATCGAATAATGGGCAGCTTATTGCATGGGCTTGGCTTCCCCTTTATTACAGAAAACTCATCCAAAATCAATCAATCATCTCCAAATAAGGCGATAGTATTGTTGACCTATAACAATAAAGAGTTAGTTTTTCGGATACTAATAATTTTCGACAATATTGGTAGTTGTTACCCGGCTTTCAAAACTATATTTTTGTTAGTCATTTTTAATGACAATTTCAAAACTTAATTTATTATGATGAAAATGACGTCGCGATCTGAAAAACAATCACGTCGACTTTCAAATTTAAGACACGGTGCAAATTTCACAACGCCAGAGCACAACATTGTATAGTTTTTATTGCTTCATACTTATAGATTTGACTACGATTTCATTGGTTCTATTGACTGACTAACCGGAATCTCTATCAAAACTCAGTTAACAGAGAGTTCACTGTGCCCATACACCTTTATAAAAAAACTACATGCTTGAAAAATTCTGACTTTACAATTGAATCACCTTTTCTTGTTCAGTGGGAAAAAAATCCTCTTTACTCGGGGTTTTGAAAAGACCTACATTTTAAAAATGTTCAAGTCAATGATCGGAAAATAGGTTTTTGAAATGCAGCCAAAAAAACCCACTTATTTCTGGATACTATTCTAATGTTTACTTTGCAATTAGTATAAGTTAACTTTATCATTGTTTGGGAAATATGACATAGGTAGCAAAATATTTTATTGTATATTAAATTTTATTTTATATATATAATATATATATATTTATATATATATATATATATATATATACATAGCCTGTTCCAAAAGAAAAGGTAAATTTTCGCGGGCTGTGTACATTCGACTATCGATTTTTTTTTTATGTTGGTACACATATGTTTATCATATGTTAGCATTATCAGCCATTTTGGATTAGTGGTTTGTTTTTGACAACTGGAAAGGTTAGTCACGTTTTTGTGTGTTCTTCGATTTTTTACTTTTGAAAAAAATGGATCAAAGAATATGTGTTTAATTTTGCGTTCAAATGGAATAAAGTGCCCCAACGCACTTAAAATGTTGACTGTGGCATTCGGCGAGTCTGCTTTATCTCAAAAAAATAAGTGGTACAAGCGCTTTACAGAAGGCCGAGAAGATGTTAATGACGATGAGCGTCCTGGAGTTGTGGAAAAAAAATGGATTTTATTCTTTGATCCATTTTTTTCAAAAGTAAAAAATCGAAGAACACACAAAAACGTGACTAACCTTTCCAGTTGTCAAAAACAAACCACAAATCCAAAATGGATGATAATGCTAACATATGATAAACATATGTGTACCAACATAACAACAACAAAAAAATCGATAATCGAATGTACACAGCCCGCGAAATTTCAAAATTCACCTTTTCTTTTGAACAGGTCATGTATATATATATATGTTTTAAAACAAATATCCGATTAATTTCTATTATATTTTGGTTAATCTCATCATCCGGTCCCGCTGGTCTGAAACAGGAACAGCAACTCCCGCTAGAGAGATAAGTTACCCAAATAATATCTAACATTGATAAGTATAGTGAAATTCATAACATCAGTTGGAAATGTAAAGTAATTACCACACCACCAAATAATACCATGGTATCTAAAATATTATTCACTTCACAAAAACACATTTTTTGCAGGAACCTAGCTATCTACTTACCAAATGCCAGTAATTTTTATTTTTTTATTGGGAATATTTAATAAATTTAATATTTATAACAAAATAGGGAAACTTTTCAAGCAAGTACCTACCTAGTTACTAGCGTCGTGACCGCTCTGAAAGAACTACTTCTTTTGGCAGCAGTTCCTACTTCCTTCATTTTTCATTGAACAAACACTTCAATTAAAGTTGGTAGTTCATTTTAGCGTTTTGACTGCTCCGTGTGAACTATTTCATTTTGCTGCAGTTCAAACCTCGATCATTTAATTTCATTGAATAAATAACTTCAATGGATGTTAGATTACAAAGAGCTACTTCAATTTGCAGCAGTCCAGTTGTGAAGTCGAACTTCAAAGCCTATAAAGAAGTACTTTATTTAAAGTACTTCAATTGAAGTTCGACTTCAAAGTACTTCGATCTAAAGGAACGTGATTTTTTGGGAGTTCTTTTCGTTTTAAAATCTCTACCGACTAGTACTTTTGTTTTATCGATTTCCTAGTACTTTTCGAAAAAATATCAAGGAACCGGTTCCAAAAAGAACTGAACAAATAACCGGATAAAAATCAAATCTCTTTTTTGCGAGTTCGACTTCAATTGAAGTGTTCACTGCGAAGGGTTCATTTTAAAGAACTAGCAATTCGTGAAGCATTCACAAAACATTGAAGTTTTTCCCAACGCTACTAGTTACCTACTTCATGCTAATGAAAAAAAAAGCTTTATTTGAAAATATTCAAAAGTAAGGAATTTTCTGAGCGAGCACTAGCCTTATGATAATAAAATGAAACTCGTAACTATAAATTGAGAATTCTAAAACCCATAAAAGTTCATATTAATAAAAATTATCAAACTAAGTCCAAGTGAAATAGAAATTCCAGTAAAATATTATAGTGGAAAGTAAGTAGATGTGTGTTAGTTGTTATGTTCCATTTCCTATTATATTGTAATTGGATTATCTGTTTTACTATCAATAAAAAAATATATAAAAAAGTAGTTAACTGATAAATACGCGTGTGTAACTCTGTGCGGCCATTAAATGTTCATAAAACATGGCGTTAAAAATCAATGATTAAGTACTTAAGATTATTGCAACAAATGGAAGTCAGGTAATAAAAACACATATTATGAAAATAAAAATGTAGGTACGTTTATATGAGTAGGCTCACCACAAAACATTTCACAGATTTTCAATAGTTACGCAGAACTAATAAAAGTATTAGCATGTGATAACTTTTAATTGGCTGATATAAACGTTGAATTGAATTTCACACGAGATTAGTTTTATTGCTAATAATCAATAAAATACCAAACAATAAACTTTATGCTCATATTGTGCGACATGAGTTAAAAAATAACATAACTTCAAAACAAAATACTATTAATATAAAATAGAATGTGGCATTCAATTTCAAATAGTAAATAAAATGATTAGCAAACACTCAATTCTGTTTTTATGCGGGGGATATGTACCCCGCAAAACCGTGTAAAATAAAGATACATTATCTATTGGAAAGGGGGTGATAGGTATCATTGTATAAAAATTACTCCAGGGTGTCAAAAAATGAAACACACTATTGTTTAATCCAGAGGTTCCCAAACTTGTTTTGTCCCGTAGACCACTTGTCGATTTCTTCTGTTTTGTATGGACCCCCTTTGCTTTCCTAGTATTGATTTTTTTAGCGTTGGGAAAAACTTCAAAGTTTTGTGAACGCTTCAGGAACTGCTAGTTCTTTGAAATGAACCCTTCGCGGTGAACACTTCAATTGTAGTCGAACTCGTCAAAAAGTAGTACTAGTCGGCAGAGATCCCAAATCGAAAAGTACTAGCAAATCAACAAAAATTCCTCTCCGAAAAAAAGCACTAGTCGGTAGAGATTTGAAATCGAAAAGTACTAGCAAATCGGCAAAATATCTTCCACAAAAATTATTATTATTAATATAATTAGGGAATTAAAGTTTATTATAAGATAGTATTACGTAAGTACCTACATGGGTACTTTCTGTGAGGTGGATTATTACATTTGCGGGAAGCCAACATTTTGGTGACGGCCTGCCTAAATGGAATCCACTCCCGTGGACCCCCATTTACGTCTCATGCACCCCCAATTTTTTTTTTCATTGACGTGGACCCCTTGTAGGTCGGAATCGACCCCTGGGAGTCGATATAGACCACTTTGGGAATGACTGGTTTAATCCTACCCTATTGTTAGCTCACACCTATCCGCTCGGGCTAAGTAGTGTATGCACCGGGATTCACATTACGCTTTGCTGACTATTATTTCAAAATCGTGTTTAAAAAAAAAGTGTATAAACAGAATTGACTGCACTTATCTATGCAATCCGTGGCATCGCTAGTGTAGATTTTGTGTTGTGGATACAAAAAAATATATTGATTAAAAAAATTGATCAATAATTGGTTCCTCTTTTGACCACCTGCAAAGATAAGTACATCAAGTTGTACATAATGTGTTGCTCAGTAGTTAGTTAGGTAGCTATCGGTATCGTAACAAATTCTGAAAAATTTTATGCCAGCCTTGCCGGTCATGAAAACCCAACCATAAATTCTCTCGCTAAATATAGCGAGAATGAAAACTTTAAGTACAAAAAGCCTAAGATAATCCTCCGCAAGGAGTGACACCCTGTCCAAGTGGCAGTTAAATTGTTATCTATTTTATTATATGTATGTTTATAAATATCTTATGTCTATGTAGTTTATTTATCAAAATAGTTTATTTATCGAATTATAGTATGTAGTATTAATATTATGTTTATGTATATGTCTTTCGAACACCCCCTTACAATAAAAATAAATTCCAAGTAAAGTATCATTTTGATATTCCCTTATGAATATGTTAGAGTCAGTAAACTTTTAGTTTAGAAACTCTGTTTATGAAGAAGATCAAAGTCAAAAAAAGTTAGGTAGCTATGAAAAATGTGGGTACAGATTGACATACTTATCTCTACAGGGGGTGAAAAGAGATATTATCGAAAGAACTAATGATTTTTTTTATATCTATAGTAGGGAAGCTATCCACTGTATAGGTAAGTATTTCGGTCTGTACCTGTATCTTTCTGAACTTAATTTTACAGCTAACCTAACATTATGTTTATTTTTTACTCTCTCTGTTCAAAAATTTTTTTTTTAATTTTCAAATTATGTAAAAGCCACATACAATAAAATAAGTAATCAGCTATTCTGTTTGTTTCTAGTTTTATATAGTATAATATTATTTTACTAGTAATGTTTCATTTGAACATACAACATGTAGTAACTGATGAACCACATATTGAATACCTAGATAAGGAGAAAAATACATAAAAAATATAGTACATATATCAATATCATAAAAATTAAATACATTTCTCTCATAATTCAGTGCATGTGTTTTATTGTTGGCAGCACATACATGTACGCAGTTAAATTAATAAGATAATTTTTAATTGAGAAGCTCTAAATTCATTAAAATTAGGCCAACTATTTTGTTATCACAGTTCTATGAGTCAATTTAATTCATCTAGCCGCACATTATAAAGCAGCCAGGAAGTAAGGACCCTTATAATTCTAAATTAGATATAATTTAAATATTGAAAAAAATGCATGAAATCAAACCAATTAAATTGTACATTCGGTTGTTAGAACATTTGTTTTAAATGGTATATTGACAGTGTAAATAATTCTGTGCGGTAACTTTAACTAAGAAAATATTAAATAAAATAAAAATGATGTAAACTCATTAAAACTGCATTGAGGAATACGGTAAGGGGGTCATATAAATTGTTAAACCTACATTGTATAGGAAAAATACTTATATTCACCGCAGAACAGTGCCTATATAACATTTTAAGTAAATATTATTGCCTAAGTTGAGACCTTGTACTTCTATAATTAACGCGAAAATGATTGATTTACTGAGACGAATGGAGAATTTAATAAGCGTATTGTGTATTTACCTGGACGAATCAGCATTTTGCGCTTGCCTCTGTGACGGTACAATGGAATATTCAATTGGAAGATCACTTCTAACCTCCTGTACGTCATTTGTACATTGAGATGATCCGTTACTTGATAGAAGGGCACAAATAATAAGCAAAATCACTGCAGCATAAATTAAACATGTTCTTTTCCTGATACGAATATCTGTTGTCATTGTTATGTATATACTAAAAATATTACAATAATATCACAGTATCAGATCTAAAAAATTACTCCATAGCTAGTCCGAGATTCGAACAAAATTATCGATATTTGACAGCCATGTCCGTGTTGTGACTAGTGACTACCACCACAAGAAACTTACTGTCACTGGCGCCTAGTACTATCAACTGCCAACATAAAAAATGAACACATAATAATACCAGTAAGCAAAATCCGTTATAGGTAGCGAAAATAATAATGAATAATTAAGAATCATAGACAAGTTTTAAATTAGTGATTTAGATTTTTTTTATTTTTCTTAATTTATGTATTTAAAAAAAAAATCCGGTCTATAACTTTCTTACACTCTTGTATACTTAAATAAAAAATATCAATCAATGGTGAAGGGAGGGTTGACATACTCAAGAATCTGATATTTTCGAAAGACAGCAGTTTTCAGTGATATTTTTGCTCAAAGGGCTAGTAATTCTTGCCACTTACTTTACCCCTAATTTTTAATATGTAGTGCACAATTTTTTGCCTGTTCTGTATCATTTTTAAAATTAGCATTATCGTGTTAATAAGATGAAAAAAAATCCTTACTTTATTTAAGACTAACGAACATATTTGTAATGTTTTGTCAAACATCAAGAAAACTATAAATAAACTTCGACGACCTTTGTGGCTGAGCAGTTAAGATTTTTGGCTACCAATCCAGAGGTCGCGGGTTAGAAGCCCGGCGTGTGAAAATAGTATAGATTCATTTATAAAGTGTTATTTCACATACAATTTTAATTAAATACTATATAGTGTATTTATGACAACTTTCAAGGTGTTGGATACTCTATGTATCCCCTTGGTGAAAGACCACCATTGAGAATCGAAAAGGTTGCTTGAACTGGCGATAGTCATGTTTAGTGACCAGACCTGAATGGGTAGGTACTTCCCAAACTTCATTTTCCCCTTTTCAATTCAGCCTCGCAAAATACTCCAGTTGTCGATGCTACAATTGTAAGCAAAAACCGCCCACACTTGTTAACAATATTATTGATGGATTTCAAAATACAGCCAATTCTGTTTTTACACGGTCAACAAAGCGTAATGTGCGTCCACGTGCATACATTACTGAGCACATGCAGAGGAATATAAGGGAATACACGGGATTCCGAGAAACCTATCCCCGTATAAAAACAGATTTGAGTGTATTTAAAAATTCATTGGTACCTTCAATTCATCAATATAATAACAGGTACATGCGCAGTAGTATGGTCAATATAAAATAATATTGATCGTGTGCGGGCAGCTATGTGGTTAATAAGTTGTAAAGTTTTAAACCAGAATCACGCAGTCAAATAAAACAACATAATTTTTATGGAACACTTTTATTACAACCCGCAAGTATCGTTGCACAATATTATACATAAAAAATTCAATCTACAAATATTAGACATGCTCGTAGACACTACATGAACCGCATCACGTAATATATAACCGTTTACTACATTCACTAATATGCATAACAATCATTTAACTATATTTCTGGATGGTTGTACTATAAAATGTAGAGAAGGTTAGGTCCTGTTCAACACGCCGAGTTGCTTCACTTGTAGATCAGTCTTGTTTTCATGAAACGTTTCAATTAATTCAGATATCACACGATATTTAGTACAATTTTACAATCACAATAATTAATATTTGCACAAAAATGTAAAAGCGATCATCACTAAACATATTTGTTTGGGCAGCAAATTTTTTAGTAACAATTGAAAAATTCCGACGTTCACTATAATAATACACAGTACATCATATTTATGAATTAATTCATTTTACACCCTCGACAAAAGAATACACTAGGTATAAGCGACTGCCCTAAATTGAACCATTTTCAGCTAAATCAAGGGAGTAATCGTCCTTTGAAACCTGTGTGACCAGTTTGAATACTATTCCGCTGAGTTGTTCAGGGCTGCAGTTTGAAGGGTGAGGATTGTCCCGATGATAGCCAACCTCCGGCAGGGTACCAGAAGACTCTAGCTATAAGTTACCATTTTCCATCCATTGAAAGATTAAAGTTTTAGCAAATTATTAATGCAGTATTCGTGCAGTGGATTTTATTAGAGAAACTCAAAGAAAATAAATAAGATGATTGCTTAACACACCAGTTGGCACAATCATCTATTTAATAATTTTATCGAAGTATCATCAACATATTAATTACTCCTCGTCAAATAACAAAAACGGTTGGGCAAATCTTCAGTCGGCTATCCCAAACAATTGGAAAAATTAGAGCTAGAATAGTTCAATTATGATTGATTGAAAAACCCCGTAGAGAACAGTCTAGTATGACAACTAGAACATCATTTACTTTCCCTTAAACTGTATAGTGTTGATGTCAAGCTAAAAATTAACGAGACCCTTTGATGATGAACAACGGATATAATAGCATCATCAAGTAGGCTAAACTTCTATGGACATCAGTATTATTTTTCATCATGAAGACGGTTGAAGGGCTATATTACATTCCATTAGTGTGTATATATACCCGCCCAAAAAGTAAACAGGCTTCCTAGTGTATTCAGAATCAAAGTTTTACACTCACAATATAATAATTTATCGTTTAACAAGAAGTAGGCATAATAGCAGAAAATGGATTAAAAATCTAGATATCTTTTTAACCATTAATAAATTTTTACCATATTATGTTTAACATTTTGAGGTTAGCTCGGCGAAACCTTTTTAAATCGACACGCAAAACTTTAAATCGAAGAATATTAGAGGAAAAATCGCAAAAGTTTGTTTAACTAGCGTCTTCCTAAACTGCGTACAAAACAATGCTGATACTATAATTTAATGAATGACTTGCATTTTAAGGCCCAGCTAGTTGCAAATAAAATCTTATAAGAATCTAAATGAATTAATGTCTCGAAATACTTCTCTAGAATAGAAATATCTGAATTAAACATCACAAAACTACTTTGATTACAATATTTTGAATAAAAAGACTTTCATAATTGAGTTTAACCATACAAATAATGCGGCAAAGGCATAATGAAAGTACATAAGATACATCTTGAATAAATTGCAACATTTTTTTATAAGTACTATTCATGAATAGCAGCCTGGCTTTCCATAACATTTCTGTACACATTTTCAGAGAACAGCAAAATTCAATTTTACTTACAATTGAAAAATCACTCACTTTAGATAGCTTTGAAATTTACAAATTTTGCTCACAAAGACTTTCTGAATTAATCTATAATAAATAATTTACTTACATTTTAATAGAAATTTTACCCCATAATATTATCATTGTACTTTTGGAGAAATTAATAGATGTATTATTTGTGTACGGTTTTGGCAGAATTATTTTTTTCCTAGTTATGGTAATATTTTATGTGATATTAAATCTAAAATGTAACAGGAGAATGGATAACACAGGGGCACACTATAGAGGTAAAAATATATAGCTGACGCGTCGGTCAAATAATGAACACCCTGTTTAAATCATATTCAATGATTGGACAAAATATTACCTACAGATTTTTAATTTTCAATCACATAAGAAAGGTGTTTTATAATATATTAAAGATTGAAGATAATAATGTAGATATTATATATTATTGCACTTTTCATTAGGCTTGTTTGAACACATTTTGAAGTTTACATGTTGAAAATTTAAAATCCAATCAAATTTATCTTGCTGAACAACTTGTTCGGAAAATTTCTGCTGCAAGCCTTTTGCAAATTTCAAACGGGTACTATGCAGATTTAAAAATTACATTCTAATCAATAAGATTTATGCCAAGACAATAGAAGAACAAGATGGGTAAATATAGATGAAATATTTGCACAAAAATTACAAAATGCTTGCAGCGAAATTTTTTTATCTAAATATACATACATGGCTACTTTTTCTCACGAAATAAAACCGGCTACCACAAAAGCGATAGAATTGCTACAGAATGGGTCTTTATGCCACAAAAAGGGATCAACGGGCAAACTCAAAATATTCAATGACTCACTGGGAGAGTTAAGTATTTAAATTTCTCCGCATCATAATAACATATTAGAAAACTTATATCATAGACCTTTTGAAACCAGCAACACTCTTTAACTCTAATACCACTACATATCATAAATTGACATTTTACATACATTGTTAACAGTAATAATTAAGTAAACAACTTTCAATTAACGAAAAGAACTATTGACACTATTGTGTGGCTATTACAAATATAAAATACGTGATGTAAAAATATACCTTTGATAATGTATTTTAAATATCTCAAAAAACGATAATTATCAATTGGAGCATTTGAAACAGAAGGTTTAAGATTCAGTGAATAAATGATAGAATTTATAAGGCCTTTAGACAGAACTATGCGAATAGGAAGAAAGACACTCCAGTAATAAGGACCGTCATTTATACTAAGAAACTTGTAAATAATATTTGCTTACAAGATGCAGTGATTACTTTATGCTTATATCTAGTCAATAATAGGATAAAATCGTAATGATGATCCGTTGACAAAAAAAATGTGCAATTTTGGTGTATCGTTTGATGACATCTAGTTTTTCAAAAGTATTTTTTTTTAATTAATGACTTCCTACATTTAAGAGATAGAAATAAAATGTACAATTTTTAACGATAAAAGAGGCCGTGGAATTTTGAATAGATTAGTGATAAAGCACAGTAAATATAATATTAATAATTTGTTGAACAATTTAACTTTACAATTTACACCTAAGAAATTAAAAGTATTCATCTATAGGAGTTTATATTACAGCCTTTTAATTAAAATATTTTTATATATAATTACTTAAGCGATTCATACTCACTAATCAATGCAAAACTGCTTACAAAAATATGATGCTAAATTGAAAAACATTAGGAATCTATTTAAATTTAATTGAATAACTACTTTTATTTAATTGAACTGGCCATTGAACATTTTAATTGTAAAATTGAATAGATCAGAAGCCACCATTTAGTTAAACTATGCGTAATGTAAATTTATATCTAATATAAATATAAATATTATATTAAATTCTTCATATATTCTGTTTTGACAAGTCTGATATTCGATTATAATTTATAAATATACAGTAAACATTATTCTTTGGAAAGCGTTAATAATAATAAACAAAAGATTAAAGTGTAAATATCAACACTGGGTTTATAAATAATAATAATAACAACAGTTAACAAAAGGAATGGATTAAATATTCAGTGTTGCCATGTTAAAATACATATAGCGGGGTACTGAGAACTATGATCATAAGTTACATTTATGTTTTAATTTAATTATTAATATGCTAAACTGATAAGTAGCTAAAATATATTACGGGATTCAAATAATTTTTCTATTTGTACAAAAAAATATCTCTTTAGATTTAACGAAGGTTACCATCCGAAACAATACTCAAACACCTGATACATAAATTTAAGGGCATTGAAGAAACCAAATAATGTATTTCATAGAGGGAGAGAACCTTGAAACTAAATATTGTCATGAAATTTGCTTCATAAATGCTAAGCCTTCAAATTTTCAATGATTTTGGGACAAACAAAATGATCTATGTAATATGTGTGATGAATCAGAAATAAAAATTAAACATGATTAAGAAGTTTTTATACAATTTATACTTATTCTCTATTAATATAACTTTTTTTTCGTTGTCAGGTAACAATACTAAACATAGACATGAGACAGACATTCAAATAACTATAAAACGTGATTTTGCTCTTTTAGCTTTAATGCTGTGTAAATTTAAAGAGAATTTGTTATTTCTTACCACATTTAAAATGTAAAAAATGCCGGCATACAGTTTTACAAATCGTCGAGTGCCAATACACATCAAGCTTCAATCAACAAAAATAATTTTTTTTAAAACATACAAAAGTAACAACTGTAAAGTACGTAAACAATGTACACAAAAAGTATTGTTGAACAATAATATTGCATCCAGTACATATCAATCAAACTTTTAAATAACGTAAATAAGTATATGTACCTAATTTGACCAACTGATAAAAAAAATTGACAAACTCATAAAGTATAAATAAACATACCTAGATAACATTTTTATTGAAATTTTTAAAGACACTTTGCTTTATGTGAGATTTTAGTCCAGTGATTTAGCGATTGCTTGGATATTTTGGGTAGTTTTCAACAGGTCATGTCAAGATCTTTTTTTAAATTGGTCTTCCGTGTTAATTCTCATTGTACCTTTTTGGAAGTCGAAATCAACATTATCTGTCATCCGTCTCATTCAAGGCAAGAGGCGGATTCAGATCGATGTTGGCACTAGATAGAAATATTGATTTTAATGTGACTCATTGAATGTTGACAAGTTTGGGGCCGGGATTTTGTTGCCAAGCCACTGGATTTAATCACATTAAAAAATAACAAATTTTCCAAATATTTCGAGAATAGTACGGTTAGAAAAAGTGTAGAATGTTTACGTGAAGAACAGTATGTTTTTAAATGGGTAGATCACAGAAGAAAGCATCATCAGGTCATAAACCTTATACATCATAACAAAAGACTTGTACAATATTATCTGAAAGTAATAAAAAACATTTTACACACTCAGTCATGCTAAATATAACATTGATACAACAAATATAAATTGTTCCAAATAAACTCTTTAAAAAACAATCTCACAGAAAGTTTATAATTATCGTGGCTTATACATTTTGTTGATATTTTTATCAAAATGACAAGACTATCGGAGATACAGGAGTTTAATCCGTCTGTCAGAAAAAATAAAATAGGCGTTGGTATTTTTACACATGGTTATCAGCTGTTAATATTATTTTTCATTTATATCATGCAAATTTGTTTATGGTGAAACCACGAAATGAGAGTCAACTCAGTTAACCAGGTATTTTACTCTTTTCGCGAGAGAAGCCTCAAAATAGAGTAGATAATGCTTCATAACAATTTGACATTGTAAAAAAAAAATAGGTCAAATAAAATTTCTTTTACTGATAAAGTTGGGATTCAGTACGGTTCGGTTAGAGTTAAACATTAAGAACAATTTAAAAGCAACAAACATACACATATTATAATAAACAAATAAACACAACTTAGTCAGCAGTCGCAATTGATTTCCGGCTCTGTCACAATAATATAAAGACAGAGAGATTCGAAGCGATGGTTGATTGTAAAATGATTAAGTTCTTCAATTTCACTTCGTTAGGTTATGTTTCGATTTAGAAACCATTTGAAAGAAACATAAATATGAACACGTACAAGGTCACAGGCCTAGTTATGTAAAAACAATGATGTTTTTCAATTTCACTCCAGTTATGTTTCAATTTAAAAGTAACATGAACATGAACACATCAAAAAATCACAGGCTTCAGTTGACAGCCTGATGGGACCTTCAGTTGATGGCCTGCTCCGTCATCTGGAGACACAGGGACTCGAGGCGGGAGTTGATGTCCCCCATGGAGGCTGCGGAGGGGAGAGTGCCGGAAAGGGGCGGCGAGGGGAAAGAGGGGTAAGAACCGCTCTTCTTGGATGGATCCGAAATTTGCCAGGAGCCTCCACTGATGCTTGCGCGCCACCTAGAATGGATTTAATTCAATTAGAAACCAAAAATATATAAAAATAAGTTTTCTGATTTGTATATAACTAGACTTAGCCTCTATATTTTGCTTATCAATACCATATGTAACAGATAATCGGTGGTTTGCCTATAGAATTAGTGATTCTGAATAAGTTTTTTCAGGCGTAGGATGATTGACATTGACCTACCTTTAAAAAATACTGATTCAAAATACTTTACTTTATTTGAATATCAAATAATATGTGCATAGAAAAAATGCGACGCAAATTTGGGACTTTTAAACTTTTTGTCGCTTCAGGTAACTCAATGTGAGCATCGAGTTAACTTTTTATTTCAAAATCGAACCCGGTACTTAAGACTAATGAATTTTATTGTTAAAAAAAAAAGTGCTCTGGTGTAAACTTCCCGAAATAGCACTTCAGCCCATTTGCCTTTCCGGCGTCAATATATAAACACAGTTATTGCAAACATATTTTTTCTAATTTATTTAAATAAATTTTAAAATATTCAATTGCCAATTTAGGCATATAATATTCTTATGAACATTCTGCTGCCAATTTCTTGGTCATCAACAAAACTATTTTCATCTCGCGGTGTTGTTTCAATCACTATCCTTTTGAAATTTTCTATGAAAACAATACATAACTAGACCAGTTGATTTATAAAAGTTTGGCTGTGGAGCTGTTTTCATTGTTGATTTATGTACTAGGGCTGCAATCCAAATAATGTGTTGTACGGTTGAAGCCCTGATACAATTCATTATCTTCCTATTGTGCCTAAAATTTGTTATTTTGTAATTATAATGTTTATAAAATATTTCAAGTTGCCAGTAATTATCACATTCCAACCTTCTGATAAGGAAAACCATGTTTTTAATAATACCATCGGGCGTAATTTTTTTTACATTTGACGCTTGAAATTTTTTAGTGCATATATAATTCGATATATAGTAATAAGGTAAGGCAATGAGTGAGTGTAATGGTATTCCTGCAATACGTACCTTGGTTTAGGCCTCCTCTGGAAGGGGGCATCGCCCAGGTGAGCCAGGAACTGCCTCGGGGGCACCCGGTACTTGAGGGACTTGAGCTCGGCGGCCAGAGCAGCACTGCGCGAAAAGGCGTCGTGCGACAGAGCCCTATCGACCAGCCAGCAGTGCAGGGCCATCACAACCCCTCCATCGTGGTACGAAGCCCCGTTTGATAGCAGGCGCGAGGACGCTGGAATGATAGATCACAGGGTTAAAAGTTGTTTTTTAAATGAAGCATAGAAAAACGAATACATGGTGTTAGAAGTGTTACCTTACCGATTTTAAAGAAAATGTGTGATTTCGTCGGCTTACAAAAGACCTTTCTACTCCTAGATCCCAGACGGGGCAATGAAATTTATTAAGTGTTCAAGAAAGAATTTCAATATTTTAAAATTTTTGATCAATTTAACTCGAAGATAATATTAACTTTACTTCGGGCACACAGACACGCCCGCAACACGCCTTTATCGGTTAATTTCTTCAGTAGTAGTTTCTTTATAGCAGACCCTTACACTTAACATTCTGAAGAAAGAGCAAAAGGAGAAAGGGAGACAAAAGGTACAGAGGTACCCACTGTCGTGAGAATTAAACTCTACCCGCCTGACTGTTAGCCGAGCATCCTAGCTACCAGATTATTGATCACCTCTGAGAGATCAAATTAGATTGACGAGTTTTGTGGTAGAGCGATAAGCTCTTTGGCTCCAAATTCAGAGGTAGGGTGTTTGTAACTCGGTGTCACCAAATAAAATATTATACATTTTTAACTAACACATTAGGTTTCAGTATCACCCTTGTGAGACACCACCATCCAGAGTCGAAACACTGCTTGAAATGGCTTTAGCCATGTTAAGTGATCAGATCGGAATTGCAGGTACTCCCCAACCATCTTCTTCCCCTTCCTACGTCCATTGACGTCACAATATTTGCCCAAATTAAGACTAATTACCACACAAGAGCGCGTGTTCTACAGGCATAAGTTACAAGGCAATTTTCATAAGTGTAGTAGGATAATTTTTTCTATATTATTTCATGTTACATAAATATATATGTATACGATAAATACTATGTTATGGAAAATGAATACCACAATGTGTTTGTCGACTGTGATTTATTTCATCTGTGCATTATACACAATTCACATTACGTCAGCAAAAATACGTTATTCATTGTAATGTCATCTCTTCAATATTTTAGAAACCTTCCTTCTTTTTAATGACAATAATTTATAAACCGTAACATAATTTCCTCATTTTAATTATTATTCTCCATATTTTGATTTAATCTTTTCTTTCATGGCAAAAACATTATTAACACACTGCGGGAAATGAGTAAACGCGTGTTTCGCACTCTATCATCAATAGAGAGCGGCAACCGACAAAACACGGTTAATACAAATCAGCGGTGGAGTCTAGGAAATATATAAAAACGGGTATTCAGCAAAGTAGGAATTACGCATCCTCTATTTTTTTTTTTTAAAGAAAGACAAAAATTCCCGGGTCAGGAATAACCTGACAATATTTGAAAAACTCTTACTGACGGAGGATTAGCAGAGGAATTGAACCCACAACGTCCGGGTGGAAATCTGACGCGTTTGTCCATGAGCTATTAACCGGTCAATTGTTAGACATTGTACTATGTAGGTAGCTGTTTATTCGTGTAACTGGGGTTGGAAGGGAGACCTAAATCATAAAATTAATAGTGGTTGATTCAGTCGTCTTTCCTTACATTTTATATTATCGTGATAATATTTTTGTCAAGACGTTCTCTGTTTTCGTTCCTGCATATATTCTGCAAAGTTTGTACAAAATACCTAAATACCATTGTATATTTGTGATGAATCGCTGTTCTTATCGAAATGTTACTGAAAACTTATTGGTTAAATTATTTCTATATTAAAGTGATATTTTTTCATAATAAATATCCAATAAAAATTAACCAGGATAAAGAAGAGTGATGGAGAATCGTGTGCTGATAATTTACTAAATTATTCTTGCGACGGTGACATTGAAAAATGTACCGATGACGAATCTAGTGATGATGAATTTATAGTTATTTTACGTGAAATGTAATTTTGCATGCAGATTTGAAAAATTCGCTCGCTTTTTGGTGTGAATTAGAGATAAAAATAGAATAGAAATTAATCAGAAAATAATTTAACATCTTAATTACCTAACAATGTTTTTAAGCAAGTACCAACATAGTAATAAAACACGTTAACAAATAAATCTACATGCTGTGTACATAAAGTAAAAAATCCTTGACTTGTATATTTCAACATCAAAATATTATTGTTACATGTGTACACTTGCAATGGTTTTGATACAAATAATGTTGTTATCATACCCACACGACGATCTAACTATAACTATTGCCAAGAAATAGATGTATGACTATTCGTAAACAAAATTAATATTATAGAATACAACTTTGAGTACTTATTTAATATAGATTTTAAAATGGTTATTTTTTTAAGGTAATTTAGAGAATATACTTACATAGGTCCAGAACTCTGACCACCAACGTAGCGAGGATGGACTCCGGCTTGATGGGGCTGATGACAATGTTCCGCAACTGCTCCAAGAGGGCTGTCATACCAGCCAAGGATATGAACGATCCACTTGATAGCTCTCTTTCCATGCCTTCCAGAACACTCTCCCTTTCAGATAACTTTTTAATAGATAGCAGCAGCTTATGCCTCGCTCCCTTTGTGACACCTGGAAAATGAAAATATTTTGTTAGAACTTTATGTTTTTACGTTCAAGAGTAATGATCCCAATGTAAAGGAGTGTTCAGCACTTACCTAATCTTTGCAGATAAACCTCATCGATAGACATCATTTCGTCGTATGAAATATTTGAAAACAGCCAGATATATTTGTGAAGCCTTAAGGTTTTCAGCCAATGGGCAACTGTGGACATTCCTCCATGGTCTCCGACATTGTTGTATCTTAGGTCATCTAATCTAGTCTCACTGCCGCTGCTTGTCGGGAGGTTTCCCATGGGTCGCACATTCAATAGGCTGTGTTCACTTGACAGGGAGAAGCTTCTGGGCTTCTGTACAAAGTACGGGTCGTTATTTAAGTTCTCGGAAGAGGAGGTCAGAAACACGTAAGAGGTCGACGGAGGGGTCAAGCTATTTGACCTCCTCGCTTTGGGCTGAATAATCACAGGGTCAAATAATACCCTATCGTTGTCACCGTTTAATTCTATCTCTGTTCCGTTCTTGGAGAAAGATTCGTGAAGAACTTCGTTATTTAGTTGAATGCAGATAGGTTCAGTATTATTTGATATCACTTGTTCGAGAGTGCTTTTGAATTCTACATTTTTTCCGATGGTTCGTCTGAAGGTATGACTGCCGTTACTGGGCCACATAGGCTTGTGTTCGTCGGCAGGAAGTTCGGGGCTCTGCCAGAAGTCCATTTTCGGTTTACTTGCGCCGTGGACGACATGATTTTCTAAATGTTTTAACAGTACTGTCAGTGACCTAGATAAAAATAAAGACATTATTAGTGATTGAACTCAAGCGTGGGCAGTGATTTAGTTTATAATAAGCAATAAGTATGATCTCACCTTCTGTCGGAGTTGTTGATAGCAGGATGGATGAGGAGGTAGGACAACAATATTTGACATTCTTCTGTATATTGTGACACATCAACACAGTGCCTGACCAGGTGAGGGACGCAGCGAAGGTAAAGGTCCTTAGCTTTGTCGTTGCCTGGCTTCAGCAGCGGCAAGTGTGTCACCAACTTGTTAAGTCTGTTTCCGATGTCAGAGTCCAAGTCTTCTTCCGTCCCTTGTACGAGTTTGGCGACGAACTCGGGATCGTTGGCGTCACTCTCTTGGCGATGGTTCTCGGCGCTGAAGTTCTGTATCAGCGCGGCGTCGATGGCATAACGAAGCAATTTGAGGCTGTTGGTTGGAACTCTCCGGAGAAGGGCGCAGAGTACAACAGTCTTCTCGCACGCCGTCCACCCTTCAAAAACACCCGCCACACCCCCCACTTGATTACAAAACGACCCGTTCATCCCTATTCCTGGCATCGGTCGTGTATTTGAGGAAATATACAGATTCACGCTTGTCAATGCTTATATGGAGAATTTAGCCGCCACATTTCCGATTGACAAGTGATGTAAAATAATGTCCTATGGACACGGCACAAAATGACAAGTCTGCAGTCCAATATTAACTATGGGCACCTCTCTTGATTGAACTTATTAAATCGTTTATAAGAGTTGCCCTTTCGCCAGCCGATAATACAAAATACTTTAATCTCAAATATCACTGACTGATAACGTGGAATCGGGCTACCTTTCAAAACATTCCCAAATCGCCCCAAGATGGCTGTCGAATCATGTTAGGAAACTGAAAAAACATTAAAATAATGCTGCCATAGCGCGGATTGCGCAAACCCTATAAATCCTAAAATTATGAGAAATAAAATTGAAAAAATTGTGTCATTCGGTGATCGTAAAACTACAATCCATAATCGCATTTTGTGTTCTCGACACGATGAAAATATATTTTTTAGCTAATTTGCGTCGGAATTATTTAAAATATGAACAAAAAGATTGTCACTTAGACAACCGACCTAACTGAATTAAACGTACATTAAAGTTAGGTTAGAGTTTTACACATTATTTGATTACTTGGTGAATATCATGTACATAACTTAAATAAAATGGTTGAGGTTGAACCATTTATTTGTTAAATAGTATTAGATTATGTATTTGCTTACTTAGAAATTACAATTTTAAGTATAGTGAAACATAAATACAATGTGAGTAATTATTTATTCTTATTTTTAATGTTAATATAATTTACCCCAGCTGATTGTACCAATGGTATATTATAGTGTTTACACCTATAACATACATCAATAAATGTTTTATATTGAAAATACATATAACTATTATTATTCAACTTAAACCAAAGAAATGCGATAAAAATTACCAAAATACCCACTCATTGACTTTGTTTTTGTGAGATTTTCATTTATTTATACATTTCCTTTCATAATATTTAATATGTACCCGTGCATCAAAAATAAAAATAAAATGGTTTTAGTTCTATAAAATGTATAATGCATGAAGTGACTACGCATTTTTTTTCACGAAAATCTTTGTAAAAATCGTAAGTATGTACGGTTGAAGTAAATAACGAATAGTGTCTTGCGACCGAACACTGTCTTGGATCTGCTACTTTTTTATTTTTATGAACAATGTCAAACAGGATTCTGTCTCGTTTAATTTTCAACACTTTTTTTCAAAATTTGTCTTCTTATCCAACCATTATAAAACGAATAAAAAAATGGTATTTTGCTGTGTGTTTGATGGTTAATTTATTTAAAGCTCTATAGACCGTAACAAAAATGACGTTACGACCTGAAAGTAGTTGCGTTGACTTTACATTTTTAGACAGATAGAACCGCGTAAAACTTACGACCGTTCTAAGGTTTTTACTACATTTTTGTTTCATCTTGGTTTATAAATATATCAATGGCTAGTTAAGTTTTTTTTACGTAACAGACTTGTGCATATTTCCCACCTTTGTCGTATGTATAGTTCCTAAATATTAAATACATGTATCATGAAAAAACTTTAACTTCCTGCTATTTCATTTTGTAAATTGATGCATACCGAATTACGCTCAAATTGTGCTGGGTCCCCAGATACCGCAACTCAAAATGTGTCAATTGTAAGTATTGTAACTGTGATAATGTTCACCTATTGCGATTAAATGTGCGCCATTATTTGTCAACGGTCGTGTTTCAATGACCGACAGTGGTTTGAATATATTTTGCCTTCAACCCTTTATCCACAACAATGGCGAATGAAAAAAAGGGATATACAGTTACGAAGCCACACGCATTGCACCTGGCATTTTATTTTCCAACCACCTTTTTCCTTGTTCCGCATCTATTTTGTTTGGTTTTCCTGTATTCCTGTATAATGTGGGCACTGTCCCTTCCCACAGGGGCTGTGAAGTGGTTAGCTAAAGGCTAAACGGAGGTTGGGAGGTAAGCACTGAGCACAATGGGGCAATTGTTATTGATGGATGGCTATATTATTGAAATGTGTAGGAAGGAACTAGGATTAATTCTATTTTTTTTATTGGATGACTATTATATCATTGAAATGTTTAGGAAGAAAAAATTTTTAATCTTATTTTTTATAAAGACATTTGAAAGACATTGGTAGGAAGTAACCAAGGTCATTTGCCTTTTAAATTATAATAGCATATTTTAGATGTAGATAAAGAAATGTAAATATTTTATTGGGTAGGAAGGGATTTAATAATATTATTTTCTAGATTTGATAATTTCAATCAACATCGGTTCCAAATTTGAAAAATTCACAGTCGTACGTACTCATAAAGGAAATTGTTCATGGTTTATTTTATTTTATAGATGTACCCTCATAAAAGTGGTGTTTTGTATTTAGATTACTAAGAAATTATTGTTTTTTTTGACGTTATTAGAATTATTAGTATTTTATCGGTAAGAAAAAAACAGGTTTAATTTCGTTTTAAAATTATTATTATTTTAAAACATCGGTAGGAAGAAATATTTTATATTTGTTCTTAGTCATAGTTTTACTAAATAAATTAAATGCAACTTGACACGTTTAACTTTGCGGCTAGCGGCGTCGCTAAAGTATATTTTTTTACTAAAAAAATATTTATGAAACTGATATAATAGTTATTTCGTTAGTTAGAGGAACTAACGAAAGAATTATTATATGAAGAAGTCAGGCCGACTGCAAAGCTAAGTGTGTCAAGCTGTGGATATTATAATTTTGGAGGGTTGGCAATTTACTTCCGGAGAAGAAGCGCCAAATAATGATGTGATAACAATAATCATTATTGTTGTCGTAAAATTTTATTATGATTTGTTATCTGTATCTGCATACATGTAAGTACCTACCAATAGTATCTACTGCATTATCGCCGTAAGATAAAAGTCGTACCTACCTCGTTATTCCCATATATAATTATTTATAGAACCACATTTAAACAAGAATACGAATTTGGTATGTTCATATGTAAATAATTAGAAATACGATTTGTGCAGGTTAGATACTTTTGATTTTTTTTGTTTATTTCATTTTTTTATTCTGATGTGCAAGTCCAAAGGTAATGTAAACTTGACAAAAGCGTAACGCATAATATTACAATAGGGACGCTTAGATAGTTTAGACTTAGGCCAGGCGCGCACGGGTGACTTTTGTCACGGCAACAGTTTCGTCACCATCTTAAAATCTATTGAAGTATATGGAGTTCTGCGCACGCAGCGACGTGACATTAGAGTGACTTTTTAGTTCCACTGGCCGGCGACTTTTGAATGATGAAACTGTCACCGTGTCTGTACAGTGTTCTTTTGTATGGGCGCTCGAGCACGGGTGACAAAATGTCATTCGGTGACTCATCTGCCTGTTCGAAATCCATTGCCGGAATGAAGGGTGACGGGTGACAGTCACTCGCCGTGTGTGTGCTCGATTGGAAGACAGTGACAGTGACGAAACTGTTGCCGTGACAAGTCACCTGTGCGCGCCTGGCCTTAGGCACATGGCGTAGACAAACGAAGAAAGGAGTATCATGATAATATACAATGACATGACGCAAGTGGATGGTAACTAACTGACCATCACGCCGTTTCCCCGCAGGGGTAGGCAGAGAGGGCGGAGCGCCATATAACTCAGTCTTGGCACACACTCTTTGCTTCATTCACATTCATACATTGTCTCATACATACTCTTCTGTTATTCTGACTCTTCACATGACCCGATTCAAGTATTTGATTCACTTGATCGTGCCATGTCTTTCTCGGGCGTCCTCGACTTCTTCTTCCATTCACTTTCGCATAATATTTTCTTTTCACACTCCTTTCTTTGTTCATTCGCTCTACATGCCCAAACCATATAGGCGTCCCTTTCTTGATCCTATTCATTACGCTCACATGAGCCTTGCATTCTTTCCGGATATTTACATTTTTAATACGGTCATACATGGTTTTGCCGCACATACGTCTCAAGGATCTCATTTCCACAGCATTCAGTCTACTTTCATCCTTCCTCTGCCAGTTCCATGCCTCACTGACATACATTAGGGTTGGTATAAGCACTCTATTGTGGACTGCTAGCTTCGCTTCTTTGGACAATTTCTTATTTGCGCCAACAGCGTTCAGTCCTCCATTCTAGCAGTCGGAAACGTTCCGGAATGACATAGCACCACCAAGGCATTTTCAATTTGTCTCTAAAGAATAATAAATTGAAATTAAGTATTAATGAGAACTAAACTATGTGCCAGAACAGAGGTGTGTGGTATTATATCCCCTCTGCCTATCCTTGTGGAGTAAAGGCGTGATGGTTATTCAGTTAGTGAGGTATGTTTCAATAAATGTTAGTTAGGCTTAAAGTTTTTCTGAAAAGCAAAAACAACTAACATTGTACTAAATACTATAAGGCAGAACATAATTATGTTCATATGTCTCACTATAAACACTGAAATAGTATTTTCTGGTGTCATAAGTTTACCCCATTTAAGTGAATATGTTTTTATTTTATTATTGTATAATTTATATTTGATTGCAATTATTTTTATTACATTGTTTTAAATTATTATTATTTTTTTTTTAGATTATTATGGTCATATAATATGTCAAATTGGGTATTGCACCAACCGCCCAATTCTGGTGCTATAAAAACTTTAAATAAATAACATAAAATAAATGACACATGTAACATTTTCTGTTAAAATATTTATCTAATAGAAAAAAGTCAACGTGCGATATTTTGACAGATTCATATTATTTTTTATAAATATCGATTTTGAAATATCTTTAGATTTAGAAAATAAAATAGGTCAATAAGAAAAGCTAGTTAAATGTTTAAAAGAGGGGTAGACTAAATAAAATAGTATTGAATTAGGTTAATTAAATTGATAATTGAATTATTATAGAGAAGTCCTCCATAAAATTATGAAACATACAAATAGTAAAAGCCGTGTGTGATTTTTAATATTTTTTTTCTAAATTACCCATCCTTTTCAAACTAAAGAAATTACACATCTGTTACATTTCCGCTACTTGTGTGAACCAGTATCATCTTCTCACGCAAATTTATCCCATTTCCTCAAAAATATTATTCCCAGAGAAAAAGGCAAAGAAAAAAAAACTTTAATAATGATCGAACAACCTGTAATACTCCATTTTCCCACACAAGACGGTAACCCAGAAAGCTTTCGCAACAATCGACAACACGGGGCTGAATATATTCATGCCATTCATAATGGAGACGAAATATAACTTGTAACAATAATGCCGATGACCATTGAATAGAATAAACCCGTCTACTTAAAGCGGGCAAGAAAAAATACCTGTAGCTCCCACGATATTGAGAGCGAATTACAAAAGCTTCTTGGTCGATTTTTCAGCAATTTTAGGGGCGTTTTTTAATACCTTTGCGGCTATTTTGTAGGTGAGTTGAAGCAAGAGCTTGGTTTTGTAAATTCCAAGCCTTCTTACACGTAAGGTATACATATTTATTTGAGTTTTCAAGACCATGGTCAAAACATGTGAAAGTGATACAGATAATTTAAATAGATTAGGTACCTACGTACTTTGTTCATGTAGGTACTTTCGTAATAAAAAACCTTGCATTTTAGATAAGAATCAAATTGATAAGAGATAAAAAAAGTTTTTATGCGATTAAGGTATTAAACAACATAATTTGCACATACGAGTGTGAATTTTTCAAACTTGGAACGTATTTATTAAATTATAAAAACAATCGATAAAGTACCTAGAAATTAATAATACTCGTATATTTTACCAAACGATTATTTTTATTCTTTATTTCAAAAGTGCTTCCATTTGACTTATTTTTTCTAGGAAAGTGGTACTAACGTTTGCGTGAAACTCAACGTTAAAATAACCTCAGATAATAACATTTCATTATTTTACATCTCGTGATTTTACAAGGTTAAAACTAGTTTAATAATATTTAGATACGTTCCGTAGTGCCGCTCTTGTGAAATAAAATGAATTATAAAGTAAATATCTGATAACAACTCAAATTAATGAATAATCATTTTTCATTAAAACGGCGCAATAAAAAAATATTATTTCAAATATCTGATCTAATTTTCAAGAAGTTACTCAAAATAATTTAATATTTTGTACCTACTTAAAAAAAGAATTGGTACAAAACAATAACGTCAAAATAACTTATTTGTGAAAATAGTGTGCTTTACACAGACGAATGGCGTTAAAAAAATAAAATTTACATAAAAAAAGCAAAAAATATTTCCGGTACCGGGAATCGAACCCGAGCCTCCTGGGTGAGAGCCAGGTATCCTAGCCACTAGACCATACCGGATTATATTTGACATGCCAAGATTTAATTTAAGAACTCGTACATCCTATTTTAAGGTTCACGAATCATTCGAACTTGAGTACCTACTTATCTACCTTTCTTTTATAATAATAATAATATTTTTTGTACTTTTTCAGGCGATGCGACGGGACGCTTTACATCGTTTAGCGATGAGTCAACTTTTAGGTCTTTAGGAAAGCAAGTCTGACTGATGTATAAATCACTTGTTTTAAATTTGATCAATTTTAAACAAAAATATCAGAGTTCTAAAAACCGCAAGGGTAGGCAGAGAGGACGGACCGCCATATAACTCTGTCTTGGCACACACTCCTTGCTTCGTTCACATTCATACATCGTCTCATACTCTCTGTTATTCTGACTATTCACATGGCCCGATTCAAGTATTTGATTCAGTTGATCGTGCCATGTCTTCCTCGGGCGTCCCCGACTTCTTCTTTCATTCACTTTCGCATAATATATTATTTTTACACTCCTTTCTTCGTTCATTCCCAACATGCCCAAACCAACTAAGCGTCCCTTTCTTGATCCTATTCATTACGTTTACATCAGCCTTGCATTCTTTCCGGATATCCATATTTTTCACACGGCCTTACATGGTTTTACCGCACATACGTCTCTCAGGGATCTCATTTCCACAGCATTCACATAATATACTCAATATTTTTATTTGGAATTATATTTTTATGATTTAAAGATAGTATTTTATTTTTTCCACTGTTTTTTAGACCGGACCGGTTTCGACCTATTACCGATGTTCAGTATACCAGTCTGAAGACGACCGTAACAGGTTGCAACCGGTTCAGTTTTAATAAAAAAAAAACAGTGGAATAAGTCTATTTTTTTATTATTGAATCATTAATATACTAAAAAATAATAATATGAAGTTATACGAGTTGACCATAAATACCATACAATTGTATTTAGCACCTTTTAGTGTGTGCAATATAAAATTAAGACTAACCTACTATACATATATCCCATAGATCGAGGTAAATGAAATGACCGTAAAACTTCTGAAATAAAAACATCTCTGTTTAAAAGTACATATTTTGATATTGACATGATTCTGAAATCTTTACCACATACGCGACCAGGCCCGGCCCTGAGGAAAACGGCGCCTGGCGCAAGTAATTTTTTTGGCCCCCAAACACAAGTCAAAACCATTTAAACACCAGAAGTATTGAAAACTTATTTTCACGTCTAATAAAATAACTTATTGTGTCATTAAAGAATGTATCTTCGCTATTTTCCGCATGGACCCATGGGTACTATACACAAAAGTATAATTGTCATAGAAATGTCATCACTGTTAACCACTTGTAATTGGCAGGTTTCCCCTCTAAAAATATCTAAATTTAAAAAATAGCAAAGCACAATAAAAATGACACCGCGCCAGCAGCTATAAGTTTCTAATGCACTGTTTTTATATTTAAACTTTACATTTATGTTAGTATGCAAAAAACAACGTGGAAAGTCTCAAGTCAAAATGACTGAAATTGCTGAAAGGATGCAACAGCTCTATACATTCATATAGCGCTGTCTCATTTGACTAAGTTTACGCAAATTGTTCTCCTATTTTATATAAGACGAGAGGCATAGGTTCTTATTCCGCGCCGTTCGATTGTCGTCCATGAATAGTATGTTTTTTATTTATAGTTATTGTAATAAATACGGCGCTGGTTATGTATTCCTGTGTTATAGTAGATTATTTGAATTCGTTCTATTGGATATTTGAAAGCAACACTGTTTTTTTTGTTTGCTTTGTTATAATGGGTTATTTTATTGTTATACGCAACAAGGCAGATAATAACGTCGTATGTCTAGCTGCAGCTAGTCTTCAAATTTATTATAAAATATGCTAAAAAAATGTTTTGAACATATTCAAAAAAATTGAAACATCAAAGATATTCTCAAATTCAATAAAAATCCACCGAAAGTAAAAGAAAAATGTGAAAAAAACATCAATTTGAAAAAAAAAACATACAAAGCTTGGGGTAGGAGATTCGATGCCGTTTTCTCAGGCTCTATGAAATCGAATGAAGTGAAAGATTGGAATTCTGTTAAGAATAATGGACTAAATGAAAACATTCCCTAAAGCAACATTTGTTAAAAAAATCTTATGGACAAAATGCAATGCGTCGGGCGAAAAATTTAATGCCGTTTTCTCAGGCTCTATGAACAGAATGAGGTAAAGCTTTGGAATTCTGTTGAGAAAGATAAACCAAATACAACTAATTGAAAAAAGTCTCCAATAGTAACATCTGTCAGAAAAAAATACTCTGTGGGGAAAATTCAAGCCTTAGGGTCGGAAATTAGATGTCGTTTTCTCCTGAGCCTGCTCTGTGAGACCGAATAAAGTGGAACCGTGGGAATTCTTTAAAAAATGCAAAACCAAAGTCGATTAAATTAAAAAATCTTCCTAAATTAAAATTTGTAAGAAAAATCATCAATTTTATGGACAAAATGCAATGCTTGGGGTCGGAAATAGGTTGCCGTTTTCTTAAGCTCTTTGAGACCGAATGAAGTGAAACCCTGGGATTCTTCAAGGAATGACAAACTACAGTCGATTAAATGAAAATATCCTAAAAAATTAACATTTTTCAAAAAATCATCAAATTTATGGACAAAATGCAATGCTTGGGGTCGGAAACAAGATGTCGTTTTCTAAGGCTCTGTGGAACTGAATGAGGTTATTCTTTGGGATTCCGTTAAGAATGATGGACTTGAGACGACTCAATGAAAAAATCCTCCAAAATTAACATTTGAAAAAAAAATCATCAATTTTTTGGACAAAATGCAATGCTTGGGGTCGGAAATAAGTTGCCGTTCTCTTAAGCTCTGTGAGACCGAATGATGTGAAACCGTGGAATTTCACAAGGAATGACAAACTACAGTCGATTAAATGAAAATATCCTCAAAAATTAACATTTTCCAAAAAAATCGTCAATAATATGGATAAATTGCAATGCTTGGGTTCGAAAATTAGATTTTGTTTTCTCAGGCTCTGTGAGACTGCAATGCTTGGGGTCGGAAATTACTTTCTTTTTTCTCAGGCTTAATGAGACCCATTGAAGTAAAGCTTTGGAATTTTATTAAGAATGATGGACTGGAGACGGCTGAACGATAACATCCTCAATAATTAACATTTGTTTTATAAATCATCAATTTTGTGGACTAAATGCAATGCTTGGGTTGGAAACTGATTGTCATTTTTTAAGGCCCTATAAAACCGAATTAAATGAATCTTTGAAATGCTATTAAAAAATATGGATTTAATACAATGAAATGAAAAAAATCCTAAAGTAACATTTTTCAAAAAAATATTACTCTTCGGTCAAAATGCGAGCCTTGGGGTTGGAAATTAGATGTTGGTTTTTCAGGCTTTGTGGCACTGAATGAAGTGAAAATCTTTCATTAATGATGGACTTTATTAAATTAAATGAAAAAATCTTCCAATAGTAATATTTGTTAAAAAACACTTCTCTGCGGGCTTTGGGTTTGGAAATTTGACGCAGTTTTCTCAGGCTAACGTTAACGCTCTTTGAAGGAAAAACCATTTTCGTTTAAAAACGTTTTTCAAAAGAAATTCGGTGCATTTTTCAGTTTGAACTTACATATTATTATAATAATTTATTGAATTTGGAACATCAGATGAGTTAAAAAATATATATATATTGTAAAAAAAAAACTTACGCGTGTGTCTTAAATTCGGAAATGATTTGTATTAATAAGATTGGATTGTTTCTATATTATAACGTAACAATTATAAAATTATTATTAACGCTTATTGCTAAAAGAATGCGACAGCAATGTAAATTAGTACAAGGCTGTCTCATTATTTTATCAAACTAAATTTGCAAATATTTTCCTCTCATTTGTGAGTAAACAATATGATTTTTTCAGAAGATAGGTACCAACCTCAGAGTATAATATACAAGAGGGGGCGCTGCTGTAGTCAGCTTTGATGAGTTATCCCGGACTCGGCTAGACCTGGGCGTGGCTAGAATTAAAGCTAGGGTATTTATACATCCATTCATAGCACATGTCGACATAATGTTTAAGTTTATTCGTATAACCACTTTTTCACAGTATTGTTATAAAAAAAATAGCATAGATGAACCGTGTGTCCATTTACGTCGCATATCAAAACGTGTGGGTGGAGTCAACGGAGACGCGGGATACGAAGAACATTCTTACAATACTCTAAAGCGGTGTGATAATTTGGGATTTTTTTATCTCTTTCTTTCTCATGGTGTTCGAAGTAAAAACCCGTAGAATGTGATTTATCCCAAGTTTGTATAGGTTGGAAAAAAAGGTTTAGCACGCTCTCCATATAATGTTACTCCAAGGTACCAACTCTTATCAAGTATTAAACGAGAGCCCGTTTGCTATCGAACCGCAAAATCGAGTCAGTGAATAGTTTTGTTTTTTAATTTTATTTATTTAAAAGCGTTTGGCGCGTAAAAAGCACTGCACCAAGGTAATTTCAGCGCCTTTGCAATTCGCCGCCTGTAGCGGACTGCTCCAATTGCCTCTGCATAGGACCGGCCCTGTACGCGACCACAAACGGTGTAGTTTCTTGACTACGAATCCAAACGTCGCGAGTTCAAACCCGGCATGCTTCAATAACTTCATTTTATTAATATGTGTCATAACGCATTTAATTCATATTAAAATAATAAAAAAAACGTTCCAAAGTGGTAGGTACTCTAAGTATCGCCCTGGTGAAAGACCACCATTCAGAATCGAAACGTTGCTTGAAATGGCTTTAGCCGTGTTCGGTGACCAGATCTGAATAGCCAGGTACTTCCTAACTTTTTTTGTTAAAAGAGAACGTGCAGAAAAAAACAAGGGCCGGTCAAATATCGAAATTAGGATTCACCTGCATGTAGATTTTAAAAAGTGATGTTAACAACGATAATCTCATTTGTTAGCTTTCTAAATTGCAGGCGGCAGACAGCCGGTAGAGGAAGGGATATTTATCTTACGTGTCCAAAAATTTGCATGCCATGCCGCCTGGAATCCGTCCCGACCCCATTTACATCCCTTGTACCAACAACCCTTCAGGAAATTCTGAAAATCCCGAAAGGCTTCGGGCCATAAATCTTCAGGGATAACGGAAGGTCGTCAACACGTAACGGCGTGTATACACGTTGACGAACGTCCTGGCCGAACGGGTCATTATCGATATTTCCGTCCCTTACAGACCTATGCTGATTTATCGGAAGAGATGGAGATAAAGCGGTTCGGACTCGACGCTCGCTCGCTTACAAAGTAACAGATTTTGCATAAAAGACAGCACATTCCCAATATTCAAATGCGCAACTTTTCCCAGACCGTTAGAAGTTTTGCAGAAGTTGTCAACATTTAATGATTGCAGTTTTTGGCAGAATTGAGATGAATAAATGCAGAGTGGGATAATATTATAAGCTGATATGGTAATTATACACTGCACACGTATGTGTCTTAAAATATAGACACCAGTGACAACTTTACCACTATCAGCTCAGTTATGCACCGTTCTCCAGTGTTTTGATTTAAATACATAACATTGTGATACCCTTACCGTGAAATAACACTTCCAGTGCATTCGATAGATTAATTTAAAGTAACTAAAACAATCGGTAAAAATAACTCCCTCAACACAGATTTGCCTAGTAAGGCAGATTACGAGAACACAAAAGTTATAACTACGAGTATATACAAAAACTAAGTCTATATGTATTAAGCAAATACGGATAATGGTCTATAAATCTATTTAATTAATGTTTCTGTAATATTTATTTACTGTTTACAATGTATAAATCTCTTGCTAAAATATACAAATGTACCTACACCTTTATACAGCCTATGTATTTTATATGTTTATTTTGTTTTTATTTATATTTTTTTTCTGTTATTACTGTAAACTATATTTAAATATAAATTTATTATTATTATTCATTTACATTTAAAGTTCTTACTAAACTATTGTGTACAGCGTTCAACTTCAAGACAATCAGTGACTTCGAACTTTTGTGTATCATTTGACGCCTTGTGTCTGTTTCGGGTCGAAAGACGAGTAAGGTCTATCCTCCCTATAAGCCTCGGTGTCGCGATTTCACGAAATCAGTGCTGATTAACGCTCCAGTCTCCAGTCCCCAGTGCCATGACACGCAGTAAGCCCTCCATCACCCGTAAGTCTCTTGTTTTTTTTTATTGGCACACAGATTTCCTCCAAGTCTTAAAATCATTCAAACTCTTTTAGTCCAATCTCCTTCACTACTTCTCTAAAACAAATATGGCTTCCTCCGCTCCCAAATACAGACCATACAGTGATACCTGTAACCTATGAGTGTGGATTTATTTCTTCAGTTTATTTGGTTTATTTCACAAAACTACGAATTTGGTAGGCACATAAACACATTATTCCACTTGTTAGAAAATCATTGGTTTTAGAATAATAAAGTACCTACTTACATATTTATTGTAATACCGGGAAGAAATTAATCACAAAAAAAACCATCAGCGAACTAAGTGATATTGAATACGTACAGTCATTAAGTATTCATAACGAATCTTGGGTTTACCACACCTGACCCCATGATATAAATGTGTTTAAAATTTGCAAACACTTTGGGTAAAAGCAATTATTATTGAAACCTTGGTTGTATATTTTAAGGATTTCAACTACAAATGAAATTGGTTTATTTACGAGACTGTTTTAGTAGAATCATAAATTATTGTCTTTAAAGACTTTCTATTTATGTAAATGAAGGGTTTGCCCTTTTAAAAAAAATAATTAAAAATGCTCATTGTTAACCCCTTTTACCTGAAATTTGCATGGGGAATATGCAATACCTACTTTCGCCATTACGTGCCCCGTTATTTTATGTCTGCATTTTTTTTCTCTTGTTCCTGAATATAATATTTAATACTAGTTGTTGCCCGTGAAAAATAACAAGGTATATTGACTTGCCTAGAAAAAATATTCGTTGCTTTAATCCACCCACTTCAAATATATAATAATTAAAGTGATAGATGTGTTGAGAAAATTGACAAATCAAAAAATAATCTTTTCAAATCCATTTAAGTAATAAAATACCTACTTATAGTATAATGTTTGATAATAGGTTAATTTTTATTCTATATTATAAATTTTTTACAAGATTTCTCAGTTTTCATATAAAAAAGTCAAGTTACATTCAGTGATTTTTCACTGGTAATAACTAGTTTAGAAATAAGAAGTCGAGGACACCCGAGGAAGACATGGCACGATCTAGTGAATTAAATACTTAAATCGGGCTATGTGAAGAGTCAGAATAACAGAAGGGTTTTTATGAATGTGAATGACGCAAGGAGTGTGTGCCAAGACAGAGTTGTATGGCGGTCCGTCCTCTCTGCCTACCCCTGCAAGAAAATAGCGTGAGGGTTGGTTTGTTAGTTAATAACTCGAATTGGCATAATATTTTTTGAAGGTAATGATTTTTACGATCATAATAATAAATTCAAAGTATTACAAGGAATTATTATTAGAAAAAAAAATTAGTTTACCACCTCTCTACGAATTCTAGGTATCGTAATTCTTTCGTGTCATTTAAAACATATTTATTGTGTAATATTAAAATATGTTTATTTTTTTTAAATTTTTTATTTAAACAATAATTATTATTTTTTAAATTTTTTTTAAAAACAAATTTTAGTCAAAAGCTCTGCGATGTAATTATTTTTACGCGTGACAGCTGTTTCGCCTTCTGAGGGCATTATCATTATAATTATTAAAAATAAAAACCCCGCTTCTTAAAACGTATTAGGAAACACCAATGCCCCTCCTTAATGACCTTTTGTCAAATCCAAAATAGAATACCCTTAGGTAGGGAAACTCCCGGTGTTAATAGACATCAACAATAATTACAATTTATCAGAAAAACCTAATGGGGACATTGGTAGTTCAAAATAAAAAATAATAATAACATTAAACATGATATAAATAGTCCGTCTGTATGTGGCTTCTCCACAGTTTGATAATGCCCTCAGAAGGCGAAACAGCTGTCACGTGTAAAAATAATTACATCGCAGAGCTTTTAACTAAAAATTGTTTAAAAAAAAAATTTAAATAATAATAATTATTGTTTAAATAAAATTAAAAAACCTAAAAATTAAAATGGAGTTCTACAAAATAAACTTTAAAACCATAAATTACTACATGTATTTGTACCCACCAAAATAATGCAAGTGGCTTTTCACCAATCTTAGTTAACAGTAGATATTATATAATACAATAATCAATCAAAACATCAATAAAAAATAGCAGCACAGTAATACGACAATATTACACAATAAAAATAAGAAAAAAACATCTTTATACATAAGGTTACTTTTCTATAACCAAAACGTTAACATTAGTGAGAATTGAATCACATTATGAGCGAGGATTATTTGATAAAAAAAAATTACTCGACCATCTAGCAAATGGGTACAAATCATACATTTAATTGAACGTACATCAATAAATACTGAACAAAAGTATCTCTCATAAGTTTAGCGAAAACAAAGAACTGGCAATTTTTTGTGTGAATCTACACAAGAGTCTCAACTGCATTAAGCCGGGGACTATGTTATCTAAGGACTGGGATAATGGAAAGGGGAAGGTGATATTTGGGAAATATCTGACCATTCACACCTAGTCCCTAACATAATTAATTTTAAATCAAGCAAACGTTTCGATTTGGAATAAAGGTAGCAGGGTTTAGAACTCGTGACCTATTGGTTTAAAGTGAAGGGGCTTAGCACTCTGACTTCATGAAGGTCATGAAAAATGTATATACATACATACATACAGTAAATATTTACTAAGATTAAAAATGTTACATCAATTGAAGCGGTAGATATTCTCAGTATCGCCCTGGTAAAAAAACACCATTCAGAATCGAAAAGTTGCTTAAAATAGCTTTAGCCGTGTTTGGTAACAAGATTTTTTAAATATATTTTTTAATAGTGAATATCGCACAAGAGTCCCAACTGCTACCAACCGTCTAGAGCCAGTGAGACTAAAGCACCCCCAATTGGGGTATGTTGTGAGGTTGAAGGTAGTGGGGAGAGGAAAGAGATGGGGAACAGGAAGTAAAAGGTTAGGAAGTGCCTGGTTATTCAGATCTGGTCACCAAACACGGGTAAAGCCATATCAAGCAACGTTTCAATTCTGAATGGTGGTCTTTCACCAGGGTGATACTTAGAGCATCTACCACTCTGGAACGTGCCGCAAATAAACTATATACTATTTTTTATAAATTAAATGTGTTACGAAGTTATGAGATTTAAAAAATAAAAATTATTGGCGCACGCCGGGTTTGAACCCGTGACCCATGGATTCGCAGTCCAGCGTCTTACCACTCGGCTTCGCAAGCCGTCGATCTGTATAGTCAAATTATTACGAATCTTTCTCTTCCTCACCTTCTTCACTCCCAACGGCCTCACAACATGCTCCAATCAGGGATGCCATAGTCCGCTGGCTCCGGACGCTAATTGATCTTGCAATAAAATTCGGTAAAACCAAAGGGTAATTCATTCGATGTTTATAAAAAAATATAGATTATTTCAGAGAATAATGGCAATATGGATAATGCATTGTGTCCATAGAAAACCTTCTATTCATAGAGAAAGAGTACAGTTAGCCGTCAGGTGGTTTGGTCTATTCATTACTTCAAATATTCAAGCATCGAAAAATAGTGCGTCTTTTGTGAATGCGATCGCAGCGTAGAAATATAAAGCAACAGCTTGTGTAAAATTAATATTTATTTATTGAAAATTATTAATAACATATTCAAAGAATTTAAAGCGAAAGAAAGAGGTTAAATAAATTTCACGTGGATAGTAACATAATATTATAATATTCATATCGTCGCTGGAAAGGCAAAAGGGCTTAAGCACCATTCTAGAAATTTTGCACCAGAACACTTAAAAGTGCGTTTTTTTACAATAAAATATATAAGTCTTCAGTAGTACCTGCTTAGATTTTGAAAAAAAAAGTTAACTCAGGTAACTCAATGCCCTCACTGAGTTACCTGAAGCGACAAAAAGCTAAAAACATCCTAAGCTTGTGTCGATTGAATCGAGCCTTCTCCCAAACGGTAAATATATGTTACGAAGCAGAAAAAAAAAACTGATAAAAACTCCAAATTTAACTCATTTTTGATCAAAGTGTCGCTTAAGCCCTTTTGCCTTTCCAGCGATGATATATTTGTATTATGTTAATTACTTGAGATAAAAAAATATATTATTGTTTCTATTTCACCCAGCGACGGCCTCCATGGTCGAGTGGTAAGGGTCCAGCGCCCTTGAGGTGATTTTTCACAAAAACGGCGCTGTACAAATTATCCAAATATTATTAAGACGCTCGACTGTAAATCCAAAGGTCGCGGCAATTAAAATGTGTCATAACACATTTCATTCATATAAAAATAATTTATAAGATATTTGCGAGTGGTAAGTACTCGTAAGTATTGCCCTGATGAAAAACCACCATTCAGAATCGAAACGTTCATTGAAATGGCTTTAGCCGTGTTTAGTGACTAGATCTGAATAGCCAGGTACTTTCCAACCTTCTTCTTCCCCATCTCCTTCCCTTTCTCACTACTTTTAGCTTCACACAACATACCCCGTTTGGGGATGCCATGGTCTCACTGGCTCTAGACGGTTGGGAGCAGTTGGGACTCTTGTCCGGTATTCACTATAAAAAGAAAATATAAAAGGCATGGTTTTCGTGAGCATCTAGGATTTTGTAAAAGTGTAACCCAATCTGATAGTGAGCATAGCAGAAAATCTAACGGATAACATTCGATATTATTTTCTTAGATTAATAGGTTAGTTATCAGTGAAATATAATAATATTATATTAAAATCTCGACAACGAACGACGAGAATGAAGTCAACCCAGTTCGAAAATCGTTTTGAACTTGCTAATAAATACATTTATTTTCAGTTGTACCTTTTGTTGCTGAGCGTGCGATTTAGGCGAATAATAAGTGCATTTGCAAATAACTGACCACACATCCCCTCCCTCGCAACACGAGTTGTCTAGTCCATTCAAATAGACAGCCAATTATCTGCTAAACCCTAGCCCTTTTTAGAAACGCCTCTATCGCCAACAACCAGTCAATCAATGCCCTTGAACTGCTCCAACCCTTTTCCGGAACATCGGCACACTTACTGAAACCTTTCATGATTTCAGGATTACTGCATGCATTTTTACCCCTTTGGGTGAACTAAATAGTATTGTTGTTCGTAGTTCATTTATAGATTGGTCATCTAACGACAACTATCAGTTCTTCTGCGGCCTTTCGTCTAGTTTGTCTTCCTGGATACAGTTTTCCAATCTAACTGTAGTTTTTGTAGTTGGTTGTTGATTTTGTGTGACATTACGTGAAATTATTACGAAGTGATAACTGATATATTTACCTGAATTTTTAAAGAGTGTTGAAGACTCTCAAATTTGTTAAACGTGTTATGGGATTGAATTAAATTTTGTGATTGCATAAATATATAATATTTTTGACGGTGAGTTTATAACTATTTTTGTGTTTATTTAATTATTTTTCTAGTGACATCACGACCCAAAGAAGTGGTTTACAATTATGTATTTTTTTTTGCTTTTTGATCTTTTTAAATTTAATTTACTGTAAACTGTATATTCTTCACATAAAGAGATACAAATATATTTTCTTGTGTTCCAACATAATATTTCAAGTAGGTTAATAACGTTTGCAAAAATTGTAACTTAAACAAGTTGACAACCATCTTTCCGTCGGCTAGTACAATCTTGTCGCCGATATCTAAATATGTATCATCTCTTGCAGAAAAATGGCCGCAGTTCATCACGTCACTCCTTCCAACTACATCGTGGACTATTCCAGCCACGGAACTGGAGCTTTGGACCTCTCCAGGTCTAAGCCGTCCCAGGAAGCCTACTACAAAGATGCCATCCCAACGGTTATCAAATACGAGCGGGATAACTTGGATCGTCGTTCTCCCGTCCACCCAGCTTCTCCTAAGCACGGTTCTCAGAGCCTGCATATGAATACTAGCGTCTCTCCTAGACATTTCAATTCTGGACATCAGTACAGGGACTCCTTCTACATGGAACCTCACAATGCAAATCACAGCATAGAGAACGACTCACCTTCTTTTTATAGCGCGGATAAAGAGCACTCAGTCAGTCCTCAATCTGGCCTGTCGTCACCAAACTACGCGTCGTGCTACCCTGGAACAGAACACCTCAGTCCGTATATCATCCAGGCAGCGTTCCGTCAGCAGCTTCTTCTGCAGAACCCCAACAAGAAACCAGCCAAGTCAGATTCCGACGCGGTCTCAGACGCAGGATCGGAAGGATCTCACACATCTACGTTCCCGATGTACCCGATGGTGTCTTCTGGCAGGGACGGAAAGGTTGCGAGGCCGTTCAAGGCTTACCCGAAAGACCCCATGAGCTTGGCAGCTGGCTTTTCATCAGTCGACGCTTTGCTAGACTCCCAGTCCGCTGAGAAGTACTCCGTTTTTAGGAAGAGGATGCTGGATCAAATCTGCGCTGCAAACGGAGGACAAGCCACTGTCTCCAACCCCAAGATGAGAAGGACGCTCAATGGAAATGGAAACTCAAACAATAACAACTGGGACTTGAGCGAGGACGGGATGAAGGGAGATGATTCGTACACAGAAAGGAGAAAGAAGAACAACGCTGCAGCCAAAAAGTCTAGGGACAGGAGGCGAATCAAAGAAGACGAAATTGCCATCAGGGCCGCCTTCTTAGAGCGAGAAAACATTGAACTGAAATTCGAACTTGCCGCCGCCAGAAAACAACTGGCACTCAGTGGCGTCTCAGCAGCAAACTCCTAATATTTTTTTGATATTCTGTTGTTAACTTATATTTTTGTACATTTAATAAGTCAAGTTCTCAGCGTCTGAGAATTGACTCGATCATGGTTTTGTAATTTGTATATTGATTGATATGATAAGGGCTTTCCGAATTATTTTTCTATGACGTAATTTTTTCTGTCCATGAAGTATTTTGAATATTTGCATTTTGCCTTCGAAGGCTTTTTATATTTATAGTCTAGCTTTTTCCGTGGTCGAGTGGTTAAGACCCAGCGTGCGCAAATCAATTTATTTGATTAGAATGTGTTATTTCACATTTATTTAATAATGTATTTGCGGCACGTTCCCGAGCGATATATACTCTAGGTCCCGCCCTGGTGAACAATTCAGAATCGAAACGTTGCTTGAAATGGCTTTAGCCGTGGTTAGTGACCAGATCTGAATACCCAGGTACTTCCCAACTTTCATCTTTCCCATCTCCTTCCTAACTTTCATCTTTCCCATCTCCTTCCCCTCCCCACAACTTTCAGCCTCACAACATACCCTAATTCGAGATGCCATAGTACCACTGGCTCCAGATGGTTGGGAGCAGTTCAATGCGGTTGCAGCAATCTTGTGCGGTATTGACTTGAAAAAAAAAAAAAAAAATAAAGAGCAGAGGTAATATTGTATATTTACAATATGTGAGTTCCTATAGAAATTAATAAAGAAAGTATTTTATAATATACGACATTTGTTCCATATAAATTATTTTGAATGTCTTCGTAACAGTCGTAAAACAAAATTATTTTTGTATAAATTGTGATAAATGGTATTCTTGTCATTGTGTTTTTTTTTGTAATGGTATACAATATTTATGTTCTAATATGATGTGTGAAATTTTTATTTATTTTCAATAGTGAAATAATTTTTTTGATAATAAAATATATTTTGTATGATTCCAAATGAAATCTAATCTTTTTTTCGTCACTTTTAAAAATTTAAAAATAGATTACATATTTTTTTTTATATTTGCATACCTTTGTATTTTAACAAAATTTACTTTGTAAAAATACATAACACATCAAGTTGTTTTCAGAGAAAGAATTTTTTAGAAGATATTATCTGTCCGTCCGTCTGTCCGTCCGTCCGTCGTCGAAAATTATTATAAAGAATATGTTTCCAGAAAAAAACTGTATTCATTTCTTTGATTTTATCACCTATATAAAACCCTGAGAACTTTCGAAGACTCGTTGGTAATATATAACCTTTATCTTGGCAGTGTAACAATATATGTTACACCAACATTGCTATCTTTTTTTTTAACAAATATTTTAACATTTTTAGTAGTGAAAAAGTTCAGAAAAACACTTGAAAAAATCTGCTGACACCTATGGCCAGTTAAAAAAATATTGTAACTTATTAGCTTTACCCTTATATAATATTTTTACCTTGCCAAAAAAAGGGCTAATAAGAAGGTAAGTCTCGTGAAGAAAACAAATAACAATGGAGACGGTTTGTATGCTATTAAACGGGTTTCCACTTCCACAAAAACTACAAACACACTATAAAAAACACTACAATTAATTACATTCACGTAAGTTATTAAAAGTTATCTGAAAATCTTACGACCACCAACGAGACTAGGCTCGTATTATATAAGTCAAACTTTGCATATGTACCAGTGGCGGCTCGTGACTTAAAAATCGTCATTATTGATGGTATCGCCGAAAACATGTTTTTTCTTTGAAAATTTCAATTTTTTGTTTGAAGATTTTTCAGCAACCCGTGAAATGCACTATCAAAACTGAAAAATCGTGAAAATCTTCATATGTATATATATATATGTAGATATATTTAAATTGAAAATCATTTTCGGCTACAACAACATAAAAATATGTAGCATTTTTCAATTACATTTGTCACGAGCCGCCACTGATAGGTCACAACACTATATATACCCACAGTTAATACGTAACATATCAACCAAAGAGTGAACGTTATTTGTTCTTACAATATAAATATTACTAGCCAAACTCGATCCACTGCTGGACGGAGATTTTTGAAATCCTTCAAAAAATATTTCCACTAACCAATATGTTACTTTATCGTAGATCGAACTCGAGATCAAAGATCAAACGTCAAATATCTAACCCTAATTCTGCAGATGTCGCGATCGAAATTAGTGAAATTAAATACAGAAATGAACATTTTATCAACAATATTCGAAATAAGAACATACGTAAATAAAATGCATACATATAAAACCTCCCCCTTCTACGATAATGACCGCAGTATATAATAGGCGCATGAAGGTTGGGCTTATTGCATTTGCGGCCAATGTAATCATGGCCACATTTATATACTGTGTTATTGTGCATATAGGATACAATATATAGGGTCAGAGTCCCCCTTTTTCATTTCCTTAAATACACAATACAGGCACGTTCCTGACACGAGCCAGCCACGATCTTCAATAGGGATGACAGTTTCAGGATTTCAGGATGTAGACTGAAAAACAATACGCTGTCTACATTTTAGTATTATATTACGTGCAGGAGTTTATTTCATGAAAGTATTAAATGAAAAATAATTATGAATTTTTCTTTTGTTACTAGGTGTTTAATACTTAATCTGCCGTATTACAAGAAAACTGATATACTCGTATTTATTTAGTCTCTAGTATTTTCTCTTTATGACTGTGAAATATCTCCAATAGAAAAAGTGAGATGAATAAAAAAAAAAAAATTCCAATTCCAATCCTAATTCTACATAATATTTACCGTCATTATATATATATATATATATATATAGAGGAAAAGATGAATCAGTTAAAATTCTTGAACGAGTCGAATGAGATCTTGCGTCAGAAAATTTGGACACCCTTTTGTGTCTGGAAAAATGTATTTGATTTAGTTGTGGCTTGTAAAACTACGTGTTGCAAAAATTCTCGATCGAAGCCAAGTAAAACTCGTTTTTAATACAACTTTTGCGACTTTTGGTATCTTGAAGTATTACTATATTTAAAAAATGATATCTTCTGTAATATTAATAAAATTTCCAGTCGATTTCCATGTTTGAATTTCCCTGCAATCTCGGTGGACATCCGGAAAGAATGTAAGACTGATGTAAGCGTAATACTTGAATCAAGAAAGGGACGCTTAGATGGTTTAGGTATGTAAATCGAATGAACGAAGAAAGAAGTGTGAAAATAATATATAAAACGAAAAATAATGGAAGAAGTCAGGGACGCCAGAGGGAGACATGGAACGATCAAGTGAATCAAATACTTGAGCAGGGCCATGTGAGAATAACAGAAGAGTATGAATGAGACGATGTATGAATGTGAAAGAAGCAAGGAGTGTGTGCTAATATGGAGTTGTATGGCGATCCGTCCTCTCTGCCTACCCCTACGAGGAAACGGCGTGATGGTTAATTTCTTAGTTTTAGCAATCTCGGAGATCCGACTGAATTAAGACGTTAATTTTAGGTATTTAGCCAAAATAAATTAGAAATGAAAGCATGAAATCGATAGACAAGTTAGTGTATTTATGTCAGGGTAGCAGAGGTACATTTTCGACTTTTTGAGATTTTAAGACTCAAATCTTCGGTTGAATCTAATCTGTAAATTTAGACAAAATTAGAAAACCGATGTAAACAAAAGAGAACTGTTGTCGATTTTTTTATGCACTTTAGGTTAATCAAAGCAATGGTTTGTTAATATGGTGATTACAGCTCAATAATTTTAGTATCAGAGAGAATATTGATGGGGTCAGATAAAATAGGTATATAGGATATAATAAACACTTTCATCCAGGCAAACCATTTTTTTAAAATATTGTAACAACATAACACCTTCGTCCATTCGTGTCAAGCAATGAATAACACGTTACAATTTTTTTAAAAGTTGCTTACAACTAATCAATATTTTACTATTTTTGGCAACCATGGCTTCTCGCAGTTGCGGAAATACTCCAGATGCGGAAGAGATAATACAATGCAACACCCTCTGCTGTAATTGTGTACAATAATAACAACCCCAATGCAGGGGTTTCATTCCTTATCGACAAATGTATTAAAGGGTTGTCCAATAGAACACATCACCAAAAATATTTATCAAAATGGGCATACGTTAAATATTGATATTGACTAAAGCGAAGCACTTCATAACTGAAACTTGAAATTCGATGGATATGCAATCCTTAAGCTGGTGGCGATAAGGTTAAATTTGCCACTTAACGCCGGCCGCCTGTTTCGATTTATGCAAAAAAAAAAAAATTTTGTGAAGATAAAAATATTAAAATGTTTTCCGGTCGTACTCCAAATAATTCAATTTGCCACATTATAAATAAAAAAAACTATGTAGAAAATAGTTCGTAAGTAGACAATCTTACACTAAAAAGTATTTTTACAGGCATGAGGCATTTGACGGCCTCCGTGGTCGAGTGTTAAGACGCTCGACTACGAATCCAGAGGTCACGGGTTCAAGCCCGGCGTGCGCAATTACATCTAATTAATTTAATATGTGTCATAACGTATTTTAATCATATAAAATAATGTACATTATATAAAATATTTGCGGCACGTTCCAGAGTGGTAGATACACAAAGTACCACCATGGTGAAAGACCACCATTCAGAATCGAAACGTTACTTGAAATAGGTTTAGCCGTGTTTGGAGACCAGATCTGAATATCTAGGTACTCCCGACCTTCCTCTTCGCCATCCCATTCCACTCCCCACCTTCCACCTTACAACATACTTCAAGGCATAAAACTTTATTTTCTAGACTTATAAAATAAGAAAAAAATATCGATTAAAAATAAGGCCAAGAAGTGTTCTAATCACAATAGTGAATTGAAGCATCTATTATATATTTTCTATGCGATCAATTTTTCAAACCAAAGAAAATTATTTTGCAATGCGTTGCTTTTATATAACCGAATTACCTTTTGATGCATTCTTGGCGTCCGCACAAATTCCTTGTCGATGCTTTGATCAACTCATAAACTATGATTGTTATGGACTGGCAGTAAATATAAAGGTCAGAATGAGAAAGTCATTTCATTCGAATGTGCTTTCAAAAGTAGCTCTTCTTTGATATAACCCTTTTTTATAAAACCACACCCTTGCCAAGTTAGTTATTTGTGCAAGTAGGGTTAATTTACTGCCTAGTGGGGTAGGCTATGAAAGGGTTGCAGAAACGAAGTCATTGGTGGATTTTTTTTTGAAGGGGCTGAAAGTAAATAAGGAGGTTCTTCGCTATTAAGGGTCTACCTAGAAAACATCCCCTATTCACTATTGAACAGATGATGTGGGTGGATATTTTATGTAATTAGTGGCCGGACTTTCTGTACCTAAAGGTGTCAATTTAGTTTGAGGACAAAAAGAAAAAGAGTCAGCAAAATTATGAAACTATTTATAAATTTATGTAACTCTAATCTTTAACTTAACCTAACCTAACCAAACCTAACCCAATGGACGTTATCACGCCATTTCCTCGCACGAGTAGGCAGAGATGAATGATGAAATGTGGATCACCGGACAACTCTGCCTAGGCACACACTTCTTGTTTTTTTTTCACATTCATACCTATTAAAGATCATATCATAAAATATCATACGTATTATTCTGTTATAGGGACTGTTGGCATGATCTGAATTTTTAAACCTGACAATGTTTGATTCTTTCCACTTCAATAATTATAAGCGGAAAATGTTGCGTGTGCATTGATGGAGAACTTAACTAGAAAATGATTGAATCAGGAACCCGACGTTTTGACCACTCGGCTAATAAATTTCGTTTGGTTCACTTGATCGGCCCATGTCTTCCTCGTGTTATCCCGACTTTTTTCTCAATCTCATTCGTTAGGTACGTTTACCATGCATTTTGTTTACAATGTAACACTTTTTTTATGTCGTGCAAAACAATTATTTTAATAAATTAATTCAATATTCATAAAGGCAGACAATTTTTTTGGTAGGGTGCATTAAACTAACTATCAACTTCGCAAATCTACATAGACTGACCTAGTGTCTATGGCATCCTCAATCGGGTATGTTATGGGGCTAAAGGGAGTGGAGAGGGGATATGAGACGGAGAAGAGGAAGGTTGGAAGTACCTTTCTATTCAGATCTGATCACAAAATACGAATCAGAATGGTGGCCGAAAGATCAGCAGGGCGATATTTGAGAGTCATTCTAGAAAGTAACGCAAATATATTATATTTAATTTAATTTAAATTAAATACGAAATTTAAAAAAATAATATTTATTTGCCCACGCTGGGATTTGAACTCGTCATCTCTGGATTGTAGTGGTGGATGTTAACAGCTCGGACACTCCTATGTGCTATGTTGAGTAAAGATGATGTAATATTAGGTATTGTGTAGAATAATGACAGCTTTCTCCTATAATATTGGAATTCGGTAATACGCTGCACACCTGTTATGAAATTCATATTTCGTAAGAAAAACAATTGGTCGTCATAATATTATGTAGTGGCTACCATTCAAGATCCGTGAAAGTTGAATTATTATAGAATAGCCCCAAGTAGGTACTGTGAATGCAAAGGGCAAATCATGGCATCACCATGGCGTAAGTGCATCGCAGTTTATTTGCCATATCTAACACATTCGTTTGTTATGTAATTAGAAAAATGTGTGTGGTAATTAAAAGCTTTAAGTTGAATATAGTATTTTATAAAATGTTTTCATGTTTGGTTTGTTTTATTTGTTTGAAAATACCAATGAAACTTGAGAACTTTCGGTGGTAAACACTAATAATTAATAATAAAAAAATATAAATGTTTAATTTTTATAGTGTCACTATGCAAATATCTCCCAAGTGGGCTGTACAAAACCAGATAATAATTTTAAACTAAAGTTAGTAAAAATTCAAAACATAAAAAATGGTTTTAATAAATGTCTAGGGCAGGGAAAAGTTAACACTTGTAGGATAAATTGTGTTGATCGACAGAATTAAATAAAGAAACACAGAATTTTCACCGTATTTAACCCTTATGTGACAGAAGAAAATTACACCTTTTTAAAATTGAAATAAAGATTTCTTTTACAGTATGTCATTTGCTGGACCACTTTTATGACGTAATATATTTCGACATAGCTCAATACTTGGAGAAAAGGATAGGAATTTCACCCAGTACCAACTTTGCTTGGGGTTTTTAAAATTAAACAGGAGATTAAAATAGTACCAAGGATACAGGTGATGTACTTTGAACACAACAGTACATCATTTTTATCATTTAAAATAAGATAAAATGATTAAAAAATACGAACAAGCTTAAAAAAATCATATAAAACATCTGAGGGTACCCGGGCACTCTTTCAGTCATCAGAAGTTGTAAATAATACTTATGCATTTTCCGCTAACATTCCACCCTCCACATATCCAATGGTGATGTTCAATTGTTCATTCTCACTATTGTGGAGAAGTCAGGAAGTTTTAGCGGGTTAGACTTATTGGAACATTAAAAAAATCTATGTTGAAAACCGAAGAGGGTACCCCGGTACCCTTTCAGTCACATGAAGGTTAAATAATTTTTTTTTAGTAATATAGCTAGGCTAGCTCTGAAATATGGCTATCAACTTGGAATTTCTATAATCTATAATGACTTGGCGTATTCTTCCTAGTGTATATTTTTGTCCTATTTTTTTTGAATTTATTCATATGTACCTATCATTTTTCCATCATAAATATTATTTATAATTTTGTGTTATATGTTAAGTTATAATTGGAGAACAGTCTGTAAATAAATAATCTAGCTACATTAGGAGAAATTTTAAAATGAAGCAATATATTCTGCGAAATGGTGCGTAAAACTGTCCGCACGTCATAACGAATGATAATAACCGTATATTTTGCTTTTATGAATTCAATTTTAAGCCCATTTCTGAAAATCGGGTTGAATCCAGGTGCAGTGAACCAAAACCAAAGTTTTGGTCAAACACAGCTTAGGAAGCTGCAATGGACCAACAGGCACGCTCCAACAATTACCTCCAGGTTTAATCCGACGGACATTTAGTGGTCATCTTCACAGAATTCTTCGTAACCTCCATTCACGTAAACACACTGCTGTTCGTCCTCGACGTATTATCGATGTATAGACAATGTGTTGCATCTACCAAAGCTCCTAAGCTGCATAAAACGGGAGTCAAATTGTAAAGGGCTTAGAATTAAGATCAAGTTTGACGATAGAGACGCAAGAGAGGCTTAGAGTTGGACAAAAAGACTTGATGGAAGATGGAATTATGAGACATGTCATTCTTACTTAATTTTTTCATAGTTTTTGCGCATTCAGCCGGCGTCCCGTTACTTTGTGGAACAGTTTTGTGGTTTGGAGAAATTGTATTGTTGCACACACTGTTGTGTGCTGGAGTTCCTATGTATTGGTGAGGGTTTTAAGGGTTTCAGAGGTCTATAAACTTTTGCAAATAAATAAATGAGTTGATTTTTCGAGATCTCAGTTCTTGATGGAAATTCAAATTGAAAGTCAAACAGCAAAATTTAAGTGGAAATTGCACTGTTAAATTTAAGAAAAATATGATTCTTCGCAGGATTGTTAATCTATTTACTCGGGCTCCGAATTAAGAAACTTACCGCTTTGCCGCGGAGTATCCCATGTAGGTACCTACCGGAATTTAATATAATTTGTTTTTTTCAATTTATAACTGGTTATTTATTATTAAAAAGGACACGCTGGAAGTCTTGTGGGAAATGTATTCTTGAAGAGGAAATTGCTTTTTTCAGGGAATAAATTTTGCGGGGCATTAACAGTTAAACTTGGGTAAGAACAAAATGGAAATTTACAAAAAAAATGTAGATATAAATAAAGTTGTAGGAATATTGTTGTAAGTGAAATTGTAATTCAATATTGTGGGTCATTTGTATTTTATTCTTGTAATCAAAAGAAAAATCATGGCACAAAATTTATAGTTGGTGTTCCACAAGTTGGTGATCGCTGCAGGTATAAGCCTCCTTTTGCGTAGAATAATATTTTTGGCATTTTGTTGAATACGTTTTGCATGCAATCATCAGGACAATGGAGAACGAGGAAAGGATAAAATTTTCGAAAAAAACTGCCACATGTACGACTGCTATAGCCAGAATTGTCAAGAGACCACGGAACAATAATATTACAATGAAGAAAAAACCATCCCCATTTCGACCATCAAAAGCTTGAAAACAAGCAAAATATTCATAAAATGAACAATGTATTTTTAGCATAATCGACCGATATACCACACTTAGATAATAAATTACACATTTTGATGGAGGGACTTCTTACAAGCACTTATATGGCTTACATCGAGATGCTGAAATGTCAAAAATTTATACCTGAAAGAGGGAGTTTGAAGGATAGTAAAAAGGAGTAAATTTTGTTTTGAAATATTATATTTATTTATTATTGATGCTTCGTATTTTATGCTCGGTGGTCTTAATTCGCTTGCACTTTTTATGGTTATTTTTCTATAAACCCACATATTATCGTGAACGTCAGGATTAAATAAGTTAACATTGTTGCGTTGCCATCCTGAATCAGAGATATGCATTGATCAACAGCTTATGACGATATTAGATTTTGCAAAATGTCTTTGTTAACTGAAGAATTTCAGTACGACACGAATATAATGCAATAACTCATATACACTGAACGTTATGAGATCGATTTGTGGAATTTGAGTTATTGTAAATAATTGTACAAAGACGATTAGTGCCACTCAAATGTTGTCATTTCATATTGTGGAAGAATAAATTACACGTCAACATATTTTTTACGTGTTATGTTTGATAAAAGATCGCTAAACACTTATTTTTCATATTTTATCAATCACTTTGTGGTTTGACATATTCAATGAAAAAAATATTAAAAAAAATTGACCTGCATATGTTTTTAATTATATGAATATTAATTATATCACAATCTTTCGAACATAAGTGAAAATTTAAGTTTTTTTTTCAGGAAATTGTGAAACCGAAAAATAATGCCTTTATACCTACTAAAATATTTTCATGGAAATATATTATTATATAAAGGTAATCTGACACCATCAATACGTTTAGAAATATCTTTCAACTAACATAAAAGGTAAGTATTTTTAATAATCAGGTAAAATTGTCCAGTAGTCCAATATTAGGTATATTTCCCGTTAACTATAAAAATTATCTATATTCTTTAATCATCTTCTAAGTTGACGTTTTGCCTCTTTCACTTCATATTATCTGTTTCTTTCTCTATGTTCCTTTGTTTTAATTTAATTGTTATTCTTTTCTTTTCTTACTATTCTCTTATTTTGTTTTAATATTGTGTTCTCCATTTGTATGTACAAGGTTATATTAAAACCGCACACTGTGTATTTTTTGTTGTTTAATTTTGTACCCTGATGATGCTTAGGCTAAAAGAAACCGGTCGGTCATAAAAAAATAAAATTAAATCTGTGGTCTTACACAGTTCATATTTCATTTTAATTAAATTTAATTTCACTATTCCTTAATCACTTAGTCTGTATCTGTCTCTTTTCTCTCTGTTCCTTTGTTATAATTTAAATGTTTTTTTTCTTACTGTTCTCTTTTTTATTTTATTTTGAATTGTGTTCTCGTTCGCTTAGCGAAACTGGTCGGTCATAAAAAAATAAATAAAAACTGTGGTCTAATACAAAGTTATTATTTCATTTTCATTTGGATTATTAACTAATTGCAATATCTATGTGATTTAAAGCGCCCAGATATAAGCTGCTTGAGGGGCCATTCATATCAGGGTCAGGGCTGATTGCCCATTGAATTTGCCAAGATTTGACTGATGATCTCAGAGGAAATTGAGGAACAGGAAGAGGAAGAGGAAGGTGGGGTAAATTTGATTGAAACTGTAGCGTGGTAATCCTGATACTAGGAGGTTCCAATTCCGATCAAATCCAATAATTGCTTTCCTTGCCTATCTAACCGCCCACCCGCAAACATTCACCAGAAGTTCATTAAATGACAGATATTAATTATGATTTTCCCAGGAATAAAAGCATCACCGGAATAATAACATCCAGTGATCGAGGATTGCAGCGGCATGAGGAGAATTTTGGTAAGCTTACTGTATATCTAACTACAATTTACTGTTATCTCGAAAATAAGGATAATATGATAGGTTTTTGTAAAAGTAGTATTACAATATTTAAGATTCTAGCTAACATTTAAGCCATAAATTGCAAAAAATGCATTAATTCTACCTTAACGCAACATAACATAACATCCATTCCGAATCGTAAAGTTGCTTGAAATGGATTTAGCCGTGTTTGGTGACCAGATCTGAATAGCCAGGTAATTCCCGACCTTCCTCTTCCCCATCACCTTCCCTTCCCCACTACTTTCAGCCTCACAACATACCCCGATTAGAGATGCCATAGTCTCACTGGCTCTAGACAGTTGGAAGCAGTTGGGACTCTTGTACGATATTTACTATAAAAAATGCCATGTTTGGTGACCAGCTATGAATAACCAGATACTTCCCAACCTTCCTCTTCCCCATCTACTTCCCTTTCCTATCTCTTTCTCTTCCCTTTGGAATGCCATAGTCTCACTGGCTTTAGACGATTGGGAGCAGTTGGGACTCTTGTGCGGTATTAACTATAAAAAATAAAATACAACTTAAATACATTTCTTAATCGATTTTTATGTTTTCAAGTCAAAATCATATTCGCAAAATGCTTTATAAAGAACATCTTAAGGATAAGCACTCAAAAATAAACACTTTGTACGGTTTTAACACAAGAAATACTACAAACGATACGGGTAGTTGAAAAAATGTCTAAGGTTTCTTCTAGCGAATAAAATTCTAAGCCTCTAATCTTTTCAAATCTAAATCAAGCGTTAGCTTGGGAAGTTTACACCAGAGCATTTGAAGTTTTTTTTTTGTTTTATTAAAAAATTCCTTCAGTACATGGTAGAATTTTGAAAAAAAAAAGTTCACTCAGATAAATGGTAAACTACTAATAAATAAGTAAACTTAATGCTTTCACTGAGATACTTAAAAAAACTGAATTACTAAAAAAGTCCCAAATTGTGTCTCTTGAGTCAAGCCTTCTACCAAATGGTAAATATACGAGTATTTTGATGACTGAAGAGCCACAAAAGTCTTCAGAATCAAACAAGAGTCAAAAGATTCGATGCAGAAAAAAAACTGATCAAAACAGCACATTTAACTCATTTTTGACTAAAGTGTTAAGCCTTTTTGCCTTTCCAGCGACGAAATGAAATACATGCATCGATTACGCTTACCGGTTTCGCTTACAGTGAAGCTCCATCAGGGCAGTATTACCAGCTGAATTAAGAAAAAAAAACATAACATTACTTGACATGCAAATTGAGTTTGATTTCACATACAATGTCAACTTTCTACGAACACGTAATATTATAAACTGCTGCATGTTCCGCCTCCCGCATATTATTTTTTCCGGTGCGTATTTCAGAAGTCAATATTGTTCAAAAACACGCCAAACTCCGGAGCGGAAATAGAAAAATAGCTCCCCGCTGTCAAGATTAACGATTACTTGTGTCATTTTGCTTTCACTGGTTGCGATAGCAAGCCTTTTGTCAACACAGATACAACTATCTCTCTCATTCTTTACACAAATTCAAACTGTAAACCATTGCATTTACGATAACGTTGCGACACCAAAAACTTCATTGGTATCTATCCTGATTAATGATATAGCTTCCAGAGAAAGGATGCAACATTGAACTATTTACTATATTGTTCTGCCGGTGAGTTATCCGTTGGAACCTTCTTTTCTGTTACATGCGTCGTTTATGAGAAGGATAGATAGGTTGCAACGAATCTATTAGTAGTATGGCTTTATTAGGGTATTGGTGATACAATTGAAAAATAAATAAATATATCAATTAGGGATCATTGTGCAGCGACTGTAACATTATTTGTACAATATTATATGGGACATTTTGTGTGTTTACTGTAGTTTTCAGAAGGTTATTGTAAGTTGGTTTTACGGTTGCAGGACGTACGAGTATATCGTGGGTTACTGTCAAAAGTTGGTAATTCCACATTTGAGGTATTTTGAGTTAACGATGATTAAAATATTTGTGTATTGAAATATACATCTGGAATAAGTTTGGGTCCCTTCTTATTTCGTTAATATGGTTTTTGGTTGCTTTTTGTTGAAAAACTTTGTAATTTAATTTTTGAATAATTATTAGAGATGAAAAGTTTTCTAAAAGCAATTGCAAAAATAAGCAAGTCAAAGAACAAGTGAGATTTAATGAATTGAAAGAATAACATTTAAATAATACCCCATAAACCGGACATTAAAATGATGATCAAATTTTAAAACTTAGCCTACTCCAAGTTACCAACTTTTGGGAGTAACCTCATGATATTATTTAATATGTTAGTAATAACACTAATAACCATTTAGTGCAAATTCTTGAAGAAGTCAACAGGTTTTTATTGTATGGCAGGCCATATTGTGGTGTGTGGATGTTTTTAAATATTGTCAAGTTTTGATAACCTGAGAATGCTTTTCTAGTACATATTTGTTTTTGTTTTATTTTAGTTATTTGTACGTCAAAGTTTACAAAGTATTTTTTGACTTAATAATAATAACTTTTATAATACTTAATATTACATACTAATGTATTTTATTTGGTTCTTAAAAACTATTTTAAATTTATTAATTGGTGTAATTTTGATGGTTTTCGGCAGCACATTATAACATTTCATCCCTTTATAAAGTGAACTGTTTTGTGTGTTGGATGGATTCTTGTCATTCTTTTAAAACATATTTATATTAAACATACTCGGTTAGTTGGTCGAGTGGTCCAAAGCATCAGGTTTCCACCCTCCATCATTGCACGAGAAAAAAACTGCTTATAATGATGGTAACAGGAGGAATTCACATATTGTCAGGTTATTTGTAACCGAGGAATTTTCGTATCTCTTTACAAAAATGCAGTATTATTTTGCCTCCAAAGGAAATACTGAAATGGGAACATATTATCAAATAACTTAATGGTTTTACAGAAGGTTTTTGGGTTATGCACCTGTGCAATTGTACCAGTATTAAATATACATTTAAAAATAAATATTAGAGATGATAAAGTTGATACTGGTTTCGTGGCAGAGGCATAAGTTCTAAATAATAGCCGAAATTCAGTAGTAGCTGGCTAAAAACTCGATGAAGTGGTGACAACATTTATTAAACGAAAATAACACATTTTCACATAGTTTCAAAAATTCTTTTAATATTTACATAATATATAGAATTGGAGCAATGCTTTTACTGGCTTTAGCAGTGTTTAAAAATCTATCTTGAAAATACAATTACTTTCTGACGCCTTCCACGGAGATTAATTGATAATTGTTACTGTTTTTTTGGCTTTCTCTAATTTCTAATAAGGGTTTACGTAAGATCATGCCATTTCATGGTTTTTATAAAATTTTCCTTCACAAATAATGCTGTCGTCTCTTACATATTTAAAAAAACATAACAAACACAACGTGGATAACAAAATGTCTGAATCATATAATATAAGTGACAACATGTGAGGGGTTTAAAAGCAAATACAGCAATCTCTAAGAAGTCGAAAAAGAGTTGAGAATGCAGATACATAGATATTCAAATTTGGGACTTAATAAATTCAATAGTTGGTTGCAGACTTAAATTTCTCCCATTAAAAAACGTACAATTCACCAAAAATCCACGTGTTCTTTTTAAAGCAAACACAGCAATCTCCAATATTGTATGAAACAAAATAGCAATCTTCAACGCTTAACAGCAATGTTTCGATTTTAAGTTATATTGTTTATCTTTGTATAACAACATTTGTGGATGCGAATAATCCCGAATGTCCTTTTTTCAGCTTCTGACAAAATCTTATTGAATAATTACAAGTTTTTGGCCTTTTTCTCTAAAACACAATAGTGGGAGATTGCTACTCTTTCTCTTATTCTCCCCATGTGCAAATTGTGTGAATTATATAAGTAAATTGATAGTGTGTTAAGTTACAAAAGTATTGTTGTCAGGCTTGCAGCAAAATTCGAATAATTCTTCTGTTCTCTACTTTGCTTCACATATAATGACTTCTTACTTCGCGTCGACTCTTAATTGGAATCATAATTAACCACTGTCGTTATCAGATATAGTTTCTGCACAATGTTACACAAAAATTTGTTGACATTTCCAGTTTGTAATTAGTGTTTATTATTTGCATTACACAATTCAAATTTTCTATTTGACTTCAATTAGGGAGTATCGCAACAATTGAGCAAATAAATACACCAGTTACATAATTTTATCTTACAGCTTTGATATTTGTAAAGTGATCAATATTGTAACTAATTATGTGCTACGTAAATAGACACATATTTTTGTTTGTTTGGTGATTAATCCAAATTAAAGGGTATTTTGTAATACACGAGTCTTATGTAATTATATTCAGTGGCGTAACGAATGCAATGGGATCTTCGGCAACTGCCAGGGGCCCGAGTGTATTAATATTAGAGACCCTGTTAAGGTAAACAGATGTAAGGTGTGCACAAGAGTCTCAACAGTTCTTATCCGTCTAGAGCCAGTGAGACTATTGCATCCCCAAATAGGGTATGTTGAGAGGCTGAAGGTAGTGGGGAGGGGAAGGAGATTGAGAAGAGGAAGGTTGAGAAGTTCCTGGCTTTTCAGATCTGGTCACCAAACACGGCTAAAGCCATTTCAAACAACGTTTCGATTCCGAATGGTGGTCTTTCACCAGGGCGATAATTAGAGTATCTACCACTCTCGAACGTGTCGTAAATATACTTTTTTATTATTTTTATATGAATTAAAAATATGTTATGACACATATTTATTAAATAAAAATTATTGGCGCACGCCGGGTTTGAACCCGCGACCTTTGTATTCGTAGTCGAGCGTCTTACCACTCGACCATGGAGGCCGGCAACATAAAATAATTATCTTCTTGTTCCGACTTTGCTGTAACTACTTTTTTGACTGTGTATAATTATTCTGTATCAGGTTTACAAGTAATAAAATTTTACTGATATGTTTAATTTGAAGAAGAGAAAAAAATGTATTCGGTTTTTTATTTTTTATATTTTTTATTTATTCTTGCTAAAATATAAAAAAAGGGTTTGGTTCGTGTTTGTCTCACTAGGAGATTCATGTGTCGAGACAGACGTAGTGTACATGAATTATATAATATTAAATGTAAACATTAAAATAAAGATAAAATAAAAAGATGAAATTAAATAATAATTAGAACAAACTTATTACATGGAGGTTGCATTTTATAGATATTGTTTGCACTGAGGTAGAGTGTTATGAAAATTGAGTTGAAGATGAAGATTGCATTGGGTTCACTTCCCAAGTTAACCCTGGGGCCCGGCAATTAATCACTACGCCATTCATCAAATTGTATTGATGCATGTAATTGCCTTAGTTATAAATCCGGCTTTCGTAATATAGTATAAATATTTTAAATCAGGTGTATTTGTTGATATGTTGTTAGTGCGAAAACTATATGACAAATATCATAATAATATAGGCAATATGGTAAAATAAACCCCATAAATGGTTCGAACAAATGTTATTTTTTGAGCTAATAGTTTGCAAAATGGTTAGATACAACATAACATATTTAGTATAAAAATATCTTTCTTGAAGGAAACATTATTATATGAACGCAATAATCTCTATTTTATGTTGTTAGAAAGCAATCACTTTGTGGTTTGACATATTTAATGAAAATGAAATAATAACTTTGTATAAGACTACAGATTTTATAAAAATTCTTATGACCGACCGGTTTCACGAATCATCAGGGTACAAAATAAAACTAAACAAAAAATACAAAGTGTGCGATTATATATGCAAACGGAGGTATAAGACAATATAAAATAAAATAAGAGAACAAACAATTGATTTTTTTTTAAAGTATAACAAAAAAACAGAGAGAAAAAGGCAGACAATATGAAAAATGAAGAAAAAAACTGTGGTTTGTTGTGTACAAAGTTATTGTCATTTTCATTAAATCTCTATTGTATTGATTCGTTTAAAAATGTATATTACTAAAGGTTCAGATCTGTCTATTGGTTCTTTATAAGCAATTTGGATAAACATAACAGCTGATATATGTAATTTCCAAACCAACCCAGTTTTGAGTCAAGCGTTTTATTTGTCGGAGTTTGGAATAAATCTCATTTGTAATATAATTCAAAGTAATAGATATGTAAGTTTAAAAAAATGATTACGTCTAACAGATAAGATAAGAAAAAAAAAACTTTTAAATAAACGCCAAAAACACGCAGGGTGCGTCAATACCAAATACAACATGGCGGTTCGCAAGCGAAATTCGATTTTCATAGTGATTCCGACATTCTGTTTATTGGCAGTCGCGGTATTTAGTGTCATGGCGGTGTCTAACCCTTCTAGGATAAATCGGGGGCGGCCAAATCTAATCAAGCCGAGGGCACCAGGGCAGGATTTAGTAGGCCTGCGCCTCAAGGGTGGTGGGAAAACTGCCTTCGTCTTTCCTTTGGTGAGAGAAAAGTGCCCTTCTTCGGTATAGAATTAAATTCAAAATTAGAGAATATTTTGGGAGCCATCCGGGCGAAATGATACTTGAATTCCTCAAAGTTTGTGGTTCAATTGGTCCACTTAAACTAGGCATTCTCGTCTGGTACATATATATATATATATATATATATATATATATATATATATATATATATATATCATATTTATCTTTAAACACTAATACTCTGCAAATTAAGCCATTAAGACCTCACTAGAAAGCGGCAGTTTTAAACGATCTCATACTTATATTGAAAATTATTAATAATTGAATTTTCTTCCGATTTTAGGCTGCCATCTTTAAATGATAAATATTAAATAATAAATAAGCATTAATGCTTTAAAGTTAATTGCAATTTTAAAATTGATCTTTATTGCCCTTACATAATATCTGAAGGGTAGTAATTCAGTGATTGAAAACTATTCTTTTTAAAAATAATTTTTTAATACAACACTTTGAAACATGAGTTTCAGATCAAATCGTGCCTTCTTCGAGACAGCATAGCAACAACATAAAAACATAATAATTAAACAAAAAAAAAAGAAAATAGAATAATTTCTTATTAAAAAAGTGTTTTAAATACACGTTTGAAGTGTTCTAAAATAAATCATTACTAGTCAAGTAGGTGCAAAAAATTCTTCAAGTGAAAATCAATTGACAAGTGAACATAAATATGTGTTCCAAAATATACATAAATTATTGCAGGTGAAAAAAAGAGCAGTGCCAGCACAGACAAAGCTAGTATCTACTGCTGTAGGTACGCTAATTTTAATTGATTAATTATGCCATATTGATCAACATTGAGGGATTTCTCAATTTCCAGTGATTCCATGTAAATCATTCAGATTATCTAGTATATTAAATTAACCTCATCCTTGTTATGTAAAATATGAATTCCTGTAGTTTTGTGTAGCAAAAAACTCGACTTTAAAAAATATATTCTTCAAAGTAGTGAAAATTCGAAGGCTCTATAGCTTATGTTGCAAATGTTTGTGCTATCTGAACATAGTTAATATAAATTAACTGTGTTTAGGTGAAAGGATTTATTCCAATATTTTTGCAAAGAAATTTAGGCCTAGTGGTTTGAACCACTATCTCATTTTACACTGTCGCAAATCGATGATTTATTATAATCGATTAAATCATTATTATTTTGTTTACCGTTACTACTTTAAATAATCACCCGCGTTTACCACCGATTCTTGGCCCGTGTCAGCATTTGATCAAATTATGATCAGGTGTCAAGCATTGCAGCCTGACCGTTATGTTTTCACTATGACCTAAATTTTAACACTGTCGATATAATATCGCCGTTGGAAAGGCAAAAGGACTGAAGCGCCATTTTAGGAAGTTTACACCGGAACGCTTTTTTTTTTGATTTACAATAAAATTTATTTATTTAAGTAATCAGTAACTGGTTGGATTTTGAACAAAAAAAGTTAATTCAGGTAACTCGATACTTTCACTGAGTTACCTGAAGGAACAAAAAGCTAAAAAAGTCCCGAACTTGTGTCGATTGAGTCAACCCTTCTCCCAAACGATATATATAGATGGCTAAAGGGCCACAAAAGTCTTCAGAATCAAACGAGAGTCAGAGCATTCGATGCAGAAAAAAAAACTGATCAAAACTGCATATTTCATTGCGTCATAGTTAACCGTTTAAGAGTTGTTGTTTCTTTCGTACGTATAGTTTTTGCTTCATTGTTGTCTTTTTATATCCTATTTTATTATCATTGTCTTCCATGACACTGGTGAAATCTTAGCGTGGAGGGCAATGTACATTATTTTGTAATAACAACAAAAAAAAAATGTATAAAAAAAAAACATTTTAAGAACTTTCAATTTTGATGCCCAGAGCTGAAAGTCACTTTGTTGGCATTGTGATCCGGTCCTTTTGGCTATGACGCATCGGTATATTACAGTATATAGGAACTATAAATAGGAAGTGGTTATGCCTGGACCCTTACCCAGCCGCCAACATGACAATTGCTGAAATATGGATGAGAGAAAGGGGAGTGGAGGGAGATCGGGAGAACAAGGGTGTGGCGCTGGACAGATTATTATTGAGCCAAACAGAATGGCCCAGAGATGAGAATAGTCGATACATTTCGAAAATCTTATATTTTTAACCGGAACATTTTTTAAAGTATGGTACATAATAAATTCGGAGTGATTAACTGATTACGCCGCTATTATAGCACGTTTCGTGATAGTGAAAGATTTTAAAAACTTTTTTTTACACCGCACAAGAATTCCGACTGCCCGGAGTGAGTGGGAATAGACATTTAAAATTAATTACATGAAAAAAATCAAGCACACAAAAATCTTTCACTATCCGCGCCGTCAATCAACTGAATCACTGAATACTTGAATCGGGCCACGCGAAGAGTCGGAATAACAAAAGAGTATGTATGAGACGATGTATGAATGTGAACGAAGCAAGGAGTGTGTGCCAAGACAGAGTTGTATGGCGGTCCGTTCTCTCTGCCTACCCCTGCGGAAAATCGGCGTGATGGGTAGAGTTAATTTTTATTATCCAATATTTTGAATATTTGTAAAAAGCATTTATTTTGTGGCTTGCCATATTTATAAATAAAACAGATAAACTTTGTTTATAACCACTTTTATTATTCAATATTATGTCGACTGGTTTTGGAAGCACCCTTCCATCATCAGAACAGTATTAAAACTAACCTAAAATACAAAATACTGAGATTTAGGATTTGGGATGGGAAGGAGAAGAGGTAATTGAGGGGATCATAAGAATAACAATATTTTGAAATAATCGTGTCTGTATTTATATTTAATCTTTTATATTAGAATACACAATAGAATATTTACCCAAAAGAAGAATTGCGAAGCAATAATTTTTAGAAGCTTAGATGGTTTGGGCATGTAGAGCGAATGAACAAAGAAAGGAGTGTGAAAAGAATATGTGATGCGAAAGTGAATGGAAGAAGAAGGCCGAGGACGCCCGAGAAAGACATGGCACGATCAAGTAAATCAAATACTTGAATCGGGTCATGTGAAGAGTCAGAATAACAGAAGAGTATGTATGAGACGATGTATGAATGTGAATGAAGCAAGAAGTGTGTGCCAAGACAGAGTTATATGGCGGTCCGTCCTCTCTGTATACCCCTGCGGAGAAACGGCGTGATGGTTAGTAAGTTAGTTAGTTAACATTTCCAAAAGATTCAAATTCTAAAAGTAATGCCAGAAAACCATATTTTTCTATTCTTAACCACGTTGCATTTAAAAAAAATATATCAAAAGATAAAGATAAAGATGTGCTAATTTGGCAAGAAAAAGGTCCGATATGGAAGTTTCTACATTTATAAAACGTCATGTCATATTAAATAAAGTTGTATACAGAGACGCAGCCGAGCGTTGTTCTATCCATATGGCAAACGTTTCCGAATTCAAACGTACGTAATTCAAATTTGGAACCTTACAAACTCTCGCTCGGACCGGAAGGAGTCGGACCCGCCAAAAAGGTTTCGCGGGAACAAAAATTTGCATCCCTTTGAATGTGGAACCTTTCCTGGGCCGGAAACTGCTAACAGCATAATCCAAATTGACCATTCATAACAGTTGCTTGATTTTTGAATAACAGTTTTTGACATATTCATTTTTGAATAGTGGCGAATAATTGATAATACAATGCATTATTATGTGTTTTGAATGCTTTCTAGATATTGAGATGTAACGTGTAACGGATACCATATGCCACCCAAAGTGCCTTTTTTCTTAGAAGATTTTAATCAATACGGGGAGGATGATGGTTTTTTTCATCATTTTTTTCATATTTATTCACGTTTCTCCAAATTAAACAGGGCGTTAGTATCTACCTACACATTATTATGTATTCTGCAGAGAATGAACCTAAGGATCATTTTTAATGACACCGATACGCTGATGAAAAAAACAAGCATCCGTATCCGTATTGAATAAAATCTTCTAAGAAGAAAGGGATTTTGGGAGTCATATGGTATCCGTTACGCGTTACATCTCAATATCTACGAAGCATTCAAAACATATAATAATGCGTTGTAATATCAATTATTCGCAACTATTCAAAAATTAATATGTCCAAAACTCTTATTCAAAAATCAATAAAATTGAACAATAGAGGATGTTTGTTTTTTTCATCAGCGTATCAGTGTAATTGAAGATGATCCTTAAGTACATTCTCTACAGAATACATTATGATGTGTAGGTCTTGAAGTAACAATATATGGAGGGATAGCTAATTTGTTTTACCCAACCCACCCGAAATTGTAATAAATCACTTTTTCCGAGTTTTTACATCGTACACCATGAAAGAGAAAGAGACAACAAATTTCTTGGACCGCTTCTATATACTGTCGTAATGATCTTAAGCTGGCTATTTTCGCTAATTAACGGCGGGACTCCGCCCACATTTTTTATTTTGCCACTAAACTTGACACAACTAAACGGTTTTTTAGGTTAGATGCTATATTTTTGTTAATAAAAATACTGTGAAAAAGTGGCTATACGAATACACAAAAACATTATGTCGATATGTGATATGAATGGATGTATAAATACCGTAGTCTTAGTCTTAGCCACGCCCATTTGCGCCGAGTCATGTTAAAATCATCAAAAACAAGTCCAAAACTGACTTAACTGCCTTGGCTTGGGCTACCTCTTGTATACTCTAAGGTGTAGGTAGATACTAACGCCCCGTTTAATTTGGAGAAACGTGAATAAATATACGGCCTACGTGGTCGAGTGGTTAAGATTCTCGACTGCGAATCCAAAGGTCGCGAGTTAAAATCACGGCTTTAGAATGGCTTTAGCCGTGTTCGGTATTCAGATCTGAATAGCCAGGTACTTTTCAACGTTCCTCTTCCCCTTTCCACTTCATTCAGCCTCGCAGCAATAATAACAATTTAATGATTTCTGCTGTTTTGTGAAAGAAATATCACCTCAAGTGCGCTTCATCAAGGATGCCATAGTCCGGCTGGCTCCAGACGGTTGGGAGCAGCTGGGACTTTTGTGCGGTATTCACGTAAATAAAAAATAAAAAATAAAAAAAGTTTTATATTTTCATAAGTGTGGGTAGTATGTGAAATAAAGCTTTTAAATTGGTCACTTAACTATCAATTTTCTAAAAAATTTAAATTTCAATTAAATAAAATATGCCAAAAAAATTGTTAATCAATCATTTTAAATGGTAGATGTGAGAATTTGTATCGAGTGCTTAATATTAAAGTATCGCCCTGGTGAAAGACCACCACTTGAATCGAAGCGTTGCTTAAAAATGGCTTTAGCCATGTTTGGTGACCAGATCTGAATAGCCTGGTACCTACTTACCGACCTTCCTCTTTCACTTATCCTTCCCTTTCCTACTACCTTTAGCCTGACAACATACCCCAATTGGGGATGCCATAGTCTCATTGGATCTTCTCGGTTGGGACTCTTTTGCAGGATTCACTATAAAAAAGGCAAAAAAAAATAGATGGCAGCCGTGAATCAATAAATTATTAACTTATTAAAGCAATTGAAAGTAGTTTATATCCGTAAAAAAACACGAGATGTAACTTAACTTGCCAAGAAAAAATATAGGATAACGTTTTCCAAAATAAAATATAGATAGGTATTACTTTATTAGGTTGGAAGGGATTTAAAAACATTAATTTTGAAATTTGATGATTTAATTTTTCCAAATATTTGAATATCACTGTTGGACGTACTGACAAAGGAAATTATTAACAGTTAATTTATGTTCATAACGTGAATAGACATAAAAACATAACGGTACATAGTGAAATAATTTAACTCCCGTTAAAACCCACATTTAATAAACGCTATTCAACAGTGACCGAAATTAAAATTTCCAAGACAATTTGCATGCAAACTTTTGTAACATCTAATCCGCTCATGTAATAAAGTCCGTTGGATACTATTCGCTCGTACAATGTGCCATAAAAATAATCCAAGTAATTCCCAACCATCATTACAAACTCAATTAAAATGCCATACGATTTCGCTCAAAGAGCACGGGCTAGTGCTCGTATTTCACAGGTAGCAAAGGTAGCAGTTACTTGCGATGTATTGTATTTCAAACAATGAGCAAGCAATAAACTTTATTTGACTACGTTCAGCCATATTTTAACCGCTGTCCTTTAGGAGTTAGGATTAAATAATAAATCAGAATACGGGTTTTTTCACTTTAACCCGAATTCTCATGACGAGCTTACTCCTCTTGTGTTTGCATGTTTAAAAACATATTTCCAGAGAAACAGAGAAATTTCAGGATCATTAGTTTTACCGTTCAATTTGTGTCAGTAAAAACTACTGTTGATTAAAATGACTTTTGAAAACCATATTTGAACTCTGTATTTATTCAGCAGTAAATATATCTGGGTATGAAAGGAAGAAGGGAATGAGTGAAAAAATCAAGTTTGAATTGAGTTAAATATGCAAAATTGTTCCTTAGATACATATTTAGCAAGAACATATGAGATGAGTTACAATATAAAATAACGTGCTATTATTTTTTGAAAAGACATATCACATACAGAAACCAAAATTCCTAGGTTTTTTTTGGCTCTCCTGAACACCGGTGTTTATTGACTCATTCTGTTCTTCCTTGCGCAAACACATATATTTTACATACTCGTAAAAAGCATTTACTTTGTGGCTTGCCATATTTATAAATAGAACACATACACTTTGTTTATAACCACTTTATTATTTAATATTATGTCTACCGGTTTCAAGAGTACCCTTCCATCATCAGGACAATATTAAAATTAACCTGAAATACAAAATACTGAGATATATAAATATACATATTTGGGAATTGGAGTGAGAAGGAGAAGTAATTGAGGGGATTATGGGAATGACCGAGCGGTTTATTGGAAAAATATCTAGGATAGGACAATAAGATAAATTAATTTGATTGTTTAAAATATTGCATTTACTGTTTAATGATTTTCTAATTTCTAGTGCTTCTAAGTTATCTAATTTTATCTCTTTATTACAACGGTGAAGAATTTTAACCCCTGTATCCCTATTAAAATTATGATTAGTAGTAATGAGGTGATTGGCGTACTCTGAAAAATTATTGTTTTTTAAGCATCTTAGATGTTCACTTATTCTAATGTTTACACTACGAGATGTCTTACCTATATAATATGAAGGACAATTATTACAAGAAATTTTATAAATGCCAGAACGACTTAATTTATTATACCTATCTTCAGTATTTTTCAATAATATACATATGCTGTTATTTGTATAGAACGCGGGTTTAATGTGGGTAGGCAAGTTTCGGGTACTAAGTGAAGAGAAGTTAGATATATATAAGATTCTACGCCATTGGAAGGGATTCCTTAAAATATTGTTATTACTTTTATATAAAAAGGTATTAGTAGCAAGCAGCTTAAGTTTTTTTATTTAAAAAAAATCTATGAAGTCTATGGTATAACCGGCAAAGCTATTTGTTTAATTTTTCTAACCAATTGAGAAATTAACTGGTGATAGGGGAATCTGTACTAGCCTGTGTACCATTGAGTGATAGGCTGAATGTTTATGTGATACCGCGTGATTTGAAGTATTATGGATGGTGATATCCGTGAATGTTGCTTTACGATAAATTCGATTTTATTATTTACTTAAGATAGTGTTAAATCTAAGAAATTAATTGATGAATTATTGCCTATTTCCAAAGTAAATTGTATGCTTTTATAGAAAGAATTTATCAAATGAAGGAATTTATTAAGTTGCCTCTGTTCCGGTCCAAATACAAAAACATCATCTAATTTTTTTCCAAACAAGAACATTTAAAAGTTTTCTAAAAGTGATGAAGAATTATTAAAAATCTTATTTTCTAGGTTATTCATAAAAATATCTGCCAATAGTGGGCTGGTTGGGGCACCCATGGGTAAACCCTCTTTTTTATGTTTTTTGTATTTTCATTCCAAAGTCCAAAAATAAGTTTAAAACATGCTTTAATGCATCTGTGGGAAAACTGTGTTTGACTCAACATTGGCTGCGATACCTATTAAAGCTAAACCTTATGGGTCCACCTTCAAAATAGTAAAGGTTTTATAGCTAATATCATTTTTAATTATAAAAAGACGCCAATATTTAAGCTTTCCATTCGGCTCCGTGGTCATTTGGCTCAGGGCCATGTGAATGTATAGACCTACACACCCAAACGATGTTATTAAGCTACTATGTTTTAATGAAGACTGTGAATCCTTTAAAAACAATAATGAGCACAACTCCTTTTTCTATAACTTTCTTCTTTGTTGCAACTCATCCAGTTCAAAATTTTTTGCCGTAGACTTGGAAACAATGAATTGCTGTTCCTCAATCATCACCCAACTAATTATGGGTATCGTTCTCCACTGTCCAGAATATCGAGACTTGTTAACTCAAGCCATTGACATTTTTGGTAGCAGTCTAAGGAGCTATTTCACCACCTCTCAATAAGCTGTCAATAAGAGCTACCATATGGGGTATCGTATGTTATCCGTTTCACCACCACTGCGTAATGCTATCCACCACGCAAAGTGTCTGTTAAACTATTCACTGCTCAAACCTACGATTTGCTGCTACCCAGTAGTTAGTACCTATCTACTGGTTTAAAATCACGACGAACTGTTTTGACACTTGACAGCTGGCGGGTCTAGTAGGCGAGTTTTCTGTTGAAGTAGACTTTTTACTATAATTATGGAAGTGGTTGAAGATCCAAATATCATAAACGAACAGGACATGGCGGAAAGACATAGACGACGTGTTTTCAGAGCCAGAGTCAATTTTTTATACGTTTTATTAACGGCATTGTATTGACAGACGTGAAAGCAGACGGGATAACATAATTAGGAGCTAACTAACGAATGTGAAACGCTCCCCAGTTTGACGCCATTTTATTCCGATGATTAGAGTTATTCAATGAATAGTTATTCAACAGTTTATTGAGAGGTGGTGAAATAGCCCCTAAATGATTTTTGTCATTCTTTACGACTCTACCAAAACTTTGACTAGACCTTGGCTTGAATGTTCTTTCTTATGTTTATTTTGTCATCGCTTCATTTAATATTATGTATGTGCTGTTCTTTCTCTGTTGCTCTTTTTCCTCATTTCGTGTTATATATTTTTTTCGTAATTGGACAATGGTCTGTTAGTGTAAAAATAAATAAATTTCTAGAAACTGTAATAAACTGCTAAACAACTAAGTAAATATTTTTTTTCAAAAAGTTTACTGTTAAGTGAATGAAACATGACTCTGCTATTGTCCTGTATTGATATCAAACACTTATTAGGAAGAAGCCTGTTTCCGGCAGAAGTAAATCGCATGTGTCAACCCTTGAGGTTCTATTTGTGTAAAACTTCGAGCACAAAGAAAACACCAAAAATCCACGAATCGTATTACGGTGGAAGATGTGTCAAGTATTTGTTTAGCACACGCTTCGAGACGCCATCTATGTTTGAAGAGGTCCAAATATAAAACTGAATCAACAAAAATAAAGTTACAAAACTTTTTTGCGGATTAGTTCTAGTTTGTTTTTCAGAGCTGTACTTCATAAAATGTTTTAATAGGTGAGTGTTGAGCGACAAGCGCGAAAGTTTTCTAAAGTATCCCCGTTCACTGAGAAGAGATCACTTAAAAAAAATTAAAGACAAGGGTCGTTTTCATTTTTGGTAAATTGAATTACATTTGGTGTATAAAATGGAAGCGAAAATGCGGGATGGACGGTATAAAAAAATAAACTTAGGTCGGAGTTTTTCAATTTCCATAAACGCATTTGATGAACGATGAAAATGTCGATCAGCGCCTTTTTATATTTTTCTCATTTGAACGTTCCTCGTTAAACGCCAATTCTCTGCCCGTTTCAGCTTTGGATCAAATTGTAATCAGCTGTCAAGCATAACGGCATGACCAGTATCTAAAAATAAATGCGAATACAAAGACTATGTATTAACTCATTATTCGACAGATAACTAACAAAATCTCATTTTATGAGCTTTAAGCTTTAACTGTTTTCAAGCCTCCGTTAATTATAGTTTTCCTTCAGATTCCTCCTTTCCGTACTTTTATATATCTAAATTAATAATAATATCCGAACAGCTCTTATTATGGTTGCTAGCTAGTTGTTACCCGTGACAAATCATGGGTTGTAAGACAGGCGCGCACTGGTGACTTTTGTCACGGCAACAGTTTCGTCACTGTCTTCCAATCGAGCACGCACACGGTGAGTGACTGACACCCGTCACCCTTCATTCCGGCAATGGATGTCGAACAGGCGGATGAGTCACCGAATGACATTTTGTCACCCGTGCGCGAGCGCCCATACAGAAGTAATCTCTACAGACACAGTGACAGTTTCATCATTCAAAAGTCGCCGGCCAGTGGAGCTAAAAAGTCACCCTAATATCACGTCGCTGCGTGCGCAGACCTCCATACCCTCCAATAGATTTGGAGATGGTGACGAAACTGTTGCCGTGACTAAAGTCACCCGTGCGCGTAGGCCTAACTTGACTTGGCAAGAAAAATATTAGTTGCTTTAATCTACCCATTTCAAATATAGAATAATGTCTGCTAAAATACATTATTTGTAGATTATTTTTAAAATTTGATAATTTCAATTAACATCGAGCCACATTGAAAATATCACACTCGTACGGACGTACAAACTCACAAAGGAAATAATTTTTAGTTAATTGTTGATCAAAACTGACTATTGTTTGTATTATAAATACATGTATGTATTTTAAATTGTTGTAATTTTATCCTGTTCTTTTGTTAACTTGTTTTTTCTCATTACTTTATATATTTAACTGCTTTGCAAAATACTTTTCGTTTCTTAGGTTAATATCCCTTGATAACATTTTTTTCAATAAGTTTTTTTTAAATTACGACGTTATTATGATTACGTTTACGTATATCTGTTACCTGTGCAGGTTTCAACGATATCTAACCGAAATCTTAAATTATGTTGCTCGATTAAATTAGAATTAATATTTAAACTGCAGGTTGAGTTTTATTTTATCTTTATTCAATAAACTACTTAAGAAGTATTATGGGAGTAATATTAATAAGATGTCCCCAGAATGAGGTTACAAATCATAGGTAATTGTTTTCTTTATTATAGTAAAGCGCACTTGAGATGAAATATCACAAAACTGCGCTATAGAAATACAATGTTATTAATATTATATTAACAAAACCATTTTATATAAAACTCGATTTGAATAATTTACACATTCGTTCTTTAACTACTTTATCGAAGAGCGCGGTAAATGAAGAAAAAAAACCCAACAGAATACCATGAATAATTTAGCTTTTAATGAATATGTAAAAGAGAAAGAAATATACTTTCCTTTTTACATATTAATTAAAAATGATCAATCACTTTGAACTATATATTGTGTGTGTCCAATACCCCTTTTCTAAATCTCAATTAAGGCTTGAATAAATTATTCAAAAAGGTTGTGAAAATCCAAACAGCCGCAGACTTTTTTGCTTTACTAATATTTTTTGCTATTAGGAAATAATACATTTTTTTTATTTTACACTTGGGTCAATTCCTAAAATTATTCGACAATATATTTATAATGAAATGAGAATAAAAATGTTTAACATGGGTTATGCCATTTACACATTTCTTGATTGTTAGATTTGTAAAAACATATCGTTGTTGGAAAGGAAACAGGGCTTAAGCGACACTTTGGTAAAAAATGAGTTAAATATGCAGTTTTTTCTGCGCTGAATGCTTTGACTCGTTTAGATTATGAAGACTATTGTGGTCCTTCAGCCATCTAAAATATTTTACCATTTGGAAGAGAATGCTTGACTCAAGCGATACAAGTTTGGGACTTTTTTCAGCTTTTCGTCGCTTCAGGCAACTCAGTGAGAGCATTGAGTTACCTGATTTAAAATTAATTTTATAAAATCCAACCAGGTACTGGGGACTTATGAATTTTATTGTAAAACAAACAAAAAAACTGGAAAGTGCTCTGGTGTAAATATCATAAAATGGCGCTTCAGCCCTTTTGGCTTTACAGCGACGATATATACATAGATGTAAGTATAAGGGCGCAGCCCTAAAATACCCCGGAAAGATTGGGTAGTTTAAAGAATTCAAAGTTTAACTGAAACACAAAAAATGCGAAATCGTTCACAATCGTACTAAATATAAAAATATGAGAACTTGATTTTCATGTTTACATTCATAGGAGATAATTCAGGGGAAGATTGTTGAAAGACAAAAGTAGGAAGACACCGTACCTTGTGGAATTCAAACTGGTAGGACTTGTGCAAATGCAGAACGGCAGAGTTTTCTGGGCATGCAGAGTGAATATGTTTTTAAAAATTATAGTTAATACCGTACAAAAGTCCCAACTGCTCCCAATCGTCTAGATCCAGTGAGACTATGGTATCCCAAATCGGGGTATGTTGTTTATTTATTTAACAAGATCTCATAAAAACAGTTGTTCACCAAATACATTAAGAGATGAATGATATAGAAAATATTGTAGATACATGCATAGTGCAAAAAAAAGGAATTAAACATTTATGTACATCTCACATATACCATGGACAAGGTATTATATATCCAAAAGAGTAATATAAGTACAAACTGAAGTAGTGTGACGCACTATATATGAAATAGAAACGTAAATAAGATAAGCAATGAAAAAAAAAGAAGATATAAGAGAGGTTCATTCTTGTGAGACCAAAGGTAGTGGGGAGGGGAAGGAGATGTGGAAGAGGAAGGTCAGTAAGTTTCTGGATATTCAGAGTCATTTATAAGCCATTTCAAGCCACGTTTAGATTCTGAATGGTGGTCTTTCACCAGGGCGATACCTTGAGTATCTACCACTCTGGAACGTGCCGTATGTATACTATTTAATATTTTATATGATTAAATGTGTTATGACACATATTAATTGAATAAAATTTACTTGCGGACGCCGGGTTTGAACCCGTGACTTCTGGATTCGTAGTCCAGTGTCTTATCACTCGACCACGGATGCCTTTATTAATTACCCCTAATGGGTGATAACTGACGGATGCCTTTATTAATTACCCCTAATGGGTGATAACCGACGTCCGACAGGACAGGCTTCCAGAAAAAGAAGGTTCTCATTTAAATACATAAAATATTCACACATGTCTAAATAACATCTGCCGCAAACGCCCTGAGATTTTGCAACAAAATACTGTTAGCAACAATTTGTTGGAAAATCGTTTCCAATATTCGCAGAACATAAAGGAACGGCACTAACGGGCCGTACCTCCTTTTACATAATAAATTATGGCTGCAGACGAACTTTTGCATCGTCTCGAAGAAAGAAGAATCGAGTCTACAATAATGACAGTTGTCATAACCCACATTTCTATGGAAAACGGGACAAAAAAGAATGAGCACCTTCCGTTAAGCCAAAGGGTAAACACCTTTGAGTGGCATTTAGGGGACCCGCTGGACAATGGCGAATATTTGCGATGAGTGCCTAATGAAGGGACCCGACCAATAAACCGCTATGTCGCTTTTCTGCTTTTTGCCGATGCACTAAAAGTGTGATTCGAAAGTAAAATACTAGTGTTTTTTTTGTTGTTGATAATATTCGTGTTTAGAAAAGATAAAATAAGTGTGGTGGCAAGGACAAAATTAAAGAACTGAAAAGTCGAAGAAGAAGAATCGTCAAGTAATCATCAGTAGACATCAAATTATATGCACAAAATGCAAATCGGCAAGAGGGGTATTAAATACGATTTTTTATTAATTTCAGTTGGAGGGTGTAAGATTTTTTTACGTGAATACCGCACAAGAGTCCTTACTGCTCCCAACCGTCTAGAGCCAGTGAGACTATGGCATCTCCAATAGGGGGACGTTGTGAGGCTGAAGGTAGTGGGGAGGGAAAAGAGATGGGAATAGGAAGGTTGGGAACTACCTGACTATTCAGATCTGGTCACCAAACACGGCTAAAGCCATTTCAAGCGACATTTCGATTCTGAATGGTGGTCTTTCGCCAGGGCAATACTTAGAGTATCTACCACTCTGGAACGTGCCGCAAATAAACTTTATTTATTTACACCCATTATAGGCTTTTATACACATGTTAACATTTTTTAATTTTTTAAAAATAATAACCTAGTAAGTGCAAAAAAATATTGTAAAATAAAAAAAAAAGAGTATTGAATAGCAGATCCAAAGATTGTAGATGAAAATAATTAATGATAAATAACAGGTCCAACTATTAGTTTAGCTCTGCCAGATGACAACAACTGTATTAAATTAGACTTATATTTTGATATTGACGTGTTAAATATATCAGCGACATCGGAGTATGTGTTTCCCAGCTGTTGCATTCGTCGCATAGGCGTGTTGAATTGCGAGGTTGAAATAGAATCGCTACAATAGTACGGTAGGTACTGCCTTGTAACCGTCTTGCTAGGAACATGAAATGAAATCAAGTTATGACACATATTAGTTAAATAAAAGTTTTGGCGTACGTCGGGTTTGAACCCGTGACCTTTGGATTCGTAGTCGAGCGTTTATACATAAATTATAAAATGTGTTATAAAATGAAGCAGGACGTTACGTTTCCAAGCTTCCGAATTGCCGCTTGAAACTGGCACAAAAATGCATATTTAATAATATATAACTTCCCGTTCCGCGGTGATCGATCGACGAACAAATTTGAAAATAATAAAGACGTGGAATTTAGTTATAATTTAGGGCTGTGTGTTATTTTCCAAGGAGGGCTTTGTGGGACGTTGATGGAACGGTTCTTCACATAACACATAGACCAGAAACTGTTTGCTATTTATTTATTATTTTAATAATACAGAGAGGAGTGGGTATGCATACATTGCACAGTGAGGCAAATGTTAAAATTTAAAGTTGATCAGTTGTTCACTTATGTAGGTACAAACCTTTAAATTTGTATTAACTGCGGTTTTTGTTGAAGAAAAACGAATTATTATGGTTGATAATATCGTCGCTGGAAAGGAAAAAGAGCTTAAGCGACACTGGTAAAAATGAGATAAATATGCATTTTTGATCAGTATCGCCGAATGCTCTGACTATCGATTGATTCTAAAGGCTTTTGTGGCCCTTCAGCAGTTACTGAAGACTTACTAAAAACTTTAAAGTGCTCTGGTGTAAGCTTCCCGAAATGGCGCTTCAGCCCTTTTGCCTTTCCGGTGACGATATATTATATCGATGGCCTCCGTGGTCGAGTGGTTAAGATCCTCGACTACGAATCCAGAGGTCACCGGTTCAAACCAAGCGTGCGCAAATAAACTTTATTCGATTAATTTTTGTAATTTCACGATTACGCATATTTGCGGCATGTTCCGGAGTAAAATATACTTTCAGTATGGCCATGATGAGAGACCGCCATTAAGAATCAAAACGTTGCTTGAAATGGTTTTAGTCGGGTTCGGTGACCAGATTTGAATAGCCAGGCAATTCATAATATTCCATAATCTCTTCCCCATCTCCTTTCACTCCCATAATTAAATGTGAATTACATGTTTTAAGTAAATAATCTATTGAACCCAAGATCTCTGGGCCCAGAGCCAAGAACCTCATTATTGTATATAGAAAAAAACGCCGGAAGCTACTCGTATTTTACTCCCAACATGTCCTGAAAAATAATGCAAGTAGTATTTTTTGTAGGCAGGGTTAGCATTTTGGGCGACCCTTTTTTATAGAAATAGGGAAGGAAATAAGGAAAAAAAAATGTCTAAGAAATACTATTATTTACTAAAATTATTATTTATATTCACAAAAAATAATAAATTCTATGCAGGGGTCTTGATCACGTGGGGGAGGTCGTATTTTCCCCGTACACAAGTCAGTTTCACTCCGGGGGTGTCTTGAAGCCTAAAACAAAGAAAATATACAATACATAACGCAATTAATAAAATAATAAACGAACCAGCAATTTACACTGCCTAGATACGAAAGTTTACTAGGCTGACATCTAGCGACACTTATGAAAACAAACATGGTTAATTTTGCAGTTGTATCACAGATGTCGCATAATCAATAGATAGAAGTTAGTAATGTGAATTCACTGAACAATTATAAAAATCACATACAAACCGTTTACATCGCCCAAAAATTATTAATTAAAATAATCCTAAAAAAAAATTTTTTATATCCTTCAGAACTTTTATTTAAAGAATTTAAAGTCAGAAAATTAAACTCCCTTTATTTGTACCACGCCACATTACAAATATATAAAGAAGAAATTTTAAATAAAAACGAACCATTCAATAATACAAAAAATCTTAGACAAAAATGCACATTACCAATCCCGATATGTAAAAAAACAATAGGCCAGCAAAGTTATAAATATCTAGGAATAAAATTCTTTAATAGTTTACCAGAAAAAATAAGATTAATTAATGATGATCTTAAGAAATTCAAAACACAATTAAAAAACTACACTGAAAACTTAAAATAAATATCTTTGAAAAATCATTACAGCAAATTATTAGTAAATAAATAAATAACACCCCCTCATACACACAAGCATTGCTTTTTTATGAGGGTATTTTATAATTTATTATGAAATGTTTAGATTTAAATATATTAAATATATTATATATATATATATATATATATATATATATATATATATATATATATATATATATATATATATATATATATATTGATATAACACTTGTATAACACTATGTATTATGTTTGATAATAATAAATAATAATAATAAAAAAAAATAAAAAATAATAATAATAAATAAATAAATTATTAAACCGTAGAAATGTGGTCTTTAGCGATTTGAAATAAAGTTGATTTCACCAACTTATATTAGACTTTTCGGTCAGACTGGCCAATTAAATTGATTATCTGTTCCAAGAAAGAATTTCTAGTAGAATTATGCTGTCATAGCTTTAATCTTCGTTCGAATCTTACATCGTAATATATTTCAAAAATTCGGTCGCCAGTGGAGGGAGGCCGTTACTGCCACATTATGACACTAACTCCGAGGTTAATTTTTGCATTAAAATTTAAAAATCAAATGCGTGTCGATTGGGGTATTTCAAGGCGACGATTTCGTTTAATTCCTTTCTCATGGACTCGCCTGTGCACCTATTTAATAGCCATGCTTACGAGTTGTATATTAACAACATTTTTGATGTGCGAAAACATAAAAAATTTGCTGATCGGAAAATCTTTTAACCCCTCGTATACTTTCTTCGAAGCGTATCATTTTTATCGTTGTAATTCTGTGATTTTTACGCCCCTCCTGGGAGGCGGTCTGCCCTGGCGCCCCCCCGACGTCGGCAAGCACCCCAGTCAAAAAACGGCAGAGCTTTGAAAGAAGTCATTAGAACGTTTCAACTTTATTTTATTATTTTGCCACGTACAGATTTTATAGCGATTTTTACTGTCTCTTCGGAGCTTTATGAACACAAAAAGATTTGAGCTTTTACAACTGTTCCATGTTTTTACCAAATTTATTTATCATTGGCCTTAACGGAGAATTATTACGAGTAGCTTGTAACGATTTAACGGGGTTTCTCTTGTTTATGGTGCATTCGCATTTTAATAATATCGTCTTCGGAAAAGCAAAAGGGCTGAAGCGCCATGTACATTAAATTTCATAATTCTTCAGTACCTGGTTGGATTTTGAAAAAAAAAAGTTATATCAGGTAACCCAATGCTTTAACTTAAAATTTTTATTTTATTTTTTATTTATTAACTTTTTGTTTCTTACATTATTTTTTTACATTACCTACCTCACTATGTCACAAGAACCTGTTCTGAGGTAAGTGTGACAGTGAGTACAAGTAGAATAATTAAAAAAAATGATAATATTTGTTACACAATGTTCAAGTTTGTCATGGTGAAGAATTTCAAGTGCTATTTTAGGAGGTCTTCAATTTCCTTGCGGTCCTTACTCATTAGCCATTTAGTAATGTTTTGATTAAAGGAATACATATTGGTGATGGCTACACTCTGTGGTGGGAGTTTGTTGTAATTGTGAGGCGCGATGTACATATGGTGTCTTTGTGCAAAAGCTGTATTGTATTTAGGTACTAAAAGTCTTTCTTGTTGAGTTACTAAATAAATACTTTTAATTAACTGAGTTACCTAAAGCGACAAGAAGCTTAAAAAGTACCAAGCTTGTGTCGCTTGATTCCAGCCTTCTCTCAAATGGCGAATATATTTTAAATAGCTGAAGCGCAATAAAAGTCTTCAGAATCAAACAAAAGTCAGAGCATTCGACGCAGAAAAACTGATCAAAGTGTCGCTTAAGCCCCTTTGCCTTCCCAGCGACGATATTTATATAATAATAATATAACATAGTAAAAAACCTAATAAAATTTTAATTCCTCACTCTTCCATCATTATAAGCTGAAAATGTTTTTGTGCAATGATGGAGGACTTGGCTGACTGAAAGGGATTGAACCCACGACGCCCGGGTATGGAACCCGACGCATTTGTCAAGCCGGACACAATTGTTTGTTTAATTCCTCTTTCAGCCGCCTACGATGTTGAGAGCAAATACTGTAAAAGAAAATGCGTGAATACATACTTTCCAACTTTGACCAGGACGATGTTGTGTTCCTGGAGATTGTGGCCAATGCCGGGGATGTAAGCCACCATCTCTTTACCATTGGACAGTCTGACCAGAACGCACTTTCTGTTGGCTGAATTGGGTTTCTTTGGCTTCTTGATGAGTGTCTTGAGTACTATTCCCTGTGAGAAAAAAAACACATGTTTAGAATTTCCATTTGTAATGTTTATCGATAAGGTATTTAACAGTATAACATTCGAGGCCTGTTCAAAAGAAAAGGTGAATTTTAGAATTTTCGCGGGCTGTGTACATTCGATTATCGTTTTTTTGTTGTTGTTATGTTGGTACACATATGTTTATCATATGTTAGCATTATCAGCCATTTTGGATTAGTGGTTTGTTTTTGACAACTGGCAAGGTCAGTCACGTTTTTGTGTGTTCTTCGATTTTTTACTTTTGAAAAAAAAATGGATCAAAGAATAAAATCCATGATTTGTTTTTCCACAACTCCAGGACGCTCATCGTCATTAAAATCTCCTCGGCCTTCTGTAAAGCGCTTGTACCACTTATTAACACTTTTTTGAGACAAAGTAGACTCGCCGAATGCCACAGTAGTGCGTTGGAGCACTTTATTCCATTTTTAACGCAAAATTTAATACATATTCTTTGATCCATTTTTTTCAAAAGTAAAAAATCGAAGAACACACAAAAACGTGACTAACCTTTCCAGTTGTCAAAAACAAACAACTAATCCAAAATGGCTGATAATTCTAACATATGACAAACATACGTGTACCAACATAACAAACAAAAAATCGATAATCGAATGTACACAGCCCGCGAAAATTCAAAATTCACCTTTTCTTTTGAACAGGCCTCGTATAATCCTATCAGAAAAACGGATGACCACAGAACAGCTGAATCAATAGGGGTTTTCAATCTCTTAAATTGCTTTTAATGGTAACACTAATATGATTTAATTATGAAAGGGTATAACTTTAATAAAACACTACGGTCAAAGTGCATCTTTTAACATTATTTATACACGGTGTTCGGAAATAAGTGGTACTTTCTGAAGAGATAATTATACATCAAATTCTAAGAAAAATAATATGCACTCTATTGGCTGTGTGGGATTGCATTATCCTCCCCACATTACGGGAAATAATTTATTTATTAATTATTTTTTACAATATTCGAAATTGCTATTTTTTAACGCTTTGAAAGCGATATAATTTGCTTCGAAAATTGTTTTTGATATGTGCACATCAAACAAGCTATTAACTGTACGATTTAAAATTTGAAAAAATCTATGCAGATGAAACTGGATGAAAAGCGCATTAAAAAAAGGTTTTTATTTAATAAAAAAATTAAGTTATTTTATTTGTTAAAACATACAGTTGCATATTGTTTGACATATTGCGTGATTAATTTGTTGCAGTGAAGTTTTCACTAATAATAATCAGTGAGTTATGCTGTTTTTCCTGTCAAATTCGAGAGTCGAACATAACCTCAAATCCGAATGCATTAATACTGTGTTAAAATCGAGGTTGCCATAGGAATTAAATAACAAATCGTTCCACTTTATTAAATTTCCACATTTAACTGCGAAACTATTTTAAATCATAGATAATTAAGTAGCTAGTAGAACTTTAGAAATAAAATATGACGTTTTTCTAGTTATTGTTAGTATTTTAAAATCAAATCTTCATAAATAACATTTGAAACAAATCCACATCCATCAATCCACAAATGAACCCGCTGTACCTTTGCAAAAGGGTTTCCATCCAGGGGCTGCCTCGGGGGGCGAGTCTTGCGATGGGGGCCCTGTCTGTGCAGCCGGTACAGGGAGATCATTCTCTTAGCCAGGCCGCTCAGGGCTCCGACCTCGGGAGTGAGTCCCCGTAGGGCTAGTGATGCTAGAACAAATAAAAAATAATTGATTCCACATGTCAAAGTAAAATCTCCCCATAAATATGAAAATATAAAACCTCCGTGACAGAGTGGTGAGATCTCACCAGGTTCAAAATCCAGCGTAAAGCAATAAAACAAGTATTTATTTAAAGTATTTAGGTTTGAAAATAGTGTGTATTTTGATTTAAAAATGCTCATCACATAATTTATGTAATTACATGATGCTCTTGTATTATTTTTATTTTTTATATTTACTTTTTATGATTTCTCTTTCATAATTTTTATTTAACTCATACGTATTATTTATGACAGAGTATTGCACCCACCGCTCTATTCCGCAGAAATAAAATGTTATTATTATAACATTGTTTCATTATATATATTTTTTCAATTGTATTTTTTTCTTGAATTAGCTTGAACTTTGTTTAGTCAGTAGATCTGAACAGCCGGGTAACTGCTTCTTAAGACTTAAATTTCGCATTCTCAATCCCCTACTCATTTACTCAGATTCATAAAATTACCTCAATGGAAATAGGTATTTTACTAATACGTAATATCTACACATTGGGCTTAAATTAAAGCCAACATTTTGGGCATAGCAGAAAATTTGCTAGGAAGGATAAATAATTCCATTTCATTATCAATAAAAAAACAAGATTTTATTTATATATTCATAAATATCAAGGAGTTGATGACTTTAAGATTGATTGATGAAAACGGTCGTTAGAGAAATTATGCAGCACATAAACTTTTAAACGGATAGTATAAAGTAGATACAACGGACGAGATATCCATCAGATGAACCTGAAGGAAAGGAAGGTTTTATGAAGAGATCCTTGACCCATCATTCTGTTTGCCTACGCGGGAGGGCCTATTTGATAGAATTTAAGCGTGAGTATTGCCTTCAGACTGTATAAAAATATTTATTTATATAATACAATAGTAAGTGTAAATAACACGTGAACATACTGTACAACTGACAAGGTCAAAGCACCATAAAACGGCGATAAAACTGAAAAAGCGTTAAAAAGCTAGTACACATGTTTTAAAGTAGATAGTTTAGATAACAGACGAAAAGATATACATAGGTAGTAGTAGGTAGTAAGGTAGCATCTAAGGGCAGTCAAAGGTACACAGGACAGGTAGGGCCTACCCCGGATAGGGTGGAAACCTTTTCAGAAGAGTTCGCATCTAAAATGCGAAAGTGTAATCTGGAGGTACCGTTCCCTTTTTCACCCTCAAAGGGCATTATGTTAAATGTTAACGGTTTATGGAATCACTCAGGCCGTGGTTACATGCGAAATATTGCATATTAATGCCAGGAACAGAACGTGAAACATACATTTGTTGGTTTGCACATTGTTTTAAAAAATATTTCATTACGGTCATAAAGAGGAACAAATATAAATATTAATGAGTGGACTAGAAGACCTCATAACTATTGAAATCTCTACTGTCAAGTGTGACAGTAGAGATTTATGACCGATTATGACCGTTTGAATCGAAAGGTCGTCGGATAGTGTCATTGATTGAGGAGGAGAAGAGGTCGCCCACACATGATAGCAGTTGGTGGCAAGAGCCGCCAGTGAAAGAGAGAGAAACAACAAATATAGAAAAGGCAAGGGAATACCATTTAAGATCATTAAACATTTATTTAATGTCTAATTTAATATAACAATTTAGGTAGCGGTGTTTCGTACTATTGAATGATTAGTATAATTTTGTTTTTATAGCATTCGAACGGTCACCGTTAAACGCCGATTGTCGGTCCTTTTCAGCTTTTGAACAAATTTTGATCAGCTGACAAGTATAACAACGTGACCGTTATGCTTTTTAACTTTTCAACGGGTATGAAAAAAGAAAATAGGCGCTAATCGTAGAATTGTAACAATGTCTAATTTGAAGAAAGTTTTAAACACCTCAACCTTTGTGTCTTAACAATAACTTTACACAATTTGCTTTGCGAGTACCTACGTTTGTACGAGTGTAAAGTTCTTAAATTTGGAAATGATGTTAATTTAAGTTAGCAAATTTCAAAATAATCTTTTCTAATCCCCACCTACCTAATAAAGTACCTACCTACAAAGTAATTTAGCTGCAATTATTATTTTTATATGTGTATCTTTTGTATTACATTATTTATTATACATGGTAAAAGGTACTAATGTTCTGTTGAGATAAATAATTTATTTTACCGGTCGATTATTTTTATTTCATCTTTGAACTGAGCGTTTTCTTTGATTCTGTAGAAACAAAATTTCTCAATTGGCATCTTCAATCGGGGTATGTTATGAGGCTGAAGGTAGTGGGGAGGAGAAGAAGATGGGAAAGAGTAAGGTCGGGAAGTACTTGACTATTCAGATCTGGTGACCAAACTCGGCTAAAACCATTTCAAGCAACGTTTCGATCCTGAATGGTGGTCTTTCACCAGGGCGATACCGAGACTATCTTCCACTCTGGGAAGTCAAGTTACATCTCGTGATTTTTCCGAATAACAACTAGTAACTAAATAAAATCTAGACAAGGTACAAATCTAAGTGGTTTTTTACGTCTCATAAATCGTGTGAGGCGGTCGCTCTAGTGAATATCGGGAAACCCCTCATATTTTCCACGGAAAACATGCCCAGAAGGATACAAAAATATAAATATTTTATAAGAGGGATGTGCTTGAAACGTATAAGGGTGGAGTGATGGGTTTTGCGCCCATTGCTGACAACGATTTAGATCTACCCGGGCACATTAATTCATCCCTTCTCGGCTACCTTCCTCAAGTGTGGGAAAACCAATTGCCTAGCCATACGTGCTACTTCACTCGATAAGCAATCCATTCTGTCGGAGGAAAAACGTGATTCTTACAAGGTACGCAACTTGCAGATTTACTTTAACTACTTACACTTTAATCAGGAAATAGTATTGTTAACACAGTATTTATGGATAAAAAATATAAGGCTTACTTTGGGAGGAAATTTTAGACACATATATGCAGTAGAAATGAGACCCCTTATGCGTATGGGTGATAATACCATGTAGGGTTATATTATATTACGAACGAGGAAATCCGAAAATAATACAGAAACGATCCATACTTAATGCACATGAATTAATTAAGATGAAACGCCCCCCGGAGAACACGCTATCAAATATCAATACACAATGATGTAGGTATATGTTTACGAGAAATCGTTCGCTAACAAAACCATCACAAGCAACCTTCCACAGGGTGACAATTCCCATAACAACACACCATTCACAGACATGAAATCATTTAAATAAGCACGTAATAAATTATAAGCAAATTGCTTTGTAGGGTCCGCACTAAAAAATATACACTTTGTAGGATTCTAATACAAGCAATGCTGCAAATGATTTATCTGTTAATTCTATAAAGGTAGTTAGGAAAATGTCTAAGGTTTCCAGTGAATAAAGTTCTTCAAGTCTATATGAAATTCATACATGAAATTTTAAGTAAAACGCTCGAAAATGCCTTCGCTAGTTTTTAAACTGCACCTACTACAGATATTTTTGTATGTATTTATAGAATTTAAAAGATAACAGTTTAAGAATTTGACTAACTGGAAATCTTAGACATTTTCTTATCTACCCATTTAGAATTTGCTGATTTAAAAAAAATAAATTATTTATTTATCAAGTAGTAGTAGAGGATGATACTCTACGTATCGCCCTGGTGAAAGACCACCATTCAGAATTGAAACGTTGCTTGAAATGGCTTTAGCCTTGTTTGGTGACGAGATCTGAATAGCCAGGTACTTCCCAACCTTCCTCTTCCGAATCTCCTTCCCCTCCCAGTACCTTCAGCCTCACAACATACCCTATTTGGGGATGCCATAGTCTCACTGGCTCTAGACGGTTTTTTTGAGACTTGTTAATTTATAAAAAATAAAAAAAAAGATAATACATTATACTGTAAAGTGTTATATTATTAGATGATGTTTTTTTATTTTTTTTTTTCATTATTAAGATGTACTTGTGTGTATGATGGGAGGAGGGGGGGGTGTTATTTTGTAGGTACTGAGAATTTTCAAAAATAGTTTTCAGTGCATTTTGAATATTAATTATTTTTTTCCAGTAAATTATTAAAGAATTTTCTTCCTTGATATTTGTAACTTTGCTGACCCATTGTTTTTTTACATATCGGAATCTTGAAATTCTTTAAATAAGAGCTCTGAAGGATATGAAAAAAAATGTTTTTTTAAAGATTATTTTATAATGATGAATCATTATTATAAACGCCACACTATAGAAACCTACAAAGTGAAATTAGGTGCTCTTTTTTCAGGGCTAAGGCTTAAGGGAATATTGAATAAAATACATAGATACTCGTATTAACCCGTTCTTTTATCAGTATAATATTGTGCTGAAAAATGTATTGTCATTATTAGATATCATCATAAATCTATTGAACAAATTCAAAAATCGAGAAATGTCTACCGCAAGAGCCAACATGTCGGCTATTATCTCGTAAAATGTCTAGTCATCTCATATAAATTCCCAAACATCATTCCTAGAAGAAGTTACAAGTCAGTAGAACATAATGCGTATTAGGTATAAGCAGGGACTTGCTGTTATAAAAATGTTTTTCCCCCGTCAATTAGGACTTGTCTCATTTCTATTCGAAGGCCACTTTCAGTAATAACACTTTTCAATGACACGCGCCCAATTTGTATGGACGTCCGGAGTGAATAATTCAATTTCGGGGGACAAAGCCAGTTTTACAATGACACGTTTTCTCGCCGAGAGAGAGATGTGTCTTTTTTTATAATAAATCAATATCTGAAGCGGGACTTGAAGGTGTTCGCTTTGGAAATATAAAATATCATGTCATAAGCTCCGGTGAGAACTACTGTATTATCTAAATAATATAACAACGGTAGTCCTTTGACGATGAGCCGCGTGGGTACAAATTGGAGGTTGAGAAGAAATTGGCAATATTGGATACTTACAGAATAATTTAATCAAAACTGTGGTGCTAAGGCAAAAGCTGATTCGTCGGCTTCATCTTAGTAAACAGAATAAAAACAAAACAAACGTTGCTAAGTCATCAAATATCATCTGATTAATTTTGTTAAGTGATTGTTATAATTTATGTCAACACTTTCTAATAAGTATTTAAACATTAATCTAATTAACCACCACGTTTTTCTCCGCAGGGGTAGGCAGATAAAATGGAAAACCACACAGCTGTCTTGGCAAAATTTTTTTTTTACATATTTTACATTCATGCAGCTAAAGAAATATTAATACCGCAGAAGAGTCCCAACCGTCTGGGGCCAGTGGGGCTATGACAATCCCAATCGGGATATGTTAAGAGGCTAGAAGTAGTAGGGAGGAAAGAATACGTGGAAGAGGAAGGTGGTGAAGTACCTGGCTATTCAGATCTGGTCACCAAACACGGCTATCGCCATTTCAAACAGCGTGTCTATTCTGAATGGTGGTCTTTCACCAGGGCGATACTGAGAGTATCCTTCACTCTGAAACGTGCCGCAAACATACTATGTATTATTTTGAATTAATTTATTGTGTAAAAAAAAAAAAAAGAAAATTAAATTTATTTGCGCACGACGGGATTTGAACCCGCGACCTCAGAATTCGTAGTCGAGGGTCTTAATCACTAGACTACGGAGGCCGTCAATACATCGTAACATACATACTCTTCAGTTATTCCGAAAGACTCCAAAAATAATGTTGAAAAAAAGCAATCGTTAAGCTGGATTCACACCAACGTCCGGATCCGCTCAGTGACGATATTGTTCCGCAAGAGAGCTTATTGATATGGTATGAATATCAATCAAGGAGTATGTACCAAGACAAATTTGTGTGGCAGTATATCCTTCTGCCCACCCTTGTGATATTTAACTACTTAGTTAGTTAAATAATTATTGTAAAGTTAAGTGTAAAAATACTTACATCGCAGATTTTTTAAAATTAAAAATCATTTTTTTATCACTAAATAATATTTTTATTAATTATTAAAAATATTGCTTAGTGATAAAAAATGGTTAAAAAAACTGCGATGTAAGTATTTTTACACTTCAATATGATTATTTAACTAACTAAGTAGTTAAATATCACAAGGGTGGGCAGAAGGATTTACTGCCACACAACTTTGTCTTGGCACATACTCCTTAATTGATATTCATACCATATCAATAAGCTCTCTTGCGGAACAATATCGTCACTGAGCGGATCCGGACGTTGGTGTGAATCTACCATAATTCCGTCGCAAATAGTGAAACATATTGAGAGTATGCCTCATTGAATTAAATAAAAAGTATGCTACTGCAAAAAAGTCCCAACTGCTTGGAGTCAGTGGAACAATAGCGTCCATACATTGGGAAATATTATGATACTTAAGGGTGTGGTGGAGAGGACTTAGAAAAGGAAGAGAAAGGTCAAGAAGGACAGGGTAGTAAGACCTGGTAAAACTACCTGATAATACAGACCCCACCCCAATCCCACCTCCTCCACCCCACCAAAATCAATGCGCGTACTTCGTTCTAGACGTAATTAATGATTTTCACGTAGGTCTTGACTTATACGAGGCCTGTTCAAAAGAAAAAGTGAATTTTTAATTTTCGCGGGCTGTGTACATTCGATTATCGTTTTTTATGTTATGTTGGTACACATATGTTTATCATATGTTAGCATTATCAGCCATTTTGGATTAGTGGTTTGTTTTTGACAACTGGAAAGGTTAGTCACGTTTTTGTGTGTCCTTCGATTTTTCACTTTTGAAAAAAATGGATCAAAGAATATGTATTAAATTTTGGGTTAAAATGGAATAAAGTGCTCCAACGCACTTAAAATGTTGACTGTGGCATTCGGCGAGTCTACTTTGTATCAAAAAAGTGTTTATACGTGGTACAAGCGCTTTACAGAAGGCCGAGAAGATGTTAATGACGATGAGCGTCCTGGAGTTGTGGAAAAACAAATCGTGGATTTTATTCTTTGATCCATTTTTTCAAAAAGTAAAAAAATCGAAGAATACACAAAAACGTGACTAACTTTTCCAGTTGTCAAAAACAAACCACTAATCCAAAATGGCTGATAATGCTAACATATGTGTACCAACATAACAAAACAAAAAAAAACGATAATCGAATGTACACAGCCCGCGAAAATTCAAAATTCACCTCTTCTTTTGAACAGGCCATGTATATTGAACGGACGCGCTTAAGCGGTCAGTTGAAAACAAAAATCAAGACACAAAGCCTCAGAAGATAGATAGTGAGATTTGTCCGAAATTTCAGGAGTCAAAAAGTCCTTCTAAGGACTACATTAAACAGGTTTACTGAGAAAGTTATTTTATATTATAATACAATCACTTTAACGCTCTGCCACAGTTGTTGTAAAAAAGCCTTCTGATCGAACTTTAATGCGGAGTCAATGATACTGTGTTGAATTCAATTGAAATCAATCCAAAAACATAATTATTATTCGTAATGAATAGGTGAAATGACATGAGCAGCCATGAGTATCGACCGATATCGGATTCCTTTGAAACAATGCCAATCATTTGCGGAAACTCGTTAGTGTAATGATTTGGCTTTAAATTTCGTGGCCTTGAATTTAATATTCACTGGGATCATAACACTGAAAGTGAAGTCTAAACAGATTTGGAAGACAATTAGTGTCACCAGTTTATAAAAGAACTTTCGAATTCTAGGCCCCAGACAATGATATTGATAATCTGTTCAAGAAGGAGTATCGATAGTAAAAAAATTCAATCAATTTAGCCATAGTAAAGAAAAATTGAGCTTACTTTGGGTACATGGACAGGCCAAAGCACATTTCTACCGGTATATTTATTCGGTGGATGGGATTATGGAATTCAAAATGCATCGGGTAGTTTCAAAAAGTGTTTTACAAGTTGGTATGTAGCTCCGAGCAAGAATATATGGAGAGATAGCTAAATATTTTTACCCAACCTATACAAATTTACGATAAATCACTTTCTCCGGGTTTTACGTCGTAAACCGTGAGAGAGAAATAGATAAGACAAGTTCTCACATAATATAGTATCACCATTTGGCATGTAAGCATGTTCTCCGTTTTTTGCGTCTCCGGCAACTCCGCCCACTACGTTTTGTTATGCGACATAACTGGAAACGGTTTTTTAGGTTACATCCTATATTTTTGTTTATAACAATACTGTGAAAAAGTGGTTATACAAATAAAAAAAAACATTATGTCAACATGTGCTATGAATGGATGTATAAATAGCCTAGCCCTAGTCCTAGCCACGCCCAGGTCTAGCCGAGTCAGACAAAAATCATCAATACTGACGCACTCCCTCCTGTATGTTATTGCTCTGGTGTATGGAGTAACAATAAATTAACAGTAAAAAATGACAGATCAAGAAATAAACTGTTATTTCTTTCAATTGACACAAACTCAATTAAAGCGGGATGAAATACAAAAAAAACAATCTTTAAATCTGTGAATATTTTTGTATTAAAAACAATGAGGATATTTTTCACAAAAAACGACGCTAGATAAATTGTTAAGATATTTTCATTTTTATTGTTAAAAAGCTGAAAATCTGAGTGCTATGGCAGCGAAAACCCTCGAATCGTGAGCTATGACATTTGTACAGCTTTTTTGTTCGGAAAATCGATGTGGATCGTCGTATGGAGCTTTAAAATACTAGATTAAATATTTAAAAAAATAAGACGAGAAGCTATATCTTTCAAAAAGAAACTCAAGTGAAATATACGACGTCTTAAAAAAACAAATATTATATCTAGATAATACAACAAACGGCGATTCTGAACACACAAGTTTTTTGCACATTGGTTATTCGTACAATTAATAAATCGCTTTTGAAAAACAATCTATTTCAATTGACATATCAAACCGTTCCTCACGTCATACAACCCTGTTCACAGCGCCAGCCATTGCTTAGCAATGTTGAGATATTGACAAATACAGTACAAACGTAGAAATGGGCACGAGGCAAAAACATTTTGCTTTAAAAAATATTCTGATTTAAAAAAGTGCTTTGATTCTTTTATTGGCATTTAAGTGAGAAAAACGAAGAACATGCTCGAAATACAACACCACATTTTCAGAAGCTGATATTTTACATTTATCCACAGGTCAGTTTAATAAATGCATACGGGACATAATCAAATAACAAGGTTCATTATTACCTTCCTACCACTGCTGTGCGTTACAGATCTAAGATATGTTAATTATTTGTCTCTGTTTTCACTTATACACAGTATGTTGTGTCCCTTTTTTTTCTTGTTTATATAAATCATCTTGGGTTACATTCTATGATGTATTATTTATTATACAGTTTTATTTAACTTGATACGAAGATTTAATTCTTATTTGTTTATAATTCTGAAATTATTATTATTATTTTGAATATTTCGTTCTCCATTTTAGAAAAAAAAACATTACTAGCGGAAACTTCACTGGTTAATGCAGCAAAGTAATCACTTTTTTATAAAATTTTGTAAACAACTGTATGTTTTCCTAAAAAAAATGGTACACGATGCAAAACCCGGAGAAAGTGATTTATCGCAAATTTGTATAGGTTGAGTAGAAATATTAGCTATACCTCTTTATATCGTTACTCCAAGGATGCAACAAAGAATGTGAGTGAATAATACCATTAATAATTTTGATAATGTAAATTAAATCAAAGACTTTCCTACGCTTTTCTAATGAAGAAATTTTTAATTTCATCATATGAATAATCATAATTTTAATGAATGTAATTTTATAGTGGATATTTGAGGTGACCATGCCTATGGAGAGATTATCATGGAGACGTCATGAACACCCACCGCAAATGCACACGGAATATGTGTGGTCATCATTGGTCGCAACGCCCGTTGTGCTGACCGTTGGAAAGGGCCATTGTCCCCCCTTATCCGCGCTAACAATCAGACAGAATGGTCGGCTCCTTTATTGATACGTTTACGCTTCAAGAAAAGGGTTTACTTCACGCATTGTGCGCTCACGACAATTTTTTTCAAAATTCATATTTCTGGACACTTTTTGTTCGGATGTGATACAACAATGCCCAAAATCATTAAGCTGCAACATGTGTTTGTGTTTTTTCTTAGAGAGAACATGTCAAGCGTTACTTGGCATGTGCACAATTCTATTATATAGGTTTAAATTAGATAAGTAAGCAAGGAGTTTATACGTGACCAATTTTTAAGACGGCGAAAAATCTTTTCACCTGTCGGGAGCTGGCGCCACGTAGCGTGGAACAATCGCACTATTTTGATTTAAAATACTGTGTACAGAAAATGATATAAAATTTAAAAGAATTTGAAAATATCATTGTATTCTTTGTAGTTGAATTTTTTTACAGTGAATACCACACAAGAGTCCCAACTGCTCCCAACCGTCTAGATCCAGTGAGAGTATGGCATCCCCGATTGGGGTATTTTGTGAAGCTGAAGGTAGTAGGGAGGGGAAGGAGATGGGAAAGAGGAAGGTTGGAAGTACCTGGCTATTCAGATCTGGTCACCTAACACGACTTAAACCATTTCAAGCAACGTTCCCATTCTGGATGGTGGTCTTTTACCAGGGCTTCACTTAGTGTAACTACCACTCTGGAACGTGCCGCAAATATACCATACATAATTTTCTAAGAATTAAATTTCTTATGAAACATATTAATTAAATAAAATGTATTTACGCACGCCGGGCTTCGCGTCTTACCACTCTTACTACTCGACCACGGAGGTGGCCATATGATTATTACTATTATTAGCTATCATAAAAATGTTCTTTGCTAGAGTTTTTTCTATTGAATGTATTTATTTCTAAAGTTAGATAGCATTATTGTGTTCTCCATTCTCCAATACAAAATTTAATATATTTAGCTAATTTATAATATCAATGTAAAGTTGCGGTAAATATGCAGATGTTTTAAAAATTATCCAATCTTATCATAAAACTACAAAAAGTGGCATACATAAAGTTAACATATCGCTTTGTCTACAGGACCATCCAACAGTTTTTAAAGTAGGTACTTAAAAATCTAAGTGGCACACACCATTATAAAACAATCCATTTATTTGAAATACCTTGTTTATAAGCGTTTCCATATGAAGTAGTTTTAGAGGCAACAGACGCGGTCTAGATAAGAAATTTATACTCGTATTTTATGTGGTTCGTAATTAGATTTTGGGTTAAATTGGAAATACAACCATGACCCATATTTTATAATGTAGATTTGTAGAAGGTTCTAATCCGGTACAGTGTCACAATACGAAAGTGGCAAAATAGGATTATGCAATCAAATTACGATCTCCGTCATCAGGTTTTGTAGGAAAATTGGAAAACCAAAAAAACAACAGTGAAGTTACCACAGATACAGAATCAGATAACAAACAAATTTAGTTTGTGGAAAGAGTGGAAAATTTAAAATTAAAATTGCACAGCAGAATTTTGTTTTGTTTTTTACTGAATTAATTTAATCATATTCAAGGTTTAAAAACAAAAAAAAATGGGTTAATTTAAACGTCACTTTTGAGGGAAGATGGTTTTGTGAGGGGATGCCCGAAGTTTTATTTATTTATTAATAAGCTAACGGACTAAAAAACAACAAAGGCTTTGGTAGAGTCGTAAAGAATGACAAAAATCATTTTGTTTGGTACCAAAAATCTCAAGACCATGGCTTGAGTTAACAAGTCTCGACTTTCTGGACAGTGGAGAATGATACCCATAATTAGTAGAGTGATGATTGAGGAACAGCAATTAAGTGTTTTTGAGTCTACGGCAAGGAATTTTGAACTGGATGAGTTGAAAAAAGAAGGTGAGTCAATTATATACGAGAATAATTTGGAAAATGAATTGAAAATACACTTTAAAAACTTCAACTACATGAAGCGTGTCACTATCTATCGCTGCGTGAAGTAGGTGTAATCGAAACGTTACAATGTATAGAATGATTGAATAAGAATCATTCAAATGAATTATCTGTCGAATTTTCAAATTCAATAAAAATAAATGTGTCCGAAATAAACGAATGATGTTCCAAATCAATTACTCGGACACGATAAGATTGAGGGAGGTATTGTATTGTTAGTCTAGAAAAGCAATTTCAACACCGTAATGCCTCAAAGGGTTATAAGCGGATTATTAATATATTTTGGAAAATTGATATATTGTTTATCTACATTTTTGATGTAATAAATACTTAAGAATTGTATCCAATTTAGAATTGTGTCCAAATTTAGAATTGTGTCCAAATTTAGAATTGTGCCCAATTTAGAATTGTATCAAATTTAGAATATGTATCATAAGTCAAGTATAAAAGCTTGTAATTTCAATTTAACTTCAAAAGTTTTGGTTGTATTTCTTAGACGTTCATACTTTAAGGTAGAATATTGGATATTAACGTTAAAACGAAATACAAAAATCAAAATATATCTGGTTATAAAAAGGCGATTCATGAACTTTAAGCGTTTTGTTAGGCCAAACAAATTTTGACTACATTTTATGATGGTTCAATTTCACTTCCTGTTTGTTTCCTTTTAATTTTCACGGAATCCACTGATGCCAAAAATCTCACGAAAAAATCCATGCATAGAATATAAAACGCTGACCACCGGTGTCAGGACGGCCTCGTGTATGGCAGCGGCGTGCCTAAAATGATATTCATTTTGGGCAGATTTCAGTTCTATCGTTTTGAAAATTGACCGGTCGGTAGCTGAGTGGACAAATGCGTCAGATTCCCACCTGGGCGTCGTGGATTCAATTCCTCTGCTGGTCCTCCATCATTGCACAAGCGACATTTTCCGCTTAATATGATGGTAGTAAGAGTTTTTCAAATATTGTCTGGTTATTAAGTAACCTGGGAATGTTTGTCTTTTAAAACAAAACAAATAAATTATAATAACAGAAAAAAGAGACTAGAAACATCTTATGAGAACTATTTCAAGCCAAATCTAACCTGACCTAACCCGGAAAGGTTGGCATTCTCAAATTTTGTTATGAGAAATATTTCAAGCCTAAATTTCAAGTTTCAAATCGTACACGTTATTGTGATAGAGATTACATAGATTAGACACTTATTGACATTTTGATTGATCATAGAACTTGATACAAATAATAACATAATTATTTCTATAGCGCCGTTTTCGTGAGAACATCACCTCAAGGGCGCCTTATAACTCAATTTATCTAACCGACAACTTATCACTAAGACTTATAACTGGTGATTCGCAGCTGAGATTTATTACTAGTGACTTACATCTTAGACTTATAAGTTTAATAGTGATACAGATAACTTTAAATAATCCTAGATTTTGTGTTCACGATGCATCTGTATCGATATGGTTGTAGCACTTTTTTTTTACGTGAATACCGCACAATAATCTCAACTGCTCTCAACCGTATAAAGCCAGTAAGACTATGGCATCCCCAGTTGTGGGACTGGGACTTGTTAGCACTGGAAAAGAGTAATTTGAAAATAGAATTGGTTGTAGAAATATCGACCAAAAAGTATTTTTAATGGAAAAAGGCATGGCACGTCCCTGATGTGGGTACATGTCGGTGACAAGCAGATGCAGCGGGCATGACATCTAAATTAGCCGTCGGATTGTCCCGGACACATAGCATCCGATAATGTACCCCTTTGGGTAATATATAACTACAGAGGATGCAGTATCTGCATAACGCATGCTTATTTTTTATGGGAGTCCCAATTGCCCGGAGTGGGAAATCTTGTGTGTGGGGAGGGGAAGAAAATGGGAGGAAGGATGGAGAGTAACTGGCTATTCAGACCTATGACTAACCAAAGCTAAAGCTCTTTCAAGCAATGTTTCGATTATGAAGGGAGGTCAACCGCTAGGATGATACTGAGTCTATTTTCCACTCTGGAACGAGGTGCAAATACTCGTACATACAATACATTTATGCACAATAATACAATATTTGCGACATATAGTAGGTATCGGCTTTGAATCTGAATTAACTTCGAAATCTAAATTAAGACAACCTCCATGGCTGAGCGGTTAAGATCCTCAGCTGCGAATCCCGAGGTCACGGGTTTGAGACTCGACGTGCCCAAAAAAATGAATATTTGTGTTATTTCACATATTCTTTACATAAACTAATATATTGTATATTTGCGGCACGTTCCACAGTGGTAGATACCCTAAGCATCGTAGTCGTAAAGAATTACAAAAATCATTTAGACTGCTACCAAAAATTTCAAGACCATGGGTTGAATTAAGCAAGTCTCGACATTCTGGACAGTGGAAAATGATACCCATAATTAGTATGGTGATGATTGAGGAACAGCGATTCATTGTTAAGTCAAGTTATTCGAGTCAACGGCAAGGAATGTTGAACTGGATGAGTTGCAGCAAAGAAGAAAGTTATAAAAAGGAGTTGTGCTTACTTATTTTTAAAGGGTTAACTGTACGTTAACTATAACATAGTAGCTTAATAACATCGTTTGGGTATGTAGGTCTAGACATTCACATGGCCCTGAGCCAAATGGCTACTGGGCCAAACGGACTGCTTAAATATTGGCGTCTTTTATAATTAAAAATGATATAAGCTATAAAATTTTCACAATTAGGTGAACCTATAAGGTTTAACTTTTATAGGTATCGCAGCGAATGTTGATTCGATGTTTCGTGCTAGGGCCCCTGTTATCATATTTTTAACGATAGACTCCTACAATATAATTTATTGAAAAATAAAAGAGTCCTCAAGCCTCATTACATAAAGGAAAGAACCGCCTGATCAAAGTTACAAATGGCGGCCGATCTCATATTTGGAAAAAGTGTATTTTTTCAGCAAGAGCACCACATCCTTTATAAATTCTTCAGCACTGTGTACCCCACACACCTTACATATTCCCATAACGCAGTGAGATGACTAGCATATTACGCATTATGCCATTCGGCCACTGGGGTACTCTGAGCTGATAATGGCGGTGACCAACCCTTTCATTATGTCCAGCGGTCATAACTTTTGTGGCCAACTTTCATAACATATGGTCATTGTCCGCCCGCTTTTGACTGACGGGCAGATATTATTTTTTTAAATGCGTTTCGCCGCAATTGTGGCTTGAAAATATCGCAGGTGGCAAAAGGGCTTAAGCGACACTTAGGTCAAAAAAGAGTTGAATTTACAGTTTTATTTTCGGCATCGAATACTCGCGTTTGATTCTGAAGACTTTTGTGGCCCTTCAGCAATCTAAAATATATTTACCATTCGGGAGAAGGCTCGACTCAAGCGACACAAATTTGAGACTTTTTTTTAGCTATTTGTCCCTTCAGGTAACTAGTGAGAGCATTTATTTACCTGATTTTTTTACCCCATTTTTAACGCAAAATTTAAAACATATTCTTTGATCCATTTTTTTTCAAAAATAAAAAATCGAAGAACACGCAAAAACGTGACTAACCTTTCCAGTTGTCAAAAACAAAACACTAATCCAAAATGGCTGATAATGCTAACATATGATAAACATATGTGTACCAACATAACAAAAAAAATAATCGATAATCGAATGTACACAACCCGCGAAAATTCAAAATTCACCTTTTTCTTTGAACAGGCCATGTATACTTAAAATTTTACCAGGTTTTTTCATAAAGTGAAACTGGTCAGGTCTTAGTTTAAAAAATTGGAATGTAGTTAATGGAGTCGTTAAATATGCAATTTTAAGCTTAAATAAATTATTACTCATTTAAGAAACCCGGGAAAGTTATATTACAGTTAAACTGCTTTACAGGTTTAACTCCATCGATTTCACCTGCCCAGATTAGTGGTCCTGTCAAAAGCCATGGATTTCACTTCCCATTCCCGTGGGAGAGGGGGAACCATATTCATAAGCAGATGCATTCATGGTGAACGATAACGATTATCTTGACCGTTGAATAAGGCATACCGCTGGTAGGTCTGTTGTGATATCTCCCTCTTTCTCGCAATCGCAGCATGCAACAGAAATACTCGGTTGCAACGGAACTCTCCGCGGCACGACTACTACATGACACTATATAACAGCGTCCAAGCGGCATACAGTGGCCAAAGAAAAATGTCCCAGAGGAGTTGAAAAAAATCCGCGTCACCATTCAATATGGAACTTTGTCATATGTGCTTACTGCCGCTGATCTTTTACGCGTGAGGAAATAATAGGGGGAGATACTCTCAGTATCGCCCTGGTGAGAGGCGACTATTCAGAATGGGACCTTAGAGCATATATAGAGTGGTATCTATCCAAGGCAGTGTAGTCAGTTTTTGATGATTTTTACCGGACTCCGCGGACCTGGGCGTGGCTAAGTCTAAAACTAGGGAGTTTATACATTCATTCATAGCACATATCGACATAATGTTTTTGTTTATTCGTATAACCACTTTTTCACAGTGTTGTAATCAACAAAAATATGGTAAATAATCTAAAAAACCGTTTGGTTGTGCCAAGTTTAGTGGCATAATAAAAAATGTGAGCGGAGTCCCGCGGTGACCCAGGGGCCCAAGATCATCGCGACAGTACATAGAAGTGGTGTATTATATTTGTTTTCTCTTTTTCTCTCATGGTGTACGACGTAAAAAAAATGCTTTTAGTGCTTGACGGCCTCTATGAACGAGTGGTTAAGACGCTCGGTTACACTGGCGCTTCCACCCTTTTGGCTTTTCGAAGACAATATGCTAACACAAATATGACGGTCTCTGTGGTCGAGTGGCAAGACGATCGACTACGAAGCCAGAGGTCGCGGGATTAAATCCCGACGTGCACAAATACATTTTATTCAATCAATATGTGTTCTTTCCTCAGAGCGATAATGTACAAGAGGTAGCGCTGCTGTAGTCAGTTTTGAAGAAGTTTGCCGGACTCGGCTAGACCTGGGCGTGGCTAGGACTAGGGCTAGGGTGTTTATTCATCTATTCATAGCACATGTCGAGATATTTTTTTGTTTATTCGTATAACCACTTTTTCACAGTATTGTTATAAAAAAAAAAAATAGAATGTAACCCAAGTCGTTGAGTTATGTAAATTTATTTCGCGTACCAAAACGTGTGGGCGGAGACGCGGGACACGAAGAATATTCCAACAATACTTTAAAGCGGTGTGATGATTCGGGAGATTTTGTTGTCTCTTTCTTTCTCATGGCGTAAGACGTGAAAACCCGGAGAAAGTGATTTATCCCAAATTTGTATAGGTTGGGTAAAAAGAATTAGCTCTCTCTCCATATATTGTTACTTCAAGGTTCTTTCACATTAAATTCATTCTAAATTATATATAGCATGGTAATCAAGTATCGTAATGGTGAATGACCACCATTCAGGAAAGAAACGTTGCTTAAAATAGCTTTAATCAGATTCGAAGAGCCAGGTAGTTCCCAACCTTCCGCTTTCCCATCTCCTTCCCCTCCGCACTACCTTCAGCCTCACAAAATACCTCGATTGGGGATGCAACAGTCCCACTAGCTCCAGACGGTTAGCAGCAGTTGGGAAACTTGTGCGGATTTCACAAAAAAAGTTAATTTAAGTAGTCAGACCTTAATAGCAAGGTATTTCCTAACATGCCTTTTCTGTCTCTTATTTTATTTCTACGCTTTTTCAGCCTTAAAAACGAAGGATGCTATAGTTCCACTGGCGTAGAGCCGTTAGGGCTTTGTCCGGAATCACATAAACAAATTAAATAAATCATTTTTACCGACAGGTAACGTCAACCCTATTATTTGAAGACGAATTTTGAGTGCCGTTTTTTTTTAATTTCTTCCTAACATAGCCTTCGTTATTCGCGGTTTTTTTTGCTTACATCTAATCTGATATGACGCTTGGTTTGTGACAGGCAGAGACGTGCATTCCATACAGGCACATAAGCACATCCTACCCTGCCGTACTGTATAATTATATGAATTATTTGAATTAAATAATATGAAATTATTACAAAAAATAAATCTACACTTTCAAAAATACGCGCGAAGTTCGGCTAATAGCAACGCCGCGAGCGCCACACCGACCACCAAAAATGTGTCAAAAGCAATAACTACATATGCTCAAACGCCGCCAACGTCAGAGTGAAATTTTCTATGTTCACTAGACTATACATAATATGTAGCTGTGTACGCGATCTAGTGGCTCGTTTGCGTTAGTATATTTGCAGTGGTTTTACAGAACAAATTCAATAACAATCAGTAGCAACTGTCGGTACCTAACTTTAATAATAATCAATCCGCTATTTTTCCTACTGCCTATTCTGATCAAATACTCTGTGCACGCCACTGGCGGCCTGTATATAAAAAAGAAACAAAGGAGAAAAAACTGCACTACAGGTGGAACAAAGAAAAAACACCCGGAAAAAGATATTGCAGAGTAAGAAATAAATTTGAGTGTTTTTAAGCAATTCCAGAATTCTGAGAACAATTTAACTGTATCCAATTACGGTTCAGTACAAAAAAAAATACAAAAATCGTTTACGTGTAGAGATATGTTGAAAAAATAAAGGAGAACGTATAAATTAGAGCCCAAAATAAAATTCATCATCAGTGACTGATGTATGATGTAAAAACTGCCGAAGCTCGCAATCTTCATTTCATATTCAAATAAGGCTTTTGCATAATTCATGAATACGCAATGAGGCTACATTTCCACGTAAACTGAAGCATTCCCTCCAAATGTAAAAATAATTCATTCTACCGCAGATGCATTATGGAGATTTCTAAAACCCTGAGCCTAGCCGAAACGAAAAAAAAGGGTATAAACAAAAACAAAACGGGGTATGTTGTGAGGCTGAAGCGAGAGAGGAGGGGAGATAGCTGGGGAAGTGGAAGGTCGGTAAACACCTGGCTATTCAGATCTGGTCACTAAACACGACTAATGTAATATCAAAGAACGTTTTGATTCTGAATGGTGATCTTTTACCCGGGCGAAACTGAAAGTATCAGCCGCTCTGAAACGTGCCACAAATACACAACATATTATTTTATATTTATAAAATGTGAAAAGAACATATCTACTAATTTATTAAAAAAAGTGTATTTGTGAATATCAGGATTTGAACCCGCAGCCTCCGGATTCGTAGCCGAGGATCGTGGGCGTGTCTGTGTGCCTAAAGTTAACTAAAGTTACCCACACCTTGAGTGAAATTGATCAAACATTTTCAAATATCGAAATTCTTTCCTGAACAGAAATTCAATTTCACTGACCTGTCTGGGGCATAGGAGTCGAGACGTGTCACTTAAATTGTGACCAGCAAAACAAATATAAATTATTAAATGAATATAGTCAGGATGGCCCCCGATCGTTCTTACACATTTTCTTACACTGTGAATGTTAGTTTATTCACAAGTTCTTATCCTATGTAACATAGAAGAAAATTATTAAAACACAGAAAAAAATATATGCACAAAACGTTCTTAATATTCTACGTATTTTACATACTAATATCAGTTGGTATATAAATAAGTAGGAATGGATTATATTTTTTATGTAATCCTTAATATTCAAAAAAGTTATAATTACCTCCCTAATTGAGAATATTCTCCTGTTTAGGTAGGTAGTATTATCATGAGTTATATTACGTAATAAAAATATATTATAAAGACTGTATTCAGTTGAAATGCGTTATTCTACATTTTTTTGCAAGGAAATTTAGGCCTTAGTGAAAACATAACGGTCATGCTGTTATGCTTGACACCTGTTCATAATTTGATCAAATGCTGAAACGGGCTGAGAATAGATAGTTAACGGGGGCGATTAATTGAAGTGGTAGCGGTAAAAAAAATCACGATGTCGCTAATCATCGATTTGCGCCAGTGTAAAATGTGACAGTGGTTCAAACCACTAGGCCTAAGTTTGCTTGCAAAAAATGTGGAATAACGCCTTTCACCTAAACACAGTCGATAAGTATGAAAAAAACAACACAAACATGTATAGTCTTATACACGTATATGTGTATTTTTAGTTTCTTTTGGAAAATTTAATGATTATTTTCGGCTCTCATTTCATTGGAGAGTTTGTTAAATAAAAAAAAAATAAGGCGTCGCAATTCAAAATAATGCGAAAAATCATGGGTTTTTGGTTTGAAATTTTGATCGTCTAGAAATATTATAGACGCTTTAATTAAATACCGCGAGTAGAACACATATTGTCTTTTACTCTAATAGCTCCCTTTGTAAATTTTTGAATCTTTTACTTACGAACCTTTTATATCATATTTGATTTTATTGCGCAATGTAGAAAATATAGTTTTTTTAGACTCTGACCGGAAAACATTTCAATGTACGAGCATGAGCTTCACAATATAAAATAAAACATGCTTTTTGGCGATATTTTTTTTCTGTATAAAAATTATGAGTAAATTAACAGGCGGCCGTTGTCAAGCGGCAATTTCAACCGAATCGCCACCAGTGTAAGGGATGCGTGATTTCGTTAGAGTTGGTTCGAGTATGAGTACCTAATGGTATTAAGGTAGTTTTATTTGGCCTATAGTTCTCGGTCTGGTGCTCACTGAGACTAAATAATTGAATAATTCTCGAGACGAATAAGCTAATGGTTTCTATAGAATTAGTTTAATTGTGAATACAATTTACATAAACCTAGGAAGGTTTCGCTTCCAGAGAAAACGAATATATTACGTATTTATAAAGCTGCTTCTACGCTGCGTATATTTTTGTTTTAGTCGTAACATTTGGGTGATGTCTGTTGAGGTCTGGTGAGGCTTTAGGGTTTAAAATAATTGAACATAAAAACAGACTTAACTCCTAATCTCACTTATAAATGAAATTCTTCTACCCTACTTTGCACCCTTGGGTTACACATAAAAGTGAAACGAAAAACCTTGCAGCAGGACGTGCGTGAAGGCTTTACGGCTGTTCTTATGGAACCTTCATAAGCCTTACTGAAACAAAAGCATCTGCTCCACACGAATTTGATTGTTCTGTTAATAAATTATTGAATGCGGAAGTATATTTGAAGAGCGTAATACGCTTCTTAGAAACTAGTTGTATAACCTATTATCATACGATTAAAATCGCGTAGTAATGATTCAATTATTATTTCACAATACTAATTATAACGAAAGCATAACAAAACCTTGTCATCTTGTAAAATTAAGCCAATTAAAAATGTGATTATTTATTAATGGGATATATTTCAAACTATGGAGATTTTCTGTGGAAATAGAAAATAAAATGAAATAATTATCTTTCACAACCCGAGGGAAATTTCCCGAAATAACAAAACAACGAACGATCTCCCGAGTATATTTAAAATATAAACTCAGTTAGCAATCACAGATGTCGATATAGTTTGCATAAGGGTGATATTACTACACTGAACGGAAAATTCAAAGAAATGTGCCAATTTACATAACACCTTTCGACTCCCAGGCCCTAGACAGGCCAATCAAATTGATTATCTATTCATGAAAGAATTTCGATATTTGAAAATGTTTGTTCAACTTTACCAGAAGTAGGGAAAAATTGAGCTTACTTCGCACAACAGCACGCTTTTATCGGTTTATCTCTTCAGTGGATTCCAAGAATAAGGAAGTTGAGTGAAAAATATTATGACTTAAAAAAAATACATGCATGTAAATAAAAAAAAATTATATATTTATATTTGCATATTATTATTCTTAGAATTAATAGATGCTTCTTGAAAATTGGTTACAACGCCATTAAACAAAAACGCACTCCTACGTCAAATGTAGCACTTACGTACGATGTGATGCCGCCTTCATGGCGGTGCACCATTTTTTTTACGTAAAACTGCATTTCTTGGAATGATGATAAATTGCAGTAATGCTTGTATTTTTACACATCGCTACAATGCAATAGTAATACGTATTATCTCCTGACATTTTAGAAGGTTTTATTAAATTAAAAGCGGCAAAATTGAAAAAAAAAATTAAAGCTAATACGCGACTGACAGTTTGAGATTTTAAAGATAAATACCGTGTAATGCGCTGTTTTTGGTGGGATATCCAAAAAAATCAACGGTAAAAATCAATTTTCGTGTGAAATTTTGATATTTAAAAATTCCGTTAATTAAGTTAGAAAAAAAAAATGAACTGGAATTCCTTGTGGAATATTAAAAAAAAAATCCAAACATATTGCCCTTCTGACGGTACGGATGACGTCACACACCCCCCGCTCCCTACCTCTGAGACACTGCCGTTTTGGCAAATTCAAACCTTGAGAATCAATTTGACTGTGAAAACGAACTTAAAAAAATACTAGTATTTAAGTTTAAAGGTGGATATTGATAAAAAAACATAAAAATGGACTCAAATTCCTTATTAAACAAACTCGTACTTGCTATCTAAAAGTAAACTTTCGCTATCGTTTCGGTCAAGGGCTCTCTCTTCGCCCAAGTGATGAGAGAGTCCTAGAGAACTCGACAAAGTACCCTAATACTTGTGAACCACAAACATTCCAAGTACAAGAATCACGCTTTTGGAACAAGCAGCCTTATGATAAATCGAGTAAGTACCCTCTCAAACGCCACTTTCGTGGTATGATAAAGGTTCTCATCCCTCACTTTGATGGTATATTTTCACACATGGCAATTCATTCCCTTTTCCTATCTCATGCTTTTACCAATTAAATAATAATAATAAAAAAAAAAACCTACTCACACTGACCGAAGAAATGGCGTTACATAATTTTATTCCCACTGTAAACTTGTATTGGGAGAAAGAAATTGTCACTAGGCAAAAGGCTCACCTTAATACGATCATGAATATGTATTTATTTTAAGGGTTACATACATAAAAGTCAATCGTAGTCGATGCGAATATCGAGGTTTCGTGGCATTATCTTAATTTATCGATGTAACTTCCAGCCATCCAAAACGCTATGTTATAAACCGTAGATACACTGTATTGCATAAAAGTATCCACTTACGTTAGTAAAAAAATTAAAAGTAACGCGAAAACCACGTTTTGATATCATATTTTAACTCCAAAATGGTTTATGTTGGACATATATAAAAAATCCATAATTCAATATGGTATAATAGGATGGGGCGGCACTTATAAAAATCACATACAAACCCTTTACATCGCCCAAAAATTATTAATTAAAATAATCCTAAAAAAATTTTTTTTATATCCTTCAGAACTTTTATTTAAAGAATTTAAAATCAGAAAATTAAACTCCCTTTATTTGTACCACGCCACATTACAAATATATAAAGAAGACATTTTAAATAAAACCGAACCATTCAATAATGCAAAAAATCTTAGACAAAAATGCACATTACCAATCCCGATATGTAAAAAAACAATAGGCCAGCAAAGTTATAAATATCTAGGAATAAAAATTCTTTAATAGTTTACCAGAAAAATAAGATTAATTAATGATGATCTTAAGAAATTCAAAACACAATTAAAAAAACTACACTGAAAAACTTAAAAATAAATATCTTTGAAAAAATCATTACAGCAAATTATTAGTAACTAAATAAATAACACCCCCTCATACAAACAAGCATTGCTTTTTTATGAGGGTAATTTATAATTTATAATGAAATGTTTAGATTTAAAAATATATATATTGATATAACACTTGTATAACACTATTATGTATTATGTTTGATAATAAAAAAAAAAATAAAAAAAAAAAAAATATATATATATTATTTATACCTCGTATGTAGCAACTTGTAATATATGCCTATATATTTTATTTTAAAAATAATACATGTTAAAAATGTATAATTTGATAAAAGGTTTTTTTGTGAATACCGCACAGTAGTATATAGTCGCCGGAAATGCAATAGGGCTGAAACGCCATTTTCGACAGTTTAAATCAGAACAATTTAAAGTTATTTTTTTGTTTTGCAATGAAATTTATAAGTCTTTAGTACCTGGTTGGATTTGAAAATTTTGCTCTCACTGAGTTACCTGAAGCGACAAAAACCAAGAAAGTCCGAGACTTGGGTCGCTTGAGTCAAGACTTCTCCCAAATGGTAAATATATTTAAAATGGCTGAAGCGCCACAAAAGTCTTCAGAATCACGAGAGTCTGGGCATTCGATGAAGAAAAATAAATTGACTAATACTGCATATATAACAAATTTTGACCAAAGTGTCGATTAAGCCCTTTCGCCTTTCCAGCGAGGATATGATTTGTTTGCCTATGGTAGTCTTCAGATGGAATAACCTTTAGACCAAGACCAGTTGGTAGCTGAGTGGACAAACGCGTCGAATTCCCATCTGGGCGTCGTGGGTTCAATTCTTCTGCTGACTAAGTCCTCCATCATTGCACAATCAACATCTTCCGCTTATTATGATGATAGTAGGAGTTTTTCAAATATTGTCAGGTTATTCGTAACCCGGGGATGTCTGTCTTTCTTTAAAAAAAAATGTGCAGAAAATTCTGACAGAAGTTGTGGGAGAGAGGGAGGGGGGGGATTTTAGTTGTTCAAATACATGAGAAATATTTTCAAAACTTAATTCAAAAATATTAAATACCATAATACAACCTACCTAAGAAATAACATATATAACCAGGAGTAAATAAACAAATTATTTAAATAAACTTTTGGCAACAAAGCAGTCAAATATCCCAAATTTGAAAGAAAACGATAAAGGAAAAAAAAAAATACAAAAAACACATTATTTAAAGCCTGACTTAATGAGTTCAGATGACAAATTACAAATGTATACTAAAATAGGCTAGGAAAATAAACAATAAAACAACACCAAATAAATCCAGTCCGCCCTAGCACAGAACTAACTCCCCAGTGATGTGGGTTAATAAAAAAGATTAGAAAGTTATAAATAAGTAATTAAAATAAAATAAATCACATAATTACGTTTAGGTATCGCAGCCAGAGCTAGAACACAACTAGAGCCCAGTATTCACACAGACGGATTGCTTGCATAAAGCACATATCAAACTTATTATTCGACTACATAAAAGAAAATTCAAGTGAAAAATTTTTTTTTTTAAATATAATAAAAACAACACACCGTCAAATTTTTCGAATATCCGAATTCGACCAAAGCGTACACTTGGTGTCCCTTTTTATCTAATAACAATAAGTAGGCAAAAGCAAGACAAAATTCTTTTTCTAAGTGAATTTTAGCAAGGACATCATTATCTACATGACTAAGTATAAGTGTAACTAACTAACTAACCATCACGCCGTTTTCCCACAGTGGTTGGCAGAGAGGACGTACTGCCATACAACTCTGTCTTGGCACATACGCCTCGCTTCATTCAAATTCATGCATCGTCTTCTGTTATTCTCTCTCTCGACTCTTCACATGGCCTGAATCAAGCATTTGATTCACTTGATCGTGCCATGTTTTCCTCGGACGTCCCCGACTTCTTCTTTTAGTCACTTTCACGTCATATATTCTTTTCACACTTCTTTCTTCGTTCATTCGCTCTACGTGCCTAAACCATCTAAGCGTCCCTTTATGGATCCTATTCATTACGTTTATATCAGCCTTGCATTCTTTCCGGATATCCACATTTTTAACACGGTCGAACACGGTCCATATACATATATGCACCAATACACACACAATCGTAAGTGTGTGTTGTTTTGGTTAACTCTAAATTCCCCTTTGCTTAAATAGTTGACGAAATAATATCTCCTTTATTTTTTTACAAACAACGGAGACACCAATAAACAGATTTGATTTGATATAAATAATTAAGCTCTCAATCGACGCAACGTACGTAATTTATCGCCCTCTCCCTTGATTAAATGCCTTCGGAATGAAGATTTATCCCTTTACATTATGACGTCATTAAACAAAAACAGGGGTTAGCACTTAATCGTAAAATTCAAATTCACAATTTCGAACGTAAAATTCAAATCCGCAATTCCGAACGTTAAATTCATAATTTCAATCTGGGAATAGCGGGGATTAATAACACCTAAGGGTTTATTTTTATAGAATTTTGTATGCAAGCGAAAGAAACAAATGTCCGCTATTTGTCGTTTTTTTATTTATTGAATTATCGGTCCTGGTGAAGGCTTAGGCCTATTTTTGTGCGATCATTAAACTTCAAATTTTCTCAAAAGTGTGATGGAAAATATTCTGATTGATTGACAAGAGATTTCTAATACAATTTGTAAGAAAATAGACTTAATAATATCTTGAGGCAGTTTATCGGCGTAAGTCAGCGTTAAAACAATCTAAATTATTTTAAAAAAATCGTTATTAGTTATCTGTGATTACTATTGACTAATCACAATTTAAAAAAAAAAAATTATGTAGTAGAAAAGTGATGCATGACTTTTTAATTTTTTTGATTTCTTAAAGTGGTTTTTCAAATTTTACTAAAAAAAATCACTGGTTATCTTATCCGTACGTTTGATGAGAAAATAAGACCGGATAGTAGCTGAGTGGACAAACGCGTCAGATTCTCACCCGGGCGTCGTGGGTATAATTCCTCTGCTAGCTAATTCCTCCATCATTGCACAAGCAACATCTTCCGTTTATTATATTTTTATTTTTTATAAATTAACTAAACTGTCTAGAGCCAGTGATACTATAGCATCCCCGATCGGGGTATGTTGTGAGGTTTAAAATAGTGGGGAGGGGAAGGAGATGGGGAAGAGGTAGGTTAGGAAATATCTGGCTATTCAGATCTGGTTACCAAACACGGCTAAAGCCATTTTAAGCAACGTTTCAATTCTGAATATTATTTTATATTAATTGAATGCAATTTATTTACGCACGCCGGGTTTGAACCCGCGACCTTTAGATTCGTAGTCGAGCGTCTTACCACTCGACTACGATGATATGATGGTGTGAACCTACCATCTGCTCCAGTCCTTCTTCCTTAATTTAATTCCCACGTTCCCTTCCACCTTCCTCTCCCCCACCAACTTAGTTAAGTTACTAAATTAAAAGTGTACATGCATCGTCACACTTTATTTATAATATTTATCATGAGAGGAAAATTTGTAATTGACATGATTTTTTATTTTTATTATTACATATGTATTAATTATTGATTTGCTGTTAATTTTCCCAAATAAATAAATAAATAGTAATAGGACTTTTTTCTAATATTGTCAGGTTATTCGTGACCCGGGAACGTTTGTCTTTGTTTAAAAAAAAGGAATTAATCTAAAAATAGGCACTACCACAACAACAAAATACCACATGAAAATTCGTATTTTTTATTAAAATAATTATACATATATGGTTACAAAACCTGGCGCCGAAAAATATTACTTCTCCGGTTTTCCAGCAGTGCTTTAGATTATCGGTCCCCTGAGAGTAAAACTGACCAAAAAATAAAAATACGGCAATATTTCACACCCCCCTTCGTAAAGAACGGAACCTCTACTAGCTCCACATCCCCGTTCGCCGCGGCACTGTTATATAATTCTTTACAAGTCTCTGCTTGCTCCGGTTTAATGTTTAAAGCTGCTGCGGCAGTGGCCATTACAAAAGTTAATATTTAATCAAAACGCCACGTTCTTTGAAAATTAACGCCCACGCGAATTGCAATAAGTTATGTTAGATAGTATTTGAAAATGCCGTAATTTAGAGAAGGTACGAAAGGTAACCGTTTGAAATAATGCGAAGAGGATTTCACTTGAATAAGTAGTTTTTTTAAGATTCCGCTGTCATAATATATTAAATCTGCTGTAATCCACCATGACACCCTCGGACTAACTTGTTGATAATTATTTTTTTTGTTATTTTATTCTTATTGAACTGTGCTATATTTCATCGGATAGTTTTATATAAAACGCTGACCTACATAGTTTGGACATATGCCTAGTTTCAGGGGTTGTAATATGTTATATATATTTATTTAATCTATCTTTTATAAATAATTTTAAAAAAACATGAAAATGAAATAAGTGAATAAATCGAAATGAAAGTGACCTTTAAATTCTAAATAACAGTGTAAACACAAATTTGTATTAATTTATACTATTTCATGAGCTAATACAAATAGACCTTAAAAAAAATATAGATTCTTAAGTAGCAGGTGATTTTTCATTAACGTAATTAAATATCAATATTACTATTTGAATAATACAGTTTTTGAAACATATAATAACATCAGCTTGTAGCTATTTTTTATGTAACTTTTTGTTTCATTTAAAGATAAACTCATTGTATTCTGCATATTCTCGTTTGAAAGGCAAAAAAAACTTTAGCGAAACTTTGGTCAAAAATATAGTTAAATACATAGACATAAAATACAAGACACGTCATATTCATACAAATTAAACGATAAATATGGCATGCTCTGAAAGCATGAAAAGGATAGCCATACCAAGCAGAATATGTGTGTATGAATGAGATAGCTATATGAACGTCCCGCGTTACATTCTCCGCGTTACAAGCCCCCTCTTCCCTAACGAACTTACGAGCGAAGTAGCATGCGACGTACTCGTGTACTGTCGCTAGGTTGTCTTCCACACACTTATGTATTTCTGCATTCGTTATCTCACTTATTTGAATAATTGTATTAGTTAAAATAATAAGTGATTTGTGTGTACTTCGCATGAAAAGAAACTCCATGAGAATTGTTTTTTGTTCCCGAATGATTTTTACACTTGTCAAAAGCACAGGAAGGCATTTTATCTCAGAAAAGAGCTTACAGCGATGCGTTTGTGGCAGCTGGTGACAGCTTGTTTGTCAAACGAATGTTTGTGCGAGACTAAACGCAGTAAATCTCAGGTATGCCACGTTGGCTTAGTTTCATACAGTCACGCGCGGTGTCTCAGTAACGTATCTACATTATTTAATTCATCTAAGGAAAATATGCAGTTTTGATCAGTTCTTTTTTCTGCGTCGAATGCTTTGACTCTCGTTTGATTCTGAAGACTTTTGCGCCCTTCAGCCATCCAAAATATATTTACCACCTTTTTAAAGCTTTTTTTCGCTTCAGGTAACTTAGTGAGTGCGTGAGTTAGCTGAATAATTTATTTAATTCAAAATTCAACCAGATAAAGAAGACTTATGAATTTCATTGTTAAACAAAAAATAAAATTAAAGTGCTCTGGCGTAAGCTTTCCAAAAGGGCGCTTCAGCCATTTTGCCTTTCCGGCCACGATATCATTATGATAAAACAATTTTTTACGAATAATTAATTCGAAATATAAATTGGCCCCACTTGTCTGAATGTCGCGAAAACGGTTAGCAAGAATAATTTTACAAAAATGACCCAACAGCTGTCACACGGAAGACGTCATATCCAATGCCCCATATTTTAATTATTTAAAAATACAAATGTTAAAAAACCCTGAGGCAGAATAAAGGTGGGTTTTATTGTACATCCTTGCCACATTTTATTTCACCTCATTATCGCTGTCTGTTTTTGAAAACGTTTTCCGAGCTAAGAAGTAAAAGGTAAAAGAATTCTCCGTTCTTGTTCCATTGTGGTGGGCTCGGATTGAAAAACTACCCCGTGGGCCCGTTTCTCATTCGCCATTGTCACCAGGATAAATATTGAAAACTTCGCCACGGTTTCGCGCGAAAACCCGCGAGTGACCAAACTAAAAAGCCTAGATGGTTTATTTTTATTTTTCAGAATAAATATAAAAATCAATTCATTTTCGCGTGGTATCTTTTTTCCGAGCGTTTATCCAAAAGTTGAATTTTTTATAATTGTATGCTTTGTTAAGAGACAATTACTGTCTATTTAAAAAAAAAAATCATAATTTATTAAAATAAAACTACTTTCTTACATCTCAACTACAAACCAGAAAATCTATTTGAGTGTCTATATAAAAAAACTAATATTTCTGCCAGGGATTTCCAAGTATACGCATTTATTATACCATCATCGGTTTTGAGATATTATTTTTACTGTAAAAAAATATGTCGTTTTGTTTGTTACACATTTTTTAGAATTTTTCGTTTATAAAAAAGATTTCGAAAAATTGTGTTCTTCGTTGTTTATTTTTTGCTAATAAAACTGGCAAATATCCATTATATGGTTTTCCAGGAACCGGTTCCAAAAATAACTGGATAAATAACCAGTTCATCGCCAGTCACCGGTAACTGAAACCGCAGTGACACCTAATTTACAATTTTAACCATCCCTACCAATTGATACAAATTAAACAAATTACAAAAATATATTCATATTTCCGTAAATGAAATTCGGCACCGCGCAGGTTAAACTTTCTTGTGCCACTTCTTCTATCGTATTCTTTGCCGGAAGATCCGTTCAGAAGAAAATATCCCTGGCAGTCACCAGGTGGCGGTAGTGGGGCGGGTTCGCGCCTCTGCTAATTGCTCTGAACGCCCGTTTTATTGGTGCTATATATTATGGCTTCAGCTTTTAGTTCGTGCTGAAACTACCGAATGAAGTCATACGAGAACTGGACTCATTTTATTACATCGTGTGTGCAATTGTAATAATTTAAGTTGTTAAAACTACGGACATGTAGAAACATTTTGAAGCAATAAACCCCGAATACGATCAGAATTGAAAAATAAACATTGAATTCAATAAATAAAATTTGTACTGTATTCATTCCTTTTACAAACAGATCATGTTCATGTACTTTTCAAAGCGACGGAGGAGCCATTAAAATACTGTCAAGTTATTCGTAACTCGAGAACATTAGTACGTCTTTATTTAAAAAAAAAAAAAGAAAGAATGAAGTAAATAATGTAGGAAAGAAACCAAGAAGAAAGATAATCACGTTATTGTTCATAGGTTTTGGTAAATAATTTCAATTGATATTGTCGAAATTGAATTAAGAAAAAAACCCTTAAAATCGGAAAAAATCCAATTTAAGGCTCAAAGAAGAAGGGGTACCGTGCAGTCAACTTATCTTATATTTTGCCAAAATGTTCTACGTTTAAAAATATATTATTTTCTACTGAGTGTATTCTAAGGGATACTAATGAATTATGCAATTCTATTAGAAAAATCTTAGTTTAAAATATCTGATTATAGGGCAAACAAATTAATCTATAATATTCAATACACAATTAGACGTGAAAAAATATCATGTTCGTAGAATAAATTTTTGTTTCATCGTGCTTTTACACAAACATTTTCATATTGAATTCCATAAGCTAATGAAGTTTTTAAACTTTATTTTTTTAACTGAATGATTTAAATAAAAGGTCCTATTAATTATAGGTATTGAAACGAATGTTCAGCCGAACACATTACTCGCACTGATGCATTGCTCGCTTACGGAATGTCTCAAACTTATTCGACATGATAAAAAAAGAAACTTTCGGTCAATTCGGTTTTTTCGAATTAATGATTAAAAATAATGGACTTCAAATCTTTTTTATTTTCAAAATCTGCTGTTTCTCAGTGACTTTTCGGAAGGACATCGCTGACGGAAGTGTAAAAATATGCACCGATACGCACAACCTTAAGTAGGTATGTGTTGTTCAGGTCAACTTAAGCTGTGAGACCTATAGCAACCAAAAATAAACATATTATTAGGTTATGCTATAGCTAATATAATCTAAGTTCAAACAACTTGAGCTTTCCCAAAGAATCAAGCTTCACTACGAATTCAGGCCGGTACAGAGTGACGTGGTTGTTAATACGACGTTCAGGAAAAGTTCTAAAGGCTTTGTGCAGCAAACTGCACGGAGGCTTTTCAATGTGAAATATACCAACCAATTTGAAATTAATTTTGTCGACGGATTGTTCCCGTGGCGCATAGGGACAGGCCGCACTAGAAGAGATCGAGTGAAACCGTTCGGGTCATCGAAACAGACAAACAAAAATGCAAAAATTTAACTTTGGGGTAGACAAACTTTTTTTTTAATATTTAAACCAGAACGTTAAGCTTCCCATAGACAAACAGTTAAAAATATACTAACATAATACATACTGACATATAATAACCTAACCTAACCTAATTTCCCGATAGACCAACATCCCGAAATAATCAAATGATAAAATTTGTTATTCATAAATAACTTTTGATATTTTTTATTACAATAGTAATAATTAAAATATATATTTAAAAACATAAAAAAAGTTGCCGTATAAGTATTTTTACGCTTGACAGCTGTTTTGCCTTCTGAAGGAATTGTCAAACTAAAATTTCAAAAAATAATGCAGTCCTACAAAATAAACTATGAACAATAAATAATACATTCATTAAATTAGGTTAAAAAAAACCTAACCCTAAGTGAAAATTTTGGGTATATTTTAGTTAGTATTAAACAGATTAATTATCCAGCTTTCTGAACACCTTTCGTGATATTAAAGCTCGTAAAATCACTGTTCACTCTCACATGCAGCGATTCCCTTTTGCAGAATGTGACAGCTTGATTTATGATAAATCCAAGCGCAGATAATATGACATCTTTATGGCTTTTTAATAAGTTGATTCGTGATCAGAATGAAAATAAAATTTCAAGTTATAAAACATCGAATAAAAGTTCGACCTTTCGTCATTCCGCATTACTTGAAATTCTGAGAATTATTTTTAATTCGTCAATAAAACCCCAAACTGCCGTATGATCGTATCTCCGGCGACCAGCACAGAGATTATGTGTCTATGTTCGATTCGAAGCCGGAATAAAATTGGCGATGAAAATTAAATAGCGAACTCCACGATAAACTGGTACCAATATCTAGTCATTTCGTATAATACGCGTATTTAGTGATGGGTTATTATGTTTTTAAGAGGGGTTGAGAGAAGATTGAGAAGACGAAGAGATACATACAATTGTTATTAAAAACGTAATGGTTTTTAATCGTAAAAAAACAGATTAACACTCGAGTATTTCAGAAAGTTCGTATTGAATTATATACCTTTAGATGAATCAAATAATGTAGATACGTAACTAAGACAACGCGCGTGAATGCACCAAATTGAGTCCGCGAGACATACCCGAAATTAGCTGTGTTTAGTATCACACAAACATTCGTTCGACAGACAAGCTGTCACTAGCTGTCACAAACGCGTCGCTGTAGGCTTCTTTCGGATTAAAAATGCTTTGAGAGGTGTACAAATCATTCGGGTGCAAAAAAAATATCTTATGGAGTTTATTTCCATTCATAATTACCCACAAACCATTTATTATTAAAAAAAAAATACAATTATTCACGTGGTATAAATACAATAAGCTAGTCGAAAACGGTGTGAGATAGCGAATGCCGAAATACATAAGTGTGTGGAAGACAATCACGGCTAGTGGCGCGATACCCGATTATAACAATAGTTTATATAGCTATCTCATCCGTATACACATATTCTTTGAATGGCTATCCTTTTCATAAGCGGGTGAAACGGAAAACAAGACGGTAGACTAGTTGCGTTACGTTTTTCGTAAGATTTGTATGAATATGACGTGTCTTGTATTTTATGTCTATGTATGTACCTAAATTATAATTGAAGGTAGTATTTTAAGTCACTTGTCATATTAGGTTAGACATAAAAAAATCTTAAGCATAGATAGTTCGCACTCCCCTCTCCAAATTTTGTTATAAACAACTTAACAATAAACAAAAAATAAACGTATTGTATTTTTGTATAAGACCACAGATTTTATTTTATTTTTTATGACAGACCGGTTTAGCCTAAGCATCATCAGGGTATAACATTTGAAATCAGTCGGTCATAAAAAAAAAATTAAATCTGTAGTCTTATACAAAGTTATTATTTCATTCTCATTAAATATTTCAAACCACAAAGTGATTGCTTTCTACGAAAATATAAAAGTACAGATTTATTTGCTTATTTTAACAATACAATTTATTCGTAATTAAATATATGTTTTTAGGCCTTTATTACAATATTGGGACAAACAGTCTCAGTGGCTGACCGGAAAGGTTTTTGACTCTGGACCCAGAGGTCGAGGAATCTAGATTCAGATTCCGCAATTTTATAAAATTCAATTTTAAAGTGTAATTTCACTTAAATTAAAAAAATATATTTATACGAGTATGTGTTTTTGCGCCACGTCCCAGAGTGGTAAATCCTCTAATGACCCAAGTAAAAAAAAAACACCATTCACACATCGGAACGTTGCTTGAAAGGGCATTAGCCGTGATTAGTGACGAGATCTGAATAGACAGGTACTTCTCAACCTCACTCTTCCCTCTTCCTTCAGCCTCCAATATTCTCAAAATTTGGGATGCCATGGTCCAAAGGCTCCGAGGTAACAATTCAACGAGTTAACTTTTGTGTAGTAATCTATAAAAAATCTTAACAACGCTCTAACGCTCATAAAAAGGAAATTTCCCAATTTACGGACGCGTTCAGCTAGTATAATATCTGATGTAGAAAAAAAGGAAAGAAGTAACGCTTAAATTATTTGTGATTTTTAATATCGACGAAATCACAAGAATACGCATTGGCAGTAATTAATTCACCCGCTTATATTACACTCCATAGCAATACAGAACATTTATTGTTATTACAGTAAGCAGTGTTGTTTAGATTATTACATAAACAAAAATAGCGCCAAAAGCATCCTCAGTTTCGAATATAAGCGGAATCACACGACACACCCAATACAAAAAAAGTAATTCATTCACACCCTTACCTTAAACTCCATAACACTACACACATTTTATTGTAATAAGAACCATTATTTTTAGATTATTACTGGCAACGTTACCATGGACATGAAAATAAATTTAAAAGAAATAACGATCAAAGCATTTTCAGTTTCGAGTAGCGGCGGAATCACTCGACACATTTTCCCGAAGTGGCTCGCAGTTTGATGACGTAATAAAGTGAATTTTCCAGCTAGCTTGGTAATGAAAAAGTAACACTCTAGCTGGATGAAGCCAGAATGGACTTGATGACATCGTATTATTTTTACGACGAGTTTAGCCGTTTAACGACATCAGATTGATATTATTAACCCTCATGCGATCAGTGGTGGCACCCCGGTCCACTGGCATTAAATACTAAAGAATAACTTTGGTGGCACTTAAAAACAGAATCACCGAATTTTTAAATTATACCCACTACTTACAGGGGATCAAGCACAGCCAGATCGATAACTAAGCAGAATCGATACGATAAAATAAGCTATCGATGCTAGTTTATCAATATCGATAGCACGCCCCAAACTACCGATAATAAGATCAATGTCGGTTTAAAAAATACCCCACGATGGCAACATTGACACATTTTGTATATGGCGCACGAGGGAGCTGTTTGTAATTTAAAAACGTCAAATTCAAACGATTTCGTTTTGTAAAACCGAATGAATAATTTATTTTATTTTATTTACTTAACTTCATGTTTATTTACAATATTTTGTATACATTGTCCTCCACGCTAGGAGTTGTAATGTGGAGGACATATTTCGAATTATATGATAAAACAATTTTAAATATAAAAGAAAATATAAAGGAAAATATAAAAGAAAATATAAAAGAAAATATAAAAGAAAGTATAATAAAAACAGTATAAAGCCATATTAAAACAAAAACAAACAAAAAAAAATAAACAAATAAATAAAATTTCTTAAGTAGCACTATTATTATTGATGTATATAATTATAAATTAGGAGGATTGTAAACAGTTCCAAACATGTTTATTGTATTGTGCAAGTGTAGATGTATAGATGTAATTGTTTCAATTATTTCAATAATTAGTCGTTAAGTTATTTCCCGTGATACCTACCATGGATAACTGTGGAAACTCCGTTTCTCAAGTTAAAATCAGCAAATATTTTTGGGTACTACGTGATTTTTTGCTAACAATCGCTCAAATGACCGCTCCGTAAGAACTACTTCTTTTGGCAGCAGTTCCCACTTCTGCATAGTTCATTGAACAAATACTTCAATTGAAGTTGGTGGTTCCGCTTATATGTTCATTTTAGCGTTGTGACCGCTCCGTGTGAACTACTTCATTTTGCGGCAGTTCAAACTTCATTCATTTTTCATTGAAAAAATACTTCAATCGAAGTTAGATTACAAAGAACTACTTTATTTTGCGGCAGTTCAGTTGCGAAGTTGAACTTGATAGCCTACAAAGAAGTACTTCATTTTCAGTACTTCAAGTGAAGTTCGACTTCAAAGACTATAAAGAACTACTCTATTTATTTGGGCGACTATTACTTTTTTTTTGGCGAGGAACTTTTGTCGATTTGCTAGTACTTTTCGAAAAAAACACCAGGAACCGGTTCCAAAAAGAACTGGATAAATAACCGGTTCCTCGCTGGTCACCGGTTATTGGAACCGCAACATACCCAATTCTGATATCGACCATCTATAATTTCAAATCTCTCTCTGGCGAGTTCGACTTCGATTGAAGTGTTCACTGCGAAGGGTTTATTTTAAAGAACTAGTAGTTCGTGAAGCATTCACAAAACATTGAAGTTTTTAAAGTTCTTGAATTATTTTTACACAATTGTATTATTAACGTAACGAATACACTACACTAATATTATTTGGAGATCAAAACAACAAATCGACGAACAAGCGAAAAACCAACGAGCAATCCGTTTTTTACACCAAACTCTTTCGTTTGGTTGTCAACTGTTTAGAATACGATGTTGTTGAATACGCAAATCGAATGGAATAAAATGGTTGGATAAGGTAGGAACGGATGAAAAACATGTAGGTAAGATCCTAACAAATTATCACTTTGAAATCCAACAAAGGTACTTCATTAGATTTCTCATAATCTGACAACAAACAAAATAGACACATTTGAATTTCTAGGGATATTATTACTAGATTCCTTACAAAGTAACTTTGATGATTGAAATAACCGCTATTTGCTCAATGGTAAAGCCAAAGCGGATATTAAAACCAACGGTTATCTCCGTCATTCATAATTTGGTAGAAAGGGTAAACGTATAAAACCGTATAAATAGTAAAATGTTGGAATGCAGTTTCAAGTACGATTTCTGTGATAAAATTTCTGTGATTTCGACCACAACTTTAGCTACACCACGGGAGAGCTTAACCACATTGAAAACAGAATTTATGGTCAAAGGAAAACGCGAAAAGGTGTAACGATATTATTAAATCTTTAGTTACATCTCAACACCTTAAACAAAATGTCTAACGAAAAACTATGTCGAGGGTTAAGGCTGCTAAAATGAGCTACCAGTACAGAACTGTAATAGGTACCAACTTCCGGTTTGAAGACTTCGGGAAGGCCAACTTGATTCAGAATCCTGGCCTGAGTTGAAGTGGTTTCGATTGCATCGTCATTCCATAAAGAAGACATTAAGTTGGTTAATCCAGACAAAGCTGGAGAAAATAGAAGTAAATACTGAACGAGGAGATAGGCTGGGGATGCAATATACCAAGGTAATTGAAGATAGGGACGCATGGAGGCTAGCTCTTCGAATAGTTTATTTTATATCAATGCTTTTGCTGCTATGTGAAAAATCTTTAATTTCGATGGTTCCCATAACCCAGATTGTAATAGTAGGAATGTGTCTACCTACCAAGGAAAAGGGTTACAATTCGGGAGGTCAGAGATCGTGAAATAATCCATTAAATAGTCGTATAAAATAAAATTTAGTAATATAGGGAATTTCAACTTTAAACACAAGCAAATATACTCTCAGTAACACCCTGATGTTATAATGCGATCGAGAATTGAAAGGGAGCTTAAAATGGATATATACGAAGCCTGTTCAAAAGAAAAGGTGAATTTTGAATTTTCGCGGGTTGTGTACATTCGATTATCGTTTTTTTTTGTTTTGTTGGTACACATATGTTTATCATATGTTAGCATTATCAGCCATTTTGGATTAGTAGTTTGTTTTTGACAACTGGAAAGGTTAGTTACGTTTTTGTGTGTTCTTCGATTTTTTGCTTTTGAAAAAAATGGATCAAAGAATAAAATCCATGATTTGTTTTTCCACAACTTCAGGACGCTCATCGTCATTAACATCTGCTCGGCCTTCTGTATAGCTTGCTTCATTCAATTAACCAATCGTGAATACTGACGCCTGGAAGAAATCTATCTTGCCGTCCCATCTTTAAGAGTACATAATTTCAATAAAAAAAATGGAGCGTGCCATATGGAAAAATAGTGACAGATACATTTAATACAGGGAAGCCTACTTCTCCTGACAACAGATGTCAGGTCCTCTCTTATTATTATCTGTGAATATCTTTCAAAAATCGAACATCGCATCTGCCGGACGCAAAGGGTATAACTACAATATCAAACCTAATATCTCAACAGAGAAAACGACCCCTTTTAACTACAGCGTCGGTAATCGGAAGATCAAATATAAACTTAGGTTAGTGCAAAGTATTTTGTTAGACGAAACGAGAGTTTTGTGGTTAAAATAAATTAAAGGATAGAGTTGATAATTTTTAAGTGAGATCGTAGTGTTGATTTAATGATGAGTTTGTTATTTGAACATTTCAGCAGGTGAAATGAGCAATATTGATTTAGGACTGAGATAATATTTCCTGGACAAAATATTGGGTGAAATTCATCGAAAATAATAAACGAAATACTATGTTTTGTGTCACGTGTCGACCCGACGCGTGTCGGTAGGATATTTTATTTTAATTTTAAGTGCATAAATAAAAAAAAAGTACTTATATTGAACGGGGAAAATTAAAAATAATATTCTCGAGAATATGATAATACTATTACAAACATAATGAAGTCTATTTTAATGAGACTACATAAGAGTTTCAGCAACTGCCTGGAGCTAGTGGGATTATGTCACTCCCATTAACAGGGAATGTCGTGAAGTAAGAGGAATAGAATAGAGAAAATAGAAAAGAAATAGGATGTTTGAAAGAATATGAATATTTTTATCAGATTACTAAACATAGCTAAAGCTATTTAAAAAAATATTTCAATACTTCTGTGTGTGAATACTGAAGTGTGGAATTTTACTAAGATGATGCTGAAGATGTCTTCCACTCTCTGGTAAAAATAAGAATGTAGTGTATAGATATACAGAATCAAAAGATCATAATAGAAGAGTAGGTATAAATAATAATTTTAAGAAAAAAAAAAGTATGTATAAAAAAAATATTTCACCATACAATAATTTCCTTGTGAATACGTGCGACGGTACGAGTGAGAATTATTCATATTTGGAATTATTTGTAACCATCAAATTTCAAAAAGAATCTTTTCAAATCCATACCTAATAAATACCTACCGAATAAGAGACCTGCAAATGAGATACGGCTCAGATTGGATGAAGTCAAGACAAAATACTCGTCTGTTTGCTTTTCAACAACTTCAGTGTGATCAATGAATTTGAAGTAGTGAGCAACTTTCATACCCTAGAAAATTTCTAAATTTACCGTATTTGATTAGTATAATTAATTAGGTTTTTTTATTACAACTAAAAAAATATGTGTGGGAGGAATGGCAAATAACATAACATAATTCTATAAAAACCTACAAAATTAATCAGTGATGAGGTTTTAAATTAAACATTGACTGGCATCATTGATAGCGTGAAAGCAATAGTTCTACTAACGAGATTAATAAAATTGATGACATTTATAAGAGAAAAGTGAAAAAAACTTATTTGCCTTGATCGGGCTTCATATAAATTCAGAATAATATGACAGACTTGGTATTGCGTTTCTCATCCAATGTTGCCGTAAAAAAAAATAAAAAATAATATTCAATTTGGATTATTAATAAGAGTCTTTGTTGCATGAGAATTGTTTGGAACACATTGAGCACATAAATGATTAGAACAAAAATTGAACCTTGACTATTCATTTATACTGAAAACCCCAATTCAGTATCCATCTATAAAAATAAACCTTACCTTGAAAACTTATCAGAACAAATGTATAATTTATCATTAAGTCATCGAAGTAAAAATATTCCCATAAGATGTCAAACATGAATGATGATATGTTTAAATTCCTGTGACACTAGTCCGATCTGATAAAGAGGTGGATATTGGTAAAGAATGACTTTTAACGTAAGCCCGACAGATGGCAGTGTTGGTATGCAATAGGTTCTTAAATAAAATCAATGGCTTATATATTAAAGTAGGTAAATAATTTAATTCAATAATCATGCAGTAGTCTATTGATATTGAAACATAAAAGAAATACTGTGGTAATTGTTAAAAGTGAAAACACTTTCTATTTAAAAAAAAAATGTAATACCAAATGATCCAAAACAAGATGATGTAAACAAAACTGATGAAAATTAGTATGAAAACTATGTCCGCTAAAAGATGTTTCTCACAAAAACACAAATTGATTACTGAAATTCCAAAAATCTTTCAATGCATTTGCCATAAGTTTAACCATTGTCATGACAAAAAGAAGGGATGGTGAAAATAAATACATATTTTAGTGGTTTAGAACAAATTATCTGAATAATTCGGATTATTAAATGTATGTTCGTAAGGGTGTAGTTAATACAGACGTATTGCATTCTTGTGATGATATAACATATAAACAGATTACTTTTTTTTCGTTGTACAAGAGACTGAAGCAATTGGCTCCCATGCAAAATATTAACTATATGATGTGGAAACAAGAAGTGATTATGAACTTTATTATCTAAAAGCTAAGTATTCCCTCAAACACAAATAGATTAGAGGATAAATAAATTCACATTAAGTGAGAAGGATGAAGAAGGAAAAATAATAAGAATGGTGGATGAGTTACATTGTTGAGTTATTTTAAGGTTTTTAGAAAGATAATCTTTCTTTTCACAAAAAATAAATCAATTTATTCAAATATAATAAAAAAACATCAAGTTTTCTTGAGATGACAGAAAGGGCTGAGTATAAACAAAAGATTTAATTTAGGTACTGACACAAACTATCCCTAACAAACATTATGAAGTTAGCTTAAAACTTTTGTTCATACACATTTGACCTGAGAGAACACTTATTTTAGAGCATATTTTTATAAATTGAATCAATTTATGAATGATTTATATGTAACGTTATTATATATTTAAATATGGATAATCTTTTCAGTTTAAAACGATTAATTGAAAGTGTGCACTTCAAATACTGTTTCAAATAATATTCCTAAGAACAGTTTCTTTGGGGGGTTAGAAATCACAATAAGATCCACTAAATTTTATTATGACCTGAAGTTTGGGTTAAATTAACTTAACCAACATTCCGAATCAATCTGAAAAAAGAATTTCACAGAAAAATAACCTAAACTGTATAAATAAACTTACCGAATGTACTGGGTATTAGCAAATTCGTTGCCGTTGATGAAAATAGCGATAAACCTTGCCGTAGAAAATTCATCTAGAACATCAAAAGTTCAAATAAGTATTGGGAATATAAATCAAGTGGATATTCGATTTAATATTGCCTTTAAAAAAGGTTTCACACCTACCTTGTATTTGCGCGATTGTCAGTTTATAGGTTAGAAACATCTGACAGCTAAAGTGGTAGGTCGGTATAGTAGAAAACACCAATGGTAATGCTTATAAAATCTTTTGGACGTGGTAAGATTATTTATCGCTAGGTGGCTGAATTTCAACGTTACGTAATAATCAATTTAAAAAATATTATTAGCATGCTTTATCTATTAATTATAATTTAATTAATAATAATTCACTTCGAATAAATTAATAAATCCTCTCTTAGCAATAATTTCACAGACGCAAATCTTTAAAATTCCAATAATAGTAACAGTACCTACCTATTTATGGTTTTAAAGTTTATTTTGTAGAACTCCATTTTAATTTTTAGGTTTTTTACTTTTATTTAAACAATAATTATTATTATTTTAATTTTTAAAAACAGTTTTTTTAGTTAAAAGCTCTGCGATGTAATTATTTTTACGCGTGACAGCTGTTTCGCCTTCTGAGGGCATTATCAAACAGTTTGATAATGCCCTCAGAAGGCGAAACAGCTGTCACGCGTAAAAATAATTACATCGCAGAGCTTTTAACTAAAAACTGTTTTTTAAAAATTAAAATAATAATAATTATTGTTTAAATATAAGTAAAAAACCTAAAAAGTACCTACCTATTTTAGAACTTTTCTGAAGCGCAAAGGCATAAATGCAGGGCCGGTCCTGTGCAGGCACAATTGGAGCAGTTCGCCCCAGGCGGTGAATTGCCAAGGCGCTGATAGTGCTTTGATACGCAACCAGGCCCTTTATATAACGTGGAATTAAAAAAACAATCCTATTTATGGAAAGCAACCAAACCCGCAATTTTTCGACCCGACGGCGCGGATTCACGATCCGCGCCTCTTTTCTAATACTTGATACGAGTTGGAACCTAAATTCTGGTTGAACGAAAAATTCACACTGCGTGTCAAAAAGCGACAATATTATGCAGAAACAAGCAGTGCAATTGAAAAAAAAAATTGCCGAAAAATTTGTTGAACGAATCAATGACACAGAATTAAACGATTTTTTTAGTAATACTAGCCATTTAGAAGAACTTTTTTCACTATGTGAAGGCAAACGAATTTGAAACGTATATACACACACACATATATATATATATATATATATATATATATATATATATATATATATATATATATATATATATATATATATATATATATATATATAGTGGGACATAGAAACAAAGCAATAGAAACTTGCATTTCATTTGTGAATTTGTGACGCTTTTGTTTTTTGTAATAGACTAATAGATTGACTCTGAATAGTTTTATAAATATATAAATAAAATAAAAATATATATATATTTATATGCATATTTTTTTTATCATCTTTTGTTTTGTCATATATATGTGACAAAACAAAAGGTGATAAAAAAAAATATATTTATTTTATTTATATATTTATAAAACTATTGAGAGTCAATCTATTAGTCTATTACACGTTCCAAACCAATGACGTTACAATTATATGAATATAATTTCAAGTAAAATCGAACGAATATATTTACGTATTTGTAACGTCATTGTTCTAAAATGCAATTATTATAGTATGCGAAATTTGCCTGCAAAGTGTTTTTTTTTATAAATTTTATTTTTTAGGTTTTTTTTTTCATTTAATCGTCTTCAGTCCACCATTATTGATAGAATTCCAAAGGTTCATTTCATTCGGTCCGATGCATAGCCTGAGAAAACAGCATTTAATTTTCGACCCCAAGTCTCGCATTTTGCCCGCAAAGTGGTATTTTTTTTTTACAAATGTTACTTTGGGTCATTTTTTTCATTCAAACATCATCAGTTCATTATTCTTTACTGAATTTCAAAGGTTCATGTCATTCGGATCTATGGATTCTGAGAAAACGGCATCTGATTTTTGACCCCAAGTCTCGCACTTAGCCCGCAAAATGGTATTTTTTCTAAGAAATTTTACTTTTTAGCGTTTTTTTTATTTAATCACCACCAGTTTATCATTCTTAACAGAAATTCAAAGGTTAATTTCAATCAGTTCCATTCAGAGCCTGAGAAAACGGCATCTAATTTTCGACCCCAAGTCTCGCATTATGCCCGCAAAGCGGTAGGTATTTTTTTTAAAAAATGTTATTTTTGGGTGATTTTTTCATTTAATCGTCTTCAGTCTTAACATAATTAAAAAGGTTGTTTTCATTCGGTCCCATGCAGAGCCTGAGAAAATGGAATTTTATTTCCGACCCCGAGGCTCGCATTTTGCCCGCAAAGCGGTATTTTTTTTTACTAATGTTACTTTCGAACGATTTTTTTTGTTTAATCGCCTGCAGTTTATCATTTTTAACAGAATTCCAAAGGTTATTATCACTCAATCCCAAGCAGAGCCTGAGAAAATGGCATCTTTTTCCAACCCCAATGCTCGCATTTTGCCCGCGAAACGGCATTTAAAAAAAAAAGAGTATTTTTTTGCGTTTTTTTCATCTAATCGTCTTTAGTCCATCAATTTTAACAGAATTGCAAAGGTTCATTTCATTAGGTTCCCATAAAGCCTGAGAAAACAGCATCTAATTTCTGACCCCAAGTCTCGCATTATGCCCGCAAAGTGGTATTTTTTCTAACAAATGATAGTTTTGTGCGTTTTTTTTCATTTAATCGCCTTTAGTTCACCATTCTTACCATAATTCTATCGCTGAAATAGTAGATTTATTCAACTGCACTGAATCTAGTTACAAGAAGGCTATAATAACATACCTCTTTCTAAAATACTAGTGTTAATTTTCTTGGGCGTAATCAAATCGTCGCATCAAATGTTTTTGGGCGCATTGTTATTTTTTATATCATTGTTATTTTTTATGTCACTTTTATTTTATTTTATATCTATGTTATGTAAAAGCCCATGAGGGCGTATATAAATAAATAAATAAATAATTCTAAATTCTCATTTTCAAAAGAATTCCAAAGGTTCATTTCATTCGGTCCCAGAAAATGGCATTTTTTTCCAACCCCAAGGATCGAATATTGCCCGCAAAGTGGTATTTTTTAACTGTTATTTTTGGGCAATATTTTCTATTAAATCATCTTCAGTTCATCATTTTAAACAGAATTCCAAAGTTTCACGACATTCGGTTCCAAAGAGTCTGAGAAAACGGCATCTAATTTTCGACCCCAAGCCTCGCATTTTGCCCGCAAAACGGTGTTTTTGTAACAAATGTTTTTTATGAGCGATTTTTTCATTTCATCGTCTTTAGTTCAACATTTTTTTCAGAATTCCAAAGGTTCATTGCATTCGGTTCCATAAGGTCCGAGAAAACGGCATCTAATTTCCGACCCCAAGTCTCGCATTTTGCCCACAAAGTGGTAACTTTTCTAAAATGTTACCATAGGGCGATTTTTGCATTTAATCGTATATGTTGTTTATCATTTTTAACATGACTCTAAAGGTTAACTTAATTCGGTTCCATAAAGAGCCTGAAAAAATAGCATATTATTTCCATCACATTTCGTCCATAAAATTGATGATTTTTCACAAATTTTACTTTGGTATTTTTTTTTCATTAAATCTGAATTTAGTTTGATGTTTGGCTTTGGGCATATATCTTTGAAATATTGTTTTCAGCATACTTTAAAGTACATTTGAAGACGCGCTGTAGCTACACACGATATTTTTTTAACCTAACTTGATGCGTATAACAGTAAAATAATTCGTGATGGGCCAAGCAAAAAAAAAACGGCGTTGCAGTCAAATATCCTTTTGAGAGAATTTGAAAAAATCTACTCACACACAGGATTACATAACCAGCAACTAAATTAACACATCAAACATACATAAAAAAATAGTCATGCAATTCATGGACAGCAATCGAACGGTGTCGAAAAAAAACCGTAAATCTCGTCTTATACTTGATATTATATGTTAAAAAGGGACAAAATATGCAGTGAAAATAAGAAAGCAACTGGCGCAAATTAAGTTTAACTAAATAATGAGACAGCGCCATTGAAATGTTGATGCTGAAAAAATGCTGTCGCATCCTCCAAGCGATGTCAGTCATTTGGACTTATGACGTTTTTTCACAATGTGAATGCACACGAATTTGAAATGTATCTAAAACAACGCATATATTACTTCCGCACCCTGATATAATTGTTAAGTTAAGATGGAAGAAACAATGCAATAGAAATATCTAGCTACTTGCAAATAATTTTTGAATATGTGACTTGCGTTGCCGTTTTCATTGTGTTTTTTTTTTTAACAATACACGAATCATTATGTTACTCTGATTATTATATCTACAACAATAAAAAATTACATTTTAAACAAATTATCATCAGATTTTGGATCAGTTAGATATTATCAGAGGGGAAACATGCCAAAAACGAGTGGTTAACAGTGATAAAATTATTATAAAAGTGATGATTTTTGTGTATAATACGTGAAACATAGCGAGGATACGTAGTATAGTTATTTTATTAGTGGTAAAAAATAGTTTTTGGATAATTTTGGTGTTTAAATTTAGGTTTTGACAAAGGGGGGGGCAAACATTTTACCTGCGCCAGGCGCCGTTTGGCTCAGGGCCGGGCCTGCATAAATGTATTTAATAACTTGTAAATGTATGTGCAGAGGTGTTTTTTGAACTCTCAGGAAATTAATTATGTAGGGTATAGAAACAAAGATAAATCAATTAACTGTCATTAAAAAAAAACAGGTTTTCATGTCTCAATTTTTATTTTAGAATTACTGTTTTCGATTTTACATCCTCCATTTAAAATTGATAAAAACGTGTTTTAATCTTATTCATTAAATTTTTTATCATGTTGACGACATTAATTTATTGAGTAAGTTTGTTTTTAATCATAAATGACGAACAAATTCAAATACTTTCTATGTATCCTACTTTTACAACAATGAAACGAAGTTATTGATTATACCTATTTGATTTTAATTGTGTCAATTTTTTAAAACTTAGGAATATTGGAATTGTGGAATATTATATTTGAATGAATCAATCAATAATTTGATTATATATTTTTTACACAGGAAAAATTTTTTTTTTTTGGTTCATATATAGTTTACTACATTTTTGAATTGTAATAGTCGCTCAACGTCTTAGTGCCCAAAAAAAGATCAATTTTCTCTTACTTCGAGTGAAATTAATCAAAAAATTTCAAATATTGTAAGACATATCACACTCCTAGGCATTTTCTGTTCAGAGTTTGAAATTATGAATTTTCGATGTGCAAACATAATTTAACATTTTCTAAAACTAGTATTATGATATGCAAAAGTGTCATTATCAACATTCAACATTTAACGAACTATCAAAATGGCAAAATATTTACCATTAATGTCAAAATATAATTACAATATTGCGGTTTTTCTGGTTTTTCATGTATTTAAGGTGGGGGTGAATACATGCAGTAGCCACAAAAAGGCTCAAATATGCCCATAATCCGATGTCAATTTAATATAAATCAGTAGATAAACCTAGGAATAATTTATGTTTCCTGTATCTCTTCATGTTCCACTAAAGGTAGTTTATCGGGTTCTTTATTAACGATAACTATTTTCGGTGAAACTGGGTCAATAACGTTATTTGGACTCTCACGCCCCTCGTTCCTTGAATATTGAATTTCAGTGGTTTGGATTTCCGGGTCTTGTGGAATCGGAACAATTCTTCTTCTTGACATTTCTTTTCGACACGAAGAAACAACAATGATGAAATAAACATCAATCACTGAAAAAAATAACAAAAATTATTTTATTTTTTATCAGCTTTACTATAAAGTTTCGCCCTTGTTTCATAAGTATTTTAAATTATTAATTTGAATAAAACCATATTGTCGATGGAGAGGCAATAGGGCTGAAGCACTATTTCGGGAAGTTTACACCAGTAAACTGTACCTGGTTTGGTTTTGAAAAAAAAAGTTAGAAGAAAGCTACAAAAAGTCTCAAACTTGTGTCGCTTGAGTCAAGCCTTCTCCCAAATGGTAAATATATTTTAGATGGCTGAAGGGCCACAAAATCTTTAGAATCAAACGAGAGTCAGAGCCTTCGATGTAAAAAAAAAACTGATCAAAACTTTATATTTAACTCATTTTTTTAACCAAAGTGTCGCTTAAGTCCTTTTACCTTTCCAACGACGATATGATGTCTTTTCTCATTTTTTATAGTTAAATGAAGATATTTAAAAATCGGTGGCTCTTAGTGAAAAATTTCTTAAATGCAGAAAGTATGTTGCGTTGTCCTAGAAATTCGTACACAAAAGGCTGTTCAATTTTTTTGCGATGCTAGACGCAAGAGCTCACCGTTCTATAATATATATTTTTAAATTTGATGTATTTAGGCGGGGTCTTCTCTGAAAAATATGTGTTTGAGGTTACGTAGGTCACTATATAATATATATTAATAAGACAACGAATTTATACATAGTCAAAAGGTCATGTTTTATATATCGCGCAATAGTTGACTGAAACAGCACACACTTTGGATTGTGTGTATCGGTGCACATATCTCTACACTTCTGACAGTGATGTCCTTGCCAAACGTCATTGAAAAACAACCCATTGTCTTGCTTACGCTCATTTATTGTTATTAGCAAGAAAGGGTCAGCGAGTGACTACGATTATTACATTTTGAATATTCGGGTTAAACCGGGTGCTCGTTTTATTAGGTGTATTAAAAATGTTTTTTTCTTTAAATTCCGATGTATTTTTATTTTCCGTAGTGGAGTGACAAACTTAAAACGTGCTGCATGCAAGCGATGGATTTATTTGAGTACTGTGTTCGACTCAGAATATGCTGCAATAAAATGCATTATTTCGGGTTGTAAGATGATTTGGAATGGTTTACCAGCATCTGTGTTTCCTTGTGCTTACATTATGGGTTTACTCCTTTCTTTCCCTAAATACCCATCACCCAGCATTCCCTAATCATTGTCAAAAGCCACATATGTAAAGTAAATATAAAATTGTTTGGCCTAGACACACATTTATGTATTGTTAAAAACAGATGACAAAAATTCGACTTTAGGTAAGCTTGCGAACAGCAAAAATTACATGCAAGCTTGTTGGGAAGTTGAAAAGATAAAAATAAAATATATTGTTAATTGTGAATATAGCTTACCAACTTTCAACCGTACAATTTAAATCTAATTGTTTTGAAACGTAAGCATTGTCAATGAGAAATTACAAAAATAGTCTGATTGCGACTTACCTATAGAAATAGATTCCAGAATCCCATTGAGTAAAGCTTCTACTGTATTTATCCCATAGGACCACAAGATTGGCAGTGTGATAATTATGAATACGGCATATAAAATGACGAACACTGTTTCATATTTCACCCAAAAATCAAGGATCACAGGCTTTTTCTGAAACAAAAAAATAACACATTTTGACGTAAGACTTACAAAGTTTTTTCACAATGTGAACGCACACGAATTTGAAATGTATTTAAAACGACGTAAAGAGAAATTGTATAATAGTTCATTTAAGATGTAAGTCAACGTGCTAAGAAAAAACACTAATTGCAGTAATCCACCCATTTTACATACAGAAGAATGCCTGCTAAAATATAACATTGGTCTATTTTATTTGGTATGTAGGGATTGGATAAGATTATTTTTTAAATTTGACAAATTCATTTAAAACCAGTTGCAAATTTGAAAAGTTCACACTCGTACGTACATTCGTACTCACAAAAGAAATTATTTATAGTTTATTCACCATAATTATATTTTTATGAATAAAATTCGATTTTATGGCGCATCTTTGGAATATTTCACCTAAAGTGCGCTTTACTCTAAATATTTATATTTTTAATTTTATTGTATAACTTTAATGCCCATATTTTTTTCAATCAGTAGATACCAGCACCCTTGAGGTGATTTTTTTACAAAAAACGGCGCTATACAAATTATCCAAATATTATTATAAAAATAATTTTTATTTTAAAAAAATGTGTCGGAACACTCATTTGTTGTTAATAATTTTTACACCCAAAATCTATCACCTTAAAAAAAAATTTCTTAAGGTTTTATATATACCTACAAATATGTATTTTAACGTTGAAAATTATAATTTTATTTAGTACATTTACGCAGTATTTATAAAATTGCTATGGAAAGTGTTCTTAATTGCCATTTGAACAGCCATTTAAAGTTTTAAAAAAAACCTCACGTAGTCATAGTAAACGGTCAAATTACGTTACCGAAATCGAGTTAGTTAAAAAATTAACCATCAGGTTCATGATTGTAGAAATAAATCAAATAATTGAAAATTAGTTTACACGTTTTGTAACCACAAAAATAAATCAAATTCGTTAAATTCATCGTCAGCTTTTTTATATGTTCATAGATTTATTTTTGTACAAAACAAAAAGCTGACCACATGACCAAAACTTATTATTTTACAAGATTTTGTTATGATCATTTTTGCAAAAAAAGTAGTGTCACTATTTAAAACTACGTATTTGTTGAATTTATTGAAAAAAAGTCTTTTCCATATGGCATTTTCGTATTCTCAGTAGAAAAATCTATTCAAACGATTTTTCGCAAGCCGATGAAAACGAAGCAAGAGTTTCATGAAAATCTCGAAATCTATTAACCGCCAGACGCTCTTGTTAGGTACGTTCGCAAATATGATCAACGCGTTGATTATGTTTTTGTTTTGGTAACTTGTGATGACTGATGACGATGACCTACCCGTTGGACGCCAATCAAAAGAAGTATTGCGGTGAAAAATCCCAGGAGAGCAGCAATCAAAGCGAACATGGCCTCCACGCTATATATCACCAGAAGAGTTCGAGGAGTGGGTCTTTCACCGACATCATAAAATTCTACCGCTACACCGAGTGATAAGTCGAATAAAAACGTCAGGGGTGTGAATATCTGCAAAACAAAACAATATAATGAGCAATTTATTTTATTTTGGTGAAATTCTTCCAGTACTTTTTATTATACTGGGTTTTAACAAATGTTCTCACATACGTGACAACAAATCAGTTGAATTTAATTATGAATTAAATATGTTATGACACATATTAATTAAATTTATTTGCGCACGCCGGAATTAAACCGACGACTTCTGGATTCATAGTTGAGCGTCTTACCACTCGATCATGCAGGCCATCGTATATGTTTTTAGTTTAAATAATTGATCATCTAGAAATAAAATTGATGCTTTAATTCAATACTCCGAGTGGAATAGTAGATTTTTTAGCGAGCTTAGAAAAATAAGGTGTCAAGCCTGTAAAATCTCCCAAGTAAAAATCGTTTTTTGGATTTGCTCTTATTGAATAATGTGGCAATTTAAGTTTTTTAGACGAAAAACAAAATAATATTTTTGCCTAAAGCGAAAGGAAACATGTTTTGCCGAAGTTCTTTTGGTACAAAAATCATAAATAACAGGCGGTCGGCGTCAAGTGGAAATTTTAACCTTTTCGTCACCAGCGTAAGGAATACTTAACAAAATAATATGAAGTGGGTACGCACTATTTGTAACCATGCAATTATTTTACATCCAGTTTCCAGGGTGCAACAGCAGCAAAACTGCTTTACTTCGGGATATTTCATTTTCAATAGCGGCTTCTGTGGAGTAAACCAATACACGTCAAATATTATCATATTTAATTTAAATAAAATAATGGCTTTGAATAGGACAAAAGATTTTATTTAAATTTTTTTGATAGACTGGATTCGCTTGGGTCTGAGCATTTCAGGGTACAAAATTAAACTACACAAAAATTAAAGTGTGCGGTCATATACGAGTATAATTACAGAAGAAGACCAACATATAAAAAAATAACAGGGCAATGAGGAAAAATTAGAATGAAATTTTAATTATAACAAAGTGACAGAGAGAAAGAAACAGATAATATGAACTGAAAAAGACAACGTCAACTGTGAAGGCGATTAAGGAATATGAGTTTACTGGATATATAACTAATATTGGACTACTGGACAAATTTACCTGATTATTAATGACTATTAATTTTAATGGCTTTCTTTATTTTTAGAGTTTCTATAGTATTAAATCTGTTGCCATGACCATTTTTGTGAAGCGTATAAGCACCAGTGATTTTATTGAATAATCTTTTTCAATAAGATGATTAGCGAAATCAGAAAAACCGTGGTAATTTTAACATCTAATGATTTTTTAGTATAATATTGACATAACGGATTCTTTTACCAATAGAAAATGCAAATCCATCACTACCGACCAATTTATAAATTCCCTAGTGACTTAGATTGTCATCTTTCTTTTTAGAATTGATGAGAAATTTACTCAAATAATTGTCCGTATAAAAGGTTATAGTTTTAATTTTTTAACCGGTCGGGCATAAAAATTAAAATAAATTCTGTGGTCTTATACAAAGTTATTATTTCATTTTCATTAAATGTGTCAAACCACAGAGTGATTTCTTTTAATAAAATACAAAAAAATAGTTTAACATGTTTTTACCATACTCTAAATCAGTACTCATTAAAAGTAAAAATAGTAGCGAAGAATCGGCCTCTCAAAAAATGAATAGAATTTTATAAAAATAATATATAAAAGTAACTGATTCCAAACTGTAACTATAGAAATTAGACTAAAATAAAAACTTCAATTTTGTAATTAATACACATGTTCCAAAAAAAATGTAATTATGCAGGTTTATGTTAAAACATTTTAGATACAACAGTAAAGGCACTATGTTCAAAGTATTTTTTCAAATAAACATATATTTTTAAAATAAGATAAAAAAAATTGAAATATTTCATACCACTCTACGGATGTTATGACAAGCTGTGACAAAAAAAAAAACAAATCAATAATAAATAAAAAAATATATTTTCAAAAAAACAATTTTAATTAAAAATATATTTATATATTATTTAAATGCTCCCCTTTCTCCCTGAGCTTCCGAGCCTTGAACCGTATAGTTCCGCCGCTGAACTTAACTATTTAATACTGTTTGTCTATCATTTATCTTTGAGGTTATTCTGACGCATCGTGTTCAAGTTGTGTTCTTATCTATTTTTAGGTTATAATGCGGTCGTGTATAAGTACTGTTTTTAATGCAGAACTTGCATTTCATTTATTTAATTTTCTTAGTTAGTTATTATAAATAAAAGCATCATTATGATTGTTTTTTCTACCCAGCTTATTGAACTTTTCAAAACTCAAGGATCGAACAACTTTTCGTCTTATTTCTTTTTGACATTCGAATGCATATTTCAAAGATGTTTATGAATTTAAAAGTTGAACGTTGTTAGGTTGATCTAAAACTTCTACACAGAAAATCGGTACAAATTTAATCTAGCCAGACCTCACTTTACATGATTTTTTAGTGAGAGACTTTCACAAGCAAAGTTTCGAATATTTATATTAAAGATTCTTCATACAATCACATGTATATTCCGGAGCGAAGAACTACAAGTTAAGAACCAATATTAATGATGTATTGTTTTATATTCGTCACATCGTACATTGAAAATAAGTTGTGTAAATAAAAACCTTCGTAAACATTAGTCGTACATACAAAATATCAAATTATTATTTACAACCACTTTGAAAATTCCTACCTACTTCTTGGATATTATAATTATTATTAGATTATTTATTCATCACAAAAAACTGGCACCGCAAGAACATTACTCACTAATGGCGTGCTGTAAATTTCAGTTAATTAGGCGTCAACAAATAAGACCTCGAAACAAACTGTATTTATAATACTCGGACTGCAACCGGGGATCGAACTTTACATAATGCCAATCCAAATATGAACACAACACTCTGTATTCTACTAAAACAGTATCTTTAACACATTTAATAACTTCACAAAAGCACGGAGATAAAATGTCTATTTCGAACTACACTGATCATTACGTTTTGCTTTCATTGTGACGTGTGCTTGGCAAGAAATATCATCAACGAATACGCTATCGTCGTTTAAATTCAAATGCATCATAGCAATTATATGAGGTAAGTTTGTTGGCACTAGCTGTGGGGAGATAATCAACGTCGTTGAGATTATAAATAAAATTAAAATTATCAAATGTATTATTTAACGTGCTATGAATATTTTCTTCAAATTAATTATACCTCTTAGAAAGTACAAAATTACTATGTGCATAATTATTTAAAAATAAAACGCTATTTATTTGGATGCACTTTTCATGTATTATTTTATTTTGTAAAAATACTAATTATTCTGCATATTATTCTTAAACTTACCCGTTTTAGACTCTACATAAAGGTAAATATAATATATGTTCGTAGAAAGTAATCATTTTGTGATTTTACCTATATAAAGAAATGAAAAAATAACTTTGTGTAAGACCACAGAATTTATTTTAATTTTTATGACCGACCGGCCTAAACATTTAAATAATAACCTTTTATGCAAACAATTATTCAGGTAAATTTCTCATCAATTCTAAAGATAAATATGACAATCCAAGTCAGTCTGGAATTTATAAATTGGTTTGTACTGATTGTTCTGAATGTTATATTGGTAAAACAACCCGTAATGTCAATATTAGAATTAGAGAACGAAATAGATATTTAAATAACCACGGTTTTTCTGAATCCACTAACAATTAATAAAATTAATAAAAGCACCGGTGCTCATATTCTTCACAAAAATGATCATGGCATCAGATTATATAATTTAGAAGCACTAGAAATAAAGAAAGCCATTCAAATTATTAGTAATTTTCTTAATAATTAGGTAAATTTGTCCATTAGTTCAATATTAGGTATATTTCTAGTAAACTCATAAAATTTATCATGATTCTTTAATCACCTTCTCATTTGACGTTTTGCCTCTTTCATTTAATATTATCTCTCTCTTTCTCTCTGTTCCTTTGTTATAATTTAAATGTAATTCTAATGTTTTCTCATTGTTTAGTTTTGTTATTTTTTATTTTGTTTTTCTTCTGTATGTATATATAACCGCATACTTTGTATTTTTTGTTTAGTTTAATTGTGTACCCTGATGATGCTTAGGCGAAGCGAAACCAGTCGGTAATAAAAAAATAAATTAAATCTGTGTTCTTAAAAAAAGTAATTATTTAATTTTCATTGGAATATTAATTGATTAAAACTACTATTTTATGAGAAATACATAGTTTGGATGATAATTGAAAAATGTAGGTTTATAAAGTTTGTGTCGTATGAAACTGTTGTTTATATATAATATAGATATAAAATAAATATTATTTTGTTTGTCCCGATATATACACGGATAATATTGAAACTGTCGTAACTGCAGACATATTGTAGAATGATATACGGATATTTTTAAATCAAAGAAATAACATTTAATCTGGTGCATGCAAAATAATTATGTTTTAATCTAATAATATGGGTATCTCTTGAGGATATTCCATATCTAGGGAGGTTAGATAGGTACTAATTTTGAATCTCATGAAAAATCAGGGGATGTAACTTGATTTGCCGAGGAACAATATTAGTTGGTTTAATCCACCCATTTCAAATACATAATAATAACTGCTAAAATACATTAAAGGTAGGTACTTTATTAGGTAGGTAAGAATTTTCATGTGCATTTAAAATTTTGTACGTATTGACAAAGGAGATCATCATAGTATGTAATTTTGAAAATCGTTTTGCGGTAAGAATGTGAATGGCAAGGGTCAGTTTTTATTCATCTAACATATTAATTATTTACATCTCGAGTGCATCATCGTAAAACAATCAACATTTTTTTTACAGATTAATCAGAATTAGTTCGAATGCAAATTTCTTGAAACGAATAATTTAGGTACCTTATATCTGTTATTATTATTATTATTCTAGTGTTATCTTTATCGGCTGAATGCATAATTATTCAGTAACAAAACATAATGCGGATATCAGTTTTGACGGCGACAAGGAACGTCGTTTTATGATATCGTTGGGGCATTCTAGTTTTTTAGCGGTCAGAATAACCTTATCCATACATGCACATGCAACAGTTGTACAGCAATTTGCACGCGGATAAAGGAGGAAGTAACAAACTATTTTTAGATCTATATGTTTTTATTTGTTGGATATTTCTAACAAATCTAAATAGGATAACTCCTCCGTAACAAAAAAAATGGTTTGATGTGTTATTTAATTTCATTGGAACAATTGATTTTTATAGAACCCTAGTAGGTACCTACCCATGAATATCAAGCAACTGCGATAAAAAATAATAATCACAATTCAAGAATATGATATTGTTATTAAAATTAGAATTATTTTTTAAAGCTTTACGCTTCATTGTGATAATATTCATTATTGAAACAATATCAATCAAAATTCAATGAAATATGAGAATGATAAAATAACGGAATCCCTAATATTTTGATAGCAAAGATAGTTAATGCGTTACTTCAAAATATACCGGAGGTCCCGAATTCGAGTCTCGGTCACAACATTATATTTTTTTATGTGTCTTCTTTCGTGTCATATTTAAAAAAACATATTACTGATATTTTAAAAAAAATTATAATGAACAATTTTTTTTTCAGCAATGTGTGATACCTAACATTAACTGAGAATAAATTCAGGATTACATAATTCTAACTGCCTCCGAGAAATGAAATCAAATTGTTCAATCAATTAAACTTTTTTTAATGAAGGTGGAAGAAGTAAATAAACATTATATTTTTCAATAATGCTGTAACACATCGTTTTAATTGAGTATTTTTTTGTACCTAAGCAGAGTATTTTGGAAAGGATTAACTTTGTGCTGAATCATTTTATAACGAAACACATTTTTTTTGTTGTAAACCACATGCGATATGCATAACTTAACTTAATAGTACTTAACGTAGATTTTTCGTAAATTTACATGATAATGTCTCGCCATAATTAGAGGAGTTCCTGAGGGTAACTCCGTAAGTAATTTGTACATTCCCAATACGCTTGGCGGGCTATTACCTACCGATGATTCTGCCGCGACACTCTTTCGCAACGGTACAGGTAAGAGGGGTAGGGGGTGCATATTGGCTGACGACCTCCGTGGCAAAGCGGTAAGCTTCTTGGGTCCTAACCCATAGTTTGCGAGCTCTAAGCCTGACGTGGCCAATCAAATTTAATATTATTTTAATTGTTTAAATCGCACATGACCTAAAAAAATGTATCACAGTACTTTCCAGAGTGGTTGATACTCTCGCCATTTAGAATTGAAACGTGGCTATAAATGGCTTTAATCGTTCTTAGTGACCAGATCTGAATGGCTAGGTACTTCTCACCCTTCTTCTTTCCCATATTCTTCCTTCGGCACACTAGTTCTGGGCAGTCGGAACTTTTGTGCGGTCCTGTGTTGTAACATATTTTTTATTTGAAAAATTAGAACTCGTTCGAAAACCATACCTCTATTTCTTTTTTTTTATAGGACAGAATTTACTTTGCTTTCGGTGACATCTCTAGTGTAGTTTTCAGGATATTGAAAAATAGTCAATTTAAAAAAAAAAACACACAAACATTTTAGTTCCTTCTTCGGACTTCCGAAAAGTTAACCATGTCAAACCGAATATATTTTATGACTCTCAAACATAAACTTCCTTCATATAAACACAGCTGTTTTATTGGACCTCGAGATTTTAATTTACTTGATATTTGAATTTGTCGTACAATATGAACAATAACATATTATTAATACGATAAAAAAACACAACTATCGTGTTTAAAAAAATACTACCAAAGCAACATTACAATTCAATTTAATTAGATAGGAACATATTTTTCTAAAACAACTACTGTTTTATTCACGTTTTTGTTATTATTATCAAATTTGTAATTGTGCAGGTAACATTGATTTGTTATTTTTTAAAACTTGATTACACATACACAGGAAACGATTTTGGGGGCATTCATTCATTGCTTGTGTTTTCTATTGTTTTTATTTAATTTATTTGAAAAAAATACATATTCACGATTATCGTTGATTCATCACCACATTCGATTTTGCATATAATTGGAAAATGTAAAAATACAATTTTATTTATTTTGTTTTATATTTAGAATAAAAGTGCATATTGTTATTTTATACCAATAATAATTTATTTAGTATGGATGAAAATAAATTAGATTAATTAAGTTCCCTGTCATGGATAAAATAGTGACCAGTCTCATTTTGTGCCTTTTCAGATGTCGGTACGTATGTCGAGGGAGACAGAAAACACTCACTTTCTGGGTTCAGAAATTGAATCCCTGTAAAACGATTCTCTTCATTTTGTGGTCTAGAGTTCCATCTCCTCATTTCTTTCATGTACGAAGAGACGACAATGGTATAGTAACAGCTGATAACTGAAAACAGTAAGAATATCACATGTTATTATTGATTAGAAGCAAGAAATATACTCGCAGTATATTAGGCTACATGATTTTTTTCTGTTCTTTCCAACCCGACTTAACTTTGCCGACTGCCCATTTCATTTTAATATAAACTCATGGCTCCGCCCATATTCATGGACAAAAAATTAGGCCAAGAGTAAAACTGTTAAATGCAAAATTAACATAATTCCATCATCAACTATATGTTATCGCTTTCATTATGAATAATTTGTTTGTTTTGCATATTGCGATTAAAAAAAAAACACATACATTACATATTTTTCAAACAAATATTTGTTAGTTAACTATTACGTTAATCTCAGTTCTTTCTTGACAGTGAAATAAAGTTTGCACGAAAATGTGCATTACGACATTTGAAAACGGTTTTTTTTTCAGTATTCTGACGCATTCTTTCTCTATATATACCGATAATATTATATATTTCAAATTCCGTTATTAACAAAATTAAGTTTAATCCTGCTGTTCATATTTTATGATTTGTGATTATTTGAATTAATTTCCACTAAAATCAACTTAAGAGTGTCACCTTTTTACTCTGTTGACAGTTTATCAAACTTTTCCCTCGGTTAGCTGATTTTAAGCCTGCTGATTGGATCCCTAACTTATGTATGCGGATTGGCGTAAGTTAAGCTGATGTTGCATTGGGGAGAGCGTAATTATGCATTTCATCATGGTTTGGGCAAAATCTCGGCTCAACGGTAACTAAGTTTGTTTGGGAACAACGCACGTTAGGTAATAATTGTTAGTTTTCAAATAAATAAATAAATAAATAAAAACACTTTATTCTGTATTTTGTGGTTGTTATTGGAAAATATTAAGTAGTGCAGAGAAGATAACTTTATTTGGACTATTAAAAAAATTGGTCATACACATCAATTATTTGAGCCATTCGTTTATTTATAATTGCCAGAAGTAAGCAGAAGTAAGACTGATAATCATTGGCTTATTTATATGGTGCAATCTTTGTAAATTCACACCACAAGGGCGCTTAATAATAATAATAATGGATAACTTTATAGCGCCGTTTTTGTGGGAAAATCACCCCAAGGGCGCTTAGTAACGCATGATATATTTTTTTCGATATCTACAAACTAAAGACAAAAACATAAATAAATATGTGGTACATGAAATTTAATACAACTTTATTAAAAATTTAAAACTACCTTTGTTTGAATTTGAATATCAAATATACTGAAAAAACATATTGCTTACTTTTATTCTATGAGTTTTAAAGTAAGTTACGAAATAATGTAAGTTATTTCATAATATAAGATTTTTCATGTAATTCACTGTAAAAATCGTTTAACAAACTTAACTGCATTTACACTTACTGCTAATTTAATAATGAAAAAGTATAATAATGTGCATTTTCAATTTTCGGAATATTTTCGTACTAGCTCTTATTTTTAATATGATAATAACATAGTGTCTCCTATTTTATATAACTTATACATAAGACAAAAAAATTAAATCACATACATTTATTGAGTGGAAATATTTTACCTGATACGCAAGGTCCAGAAATCACGAAGGAAATAAAGTTTCCCAGATGTTTTTCATGTGTTTGTTCGGAAACGATTGTGCTAATGTAAGTGTAAGTGAGAATTGAAAACATCAAAATCACCTCCACAAATGTAGAATTTACCCAGAAACTGAGATATGAAGTTTTTTTCTGAAAAAAAAGTAAAAAAAATATATATATTTGCTAAAAGAGAAAAATAATATCTAATGAAAAGAAAAAAATACTTTGAATAAGACCACAGATTTTATTTTATTTTTCATGATCAACTGGTTTCGCTTAGTCTAAGCATCGTCAGGGCACAAAATTAAACTAGTAAAAAAATAAAAGTGTGCGGTTATACGTGTATATGCATACAGAGGGAGAATACAATATAAAATAAAATAAGACTATAGTGAAAAAACAAAAGAATAACATTTAAATTATAAAAAAAGAAAATAGAGAAAGAGACAGATAATATGAATGTATACGAGTATACAGGTATAATATATCCGCACACTTTTTATTTTTTGTTTAGTTTAATTTTGTACCCTGATGATGCTTAAGCTAAGCGAAACCAGTCTGTCATAAAAACTCAAATAAAATCTATGGTCTTATGCAAAATTATTTTTTAATTTCTTTTAACATGTCAAACCCAGGGGCGGCTCGTAACTTTTTAGTGTGCTAGAGTGTTGAGAATGAAAAAAACGTCATGATTAATGTTATTGTAGCTGAAAACGTTCTTTTTTTTGTTTGTTTGATTTTATTCACTTGTATGAAGATTTTCAAGATTTTTCAGTTTTAGTGGAAAAATATTCATACGATATTTTAATTTTATTTTTTAAATAATAATAATTTTAAGCTACAACAACATCAACTACGTCGTATTTTCAATCTCAACACTATCACACTAAAGAGTCACGAGCCGCCTCTGGTCAAACCACAACGTAATTGCTTTCTACAAAAAATATAAAAAATATCTATCCATTTTTATTTCTAGCTACTCATATTTGGTCACTAAAGATGACTAAAGCCATTTCAAACAACATTTCGTTTCTCACTGGCGATCTCTGACCAGATTCATAAAAAAATTACCGTACCGACCAGTGGCGGCTCGTGACATTTTAGTGTGGTAGAGTACGAAAAACGTCATTATTGATGTAAATAAAAACAATGATTATTTTTTTAATTTTTTTTTTTGATAAAGAATTTTCAGAAATCCGTGCAGTGCACCACAAAAACTGAAAAATCCTGAAAATCTTCACACCAAAAAAAAACATTTTCGGCTACAACAACACTAACAATATCGTATTTCGTACTCTAGCACACTAAAAATATACGAGTCGCCACTGGTACCGACCTCTAGTAGTATATGAATACACTCGCATATAAACCAATATTACCATGCGGGTTAAGACTAGAAAAATATGCAACAATTCACGACATGCGCGGTTCTTGTCTACGTCATAAATACGTTTTTTTTTAGAATAGTACCATTTTACTGATCCGCACGGTCTACCATTTCAACGAGAAAGGGTTAAAAGGGAATCTCAACATCTCGTACACCCAACACTTGACATCAGACGTATTCAAATATTTGAAGTCAAAACAAAAATCCTCTACAAGTTGACCTTTGATCCATGATAAATATATAATTCATGTTATTGCATTAATGACCTTTGATAAAATGATGACCTACCCGTCGAATGCCGAGCACAAGAACTGTTCCCATGGTTGAGGCGTAAAATGGAATAACGACTAGCAAAAATGTGCTGAAGAATCCAACATCTGCGGTAAATGGTGCCATACAACAATGTTCCGTACTAAAAAAATATATGGCAATCATTTTCGCGAGGGAAAGGGGACAGCATATCTGAAAAAAAAAAATGTTAATTAAAAAAAAAGTTACTTTGGTAAATAATATTGTAAAGATTTTTGAAGCTCCATTAGTAAAATTGGACGTTGTTATGCAGAAAGCGTCCAACCCACAAATTGCCAAAATCGAGTTATGCATGTTTTTCTATAGATAAATACAAGATGAAAACATGCAAGCTCTAAATGCAACAGATTTTTAGCAATTATTTTTTTATTAACGCACATTGCAGATACTTGACTTAAATTAAAGTTTAAAAACATTATGAAATGTAGGATAACATAAGAAATAGAATTTTTTTAATAAACACATTGATAGATTATAAAATATCCATTTAAAATAAAGCTCATAAAGAAAAAAAAACACTGACATTCACTTTACAAATGCCGATAACGCATATTGATGCTTTTTTATGGTCATATTGTCAAACGCCTTTTTCTCAGTTTCATCAGTTGTCAGGGTAACGCTAATATCTCAAAAAAGGTTTCAAAGGAGCTCTGAGCGCCAGCGTAATTGACCACGCAATGAAAAAATATTCCAAATTAGTCTGTTTTTAATTGGAACTATAATTTTATGCACTTTCTTGAACTTAAGTAACATTAATTCAAGAATTGAAAATACTCAATATGTTTCATTAGTATTTGAAATAATCTGAAAAAACTAAAATAAACAAAACACTTTTAGTAGATACTTTAAATAAATTAATACAGCTAAACAAATATCCTTGTTGGCAAAACATATAAGTAAGATTTATACAATAATATCTCTTATATCCTATCATGCTAAATGGTTGAAATATTTACAATTTGGAACCACCCGATGATTTTACAGCCAGTCTCCAAGGAACACCCACAACAACATTGATTCACCACTGGAAGACTCATCTTAGCTAGTCGTGAAGAATAAAAGAACAATACCAGTATAACAATAAGGAGATCTAAAACACTCGAATTGTTCAAAATAACAGAAGTTATTAAATTAACCACTTTAGTACGACATTTTTAGTTTTAAACAAAATGCTCTTTGTCAATGTGGCCAAGTTTGAATGCGGAGGTATTGCGAACCTTGCTGTGAGAATTTTTGTCAACACTTATGTTTTAGATTTTGTTCTCGTAACAGACTCTTAAGATTGCTGAGGTCTCGAGCAGTAGTCTGCCACCAGTGGGTCACGAGATGTTGCTTTGTGCACCGCTGAACATTGTTTCAAAATATTTTGTCTGTAAAGCACAGTCGCTGATCAAGTTATTAAGACAACCGGAAGTTTGAAGTAATTATTATTTTTGTCAGGATAATATCGTTGCTGGAAAAGTTAAAGAACTTAAGCGACACTTTGTTAAAAAAATGAGTTAAATTTGCGGTTTGATTAGTTTTTTTTATTAGTTTTTGCTCTGACTCTCGTTTGAATCTGAAGACTTTTGTGACCCTTCAGCCATCTAGTATAAGTATATTTAACATTTGGGAAAAGGCTTGACTCAAGCGACACAAGTTTGGGCTTTTTTAAAGGTTTTTGTCGCTTCAGGTAACGCAGTAAGAGCATTGAGTTACCTCAGTTAATTATTTTAAAAATCTAACCAGGTACTGAAGATTATGAATTTTGTTGTAAAACAAAAAAATAAATAAAATGCTCTTGTGTAAACTTAGCAAAATGTCGTTATAGTCCTTTTGCCTTTCCGGCGACGGTATGTATGTTCACACATAATTTTTAAAGCTTTTTATTGTTGCTAAACATACACTCATTCAACTTATAACAATTTGTTTTGGTTTTTCATGACACTGAATTACTACTACGTGTGCATACATTTAACAAACAGCGCATTTTTCTTTCTGCAATAGCGGAGTACCGTGTCGCTATTGCAGAAATAACTTGTGGACAATTTTAGTTAGCAGGGGCTTAATCTTGTGCAGTGGGTGAAAAAAGGTTGAAGAGCGCTGATCTCTGATAAACGCTATTGAAACGGTTATCTCTCTGGTTTATATATTCATACACAACAATATTGTAACTTCAAGTATAAACATTAATAAAATTTAAAAAAAATACTACTCACGGTACTCTAAACAAACTGGACGCGTCCCGGCCGGCGGTGGTTTTGTTATGGGCATTCACAGGACCCGTCTTGAAACACCGACCAAGGATTATACCATATGCGCGAGTCATTGGGAACACTGATAAACCCAGAGGAAAAATGAAAATGAAAAACCGGCCCCGTTGCAGAGAAGACTCGCGGGCATCGTCAGACGCCCCGCAGCATTTCCGAGGCGTTTTGAGAAAGCCCTCGTGCTGTTATCGAGACGCACTGAAAGCGTACACGCTGGAACCCGAAAGATGGTGAACTATGCCTGGTGGAACCTTGATGGAGGGCCGAAGCAATTCTGACGGCCTACATGGTCGAGTGGTAAGACGCTCGACTATGAACCCAAAGGTCGCGAGTTCAAACCCGGCGTGCGCTAGTAACTTTTATTTAATTAATATATGTCGCAACATTAACACATTAAATTCATATAAAATAATACAAAGTATGTATTTGCGGCACGTTTCAGAGTGGTAGATACTTTAAGAATCGTCCAATTTAGAATCGAAACGTTGCTTCAAATGGCTTTATTTATGTTTGGTGACCAGATCTGAATAGCCAGGTACTTCCCAACCTCCCTCTTCTCCATCTTCTTCCCCTCCCCACTACCTTCAGCCTAACAATATACCCTAATTAGGGATGCCATAGTCTCACTGGCTCTAGAAGCGATTGGAAGCAGTTGGGACTCTTGTGCGGTATTCACTGTAAAAATACGCAGTGTAAATGGTTGTTGAGTTGACAACAAATTTATGTATCCAAAGTATGTATTTGCGGCACGTTTCAGAGTGGTAGATACTCCAAAGTATCGCTCTGGTGAAAGACCACCATTCAGAATCGAAACGTTGCTTGAAATGGCTTTAGCCAGGTTTGGTGACCAGACCTGAATAGCCAGGTACTTCCCAACCTTCCTCTTTCTCATCTCTTTCCTCTCCCCACTACCTTCAGCCTCAAAACATACCCCAATTGGGGGGACCATAGTCTCACTGGCTCTAGACAGTTGGGAGCAGTTAGGATAAAAAAAATAAAAAAGTGGTAATCAATTATGAGTATAGAAGTGAAAAACTAATCGAACTATCTAATAGCTGGTTTAAGGCAGTCGACTCTTATATCAGCAACGTCGGTTATTGGAAGGCTGATAGAACCCAAACGCAATCCAAATACTAAGTTTGGAGATCGCGCTTTCGGAGTATCGGGGCCGAAGGCTTGGAATAAACTCCATCCAGAACTAAGATGTATAATGAGCCCAACAAAATTTTGGTCCAAACTGAAAACTTACCTTTTCAGACTCTCATATCCTTAAATTCATTAAAAGAATCTCAACATAATCTGTCTCTCGCCGAATCACAAAGAGATACCCAAATTTTAACTTAAACATAAATATAATTTTAAGTTAATAATATAATATCTGATAAGACCTACCAGGTAAGTATGTTCCTGCATATTTTCTTATTTAAACTAGGAATTAATATGTAACAATAGAAAATAAGATCCGTACAGCGCCCTTTCGGTGATTTTTCACAAAAACGGCGCTGTACAAATCTTCCAAATATTATTATTATTTTGTTTTATACGAAGTTTCTCTCAGGATATCTGGCGCTCGAGAAATATACGGTCCTCGGATCGCCATTCGCACAGTCTCATCCGGTAAAGCGAATGATTGGAGCATTGGGGCCAACCTATTCTCAAACTTTAAATGGGTAAGATCTTCTTACCCGAAGATGAAGTAGGAGCTCGGATGGGTGTGCCAAGTGGGCCAATTTTGGTAAACAGAACTGGCGCTGTGGGATGAACCAAACGTCGAGTTACGGCGCTTAATGAACGCTCATAGGATGTTCGCGCCAATTGTTTTCTCATTTGCACTGCTTGGTTCTCAATAATTTTGTCTCTTTTTAACACATCAAGTAAAAGACGATAGGCGCGGGTTTTGATTCCGCGCCGTTTGATTGGTGTCCATGAATATTAAATTTTGTATAATTATATTTATATTTGGTGATCTAGATAACAAGGTACTTCCTCAACTTTTTTTCACATCAACTTCCTCTTTTCATTCCTTTTCAGCCTCACAACACACACCGATGATGGATGTCTTAGTCCCACTTGCTCTGGGCCGTTGGTACTCTTGTGCGGTATTCACATAAAAAAGGTTGTCACACACGCCTGATTTTATTCAAATTCATTCATCTTATTATACACACACTCTCAAACATACAACGTCTCAAACACACTCTTATCCCTACTCTTGACATAATCCGACTTAAATACCTATTTGATTAACTTTATATTGCCATGTCTTTTTCGTTTCTCTCTACTTTTTTACGTTTCCGACCACTTTTTCAATCCGCTTGCTTATTACAGTATATTTTCCTACACTTCATTTTTAAAAAAAGCAAAACACATAAATATTTATCTACATTAAATGTATGTATTTTTATGGACTTGTGGAGCTTTGTATCTTAGGTTAGTTTTAAGGAAGGGTACTTCAGAAATCGGTCGATCAATCTATGAAAAAAGTGGTTTAAATAAATTTATGTTTTTATGGATATATACTCGTATATATATATTAGAATTTAGAATTCGTCGGAATTAGTAAGGTTTTCCTCACCAAAATGCTTACAAATCACCAACCCACATAACCCCTTTTTTTATGAACAAACCTTAATAATGGTAAGTATTAAGGTGAACAAAATATTTCCGTATTTAGGGAACCTTCCAAGTTCCTTTGCCGCGGAGCATTTTGAACTCCTACCTGTGGCCAAAGTACGCGCTTTCATTTGACAGTGGGTTATTTATAAAATAGGGGAGGATTTTCTTAACAGGGTGTTCTAAACGAACAGTGAAATAGCAAAAAAAACTTATTACAGTAAAGTTCTTAGTTGCTTTCTTAGAATTCCGCGACATCATTCAGAATATACATTTTTTTGAAAGGGGAGTTTTAAATCTCGATGTAATAGGGAAACTTTTTATTTATTTTAAGGCTCCCAAGGCTAACCGAAGGCTTTGTTAAAAATAAAAGTAGTAGACTCTACCTTCGCTCTATAATTGCTGGTAGTATGCCTTCTTCTTCTCTTTCTAATGAGTCTTGTTTTATGACAGGACCCGTGCCATTTTGTCAATAAGATTTTTTAGGTTCTGCCATAGAACTGGGATAGAAATGGGGTGAAAGGCTTCAAGAAATAATCACTACCTACCTAGTGACGAATCTTGTGGGGTTCATACTTGGAGAAAGAATATATATGGAGAGAGAGCTAAATATTCTTACCCGTCCTATACAAACTTGCAATAAATCACTTTCTTTGGGTTTTCACGTCGTACACCATGAGAGAGAAAGATACAAGAAAAGTCGACACATAATATTGCAACACTTCTAAGTGTGTAAGAACGTTCTCCGTCCGCGCTAATCTCACATCATCGAGTCGCATAACTTGCGTAGACGGATTTTGAGGTTATTTCCTATATTTGTGTAGATTCAAAAACTTATACATATAAATAAATCAAAAATGATGGTGATATGTGTTAAACGTGATTGTTCAAATAAGACCAAACAAAGATTATATAAAACGACTTTTCAGAGGTATTTTAAAAGCAATTAATATATTTTACCATGTTCTAGAATTCTCACATTTTTAATGATATAAAAAACATACAATTAACAAAAAGAATTATTTATCATTATTTAGGCAAACCTTTTATTATTAGTGTTTGTGTGATATTTTAACTTTATAAATCATTTTAATGGCGTATTTATATTGTTTTGTTTATTGTGTTCAAATGTGTTTATTAAAAATGTCCGAATTCCATGTGGGCGGTAACTAATAAGCTATACAACATCCTTTAATATATCTTTGTCTTTTTCTATCGAGTCATAATAAAGTCAACAATACTGACTGCACTGTTTCGCAAAGGTACCTCCCCACATATATTCTTCCTCCAAGGGTTTATGTAACTGGGCCGTTTCACACGAACTGTCACTTTGAATTTATTTTTGAAATAATACAAGCTAGTAATATTGAAAAACATCACAGAGAGTTAACGCTTTTGTCTGGACAATTGTTGGTTTTCAACTGATTTCGTTTTTTTTTTTTTTACTATTTAGACTATCGGCCGGTGTAACAATTGCCATCCTGGGTATACATAGCCTGTTCAAATTGAAAAGGTGAATTTTGAATTCTCGCGGGCTGTGTACATTCGATTATCGATTTTTTTTTGTCATTTTTTTCAAAAGTAAAAAATTGAAGAACACACAAAAACGTGACTAACCTTTCCAGTTGTCAATAACAGACCACTAATCCATAATGGCTGATAATGCTAACATATGAAAAACATATGTGAACCAACATAAAAAAAAAATCGATAATCGAATTTACACAGCCCGCGAAAATACAAAATTTACCTTTTCTTTTGAACAGGCCTCGTACATACATATGGAAATGAAGGAATTCGGAAAAAGGTTGTGCTTAGCCCAAGCATCGGTCTTTTTTTTTTTTTGTATATTGTTTTAATAAAAGACCTCCTGTATTTACAACAAGCGAACTTCTAGCCAATGCGAATATTGATCGTTATGTGTAGAGTTTGCAGAATTTAATTAAAGATCAGCAATGAAATAGTTTCACGAATTATTTCACACGCTTATTGACTTAATAACTACTTATGCTAACGTACTTTCAGACCCTTTCTTCTATTTACGTCTTTTAAAAAAAAAATACAAATATTCCCTGGTTACGAATAACCTAACAATTTTGAATTCCTCCTACTACCATCATTATAAGCAGAAAATCTTGTTTGTGCAATAATGGAGTACTTAACCAGCAGAGGAATTGAACCCACAACGCCCGAGTGGGAATCCGATGTATTTGTCCATTCAGCTACCGACCGGCTCTATTGATGGTTTGTATTAAAAATAAGTAAGCTTAATCCGGAATTTTTTTTTAAATTTCTAGAACAAGGCCCTTTCCATTCTAGCGCAGGGTTCATCAAAGTAGATCGGTCGAGGGCACCCATCACTTTCTAGAACCAGATGGAGTCCCTCTATCGGTTCTCACGTCAAGGTACTACATTTTTTTAAACAAAGCTAATATTAAATGTTTCTAAACTTTACAGACTATCCCTGCATAGTACGAAGCAGGTTATCATATATAACCCAATAAATCAACTGATTTTCCTTCCACGAGTGGTGACATTTTCGCAGTTCCCTGGATACGATTAAATCGCAGCAAAAATCTATGATTTATGGCCAATTTTCTAGGGGACCAACTGGGTAAAGGCAATATTTTATACACGTTTATTTGATGGCCATATTTTGGTACACAATCAAAACTCTTGAAACAACATCGGCGAGTCTATTAACAATAAATCAGGAAATTTACAACTTGAATATGGTAATGGGTGTGCCACTGTCCTGAATTTATTGGTAAACCTGGCATATTTGTGGAAGATACTAGTGTAGTTTGGGTGGTTTACAGTGGTAGATAATCTTAGTATCGCCCTGTCGAAAGATCGCCATTCACAATCGAAACGTTACTTCAAATTTTGACGGCCTCCATGGTCGAGTGGTAAGACGCTCGACTTCGAATAAAGGTCGCGGGTTCAAACCTGGCGTGCGCCAATAACTTTTATTTAATCAATATGTGTCATAACACATTTAATTCATATAAAAATAATAAAAGTATATTTGCGGAATGTTCCAAAGTGGTAGATACTCAAGTATCGCCCTGGTGAAAGACCACCATTCAGAATCGAAACGTTGCTTAAAATGGCTTTAGCCGTGTTTGGTGACCAGATCTGAATAGCCAGGTACTTCCCACCAACCTTCGTCTTCCCGATCTCCTTCCCCTCCCCACTACCTCCAGCCTCACAAAATACCCTATTTGGAGATGCCATAGTCTCACTGGCTCTAGACGGTTGGGAGCAGTTGAGAATCTTGTGCGGTATACATATAAAAAATAGTGAAAAATGGCTTTAGTCGTGTTTGGTGACCAGATGAAAATAAGCAGGTACTTCCCAACTTTCCTCTAGTCCATCTCCTTCTCCTCTACACTACCTTCAACCTCACAAAATACCCTGATTGGGGACGCCATAGTCCCAATGGTCCAATATTTGTGGAAGATATTAGTTTAATATATTACGACCGCTTAGGTGATTTAGAGTTGTAGATAATCTTAGTAAAGCCCTGGTGAAAGACCATCATTCATAATTGAAACGTTACTTGAAATGGCTGTTGTCGTGTTTGGTGACCAGATATGAATAGCCAGGTACTTCCCTACCTTCCTCTCGCCCATCTCCTTCTCCTCCCCACTACCTTTAGCCTCACAAAATACCCCAATACGGGATGCCATAGTTCCAATGGTCCCAGACGGTCGGGAGCAGTTGGGACTCTTGAGCGGAATTCACTATAAAAAAATAATAAAGAGTCCCAAGTGAGTGTGTATAATATGACATTCCCAATTGGAGGAATGTTAAGAAAATGAAGCAAGTGGGAAGAGGATGTATCGGAGAAGATATAAGTTGTGGGAGTGCCCGGTTATTTAGATTTGCTTTTTAAATATTGGATTAACGATTCGGTTCTGATTAGTGATCTCTCACGAGGGAAATTCTGGGAGCATCTTGCTGGAACAAGATGCAAGTGCAAAGTAATTAAATTTAATAGAATTGTTATTTTGAAATACATTGATTTTTATTTGAACTTGCTACCTCTGAGTCCAGAGCTTTAGATATACGAACGTTATCAGTTATCAGTCTTCCATGCAAGTCATTTGAACTACCAGGGGTGTTAGTTGAAGTGTTTGCCGGTTTTACTCATAGATGTCGCTAGAGATATGTATACATTTCTATGATTTGGCATCTATGTCATATTTTATTCAATGGAATAGAATATGACATTTTTTATTCTATGGACATTAACCTTCAAAAATACACAAGTTACATTCTGCCAAAATAATAGTGTCATAGTTGTTTACCTCAGTGAATATGTCGAGTTTCGTTCCAAGTAAATCGCATTTGCGGCATTCGTTGCTTTTCTTATTTCATCAAAAGAAAAAAGCAGTTGAAGCTCATTGGTTACTGGTAGAAACTTATGGTGAACATGCTCCAGTGATTAGAACATGTGAGATATGGTTTCGTCAATTTAAAAGTGGAGATTTCTATTTAACAGACAATGAACATCCTGGTACAACGAAAAAGTTCGAAGACGAGGAATTGCAGGCGTTATTGGATGAAGACCCAACCCAATCGCAACAACAATTGGCCCAAACACTTAATGTGACCCGAGGAGCAATTTGCCAACGTTTAAAAGCCATGGAAAAGATCCAAAAGTATGGAAAATGGGTACCACACCAAATGAACGAGAGACAAATCGAAAATACAACATGACAACGCACCGCCTCATACAGCTAAAGTAGTGAAGAACACTCTCAAAGCATTGAATTGGGAAATATTATCACACCCGCCGTACTCTTCAGACCTTGCCCCGTCCGACTATCACCTTTTCGCATCGATGGGACACTCACTCGCAGAGCAGCGCTTCGCCAATTTTGAAAAAGTCAAAAAATGGCTCGTGGAATGGTTTGCCTCGAAAGAGAATTTTTTTTTGGAATGGTATCCATGATTTGCCTCAAAGATGGGCAAAATGAATAGAATCCGATGGTCAATACTTTGAATAAAAAAAAATTGATATTCCCTTGAGAATTAAGTGTTTTGTTTATTGAAAAAACCGGCAAACTTTAACTAGCACCCTGGTAATTTATTGTGCTGTCATAAAATAGACTGGTAATCGTGCGCTTTATAGCAGAATTGGTAAAATTGGCCACTTTTAAAATAATGCTATTTAACTAAATAACTAACTAAGTAGCTAACTAACCAACACGCTATTTCCCCGCAGGGGTAGGTACAGAGGACGGACCGCCATACAACTCTGTCTTGGCACACACTCTTTACTTCATTCACATCCATTCATCGGCTCATACACAATCTTGTTATTCTGACTCTTCACATGGCCCGATTCAAGTATTTGATTCACTTATCGCGCTGTGTCTTCCTCGGGCTTCCCCGACTTTTTTTTTCCATTCACTTTCGCATTATATATTTTTTTCAAACTGCTTTCTTCGTTCATTCGCTCTACATGCTTAAACCATCTAAGCGTCTCTTTCTTGATCTTATTCACCACGCCTACATCAGCCTTGCATTATTTCGGGATTTTCACATTTTTAACACGATCATACATGGTTTTGCGCACATACGCCTCAAGGATCTCATTTCCACATCATTCAATCTACTTTCATACTTCTTCTACTAAGTTCCGTGCCTCACTGTCATACATCAGAGTTGTGAACTCTATTGTGGACTGCTAGCTTCGCTTCTTTGGACATTTTTGTATTTGCGCCAACAGCGTTCAGTTCCCCATTAACGGATTTACCTGTGTAATTGCACTGTTTGTCTGAATTTCAATGTCGCTGTGACAAGATAATAAATAAAATAATTAAACTTTTAAAAGGCTCATAAAAATTTACTGCAAATGTTCTCGTATAATATCATGCACTTAAAGCAACTTTGCCGTGACACGATATATACATTTAATGCACCCGCTATGCTTGAAAATAGCTTTCTATAAAACACGGAATAATTAACCGCGACCGTATATAATTATGACTGATGCGGGGGTGTTTTAAGATGTTTCCACGAAATGCCACCGAATCAAATCTCCAATGCCCAGTAACGTGTTCTTAGTTTTTAACACCATTTATAGTGCTGGAAACATTGACCCATAGACTTTTTTTCTCGAAGGATAAAAAATCTTTTAAAAAAGTTGCCCACTTCTGACCTTAATAATTGGGCATCTCAAAACACAATAAAGAAATAGCATAAATAAATGGTTTTTTACCATCTTGTCATACTATTGACACAAGCAAAAACCTCACCAGGTTTGACATTGACCCAATATATCATATTCTACATACCTACTTCTACTTAGACAGCGACCTAAAAAACAGAGGCAATTCAATTAGCGTAAAATCTTTACAATCTTGAATATCGAACTGTCAATCGACTCATAAAAAATCATTGTTTAACTGGTTTTCGTACCCGGTTTCGCCAGTGTTTTTTTCTAAGTTAATATACGTTAATTTCCTAAGTAAAGTTTAAAACAAGAAACACCTTTAATTAAGAAATAATGTGAAATATAATTAATGAATAAAACCTAATTACAAATTGACACCTGAATAAAATTACGATCATGGTATTAGTAACCAAGTATGCTAATGGTAATGTGCAAAAACGCATCCAAGGGCATGCACTACTCAATCGCGAAAGAAGCCAGGAAGCGGAAGTCATTTTCATTTGCGCTTTAGGTCCGTCTGTAGCTATTTTCATTTGTTGACTCTCTGTTATGATTTCTGTTTAAAAATCTAATTGTATAAAATCTTTAAAACTTTCCTGCAAATATAATCTTGTTCATAAAAAGTATTTCATCTCGCCAAAAACTTTTCGTGAAATACAATAAACCTACGAAAATTCGCAGTACCTACGTGTTTAGTTTTTCTCATTCATTATCAACAACTGTTGATTATTTTTTCTACGCCGCATTTATTTTCAACAAACTTTTTATTTCGATGATATTAATGATTAAGATGAAAACACCCAATCTTCAAAACAGTTTTCTTTTCCCGGTAGAGTAAAAGCATTCCCATTTACTGCACTTCAAGGTTTAAAAAAAATATACTGAAACTAATTACCATTTTCTTTTAATACTGTATTTCTTATTATATTATATTGTTTGATTTATCATGATTTAAGTTAGTTTGATTACTCTGTATGTTGTTGTAACTCATGCAGTCCTTTAATTTCCCTTGTCCCAGAGTGGGTTTTTATAACTCATCGGGATTGCTATGTATGTTAGCAAGATATTTAATAGAAAAAAAACAAAATATTTAAAAAAATACGAGTGTGTAGTAACAGAAATAATTTATCAGACAAAAAGTTTTTTTTTACATGTATACCGCACAAGAATACCAATTGCCCAGAGCCAGTAGGACTATGGTATTCCCAATTAACACAGTATGTTAGAAGAGGGATGTAGGGAAATATCTGGTGTTTGTTTTTGTAAGCAGGTGTAAAATTAGTGCCTTAAAAGAATAATGAAAAAAAATATGTAATTATGAAATTACACATTTTAATGAAATTTTTTTTTTTGCACGCCGGGGCTCAAGCCCGTGAAATCTTGAATCGTATCCTAGGATCTTAACCACTCGGACACGAATGTCTTCAACAGTTAATGAGTGAACTGTTACAAACTCCAAGTACCCTTGAGTTGATAGTGACGAATAATCAATGACAAATTGGCCTAGTATTATTATTATTAAATTATAACAGGTTGTACGAGTATATCTGACGGAATATTTCAGATCAGTTATTAACTTAATAACGGTAATCTATTTTGCATAACACATTTTATTAATCTTAAGACATATTACGCGTTAAAAATCAATATTTAGCAATACCCTCAAATTAAACAATATAATTTCATCCTTAAAACATTTTTTTACATTTATTATTATAAAAAGAAATGAAAAAATAACATTATATGAGACCACGGATATTATAAAAAAAATTATGACCAACCGGTTTCGCTTAGCCTAAGCATCATCAGGGTACGAAATTAAACTAAACAAAAAATACAAAGTGTGCGGTTGTATTTACATACGAGTACAGAAGGAGAAAAGAATAAAAACATAAATAACAAAACAATAAAATAACATTTAAATTATAACAAAGGAATAGAAGAATGAGACAGATAATATGAATTGAAAGAGACAAAACGTCAACTGAGAAGGTGATAAAAGAATAAAGATAAATTTTATGAGATATTTTAAATTTTATTAATTTTATTTTTTTATATTGATCACCGCACAAGAGTCCTAACTGCTCCCAAATGACTAGAGCCAGTAAGACTATGGCATACCCAATTGGGGTATCTTGTAATGTTAAAGGTAATGGGAAGGGGAAGGAGATGAAGAAGAGCAAGGTTAAGAAGTATCTGGCTATTAAGATCTGGTCGCCAAACACGGCTAAAGCCATTTTAAGTAACGTTTCGATTCTGAATGGTGATTTTTCACCAGAGCGATACTTAGAGTATCTCTACCACTCTGGAACGTGCCACAAATATATTATACATTAATACGAATTAAATGTGTTTTAACACATATTTCTTGGATAAAATTTGTTTGTGCACGCCGGTTTTGAACCCACAACCTCTGGATTCGTAGTCGAGCATCTTACTACTCGACTACGCAGGCCGTCGATTTGAGTGCCTTGTTAAGTGCCACTGATCAGTAATAAAATCGAAATAAAAAAATGTGTCACCACACATCCACAGTGAAATAACGTATTTTAAAAAAAAGTTTCATTTAACAAGATTTTATATTTTATAAAAAACACTAATTTGAAGATTCGTTGAACGATTACAGTACTTCTATATTTTTTGATTAAAAAAAAAAAACGCAAAATTTGCACCGATCGTTCGTATTCGTATTATTACTAGTTTTTCAATTGTTTTCGTAATGCACCAAATAGTAATTGCATCGATGATAGATACAACAATATTGCATGCACGTTGATTGAAGGAACTTGCGCATCTGTCAGTCATTGATTTAAGCTATTGTTTGAGGTGTTCGTCAGGCATTTCCCACTATGTATACTGCATTACAGTGTAAGGCATGTTAATAATAATATTGTATTGAATATTGCCGTAAGGAGTTTGGAACTCAGAGCTCAACCACCCAGTATTGTTTACACGGTACACACATTAACATAAATGGTAACCATAGATATAGAAAAATTAAGTTGGATACTTGAGGTACAAAATGTGGTATTTTTCATCAATAACCAGATTTTTTGTGGCTATTTGTCAGAAGCAACATCGATTTTGAAAAATTTTTAAGAATCAAGTGCAAATTATTTTTCAGAATATTCGGCCATGTATAGAAATGATCCTATAAATCAACTTCATAGTGTACGAGTATATTATCACAAAAAAATGCACAAAACGGTGAAATTAGACAAAATGATCATATCTCCTACTGCCAAATATGCACTGAGTTATACAGACACATTTTGGCTTTCTAATACAAGCAAGATATACAACAAATGATTTATCTGTTCCTCAGAACAATAATATACTCAATACATATTTGTTCAGCCCTGAAGAAGGTTCAGGTAGAGCCGAAACCGGTTGGTTAATATATATATGTATCCAAGAAAGTGGTGTCAAAACTAAGTTACTTTTATTTAAAATTTAATAATATACTCGTACAAGAGAGAGCGCTGCCGTAGTTAGTTTTGATGTGTTTCGCCTAACTCGGTTGAACCTTAGCGTGGCTAGGATTAAGGCTAGGGTATTTATATATCCATTCATAGCACATATCGACAAAATGTTTTTGTTTATTCGTATAACCACTTTTTCACAGTATTGTCATAAACAAAAAAGTAGCATATAACACAAAAAAACCGTTGACTTATGAACATTTATGTCGCATATAAAAACGTGTGGGCGGAGTCAACGGGGACGCGGGACATGAAGAGCATCCTTACAATTAAAGGGGTGTGATAATTTGGGAAATTTCGCATTTTTACTTTATTTTATTTCATTTCATTTTTTTAATTTTATTTTTTTTGACTCATCTCTTTTTTCTTGCAAAACTTTTTTTTTATCTATGTGAACATACCCCCTGAACTATATTAAAAAAATCATAAACATTATTTATCGGTATTTTCATACGATTTCATGTCTAGCTAAAAATGCATGAATTGATACAATTAAATAATTCCACCATAAGGGCTCTCCTAGTTCGTTCTGTCACCGACATAACAGGTCGGTACCTGCTCGTCCGTATTAAGTACCGTTAATTAACTATGTACATAATTACATGTATGAGAATGTGAACTCGAGCAAAATCGATCAATTGTAATTGAAAAGTAAAGAGACCGAGTATCACTAAGTGGAATTTAAACAATCGCGTGTTTCATACTGGCATAATATAGTGATGTTATTTTGATTTCAACGCTGTTTTGATGTTAAGAATACACTTCTTGATAATGGATTATAATAATTACGCATTGAAATCATAAAACAAACAGTCATTGTTTCGCTCGTAAGAGTCTTTTAAATTTTTTTTTTCAAATAAAAACGTTTTTATTTGAACAAAAGGTTATTAAAAAATTATATTCGTTTTTAATTAGATCATTCATTTTAATTTTTAAAAGTAAATGAGTGTGTGTGGGCTGTATTTTTCAAATGAGAAGTATACCTTTTTGCCAATAAAAAATATTTCTATTTTATTTCAGCGACAAAATATGGAACCTGTTGTAAAATTCAAATACGAACAAGATTATGATTAAGTAATAATTACAAGTGGGGATTGTAAGTTGATCTATTTTTGCAGCTGACTAATTTTCTTAGATTGAATTTCACTTTGATGTTGGTTCTTCCAAAATCGTTGTAGAGGACACAAATCAAAACTAAACTAGTCATAAAAGTATATTTATACAACGCATTTAATATTTTACTTTAAATGCGCTTTATTCCAATAGTCTAAAGAAATTTTGAAATCAATTTTTTTGATAATAATATTTGCATGGGTGCTATTCTTATGCATAATTACTTCATGGCGATTTTCACACGGAGCGACCGATCTAATTGCATAACTATGTGAAGAAAATCATCGAATATATACCAAAAAATAGTATAATTAAAGACAAGAAAAAAAATTTACTTAAAAGCAAAATATACTAAGGATTGTTGATTTTGAAAGAAGGGTGAATGCAGGAAACTCCATTAATGGAGGACTGAACGCTATTGGCGCAAATAAAACTCTGTCCAAAGAAGCGAAGTTAGCAGTCCACAATGGAGTGCTTATACCAACCCTGATGTATGGCAGTGAGGCATGGATCTGGCAGAAGAAGGATGAAAGACTGAATGCTGTGGAAATGAGATCCCCGAGGCATATACGAGTATGCGATAAACCATGATATCCGGAAAGAATGCAAGGCTGATGTAAGCGTAATGAATAGGACCAAGATAAGACGCTTAGATGGTTTGGGCATGTAGAGCGAATTAACGAAAAAAGGAGTGTGAAAAGAATATATGATGCGAAAGTGAACAAAATGAGAAGTCGGGGACACCCGAGGAAGACATGGCACGATCAAGTGAATCAAATACTTGAGTCGGTCCATGTAAAGAGTCAGAATAACAGAAGAGTATGTATGAGACAATGTATGAATGTGAATGAAGCTAGGAGTGTGTGCCAAGACAGAGTTGCATTGAGGTCCGCCTTCTCTGCCTACCTCTAAAGTATTAAATAAACTATTTTCATTAAAACATCATAAGAAAATGAAGAAAAAAAGGCAGATAAAATGCAATAAAGAAACACTAAGAAAAAACGACATTTCACACTAATATTTATGTGATTTTGAGTAAACCGTAAAGAAATAATTTAAAAATACTTTAAGATGGAAAATCATTTTATAACGTACGCCTTTCTTCTCCTTGTTTACTCATGGTGTGAAACGCAAATGAAACAAGTACACAACAGTTCAACTAAAAGCTTTCGCTTTTGATTTTTAAGTAGGTTGTGAAAGGCTTTGATTCGGGGGATGAATGGGTTACAAGTTGGCCAATCAACTCGTTAATGTGGCTATTTGGTCAATAAAAAATATTGACTTTCAAATGATAACAATCACAGCTGTGCGTGTTATAAAATCAGATTGACAGAAATAATTAATCAAATATTGACGTTTCAAAGCCAAAAACTTTCATAGTACGGCTACAAGTTTGATAACCAACAAGTTATATTTTCTGTGAAACATTGATAGAAATAAAATAGTAAAATGTCAGATTTCTTTGGTATTGTTTCAATGAAGTCAACACGAATGAAAAACGTAATTAGCTGAGAAAAAAGACGTTTTATCATGATATGTTTTTTAAAAGTTTTTTATTGTACCTTTTCAATGTATTTCCCTAATATGACAATAAAAGATGCAACAATTTAAAGTATTTATTCATGTTTTTTTCTGCTTAGGCCTCTTCATTAAAATAACATGTAACACAATGGTGGTGGGTTTAGCAACATGCATCAACATTCTTCTAGCAATCATCAGAAGTTAAGCAACATTAAAGTTGGTGAACCAGCGAGGAACTCTGCGGACAAGACCTCAACATCCATTCACAGTTGGTGTAGGTATCATAAGAACGAGTCGTTTCTCCGAATCGCAGAAGAAAGCCTGTCTCTTTTATACTGGACCTCTTCAAGACCCGCTTTGACGGTCCACACCAGCGATCAAAGCCTTTTAAAAGAAGATCTTGACTGTCAATTGCAAAAACAAAATTAAATGCAGTTCTGCTAACGTCACAGAAATACATATTTCAATAAATTTCCATTTTTTAATTTATAATTAGTATTGACTTAACACCTTATAATAAACATTTATCTAATTCAGTTGGCTAAGATGTTAATAAATTGCATTCCTGAGATAAGCCGGTAAAAGTGTGTTGTGTGGGCGTGTCCGTGTGCCCGAAGTAAGCTCAGTTTTTCCTTACCTTTGCTGAAATTGATTAAAGCAAATCAAATATCGAGCAGATAAACAATTTCACTGGCCTTAATGGGGCCTAAGAGCCAATGGATCATATGTAAATTTGCGACATCAATGCTTTTAGATTACATTTCTGAGGATTATCCGTCCAGTGATTATAAGGAATATTAATTTGATTATTGATTGGACCGGTAGGTACCTACATAAAGCCGTATATTTATGATTAATCTCTGTTTTAAATAATTCGCCAATTATTTGCTGTCATAATTTTCAGTATCGCCCTGGTAAAAGACCAGCATTCAGAATCGAAACGTTGCGTGTAGTGATTTTGGCCATGTTTCAATTCATCAGATCTAAATAGCCAGATTTCGATCAGTTAGTAGGTGAGTGGACTAACGCGTCGCATTCCCACCCAGGTCTCATGGGTTCAATTCCTCTGCTAGCTAAGTCCTCCATCATTGCACACGCAACATTTTCCGCGTATTATGATGGTAGTTGAAGTTTTTCAAATATTGTCAGGTTACTCGTAGCCCGAAATGTTTGTCTTTCTTTAAAAAAATAAAATAATATTATGGTAGCAGAACTGTTTTTTTTTCTTCTTTTTTGATACTTATTGCTTTAATCTTCGACCGAATGTTAAATTTTGTAATTAATACTTCTATTTGCACATGGTGGCTACTGACTAGTATTGAAGGCAATCGAGAAATTCTTTCGCAACTTCACCTAATCTGGTGATAAAATGGTTAACTTTGTTTACAGTACTGAAAGGGAAGCTCTTATAGGGTGTGCATTCAAATAAATATGTTGTCAACCCAACAACCATTTACACTGTGTGTTTTTACAGTGAATACCGCACAAGAGTCCCAACTGCTTCCAATCGCTTCTAGAGCCAGTGAGACTATGACATCCCTAATTAGGGAATATTGTTAGGCTGAAGGTAGTGGGGAGGGGAAGAAGATGGAGAAGAGGGAGGTTGGGAAGTACCTGGCTATTCAGATCTGGTCACCAAACATAAATAAAGCCATTTGAAGCAAGGTTTCGATTTTAAATTGGACTATTCTTACAGTATCTACCACTCTGAAACTTTCCGCAAATATACCATATTTTAATATTTTAAATGAATAAAATGTGTTATGACACATATTAATCAAATAAAATTTATTTGCGCACGCCGGGCTTGAACCCGCGACCATTGGATTCGTAATCGAGCGTCTTACCACTCGACTATGGAGGCTGTCGTGTAATTTCTCCTAGAACTGACCACAGATCATGCATTAATCGATGTGTGGTGAATCGTAAGTGCGGACTTGTTTTTTCAGAACAAATTCGACAAACAGGTTTTTTCCGAACGCTCGCTTACCCACTGAGTACAATCATTACCCACATACATCTAGATGTATTAACTCTGGTCGCGTTCGGTCGTCCGTTGGCGAGAACTTTATTACGCAAGATGGTGAAAAACATAAAGCTATCAATACACAGTCGTAATCGGCGAGCTAAAGTCACAAGTCACGCTTGACCCGGCTTCTGAATTTAAATTTCGCGCTCAATTCGTCCCACGTCCAAACAAGCGTCAAACGAATTAACAAAAAATTTGTATCTATTGACACGGAAGTACATAGAGAAAAAAATAGTTTTTTACGTGCAATTTGAGGTTAACAAACAACAATTTACCGCCAATTTGGCTGTGTTCCGAATTCAAATCAGTGTCAAAGGGAATCATTACCAACTTTGAAAAAAATATGGCCTCTATTAAATGTAATTTTAATAATTCGTTAATCATATCGCTTGGGATGTTATTTTACCCTGAACATTAGTAAAAGCTGGTGTTTTGATGTTGGCGGATGTTTCCTGGCGGATTTTGATCGTGAAACTGTGAAAAAATTGATTCTTAGTGTATTCTGTGTTTGTTGTGATTGAATTTTTGTGATTGGTCGTGATGGGATTGTTAGTGCCTGATTTTATTCACATTGACATCGAATGCTAAAATGATTGATGGATTTCAAAAGGTAAGTGGTCATTATATTTTATTGGTAATTTCAAGATATTGGATATGGCAAAAGATTTTAAATATACCCTGACTATTTTTTTATCCGTTTTTTTAGGTTTTTGCATTTCAATTAATGTTTTTTGTGTAATTAATAATATTTATTGTATTATACCTAATATATTAAACATCAATAAAATTTAACTAGAAAATAATAACTTTGCGGTCGGTGGCGTTTTCACTATAGATATTGGCAATACTAGTGAAACATAAATCCGTAGAAGAAGGCCTCATTTTGAACAATTCATTAATATCTGAATATTCTTATTTCAATAAAAAATTATTCACTACAAACCATCAGCTTAAGTCTTAACTTAAATTAAAATACAGTAGCAAATAAAGAATAAAAACCCTTTTTCCTAAGAAATTGTTATCCGCAAAGCTGATAACACAACTTAAGCAGGCGACAATTCGTCCTAATACTGGAATCATGGAGATTTTAAACTTTTAATGGGTTTACAAAGTTCACGAAAGCAAAAACCTTGAAAATAATATTTCGTGCTTCCCTTTTCGAAGGTTTTCCTATTTGTATCGCTTCATACCATGGAAACAAAAACAATCGAGTTTGAAGAAACACAATTGAAAATATTTCGGCATCCGATTAAAAAGAACATGGATTATTTTGTACCTGTTTTGTCTACCTGCAAAGTTTTCCGTGTCAAGTTTAATTATTTTTGAAGTGGCTCGGTTTGAACTTTAGATTTTAATTTTAAGATTGCCGAGAAAGTTCGAATTTTGAATTTTAAATCTATCATGTAAATGGATAATTATTTTTTTAAAGCGTGTAAACGGGTTCCTTTTCCACTATACATTTTTCAGACAGCTTTTCCAAATTACATTTTAATGACCGCTTGACATTTGATTTAGCTTGTCTAACATGGACTGATACATATCAAAGCAATAGTATTTGTAACATTTTAAACGATGTTTTAAAACATATTAATTTGTAACAAAAGTAAAATAATAACTTTGTTTACAACCACAGATTTAATTTTATTTTTTATGACCGACCAGTTTTGCCTGGGCTTGAGCATCATCAGGGTACAAAATTAAACTAAACAAAAAATACAAAGTGTGCGGTTATATATACACACATAAGGAGAATAAAATATAAAATCAAATATTAAACTGTAAGAAAACAATAGAATAACATTTAAATTATAACAAAGGAACAGAGAGGAAGAGACAGTTAATATGAAATGAAAGAGGCAAAACGTTAACTGAGAACGTGATTAAAGAATAATGATAAATTTTATGAGCTTACGTGTAATATACCTAATATCAAACTACTGGACAAATTTGACTGATTATTAATCATATGACTATTGATTTTAATTTGAATGGCTTTCTTTGTTTCAAGAGCTTCTTAAATATTTAAACTGTTGCCATGACCATTGTTTTTGGAGAATATGAGCACCGGCGCTTTTATTCAAGATATGATCTTTTTCAATAAAAGAATAGGTGAATTCTTAAAAACCGTGATTATTTAACTAAGATGTTCTTTGATTCTAATATTGACATTACGGGTTGTTTTACCATAAAAAATTAAAAATAAAATCTGTGGTCTTTTATAAAGTTATTATTTCATTTTTATTAAACATGTCAAACAAAAATGTGATTGTTTTCTACGAAAATATGTCCCTTTGTTATAAACCACTTTAATTTAATAGAAACGTTTAGTGGCTTATAACTTCGTTTGAATTTATTGTAATTATGGAAAGCCCTGAGTGGATGCTTTTTATGTTTATGGAATGGTATTTCATTAATGTAAGTGGTTGGCTTTATTAAAAACGTTCGGAACTTTAGATGTTTCGCGATGTGCTTTTGCTTTACGTAAACTTTTCCAATAAGCCATGCTAAGTTTCCTTCTTCCCAATTTGCACTTTCGCGTTGTACGGAATGGGTGAAACCGACAAAATACTTGGGAACTAGACTCAAAAACCTTATTTTGTGGTTTGTACCTCTCCGGCAATTGGTCGGTAATCTATTTGAAAGTTTCTAAAGATTGCACTCAAAACTTCACACAATTTGATCCAGCTGCAAGCGCGTTGCAACAAAACTCATTAGAAACACGTGCAGCATCAAAGCTTGCGCTCACTCTAACGACTGGCACGTGGCCAAAATAACGGTCGATTAACTTGCGTGATCTTACGATTCAACCACAGATTGCACCCTAAATCTTCGATCACATCAGGATGCTGAAAAAAATGCGTCATTATCAATAACACGATAGAAAATGTTAAAAAACGAAAAAATGCAGCAAATCTTCCAAACTCAAAACAACAGAAAGCAATCACGATCAATTAGCAATGTGTTGATTTCTCTCGTCATTAGAGAGGCAATATTTATTTCCTTAATAGAAACTAAAAAAAATGAGAAAAAAAAGTTACAAAAATAAATATAATAAGTTTTTTTCAAATATTATTTATTGACTTCTTCACTTGTATTTTTCACGCTGAAAAATGCATGTATCTTAATTAATCATTGTGATTTCCCTATTTGTTTTGAACTTTGTTTTATTTCTAGATAACTGGGGGCAGTTTTTATTAGTCTGTGTTTGTTTTTTTTTTAAATTTTATTTAAATCAGGTTTAAAAACCAAATTAAGTTCAACTTATGAAAAGTACAATAAAATGAAAACAATTAAATATAATAATGCATATAAATACGTTAAAGTCAAATATAATGAACCCGAATTTCCAATACATAATTACCCAATGTACCTAACCATAATTTAAAAAAAGCTATACGTTTTTATGTGTAATGTTCATGGTTTTAAAGGGTTTTATAGAAAAGTGAAATTGCGTTTTTATAGTACTTGTATTATTAATTATTTTTGTGTTTAGTTAGACTGTTTGATGATGGTCTTAAACCTCGAATCAGCTTTTAATAAAAGTAAAAACTAAATAAAGCAGAACTTATTAATAATAATTATTGAATTTGATAAAATTAACTTATTAAATTTATATCGTTAATAACAAACTAGGAACATTATGTGAGGAATTAATTGTTTTGTTCAAATCATCAAAATAAGTGAATATTTATGTTAAGTGATTTTGTATTAAAAATACATATTTAAATTGTTGTTGTTTGGAAAACCACTACCGTTAAAATATGGAAATACCAAAAAATTACCGTAATTAATTTATTTTGTGAGTACGCTAGTACGTACAAACATGAGTGATACTTTTCAGATTTGCGCTCGGCGGGTGTGTTCAGAAATTATCAAATTAAGAAAAAAAAAACAAATCTAGACGAGTAATCTAATTATAATGTATTTTAGCTGACATTATTTTATATTTGAAATGGGTGGATTAAAGCAAATAATAGTTTTTCTTGAGTCAAGTTACGAGTACATCCTGTGAATTTACACTGGCGACAAGTAGTACATAATATATGCGCGTACGTGATAGTGGCTTACCCATTATAAAGCTTGTGACATTAATCAACTATAAAAATGCCATAAATAAATATCTTATAAAATATTGTACATTTTATTTTTAGAAATAATATCTTGCTCATATTCACTATGTAATAAGGTCAATGGGCACAGACTGCGCAATAGACTAAGGGCCGGTTGTTTGACCGACCGTCACATTTAGACAATCAGCGCCATTTTGAATATTTTCATCTTAGAAGGGTCCGGTGACACGCCGACTTTGTGACCCATCTGCGTTTGCTTAGTTTTTGATGACTATTATGCTTGACGGCTGATCAAACAACATAACATAATATTTGATTAACGGCTTTCAAGGCTGGTATCTATTGGTTCCTTTAGCGAGTTTCAGGGATACCCAAATCCCTATGTCTCACGACCTGAAGTTAAGTTAACTGGGGGATGGTTTTTTTCTACCCGATGTGCGGGCTGCCTATGGAAACTTGTAGGGCTTGAATACTATGATTTTTTGTATTTTGAAATATATTTTTTTTTTAACTGGAGATGTTTACGATTTGAAAGTTTGTTTAAATTTTGTTATACTATATTTTTTGTATATATGGTTGCACTTAATGATCTTTTATTAGAGCCCGCACATCAAGGGGGGAATGTTATGGATACTTAAATATATTTATTTAAAAATATAATAATATTATTTATTGAATATATATATTTCTTACAGTTTTTAACAAAAAATTGTCTTTACTGGGGTATCCCGTTATAAGGCCACATTTTACATGGTGTTTGTTATAATATTAACATCAATTTAGTTGTTACAAGTAACAAAAAACGAGTTTTGAACAGTGTAATATATTAACATCAACTGAGAGGCCCAAAAAATACTTCACCTGGAACATGTACACAAAATAGAAAACTAATATTAACAATAAAAAATTAAGACATATTTTATAATAATTTCACCGTGAGAATTCATTCACAAAATACATTACTACAAAATCATTACAAACCAAACGTTGAAGAATAATGGTAGATTCACACCAACGTCCGGATCCGCTCAGTGACGATATTGTTCCGCATGAGAGCTTATTGATGTGGTATGAACATTAATCAAGGAGTATGTGTCAAGACAAAGTTGTGTGGCAGTATATCCTTCTGTCCACCCTTGTGATATTTGACTACTTAGTTAGTTAAATAATTATTTTGAATTGTAAAAATACTTACATCGCAGATTTTTTTTTAAAACCATTTTTTTTCACTAAATAATATATTTAATAATTAAAAATTGATAAAAATAATATTTAGTGATAAAAAAATGGTTGTAAAAAAAAAATCTGCGATGTAAGTATTTTTACAATTCAAAATAATTATTTACCTAACTAAGTAGTTAAATATCACAAGGGTGGGCAGAATGATATACTGCCACACAACTTTATCTTGGCACATACTCCTTGATTGATATTCATACCATATCAATAAGCTCTCATGCGGAACAATATCGTCACTGAGCGGATCCGGACGTTGGTGTGAATCAGCCTTATAACACACATTGTAATTAATATACATTTTTTGGTCATGGAACTGTATAGTCGTAAGCGATACTTTCGCCAGATAACACGATTTATAATAATACAATGTACCTAGATATATTTAAGGAAAATCTAATAAAATTTCTAAAAGCACGACAGAAAACAACTGCGCTCCGTCTACATTTAGAACGTTGTCATTGAGTAGGAACTTGCATTACTTTCTTGCGCGATGCTATCATCTAAATTTGTCTCTTTCACAAAAGAAGCATATAGTAACGTGTATCGGTGGCAAACGCAATTTTTTTGCATTGGTTACTCGATGTTTCCGATGCAGTTTCTAAAAGTGCAGTAATACTAGCGTGCGATTGCGTCGTTACAGAAGTTTGAGGAAGGCTAACGCTGTATAAGCAAATTAAATTAGAATATTCAATGTGTTTCTGATACAAAGTTAACGAGTTTCCGGAATATAAACCTTGCCCGGGTCAAGGGTTTGGCCTTAGGTTAAACTCGAATCAATAATATTACTAAACCAGCCCAATTAGGCACTTGAATATGCATATCGTATTCAGGCATTTTTACTAGTAGGTACCTAAAATAACCTTAGACAAACCTATTGAACCATCGATCAATTAAATAATAAGCCTTACCCGTCATACCGTAGATGGTATGGTGGTTTGTTACTATTTTTAGAATATGTATTTTTTAAGAAATGGTAACTATTCACTATTTTAGGAAAAACAAATGGTTAAACCTGTAATTTCAATCTCATGAAAAAAATTCTTAGAGTTGGGACTCCAACCCAGATCATTTCCTTTGCACACCAACTCCTAGCCCTGCTAAGCCCTATACAAGCGTTTTCGAAATATTGATGATATAAAATGTTATGCTCAAATAAATTAACCTGAATGACTAATTAACTAGTGGTTACCCGTGAAAACTCACGGGAAGTAACTTGACTCGCCACGAAAAAAATCAAACATATAATAAGAGTAGGGATTTGAAAAGGTTTATTTTTAAACTTAATAATTTCAATTAACACTAGTTCCAAGTTTCATAAGTTGACACTCGAACAGTCGTACGTACTCAAAAAGGAAATTATTTACAGTTAATTGGGGATATTCGTAGCTACATTGAACCAGTGGGCGCGAATTTGTGAGGCTGAAGAAAATTGGGCTGATGGTGAAGAGAAGGAAGAAATGAAGGTTTGGTTGGTAACTAGATCCTCAAGTCTAATCACTAAGTATAGCTAAAGCCATTTCAAGCCACGATTCGATTCTGATTAGTGGGATTTCACGTTAATGGACTTCAATCCGTGGCTATTGAAGCAAACTGCTTTTTAATGGTCTTTTCGAAATGGTTTCATCCAATCTTCTTGCATGCTTTCAGAAAATAAACACAAAATTCATTCCCCGTTTTCACATCTGCAGTAATAATTCAAACCATATTGCAATCATTTTTCTTTGTAATCGAACTAAAATCAAACACATAAAGGTGCTCCATAAAAATGTGTTTTGGTCCGTATTTTAAAAATATTTTTCCAACTGAAAGTACTTATTTAATCATTTGTTCATGTATGCTATAAATGCTACAAGATTGATATGTTTTACGTAAATTTGCATAATTTAAAAAACACCTAAATGATTTATTTATTGGTCACTAATGTATGGGAAATATTAATTTATTTTTGTATGCTATCTATATTTGAAAACGTTTCACTTTTTACCATTTTTACTGTATTATTTTATGTGTATCTTTTTTGTTATTAATCTCTTTTCTCGTGCACTTACATTATGTTTATTTAATATGTAAAAGCCCATTAAAGCGTTAATTTTGTACCTACGTCAAGAAAACATTAAGTCCAAAAGTAGGCATTTAGCGCATGTTTAAACATTTTGTTGTTTTCATTGATCAGTATTTTGGCAATCGCCCACGATCCGTGGTTATGACGTCGGTCAACTAATTATTATTGTAATTATTGGAGGTGGTCAGACATTAAATTTCACAATATTTTCAATGAGTAGGTAAGTCAATGTGTTTTAAATATGATCATGTATTTTCGTACAACGACCTATCTATTGTAATTTGTTTCACAAAAAAATTCCAGGTTACAAATAATCTAAAGATTTTTTAACTACTACTTCTTCCATCATTATAAGCCGAAATACGTTCTTGTGCAATGATGGAGGACTTAGCTAGCGAGTGTTCGAACCCGCTACGTCTGGGTGGGAGCCCAAAGTATTGGTTCATTTGGCTACCTACCAGCTTGATCATAATATATTTGCAGGGGGCTATAAGAGGGAAAAAAAGCTGTTTCTACGTATTCGTTTTTTTCGTCAAGATTTTTTAATATGGGTTCCTTCAAACTATATTATTTTGCTTTTATAGTGTAAAGCGATACAAATGGTTTCAAATAAAGTTACTTTAATAACCATGTTATAAATTTGTTTAATTTTAGAAATTTTTATACATTGATGTTTTTTTTCCTTATTGCTTTGCATATAGATTACAATTCCAACTTTTGTTTTACATAGTTTTATTTAGTAATTATCTGTATTATTGTTAATTATATTATTATTATTATTAATGGGAAGGCCTACCTTAGAAAAGTTATGCATGAATCATTACTCTCAAGGTTTTTGTTATCATCAAATTTGTAAAGCTAGAAAATGTTCCGATTATTTCAATAGTATCGGTCGCGCTATTACAGTTGACCTTAACAATCTAACCTAAAGATTGTGTGTATTGGTGCATGTATTTACGAAACATCACTGAAAAGCAGCCGTTGGTTCTGATTACACATACTTATTAGTATTAGGCAGAAAAGGACAAGTATATATCGTTCCCGGAAAGGCAAAAGGGCTGAAGGGCCATTTTGAGAAGCTTACACTTAATTTTTTTTTACAATAAAATTCATAAGTCTTCGGCACCTGGTTGGATTTTGAAAAAAAAAAGTTATTTCGGGTCACTCAATGCTCTCACTGAGCTACCCGAAGCGACAAAAAAGGGACATCCATGCCACTTCGCCACCATGTAAATTTCTCAATATTTTCAATGCAATGTAATACGTTAGCCGGTAAAAAGTGCATGTATTTTGTATTCTGTAAACAAATAATATAAAAATAGCACACAGCGCCATAATAACTTGAACGTGTTTGTACATGCAGTGAAATACAACTTGCGTAATCGGTCACATCCCGCGGAGTAAACGGTTGTCCTAAACCGGATTGCACCGGTTTGGGCTCCTTACGTTCATGAGTTACTGCATGAGTAACTGCGAAATTTATTTCATTTTCAGGGCGACTTATCCAATCTGAACCGATTCCATACGGTGGGCTACATGCTGTACAGTGGATTAGGAATAAACCGAAGCGTTCAACTTATGCTCAACGTTTGGTAAAATTTATAAATATGTACGAATTTTTACCAACTTCCCAACCTTCTGTTAAAACGCCCTTGAGGTGATTTTCTTTCGCGAAAACGGCGTTATAAAAAATAGCCAATCATTGTTAATATTTCTCTTTTTATTTCTCTCCTAATTTCTACAGCCTACAGCCTCACAACATTCTAAAAAAATAGGGATCCCATAAACCCTTCAAATTTTTTTACTAGTTGTTTTTATTATTATGTTTAATTTTTATTTCATTCAATTTTTTTTTATGTTATATTTTTTATTTATTGCATAATATGTTTTACAACTCTTACATTTGTTTTATGAATTTTGTATTTTTGGTTGTATTATTTTTAATTATGGAATGTATTGCATTGCACCATACCTGCATACCTTTTGGAATAAAATTATTATTGTTATTTATTTATACTGGACAAGAGGCACAACTATCCGGAGTCAATGAGACTATGACATATACAATTATAGGTAGGTCTTGAGCCTGAATAGAGTGATGAGTGGAAGGAAATGGGATAGTGGAAGGTTTGAAAAGTACCTGACCATTTTAATCTGGTCAATAAACACGGCTAAAGCCATGTTAAGCTACGTTTCTATTCTGACAGGTGGACTGCAAGGCGATACAAAGGTTGTTTCAAACTATTGTAACATCTGATGACCATTACATCTAGGTCCGATTCAATTTTTGATCAAATTGTGTTGAAGCATGCCAACATGACCGTAATGCTTAACAACTGAACAGAATTTCGTCAAAAGCTGAAGCGGGTCGAGAATCGGTGTATTTGCGCCTCGTAGCTGCAAGAAATGGTTTTGCATGCTTCATTGTAGTAATATTATATTCAAATATGACAAGAGTTTGAAATAACCCAACCTAAGAGTGTCTACGACTCCGTGATTTCAGAATGTCAGGTCAAGAACAAAAAAATCATAGTTGCGCAAAATGTTTTGTTTTGCAAAATCATAATATTCACGTGATTTCGTTTTGGAGTCAAGATATTCTTGTCACGTGGTGGAAAGTATTTTTAATTCATTCCTGCCTCGAACTCTGTGTGGGAAGACCCATCATGACGAAGCCTCATTAGAGTTTTAATTTAAACTTAGACTTTGTTGTCTTGACTCGAGTGGTCAAGGCACTACCTGGGCTTGAAAGTTACAGCTTTAACTACCACCGCAGTAAAAAAATATGCATTGAAAAAAAAAATGCTTACAATTTTATGAATTTTGAGAAGGCACAAGTGATTAGTTTATATCAACAAATATTTTTAAAGGCAATCTAAAGAAAAATATGTAATTTTAACTGGAATTTGTGTTAGGTGGAACACCATACCTAATATGCATTATTTGAATAAACACATAATAGGTTTCACCCCGAGACTTTTTTTTAACGAAAATCACATAAGATTTTAATATTAATCATAATGTTTTTTAGAAAAAGATTTTTTTTCGTAGAAAGCAATCACTTTGTGGTTTGACGTATTTAAAGAAATGAAAAAAAAATATATAAAAGACCACGGATATTATTTGATTTTTTATGACTGAGCGAAAAAAAAATTGTTGTAATTTAAATGTTATTCTATTTTTTTTCTCATTGTTCTGTTATTTTATTTTATATTTTTTTCTCCCTCTGTATGTATATAATATATAACCGCACACTTTGCATTTGTATGCTTAGGCTAAGCGAAACCCGTCAGTCATAAAAATTTTAATAATATCCATGGTTTTATAGAAGGTTTTTTTTTTTAATATTTTATTTTAATTTTAATTTTATTAAATTCGCCCCATAGGCTTGTACATAATTGTACAATAGATAGTATATAATTATAGTTACACAGAAATTACACGGAGTAAACGATTAACGTTAAACGTTTTTAGTGATATTACAATAGAATAAATTCGCATTATTATTTTTTGGATGAGATACTATTATAGCCTTCTTGTAACTAGTTTCAGTGCTGTTGAATACATCTACTATTTCTGCAAAGGAAAATACCCAATGCATGCAATCTAGTTACAAGCGAATATCTAAATCATTTTTAGTCCTGATACTATTGTACTCGTAAAAATAATTTTATATGGAATCAATGATAAGTTATTTATAAAAACACTTATTAAGTTTATTATTATTACTAACCTTTGATGATGGTTAAAACATTCAACAAATAACGTTAAAAGACGTAAGTACCTGACAGACCTCGGTAAATGATTCCTACGCTTATTTGAAATAAAAAAAAAATAAAGATGCCGTTTTTTTCTAAGACGACATTTTTTTGTATATTTGTATTTTTTTTTCATGGTTTTGATTAGAATTTTGGCTAAAACGGTACAAACCACTTGATACCCAATGTCTGTCAAATTCGGCGCAGTTTCTGTGGGCTGCTCCGCAAAGTCGCTGGAAGTTTGTGTGAAGGGGCCTAATTGGACGTAGTTATGCAGAAAGCGTCCAATCCGCAATTTGCCAAAATCGAATTTTACCTGTTTTCCTATAAATAAACCCAAGATTTATATTTCCTGAAAACATCCAACCTCCAAAGGCAATAGATTTTTGGAAATTATTTTTTTACTAACGCACATTGCAGAGACTTAGATTTAAGTTTAAAAACTTTATAAAATGTAGGATAACAAAAGAATTACATTTTTTTAAAACGCATAGATTTACTATAAACAGCCTATTTACAATAATGCTGAAGAAGAAAAAAACATTGACATTCACTTTACAAATACAGATTATGCATATTAATGGTTTTTTAACGTAATTTTTTCAAACGCCTTTTTCTCATGTATGGCAGTGAGGCATGGAACTGGCAGAGGAAGGATGAAAATAGACTGAATGCTGTGGAAATGAGATCCCTGAGACGGATGTGCGGTAAAACCATGTATGAAAGTATTAAAATTGTGGATATCACGAAAGAATGCTAGGCTAATGTGAGCGTAATGAATAGGATCAAGAAAGGGACGCTTAGATGGTTTGGGCACGAAGAGCAAATGAACAAAGAACGGAGTGCGAAAAGAATATATGATGCGAAAGGAATAGAAGAAGAAGTCAAGGACGCCCGAGACATGGCACGATTAAGTAAATCAAATACTTGAATCGGGTCATGTGAAGAGTCAGAATAACAGAAGAGTATGTATGAGACGATGTATGAATGTGAATGAAGCAAGGAGTGTGTGCCAAGACAGAGTTATATGGCGTTCCGTCCTCTCTGCCTACCCTTGCGGGGAAACGGTGTGATGGTTAGTTAGTTAGCCTTTTTCTCAGTTTCATCTTTTTGGGGTTGGATGCTATCTGCATAACTACGTCCAATTTATTTATAGATCCCGCACCGTAATTGCTAAGGACGGTTTGTTAATCGGCTGCTAGTGGCGTTATTCAATATTATTTTCTATTTTTTACGTACCCCTTAATTCTCGTTTCTGAAGTGAATATATCTTTAGAGTACATAGAGTGGTACCTATCCAAGGCAGTGTAGTCAGTTTTTGATGATTTTTGCCGGATTCGGCATACCTAGGCGTAGCTAGGACTAGGGCTAGGGTATGTATACATCTTTTCATAGTACATGTCGACATAATGTTTTTATTTATTCGCATGACCACTTTTTCACAGCATTGTTATCAACAAAAATGTAGCATTTTACCTAAAAGACCGTTTAGTTGTGCCCAGTTGAGTCGCGTTAAAAAATCATGTGGACGGAGTCCCCGGAGACGCGGGAGACCAAGATCATCCTTACAGTAGATAAAAGCGGTGTGTTATTTTTGTTGCCTTTTTCTCTCTCATGGTGTACGACGTGAAAATCCAGAGAAAGTGATTTATCGCAAGTTTGTATAGGTTGGGTAAAAATAATTAGCTCTCTCTCTATACATTGTTACTCCACGAATATATCTCATTGTAAGAGATCCAAGTCATTATGGAGGTAAAGAGACCACGTAGAATAGGTTGATGAACGGGCATAGGCCCGACGTAAAAACCCAGAGAAAGTGATTTATCGCAAATTTGTATAGGTTGGGTAGAAATAATTAGCTCTCTCTCTATACATTGTTACTCCACGAATATATCTCATTGTAAGAGCTCCAAGTCATTATGGAGGTAAAGAGACCACGTAGAATAGGTTGATGAACGGGCATGGGCACGAAGTAAAAACCCAGAGAAAGTGATTTATCGCAAATTTGTATAGGTTGGGTAGAAATAATTAGCTCTCTCTCTATAGATTGTTACTCCACGAATATATCTCATTGTAAGAGATCCAAGTCATTATGGAGGTAAAGAGACCACGTAGAATAGGTTGATGAACGGGCATAGGCACGACGTAAAACCCAGAGAAAGTGATTTATCGCAAATTTGTATAGGTTGGGTAGAAATAATTAGCTCTCTATAGATTGTTACTCCACGAATATATCTCATTGTAAGAGATCCAAGTCATTATGGAGGTAAAGAGACCACGTAGAATAGGTTGATGAACGGGCATAGGCACGACGTAAAAACCCAGAGAAAGTGATTTATCGCAAATTTGTATAGGTTGGGTAGAAATAATTAGCTCTCTCTCTATAGATTGTTACTCCACGAATATATCTCATTGTAAGAGATCCAAGTCATTATGGAGGTAAAGAGACCACGTAGAATAGGTTGATGAGCGTAGGCACATATTCACGTAAATATCCGGTTAAGTGAGTTAGTTTATAAAACAAGTCATGTCTCAGACAGTGACGAGTGTTGCTTGAATCTGTCACGTAACACAATTACGTGAGCTTATTACGCGTGAAATTTGGCGAAGATGGATAAATCAAATTAACGATAATTAATTATTGCCTCAAATGTAGCTTTTAGGTACGTGATAGATGATTCGTTCGTACCACAAACTTAAAAATACACATAAATAATAAAGCGTTTTATCTTATTTTTTATTTCAACATTGTACAAGCAGGGGCGGCTCATGACTTTTTAGTGTACTAGAGTGCTAAGATTGAAAGAAAACGTCATTATTGATGGTGTTGTACCCGAAAATGATTTTTCCTTTTTTTCAAATTTCATTTTTTGTACGAAGATTTTTCAGCAAGCCATGCAGTGCACCACCAAAACTGAAAAATCCAAAAAATTTAAATTTTGAACAACAAAAAAAAAACATTCTCGATTATAACAACATCAATAATGTCGTATTTTTCTATCTTATCACTCTACCACACTCAAAAGTTACGAGCCGCCACTGTGTACAAGAGTCCTAACTGCCCGAAATCAGTAGAATAATCGCATCCATATTTGGGTTAAATTGTGAGATTAAAAGGAGCAGGGAGGGGAAGTACCTGGCTCTTCAGATCTAGTTACCAAACTTAGCTAGTGCAAATTCAGTCGTTTCGGTAGATATTATTTTATTTCCTTCTAGATATAATACAGACATTTTTCTTCCCCTTTTCTGTTGTACAATATATGATAAAGTGCCCTTGAGGTAATTTTCCCCTGAAAACGGCGCTATAAAAGTAATCCATTTATTATTATTATGATTTAATCGAAGAAAAGGCTTGGTACACACGTCAAGGTTCTTCTACTGCGGCCAAAAATCTGAAATACAACTGTTGTATTCGAAGTTGCGATGAAATACTGAATGTGTTTTCAACTTCAGATGATTTTAGAAAATAATGGACTATAAACGATAAACTATAAAACTTAATGGAAGTGTCTAATTATGGACGTGGATCGAATTGTGGAATGAAGGAAACATGGGAAACCATTCACTCACCGATTCAGTTGCAGTTCTTGACTCTTCTAGCACAATTTACCTAAAGAAACAATTCACAAAACACCACACTTAATTTAGTCGTCTAATTCATGAAACACCACATTTATTTAATATTTTTAGAAGATCAAACATAATACCAACGACCTAGGGAAACGAACGAGCAACCACGTTTTTTTTCACACAAAAAATCTTCTGTTCGATTGTAAGCTATTTCGAATGGTTGCCGTTTTATTTAAAACAGAGACATAGTTAAATGGTTGGATAGGTGAATATTTTTATGAAAAACGTAAAGGTAAGAACCTAAAAAATTATCATTTTGAAATCCACCAACAACTCTGCCACCCTAACATTAATTTATATTTTTTACATTTCTATGTTCTGATTTATATTCGCTTATTACATGAAAACGAACATCATAGCCGGCCTCCATGGTCGAGTGGTAAGACGCTCGACTACGAATCCAAAGGTCGCGGGTTCAAACCCGGCGTGCGCCAATTCCTTTTATTTAATTAATATGTGTCATAACACATTTAATTCATGTAAAAATAATAAAAAAGTGTATTTGCGGCACGTTCCAGAGTGGTAGATACTCTAAGTATCGCCCTGGTGAAAGACCACCATTAAGAATCGAAACGTTGCTTGAAATGGCTTTAGCCGTGTTTGGTAACCATATCTGAATAGCCAGGTACTTCCCAACCTTCCCCTTCCAAATCTCCTTCCCCTCCCCACTACCTTCAGCCTCACAACATATCCTATTTGGGAATGCCATAGTCTCACTGGCTCTAGACGGTTGGGAGCAGTTGAGACTCTTGTGTGGTATTCACGTAAAAAAAAATAAAAAAAATAGCCGACTAAATTGGTATATTGAATATTACGATGATGTTATTAGAATTTCACCTTCAGTAAGAAGGGCCGAAAAACAAGGCGTATCACATAAGACATTACAAACAAATAGTTTAAATTAAAGTAAATATAAAGATGAAGTTAGGAGTGTGTTACGGGGTAGAAGTGTATAACATTCCATCCGTAAGTTATTTACAAAGGTTCAGAAATAACTTATAACGCCAAACTAAATTCGTAAATATTTTAATTCGAAGTTTTTTCGTAAGGTCTACTTAGAAATAACTGACTCGACCCGCTCCGCAGCGATTCACGAACAAGACAAAATAAATATAAGTTAAGGCATCTAAGGCAATAAACACGGCGGTATTACTTAGCTAAACCTACGGCAAAGAAAGATACACTGGAAACTTCCCCCAATGTCATGTTGAATTTATAAACTTCATGGTAATCCGAGCCTCGTAGCAGCTTCATGGTAAGTTACTTCAAGAAAAAGGTTTTTTTCAAAACAAAACCATGTGTGTGAACTTAGATTTTTCGCCGCCTATCGTCTGTGAATAACGTTATTTGGCTTTTTGTGATACCGGTCTACGGAAAAAGAAAAACGTCTATTAAAATGAGTTAAGGAAAATAAATTTATTTACCACGTAAAATATACGTTTTTTTGTAATTCTCATCTTTTAGTTTTTGTTCTCGTCTCATATTATTATTTACATTTCCATTAAGATAAAAAATAACTTCGCAATAATATTTAATGATAATATGACTAATTTCCAAGCCGTTTTTGTGAGAATGTGAATCATCCAGATTTTTTTTTACACCTAATGATGATTATCTGCGTGGTGTTTAATACTTCATTGATTTTCGAAGAGTTTGTTTACAAAGTCAAACCGGGTTAGATAACTACCCACGGGCCTAGACCTCTTTCCCAACCAGACCGTGACTTAACCGCTGTCGATAGCTTTCCCAATCATATTTCAATGCCATCACCAAGAATACGATTATCAAGTGTTTTATGTCCATTCGTACATTTTTTAACAAAAACGACGGAGCTGATCATGCAAAGAATGAGATTTTAAAAAGATCGTCTTCTCGTATTATTAATTTTAAAACACCACGCTGCATCCCAAGCTGCGATAAACACCGAATGTTTTTTCAGCTTCGGATAACTTTATAATATTAAACTGCAAAAAACGATAAACTAATACTGCTTGATGGAAGTTAGATTTTACATGTGGGTAAAATAAGGATTCAATCCAATTTACTCACCGATGAAGTAGATGTTTCAGAATTCGAGCAACAACACAACCGAAGGTGAAGACGACGACGAAGAAAGATGAGAGAGACTTTTTTGCAATGTTGTTGAATAATAAACCGAATGGCAAATTGGCAGGATAGGTAGGAACTGGATGATAAACAAAAAGGTGAGAACCTAACAAGTTAACCTATTTGAAATCCAACACACCATTTGCTTCCGACTGTCCGGAGCCAGTGGGACTAGGGCATCTCCGGGGAAGAGGAAGGTGGATAAGTACCTGACTATTCAGATCTAGTCACTAAACACGGCTAAAGCCATTTCAAGCAGAGGCGTGCACTCAACAAACTGCCGTACTCGCATAAAAAAATGTACAATATTGGATTGAATTATTTAAAATTATTGCAAAAATAAATCTACACTTTTAAAAATACGCGCGAAATTTAGCTAATCGCACCGCCGCAAGCGCCCCACCGACTTTAACGTGTCAAAAGCAGTAACTACATACGCCGCCAACGACATAGTACATTATTGAATGTTCACTAGACTACACAAAATAATGTACGCTGTGAGCTGTTGCCCGTTTGAGTGACGTGTTACTATCTTCATTAGTGTCTAGGGCAGTGCTTTCACAGAAAAAATCCAATAGCAATCAGTGATATTTGTCGGTACCTATCTCTATTATCAATTAATCACCTGTTCCTACTGCCTACCCCGATCAAAAACTTTGTGCAATCCACCGATTTCAACCAACTGTTGAGACAATAAGAGGTTGTCAGTCGCCTGTCAGCTGATTGGTTACACTTTTTTTGCCGTTGCAATGTGATAAATATGTTAACACATTTTCGATTCTGAATCTATTCAGATTTGAAACGTTGCATAGAATTGTTGCGTAGCTATGAATCATTTAAACAACAAGGTATTTCCCAACGTTCGTCTTCCCTTTCCCCTCACTCACTTCCTTCAGTCGAACCATACATCTATTAAAAATGGGGGATTCCTCTCTTATGCGGTAGCACGTAAAAAACGCCATATAAAACCTATTTTATTCACTAACTTTTTTTTTTAAATTTCAATTAAATGGTTGATAGTTCATGTTAAAAAACTGTACGACCCTGAATTTAAGATCGAAATATTGTTACAGTCAATTAGATTTTATTAAAATAAGAGTTTTGGTTGTTAAATTTGAGTTTCATCATATATTATATATTAAGTGGATGATATATATAATTAAATAGTGTAGCCATGGTTAAAGATGACCTCCGTGGTCGAGTGGTTAATATCCTCGACTACGAATGTTGCAGGATCAAATCGTTGCGTGTTCAATAAATTTTATTGAATTGATATGTGTTATTTCACATTTAATTTTTATAAAAAGTATGTAGTATATTTGCGGCACGTTTGATAGTGGTAGATACTTTCAGTATCGCCCTGGTGAAAGACCATCATTTCAGAAATAAACGTTGCTTGTTTTTGATTGTTTTAGCGTTGAGATTGTTTTAGCCGTGTTTGGTGATCAGATCTGAATAGCCATGTCCCTACCTTCTTTTTTCCCCTTTCCCTCCTCCCTACCTTCAGCCTCACAACATTAATTAGGTATGCCATAGTCTAACTGGCTCCGAATATTTGAGAGTAGTTGGGACCCTTGTGCGGTATTCACAAAAAAGACAAGTAACAATGAGGTTTACTGAGAATGTATTAACTATTACCTGTAGTTATATCATGTTTTATGGTGCATTCAAGATAATGGTAAATCAATAGATTAAAGTTAAGCAAACAAATTAAAACGTTCCGCCATAATTTTCTTTTTTCATAATGATGAAAGAATTCATTTTATCAAAATTTTCAGTTCAAAGAATTATTTTTAACTTGATTTTTATTTATAAAATTACCAATGGTATTATAGACAGCCTTAATTTACTGAACTATATTTCCATTCACATAATAATGGGACGTGCTCGATTCAAAATACTATTTAGCTGTAACAATAAAATCAGGACTGAGTCTTTCAGATACTCGCTTGTACCTAGATTGTATGTAGTTGGTTATACAAACGCAGAGGTGGCTGATGTATTTAACTGCACGGAATGTAGGTACAACATGGCTATAATATCATATATCTTTAATCAATATTAATTCAATCTAATCAAACACATTACTTTACTACTTTACAACATTTTTTTTTTGCAAATGATTTCAATTTTTTCACTGTTTAGTGTAAATGTTTATATGTAAAAGCCTACTCGGGCGTATGCAATAAGTAATTTAACTATATGGTTTGATTTTGAGGCCTGCGTTGACCATATCAAAATCCAATTGACTTTATTTAGGTATCTTATCGTTATTACCCTTTTACCTGGGAAACTGCAGGTTTCGAAAAGCTAGTAAAATCTATAACTTTAGGGGCTTTCAGGGAAGGAAGGAAAATAAAAAATAATTTCCACTGAATATGGAGATTTTACGAGGGATGAAAATTCGTAGCGGATATAAGAATATGCGGGGAAAGTACTTTTCTGTAAATATGTCGTTTGCTATTACTTTTATGTTCGAACCGTTGTTCAGGGGTACAGACATAACGGTTAACGAGCCCACATTAAAACGATACATTTAAAAAAAAAGTTTTAAGGTAATTTTAAATACAGAAAATGAAAAAACATACCTGAGATTTTTTTTTCTTACACGAGAAATAACTTTACCTTATTAAAAATAACTGGATATAATCTGAACTTTACCTATTCCTAAAAAAAAGTGAAATTGTTTCCTGTGCAATGATGGATGACTTAGTTTGCAATGGATTGAAACTGAAAATCGAAAAAAAAAACAACCGCACACCGTGCAAACCCTGAGGGTAATGATATTTTTACGTAGACTTGATATTACTAAATTGGGAAAAATCATGTTTGATTTGTTCATTTATTTTGTGTTCAGTGTTTCATCAGAGGTTCTTTATCGTCAGTACACTTTCCTCAGCCTGTGGAAACCCGTATCAGTTGGTTATGTTTTCAAGTCGCAAGAAGTGCGATTTATTTTTCTTTACCAGGTGTTCATCAAATTTTCCTTGGATTATCAGTGGTGAATCATGTCACCTCTTGTATTGCAACCAAATTAATGATTTGAATATATAAATTAAATAGGATCAAGAAAGGGACGTTTCGATGGTTTGGGCATGTAGAGCGAATGAACGAAGAAAGGAGTGTGAAAAAAATCTATGATGCAAAAGTCAATGGAAAAAGAAGTCGAGGACGCCCGAGAAAGACATGGCACGATCAAGTAAATCAAATACTTGAATCGGGTCATGTGAAGAGTCAGAATAACAGAAGAGTATATATGAGACGATGTACGAATGTGAATGAAGCAAGGAGTGTGTGCCAAGAGAGAGTTATATGGTGGTCCGTCCTCTCTGCCTACCCCTGTGGAAAAACGTCGTGATGGTTAGTTGGTTAGTTAATTTTATCGATTGCAAAAGGTTGTCAATTCCCGACGAAGTCCCTTCAGTATCGCTAAAATTGGATCCTCTCCTTATTGTATGGATGAGTCGATATTTGAGAGCACATGGTAACATTGTATAGGAAAATAGTTTTTCGTTCAAACGTGAACGTCTTTTGAACGTAAATATGGCGAAATTCAAATCTTAAGGGCTGTATTAAAAGGGATTTTCTTCTTTCTATGAAACCCGTATTAGATTTTTTAAGTCATCTATTATTAGTAACAAAAATATTCGTAAAAACTCTTTTTCTTTATCATCTCCACACAGGTGTTTTTTCTTTGGGTGATACATTGTAGAGGATATTTATAATGATTAAAAATAATGAACCAGGTCTTGAGAAGACATATATTTCATTCACTAGCTTACATACAATATGTTGAATGCGAAAAGACAGTGGCAACACGTGTAAGAAATGAACTGTTAAAAGTTTTTATTAGGAAAAAAATCAGTGTCGACCAAAACGACATTTCCCATTTTACTTTACCATTGAATTCGTTCGTAAAAGTCTGTGGAGAATTTCCTGTTACACCCTGTATAAATGCAATAATTGAGAAACTTATATGCAGATTTGTGACTAATAATACCAGTAGTCCAAAATTAGGTACACTTCCCGTAAACTAATAAAATTTCTCATTATTCTTTTATCGCCTTCTCAGTTGACATTTTGCCCATTTCATTTAATATTATATGTCTTTATCTCTCTGTTCCTTTTTATAATTTAAATGTTTTCTTTTGTTTTCTGTCTATTCTCTTATTTTATTTTATAAAGTGTTCTCTCTATAATAATAATAATAATAATAATAATTTCTTTAAATAAAAAATATTTTTGTTTTAAGCCACTTTATGTATACACATATAACAATTCGACCGGTTTCGGTTAAACTTAACCTTCTTCAGGAACGTATATAAATAAACTTAGTTTATATATATACGAAACGAACGTATATATATAAACTTAGTTTATATATATACGTAACGAACGTATATATATAAACTTAGTTTATATATATACGTTCCTGAAGAAGGTTAAGTTTAACCGAAACCGGTCGAATTGTTATATGTGTATAAATAAAGTGGCTTAAAACAAAAATATTTTTCATTTAAATTATAATGTCAAGCTACAAAGTGATTGCTTCCTTCGATAAAATAATTTCTTTATTAAATTCCTTATACATGACAACCTTTTAAATTTAATGCATATAAGAAATAAGATTTTATTTTTACAAAATAAATACAGATTAAAGTACCATATACTCGTAAATACGCAAGAAAGAAAATCTTTTTTTTTCAGGTATTGGTGATGATCAGGTTAATGGGGAGAAACTCTTTCAAGAATCTATAGGATTTCACTTCTGAATCTCTCTTCACTAACATGAAATAAGTCGATATCGGAAGAGATTTTGTTCAGGAGCAAAATACTCTTCCCTACCGGCAGAACCATTGGCAGGTTGGTCCTACAGGCAGGAAGATAGAATAATCTATGAAGACGCTGTCTTAGATAGTCATCAAGAACATAGAGACTTACGCTCTCCAAAATAGCAGGGTGTACAATATCTATGTATGTACGAGTATATATAACCACACAGTATGTATTTTTTATTTAGTTTTTTTTTGTACCCTGATGATGCTTAGGCTAAGCGAAACCGGTCAGTCATAAAAGTTATAATAAAATCTGTGGTCTTCTTCAAAGTTATTATTTCACTTTCCTTGATAATATTTAAATTTAAAAAAAACTTGTATCAAGTACTTTTTCCAGAAAATACGAGTCGTTATCATTATTGATCAACTAAAGACACATGTTTTTGTGTGCAAGAGAGTTTTTTTAGCGAATTTTGCAAAGAGTACCATATTCAGTTTCTTTGTAAGAAATTATTCAATTAACTTCACGTAGAAGTAATGAATTTTACTTTGGTGTAGGTAACATACATGTATATCACTGATGTAGGTGTATAAGACATAATACGGTTTCTTGCGGTTCACCATAGTTAATTAAGATTGGTTTAGTGGTTCACTTATAAATTTGAACATACTCGTACTGTATACGCCCTCTCGTGTAACTTTTTAGTCAGTTTAAAGTTGTGTTATTATAAATTGATAGTAAGATTTGCGGTAGGAAGACGGTGTTTTACCCGTTTATCATATAAATAATTTGTTTGCAGACGCCTGCATAATTTCCTTGCTTTAATGTTAATCACAAGCCAGTGCTCAGTCAACTAATCGCCTTCAAATGCTATGGGGTTATACCACTGAAACATCTAAGGACAATAATAATAACACGAGGAAGTTAGATTAATGTATAATACAAGAATTATCTTTAGTAATTTGTCTAATCACTTATAACCAAAGCTGTACGGTTTAAATGCATTGTTTTTGGCTTTAGACTTTATGCTAGATTCTTATTAATGTATAATACAATTTTGTCACGTCCTTTCCAAAAAAAAAGATAAAATATTGTAATGAATGTTTTTAGTATTAAAATTCACGTATTACAGAATCAAGCCAAGCCAATTACCAATTAAACTAAAACACAATGTGTACAGTTTCAGATTTTTAATTATAATAAAATATTCTTTTTATTTTGTTCAAATGCAAGTTTTACTCGCGTTTCATTGTGGCTCGTACTTTTTACGTGTGATAAATGCTTCACCTTCTGAAGGCTTAGATCTGAATTTTTCATATTTTTTTACTATCGAAAAAATACTTTAAAAACCATCACCATTCGCATTTTACTAAAAAATCTTTCCAACCTTTATGAGATGCAAATTACTAAAATAATTTTACGACAAATCAGCACTTACGGAGTAATATCAACATTTTTTTTTGAAAATTCTTGAATTTGGTAACTCATACACTACCATCCAAAAATATTCAAATGAATACTTTATTTTTATTATAAAATAATGATTATTAATCAATTGCGTAGAAGAAGTGCTTGTGTTTATCAAACGGTTTTCCTTATAAGTCTTATGACTAAATATATGATATGATAATATTTTAATGTAAATAAACTTCCCATTTTTAATACCTCCAAAATAGAAGACGAAAAAATATGTAAATATTATTATAACTTTTTTAAAGCTGTCCAATAGCTAGTAACCAGTATTAACTGGTATCAAATTCTCGTATATTTTTCCTCGTTTTATAAAGTTGTGTACATTATTACCAAACGATGATTCACTCAAACGTGAATAAATTTGTGCAAAAACAATCAACAAAATTCCCAGGCAATTTCAAATTCAGTGTGCGAACAGTTTTCAATAATAAACAAATGTATTATTAGAGGCACGCTTTCTGGTAGAATAACTGATGATTTATTCAGGCAGATAATCTAGTGAGACAAAAAGCAAGTGATTGGTTACACGGCGATATCTTCGGGCGGTTTTCTACCTCGTCACATTTTCAAGAAATAGCGTATGATTTTAACATCTCCCATTGTTTGTAGGAACCATATTAATATGTGAATACTTATTGTAATCACACTGATCGTTGGAAATAATAATTTTCCGCACTCAGGGGCTCACATATAGGGTAAGTGGACGGAGAAAAGTGCGTCAGGAGAATATATGACACGCAAGTGAATGGAAGAGGAAGTCGGGAATGTCAGAGTAAAACGTCGTACGATCGAGTGATTTACATAGTATTTATCATATTTAATTCTGAACTGTGGTGGGTTTCCATTTTATTATTAATTTATGATAAAAAAACCTTTGAAATATATTAGGCATATTAAGACTGGTCTGAAGATACCTGTTGTAAAGCAAAACCAGTCCAGTAAAAAATAAATAAGTTGAAACAAGCTATAAAGGTTTTTAAATCATAAACTCAAATGAAATAGTTATCTACTTAAAAGTTTGTATAAGAGTAGAGTATAAATGAAATGATATTTGGTTTTTGAATATGATAGAAACGGAGAGTGTTTGCCAATACGGTGTTTTGTGGCGGCCCATCTTCTCTGCCGACCATTTCGAAACTATGGTGTGATGGTTAGCTAGTTACCCCCCACCCTTATACTTTTTCCGGTGGGTTTGCGGTTTTACTTTTTTCATGTTTTCTCTCTAATAATATTCTCTCTGATTTATCTGCCAAAATCAACAAGAAACGCTGTCATAATTGTCAGAGGTGGAGAAAAGGGGGAAAAATAAGGTTTAGAAGAACTTGAATATCTAGATATTGTCATCTTTGATCTGTGCGTCACTAAGAGAATATTCCACTATGGATATATTAACATATTGATATCTAAAACAATGTAAATATGCGAAATAACCAAATTTACAAATTGTTAAGGAGATAACGGTACTGTCGTTTGTTTAGTTTTATTCAATACGCTTTCATATGTACTCTTCCAAATGTGAAGGAAAGATTTTATCTTATCTAATAGCGTTATCCGCTTATACATGCACAATATTAATTTCAATATGTATAAGCATATAATATATGTGTAGGAATATTAATTATTGAATATGCTATGAAAGCCATACAAGATAATATTATTATCGGCACGATATTATTTCATCTTGAGAAGGAGCTTATATTTATAAGATGACGGGATGTTGGCTTTCGGAGATGATCGTATTATGCTCAGAACAGAGAAAAATACTACCAAAAATATTTCCTTTATCGTCAGCGCAACTATCACAAACTACTTTCAAAGCCAATTTCATCATGAGGAGATTTGAATCATCCATTAACCTGTTAACCGGGCGGGACGTATAAATACGTCAAACGTATACAGTATCGGGTACGGGTAGGACATATAAATACGTCCTTAAAATATATATTGTGCCCTGGAATAGGCGGGACGTATATTTTCGAGCAACAAAAGTATTAGTCATCCATACATGTCTCGACGTGAATTTAAGACACGGAGGGAATCAGTATCATTTCGCCATTGAGAGTGGTGGACGTGACTCTTATTTTATATTATTTACTTATATTTTTTTTATATTTCTAACCTTTTTATTTTATAACATATTTTTCTAGGTATCCATAAAAATGAATGAAACCGATATCAGCGATGACAAAATCAATGTAGCGGCCGCGGCAGGTAGAAAAAGGAAACGTATTATGAGTACGTCATTGGAGTCATCTGACAGTAATTCGAGCGATACTGAGGACTAATTTTGTATTTTCCTTTATGTTTTTATATTTAAATATACGAAAAAAAATGTATTTCATAGCCTTTTCATTTATTTTAAGCATAAATAAAAAATAAAAATAAAATGAAATTACGTCCTCCGGGTGTGACGTATTGACACGTCCTAGTGAAAGAGTTTGCGCCCGTTGTATGTTGCGTAATTCAAAACGGAAGTCCCCGGTTAACAGGTTAAATAGTCGAAAAATAAGACATTTGCTTATATTTTTTTTAATTATTCTTCCACTATCCTCTTCTGCCAAAGGTTGACTATCATCAGGGTAATTTTCACTCTGCAAGCTGCAGTCTTAAACATTTTAGCGGAACTGCATTTGTACGAAACTCATAGGTTTTGAAGCAACGTGGTGCGGCGTCTTCCGCCAGTCTTCTCCTTGATTATTATGTATCAGGAAATAAGATTGTTGTGTATTCTCGTAAGTATTAAATTGTTCAATAAGTCAAACATGATCACGAAAAAAGCATGTAAAATACAGGGAAGCCGAGTAATAAGGAAAATTATAACATTGTAAGGATTTCGCTATTATAACATAGTAGCTTCAAGAACATATTTGTCGGTATGAACATAATATTATAGTTGTGTTTTGGATTAAAATGGATTCAAGTTGACTTTGGACAATTCGATGAAACCAAAAGCACTTACGAGTACATTGAATATCATTGCCATTTCCGTGTGAAATCCACCTGACGTTGTATTATACTTAGTTTCACCTTCAACTTAAGTTTCGCCAGGTATCTAAAAGCTTTTGACATTTTCAAATGCAGGATTAGATTTTTTTCTGTTTTATCGTGAATTACATACAAATAGGTAAATTAATCGTCCTTAATTTATTTGACTGTCTTCAACGGTTTCCAAAGAATTATTTTTACTTATACGAGTATATTTGTTATAGCAACGTATTATTTTTTCTTTATTTAGTTTCTCTTTTATTGAAAAAAAACCTACTAGATTTTATTTACGGCGCTGGCTTTATAAAATATCACTTCACGAAAACTCACAGAATTTTTCCTATTTGATTTCAAACATATTGTGAGCTAGAAATAAAATTGGGGAAACAAAAGTAAGGTGAGAACGAGGGTAGAAATCGTATATATGTTTTTTACAGAAATAATAAATAAACGTCGTTAACAGATAATAAAATCAAACTAATACATTACTAATGAATGATTTGATTTGTCTGTTTGATCATTGTCGATTTGAGAAACAGAAATTATGATGATATTTACCAAAACTTAAATGATTAATAAATATTTTCATTCAAAAATCCTTACACCTCATAAATTAAAAAATGTGATCAAATAGTAGACACTTCAAAAGAAGAAATAATAATATATATATTTTAAAAGGTTACAAAACGATCTCACGGCATCAAAAAAGATTTGAATTACTGAAACAATTTTTTAAAAAGTTTTTTTGTTTAATTTGCAAAACTTCATTTGTATTTTCATATTTGATACATTTAATAATATTAATTGAATTCAAATTATTGAAAAAAAAAAACGGTTAAAATTATAATATTATTGAAAAAATCTGATGAAGTACATACAGGAAAAGGATTTGTGTGCGATAGGGAATCGATCTTGGACCCTTCTGCTTGCTGGGCGGACGCTTTGGCATCCTGCTACCGAAATCATTGTCTTTATATGGATATCTACAAACATATTACAAGGACATGCAAAGAAATCAGACTACCAAAAAATAATTAAACCAATACAAAAAAAAAACTTTTTAAAGGAATGAAATGTTTTAATGCGCTACTGGAAACCATAGAAATTATGCCAATTAATAAATTAAAAATAGCATGTAAGAACCATTCAAAATACATTAGTAATAAATATCAAGTAGTATATATAAGTTATAGTATTATTATTAAGTTTAAAAAAATAAGAATTATAATTAGATATTTTGTAAACTTTGATGTACAAGTAACTTAGATAAAATAAATAAAACTAAAAACTATACGGTCGCTTTTTATCAATTTCACATTTTTTGAAAATCACTAACACTAAGTCAATTTGCGCTTGGACAAAGGCAAGCCCAACTCACGTAATTAAACATAAAATAGTTTTAGGTCCATTGAATAATTTTTTAATAAAAAAAGGATAAGATATACCTACAGGAACCATTTGATGACCGCTACGAAGTATACCGGAAGGATAGACTGTACAAAACAAAAAAAGACGGATGAGGTGTCATGATTTCTGTTTCAAGAAAATTAGAGGGATGAAGGATGGCGCATTGGGAAAGTTAAGCAGAGAACTTATGGATCCAACTCAATATAAACCTCAATAACAGGAATGTTAAACTAAATATTTGTACAGTATACCTTCCACCATCTGAAGAAGAATCCACTGTGAGCTCATTTGTAAGTAATCTTCGGAATGTGTACTTAACAACACCAAACCAACACATCTTAATATTTGGCGATTTTAACAAGTTCAACATTTATTGGACTCCCGATGAAATCAACAATCTATTACCTTTAAACTGTCAATCATATCAAGCTGATATTGTAATGATGCCCTTTAGTTATAGACTGGTTATATAAAGTACTATGTACCAAACGGCTAATAGCCATCTATTCAGTACAGGTGTCAATAATTCAATCATTTATGTTCTACCTTGTATAAATATTTTTTTTTTTTTTTTTTAATTTGGTTTGTTTTTCGTTTTCTTTTGCATTTTTCATAAATTATTACTTGATTTCTTACTGTTGTTAAATATTCCAATTGAATAACCACTCATGTATATATATTTTGGGCATCATGCCTATCATATGTACTTAAATAAAATAAAAATAAATTACTAAGAGATCATTGATTTAATACTGAAAATTATAAGTAACAAAGAAGAGCCGATCTACTATGTTTTGTTCCTACCTCCACATATCACGTGGTGTGATTGCGGTTACCTGTGTATAATATGTGCTGCTGATTCAACGGCGTGTTAAACTCAACATCATTTGTATTCAATTCCTACTTCATTCCCTGAACTGTTTAAAATTCTCCCAGCGTTCTTACTACCGGCTACCGTGCAGGATCTTTTGTTTTTCTTCGGAATAAAAAGGTGTTTTCCAGAACGAAAGTGAGATTTATCGTCTCGAGATTCACGTCGCGTTTTATTATCCGCTGTAAATAATGATTAAATATAGATAATTTTAATTCAAATAGAAGCATGTTCTCGGTGACAAAAATCAGTGCTAACTTTTCCACACACACATAATATTTGCTTTGCAAAAGGGGATGAGTAAAAACATGTTTTCTTTATAGTACTTTCCGGGATTTTTTTTTAAATTATGTCAAAATACAAAATTATACAAATAAGATAAATACCAACATTAAACTAAATATAGAAATGAATTAACAATATTATTTTTTAAATATTTGAAAAAAGTAAAAAATCTAAAACACAAATATGAAACAGAAAAAGGCAGAAAATAAAAATACAATAGTCACAACCGAGGCTCGAACTGGGATCCCTTTACACTATCCGGGAGTAATACCTTAACCAATTCGGCCGTTTTGACCTTATTAGAAAGTGGCATTTTAATCGATCTCATATTTTCATTGAAAATTAAAAATATTATTTTTAATTTCTTACGATTTTTGGTAGCCGTCTTTGTAATAGATTCAAAGCCAGAGTTCATTAAATACCTAGAGTGTGTCTTGGATAAATATATACATATATATATTTTAATACGGAAGGTCTTTTGACTTTCTAATAAGGTCCCAATGGCCGAATTCGTTAAGGCGTTACTCCTAGACAGAGTAGAGGATCCGAGTTCGATTCTCGGTTGTGACCATTGTTTTTTTTCCTGGCTTTTTCTGTTTCATATTTGTATTTTCCATTATTGATATTATTTAAATATTTAAAAAAACATGAGTATTAATGCGTTAAAGTAATTTCTAATTTCAATGATATAATTGAAAAACTTTTCTATCGGAAACGGTTGATTAACATCTTTTTTCCTTTTGCACGCAGCTATAATATTAACTCTTCACGTTATGTTATTTTCGACTTATAAACAAATCTAGTTTGGAAGCACGTCAATAATGACGAGAAAAAATATTTCATTAAAAATTTGATCAACTTTGTCTTTAAAATCTCGCTTATAATAACTGAATACTTAATTTGTATGCACTTTACATAATAATTGATGTTTTTCAATATGTAAGCTCGAGGGTTCGGTGATGGGAATTTTTTAGTAAAAGCTTTGTTTTATTAGGATCATGATTTAATTTGAGAAATACCTTCTGACGTCGAACGTACATACAGCTTTGCTGATTCTCGGCGGCTCTCGCCTAATTAAGGCCAATAGTTTTCTTCAAACTGTCGGCCCATCTGCTCTGTGGGCCACCTGTATTTCTCTTCTCAAATATGATGTTATAGTTCAAACGGTGTTTATTTTGATTTGCTGTACAATGTGTAGAATATTTATAAAATAATATAGTATTTGTATAAATTTGAGGTCAGCGACTTGGACAGCATTTTGGTCTGTTTTGACAGTGGGAATTAGTGAGGCCTGTTTCTCATCCAGCAGTTTCTACTTCAACGATTTATTTAGTCTCCATTGGTATATGTTAGGTAACGACCAGTTTGTTGCCTTTTCCAGTTTCGAGTCTCCCTTCTTCGATTGTACGTACTCAAACTCTTTCTCCGACCATGACCGAAATGCTTTCTGTATTCCACATGTGATAATGGTATATGATTAAAATACATTTTATTTGCCACGAAGGAGTGAAGGAGCTTACTGCTAAGCCATAATGGTCGTCAGCGAACAACGTGCTTCCAATAGTTTTGAAGAAAATTGGAAAGGAAAAAAATATAAGTAGAAACTTCATCTCACAATAATGAACTCCCAGAAGAAATTAATAATGAAATAATACATACATCGATCAAAAACGCAACGGAAGAATAATATTTCAATACTTGTGAGTAGACAAAAAAAACAATCCAAAATCTTTATTATTGTTGATTGCGTCCAGAATTACGTCGTAAAGTATTACGTTATTTAAATAGAACTCGTGAAATCAAAGCAACAGTCTTGTTATGAAATTACTTATTATCTAACCTAACCTAACCCAACCACGCAGTTTCCATCTTTTCTTTTTCCTTTTTAATTACTTTTTATTTTTATTAATATTTATATTTAATATTTTATCATTTATATGCGAATTTTTTGTTTTGTTTTTAAGTTGATCAAATTATTAATTTATCAAGTTTTTCTTTCTTACATTATTTTCTTGCATTACCTACCTCATTAGGTCATTATAACCTGTTCTGAGGTAGGTGACAGTGAGTTCAAGTAGAATAATATAAAATATGTTGATATTTGTTACACAATGCCAAATGATATAACAGACATTGACCAAACTCTCTTGATACTTTTCCAAATAAGATACATTGACAGTAGATAAAATTGCAAGACACTAAATCCTATAACTAATGACAGTGGATACGATACAAAAATACGTACATTTTACATCGTAACAATCCTACAATTATTGATAATGAATACATTACCTAAAGAAAAAAAACGAAATTTAAAATTACTACGTCTGTTTCGACTCAGTAATCTCCTAGTGACACAGACATGAATCAAACCCATGTTTATATTTCAATAAGATAAATAAAAAAAAAAATAAAAAAAAACATTTACAAACAGCTTACTAAAAGGCAAAGTTTTTTTGAATTACTTGCATTATTTTAGTAGCAGAACTAACTGAACACAACGTGTTACGCGTTTCTAGCTACTCTGGCAGAACGCAAAACATTGACTCCATCCACCTCAACATTATTAGATTCCACCTTGAAAACCGAAAGTCACTCGTCAGGTGTGCTTTGTAACTCTGTATGTCGTGCGTACTAAAGTCACTCTCCAAATCAGTGAGTGCACAACCCGCGGCCCACTTCGTACAGCCCACTGGCATCTAAACATTTGACGTGACATTACTAAATTTTGCAAAAATTATTTTGTTATGCCATACCTCAAGTCCTAGAAGAATTTCCAAACAGTAGTGGCAGTCTCTACTTTTATAAATTTTATTATGGACAGTATATCGTCACCGAAAAGGCAAAAGGGCTGAAGCGCCATTTCGGGAAGTTTGTGCAAACTTACCGAAATGCACTTTAAAACACACACTTTAAAGTTATTTTTGCTTTACAATAAAATTCATAAATCTCCAGTACCTGGTTGGACTTTGAAAAAAATAATGACTCGGGTAACTCAATGCTCTCACTGAGTTACCCGAAGCGACAAAAAGTCCCAAGCTTGGGTCGCTTGAGTCAAGCCTTCTCCCAAATGGTAAATTTATTTTAAATGGCTGAAAGGCCACGAAAGTATTCAGAATCAAATGAGAGTCAGAGCATTCGATGCAGAGAAAAGAAACTGATCAAAACTGCATATTTTACTCATTTTACAAAAGGTCGCTCAAGCTCCTTTGCCTTTCCATCGAAGATGTGGTTTCAAGGTGTTTTTCAAATTAAATTTGAAGAACCGGTTTGCACCTTAAGAAATCAAAAAAGAAAGTATACCCCGAACACTTTATGCGGCCGGCGAAGTTTTAAAAAATAGGTAATGCCCTTCTGCTAAAAAGGTTGTGGATCACTGCTTTTTATTATTCCTAAGAGCTACCTGTCACGTGTGACGTCACGGCTTATTGTCAACCGCATGTTTGGGAGACTTCACAGACGAATTATGTATGTGCCTTCTCATTTAGTTTCGGGGGAGAAAGTATAACACTCCGAGTGGCGGGAATCGAGTTAACTTTTGACATTTAATCACTGACCATCTTACTTATTAGATTTTTAACGCGCTGACTTAGCGTTGGTTTAGTTACAACTGACGTAGGCCATTAAATTAGATATATAAACCGTGGTTATAAAGCAAGTTTATCGCTATTCCGACCTTATAACACGCGTAAAATTTACACCTCGTTTATAAGTTAGAGGGTTATTGAATAATATGTCGTGGTTATGATAACCAAATTCTATTTATGAGACGATTGATGCTGGGAATTGTTCGGATCGGAAACTAATTTAAAAGGTTTTAGCAAGAAGGTGCAAATACGGGAAAATTGTCAATACAACCATAAAGTTAAAACGATTACTGCAGTGCTTTGGAAATTAGATGAGACGAAAGAAAACTAAACATTTCTGCTTATAGTTATGGTTCACATATATTAAGTCCGAGTTTAAGGATTAAAGGTTCAGGTGTTCATGTTGCTATCCAATTGTCAAAAAATTAATAGTAGCAAAAGTCCTAAATGTAAAGTTTAAAAAGGATAATAAGTTTTTTTTTTAAAAGAAAGATCCGGGTTACAAATAACTCGACAGTATTTGAAAAAATCTCCTGCCACCATTAAAAGCGAAAGATGTTGCTTGTGCAAAGATGGAGGACTCAGCTTGCTGAAGAATTGAACCCACGACCCTCGGGTGGGAATCCGAGGCGTTAGTCCACTCAGTTACGAACCAAACTCACGTTTTATTTGCTGTACTACGCGATTCAATATACTACTACGATATAAAAAAAACATGAAAATAATACGAATCAAAAACTTTCGAAACTTGAACATTTTTTTAACCTTTTCATTTTATATAAAGCTCCATGGCTCATCATAGAAAGTACGTAGCAGAATTTTTTTACGTGAATGCCGCACAAGAGTCTCATCTGCTCCCAACCGTCTAGAGCCAGTGAGACTTTGGCATCCCCGATAGGGGTTTGTTGTAATGCTAAAGGTAGTGACGAGGAGAATGAGATGAGGAAAATGAAGTTTGAGAAGTACCTGGCTAAGATCTGGTCACCAAACACGGCTAAAGTCATTTCAAGCAACGTTTCAATTCTGAATGGTGGTCTTTCAGCAGGGCGATACTAAGAGTATCTACCACCCTGGAACGTGCCACAAATAAACTGTATTTTATTTTATATCAATTTACTCATATCTATCACAAAATTTATTTGCGCACGCCGGGTTCAAACCCGCGACCTCTGGATTCGTAGTCGAGCGTCTTACCACTCGACCATGCAGGCCGTCAAACGACTGAAAATCTTTAATAAATCTAAATGTTATTCTTTTGTTTTCTTAATGTTTTCTTATTTTATTTTATATTGTGTTCTCCTTCTGTATGTATATACTCGTATATAACCTCACACTTTTTATTATTGGCCCCATCAATCTTAACGCTGCCAGAATGGACTCCCTCTTGAAATAGGTGCAGAAATGAGGCCTAATATACTCCATTCATATTTTCATACTAATATTCTTTATTTTTTTTATCATCATTATTATTATTTTATTTTCATTTATTTTTATTTCATTATTTACTTATTTATTATGAATTTCTGTGTTTTTTTTTGTTACTATTATTATTACAATGTATTGATATCAATTACGGAAGGTATTGCATTGCACTGCAGACCTTCCGGAATAAAACTTTAGTATTATTATTATTATTATTTATTTTCTGTTTTTTACCCTGATGGTGCTTAGGCTAAGCGAAACCGGTCCGTCACAAAAATAAAAATGAGAATAAAATATTTGGTGTTAAATTTTTTCTTTTCATTGAAAATAGTTTCGTTTACCAAGACATTTCAAAAAAATAAAGCTGTCCAAATTTCATCATGCCAAAAATTTTTTTGAAAAGATTCTGCTACTTCAAACACAATACAAACAGGTTTTACGATTCATAGTCAAGATGTTGAGGTGTGTAAATAAATGGATGTGCGTTGAACAGCACGTCAGCCATCGCAGCTATCATTTCTCATTTAGGAGTCAACTCGTTATAAAGCGGTTGCTCACTCGAATGCATTAAAAATTAAATAACATGTCATGCAGGCAAAAGAAAATGCAGAACATATGTACATACTAATACCTCCCCACATTACTTCAAATGGCACAGACGAGGGTCGTGGAATTAATTCAAGCCCTTAATTAGCGTGTAATTTTAAATGAAGCGAGGGACCTTATATGGTTTGGACGTGAATGTGTAAATGCCTAACATTTTGTTTCAGGTTGGAATGAGGGGCTTTAGTTGCCCCTGTAGTGGAGTTTGAAATTGTACGAATTTAAAATTAGTCCTAATTTGCGGCCACTTTTATTGTTCTTGTTGCTTTCACAACTGTTTTGGCTGTGCGAATCCTTTTTTTAATTACTTGTCACAAATCGTTTCCGATTTAACTTTCTTTGTAAAATAGTAAAACAGATAATCTCTCTTAATGAGTAATCCAATTACTCACTGCCATTTTATAAATATCGGGTGACGTCATGTTTACGCTTGTGTTCGGGTGGAGCTTCGCTTATGAATACAAAGATGGATGCCAATATCAAATGAGGGAAAAAAAATACTAATACTTTTCAAGAAATTAGAGATTGATAAAAAATAGTGGTGAGTTTAAATATACATGGATCTAGTGGGACTATAGAATCTCCGATTGGTGTATGTTGTGAAGCTGAATTTATCGAGGAAAGGAAGGAGATGGGAAATCGGAAGGTTGATTAGTACCGGACTATTCAGATCTAGTCATCAAACACCATCAAGCAACGTTTCGACTCTGAATTATGGTCTTTCACAAGGGTGATACTTAGAGTATCTACCACTAAATGAGTTACGGTGGTACAATTAGTTAATGCGTTCTTCCCGGATAAAACGTGGTCTCGAGTTTCATATTCTTTGATTGTCATTAAAAATGATTTAATATAATTAATATCGTAATTAAAAAATAACGAAATTAAAAAATAATAACTTTGTATAAGACCACTGATTTATGTGCATTTTTATAACCGATTATTTCTCTTAGCCTAAGCATAATTAAGGTACAAAATTAAACTTGACAAAAAACACAAAGTGTGTGGTTATATAATATATACATACAGAGGGAGAACACAATATAAAACAAAAAATAAAATAAAATAAAAGAACAGTGAGAAAAAAAAATAACGTTCAAATTATAAAACCCAAGAATGTGTGTCAATATCATTCTCAGGAAAATAATGTGAGCGAATGCATATGTAAGATACCCAAGCGGTACCATCTAGGCAGGACAGAAGTCAGTTCTCACGTAGGTAATATAAGAATAACGTAGACAAATAAAGCATGTCACTCACGTAAAGATTACCTGATATTGACTTTGGTGACGTTAATAAGCGTCCAAATACGTCAAACGATTTAATATGCAGCTTTCAGTCTTTCCTACGCCAGCGGCATGCTTAATAGAGGTTGTAGTCGGATTCTGGTCGTAGGTTATTCACCCACTTCACGTGACGATAACTGACTAATGATCACGGCATTTCGTCACAGGGGCAGGCACAGACGATGGAACGCTGCACAATTCTGTCTTGGCACACATTTCGTTATTAATTGACGTTTATATTTTATCTGACGTTTTATACATTTTTTTTTTCATTTCACTATTTTAATATATTTTTTTTTTTCATTTTATATGAATACCGCATAAGAGTCCAATTTGCTCTTAACTGTCCTGAACCTATGGGACCACGGGAAACCAATTTGGGTATATTGTGAGGCTGAAGTTAGATATGGAGATGGGAAAGTGGAAAAGAAAGAGGAAGGTTGGGAAGTACCTGGCTATTTAGTTCTGGTCACTAAACACGGCTATAGCCATTTTAATCGACGTTTCGATTCTGAATGGTGGTATTTCACCTTCGAGTATCTACCACTCTGGTAATAAAAATACTTCATCTGTGATTTTAAGTTTTTTTTTAAAGAAAGACAAACATTCCCGGGTTATGAATAACCTGAAAATATTTGAAAAACTCTTATTGCCATCATAAGAAGCGGAAGATATTTCTGGTGCAATGATGGAGGACTTAGCCAGCAGAGGAATTGAATGCACGACGTTCGGGTGGGAATCCGACGCGTTTGTCCACTCAGCTACCGACCGGTGAATAAAGCATTAATTTTACCGACTTAATTGATAGTCCCTAAATATTTCTTTCCCAGAAGGTCACACATCCTCCTGATACATCTTTCTTCGTCCATCCACTTTTCATGTACAAATCTGCCTAAGCGTCCCTATCTTAATCTTAATCGGTTCTTCTCATCGCAATTCGGTTCTACGCAATTTTACAACACATTTATTTATTTATTTATAAATTAAACGGACTAAAGTCCAATTACAAAAATACATATAAAACACGAAATATAAAAAAGAGTAACAGAGAAGGAAAAGCATATAAATTGAAATAAATGAAGCGATGACAAAAATAAGGCAAAATAAACACAAGAGAGAACATTCAAGCCATGGTCTAGTCAAAGTTTTGGTAGAGTCGTAAAGCATGTAGCAAGTCGTAACACATACGCATTTGAGGTGATATTTCACAAAAATAGCGTTATTCAATTCCTCAGAATTATTGTGGCCTCATTTCTACTAAATGCAACCTCCTTAGCGGGTATCTCCTGCCAGTTCCATGTCTCACTGCCGAACATCAGGATTGGTATCAGAACTTCTTTGTGTACTGCTAACCTCGCTTCTTTTGACAACATTTGAGACTATTGAATCCAGTCGTTTATTGATTTTATCCTACATAGACCTTTCTGTCAATGTTCTTGTCAGCATTCTCCAGATTACCATCTTACTTTCCGAGTACAGAAACCCATCCATATGAAACAATGTGGAATCAATCAGGTAGAGAATTACAATTTCCGTTACATTGAAGTAGATTTTAATCCAAATATGGATAGCCTTTGCAAACATCATTGTTTCATTAACAATACAAAAAACCATATGCTTCCGGGGACTCCGGTATAAATATTAAAACATTTTAATTAATGTGTAATAACTTCCTGACCTTACTTCACCTGATTACAACGTTTTACTGTTCACGAATAAATTTACTTCCTAACCTTTTTGGGTTCCTGGTACTGAACGAAGGTCGGTCACTTTTAACAAATAAACCGTAATAAAATCGATATTTTATATCTAGTAATTAAAAAAGAACCACAAGGACGCTCCGTAATTAGACAAATTACCCACAGAACCCTAATAAAAATAATCACTAAAGAAGCAAATACAAAATTAGTTTATGACGAGAATGTGTAAAAAACAATGATTTTGAGGGAAAAGAATAATTCACTTTGTGGTTTGAAATATTAAAATAAATGAAAAAACAGCTTTGTATAAGATCACGGATATTATTTTTATTTTTATGACCGACCGATTTCGCTTAGTCTAAGCATCATCAGAGTATAAGATTGAACTAGTCAAAAAAACCAAGTGTGCGGTTATATAAACAGACAGAGGAAGACTAAATTAAAAAATAAAATAACAGAACAAAATGAGAAAATAAGAGAATTATATTTAAATAATAACAAAGGAATAGAGAGAAAAGACAGATAATATTAAATAAAAGAGACAAAACGTCAACTGAGAAGGTGATTAAAGAATAATGATAAATTTTATGATTTTACAGAAAATATACCTAATATTGGAATACTATCAATATTTATCAGTTCCAAAATTATATAAAATAACAAAAGGCGTGGTTTTTTTTTAATAAAGGAGTATATATAATTTATTTATTTATTTTTATACGCCCTCATGGGCTTTTACATAACATAATATATAAAATAACAGTGACATAAAAAATAACAATGACATAAAAAATAACAATGCACCCAAAAATATGATGAAATTGATAGAAATATTATTATGCAAATTAACATTAGTATTTTTGAAAGAGGTATGCTATTATAGCCTTCTTGTAACTAGATTCAGTGCAGTTGAATATATCTACTATTTTAGCGATAGAATTACTCACTGCATGCAATCTAGGTACAAACGAGTATCTAAATGACTCAGTCCTGATATTGTTGTTATTTTTAAAAATAATTTTAGATCGAGTGGATCTGTTAGGTACATAGAAGGTAATTAAACTAAGTAAATCAGGGCTGTCTATAATACCACTAACAATTTTAAAAATAAAAGTCAAGTCGGAAACAAGCTTCCTGTCTGAAAGTGTTAGTAATTTTAATTGTTTCATTAAATAATTATAATTTATGGTTTCAATAGGTTGACCGAGTTTGTAGTTAATGTATCTTAGAAATGTATGTTGCAATTTTTCAATGGAATCAGAGTGGATTTTAAAGTGAGGGGACCAGACAGAAGAATTATATTCGACTTGACTTCGAACTAGTGAAGAAATATTTTTAAATTCACTGGCATTTCGAAGAATAAAGCCTAGCAATTTTAAACCTTTACTTGTTATTATATTGATATGTGAGAGAAAATTTAAATTAAGAATCGAAAGTAATGCCGAGATCATTAATTTCATTGACAGATGTAAGGGAAATATTATCAATTTTATAATCATAGTCGAGAGGGTGAGTAATTCTAAAAAATTTGATTGACTGACATTTACTAATATTTAAAAAAAATGGTTAAGTTTACACCAATCATGTAACTTATTTAAGTTAACATGAATGTGAGAACAATCATCTGTGGTTTTTATGAGCTTTGATTATGTTAATTATCAAAATAATATTCTTATTAGAGCCATTATTTATATCTGATTTCAATTTTCCTAAAATTTGGAAAAACATACGAATACAAAATAATTGATTAAAAAAAGTCGGTAAGTACTGGATTTATATTTTTTAAAGTTATAAAATAAATTATTACCATCGTTACCAGCACGAGACTTGATTTAATGAGATTCGACAAATTTATTTCCAAATAACACGGAAACGAAAAACTAATTGCTACAACCTGATTATTTTATCGACTGTAATCAGATGTGACCACAACAATTATAGCGATATCCAATAGATTTATTATCTTCTTAACTGAAAGGCAAACATTTGTCAATCTTTATCGAGTTTGACGTAATCAAATTAGCACAGATGTTTCTAACTGAGATTTGTTTGGCTCTGAACGTCGTTTCTATCATGAGCTATGCAACTTTTAGACTTCTATTTAGCTGTCATAAAAAAAACAGCATGTAGCAATGTTTATTACTTTTTCAATCCACATTTCTACCGAAGCCGGGTAGTAAAGCTAGTAGGTTTATTATTGTTAAAAAAGATTAGTTTTAGATAGTTTCTGGCTAGATAAAACAATATTCTTCTCATATTTGTACAATTGAAACAAACTGGGAACGCAATAAATATAAGTCTTGTCGACAATTCTATCAAATTAAAGTAGTTTATAACAATGTAAAGTGTTTAAACATATTGTAACCATGGAAAGCCACAGTTTAAATACTTTTTACGATTAAGAAATATTAATTCATATATTCAATAAATAAAAAGGAATTCACATAAAATAAATAATAGCTTTGCGTACAGAAATTAATGAAAAGGATTGAAATATCACTAATAAAACGTATGGCCGGAATTTTTTTTAAAAACAATAGGAGTTAAAAATATAATTAAACTAAAAAGTTAATTGCCAAAGTTAGCTCAAAATATTTTACATCGCCTATATTTTATTTTTAAAAACAAAAACATGTTAAAAAAAAGAGCGTACTTAATAAATGTCATACCTTTTGATTTAAAAATATCATTTAGTTTCGTTGGAAAGTTTGGCCGTCAATCAAAAAAAAAAGTGCATTTTTATTAATGGAAAAAAATTATAATCCCTTTTATTTAGATTTTCGTGAATAATTAATTGCCCTTGAGGTAATTTTCCCAAGAAAAACAGCGCGATAGAAGTAATCCATTTATTATTATTATAATCACCACCAGAAATTTGGTATGGAGAAACGGTATGGACGTAAAATACCATTTATATATAATGTGTATATTTGGTACCATGGACTTTTGCACGAATCCCGTGGTGTAAAAGGTGATAATTTGAACTTAAAACATTGTCGAACGGATAAGTATATCCTACTCTTTTTATTACACAGTAATAGACGTATTAAAATAATCACTCTCATAAGGGTCGCATGAATATTTTGTTGACGAAGGGCGAGAGCGTATTGATTTCTTCCCTTAGGGTTAACTTATATTAAGGTTTATACAAAACATTAAGTTCTGTCCCTCCGGTCGCCTTCAGGTAAACCACCAGCTTTATCCCGAAATATATTATTACGGAGACCCCGGGGCGGGCTTGAGGCCCCGGCGAAGGGCGGTTTGGGACCCTTATTAGTGAATTTAAGAAATGCTGAATAAAGTTTTATCCATATGAGAAGGGCCTGTGATGATGTCAGCCAAATATTGTACGCACTTAGTATATAATTATGTACCGTGTTAATAATACATTATAACTCTAAAGCTTTAAGGTTGCCTTGGTCTATAGCAACAAAAAAATTCGAGCTATGAGCTCTGGCGTCATGAAATTCTCATATATTTCGTATCTAGAGTGTACTGAAGGTTTTACTCACTTTATATAATATTCAAGTAAAATATTTTATGAAAAGCAAATAGATATCGAATCGTATGAGGCAGCAAAACTCTAGAAGGGTAAGCTCTGGTGTTTTGAAATTCGCACACCTTTCTTATCTGTCGTACGTTGGTTGTTTACCAGAGTGTATTGAAGGTTTCCCTCTGATATCTTATATATCAAGCAGATGGATATCGAATTGTATGAAACTCAATACTCGATCAGAATACTCGATGGATGAGTTCTGATGTCATGAAATTTGCATATCTCTCTTCTCTGTTAATTGTTGGTCGTTCAACAGAGTATACTGAAGGCAGCCGTAAGGTAGATATCTGGTTTGTGAAACAGTAAAAAATCATAAGTCTGGCGTCATCATCTTCATTACGACCTACTCGTATGGAGCTTTGCAAAGTATTTTCTCGTTTTCCTTTTGGGTTATTAAGACGTCTCAAGGAATTAAATACATTATCTACGTGACGTGTCTACCCTGTGGATTTGCAATATATCTAAAAGGTTATAAAAAAATGCTATTTTTTTTTTATGAGTATTGTGCAATGTACAGATTGATTTTATTAATAAATATATATAGCGCATTGTTGACTTCAGTCTCTCTACATACCTCTTGCCATTTTTCCCCCTTTAGATAATTAACTATTCCCTCATGGCAAATCGATGATGTGAAGAAGTTAGTTCTTAGTTATTTATTGTGCAATGAATCTGGAATGCTTATTGCGACTGTATAGTGATCAGTTATTGTATGGTAAATGACAAATGCGTCGGAGACCGTGATATTTCCAGTGTCTTTGTGATCTCAGCATGACATGCAATTATCTTGAACCCTGGTTGGAGCTTTACTATTTACTACGAAGTTGTTTTCTGCCATGGCACACAGGTGTTCGTGACATTGTCTGTGTATTTTCCCAAGAGTGTTAATATTTATGTCCCCCATCAATATTATTGTTTTTAATTTTTAGGTTTCTTAATTTTTATGTGATTATTTTTACGCGTGACAGTAAACTGTACAGTATACACTGTCAAACTATACACTGTCACAGTCACTGTTTAACAGAGACACTGTGACACAGTTTGATAATGTCCTCAGAAGGCGAAACAGCTGTCACGCGTACAAATAATTACATCGCAGAGATTTTAACTAAAAATTTAAAATAATAATAATTATTGTCTAAATAAGATATACTTTAAGTATCGCCCTGGTGAAAGACCACCATTCAGAATTGAAACGTTGCTTGAAATGGCTTTAGACGTGTTTGGTGACCAGATCTGAATAGCCAGGTACTTCCCAACCTTCCTCTTCCCAATCTCCTTCCCCTCCCCACTACCTTCAGCCTCACAACATACCCTATTTTGAGGATGCCATAGTCTCACTGGCTCTAGACGGTTGGGAGCAGTTGAGACTCTTGTGCGGTATTCATATAAAAAAATAAAAAAAATAATAAAATAAAATTAAACAACCTAAAAATTAAAATGGAGGTCTTCAAAATAAACTTTAAGACCATAAATATTATTCTTGTTTGTAGTCACAACATTTTTTTAGTTCAGTTTGGAGATTATCCAGAAATGCATGTATGTCTTCGGACGATGGTGAAACAATATGTTTCATAACACATTTAGTTAATATAAAATAATAAACAGTATATTTGGGGCACGTTCCAGAGTAGTAGATAATTATCGCCCTGGTGAAAAACCACCATTTAGAATTGAAACGTTGCTTGAAATGGCTTTAGTCATGTTTGGTGGCATAGAATAGCCAATTACTTCCCAACCTCCCATTTTCTCATCTCCTTCCCCTCCTCACAACATACTCCAATTGAGGATGCCATAGTCTCACTGGCTCTGGACGGTTGGGAGCAGTTGGGACTCTTGTGCGGTGTTCACTATTTTTTAAAGCCTTCTGAATTCTATTTGAAATAAAGCCTATATTAGCTTGCTTTAAGATCAAACACTTATCGATTTCTTGCTGCTTCAGATTTATTTGATTTGGGAATTCAACAGAACACTCTTTTAGTGAAACTTAATTTCCTTTCGGGATCAGTCTCCCCTGCAAATCGTTTCCAATAAATGTTTAATTGAATGAGATTCGAACTTCGAGAAACAATCAACTCTTTATTAAACCTTTCAGTGGGCGGACACCCAAATGTCACGTCAGCTAACTGTAAAGGTATGAAGGAGTTTTATTTCGTTACACTTATTTATTGAACTAGCCTTTCCCCTAAGGGTAGGTATAGACGGCGAGATGCTGAACAAATCTGTATCGACACACCGCTTCATTCATCTCGCGTACAAATTCGACATTATTGTCATTGGTAACATTTAATATTTACCATTTGTTAGAAAACGGTTGATTACTCCATTGTACCTGCTTTGTTCAAGTAGTTATGCAGTGTGTGTTGTTTGTTTTAATTACAAGTGTAATAGGTACCGTCATGTAGATGTTTACTGAATACACACAAAGGTCTCATTACCGGAGTTTGATAAATCAAAAAATGACAAAACCTGTGATGCTCCCAGGTAGTGGATAAAATGCTTATTCACCATATAACCGATCTTTGACCCACTTGATATATGCTGTAAATACATATGCAGTGTGTATTAATGATAGTTTAACATTGGTAAGCAGGAAATTTTCAGTCTCTGAAGTGGATTTCACTTCATACACTTAGGGCCAATTGTTTAACCGACCGTCAAATTTGACATCGTCACAAATCAACGGTCAGTGCCATTTTAATAAATTTTAAATTTTGAAGGGTTAACCGGTGATTTTCGACCTATTAAGGTTTGGTTAATTTTGAATACTGTTATGCTTGGCGGATTGATTATCTGTTGATTAAACAAATAAATATATAATTTGACAAAGCGCTGTCCGATCGAGAGTTGACGGTTAACGTGGACTTATTGGGACGATGTCAAAATAAATTTGACGAACGTCAAACAAACTAACTAACTAACCATCACGCCGTTTCCCCGCAAGGGTAGGCAGAGATGACGGACCGCCATATAACTCTGTCTTGGCACACACTTCTTGCTTCATTTACATTAATTTATTTCAAATGTTATTCTGACTCTTCACACGACCCGATTCAAGTATTTGATTTACTTGATCGTGCCGTGTCTTTCTCGAGCGTCCTCGACTTCTTCTTCCATTCACTTTCGCATCATATATTCTTTTCACACTCCTTTCTTCGTTCATTCGCTCTACATGCCCAAACCATCTAAGCGTCCCTTTCTTAATCCTATCCATCACGCTCACATCAGCCTTGCATTCTTTCCGGATATCCACATTTGTAATACGGTCATACATGGTTTTACCGCACATACGTCTCAAAGATCTCATTTCCACAGTATTCGGTCTACTTTCATCCTTCCTCTGCCAGTTCCATGCCTCACTGCCATACATCAGGGTTGGTATAAGCACTCCATTGTGGACTGCTAGCTTCGCTTCTTTGGACAATTTCCTATTTGCCCCAACAGCGTTCAGGCCTCCATTAATGAAGTTTCCTGCATTCACCCTTCTTTCAATATCCTTATCAGCCTTTCCGTCTCATAAACATACTTCCTAAATACACGAACTCATCTACTTGCTCCAAGAGGTATTCATCATTCACAACTATATTGCATCAAAAGTTCTCGTACTCTCTCTTTCAAACACCATCAAAATTACTTAAAACGCATTCATCATCAACTCATTTTTGTATACATACTTGGTTCATCCTAGACACGAGAAACTGTAGATCTTCCATATTGTCAGCAATCAGCACCGCATCATCCGCATACAATAGGAAACAACTAGCCCTAAATATAAATAATTTCCCTCAGGGCCAGTGTCATCGGCCCTTTGATATTCTAACTGAAGTTTTTGTTCATGAGCATAAGTTGTTTTTTTTTGCTGTTGATTTAAAGGTAGTTCAGTTATTGTATTCTAACGAGATTGGATTTCGAAGATGTCTTTGGCACCAATTCCACTTTCAACAAATTTGGAGTACGTTGGCAATTTTCACCCACTGGTGAGGCATCTAAGTGACAATCGCATGGAAGCATTATACGGTACAAACAATTTGCGCTATCTTCGTGTAGTGCGAACAGGAATTAAAGTGCTCTCCGCGCAACCACTTGAGTGTTAGGCGAACTAATGAAACTGTTCATACATTATACGGTATCAACCAAGAACACATTCTACTAAAGCATATCATTTAATATTAAATTTTAATATAGACGGATATGAGGTATTCCATAAGATTCAGATACACATCATCTCGTTGGATCCTTCTAATGCTTGTTAATATGTTCAAAGCTTAAATTTTGGTAATACGCGGTTGCTATCACCTGCAAGCAGCTTCCAAAGCACTAGTTTAGATCCGAGTAAATTGATGAATTCAATCGCGTATCTTTCTAGAGACCTACGGTGTAATAATTAATTAATGATGTAATGAAATTTCTTAAATGACACACGAAATTAAATAATTATGATTATAGTCTATGCTTTGTTAAAGTTTGTAATGTATTAGCCACGGCAGCGCTTACAGTTAAAAATGTTAACAATATTAATTTTTTCTTTATTGTAGACAAAAACATTCAATACAATCACGCAGAAAGTAACACTTTAAACTGTAAAACTTGTAGTGTTGTGTTGCTAACCTAAAAATACATACAAAGATAATAGAGACAGTTCAGAGATGATTAAATAAGACAAATTGTTATCCTTAAATAAATTAAGAACATTCAAAACCCCTCAAAAGAAAAATAATGCAAAACACAGTATATATTTCAATGTTCTATTGAAGTTATTTGATAAAAGCGTTTGAATTACCAGCAAACGCTAAAAAATGGCGCCGTATGCCACGTTGTAAATTTCTAATACAAAGCATTTCAATACTAACTACTATTGATTTATCTGTACATTCTATATGGGTCTAGAAAAATATTAAAGGTTTTCACTGAACGAGATTCTTAAGCTGTAATCTTTAAAATTGTATCTGAAATACATACCGCCATGGTAAAAAAAACTTAGGAATACATTTTCACAACGGCGAAACAGAATTAAAAAATCAAAGAGCTTGGGAAAATTATCACCTGGTTACTAACCTAATTTACAAACAATAATCTAACCATAAGATGTAATATAATAACAATATTTTTGTAAACGTTTAATGTTATATTCCAGTGTGTATTTCTTATAGAATTCTAAAAAATACAAGTTGAGTGTTATATTCACTGGAAATTTTAGACATTTTTCTGATTATTTGTAAATAATTTGAATATAAATCATTAGTAGTGTGCTTGTATTAAAAAATTACAAAGTGTGTGTTTTGAGTGTACATACATGAATTGTTTCGAAAATAACTAACTAACTAATCATCACGCCGTTTCCCCGCAGGGGTAGGTAGAGAGGACGGACCGCTTTATAACTCTGTCTTGGAACACACTCCTTGCTTCATTCATATTCATAGATCGTCTCATACAAACTCTTCTGTTATTCTGACTCTTCACATGACCCGATTAAAGTATTTGATTCACTTGATCGTGCCATGTCTTTCTCGCGGGCGTCTTCGACTTTTTCTTTCATTCACTTTCGCATCAAATATTGTTTTCACACTCCTTTCTTCGTTCATTCGCTCTACATGCCCAAATCATCTTAGCGTCCCTTTCTTGATCCTATTCATTACGCTTTAATAAATTGTTTCGAAAAAAAAAAATTTTTTGAAATTGTAAGTATTGTATTAAAAATATACAATATTGTTCTTGCAAACATCAAGCTAAAACTTTTGCCACCTTAAATAATTATTTATCGTTAATAAAACAAGTCGTTTATATTTTTCATTTTTTATTTCACTTTCTTCAGTTTGAAAGGTAACAATTAAGTCAAAAATTCGCTTCGCAACTGTTACAAAATCAAAATTTGAACACCCTTAAAAAGGTTTGACCAAAAACCTGCCGTAGGTAGGTAGTGTCCATTTCGACGAAAACAAAAAGCAGCGACCGTGATACCCGGCATTCCGCCAAAGTCGAACTCCCTGAGCGGTTTGAAATGACACATCACTCGCCGAGGCTGAAAAGCCTTGCAACGTGCCAACACCGCCACGCCCATCCGCCGAGAGTGATCGAAAACAGGCAATCTAGCTGTCACTTACTCCAATACCGGGGGTTGGCGAAAGCAGGCAAGCTGTCACCCAAAATGAATTATCTCGAAATTGGAATTTGGTGATCCTCCCCAGTAGACAGTTTCGTACAAAGAGTGGACGTTCATTTTCAAAATATAATATTTTCACCGTCTACCCAAATAAACCATAGGTGAAGGTTAAAAAATATGAATGAAAATTTTTTTTAAGTAAGTGAAAAAAACTAAATTCAGCAATAAAAACTGTAAACATGTTTTTTGTAATGTATTAAAGTGACATGTGAATGTTCAACTTCAATATTGACTAAAAAAATATTTTTTTGTTCCATCGAAAATATACGTTAAATAAAATGAGGGGCTTAGAAGCAAAGGCAGCAATCTCCTTCATTTTAAATTATTTCTTGTAAAGTTGATTTAACGTTTAATGCACTTTTCTTTTGTAAATATGTTGATAAATTTAGAGATAATTGTTTCAAATTGTTCGTAGTTTAACGTGCACTAACATTTGTGTACACTTCATTCTCCATTTCTTTATAGTAATCATTCAAAAGTTGACAATGCTACAGAACCGTTTTTTGGAGATTGCTGCCTTTGCTTCTAAGCCCCTCTTATAATAAATCTATGTACTCTCCACGGCCTTCTCGTACCGAGGCGAAAATTTTTGATGTCGATATAGATTTTCTAGTAAAATATATTTTCTTTAACGAATTGATAATCAGTTGACAACAATAATTATTGTTTGAATATTCAATAGATAATCTGATAAATTTGAGCCTGACATTTTTTTTTTAATAATTTTTATTTATATAAAATAAACAGTATAGAAAGTTCTTTAAACTATTACATGTATTTTTGTTTTTTTTTAACAAGAGAACCCAGCAAAGAGAGAAATCAATTCTCGTATTTGGGTTGGGGAGCAATGCTATTACGTTATAAATACATGTAGGTAATTCAAAATTATACAATACAATTTAAATCAAGAAATATACAATAAAGAGTTTGATTCAATGTCGAAAAATGATTTATAAAATTTTGAGAATGTGTCTTTATTGTTTTATAATTTTTTGAAAATAAAGTAGAAGTGGTGTAAGATGTGTTTTTTTATTATTTATTTATTTATTATTATTAATATATTATTATTGTTTTTTTTAAATTTTGAATATGTGTTTACTGGTGGAGTAACATGTTACTGGAACTCTTATTTATAGTTTTTGTATTTTCCTTTGTATATTTTTTAATAATAAAATTGACTTAAATTTAATACTATCATTATTGAGTTTCGCTAGTTTAAAACTAGCAGAACTAAATCATAAGAACTCTTATCGATTATTAATGTAGGTCCCTTAATGATTTCCATTCCTTTTGTTCTAGAGATAAACGAAATGATTTAAAGTGTTGTAGTTAAATGTTCTGCTTTAAAAAGTAAGCAACAACGATATTGGTGTTTGCCTTTACTTAATTGAAATCATTATCTGGCTTTAAGTGATTTTATATTAAATTTAAAGAATCACACGGATTACATAAAATATGCGAGTTGACACGTACTCAATAGCACAAAATGTTTTTCTAAAAGCCTCTAAAAAATTACTTCGATATTTTCAGACTTTGGGTGTTCGCTGATTCATAAGTTTAATAAACCTTGTATAGCTGTCAGTTGTCATAAATAAAATTGCTGTACACATTACAAAAAAAAAAAACACTTATCGACTGTCAAAAAAAAAACCATTACAGATAGTTAAAAAAATATTCTATCGCAATAGACAGAGGCGCGTGTTGAATGTTTAAAATCTTCTTGAAAATTCTATAAGATATTCACATTAACGTATTCAGAATTGAAAAGCGTTGCAAGACAAGCACTTTCCGCAAGTAATGTTCCCCTAAGCGGAACAGGAGTTTCTCCGAAACTTTTCCATTCTCTCACACAATCTCTTTGAATTCTCACCGATATTCGACTACAGTGGCTTTCTGTCAAGCACATTGGTAAATATTGAAAATCTGGATTTTTCAAGATTTAAGTACAGGGTCGAATTCGTGGAAACATTGAGTAACCATTTAATTGTAATCCATTATTTATGATTACTTTATAAAAAAAACAGAACGGACTGATGAAAGGAGGTCAGACAAAAGTTTTGGAGGGTCGTGAAATCGGAGGATGTATAAATACCTAGCATAATTTAAAAAACAGGAGAAGTAAAAAATATGTTGAAATATCAACAGTTCTTGACCGTAAAATTTCAGGACTTGCGCTTAAAAAATAATACCATGGAATTAAAATAAATCATGAACTTGAGAATCAAAATCAGCACGACACCATCGTATAATAATCTGAAAACATCTTATGAATGGGCTCCAGTTAGACCAAAGAAGAGTTGGCTTGAATGTGAGGGAGCAGAGATAGAAAGGCATGAAGACAGATAAGAAAAAATGTAAAGAGGTGGAGAACATTTGTGGAGGAGGCTATATCTCACCCTGGTATTCAGCGTAGTGCAGATGATGATCAGAAATTTCTTAACTGAAATCGGCAGGTTAGGTTAGGTTTTTTATTGCAGTATCTTAAGATGTTTCCCTGTCAGCAACCTGGAAGTAATATTTTCTGGATATCATAACTCGGCCACATAGGCAAATTGCTTCTTCTTCTTATGGTGCCCTTTCTTATCGGAGATTCGATATCATATATTCACCCTATTAGAGACTTGATACATATTCACCCTGCTGGCAGCAGCCCAGAACAACTCTACGTAACATTATTCGGACCAGTAAAGCAAGTTTTAATGCCGTGAAGTGGTGCCTGCTGTGTCTACCATCAATCTTGCCTTGCATTGTCAATTGCTTAATCTTGTATTTACTTTCACGCTATCGATGACTCACTGGTATCTACGAATACGCCTCTGCGTCTGAAGTAAAACCTGAAAGAAGATAAATACAAGTGAAGAGTACCTTGTCAGTTTTTTCTCTTCCCGGAGCGTCAAGCTGTCAGACAGAGTTGCTTGTTTTATCCCCGAGAATATCATTACGGAGATCCAAACTCAATATTAGCCTACCCCCGCTGTATCTACTTCACCATCTGGTGAGAAAAGCCTGTCACTAACTTGATAAATAATCAGCCACTTTGTTAATAGCTTAGTATTTGGGGTTTCCTCGGAAAACTTTCTTCGGCGTGTTGTTTGTTTTGTTAGAATACACACTCGCTAGGTGTATGTTATATTATTCTTCTTGCCATTGTAGTAAAAAAAGGACAGCACCATTAAAAAACAAAATTTCGAGTTTGAATTTTCACGACTAATAAGAGCGTTAATTATAAATTATTTCATTTGTGAGTACGTACGTCCATGCGGGTGTAAACTGTGAATTTGATAGCGACGAATGTGCTCATTTTGAAAATTAAAAAATAATATTTTAAAATCCAGTCAAGTACGGCCATCGTGGTCGAGTGGTAAGAAGTTCGACTACAAATCCAGAGGCCGCGGGTTCGAACCCGGCGTGCGCAAATAATTTCTATTTGATTAATATGTGTCATAATACATTTCATTTATATAAAATAATATTAGTATATTTGCGCTACGTTCCAGGGTGGTAGATAGTCTAAGTATCGCCCTGGCAAAACACCACCATTCAGAATTGAATCGTTGCTTAGAATGGCTTAAGCCGGGTTTGGTGACCAGATCTGAATAGTCAGGTACTTCCCAACCTTCCTCTTCCTCTTACTCATTTCCTTTCTCTCTTCACTACCTTCAGCCTCATAACATACCCTTATTAGGGAGGCCATAGTCTCACTGGCTCTAGACGGTTGGGAGCAGTTGAGACTCTTGTGCGGTATTCACCATATAAAAAAAAACATTAAAAATCACTTGAATTGCCAAGAAAAAAATACTAGTATGTATTTTATAATAATATAGAATAATGTCTTCAATAATAAACAGTAGGCAGGTACTTTATTAGGTAGGTATGGATTAGAAGAGATTCTTTTTTAATAAATTTAATTTTAAAAATTCACATTCGAACGGTCATAAAATAATGAAATTATTTATAGGTAATCAAATCAAAACGTATGAGTTTTACAAATTACGTGATCCCCTGGTGTCACCTAAATTATAATTTGATTATTAAATTTTTTATTCTTCTTTAGTCAATCTTTTGCCATGATGATTACCAGGGAGTGTTTTTCCAGTTGCCTTCCTAGAAGTCTCACAGCTAAAGAGTTGTCACTCGTATATTATTATTAGCTAAAATCTAAGGCATCTCTATGCACTTGAAAAATAATAAACTTCTGTTTTAAAGAGCCCCTAGTTTGAGAAACACAACTAAAAAAGAATAATTGTTACAGCATAAAATAAAAAGATATAAATAAAAATCAAAATAACATAATATGTGTAAAATTTTCAACCAAATAAGTTCCCTTACAATTCTCAATCAACCGATTGGGAAAATATTCGTTGTTTCGAGGAATCTAAAGAACGCAATTTCCTCCTGTGAATTAGTATCATTAATAACATTACCGTCATACTTTTTTCCATCTCGATGATCATCGAAGTTTTCTTATTAACCAATGATGAGATAAGAAAGGAGAAGATTGGGTAGAGAATTGGCTTTAAAAACCTCCATTTCTCTCTCGTCAAACAGGATGATTTATTGGACCATTACCCGAGAAGTGGAACAAATACCAATACCTCCTGTTATTTACCGGCACCACCGAAGAGATAAGGCGATAAAAAGGTGTTCATTCTAAAGTAATGTCAATTTTATTTTACTTTTGCTGGAATAGATCAAACACTTTCAAATATCGTAATTATTTTATATTAACAAATTTTACTAGCTTGTATGCGGCCTAGAAATCAAAAAGTGGTCTTATAAAAATTGGAGACATCATTTTTTTTCCTAAGAGGTATACATGTACATCGCATTTCTAGGAATTTTATGTTTAGTTTTATTTTTTATAGTTAATACCTGACAAGAGTCCCATCTGCTCCCAACCGTCTAGAGCCAGTGGGACTATGGCTTCCTCAATCGGGGTATGTTGTGAGGCTGAAGCTAGTGGGGAGGAGAAGAATATGAGAAAGAGGAAGGTCGAGAAGTACCTGGCTATTTAGATGTAGTCAACAAACATGGCTAAAGCCATTTCAAGCAACGTTTCGATTCTGAATGGTGGTCATTCACCAGGGCGATACTTAGAGTATCTACCACTCTGGAACGGGATTTTTTATCCGCTGTATGAAATATTTATGGAATCTTTTTTTAAGTTTACTTTAGTATACTCACACCTACTTATAAAGTTACCAATACCTTTGTAGCGTTCTATTTAGATTAAAATCGTGAAGAAACTCAATTTTTAAAATTCTTATATTAAATTAAAGTATTTTCCTGTACAATATTAAAAGAAATCTGAAAAACAAGGTATGTACAGTTGTACTAATAACACATATTTATTAAAGTTGGCCAAGCTAAATGAATCATTATCATCTTCGTCTCCTTGTCCTATTCAAGTCTGTTATCCACTGCTTTTCCATCCATCAATTTTTAGCTTGATTTCAAGATTTTCAGTGTTAGACATGAAATTCATGAGAATAATCTTTTTCCTTCGTTTATTTTTGATCGGATTGGTTTCACCTCCCCACAAACATTTTTAGACTTATACGATAATATACTTGAGAAAATTCATTATATTATACGAAAGAACTAGGTCAGCGGTTAGTAAACTTGTATTTTTTTATTTTTGAATATGTACCAATGTAGACTTGCTCTATTTATCAAAGTTTCGTTAGGGTTGGAATTCTCAATGGTCCCCAAGTATCTATATCCGACATGCAAACGATCATTAGAATACGGTTAAACTAATCGGTACCCACAGTAGTCATTAACCCCGGCTGGCGCTAAAGTAGTGAATTTGGTGCCAGGAAAAATAACATATTTGATTAATCAAACGTTATTTATAAAACTCATTCGAAGTGAAATAGGAAAACACAGAGAAGAGAAAATAGATTTAGGTGGGACTGAAAATCGATCTCGCGAACTTTAATACTGTCAAGGTGTTCAAATAGAATCTACTTCTCAAGGAAAATAAACTCTCTAATTTTTAAGCAATGTGAGATTATTAAAAATATCGGTGGACTAAGTTCGATTCTCAAACAAAAATGCAAACGTTTTGAATTTTATTAAAGGCCAAAAATAGACACTTTTTGATTTCTAGTACAAGCAATACTACAAATAATTCGTCGGTTAATTCTATGTGGGTAGTTAGAAAAATGTCTGAGGTTTTCAGTGAATACAATTATTAAACAGTAATCTTTTTAATTTTTTTTTGAAAAGCATACTGGAATTTTAGTTAAAACGTTCCAAAATGCCTTTCCTAGTTTCAAAACTGCACCTGTTACTGAAATTTTATTAGGTTTTTTTCATAGAATTTAAACGATTACAGTTGTTTAATTATATTCACTGGAAACCGCAGACATTTTTCTAACTACTTATTGAAAATTTTCAGATACGCAATTAAATTTATAAAATTGCTAGAGTGCGAGGAAGTAACATATAGTGTCTTTTTTTAGTGCTGACCCTTAATACGAACATGAACGCCTTAAGCTTTAAAAAGTTCGTTGTATTTTAAAACGTTAAATAATGTTGCATCGCAATATATTAAACTAAAGTAAAACAAACTGCAAATGTTACAACCTCAATACAGGTTTGCCTAGTGAGGCAGATTATGAGAATGATAAAATTAATATCTAATTTACACAAAAACTATGTCATCATCTAACTAATTTCGAAATAAGAGATTCGAATATCATATATAATAACATATCAAAGATACATTGGACGGAAAGTTATCTCAAAAACATGCGCGGCACAAGAATCTAACTTTCTGGTAGATAATAATTAAAACAAGTATGTGGAAACTCGCTGGCAATTACTTGGTTATCTGCACAAACTTTGCATATTAATTTGACTCGCGGCCTTAAATGCACCGATTGCACTGTGAACGTAATATAAGGCTTAACATATGCATTTACAGTTGGTTCTGAAGCCAGCATGGGAATGTTTGGTTAGAATTAATAATGATTGAAGTTAGATTAATTTAGCCACAAGCTAGATTGAATGAGTCCTGTCAATTGTATTGGAAATATGTCCGATTTATTTTTCTGAAATTGAATAATAGTTTACCGCTTAATTTATCGTTAGTAGAATCTAGAACCTTGACGTCGTTTTTCATATGGGCGCTGTTATGTTTTTTTCTGTTGGTCAACATGTGGAACCATTTCAATTTGTCGTAGTACTATTAAATGTAATAAAAAAATTCGAGAAAGGTGAATTTTATCCTTAATCTAGTTTTCATTCCAAGAATAAATATACAATTTGAATATATTTATACTCTGCTATTGAAAATAAATACTAGTGAAACCGCTACTAAACTCGAAAGTTTGTTCAACCGGGATGCTTTTCTGCTTCGGTCTATGTGGATCCTGTGACTCTGAATATTTTGTTACTACTGTTTAAAAAAAATACTTCCTAATTCTTGATAAAATTTTCCTCCGAGCTTGACACTTTACTTGGAGATAACTTTAGAGAAAATCGATTCTGTGGGGCCAAGTTCCAATTCCATTTAAAATGATAATATATTTTCCGTGCGATTATTTAGTGTTTGAGAATATAAAATATATTAAATTAATTCTTTTTAATGAATACATCGTTGTGTGTTGGCACGTATGACAGAATATTGATACGTAGGAATGAAGTGTCAATTTCCATTGAAAAACGGAGTCACATGACATATGTAACCGTTTTGTACGCATTTTTTTAAAAGACAGTCTTAATCCAAATTAAGCACAGTTAAAAATAAACATTAAACATGTGCTATGGTTTTTGTGCTTAATTTTTAGAACTCCTTAGTGATTTTTTAAAATAATTTAAATTAAGTATAACATATATTTTTACGTCACACCTGTTTCGGCGTTTAAAGCAGTTTAATAATGGTTTTGAACGTCGAAACGTAAAATAACATTAAATTTGATTGAATTTAAATTATTCTTTTTGAAACATTATTTTGCCCACGTTTGTAAGTGGACAACGTACTGGGATACTAATACTGGCCACCCTATTATAAATGCAAAAAAATCACTCTCTAACAAATTTTTTCTTTTCAGATTTCGTCAGTAATACTACTGACCATCGTTGCAGAGTGCATATCCAAACCTCTGGACGCTCACAGCCTTTTCGGTATCAACACTGAGTACGCGCAAGGCCCTGGAAGACACAATGCCAAGAGATCCCCTGAGCCGCTGGGAGTTGGCTATGTCTCCTTCGGTTCTTCAGACGGCTTCCACCAGCATCACTTTTCCCCAGACCTATCCGGCCACGGCGCAGTCAAACAACTGATCCCGAGCTTTCCTCTACAAGTGCAACGGGCAATATCCTCAACTGCTGTAAAGTCTGAAGCGGTACACAGAGGACCTTTCGTATCTAATGGAGCCACCATCAACCTAGTCAGTCACGAACTACTCCAAACACATGCCCAATCTAAACAACATGGAAAGCCTGATCATTTGACATTCAACGGGAATCACCACCTATCTGTGATTCCCCATACGCTAACTGTGATCCATGGATTGACTCCTTCTGCATCCTCTGCATCAAAGACTTTAATAACTTCGAAGCTATCTCATTTGATCACAGAAGATGATAAGAGCATACCAGTTATCACGCACACAGTAAGCGAGACAGAGGATCATATATCTCACTTTCCTGACCATTTTGTACCCGTTGTGCCAGTGGTAAGTCACGTTATAGTGACAGGTCATGTAACAAAGCCAGTTTTGGACACGACCCACGATGAGCACTCCGGGGAAAGTCACGAGAAGGGGACCGATGACCACCCGGTGGCGCTGGCTCAGCACTACAACGATGATAGGAACAGGTACAGAGATATCGTCGGAGGGTTTGGAGTAGGACTTACTTTTGGAGGTCAGGGCGCGGGACATGGGTTTTACGCTGGAAATGGTTAATAACAAAAGTATCTGGTGTGGTGGAAGGCATATCTCTTTAGAAGGATTTAAAAAACCTGGGCTAAGTACAGGTTACTGGTCATGGATGTATGCAATATATACATATACCAAGGTATCACACAGTATTTTTACATATTTTACATGTTCACCTATGTGCAGCGTGATGAGTGAATGAATTAATAATTCTAAATGTATTTAACAAAGATTCAACCTCCAAATTGCAATAAAAGTTCTTTAAATAATTTATATCCCTAAATTCATGAACGTTTCAACCAATATTTTAAACTTTTAAATAATATGAAATTTGACCATCCATTAAATTTAACTTTGGTTGGTGTGTTTCAAACTTTCGTCATATTTGACTCCGTCACATTTGACTCCGTCACATTTGACTCCGTCACATTTGACTCCGTCACATTTGACTCCGTCACATTTGACTCCGTCACATTTGATTCAGTCACATTTGACTCCGTCACATTTGATTCAGTCACATTTGACTCCGTCAGCTTTTGAAAAAATGTGATTAGGTGACAAGAATAACAACGTGATAGTTATGTTTTACAACTGATCAACATTTGTTCAAATCTGAAATAGACCAACAACCGGCGTTTAACGGGGACTAAACAAATGTGAAAAACAACAAAATTGAGTAATTGAATTGTAACTATGTCAAATGTGAATAAAGTTTAAAACAACCCGCACTTAAGTGTTGTATTATGAAATGAAATAAAAGGAATATTATTTTTCATTTCCAGTAATTTGGAAAAGTTTGACTTCTGTAGAATAAGTTTTATAATTTAAATTGCATGTGCAATTGGCCTTTCTTTACCAAAAAGATTTTATACGAATCTGATCTAATTAAATTAAAGTTTTTGTTACAAAATACCGCAAAGCTTAATAATAATGATGATGGGGTCGAGTGGTTTTTATGAAAAATTACCCCAAGGGCGCCATAATAATATAATGAATAATTAATGAATGATTTGATTGAACGAACATTAGTCATAATATTTATGAATTTTATTACAATATGTAATTTTCGATGCTTTTATAAGAGATGTTTGCTCAAAGTCTCTGTACAAATACTTATTATATAGGACTAACAGTACCAATTTAATATTATAATGTAAAATAAGTAAACATTAAAGTAATGTTTTTACGTTTAAAATATACTGAATAAACTATTAATCAAAGTCAGTTTTATTACTATGATTATTTATTTTATGGTATACTCCCAAGTGGTCTTTTATATATAAGATTTATTTTCAACAGTGAAAAAAAAAAATTATTTACACAAAAAAATAGAGAATAGTTGTGATGTGGTAAAAAATAGTATTTGATTACATTAAATTGATATTGATTAAAGATATATGATATTTAAAGCCATGTTGTATCTACATTCCGTGCAGTCAAATACATTAGCCACCTCTGCGTATGTATTACCAACTACATGCAATCTAGGTACGAGCGACTATCTGAAAGACTCAGTCCTGATGTTATTGTTACAGCTAAATATATTTTTTGAATCGAGTAGTTCTCGTGGCATTAGTAAAAATATCACATTTTTTAATGCGAATATAGTCCCATCTTCTTCAGAGCCAGTAGGACTAAGGTCTCCACAGTTGGGTATTTTTTTAGTGAGAAGGAGAGGGATATGGGGATGAAGGTTGTTGGAACGTACCTGGCTATTCAGATCTGGTCACCGAACACGGCTAAAGCCATTTCAATCAACTTTTAGAATCTGAAAGGTGGTATTTCACCAGGGCGATACTTAGAGTATCTACCAGTCTGGAACTTTCCGCAAGTATATTATAATATATATTGTGTCATGTGAATTAAAATGTGTTGTGACACAAATTAATTAAATAAAAATTCTATTTTCGTAGAAAGCAATCATTTTGTGGTTTGACTTGTTTAAAAAAATGACTTTGTTAAAGACCACAAACATTACTTTAATTTTAATGATAGACCGGTTTAGCTTAGCCTAAGCATTATCAAATTAAAGTATTATTCGTGGTCTTAAACAAAGTTATTTTTTCATATCTTTTAATAATGTTATTTGCGCACGCCGGGCTGAAAGCCGCGACCTCTGGATTCGTAGTCGAGCGTCCAACCACTAGGCCACGGAGAGCGTCAGCTGTCTTCCGGCAGGATTACACCGAGGGTATTTTTCACTCTGAAACATTGTACAGAGTGCCTATTTGTCTGGTGTCGCCAGGCCGGCAGGAATTTGGTCTGCCGAGATTTCTGCGACCTCTGCAGGTCACGCTTCGATCCATCTTCTCGTCCACCTTTATCCTCGACTCGAGCAATGTACCCCCAGGCAGGGAGCACCCGAATTAGGACATTTTATTATTAGCCGGTGCGTCCGTTCGTTCGTTTTATGGCAAAGCATAAATGTGTCGCCGTTGTTAGTAATATAACTTCGCCGCAAGGACATTAAAAAAACTGTCGGTTTGAAAGCTGCCATATTAAATATTAATTAAGTAAATAAATAACATATACACATTGTTTAAAACCTCTTTATTTTCAATATTATCTCGACCGGTTTCGGAAAGACCCTCCATCTTCAGGACGATATTAAAATTAAGATTTGAAAAGAAAGTGGTTTTAAACAAAGTTTATCGGTTTTCTTTACAAATATAGCAAGCCACCAAGTTAATATTTTTTACGAACATGAAATAAGTATTGTTTAAAGGTCTATTTTTTTAAATAAACAAGATTTTTTTAATTTTTTTTACGTGAATACCGCACAAGAGTCTCAAGTGCTCCCAACTGTCTAGAGCCAGTGAAACTATGGCATCCCCAAATAGGGTCTGTTGTGAGGCTGAAGGTAGTGGGGAGGGGAAGGAGATTGGGAAAAGGAAGGTTGGGAAGTACCTGGCTATTCAGATCTGGTCACCAAACACGACTAAAGCCATTTCAAGCAACGTTTCGATTCTTAATGGTGGTCTTTGGCCAGGGCGATACTTAGAGTATCTACCACTCTGGAACGTGCCGCATATATACTTTTATTATTTTTTCATGAATTAAATGTGTTATGACACATATTAATTAAATAAAGTTATTGGCGCACGCCGGGTTTGAACCCGCGATCTTTGGATTCGTAGTCGAGCGTCTTACCACTCGACCATGGAGGCCGTCGATGCACAAATAATAAGTTGTTATTAAAAAAGCAGCAACAAAGCTTGCTGTTTAAAGGCAGTTTTATTGACATTTCATTGGTATTCCCAATTGCGGTATGTTGTGAGGTTGAAGATAGTGGGGGCAGGAAAGGAATGGTGAGGTGGAAGGTTGAAGGTGTGGAAGGACCTGGCCCTGCTCGAAGGAGATAGCACCATTGATCCTTGCGTACCGACGCACCTACAATAAACTTGGCAGACACGAACGGAATGCCCGTTTACAACAAAATTGATGTCACTTTCACAAAAAAAACTAGTCTTTTCTCATATTTGTTGTTTTGTAAGATGGCATTTATGTGGAACGAGCTAATTGTGTTGATTTGTTTTACCACTTAAATTTAACCCAGGTTTTTCCACACGCGTATTAGCAATATCTTTCCTTCACTCCATCCTTGATCCATCTCACAAAGTCGCCCAACTTTAAATAACCAAGAAAGACAAACATTCCCGGGACATGAATAACCTGACAATATTTGAAATACTCTTATTACCATTATTATAAGCGAAAGATGTTGCTTGTGCAATGATAAAGGGTTTACCTTGGAGAGGAATTGAACCCATGTCGCCTAGATGGAAATCTGACGCGTTTGTCCACTCAGCTATTAACTGGTAAATTAATTTCACTCATTACATTGTTCAGATAAATACGCTCCCACAAAACACATTTACTGGAAACGTACAGCAGCGCAAACCAAGTAAACAAGCAAAACGGAGGCTGCTTTAAAAGGCCTTCATCCGACATTGACAATTGAATAACATTTGTACAATGGATGATTATGATGATTATATTATAATAAGGCGGAATGTAATAATTTAAAAAACATATTTGAATTATTCACTCATATCCATTAAATAATAAACCGATTTAATTTAAAGGTTATGAGATCACCAAAAAACGATTTAACGTGGGTACTTGTTATTTGTATGCCCATTTCAATTTTATCTCCATTAGCTGAGATGTTTTAAGTAATGTAAAATACGTCTATACCAGTAAGTATAAAGTTTCACTATTTAGTTAGCCACGATATTATTTCAGATGGCTGTATTTTTACAATCATTCCAAGCAGGCATTATGAATTACAATAGGCAGAAACGTAAACACTAGGTATAATCATATAAATGGAAATTACAAGATGATTTCCTGCCATGAAAACAATCGACAAGAAAACATTCTACCGAGATGACTGAAGATATCTTTATAAAGTAGGTGCCACAGAAAACAAAATGATGATAATTCAATATTTAAATAATATTAATAATCTAAAACACAAATGTGAAACAGAAAAAGCCAGGAACTAAAAAGAACAATGGTAATGACCGAGACTAGAACTCGGAACCTCTACTTTATCTGGAAATAACTCTCTGCTAATCAAGTCATCAAGACAAAGCATTAACGCTTTAAAGTTAATTCCAATTTTAATAATGATAATTATTTATTTATTTACGCCCGTTAAAGGCTTTTCAAACAAATATTATCATTTTTTTAAACATTATACTCATAAACAGTGCAAAAAATATTAAGAAAAACTAGTATTGAATAACAGGCATATCCAGAGTTAAATAGTTTTATCAAATAAATTATCTCTACTAGATGAAAAAACTGTACTAAGGTATACTTATAATGTGGTATTGACGTAATAAATATATCAACAACATCGGAGTATTTGTTTCTCAGATGTTGAATTCGTCGCACAAGAGTATGATATTTTGAGGTCGAAGTAGAATTGTCACAATAATATGGTAGATACTGTCTTATAAACAAGATAATAAGAAAGGAGAGGGACAAGTGGTGAAACATGCTTCCGATTATTTCAGTGCACTCATAAATTTCGTTAAACCACGGCTAACAGTTGGAACAACCCGATCTTAATAAGCGTGTAAGTGATTTAATGCAAATGTGAGTCCTTGACTGAATTTTTTCGTTTCTTACATCTTTTGAAAAAGTCGAAAATTAAGTAAAACTTTATGGAAGTAATAATGTTCGACTTCTTCACAATAGCGTAATGTTTATCTGAAGTATTTATTTTAAATTCGGTTTCATAGTTTAATTACTGCACGGATAGAGCAACAAATGTTGTTATTATGATGATGGAAATTGAGTTAAACAAGGTTTGTTTTGTTTCAATTAACAAAATGTAGTATGTTAATTGAAATAAGGGATAATTTCCAAAATAGGTTCCATTTTGATTACAATAATTGATTATGCTATCAACATAGTTTGGTTCGTCCAAGCAGTAATATTTTTTTTATATAAATATTATTAGATAAAATATATTTATTTATTATTACATAAAATAAATTATTTTTAACCGCAAATATCAAACTAGATTTTTCCATTTAACCGGCTGTAAACAAACATGTTACAAAAAAAAAAACAACCGTGATCAAAAAGTGAGTACGCCATGTGTACGGTATTTAGATAGGCACTCGATAGAGCCAAGCAGGTGATTACGATTACTAAGAAATACCTTTCTAGAGTACCTTGTGGTAATGCATGTGATTGCATCCCGAGAGGTCACAGGTTCAGTTCCCAGGGAGAAACAGAGATTTGTCATTGTAAAGCTGACGATAACATATTATTAAATAACTATTAGATCTACAATAAAACAGTACCTTGAATAAATTCACCTTATTAAATAGATGGTTATTTCCGGCCGAGTACACTACCATTACATAATTATCTACAAACGTGAGATAAAATATAGAAACTGACAAAGTAATTTATTCAACTTTTGTGTCAATACCGCACAAGTTCCGAGTCCTAACTGCCCCAAGCCAGTGGGACTATGGTCTTCCCATTTGGGATATGCTGTGAGGCTGAATATAGTGGTGGGGGGAGAGGAAGAGATGGGAAAGGAGAAGGTTTAGAATTACCTGGCTATTTTTTTTTACAGTGAATGCCACACAAGAGTCCCAACTGCTCCCAACCGTCTACAGCCAGGTTGGGAAGTACCTGACTATTCAGATTTGGTCATCAAACACGGCTTAAGCCATTTTTAGCAACGCTTCAATTCAAAATGGTTGTTTTTCCCCAGGGCGATATTTAGAGTATCTACCACTCTGGAACGTGCCGCAAATTTACTATATATTATTTTATATGAATTAAATATGTTATGTTAATATGTTAATTTAATATTTTTCAGAGTGATAGATACTCTAAGTATCGCCCTGGTGAAAGACCACCATTCAGAATCGAAACGTTGCTTGAAATGGCTTTAGCCGTGTTTGGTGACCAGATCTGAATAGCCAGGTACTTCCCAACCTTCCTCTTCCCAATCTCCTTCCCCTCCCCACTACCTTCAGCCTCACAACATACCCTATTTAGGGATGCCATAGTCTCACTGGCTCTAGACGGTTAGGAGCAGTTGAGACTCTTGTGCGGTGCTCACATAAAAAAAAAAAATGACACATTTTCTTTAAATAAAATGTATTTGTTTGAACCCGCGACCTCTGGATTTTTAGTCGAACGTCTTAGCATTCGACCACACAAGCCTGGCTGTTCAGATTTGGTCACCGATTGTCATTGATTAAGAATTGTGATATTTAAGCAAGGCGATTCTAAAAGTATGACTTCTCTGGAATGTGCCGCAAATCTGCCATATATAATTTAACCTTGATTATGTGTGAAATAATACATAAAACATGAAAAAAACTTTTGTTTTCTAACGCCGAGTTTTGAATAGATGATCTCTGAATTTAGAGTCACGGATTTTAACCGCTTGACCACGCAGTTATTAAGGTTTGAAATGTAAGCATCGACTCGGTCGATGTATGAAAGGTGTTTCAAACTCCGGTGAAATGCAAATGATATTGTAAATATTTCATGCAAATATTTGGTGGCTTCTGTGGTATTATCCTTTGCTGTGGGTCTGGAGCTCAAGGGTTCTATGCCCGACGGGCTTATCGCATACTGATTTAAATTACCAACCTACGTTAGTATTATTTGCGTATGCCTATAGAGTGGAAGATAATCTCAATATTCATTTCCTTATAATAGAAAGAGTTTTGAATAAATTATTAAGATTTATTAACGTCAACATGGGCATAATAAGAGAATGTATCAATTAAAATTATCTTCTTTGTCACCTTAATTTACTAAAAATATCTGGACGTAGAGTAATAACCGACTAAACATGTTTATATAAAATTATAAATTATCTTTAATAGAGCGATGAATATATGATGCGAAAGTGTATGGAAGAAAGAAGTGAAAGGACGCTCGAAGAAGACATGGCACGATCAAGTGAATCAAATATTTGAATCGTGCCATGTAAAACGTCAGAATAAAAGAAGAGTATATATGAGACGATGTATGAATGTGAATGAAACAAAGAGTGTGTGCCAAGACAGAGTTGTATGGCGGTCCGTCCTCTCGTGATGATGATCTCAACGGCGTGATGGTTAGTTAGTTATAAATTCAATGATTGACAGCCGTGAAACATTATATTTAATTTACTTCCATGTACCACGCAAATCAACCTCGAGTCATTATTTACCTTATTATTGTAACAACTCCAATGCCTAACAACTACAATTTATTGTACACTCTCGTTTACCGGTTGCAGAACTTAGATTATAATATGTCGATTTTAATAATACCAATTTTTTAACCTTATTCCACTGTTTTCTTACGTTAAAAAAATTGGTATTATAATTTTTTTAAATGGAGTTTCACCACGAATTAACAGTTTAAAAATTAAAAAGATGTTGTCGACAAATTTAAAGAAGAAAAAGAAGAACCTGTTAACTAACATTTTTGACAAAATTGAGTAAGTATTCTCACTAAAATAATTCTCGTACGCTCTATCCAATGAACACACTTTCAAATCATGAAAATAGCCCGGACATGGAAAATCAAAGTGTTGAACACGTTAACTGCAATTTTGTTATAACTGAAATATTTTTTAATGCCAAGAACATGTTATTTACAATAACAACATTGTATTGCAGAAATGCATTAAAATGCCAAATTATATATTAAATTTAGTAGGTAAGCTATAACATTCATGAAAAATAGTTAGTGGATTTGTGATGGAAAACACTTTTTTTAACAGAACACAAAAGACTGAATATCTCAGAATATCTCGACAGTTGGTAAACGGGTTCTTGCCGCGGGGTCTTCATTTGACACATCAACAACAAAATATAAACATTTTATTATTTTGTTTCCATTATCTGTGTACAAAGCTTACGTAAATGTGTGACCAAAACCGACAGGCCTCGGCGTATTCCGTGCGAATTCGAAGTTCTTAGATTACGTGTCATTGAATCTGTCGTTGGTGCGCCCTACCGGCTGGGTTGAATAGGTCGCAGTTTGCGTTTCTACCGTTAGCGCCACTGATATGTTTTAGTTACTTTTGTGTTTGTTTGTTTTTGTATTTTTATTTAGACGTATGCAAATTATTTTTTCGCACTTCCTGGTAAAAAAATAAAAATACATTTCACAGTAGTAGAACGAAGTACATAAAGTTACTACTATCCACATAAACTGTTATATGTAAGTGGAAATAAATTGACATTTTAGTAAGTATAGGAATCAAAGGTTTTTTTACATATTCAGCACCAATCCTACGAAAAGTGCCAGGACTTGAGGCTTCTTTTAAGGCTTTTGAAACACGCTATTTCGAGTTCACGCAAGTTTTATTTTGGAAAGCCTTAAATCATGACAACTACTCGTAGGATAATAGTGAACATTTACATTATATATAATATTGTTTAGCAGATATTTAGGGAGGATATTTTTTTTAAGCTTGTAAATCGTCGTTTAAGTATTATATATAATATGTTGTTTAGTTGTCATCATGTTAAAATTTTACTACATAATTTCAACTAAAGTAAAATTATTGCATTTCAAAATCATCCTCAACCCCTGTATGAACTATTTCTTAGAATGGAATGTCCACAGGAGCTGAATCGAATTAGCACGTATGGAATTTATTTTAGACTCGCTCTTGGACAGACGCACTGTTTAAAGTGTGATAATATTATGATAAAATTATGCCTAGTTGTTTTTCTATTTTTAATAAGAGCTTACTGTACAAACGCTCTTTCGAAAAATTGACACTTTTTTTACAGTTTATACCGCACAAGAGTCCCAACTGCTCCCAACCGCCTGAGCCAGTGCGACTATGGCAACCTCAAGCGGGGTATGTTGTGAGGCTGAAGGTAGTGTGGAAGTGAATGAGATGTGGAAGAGGAAGGTTGGAAAGTATCCAGCTATTCAGATCTGATCACCAAACATGGCTAAATCCATTTCAAGCAACGTTTCAATTCTTAATGGTGGTCTTTTTTTAGGGCAATACTTAGAGTATCTACCACTCTGGAACGCGCCGCAAATATACTGTGTATTGTTTCATATTTATATTTGTGTAAAATGTATTAAATAAGCACCCCGGGCTTAAATCTGCGACCTCTGGATTCGTAGTCGAGCGTCTTACCACTCGCCCACGGGGCCGTCAACAGGGAGGCCACTAGTTCCCACTCAGGGGTCGCGTCGCGGGTTCAATTCTCTGCTACCTCCTCTCATCATAGCAAAAGCAACGTTTTTTCCTTATAATTATGGAACTTGGAGAAATAAAAAAATAATCATTTTATTAGTAATCTTAGAATGTTTTTCTTTATTGAAATAGAAAAAATGGACTTTTATATAATCACTACTGTTTCTTTATGTTTTCCAAAGACCTGCTCGAGGTATGGGTGATAATTATTAGAAAATCACCTTTTTTATTCAGTGTAAGGGCCGCTCATTAAATGTAAGGTTATTTTATTTAACTTCCGGTTAAATTCACAGGTAAGCACTTTTTTATAAAATTACCGCCACCTAATGATAGTTTAACCAGTAGTTAGGGCTAATTCAACAATGAAAAAAGTATCTTAAGCACGTGAACATTTTAGCAGTAGGTTAATCGAGGCATAAATTTCGAAATCATTAAAATAATTCATTCTAAAATAACTAATAAGTATACTTATATCGACTGTAACTATCCAAAAAAACTAAAGTGGTTACTAATTAGGAAAATTTAGAAATCATTTTATATGGTTATTATAAGGTAATTTTAAGTCAATAATTATGTATATCTGATAGGACCTGCCAGGTAAGTATGTTCCTGTATATTTTCTTATTTAAACTAGGAATTAATTTGTAATGATAGAAAATAAGATCTGTACAGCGCCCTTGAGGTGATTTTTCACAAAAACGGCGCTACACAAATCGTCCAAATATTATTTTTAATTTTAATAGTCGATGTACATTTTGATTTTCAAAACAATCAATCGATTGTCTTTCGATTTAACATAAGGATAATGAAAAATATTATAAATATGTGATACCAGAATTAAAGTTATTAACACTATCTGAGAGAAAGCTTATTCCCGATTTGATTTTATTTTTAAAATTGTTTATGGTATTATAGACAGCCCTGATTTATTTTTAAATGTAACAATAATATCAGGACTGAGACATTTAGATACTCGCTTGTACCAAGATTGAATGCAGTGGGTAATTTCTTTGCAAATATAGTAGATATATTCAACTGCACTGAACTAGTTATAAGAAGGCTATAATAGCATATGTACCCGACGTAATCAGGTACACAAATAAACTGTAATAGGGTAGCGGTCCCAATCTGTGAAGTGCTCCAAGCAGTCGGTCTCGTTGTAAGGGAGACGACGGGGGTCAACTTGTAGGGCCTCGGCTTTCAAGTGAAGATGCTGCGGGTCTGGTCCAGAGAGAGGTGTAGTCAGGCGGTCCAGGGGGGCAGGCGATGGTCAAATAAAAGTCAGGAGTCAAGTTGAAGGCGATGTCAGGGCGAAGATGAGTCAAGGTGGATGGTACTGGTGGAGGATGCTGGTGATCTGCCTTCCTCTGGTTTTTGCGCAATTAATATTGCGCTCCAGAGCGCGACCACGGATTTGGGAGATTTGTATGGCGGAATTTTGTTTCCCCCTTTCTCTCTCTTTCCGGGTCGCTGGTAATTTTGTGGGATAGATTTTAGCAACCTATCCCCTTCTCCTTTCCACCAGCTTTCACCTCAACTTTATTTCGCCCCTCTATCATTTTTATTAAGTTTACAAAGGAAGTACAAATATACAAATTACAAATAATGCCCGGTTTTTTGGGGCTAAACTCTTAATAACTAACTTATCCTAACATTTACATACATAATAACATGACAGTTGTGTAGCTGGGGGCCGAGTTATCACCCCGGTATATTTTATTTGGCCGGGTGATTAACCTGGCCCCCGTGAAAGGGTTATACAGATTAATTTTCTCCCAGAACCGCTCACGCAAAGATCGATAGGCCGGCCGGGATCAAGCCGCGCTACGCGCCCGTCATCCCGCTTGTTGTTGCCTTAGTCTGGCTGACCTGCCCCGAAGAGGCGATTGCTTTGCGTCATTCGGGCTTTATCAAGCCGGGAGAAATATACATTACAATGATTTATCAACATTTCTAAATAATATAAATAATCTTAACGCTACACATTTGTCGTGGACCATGTACGTCCGACACAGCATACCTCTTCCAAAAATATTAATGATAATTTATTGTATTGTAATATTTCTAGTGGCTTATTTATGTGTTAGTGTGCTAATCATTTACTCCGTGTTATTTCTAAGTCAATATTATTTTAAATTATCAATAAATAAATAATTGATTAAAATTAATTCAATGGATAAAAACGAATGACAACAGAAAAATAAATTTTTTTTTAATTAGCTGATTGGACAAGTCTTTTCCTGGTAACTTGTTCCAAGTTTAATTGCGTTTTCAATTAGCAATATTGTTTTCAACTCGAGATGTTCTGGATGCGCATTTTATTTCTTTACTTTTAATTAACACTATCCGGAATGAGAGTGAAAATTAAAATACGATTAAGATAATTGGTATGGGTTGGACATAGGGTATTTTAACTGTTTTTTTTTATTCCTGAAAAAAAAAATTACTTTGAAGAATAAATTTTCTACAGTGATTGAAATTACGCGTATTTGATTTTCCGCCAAAATGGTGTATGTTGGTGCGGAGTCGTCTGAGATGTCACATCCGTCAACTTTTGTATGCAGTTCCGGGTCCCGATGACAGTTTCTGCGAATTTAGCTACCGAAACCTTTTTATGAACTGTAATTTTTAATTAATTCCATATTTCTTTAAGAATTGCTTTTGTTTTTTTTCCGATTCATAATAAATATAAAATATAATAAAGATAAAAATAAAAATAAAATAAACGTTAGGACCGTTTGACGGCCTCTGCGGTCGAGTAGTAAGACCTTCGACTACGAATCTAGAGGCCGCGGGTCCAAATCCGGCGTACGCATTAAGAACATTTAATTGATATGTGACATTTCACATAAAAAAAGTGTATTTGCGGCACGTTCCAGAGTGGTAGAAGCTCTAAGTATCGCCCTGGTGAAAGACCACCATTCAGAGTCGACACGTTACTTGGAATGGCTTTAGCCGTGCTTGGTGACCAGATCCGAATATCCAGAACCAATTGGGGATGCCAAAGTGTCACTGGCTTTGAACGGTTGGGAGCAATTGGAACTCTTGTGCGGTTATTCACTGTAAAAAAAACCCTGGATAGTGTGTAGGTTGTAGAGTCCAAGTCTCGGTAGCAACCTAATCTCCCTTATTTTCTGTGTCTTTTCGTTCACATAATTCGTTGAAAATCATTGATAGTATTTTAATAATCAATAATCTATTTATGTCATAGTAGCAGTGCTGCATTTGAGATTTTTTGCAACAATTATATGTTAGATGTTTGATTAGATATAAGGCTTCGTAATACTCTTGCAAGCATATTATATTGTATTAATGCTTATGTAATTGCATATGCTCTTATATTCTTAATTAAATTACACCGCTAGTATGAAACCGACGGATGTCAACGAGTGTCCTTATTCACTCTTAAATATATCTTTGCAGAAAATCGATTTGAAAAATAAGCTTTTAATTTTTTTTACAAAAAACTTATCTGGAAAATTATTATCACACATAAAAAAATACAAAGATTCTACTTCTGTAAAAAATATTTCTAAGAAAAGCAGAATGAAATTTCAAGTTTTATGATATGGAATAAACACATCAAACGGCCTAAATCGAAGTAAACAAAATATTTTATATCAACATCAAATCAATTAGGGCATAATATTTCATACTTTTTTTCCCAGACCCGGAGGAATAGAACGAGGTAATGGATTTCACGAAAACAATTATTGGCTAAAAGGGAAAATTTCGTAGAAGTCGGAAGGTTGAGTTATAAAATATTTACAAATAAAAACTCGGAGAAAACAAATAGAATTGGGGGTATAACAATAACGGTGCTATAATAATAATTATCTTACGAATTGGTTGTTTATAGGTAGTTTAGTTAGCTACCCAGTCTTTGGTTAGTTTTTTGTAATAATATATTGAACAAATATTAATAGTTATTTCTTGTCTGACTTAAATTTTCTAATGATCTGTTTTTTTTTCAAACGTCTTATTCCATTAAATAAGTAGTTTATTCTTATTTTGTAGACTTTTAGATACGAAAAAAGGCCAATCACCAACGCTTTGAAGATTTCTCTTTTGATTTTTTCTTCAATAAAAACTCAAATTATACTTAAATAACTTGTATAAAAGAAACATCCACGAATAATTTAAGACCTACCGAAAAAGGTCTAGAACAAACTAGAATTTTAACCATGACGCAATTTATCTCCGCAGGGATAAGTTGATAGGATAGAACACCAAACTTCTTCATCTTGTCACACATTCCTTTTTAAGTTCACATTCATTCCCAGAGGCATTTCATAAATTTGGAAGGCATACAAATTTAGGGAATGTTGTAAGGGTCAAGTTAGTACAGAGGAAAATATATTATGGGGGAATTGAAGTTTGGAAAATACCTGGAAAATTCATTGGGGCTACTAAAAAAAGCCATAGTTATTTAAAGCAACGCTTTGATTTTGAGTGATCTCTTCCTGTGACGATATTGAATGAATCCACTACTGGAACGAGGTGCAAAATAGGTGTTTTTAATTAATTATATTAGTTTCAAATATATATACAATTATTTTTTCAAATTTTTACTAGCTCTATTAGGGATTTGCTAAAGTAATAGCGCCCCTGTCACGGAAATTATCAATAATTGTACATTTCTTTGAAAATATAATGTTAGGTTAGGTTAGTTAACTATATTCCCCCAAACCCCTATATGTATTACACGTGGTACGGGATTGTTATAAATATATTTATGGCTTTCAATATTACGGGTATAGTAAGAGCATGTCATACTTTACAACACACATAATACAACATATAATAATCATCTGCTCTTTACTCGGCGAGTAGTGGAGAGCGGGGATCAACGTAACCCTTTTCACATGTGTGATTACCACTGTGATAATCCTAAAAGGTGTATAGTTTAACTTGTTGGGCAAGAAGCTTTTATATTCGTTTTTAATTTTACCTGTTACATTTTTCAATACAAAAGCCTTTGGAAGCTATTGTAGGTTTATGAGTTTTTTTATTATTGATAAGACACGTGTAGTGTTACTTTTAACCCTGCTATGGTATAGTTTTTGTGATATTTATCTATTGATTAATGATACAAGTACCTTTGAATAGGTATACAAAAGATATCAGTTAAAACTTAAAAAACAATTTATAAAAATGCTATGATTTTAAATTTAAAAAATTACAGTGTGACAATGAAATCAAAAACGCTTTTTAGCATTTGCTTTTAAAATATATGTGGAATGCTTTTTGTAAGATATTTTAGTGCTGTTGAAACTATTTAAGTGTATTGGTTACCTTGGCTATGTATGCGTGCTTTGAGAGAGTTTGTGAATGAAGTAGTTTTGAAATTATTGTTACAGTGAAAACGAGTTTTGATTCGTGTGATCCCATAAGGTTCATATAGTGAAATTAGTTACAGTAAAGTAAAGCTGCCAATAACAGAATTAATGATTTTACAAAGAAAAACTAAATCGGATACCAATCTTCTGTCATACAGCGTTATTAAATTACAATTGTCATAAAACAGTTTTAATTAATATTTTTAATAAGAATATTAAGTTTATGATTTAAATATCGTAAAAATTAATGCCAATATTTTTCTATGGAATCTTAGTGTATCTTAAACCAAATTATACTCAACTTGGCTCCGGAATAGTGAAAAAAAAAACAAAATATTAGAATTACGTATGTCTTAAAAGTCTTAAGTGTTGACATTAAAGTAATGTTTCACACCGCTATTTTGAAAAACTCGATTGGTTAAATTATTTTGAATGCGTGAGTTTGTACGAGCGTATCATGTCACTATCGGTAATCTTTTGGTGAGAAAGTGGGCTTGCGAATGCGGTCCGATCTATTAGGTACACAACTTTCCTCCTGCCGTTCTCCTTTAGATAGCTTAAGCCGTAAATAGTGGTCGAAAACAAAGAATTGGTGCGATCATTGGGAGTGACTCAACAAGCAGTTTTAAAACGCTTCAAAGCCATGGAAATGATTCAGAAGAAAAGAAATTCGGTTGAAAGCAAGAGATGTTGAACGGCGTTTGTTTGGTTGTGAACAGTTGCTTGTAAGGCAAAGACGAAAGGGATTTCTGCATCGTATTGTGACTGGGAACGAAAAATGGGTTCATTGCAATAACCCTAAGCGCAGAACATCATGGGGATTTCCCGGCCATGCTTCCACGTTGACGGCCACACTTTGGCGGTAAATTGCATAAGAGAGGAGAGGGGACCGTTGTTACTTCGGAACCTTGGAGTAACAATATATGGAGAGAGAGAGATAATTAGTTTTACCCAACCTATACAAACTTGCGATAAATCATTTTCAACACACCGCTTCTATGTATTGTCGCGATGATCTTGGGCTCCTGGGTCACCGCGGGACTCCGCCCACATTTTTTATTATGCCACTAAACTTACACAACTAAATGGTTTTTTGGATTATATGCTATATTTTTGTTGATAAAAATACTGTGAAAAAGTGGTTATACGAATAAATAAAAACATTATGTCGATATGTGCTATGAATGGATGTATAAATACCCTAGCCTTAGTCTTAGCCACGCCCAGATCTGCCGAGTCCGGTAAAAATCATCAAAAACTGACTACACTGCCTTGGATGGATACCACTCTATTTACTCTAAGTTCGGAACCGTGTAACTTTTAACCCCGCTCTTCCCCACCGCAATTTTTTTTTTGATTTGCGTGAATCCAACTTATCTCGTCATTTAATTGTTCTAAGCGTATATTTATGAACAAAAAATATAATCCTAACGTATATATGTATTTGCTTGTTATAAAGTTACTTGTTAAATTATAACCGTAAGGAAATGTGCTTCTCTAATTTTTTTATTCGCTGAGAACACGTGGTATTAAATAATGTTTCTGTTTACACACATATTGACGGTATTCAAAAGCATATTTCGAGAATGGAAACATCAAGTAAATGAATAAGAAACATAAAAAAACTTGTGTTTAAATATGTTTCAGAATAGGTTATATTTACACAACGAAGTAAAATTTAGGGTAAACCCTTATTGAAAAAAATACTAAACTTGTATAAGGTTAGAAGAAATTGACACCGAGCGAAGCAGTCATTTATTCAAAAATGAACAGGTACCTACCAATTTAAACCGTTAAATAAATACATTTGAAAAGAAAATCCCCGAACATTGGATTCATTCAAGCTCAATCGGATTAAATTTATCGTTTCTGTACACCCCTGAGTAGGTACCATGCGAACCAATTTGAATTATAAAATTTTGCGCCACACTTAATAATGTTTGGTTTGGGTACTGCTATATTTAAAAAAAGCGATGAGCGCCATCTATCATTCACGTCGCTAAACTTTAGATAGTTTTGACGGTAGTGTGATGCGGTCGTTAGTGTTTTTTTCTCTTTGCCGTTCACTTTAATTATTTGTCGTTTATATACTTCAAATTATTCGGTGTACTCACAAAAAGACTGGCCTTATATTACTTATTAAATAATAATTAATAAATCTATAACATGTCTACTCACATATTATTTAAGAAATTTATGTAAGACTTATTTAGAAAAATATACTGTTGAGCTGCCACGGAAATTAAGGACTTTTGGTACGAAATCGAACAAACAGACCCTACAACAGTCGAAATAGATTGTCTTATATTTACTAAAATGAGCATTTTTCCATGTCCGTGTGTCTTACATCCTTATGCATTTTTTTCGTTCGATAACTCGAATTACGTATACTATAGAAACAGCTGCCACGAAAAATAATAAGTATAACTGGCAAAACTAAATTGTATTAAATGCAATTCAGTTAAATTATAAAAAAAATAGTAGAATTCTAAAAATTAAGCACAAAAACTACAAATAAATTACAGGCTTTTTGGCATAGCACATAGGTAAATTAAATAGTCATTTTATAAATATTATAAATGTTGACATTATGTTTATACTACATATACACAGTTTTCGTATAATGTTATAATGCTATAGGAACCTTTTTTTTCATGAAAAAGAGATAAGATGCATTGTAAATAATTGAGAAGTATTGAACCGCCTTATTTTAAAAACACATTTTTCGTTTTTTTTATGAAACAATGTCGGTCCACTATATTCACTATTGGCAATTATTATATTTATTTTTTTCCTTTGAAAAAGAAACATTCCTGACGAGTAAATTGACAATATTATAAAAACTCCTGTACCCGACGTGATCAGGTACACAAGTAAACTGTAATAGGGGGGGCGGTCCCGATCTGCGAAGTGCTCCAAGGGGTCGTCTCGTTGTAAGGGAGTCGACTAGGGTTGACTTGTAGGGGCTGGTTCTGCTCTCAAATGAAGATGCTGCGGCGTGGTCCGGAGAAAGTTGTAGTCAGGCGGTCCAGGGGGGCAGGCGATGGTCAGAAGAAAAGGCAGGAGTCAAGTTGTAGGCGATGTCAAGCGGAGAGAAGTCAAGGTAGGTAGATGATGCTGGCGGAGGATGCTGGTGATCTGCCTTTTCTCCCATTATTGCGCAATATTTCATTGCCTTGGGAGCGCACAGCCGAGGCGTAAGAGCGATGTATGAGAGGATTTAGCATCCTCTTTCGCTCTCTCCCCGGCCGGTTGGAAATTTTGTGGGACAGATTTTAGCAATCTATCCCCTTCTCCTTTCCACCAGCTTTCACCTCAACTTTCTTTCGCCCCTCTATCATTTTTATTAAGCTCACAAATACATATCAAAAATACAGTTTACAAATAATGCCCGGTTTTTTGGGGCTAAACTCTTAATAACTAACTTATCCTAACATTTACATACATAATAACATAACAGTTGTGTAGCTGGGGGCCGAGTTATCACCCCGGTATATTTTATTTGGCCGGGTGATTAACCTGGCCCCCGTGAAAGGGTTATACAGATTAATTTTCTCCCAGAACCGCTCACGCAAAGATCGATAGGCCGGCCGGGATCAAGCTGCGCTACGCGCCCGTCATCCCGCTTGTTGTTGCCTTAGTCTGGCTGACCTGCCCCGAAGAGGCGATTGCTTTGCGTCATTCGGGCTTTATCAAGCCGGGAGAAATATACATTACAATGATTTATCAACATTTCTAAATAATATAAATAATCTTAACGCTACACATTTGTCGTGGACCATGTACGTCCGACACAACTCCTATTGAAAGAATTGAACCCACGACGCCCGGGTGGGAATCCGACGTGGTAGTCCACCAGTAACCGAAGAATTCCTCTATTTACCATGACACAGGTACTCGCACCTCGTACGAAAGCATTTATCGAGTTTCAAAACAAAAATAAAAGTGAAATTTCACCTGAATATTCCCACCCTTTCATTCCTCCTTTATTTCATTGCATTAAAAATCATTTCTCCCGTCCGGATCGCCGGCTTCAATGCCTCGTAAAATAAGGAAAATGACCCAAAACAAATCGAACATAATGGACTGAGGCCGTAACTGTGGGCACAAATGGGTCAGATGAATTCTCACTCAAAGGAAATGAAAGGAAACGAATCGAAAATCGATTTGCCCGGACCCTTCGTAATGGGTTCCGACTACACGAGACGTAGGTTCTGTGCGGGGTTTTAGCAATAAGAACAGTGTGAGACGACCCGTATATACTTAATGCGGACGGAAAATCAAATTATAGGTAATACATTATTTAAAAATCTTAGGATCTGTACAAAACCGTCATTTAGTGTACTCTTACTTGTCGGTTTCATAAAACAAAAATTTTCTGTCTTCAATGTAGTATTCTTGCTGGCCGTGGTAATAATAATACGGAAAAAGAGCTGAAACACCATTTCTGGAATTTTACACCAGAGCACTTAAAAGTTTTTTGTATATTGTACAATAAGATTAATAAGTCTTCAGTACCTGGTTGGATTTTCAAAAAGAAGGTAACTCAGGTAACTCAATGCTCTCACTGAGTTACCTGAAGCAACACAAAAGCTAAAAAAGTCACAAACTTGTGTCCCTTGATTCAAGTCTTCTCCTAAATGGTAAATATATTTTAGATGGCTGAAGCGCCACAAAAGTCGTCAGAGCATTCGATGCAGAAGAGAAAATTTATTAAAACTGAATATTTATCATTTTTTTACCAATGTGTCACTTAATTCTTTTGCCTTTATAATATCATATTATTGCCCAGTATTTTTTAGACCGCAAGTATTGTTAAATTTTACTTCAAAGCCAGCACATTGTGTTAAAATGAAATATGAAACCGTACATAAGATAATGACTATATATTTTTTATTTTCTATTTTTTATGTATACTTTATTTTAACTTCTATGTGTTTATTATTTTTCTTCTTTATTTATAAAATGCCAATATAAATTAAATTGTATTGCACAACCCCTATTTAGCCCGGAATAAAACCATTATTATTATTATTATTTATGGGAACAACAAAATAATAACAATTACAAAAGGTAAATTAAAAACGTTTATTTACTCTTGGATTCTGCCACTGTTGCACGAACTAAATATATGAGAGCATATGTATGAGATGATATAAAGTAAAATAATTGATATTGTAGTAGTACATGACAGTCAAAATATAGAAAAATCAACCTAACAACAACACAGGCAACATTTACAATTATTATTATTATTCACCTACATGAGACCACTTTCAAATCAAGCTCATTTCACCTACGGATTTCCGATACTCGCGTACTTAAAATCGCTCAAAAATATACATTTATTTATAATATTATTTCTTTGTTTTAATTAACATCTTCAAACCGCTTGGCTAAGTTTCAGATAGTAAATTGTTTATCCAGTCCATTTTAGGCTTACGAACGGAGTACAGCTGAAAAAAAATCGTATCAGAATAGTCGCAGGGAAGCGCGCGCACTTCGCGATTGTTTTGTTGCCTGTAAACTACGTTTACTTGTGCACATATTAATTTGGTATTAATTATTGAAATAAAATCAATAATCTTCAACGTTAATATGAAACAGAAAAAGACAGAAAATAAAAGAATAACAGTCCCGACCGAGACTCGAACTCAGAACCTATATTCTATCTGGAAGCAAAGCCTCTGGCAATTCAGCGACCGAGACCTTATTAAAAACCGGCATTTTAATTGATCTTTTACTTCATTGAAAATTATTAATATTATTTTTCAATTTATTCCGATTTGACTACCATCTTTGTAATGATATACAAAGCTCTACCCGAGCACATATTGTATACCTAGATGGTGTCTCGGAAAACCATTTAGTTTTATTTACGGAAGGTCTTTTTGACTTCTAAAAAAGTCAAGAATTAATATTAAATTATAATTAACTTTGTCGCGACCGTTATTTTTTTTTTTCTGTTTCATATTTACGTTGAAGATTATTGACATTATTTCAATAATTAATATCAACTAGAATAAGTACAAAAGCTTTGACATAATTCCAATTTAATGTATTAATTTGATTTGTATGTTATAATGGAGAAGGATGTAAGTCTTAAATTTTTGATCCCACTAGGCGAAGTACGAGTAATTGTGGTTCAAAATAAAACGTTAGAACAAAAACTAAACGTTAAAATTATTGACTTGACGAAAATATTGTTAAATTCATGCCTGATTTTGAGAGATTATAAGAAATGAAGGATGAATCGTCGCCCGTCGCGCATGATCGCCTACTAAAGAATGAGCAAATCAAAAAAATTACGAACCGTCATTATTTTATCTTGCATGTCTGAACAGAGGCGTCCGAGATCATAAATGCACATAAACACTGCCTACCTTGCCGTACTTGAATGAAATATGTAGAATATTGAATATAATAATATTAAATTACTGTAAAAAATAAATCTACAAATTCTAAAATACGTATGGTAAGTTCTAGTAATCCCATCGCCGCGAGCGCCTCACTGACCGTCTTACTATAACTTGTCAAAAGCAGTAACTACATATGCCTAAACGCCGCCAACGTCAGAGTAGATTATTTTATGTACACTATAATCGAATATTAGTCATAGGATTAGACTACATAAAATATGTATGCTGCGAGCTGTGCGCGCGTTCAAGTGGCTCATTTGTGTTAGTATAAGTAGTGTTTTTACAGAACAAATCTAATAGCAATCAGCGACATCTGTTGGTATCTATCTCTATTCTCAATGAATCCGCTGTTTTTCCTACTGCCTACCCTGATCAAAAACTCTGCACGCCACTGCACACAACATAGTGTGAACGGGGCCTTATAATCCTCCACTTGATCCTTAAAATATGTTAGATTTTTTTGCGGAATAAAGTTTATCCAAGCAAATTTTCTCGAAGTGATAATCTATGGTCATATGATACTTAGACTGTAAAGACACGGCCTTAACATTGTGACATTAAAAAAAAACTTTATTGAACGTTAAACAAGCGAATCAAAACAGATGCATTCCTTGCATACAACATTTATAAAACTTTTAAACGATTTATTTAGATCAGAAAATACAATTGAAAATGAAAGAAGTCATAATATTAAGAATACTGTAAGAATTTAAGAAAAACCATTGTAATATTCAAACTCGATGATAGTGTATAATTGTTGTCCCTTTTTGCTAAAAAAAATAAGTAGGCGTGAGTAAAACAAAATACTGTTTCTCAGTGACGTTTGGCAAAAAAAAATATCGCTGTCAGAAGTGTATAATACGCATCAATATACACAATCTTAAATATGTGTTGTTCGCACTGACTCTAACTGCGTGACCTTTACCCAGGGCCGGTCTTGTGCAGGCGCAATTGGAGCAGTCTGCTCTAGGCGGTGAATTATTAAGGTTCTGATCGCTTTACCTGTCACTTATTACCGTACTTTTTTACACGCCCAGCATCTTTGAATAAATAATAATATGAGTTCGATTTCCTAGCCAGACGAGAAACGGACACTCGTTTAGTACTTGATTCGAGTTAGTCTAGTATTAGTAGTAGTACCTATCTTCTGTTTGAAGGAAAAACTCACGCTGGGTTTTAAAAAGAGACAAATTTATGCAACAAGCAAGGCAAATGAGAGAGATATTTTCGCAAATTTAGTTAAATAAAATAATGAGACAGGGCTATAGCGATTTTATAAAGCTTTCACATTCTCTCATCAATTTGAAAAAAAAATTACAAAAAAATGCACATGAATTTGAAACGTATTTCAAGAAGCATAAATATTATTTTTGCAAACTGATATAGTCGTTAAATTAGGATAAAGAAACAATCCAATAGAATATGGAAAACAGATATAATTTTTAAGTTGGGATACTGAAACTCTATAAAAAAATCAGTAGCTACCTGCAAATTTTCGACTATATGACGCATGTCGACGTTCTTTTTTTAACAACAATATATTTCTTCAACTTCATCTCATGTTCCAAATGTAATTGTTATAATATTTATATTATTAATATTTATATTTATATTTATAACTGGATTTTTTCACGAAAGTGATAACATCTGTTAAAACCCAGTATAAATAAATAAATAAATATGCATGTTTTACTTGAAAAAAAACATATTTTTTCTTTGAATCGGAAAACGCCAATTGTTTTTACTTCAGAATGCGTTAGCGTAAAAGTTGAAGAAAACGGCTTCTAAATCCCGACTCTAAGTCTCACATTTTGTCCGCAAAGTGGTATTTAAAAAAAAAAATTACGTTTGGAAGATTTAGTCATTAAATCGTCTTTAATCTCTCATTCTTAACACCATTTCAAAGATTCACTTCATTTGGTCACATAGAGCATGAGAAAAAGGCATTTGGTTTCCGACCCCAAGGTTTGCATTCTGCCTGCAAAGTGGTGTGTTTTTTTTAATAAATGTTACTTTTGGAAGATTTTTTCATTTAATCGTCTTTGGTTTATCATTCTTAGCAGAATTTCAAAGATTCATTTCATTCGGTCTCATATAGCCTGAGAAAACGGCATTTAATGTTCGACCCCAAGGCTCGCATTTGGCCGCTAAGTGGTATTTTATTAATAAATGTTACTTTTGGGGAATTTTTTCATCAATTTATCTTTAGTCTATCATACTTAACAGAATCACAAAGGTTCACTTCATTCAGTCCCATAGAGTCTGAGAAAACGGCATCTGGTTTCCGACCCCGAGGCTCGTATTTTGCCCACAAAGTGGTATTTAAAAAAAAAGTTATTTAGGACGATTTTTTAATTTAATCAATCATTTTTAACATAATTTTAAAGGTTCGTTTCATTTGGTCTCATAGAGTTTGAGGAAACAGCGATTTCTGACTTGGATTTGCTCGCAAAGTGGTATTTTTTTAACAAATGTTACTTTTGGGCGATTTTTTCATTCAATCGTTTTCAGTCCATCATTCTTAAGAAAATTCAAAGGTTCATTTCATTCGCAGAGCCTTAGACAAAAGGCATTTCATTTCTGACCCCAAGTCTCGCATTTTATCCACAATGTGGTATTTTTTTTAGCAAATGTTATTGTTAGAAGATTTTAAAATTAAATTAGTGAAATTTTGTCATTTTTAAAATAATTCCAAAGATTCACTTTATTCGAACCCATAGAACCTGAAAAAACGTCTTCTAATTTTCGACCCCAAGGCTCGCATTTTACCCGCAAAGAGGTTTTTTTTTAACAGATGTTACTTTTAGAGACTTTTTTTCATTTTGTTGTCTTTAGTCCACCATTCTAAACATCATTTCAAAGATTCACTTCATTTGGTCACATAGAGCATGAGAAAAAGGCATTTGGTTTCCGACCCCAAGATTTGCATTCTGCCCGCAAAGTTCTATTATTTGTAAGAAATGTTGTTTTTGGAAGGTTTTTCAGAGCATTGGCTTTAGTTTTTCATCTTTAACTTAAATTTAAAGGGTTCATTATGTCCAGTTCCATAGAGCCTGAGAAAACGATTATTGATCATGCAAGATAAAATGCAAGGGGTACAACACCTCCATTCTAGCAAAAAACAAGTTTTTCAAAAATTGAAACAATACCCTTTTATCCTTTCGTAGGTTCAGCGGTAAGTATCTGACATGCATACAAAATATACGTTCCTGAAAACGACTAGTTAACCGTCCATTACTAAAAAATCCGCCACGTGAGGGGTCGTAGATTTTTACGATCTTCCGGTTGCTGTAACGTTTGCTGAAATACGGCATTCTGAATGAAGAATCCTGTCTGGGCTACAAACCTACTACTAAACGCAAAGTAGTACAAATAAGTAGGAAATCATGAAAGTATTCTTTATAGCGCAGAAATTTTATCCACAATCTGATGCTAGTGACTTAACAGAATTGGTAAGAAACATTCACATTTTTATCTCGTTGTTTTTAAGTTTTTCTAGGATAAACTAGTGATTCCTTAAGTGGGCGATATCGCCCCACTGAGAGCGTTGAATAGTTCAAGGGGTAGTGGTGGCGTCGGGGGCAAAGGCGGGAGGTAAATGGGTTCAGGGGGTGGCAGAGGACTGAAATTGTGGGAGAGAGAGACAAAAATAATTTTTAATTTTCTTCACGAATCCAAAGAGGTTGCAAGAACCATGCATTTGAAATATGAACCGCTCAATTTTGTATTTTATTGGTATTATAATAGTTTTGAATTCTTATTTTTACGGTGTTAATTTAACTAGGTTTCTTGGAACCTGTTGTAAGGTGAAAAATAGTGTAGGTACTAAATAATATTTATAAAATATATAAATATTTATCACGAGCAAAAAGCTATCACAATAGGAAATATGGGTACTTACATAAAAGATAAGCGCCCTTGAGGTGATTTATCACAAAAACGACGCTATACAAATTATCCAAATATTATTATCATATTGAGGTACAAAATGGATAACGGAAAGTGTATACAGTTTTTATCTCTTGGTTCCATTACACATACAACGCATTTCACGTTCATAACTCAATATTTTTGGTGGTGATTATTCACGACATTCCTTAGAAAACAAATAGCATGGATATATTTTTTTCATTACAAGGAACGCACTCGGGGCCTGTTTTACACAAAAAAAATCGGATTTACGACTAAAATGCCCAACTACACTGAATAACCTTTTAAAAAATAAAATCATATGGACAAATATCTATTACGCTTCAGAGGTTTTTTTTAATAAATCTATTTTTAATGAAATGAAAAAAAAAATACTTTGTACAAAATTAAACAAAAATAATAATTAAATTAGTACCCTGATGGTGTTTCGGCTAAGAAAAATCGGTCGGTCATAAAAATTATAGTAAAACCTGTGATCTTACAGAGTTATTTTTCAATTTCAAAAATATGTCACAACACAAAGTTATTTGCCTTCTACGAATTTTTTTTTCTTTATTATATATTAAAGTTGGCCAAATAGGCTTTAATATAAACCAAATATGATTTAGATTCTAAATGATTTCAGAAGAAAGTTTTGGCATCAATTATGACTAAATCCAAAATATAAAAAAAAGTAATCTTTAATCAGAAACGTTGTAAATATGATATAAAAAATATGATTTTGCTAAAAAAAAGTACTGATGTCGAGACACAGTATAAAACATATAATTTGCTTTATAAAACAGGTAAAACTCTTCAACGTTTCTTGTTGAAAGTCGGGTAGTAACTAACAGCATATTAACGAAAATCCGTTCGGGTTTTGACTGTAACTACTCGAAAACCGTTGATTTTCAACCCCAAAATTAGATATCAAAAAACTTTTGAACTTTGTTTAACCCCTACGTAGAACGAGTGTCGTGTGGGGTAAAATTGAGCCAATTTGTGGCTCGCCGCCTCTTCAAATCAGCGCCACTCCTCGTTCATAATTATTGCCAAAGTTTCCTCATCTCAAGAACAGCGGTGGACGATTTGCCCAAACAATCAGCTTATGTATACAATATGTTCTTCAATTTAATGGTTCAATAGTTCACCAATTAATAACTTTGGCCACAAATAACTTACTAAGCCTTTATCTCGCGCTTGTGTGAGTTTTGAGACGTTTGTACGTTGGAGCAGTGATAATGATCCAGTACAATAAGAATGAAGTTTTTTAAATAAATTAAATAAAAATCGCTTTGTTGTAAACTACGAATTTATAATATTTTAACGCTTGTATTAAAAAAAACTTATTTTATAAGTTTTTACAATTGCCCCGACGAAGCAATGTATTTGTGGTTTATAAGAAAGCGATTCTTATTAAAAATAATTATATCGATTGTAAGCTCACATCTTTTCCATTCATGATTTTTTAAATGATCCAGTGGTACAACAAAAATTACGTATATTTTAAACCTGAGTTTTAAAAGGTATACCGCAGAAAGTTTCGCTATTGGTCAATGGTCACCAGCATATCTCCAAATCAGTTCCAATCAAATAAATAAATCCAAATCAATTTTAGTTTGTATTGTGGAAAGAGAGTGAAAAACGATATGACAACCGTACCGATGGTTGATCAAGCTGTGACTACTAAACTTTAATGCTGTGAACATATATTATTTACTTTGGTTTTCATATCAATTTGAAATTTCAAAATAATACATATATATGCAAAGTTATGATTAATCAATGAAAGAATTAAATTCGTCAAAACTCTCAAACAGAGGCTTATTTCCGATTCGACTTTAATTTTTTTTTTTAGTGGTATTATAAACAGCCCTGAATTACTTACCTTAATTTTAATTTTTAATTATTTTACTTGAACATTCATTTTTTAAATTTATTTGTTAGTAAATTGAAATTGATAAATTAATTAATCAATTAATTACCTTCTATATACCTAATAGAACTACTCGATTCAAAATTATGTTTATGTGTAACAATAATATCAGGGCGGAGTAATTTAGATACTCACTTGTACCTAAATTGCTTTTACTGAGAGTAATTCTTTCGCAGAAACCGTAGATATATTCAACTGCACTGAATGTAGTTACAAAAAGGCTATAATAGCATACCTCTTCCAAAAATAATAAAAAACATAAAAAAATAATTATTAAATAATTCCTCTAGTAACTTAGTTATGTTTTTGTGTGCTAATCATTTACTTCGTGTTACTTCTGTAACACTATTGTTTTAAACTATCTATTTCACAATTATATAAAAGCGTTCATAATAAAATAAAGAAGTATTCTGTTAAATATTCTAATGTTTCTGAACCGAGTATTAACAATAATAATAATTGTTATATTTGGATAATTTGTATAGCGCCGTTTTTATGAAAAAAACACCTAAAGGGCGCTGTACCAATCTCAATTTCTACAACTTGCCGTTGTTAGGTTTGTGGTAGACAGAAAAAAAACTCCGGCGTCTAAATACATGCCGTATGAATGCGGCTTTCAGGTTTAAAAAAATATTGACTTACTACTTGACACGGATAACTTTACTATTGGTGGCATTGCTGGTGTAGATTTTGTGGATAAAATATATATATATAACAAACAAGTGTTTTCGTTCGTTGATTTCTCATTTCTGCCACCTAAAAAGTTACGAGTGTCAAGCTGTAAAAATTGTGCTGTATTATGTGTAATATATTGTAACCGATGGATAGATGAAATATATTGTTGTCATAATATTGTGGGCAATGTAAGTAACTGTATTTTAATTTTAGCCAAGACACCCATTCACTATCAAATAAAAATAATTTATTTCCTCTGTGAGTACGTGCATACGTACGTTGAACTTTTCGAATTTGTTTTTGATGTTTTTTGAATTTTAAAAATTATCTTTTCAAATCTCTACCTACCTATTCAAGTACTTAATTAAAGCCTATTTTTTAGCAGACAATATTCTATTTTTGATTTCAACTGATATTATTTTTTGGCAATTCAAGTAACATCCCGTGATTTTTTACGTAGTTTTCATTAGTATAATTATATTTATATAGTTCTAAAAAAATGATTTGTTTATAGTTGTGCTTTCAATCGATAGATGACACTAAAGGACGGTAAAAAGATAAAAAGTTGACGTCATTTATTTCCACAAAATCACAAATTACAATGCACGTTTTAAAATACAGTTTTTTGTTTGTATTTAATATTTCTTAAGCCTCGGAGAGTGAACAATTTCGATAAAACCTAGTTTCTACACGTGCAACTTAAAAAGTAGGTATCCAATGGATATAAAACATTGTCCGTCGGATTAGATTTTTACACGCCGGTTCAGCGTTGGTATAGTTACACCGGGTGTAGGCGGATAAATTAGATGCATAAGCCATTGTTATAAGACAAGTTTTTGGCTATTCCGAACTTTTACACCACGCGTAACATTTACACCTCGTTTATAAGTAAGAAGGTATATTTTTAAAGCAAATCATTGTAGATAAATTAACAAAATATAATTTCATTCTTAGCACACGCTTAAGTGCATGTGATTTCATCAACTTTGTTAAATACGCATTCTCCTAATCATATTTCTAGAGAATATTTCTGAGATTACCTACGTAGGTATTACATAGAACTAGTTTCAAATAGAGCAAACATTATTACCGTGAAGAAAACGCAAGGTTATCACGCTAAGCTTGCAAAATTATCCCCCCACTATAGCGGACTATGAAGAGATAAACCGATAGAAGTACGCAATGGGCGTGTCTGTGTGACTATAGTATGGTTAATTATCCCTTACTTCAGGTAAAGATGTTTAAATTAAATATATAGCGTATGTATGGTAAAACCTCGTGGAGATCCGAAAAGAATGCAAGGCTGATATAAACGTAATGAATAATATTCAGAAACGGACGCTTATATGGTTCGGACATGTGGAGTGGATGAACGAATAAAGGAGTGTAAGGAGAGTAAGGAGAGTATATGATGAAAAGTTAATGGTAGAAGAATTCGAGGGTGCCCGAGGATGGCATGATCAAGTGAACCTAAAGTAAGAAGCAAAAAGTCAGAATGATAGAAAAGTATGCATGAGACATTTTATTTAATTTCTGCATACTTTGATTTAATATTTTATTTCCAGATATTTTATACTAGCCAACCAGAAAGTGTAAAAATAAAGTGACGTGTAATAGATTTTGTAAGATCATTAACGCATCTACCCAGCTTCGGGAGAAAACGTTGTTAAAAATGAAAGTATGTATAGGACGATGTATGAATGTGAATGTAGCCTGGAGTGTGTAATAAGATGGAGTAATGTGGCGGTTCATTATATCTGCCTACCCTTGCGGACAGACCCAGCCCCAAGCCAACCAGCTCCTGGCGCAACAAATTTTTTTGGCGCCCCTTGTCAAAACCTAAATTTAAACACCAGAAGTATCGAAAAACTTATTTTCACGTCTAACAAAATAACTTATCGTATAATTATAGTAAGTATCTTCGCTATTTTCCACATGGACCCATGAGTACTATACACAAAAAGTATAACTCTCGTAAAAATTTCATCACTTTTGACCACTTGTATTTGGCAGGTTCCCCTTTGAAAATATCTAAATATAAAATAAATAATAAAACACAATAAAAATAACAACGTACAAGCATCTAAAAGTTTCTATTGCATTACTTGTATATTTTAAAATAATACTTCAATCAATATTTAAAAAAAATCTTTACGTTGCTTCGAATACATTTCAAATTCGTGTGCTGTGAAAAAACGTCGTAAGTCTTAAGTCAAAATGACTGACATTGGTGGAAAAATGCAACAGCATTTATATTGCGCTGTCTCATTAAACTAAATTTGCGCCAATTATTTTCTCATTTGCATTGTTTTTTTTTTCGAAAAATTTTGCCTTTTTTAACACACAGTACCAAGTATAAGACGAAATGTCGTCCACGAATAGAATGTTAGAATATTTTTATTTTATTTATAATTAATAATATAAAGACGCTGGTTATGTATTTCTGAGTTAAGGATAAACAAAAATTGGGTATTTGACTCCAACACTGTTTTCTATTTTGGTTGGTCATCTTGAATTATTTTATTGTTGTACGCATTAAATAAGGTCAATAAAGTCTTGTGCATAGCTAAAGCGGATCTTTGAATTTATTATAAGGTATGATGAAAACATTTTTGGAAAGACATTGGCCCAGAAATAAAACGAATAAAAATTATCAAAAATAATTCAGATTCATTAAAAAATCCACCATAAGTAAATTTTCCAAAAAAATTAAAATAAAATGTCGTTTTCTCAGACTATATGAGACCAAATGAAATGAATATTTAAAATTCTGCCAAAAATGATGAACTGATGACGATTAAATAAAAAAATCTTCCAAACTAAAATTTAATTAAAAAATACCAGTTTCCCGGCAAATTGCGAGCCTCGGGGTTGAAAAAGGCTAAGTGAGACCGAATTAAATAAATCTTTGAAATTCTGCCAAGAAAGATGAATTAAAGATGATTAAATGAAAAAATCCTCCAAAAGGAAAAATTGTACAAAAAATACCACTTCGTGGGCAAATTGAGAGTCTTGGGGTCGAAAATCATATGCCGTTTTCACAGGCTATATGCGAAAGAATGAAGTGAATCTTTAAGATTCTGTCAAGAATGATGAACCAAAGACGATTAAATGAAAAAAATCTTCAAAAGTAACATTTATTAAAAAAATACCACTTCGTTGGAAAAATGCGAGCCTTGGGGTCGAATATTAAATATGTTATTTTTTCAGACTACATGAGACCGAATGAAATGAATCTTTGAAATTATTTCAAGAATGATGAACTAAAGACGATCAAATGAAAAAATCTCCAAAAGTAACATTTATTAAAAAAAAAATACCACTTTGCGGGAAAAATGCGAGCCTTAAGATCAAAAATTAAATGCCGTTTTCTTTGGCTATATGGGACTGAATTGAATGAATCTTCGAAATTCTGCCAAGAATGATGAATTGAAGACGATTAAATGAAAAAATCCTCCAAATAAAACAATGTTAAAAAAATACCACTTTGTGGGCAAATTGCGAGCCATGGGTTTGAAAATTGTATGTCGTTTTCTAAGGCTCTATTAAACTGAACGAAATGAATCTTTGGAATTCTGTCAAGAAAAATAGAGACTGAAGACAATTAAATGAAAAAATCTTCAAAAGTAACATTTATTGAAAAATTACAACTTTGCGGGCAAAATGCGATCCTTGGGGTCGAAATGCCATTTTGTTGGGCTCTATGAGACCGAATGAAGTGAACTTTTGTGGTTCTGTGAAGAATGATAGACCGAAGACGATTAAGTGAAAAAAATCTACAAATGTAACGTGTATTAAAAAAATACCACTTCGTTGGAAAAATGCGAGCCTTGGGGTCGAATATTAAATATGTTATTTTTTCAGACTACATGAGACCGAATGAAATGAATCTTTGAAATTATTTCAAAAATGATGAACTGAAGACGATTAAAAACAAAATAACAAAAAAGTAACAATTTTTTTAAAAATACCACTTTGCGGGCAGAATACAAACTTGTGGTCAGAAATCAGATGCCGTTTTCTAAGGCTATATGAGACCGCATGAAATAAATCTATAAAATCTGCCTAAAATGATGAAAATGACGTGCCTTTTCATATTGTAAAAAAAATCTTGTAGCTAGTATTGCTGAAAGACTGCAACAGCACTATAAATGCATACAATATTGTGTCATTCTTTAATTTAACTAATCTTTGGAATATATCTATCTCGTTTGCACTGCTTGTTGCATATTTTTTAAATTTTTTTAACACCTAGTGTGAATATTTCTTTCGAACAGAAAATACATACCAACTCGTATCAAGTACTAAACAAGAACCCGTTTCCCATCGGGCTGCGAAATTGCGAGTTCGATTTCCGTTCACGAATAGTATGATCTTTTCATTTTATACTGAAAGTGTAAAACGCGCGTTAAAAAGCACTGTAATTAGGTACTATCAGCGCCTTAACAACTCGCCGCCTGAAGCGGACTGCTCCAATTGCGCCCTCGCAGGACCGGCCCTGCTGCGGGGAAATAACGTGGTGGTTAGTTGATTAGTTAGAATTTTTACTTTTTAGAGTGAATACCGCGCAAGAGTCCCAACTGCTCCCAACTATCTGAAGCCAGTCAGACTATGGCATCTCCAATTGGGGTATGTGATGAGGCTGAAGGTAGTGAGGAGGGGAAGGAGACGAGGAAGAGAAAGGTTGGAAAGTACTATTAACACTAAGTAACTAAACACGACTGAAAGCCATTTCAAGCAACGTTTCTATTCTGAATGGTGGTCTTTCACCAGGGCGATACTTACTACCACTCTGGAACGTGCCGCAATATACTTTTTATTATTTTTATATGAATTTAATGTGTTATGACACATATTTATTAAATAAAAGTTGAAAAGTTTTAAAAGTTAGGAAACACGCCGGGTTTGAACCTGCGACACTATGGAGGCCTTGGACAGAACATTAATTTCGGCGGCCAGTCTGTAGTGTATGTGTCGTATGATCTTATGTGTAAACTGGCGACATTGTTTTTCTTTCACATCGATATAGTCTACACTTCTAGATATTTTCTGTTCAGTGACAGCGGAGGATACTAAGCCGGCATCCAGAATTGATACGAAGGAAATCGTCATAATATACATGATTATTACTATCTATGGTCTCCTTGCATGTGGTTTCTAGGGCAAATAAGTTCATATCCCCACCCCTCTCGCTTTCCCACCGCTAAGGGAGGCCACGGTACTTTACCGAAGGGTCGGGACCAGTGCAGGAACGTGATAACCTAGACAAGATATTCTATAATTGTGATGGCAGATTTAATACGAGTGCGCGTATAAATCATGGGATTTGTAACCTCAAACAATCCTTATTTATTATTTCCTTCTCTGAAAATTAAAACGTTATATTTTTTGCCATAAACTCATAATCGCCATCAAAGTTATCGTCTGGATTTTTTTCCCTAAATTTACACAAATATATTTTTTTGAAAAAAATGAAACTTGATATACTTAACTTTTCTGGCGGTCGATAGAGAAACTAACGAACGATGGAGCTATTTTTAAAATCCATGGGTTTTTTTCACTTCCACTAAATCTACCTTAAATACACCACCGTCTCCAAAGATAAACCTACAGTGTAAAGCAGAACATTATTTACTTTAATTTCATATAAAATACACATGAAAATGGTGAAAGGGTGATTTTTATATACGTGTTAATTTTTTTAAATTTTTTTATTCAAATGTTGAATAAATGAAGCAACTAGAAGAAAGTTGTATATTTATGTTGGATTGTTTCAAACTCTTGTTAAAATTGACGAACATTGAACAATCCCATTTAAACGCCGATTCTGTGTGTTTCGGGTTTTTATCAAATCGTGATCAGCTGCCAAACATAACGGTAATGTTGTTATATTTGTCGACTAATCACAAGTAGCTTAAAAGCTTAAACGTACCGAGACCCGGTGACTGTTTCGATGTCAATAATTCAAATGGCACTGATTGACGGTTTGATGTTCATCGGATTTGTCGAGAGTTTGGAAAACCCCGACATAAGACAAAATTTTGACTGAAGGTCAATTTTTTTAATAAAAGACTTCTCTAAGAATAATTTTTCAAAAAGTTTTGTTAAAGTTTCAAAGGTTTGTTAAAAATTCAAGAACAGCTTGAAACATTCAAATCTACAAAGTGCCAATAAACAGCGAACGAATTATTTGTTTTAAAACATTTTTGTTTCCAAAATCTTTGCCACACCCCCGATCGCAAAGTTAAGCGTGTCGACTTACTATACCTCTGAAGTATCTTATTTTGGCAGTCTAAATCCTGCAACAAAACCTTTTTTATGTCAGAGAAAACTTTCAATACATGCGAATCCTTTTGTATCACGTCGGTTAGGTTACAACCATCAAATTTATCCGGTTTTGCGAGCGACTCTATCTAGCACCTTTGCCATAAATTCCTCGGCCCCAACTCTCTCTCACCCATCAACCCCTCCCGGCACGAACTACTTTTGTTATAAGGGCGGTGGTTTGTTAGTAAGGAAGGGATGAACAGTATGAACACGGATAATCACTCAAAATCTCACAATACTTAGAGGTTCGGGCGGATAAATTATGGGAGGGGTTAACGGTTGGATCTCGTAAGCGAAGCATGTTTCTCGTAATATGTTCATGCAGCTTATAATTATTATTAGTGTTACGGTATAAAGTCCGGTGCCAGCTTGCCTGCAATAAGAAACATTATATCTTAAAACGTATTACCTTTTAGCACGGAATGTTTTACATTCTAAAATTAATAATTACAAAATGTTCTGAAATGAAAGACATTATTGTATTTTGTTTAAATTGAAAAAGTTTCAAAGCTTGCATGCATACTGACAATAAATTAATTTTACGGCATGGCACTGTACAAGCTTAGGTTATACGCAAAGGTTATACTGACGCATGAATAGATGACAAAGTTTCTTAATATTGGGTAGCAGTACAAATTCCTTGAGAGTATTTAAAAAAAAGTATCTTACTCACGACATAAAACAACTGCCCACGGTGTATAAATAGTAGCAAATTTAATAATTAAAGCCTAAAAAAAAATTGTGGTTTATTTATTTATATTTTTATTGAGTTCAGGTGGACGACTGGTTTTTTATCAAGACAAATATTTTTTTTAACATCAAATTATGTTATTACAATAAACACAAACAGTTAAAAATATTGTTTTGGCTTCAGTGGCCTATGAAAATAAAACTACTGCTACTTTTGCTTTCTACGAAAATATAATAATATTTTCGTAGAAAGCAATCATATTGTGGTTTGACTTGACATATTTAATGAAAATGAAATAATAACTTTGTATAAGACCACAGATTTTATTTTAATTTTATTATGTGTTTACGTGTATGTGTGGTTTAATTTGGTGCCCTGATGATGTTTAAGCTTAGCTAAACCGCTCGGTCATAAAAAAATAAAAATAAAATCTGGTGTCAGATACAAAGTTATTATATCGTTTTCATTACTTTATAGTATTTTATATTCCAAATAAATACTAATCTTCATCTAATAATTTTATTTTATGTCTTTCAAGGACTTTCTCAGCTCAGTTTGGCGCGGATTCCCCCGTCTAAATTTAATATTGCGTTAATTTTACAAACGTTTCATAGATGTCAGTAGTATCTACATTAAATAATTGAAAAATCTGAAAAAAATAACGATAAATTCATAAAATAAAACATAAAATAATGTGGGATTCATGACACACATACTTTAATTTTAATAACAATTGAGTATTTGTAAAAAATTGTTAAATAATTTTAAAAAATCATCTTATTTCCATAGAAATTACGTAGAAATGTTTGACTACATTTCATCAATAAGTTTCACCATACATCTTATAAGCGGCGTTATTGTTTGTCTTATAGAAAAATAATTATTAATTTTGATGCCCAGCCGATTTCGCTCACCCAATATTACCAATTATTCATCAAGGCTATTATAATACTTACCAAAAGTTTTATACAAAACATCGTATTTATGCAGATAAGGTACAATCAAAGCTACTATTTTTAATGGAAGCTATTTATTATGATTTTTTAATATTTGAAAATAAACAAATTTAAAAGATGCTATTATTGAGTTCTGTCAGTTTTCAGATTGATTTTTACTGTGGCATTTCGGAATTCAAAGCCATTATCAAACTACCTTCGAAGCCTGAAACAGATGTCACAGTAAAAATACAACTTAAAACCGACAAATAATAATAATTATATCTATTTAATTTGAGTCATGTTCATTTATAAAAAAAATGAAAATAAAGAGCTCCACAAAATAAACACAAAACTATGAATAAATCTTTATGAAGTTTGATTTTTGGGGTTACACGAGATATATAACTTGTCCCTCCTTTAGTCAACGTTTCAGAAAGCCTTTCAGTGGCGGCTCGTGAGTTTTTAGTATTCCAGAGTGCTAAAACATGACTTTAAAGTTGTTGTTGTAGCCGAAGTCTTTTTTTTGTTTTTCAAAATTAACGTTTTTGTAAGAACATTTTTAAGCAAAACCAAAACTGAAAAATCCTGAAAATTTTAATAATAATAAAAAAAATTCGGCCACAGCAATATAAATAACCTCGTATTTTTCAATATTAGCACTCTACCATACTTAAATCACGAGCCACCACTGGAGCCTTGTATTGTCCATAATCAGTGTACTTATGTGTGTATATTTTTTTGAAAAGTGTGTTTATTTGTGGGAAAGTTGTACCTAATTTCTTTTATTAATATATTCTATTTCCTCGTACTTACAATGTGTAAAATCTTTTTCATACAGGTGTAGAGGTTTGCACCACACTTTTTTCCTCACTGTATACCTCCCATCGTTCATCAGGTGATGCGTGTCGAGCAACCCTTATTAATAAATAATTACCTCTCCGAAGGTCTTTGGCGAAGGTGTTGAGCAGGTGATTCCACGTGGTGTAATTACTGTAAAAAATGGCTGGTTGTTCAATCTACAAATCCAAGACATTGTCAAAAATCATGCAATGGCGTGCTCCGGTTCGGGTATTTTAACTAAATGGCCACCGCATTACGCACTGAAATACTATTTGATATTTACACACGTTATTACTTTATTAGAAGCTAGCAGAGCCGAATTAGTTATTTTTCACCTCTCCAGGTGCACCCATTGACATATTTACATATGAAAATTGATATAATCCCTTAAATAAACGTGTAGTTTGTTACAATTGTACAATCGCTCTAATATTTTACGTGATCCTATACATTTTAGTAAGGAAATGCAAATGGTTGTACTCTGCCACCGTTTACACGAATTTCGTCAGTGTATGTGTTTAACATCTTGATTTTTAATATTTTTAAATCTTGCTTCATTGCAATACCGATGAGTTACCAAAAACAATTTTGTTACAAAATAAATTTACATTACCGAAAGAAACGAAATAACAAATTTACATATTTTAGAATAAATCGCAAATAAATCACCAATGTTATAAATTACAAAAAAGAAAGATAATTTAAAGAAAACACACAAATAAAAATAAACAGACATAGATATAAATATAAAGGAACAATAAAAAAGTAAGACGAATTAATAAGTACCTACTCCAAATAAAAAAATATATATTGACCTTGAAGTGCAAATAATGAGAATTTCTTTAATCTAGTGGAAAACATAAAATAAGATGAATGATAATTAGTTAGATTTTGTAGTAATTATTATTATGTAAATTCATTTTTGAAATGATTAAAAAAATAAAATTCAAAGCATTACTTTCAAATCTTTTATTAAGTTGACTTAATTCGTTAGTGCGTTTTGAAACATCGCTTACAAAGTTACCACGTAAAAAAATGTTTAAGTTGTTCCATATGTTTTCCATGCCACGTCCTATTTCTGAGAGTAAAAAAATAAAAATCGGCTTCACAGGTTATTAAGGTAGCCGAAATAACCGCTAATCATATATAATTTTTCAGCTTTCGTCTCTCCACTGTGGATTTTTTTTCTTCTTATTTTTCATCATTTAATTACGACTTTTGGATCAAAGGCGGTTAATTTATCGTGTAAAAAAAGAAAACAAAAAAAAAACATTCATAATAACCGCCAAATATTCAAAAAAACTTGATTAATACAATTTGATGCGATTTTAAAATAAGCAGCTCAAGTTCTCGTATTCAAAATATTATCTAAGTACTCGAGTAAAAAATAATGCAATATTTTTTAAAACTTTTATTTTATATAAGCTACTTGTACATTAAAGCTTACAAAGTATTTAATTTTCTTTTTGACTTAATAATAATTTAATTTATATGCTACTTATTATTATTATTTTTTTTTTAAAGTAAGACAAACATTCCCGGGTTACGAATAACCTGACAATATTTGAAAAACTCCTTCTGCCATCGTAAAAAGCGGAAGATGTTGCTTGTGCAATGATGGAGGACTAAGCCAGCAGAGGAATTGAACGCACGACGCCCGGGTGGGAATCCGACGCGTTCTCCACTCAGCTACCGACCGGTCATTTTGATTAATATGTATTTTAAATAGTTCTTACAGGCTATTATTTATTGATTGGTATAATTTTGATGGTTTCGGGCAGCGCATTATAAGATTTCATCCCTTTATAGAGTAAGCTATTTTGTGTGTTGGCTTTATTTTTTCTTGTAGTCTGATATATCAACATTTTTATTCACTAACACGTGCGTTAGCCGGTGATAATGTATTCGGAGGTGAAACTGCCCAAGCGCGAAAACAGTAAACTCAATATGCAAAAAATAAATTTGATTTTAACACAAAATTCTGCAAAATAAACAAAAAATCATACATAAATCAAACGTGCTGTGGTCAACGTTTTAATCAAAGCATGCGTGTGCTGTAGAGCTTTTTTTCAAATTATTTTATGGTAATATCTTCTTCAGTCGGCGGTCGATTTCGGCGCCCTTTCGAAATGGCGCCTGGGGCCGAATACTCAACCCTTGTCGCGCCTCTGGACGTCGGTAACTACCTTCGATAAGAAACTACAATACGAGCTTTAATCTGAATTACTTTGTAATATGGTTCATAATTTAGTCGACGTTGTTGATAGCGTAATGGTCGACGCGTTCAACTTTTACGGTGATCAAATGAACATTTTTTATTATTGATTCTCCAATCATAACAGGTAAAAATAAAGACCTTAAAGAGCTAAATACATATCGTCGTTGGAAAGGCAAAAGGATTTAAGCGACACTTTGGTAAAAAATGAGTTAAACGTAATTTTGATTAGTTTTCTTTTCTGCATCGAAAGCTCTGACTTTAGTTTGATTCTGTAGACTTTTGTAGCCCTTCAACCATATAAAATATATATTTACCATTTAGAAGAAGGCTTGACTCAAGCGACACAAGTTTGAGACTTTTTTTCGCTTCAGGTAACTCAGTGAGAGCACTTACCTGAGTTAACTGTAATTGAGGTGCTCTGGTGTAAACTTCTCAAAATGGCGCTTCAGCCCTTTTGCCTTCCCGGCAACGATATGGTATTGGAAGGATGTATTATGAAATAACATTTCTCGGTATTTTTGGGAATATCGTCATATTTTTAAAACTTGTACGAATATAACGAGATGCTAGTGTCGACAGCTCTAAAAGTATCCATGCAAGTCCTACTAAACTAAATAATTAACATCATGATACCCAGACCTGGTAGACACATTTTGTAATAAGTCAACGCTACGGAAGACGAGAAAAAATAAGACCCTTAATTTTCTTCTTTTTTTATGAATGCTCACGGCACATGACCCCAAAAATTCATAAATACCCTAACTTACATGCACAAGCGTAAACACTATTTATTATATCTTCGTAGAAAGCAATCACTTTATGGTTTGACATATAAGAAATGAAAAAAAAAATTCTTTAGTCTTATAAAAAGTTTTTTTTTGTTCTTTAACTATTTATTATAATCATTGCAATTCTCTTTATCACAAAAATGAAATTCTACCACGAATTAGCAGTTTCATAAATAGAAAGAAACAGTGAAGGTAATTTTTGTATAAGGCTACAGAGTTCAGTCAAACATTGTTTTTTTATGACTCATCAAGAATATCATTTTTGGAAGATTAAAGCAAAATATTGAAAAAAAAATCTTAAGAATAATAAATTTCCTACCAAAGAGGAACATAATGACACTCGTAACAACTAGATTGCTGAATTCCCCAACCCTTATTAATTGTAAGAATAACTGCTCATTTGATTCTTTCAATCAAGGCTTCATTTTATTTACAAAAAACGGGATATCTTAGATCAATCCTGGCAATGCTACAATTTGAATGTTAAATACGCGAATAGCGGTTATTGGTTTCATTTGCCACCTTGCAGGCGTTGTTTCAAGTTTATATAATTCTATTCACAGTAGTGTTGCCAGCTGTCTTTGAGTTTTAAAGGTCGGCCGAAACGAGCGCGCCCTTGAAACCTTATTATTCAAGGACACGTTGATTTATAAATGATGCAATCTAAGTTCGAAGAACAGGGAGCAAAGTTAACCGAATAAACACGGCGGTATCGTAATATGGATATGAGATTTTGACAGAGTGCCAAGTAGGGGAGACCGGGGTTAGTAGACTATAGGCCTCAGTAGACTTATCGTTGATAACTCGTCCGATTCTCAAAAGAGAGCCCTATAAGTCCTTTCCATATGGAATCCGATCTGCGACACACGTGTCAGCTTACTTAGATCTGATTTTCAATATTTCGCTTCGGTGAGTAACTTTTCTATTTCAATTTCACTAGTTTTTTCTGTGCCCCAAGTAACCAAGATCATACGTATTATATGTATAGTGTTTGCTAATATTGCGAATTTTTTGAGTGAAAAGTGATAATTGGTTTTTTGTCGAACCGGTCGTCTACCGGGAAAAATGCTGTACAGTAAAAAATGGCGACTTGGGTTAGTCGACTCGCCGAGTTTTGCCTGTATTTCAAATGACGGTGTGTCATACTTATAAATTATCACAATAACTAGTTATTAATCTCGCTTTTATCTGTACATAGTGTTCACATTTAATTTCACGTTTTTAACTATAATCACATGTTTTTATCAATCTAAAAAGGAAATTTATTTTTTCGACTATTAACGTTTATAATTATTATTTTCATTTGACCATGGGTAGATAATTATTATTGAATAAACAATCAAAACATAAAACATATGTAATTGTAATTTTTACTAGATTTATCTAACATTATCTTTATTTATTATTTTGGAATGGGTCAACTTACCCAATTGTTCAGGTTTTTTGTTTTTTTAAGAGTTTTCTGTTAACATAATTGATTTGTTATAGGCGGATGTATTAACTTTTTTATTATGTGATAACATAATCAAATGAGTAAGTTACATTACTGGGTTAACAATTCACGATTAAGAGCCTTATTTTTTTTTTAAATCATTAAGTGAAAAGTGGATCAACTGCCCCCAGTCTCCCCTACTCAGTTATTGCAGACGTGATTTATACGGTTGGAAAAGACAGAATTATTTGATCAAAAGTAGTTAGAAATTCTTTAAAATATTCTTAATTTCATCACCCTTTCAAGACTTAAGCAAACAAATAATGTGTCTCTACTTAATTTGCATATTTTTGAATGAGAGAGACAAAACTTTGTCCATCTACTTATATTTAAATTTGATGTGTATAGTCAACCATAGCAGAAGCTTTCGGAAGTCATCGAGATTTTGTGTCATGCTCAATTCTTTATTAATTTTCTTTTTTCTTACCACACACCTTGCATGAAAACGAAAAAGACAGATTGACCAGGATGTCGATTTTTCTAATCAATATCCAGAGAAATAAAATGATGTACGTTTTTACTGAATCGTACTGTTTAAATGTGTTGAATAAATGAGTTACAAATATGAATGGTCACTATTAGGTTTACGTATTGAAGGAATCAAGCGATGACTTTTGATGGATCTTCTACAAATAATAACAAAAATAATAACCTGATTTTAGATCACAGAAATAGTCCCCGTACACGTAGACTGATTGCTACATGTACATTTCCAGAGTAAAAAGGTTAATATTCCGACGTAGTATAAACCTAATATTTACTTTCCAAAATCAATTTGATGGGAGATTTCGTCTTCTAAGGGGATTAAGATCTTCGCAGACACAAATCCCAGAAATGCCTCAAGGCGTAAAAGGTTTTCTGATCGAGGATTAGAGATAATGAGGTGCTTACGTGCTGCTGGCTTTCCTGAATAAAGTATAAAGTCTCTTCGCTGACGGTAATAGCGTAGAACATGGGACGCTGAAACCTTATGAAATAATTAGGTTGACCAACAGACCGTCTTGCGTTTTTAACGTTATACATTTTGACAGTGATTTATTTGGTTTAATTATGGCTCAACCCTCCATCATTTTTTATTTATTTAATAACGTGCCTTAAGGGTCAGCACCCAAAAATACACACTTTCTGGCTTTCTAATACACGCAAAACTACACATTATGTATCTATTAATTCTACATGGGTCGTTAAGAAAACGTCTAAGTATCCAGTGAATGCAATTCTTTTACTGTAACCTTTTAAATTCTTTATGAAGTGCACACTGGAATTTAGTTAAAATGTTTAAAAATGCCTTCGTTGGTTTTCAAACTGCATATTTTAGTGACGTTTTGCTGTTTTTTTTTAATAGAATTTTGACGATTACAATGTAAATACTTCATTCACTGGAAACCTTAGACATTTTCCTTACAACTTAAATAAAATTTACAAATAAATCACCTGTAGTATTTCTTGTATTAGAATGCTACAAAGTAACGTTGTGGGCGGTAGGCAAAATAAGATTAAGAACCTATGGTTTAAAACAAGTGAGACTATGTCATCCCCAGTTGGAGTATGTTGTGAGGCTGAAGGTAGTGAGTAGAGGAAAGAGATGGGGAAGAGGAAGGTTGAGAGTACCTGGATGTGACACAAATATACTTTACATCATCTTTTATCAATTGAATCTGTTATGACACATATTGATTAAATAAAATTTATTTGCGCACGTCGCCCTCAACCCGCAATCTCTGAATTCATTGGCGAGCGTCTTACCACTTGACCACAGAGGCCGTCCTACATATCGCACAAGACTCCCAACTGCCTAAGCCAGTGGAACTATGGCTTCCCGGATTTGTGGAATTCCGTGAGGTTGGTAAAAGTGAGTCGGAGACGAGTAAGGTTGGGTAGTACTGAAATAAACTCATTTAAAAAGAGCGCCGACCAAATAAATAATATTTAACGACTGTAATGAAGAAGTTTTCTTAACGTAATTTTGTAACATTTCTTGAAATTTAATATAAATACATTTAGACGAGCCACCTTTGTTTTTTTCTGAAGCTTGCAATCATCAGGGTAATCTTTACACTTGAGCGGTAACTTTTAGTATTCAAAACGTTGCTAGAAATGAGGGCATTGACTAAAAATATATCTTAAAAGATTGAGATTAAAAGGTCAATAAAGTTAAGCGTCATGTTTTTTTCCTCTAGGGTTAATTCCCCAAACACCACATCACTGCGAAAATGATCCCTTCTCTACTAAAGACAACCGTATTTGAGGGATTTCAAGAATGTGGGGTAGTGCGGGCAGATTCCGCCCTTACCGGCAAGCGAAAACCCTAACCTGAGTTTATATAGGGTTGTAGATCTATAAATCGATACGAACTATACATACCCAATTTACTGTATTTATAATATAACAGTCCATGCGTATGAAACAGTGAAATACATCCCTAGCAATCTCCGTTAAATCTTATTTTTAGAACACCTCCTCACTACGTGTGTACTGGATCACCTGTATAATATGGTCAATATTTTTTACAAAAATATTTTATTAAGGAAAAGCCAGGATTAGTTATTTATAAAAAACATTTTTTTAAATACTCATTACAGCACAAGAGTCCCAACTGCTCCCAACCGTCTGGAGCCAGTGAGACTGTGACATCCCCAATCGGGGTATGTTGTGAGGCTGAAGGTAATGGGTATGGGAAGGAGATGAAGAAGAGGAGCGTTGGGAAGCAACTGGCTATTTAGATCTGGTCACCAAATATGGCTAAAGCCATTTCAAGCAACGTTTCGATTCTGAATGGTGGTCTTTCACCAGGGCGATACTTTAAGTATCTACCACTCTAGAGCGAGTCGCAAATATAGTATATTTTGTTTTGTGTTAATTAAATGTATATAATACATATTAATTTGTTTGAACCCGTGACCTATGGATTTGTAGTTGAGCGTCTTACCACTCGACCACGCAAGCTGTAAAAAAGCCTTATAAATTTTTAATGTTTTAAGTGTTACCGCTAAACACAAATCGATGTTAAACAGTTAATTAAGGAATTTAAAAAAAATACATATTTATTTTATTTTTTATAAATTAGCCCGTTTGCTGTCTGACTTCTTGAACGGGTGTTGGATTGGAAAAAAATGCTACAAATATTACAACTTTATTTATTTTACAGAATCTAGTGGTTACTATTTAATGAAAACAGGCGATATTTTTTAAGAATTATGAAACTATTTCTCAATATTATTTTGACATTATATAAAACTGTTCCTAAGCCGGTCGAAATAAATTGGATTTATATTTTATAAATATATTCTATAGTAAATTTGAAAGCAAATAATAATGATGTTTTATGATAATGATTCTTATTTACTACAACATATAACTACACAATAAAATGTTTATCGGTTTTTAATACTAAATAACTTAAATAAATTATCAATAATTTACACCATCAACGATTCTTTTTCAAGTGGAAGATACATTTATTGTCTTTATGATGAAATTAATATATGGTAGATAAACCTATTGCGGCACCTCCCAGAGTGGCAAATACTTTCAGTATCGCCCTGGTAAATACCACTTTTCAGAATTGAAACGTTGCGTTGCTTGAAATGGCTTTAATCATATTTGGTGACCAGATTTGAATAGACAGGTACTCAATTTTCTTCTAACCCAGCTCTTTCCTATTGCATTTATTAAGCCTCAAAACATAACCCCAGTCGATGGTGCTATAGTCACACTGGTTTCGGGCAGTTGGGACTCTTGTGCGGTATTCACAAAAAAAAAACAAAACATCGGGTTCAAAACATTACTTAAAATCAATAAAATACCTTTTTCAAGATAATTAATAAACTTTTTTCCACTGTCATACATTAAGACAGAACTGGTTTCAGCCTATTACGATCATTTAGGGATATATATATATATATATATATATATATATATATATATATATATCTCTAAATGATCGTAATAGGTCGAATATATGTACCAATATATATACCACTTTATATATATATCCCTAAATGATCGTAATAGGTTGAATATATATACCAATTTATATACCACTTTTATATATATATATATATATATATATATATATATATATATATATATATATATATATATATATATATATATATATATATATATATATATAAATATAAATATATATATAAAGTGGTATATTTATTGTTTGACGTACGGTATTTATGCATTTAGGAGTGTCATAACAATTATTCTAATCTTTTTAAATAAATAAACATTTTAAATTTACGAAGGGTACTGTCATATGATGAATTTAAAGATTTTAAAATTTACTTATTCTGTAAATTAAATTTCTCTTTATTTTATTTTTTATTAAACTAAATAAGGTTATGTACAGTTATTTTTTTCTAAAGTTAAATAAGGCTATGTTGAAAATATAGATTCGATATAGAATAGCCAATAAGTGGGTAAGCACGTCCCAATCTTTCATTTTCTGTTCCTCCTCTCATTCGTTAATTTCCTTCCGCCACACAACAATACCAATTGTTGATATCCCCTAGCTTTGGGCGGTGGCACGGCTTTGGTGATACTAAAACAAAAACGAAACAAAAAATGACGTATATTAGAACATGGCAACAAATACTAAAATAGCCCTGTAAACAATCCTTCGTATTAAAGTTATCAAGTGATGTATCTTAACTTTAATAGCGTATTTTGCATAAAACATGAACTAAACTGTTTTAGTTTTTCCAAATTTGATCCAAAGTAAACGCGATGTTATGTTAAAATGTGGATTCATGAAGTTTTCTCGTTTACGCCTGCTTTTGTGGGCAACCGTGCTAGGTCAAATAAGCGGTTGGCATTATACCAAAGTCAATCAACCCACGGTTTTATTAAAATTAATTATATCACGTGATGTAAAAAAAAAAAAATATATTTTGTAAAGCGCCCCTTGTAATTTATTTAAATTGATTTTATTGAAAGAATTTTTGAAAATCTTCAGGGAATATGAAAATAGAAAAATACATAATCTACAATTTTTTTTTCTTAAATTTATATTACAATCAAGTGAAAAGCTTTAATAATGTAATTTTTTAAAAAGAAAAATGAATTCTAGACTTAACATAAAGTAAAAGATCCTCCATAAAATTAAAATATTTACTGTACTTTATGACGCCATCTATGTTTGGCATTGTGTTCGAATAGAACTTTGCCAACGATTATAAAGATGGATGCCGAATATTCGAAAAAAAACAAGTTAATCGTCTTCAAGAAGTATAAGATTGTTCAAAATGACAGGAATGAATTAAGTGAGATGGAAAAGTTGCTTATTGCGCTGATTTTGGATAGAGTGGAGGTTTCGAGATCGAGTCTCAACCAAAAGATTAGCTATTAATTTTCTGTTATTTTTTTATTAGGGTTGTAAGTTAAAGTTTTTTTGTACGAACTTTTCCAGGATTTTTCAGTTTTGGTGGTGGACTGCATGGATTTCTGAAAAATCTCCATTAAAAAAATTTAAATTTTGAAAAAAAATGCAAATCGTTTTCGGCTACAATAACATCAATAATGACGTTTTTTTCAATCTTAGAACATTAGAACACTAAAAAGTTACGAGCCGCCACTGTTTATAAGTGCCAGGAACTTTCGAATATTCCTCTGACCCTTTGCCTTACCCCTCACCACTTATTTTAGCGGTCAGGGGTGCCTTAGATCGTCATAATAATAAAATAAAATATAGCGAAATAATCTCTAGTTAATACGCCACCATACAATACTACTGCTTACCCTATTCAAATCGCAAGCTTACCCTACTGTTGAGTTTAGCAGTCACCTTTGGTCTGGAGCCCCAAAATACCTGAAATATACCCTTGACTGTGCAAACACGGGCGATTGGTTTTACAGATTCTTAACAAACGTATTACAATCTTTGGAGTAAATGTGGCAGTTTGGAATGCTATCCTTGTTCTAGCAGTATTGATGTAAATGGAAAATGCTCCAAGGATCTTGGGTCATTGGTCGCTTTGAACCCGCGTTTAACATTTGTTCAAGATTGATATTTGTCACATGATAACTTCAGCTGTCTTTTAAAAACAAAAAAAAATATATATATATGAATACCGCACAAGAGTCTCAACTGCTCCCAACCGTCTAGAGCCAGTGAGACTATGGCATCCCCAAATAGGGTATGTTGTGAGGCTGAAGGTAGTGGGGAGTGGAAGGAGATTGGGAAGAAGGAGGTTGGGAAGTACCTGGCTATTCAGATCTGGCCACCAAACACGGCTAAAGCCATTTCAAGCAACGTTTCGATTCTGAATGGTGGTCTTCTACGAGGGCGATACTAAGAGTATTTACCACTCTGGAACGTGCCGCAAATACACTTTTTTTATTATTTTAATAAGAATTAAATTTGTTATGACACATATTAATTAAATAAAATTTATTGGCGCACGCCGGGTTTGACCCCACGACCTTTGGATTCGTAGTCGAGCGTCTTACCACTCGACCATGGAGGCCAGATCTGTCTCTGGTCAGGCCTGTCTCCGGGCAGTTGAGATTATTTTGTGGTTTCACAGTAAATATAATTAATCTACCTAAATAAAACTTGTGAAAAGTTAATAATTTGACTGCAATACATTTTTTTTTTCAAAATATGTTTACGGTGTTTTTTTTAAGATCAATTTAACTTTGTTTTTTTTTTGTAATACGTTGTGGGTTGACTAGAAACAGTGTAACGCGGTCTAATTATCCTTTCATGATTAATATTGATTAAGCACGCCAGCACTGAACAATGAACATATTATTTCACTGTGATTTATGAGTCTGAGGCTAGGTCAAAGTTTTTGTAAGGGGGAAAGAATACGACCCTAATTGTAGGTATATATTTTGTTTAGATGTTCACCAACAATTCTCTCTAAGCAAGTCCTTCCGTTTAAGAGTGAAAGATAATTAAATATGAATAACTAGCTGTTACCTACCTACTAGTTGAAAAATCATATGATGCACTCGTAACTTGACTTGCCAAGAATAAATATTAGCTGTTTTAATCCACTCATTTAAAATAAAGAAAAATATGTGCTAAAATACGTTCTAGATGTATTTATTTTATAACATTCTAAATTTGACGGCCTCCATGGTCGAATGGTAAGACGCTCGACTTCAAATCCAAAGGTCGCGAGTTCAAACTCGGCGTGCGCCAATAACTTTTATTTAATTAATATGTGTCACAACACATTTAATTCATATAAAAATAATAAAAAGTATATTTGCGGCACGTTCCGGAGTGGTAGATACTCTAAGTATCGCCCTGGTGAAAGATCACCATTCAGAATCAAAACGTAGCTTGAAATGGCTTTAGCCGTGTTTGGTGACCAGATCTGAATAGCCAGGTACTTCCCAACCTTCCTTTTCCCAATCTCCTTCCCCTCCCCTCTACCTCAGCCTCACGACATACCCTATTTAGGGATGCCATAGTCTCAATGGCTCTAGACGGTTGGGAACAGTTGAGACTCATGTGCGGTATTTATTTAAAAATAAAAAATGAAAGGCACTTTGTTAGATAGGTAAGGATTTGAAAAGATTACTTTTATATCTGATAATTTTATTCAACATTTTGTTCTGAAGTTCCGAATTTGAAAAGCTTACACTCGAATGTATATAGTAAGTATATTTGGACGTACTCAAGGAAATCATTTAGTTACAGGGTGGTCCGTTTGACAGATTCTCCTAAGTTAACAAACGGATTACAATCTTTGGAGAACAGACGTCAGGTGGGAATGCTGTTCTTGTTCTACCGGTATTTTGATGGAAGGTGCTCCGAGAAACTTGCGTCATAGATCCCTTGGGTTAACATTCATTACATAAGAACGAGTCGCTTTTACGACTCGTTTTTATATTCAACAGTTCAGCTGTGGAAAGATTTTACTGCCTTTGTGTTTCCTCCCTCCTTCAATATGGGCCTCTTCAAGACGCAGGTTCACTCCTTCCTTTCCTCAAAAAGACCCTCCACACAGCATCTCCAAAGATAACATAGGGCCTGAGGGAAATTATTTCCTTCAAGGTCTCCTGTGTGGAATTAATGTTTAAAAAAACACGTTAATATTGTTGCCCACTGTTGGCTCTTTTAATAAGTGTGCATTGTGACAGCTTATCAGAATCTAAGCAATGAGAAAAGTGCGTGTAAAAAGACTTTAAAGTTCATTCACCGGTTAGTAGGTGAGTGGACAAACGCGTCGGATTCCCATCCGGGCATCGTGGGTACAATTCTTCTGCTAGCTAAGTCCTCCATCATTGCACAAGCAAAATTCTTTTGCTTATATGATGGTAGTAGGAGTTTTTCAAATATTATCAGGGTATTCGAAACTCGGAAATGTTTGTCTTTCTTTTAAAAAAAATATCGCAGTTTGCTTTAGGGTTACTAAGAAACGGGTTTACGACAGTTGAATTTATACTTTATAAAAGATATGTTGAAAAAAATCTAGTACTTTAAAAACAAGAAGGAAATATCTTATCGCAATGCGGCTATAATAAACCCTTCGAATCCACATTTTTCAATTTTTTTTCTTGCGTTTGGAGAATATTATTGAATACTCCTTTCCTCTTTGACCTAAATTAAGAATTCATATTTTGAGCCCTTAACTCAAGCGGAAAGGTATTCGGGCGGGACCTTGGAGGGGAAACGATAAATTACCGTTTTAATTAACTCCTAATACCACAAATCTGGGCTATCTGATCAGGAATTGATTTATTCGCAGATTGAAATTAAAATGTTAACGATTTTAAGCGTTCCGTTGTACGCACCGTGAAATACAAAGCCTTGGCCATCTGCTAAGTTAGCAGTGGTTAGCAGTGCTAACCAATACCAAAACTAAACTGACCTACAAGAAAGTAGGGCATTTCCGACGAGGAAACTAAAAACTAACCTTACCTAACCAACAACGAATAAAGAATATATTTTTTTAAAGCGTCTGCAACGATTCATCGCCTAACCAAACCAACATTGCTATTTTTTATGTCAGTCGAGACAAAGCCGGCTGAGAATGGAAAATACAAATTCTTCTTTTTATTCAGATGCCCTCTCTCATCAGAGGTTGGCTCTCATCCGAACAATTTGCAGGCTGCAGGCTGTTGTCCTGAACAACTTGTAAAATAATTAAAATTTTAAAGTCATTAGCACGAAGAGTGGCATCGTCCCCTATTGCGTATTTTACCAAACTTCCCTTAGATTGTCAGTTAAGTCATCTTGAATTTATCGATTCTCTTAATATGACTAAGATATTAAAGGTAAAAGAAGTCAGGGACGTCCGAGGAAGATATAGGACGACAAAGTGAATCAAATGCTTAAGTGAAAAAATAATGAGTATTTTTTAAAATTTTTTTTTTTAAAGCGAATACCGCACAAGAGTCTCAACTGCTTCCAACCGTCTAGAGCCAGTGGGACTATGGCCTCTCCAATTGGGGTATGTTTTGAGGCTGAGGATAGTGGGGAGGGGAAGGAGATTGAAAAGAGGAGGGTTGGGAAGTACCTGGCTATTCAGATCTGGACACAAACGGCTAAAGCCATTTTAATCAAGCAACGTTTCGATTCTGAATGGTGGTTTTTCACCATAGCGGCACTACGACCACTCTGGAACGTGCCACAAATATACTTTATATTATTTTATATGAATTTAATGTGTTTTGACACATATTAATTAAATAAAAGTTATTTGCGCACGCCGGGATTGAACCCGCGACCTTTGGATTCGTAGTCGAACGTCTTACTACTCGATTAAGGAGGCCCTCGAGTATAAGACTATGTGGGTGTCAGTTTTAGGGCGGTCTATCCGTTATGCCTACCACTCCGTCAAACCGGCGTGATAGTTATTTAGTTAGTCATGATAGAGTTTTAATTTTTTGCATACTCAAATTTTACAATAATTATTAGTCATTCTATGAAGGACTTCCAGATTGGTTACCCTATCTATTCAGAGCCTTTTAGGGATGCTCCTATATACAAACAATTCTAATTTAATTGTATTTCTAGTTGATGCTTGGATTATGTAGTTTTTAGGTTTCTATATTGCATGGAGGAATAAAGCGAACACAACAATGCACCATTCTGATTCTATAAAATACTTATTTTATTAAATTTAAATAAATACTAATCCACTATTAAGCGTTTCAAAAACAGAAAAGAGAAGTTATAAATGGGTTAATTATTAAGCTTAGTAGTCTTATAACATACAAATTAGGACTATATTGACTTTTCAAATAAAATAAATTATCTTTTGTTCGGAATAAATGTTTTCAGTAGATATACTCCAATGTTTTTTGTTTTTTCGTGGAAAGCAATCACTTTGTGGTTTAACATATTCAATGAAAGTGAAATATTAACTTTGTATAAGACCACAGATTTTATTTTAATGTTTATCACCGATCGGTTTCACTTAGCTTAAGTATCATCAGAGTACAAAATTAAACAATATAATAATCAAAGAACAGCTGTTTTTCAGAATTCACCAATCATTTTATCGAAAAAGATTATACCTTCAATAAAAGCACCAATGCTATATTCTCCATGAAAGTAGTCTTGGTAACAGATTTAATCATTTTAAGCACTAGAAATAAAGAAAGCCATTAAAATTAATATTCGTATTTTAAATATTCAGTTAAATTTGACTAGTATTAGGTAATATTAGGTAACTCATAAAATTTATCAAACAAAACACATAAAAAACATATTATCTCTCTCTTTCTATCTGTTCCTTTGTTGTAATTTTAATTTTATTCTCTTGTTTTTTTACTGTTTTCTTATTTTATTTTATATTGTGTTCTCCTTCAGTACGTATGAGTACTATCAACACACTATGTATTTAATGGTCTTAAAGTTTATTTTGTAGAACTTCATATTAATTTTTAGGTTTTTATTTTTTTTAAAACAATAATTATTATTATTTTTAATTTAAAAAAACATTTTTTAGTTAAAAGCTCTGCGATGTAATTATTTTTATGCGTGACAGCTGTTTCGCCTTCTGAGGGCATTATCAAACTGTCCAGACAATTTAATAATGCCCTCAGAAGGCGAAACAGCTATCACGCATAAAAATAATTACATCGCAGAGCTTTTAACTAAGAATGGTTTTTTTAAATTTAAAATAAAAATAATTATTGTTTAAATAAAATTAAGAAACCTGAAAAAAAACACACTATGTATTTTTTGTTCAGTTTAATTTTGTACCCTGATGATGCTTAGGCTAAGCGAAACCGATCGATCATAATTTTTACATATATACATATTTGTTCAACCCTGAAGAAGGTTCAGGTAGAGCTGAAATCGGTTGGTATATGTATCTAATAAAGTGGTGTCAAAACAAAGTTACTTTTTTTTTAAATTTAATTATGTCTTATTACAAAGTGAGTGCTTCATGTCAAAGTTTATACAAATTTATTAGTTCATTTTCAATATTTTGTTTTGTTTATACGAGTACTCAAATAAAGTAAGGAAATCTATGATTTGGCAATACAACTGCTTGGTATTCGACGTTGCATCCACTTTATCTACTTGCAAACAACTTGACGGTTAGTAACCAGAAAGCGTATTATAAGGTTTAATAGCGGAATCGTACAAAAAATCTATTTAATCTAATTTATTGCTGCTGCGAGCTACGCGTTATAATTCCTTTATAAAAAAAACTGATAAAGCAATTAAACGGCTTCCGTAAAAAAAAAAAATACTGCTTAAATTACAAAGGTGTAATTCTACGTTATTTTTATGAGTTATACGCCATTACGCGATATGGTCTGTTACCTTTGAAGTAAAAACAGCTGTTTGAATAATTTGCAAGTTGGTTTATTATAAACCTCGTTATCCCAGGAATATAAAATCATTGACACAGTATACAGTGGGTGAGCCTTCCGCCCGGAAATTTTTTAGAAATTGATTGGGCTCAATGATATATTTCTAATTGTTACTCGTGACTACGTGATATTTTTCTTTGTACATTTGATTGAGGTTTATCGTATAATAAAATACTGTTACTAAAATATTCATGAATGCTGTAGAAATGAGATCCCTGAGTCGTGTGTGCGTAAAACTGGTCGAACACGCCGGTCGAGTGGTAAAACGCTTGACTGCGAATCCAAATGTCGCGAATTCAAACCCGGCGTGTGCCAATAACTTTTATTTAAATAACATGTGCCATAGCACATTTAATTCAAATGAAATACTAAAAAATATATTTGTGGCACGTTCCAGAATGGTAGATATCGCCCTGGTGAAATACCACCATTCAGAATCGAAACGTTGCTTGAAATGCCTTTAGCCATGTTTAGTGACCAGGTTTGAATAGCCATATACTTCCGAACCTTCCTCTTCCTCATCTCCTTTCCCTCTTGACTACCTTTAGCCTCACGAAATTCCCCGATTGGGGATGCCATAGTCTCACTGGCTCTAGACGGTTGGGAGCAGTTGGGACTCTTTGTGCGGTATTCACTATTTATATATATATATTTTTTTTAAATGTGGATATCCAGAAAGAATGCAAGGCTGATGTAAGCGTAACGAATATAATCAAGAAAGAGACGACTAGATGGTTTGGTCATGACGAGCGAATGAACGAAGAAAGGAGTGTAAAGAGGATATATGACGCGAAAGAGTCGGGCCATGTGTAGAGTAGAATAACAGATAAGTATTTAAACGACATATTTGAAGTCGAAAAATATGGAGAAATCGTCTCATATAACGATGACACGGTACTACTTTTACAAACAAATACATGGTTCGAATTAAACAAAAAGGCCAACACAGACATTGATGAGTTGAAAATGTGGTTTGACGAAAACTTGCTAACTAAAATACCAGCATTTAAGTTTAAAGGTGGATATTGATAAAAAATAAATAAAAAAAATGGACCCAAATTCCTTATTTCTTGTCAAGCTGGGCTTTTTCACCTACAGCTAAGGGTCAGTACCGAAAAATAGACACTTTTTGGCTTTCTAATACAAGCAATACTACAAATGATTCGTCTTTTAATTCTATATGGGTAGTAAGAAAAATGTCTGAGGTTTCCAATGAATACAATTACTAAACAGTAATCTATTTAATTCTTTATGAAAAGTATACTAGAATTTGAGGTAAGAGTTATAAAATGCCTTTTTTGGTTTCAAAACTGCTCATTTTACTGACATTTTAGAATGTTTTACATAGAATTTAAAGAATTACCGTTTTAAAATTGTATTCACTGGAAACCATAGACATTTTTCTATCTACCGATAGAAATTTTTCAGATAAATCATTTATAGGATTGCTTCTATTAGAATGCTAGAAAGTAACGTTTAGTGTCATTTTTGAGTGCTGACTCTTAAGACATTTAGGAAGGTGGGAGGAAAAGGGGAGAAAATGGGGAAGGGGAGAATTAGATTGTGCATGGCTGTTAAAATCTGGAAACAAAACATACATAATGTTCGATTGTGAATTGTGGTCTCTCAAGACGGTAATTTTTTTTGGTATTTTACCCTCATAACTCATGGACAGCAAATATTCTGTTTTAATTTTTTTTCACGTTACATGTTTCATTAAATAAACGTGTTTTCGTACTGTTTTATTTGATTATTATTCTCTCACCCTTACCCAAGGGTTTAGAATAATGGATCATCCCGCTCTGTCGCTGAGGTCGTAATTCTTTTAACAGTGTTTGTAATCAACAAATTTTAATTGGTAGGCTTTAACAGGTTCGAAATCGTTTTACATCAAAATGCTAATGAACTTGTGGTTACAAAACATGCGTCTGCGTGGCAATGCTTCCTGAAGGAAGGTGACCTTAAACTGATGTTGTAACCTTTGACCGTTTTATGTCAACTTTAAATGATTAAGATTAAAATTGGGTTAGTATTCATAAGAATCCTAACCCAATTTTTAATAACCACTTTTACTACTATGTATCATCATAATGTTTTAAATTTTTTGAATTCGCTTTCAATACTGTTAATAATACTTATGCATGTTCATCGTTAGCTCACAGTTAATGTCGGAGTGAACATATGTTTTAAATTCGTAAGAAGAAGAGACATAAACTAGAGATACGAAAAAGGGGAAAGCATTAGGAGGGGCATTAATCAAAGTCACTTTGACCACTGCCGAGTGTAAAAAGGTGATAAATGCTGCGGTTTCAAAGCACATCGAACAAACTTACATTAGGAATAAAAAAAATGTAGACGATCTATTGTATAGAGCCATTTGTGTGAATTATCATCTCAAAGCTCTTTCCGAATATCATTCAAAACGAGATAAATACCTGTAATATTTGGTTGTTTTACCTTGCACAACATGTTTGATTTTTATGGGCAATTGTGGGATCCAAGAGATGTTATTACAGAATGGAAAACCAAATTCAGTAACACAAAAATACATACGACACGAATTGCCTTTTTTACATTTTTTTATAGTGACTTCCGAACAATAGTCCCAACTGCTCCCAACCGTCTAAAGCCAGTGAGACTATGGCATCCCCAATCGGGGTACGTTATTAGGGTGAAAGTGATGAAGAGGGGAAGGAGACGGGGGAGAAGAAGGTTGGGAAGTACCTGGCTATTCCAGATCACCAAATAAGGCGCTATTTCAATCAACGTTTCGATTCTGAATGTATCTACCACTCTGGAACGTGCCGCAAATACACTTTATATTATTTTATATGAATAAAATGTATTATGACGCATATTTACTAAATAAAAGTTATTGGCGCAAGCCGGGTTTGAACCCGCGACCTCTGTATTCGTAGGCGAGCCTCTTACTACTCGACTACGGAGGCCGTCAAACGCCCAGCTTCGACATAGAAATTTGAGTGGCATAAACAAATCTAAAGTTACATCAGAAACTCATCGGCTCTTTTAAAATTATCGACATTTTTCATTTTTTTTTTTTAGAAATACTTTACAGTTTTTATAGACCGAACTGATCAGTAAAACAATTCTTTTTGAAAAGAAAATTCTTTGACCACCATCTTATCTTAAAATATTGGTTTAAATTCGCAGTGTTTCGAGCCGAAGGCAACACGAACGATTTGCTCCGATTTGTAAACACCGTGTCTTTACCTTCAACTTTTGCGCTATACGTATCTTTAAGTTACGGAAGCACGCTAAGTATCCAAGAATAGTACTTAACGTTCTAGTATTATTAGATACTACTCTTGGCCTCTAATCTGTTCAATTCGCTTAGTCCAAGGCATCGATTAGGATATTGGAAAACACTCGATTGCTAAATGAGGAGAAACTTTGAAAGGGAGTTGGTAACTCATTAATCTTTGGAATTTTTGATCTTGCAGCCTGTTATCTTAGAATATCGTTACTTCTTCGCCATTTCACTAAAATAATTTATAATCAATTAGATATTTCAAATATTGTCTATATTTGGATATCAGGATGAAATAGATGGTGATCACCAAGGATCACAACTGTCTTTAGAATTCGAACATATTTTATAATAATTTCATTCCACCCTTGCTCGCCAAGATATAAATGATAATTACAGTCCACAGTCAACAGTCAACAGTCAACAGTCAACAGTCAACAGTCAACAGTCAACAGTCAACAGTCAACAGTCAACAGTCAACAGTCAACAGTCAACAGTCAACAGTCAACAGTCAACAGTCAACAGTCAACAGTCAACAGTCAACAGTCAACAGTCAACAGTCAACAGTCAACAGTCAACAGTCAACAGTCAACAGTCAACAGTCAACAGTCAACAGTCAACAGTCAACAGTCAACAGTCAACAGTCAACAGTCAACAGTCAACAGTCAACAGTCAACAGCCTACGTTCAACAGTCAACAGTCAACAGTCCACAGTCAACAGTCAACAGTCAACAGTCAACAGTCAACAGTCAACAGCCAACGTTCAACAGTCAACAGTCAACAGTCAACAGTCAACAGTCAACAGTCAACAGCCAACAGTCAACAGCCAACAGTCAACAGCCAACAGCCAACAGTCAACATTCTACAATTCACAGATAAAAAATAAATCCTATTGCACCAAATAAACAATGCCCACATGTATAAAGAAAAGAAAATTACTAGAACCATAAGGCAGTCACATATAAAATCCTTTAATATACCAGCCTATTAAGCTGTTTATGGACAAAAGTGTTTTAAATTCAACGACATTTAGAAATTCAATTCTCCCGGCACCATTAGAAACACAAAAATCAAAAGCTCATTTAAAACTATATACTATATTATATTATTATATTATTTACTATATTTTCAAAATTGTCATATACTAGGTAGCTGAAAACCACCAATGTAATCCCAAAATAGGCGTATGCCTAGTGGGATGGACAATATACCAAACAATAAAAAATCAAATAAAAACGTTGAAGTAAAATGATAAAAATAATACATTACTATTCTATCTTGTATTGGTTATTTAAAAATACGTATATTTGTTTTGAGATGTTTTACCAAAATACTAAAATTGAGATGCCGCTTTCCTCAGGCCTCGAGCGAATCCAAAGTTTTTATGATTGGTGTTCGTGGCCGGACTACCCGGATACCCGGTGAGTCAAAATTAAACACAAGCAGCGATTTTTACCTATAATTTTAACTTCCAAGTATGATCTTGGGTAATTTCACTTACATTTCACAAGTTTCATGTAAGAAAATGTGAGTTAACAATAATAATATTTGGATAATTTTGTAAAGCGCCGTTTTTTGTGAAAAATCACCCCAAGGGCGCTGTAAAAATTTTAATGTCTAGATTTTTAGGTAGTTACCTTAAAATTTTCTGTTATCATAAAAAATGTGACAAAACCTTATTAAACGTGTCACATTAGTTGAAATTAGCAACGTTTTTATAAAAGAAGTACGAAAGAAAAGCAAAATGTATTGAAAAACTAAATATTAGAAATAAACGAAAAATCGAATTGGTTTATTCCTACAATTCGGGCAGTAAAATATAAAAAATATACCTACGCGTTTTTTCACTTAAATACACATTTTTAGTAAAATAATATTTCATTTGAACCTGGATCCGATAACCTCGAAATGGTGAGTAAATATTTGATATGGTGAAGGGAATGAGTAATATGTTTCTATGCAAACAATAGGTCTGGCTAGACGAGTCAAAGTAATAAGAATTGCCTCAGACTTTCTACATAAAAACTACATTTTGAAAATAGATGACTCGGTAGTACTGGCCACGTACCATTCAATTAAATGTATAATAATATGTAAATGAAATAATGACTTTGTATAAGACCACAGATTATATTAAAAATTTTATGGCCGACCGGTTTTGCTTAGCCTAATTATCATTAGGGTACAAATTAAACTAAACAAAGTTATTATTTCATTTTCATTAAATATGTTAAACCACAGAGTGATTGCTTTCTATGAAATTATTAATATTTACGAGTGTATTCAATTTTATAAGAAAGCCGATTAATTTTGCGTGATGGTCTGATTATTGAATAGTATAATAAATTTATTTATGATATACATAGCCTGTTCAAAAGAAAAGGTGAATTTTGAATTTTCGCGGGCTGTGTACATTAGACTATCGATTTTTTTTTATTATGTTGGTACACATGTGTTTATCATATGTTAGCATTATCAGCCTTTTTGGATTAGTGGTTTGTTTTTGACAATTGGAAAGGTTAGTCACGTTTTTGTGTGTTCTTCGATTTTTTACTTTTGAAAAAAAATGGATCAAAGAATATGTATTAAATTTTGCGTTAAAAATGGATTGCGTTGAAAATCGGTGCTCCTAACGCACTTATCTAATCTTAATCTTCCCAATAAAGTACTTACCTGTAGTTTATTGCAGCAGAAGTTTTTCTATATTTGTAAAGGGAACAAATATTTTTTCTTAGCAAGACAATTGACATCCAGTGATTTTTCACGGGTAACAACTAGTTAAGACATAAAATGCGTTCACGCACAATAATATCAATGTTGTGCACATTATTATTTATATTGCATTATTTGTCAAGGACAGCCGACATAATATATAAGATTATAATTCATAAACCTCATGATTTTAGTGTTATTTAATGGCTCGGAAAAACAACATTTTTTTACATCAGTCTTGTGACAAGGCTTTGACCGTGAACGAACTGTACATTAACGCAAAGAAAACACGCATACAAGTATTGAATAGACTACGTTGACTAAAAGAATTAATTGTTTTATTTTAATATACTTACTCTTGATGTTAATTAGCGTAAGCCTTGTACTTTAAAAACTCGATACTTACTTGAGATTTGTTGATAAAAAAACGTTAAAATATTTCCTCTTGTATTTATAAAGATGCAGAACAAAAGATAATATATTTAAGAATATATGTTTTGTCATATTCGAGAGAGAATTCCGAATCGATTAGGAATTCAAAAAAACATATTGAAAATTACGAGACAGTGTTTATAGTGAAATTTATTTTTCGCAAATAATTTTTTATTTTATTTATTTTTTATTTTTATACGAATACCGCACAAGAGTCTCAACTGCTCCCAACCGTCTAGAGTCAGTGAGACTATGGCATCCCCAAATAGGGTATGTTGTGAGGCTGAAGGTACTGGGGAGGGGAAGGAGATTGGGAAGAGGAAGGTTGGGAAGTACCTGGCTATTCAGATCTGGTCACCAAACACAGCTATAGCCATTTGAAGCAACTTTTCGATTCTGAATGGTGGTCTTTCACCAGGGCGATACTTAAAGTATCTACCACTCTGGAACGTGCCGCAAATATACTTTTTATTATTTTTATATGAATTAAATGTGTTATGACACATATTAATTAAATAAAAGTTATTGGCGAACGCCGGGTTTGAACCCGCGACCTTTGGATTCGTAGTCAAGCGTCTTACCACTCGACTATGGAGGCCGTTAAATTATCTTTTTGAATTATAATGATCTGAGGATAATGTCTACAGAATTAAATCTTGAAAGCATTGAGTATTAACTGTGCCCTGATAGTGGATAAAGCAAGGTTGGCCAAAATGTTACCACAAATAGGAAGAGGAAGTTCAACAGGGCGAATCGAAGTTCCAATTTAAAATACGTAGTACTTAGATAATCCATTCCATTTTTTAACAAGTTTTGGTAAAAATATTTACAAAATAAAGTAGGAATTAATGAGTGGAAACGGCCTTTGTTTGGCTGTGCAATATTTGCATATAAACATAATACAATGGTTATAGATTCGAAGAAGATCTTTGTTTTATTTTAATACTCGCATTAAAGCAATGCTAGCCTCGGTGTTGAAAATCGTTATTTTCATCTGAAAGATTTTCTAGTTTTCCACTGAGCATAACTTCCTAAAAATAACTAATTCTGTAACACCCGTAAGAAAAAAACTCACTCCGTCTGACCGCTAACCAACTTTTTTGTCTACATGGATATTAATTCAAAATAATTATCCTAAAATCATTATCAAAGACGTCCAAGCAGATATTTTACAACAATTTGACTTACTTGTGAGGTTTCTTTCAGTGTCTAATCTATTTTTTTCCAAACATAAATAAAGCCAAGACTAGTAGGTTTATATTTATTTTAATTTTTACAATAAACTCCACATACGAGTATATTGAAAGCATGTCGGTTTATTTGTAGACAAATGTATATATATGTAAAGTTGATTGATTAAACAAGAGAAATTCTATTCCGTTCCGACAATCAGCCCTTTTTTAAAAAATCCACGGCAGCCGGATAATCAACTTTGCCGGATATTAAAGGCTTTGTGTTTGATTTTGGTCCCCTCATCTATTCGCCATGGGTTGGTCATACCAATTATTCGTTGCAATAAAATGACCGGATGCACTTGCACAATTTTATGCAAATCCGGGTTCGGGTTATCGGTGGATAAAAAGAGACGTTTTAAAAGTGCCGTCACGTTGCCTTTATTCGACGAATAATTCGGTATTTTACGCCTAAACGAACACCGTTTTTTTTCAGATTGTTAAACCTCTGCTAGGTATATATATATATATATAGGTGGTCGAGCGTTGAGGTCGTGGAATACGAATCCAGATGTCACGAGTTCGAATCCCGGCATTCGCAAATACATTATAAATATTTGATAAGTATGTGTTATTTCACATCTAGTCAATATTTAAAACAAATATTGCGTATTTTCGGGACATTCTAGAGTGATAGAAACTTTCAGTATCGCCTTGTTTTATCTATTTATATATATTATTATATATTTATATTATTATTATTATTATGTTTATCATGCTTTAGATATATTATTAGTACCTGTATCAGCCTAAGTGAAATCCTCTTCCTATAAACATCCTTGACCCATCGGTGTTACGAATAAAATATTTTTTTAATTGTAATATTTATCACCTGCGACTGTACTTTACCATGCGCACGAAAAATGGGACAAGAAGTGGTGTCTTACATTAGGATAATAGAAGAATTAAAGTTTTTTTCAAGAAAGACATTTACGGGTTAATATCCCACTATCATCATAATAAGCAGAAGATGTTGCTTGTGCAATAACGGAGGACTTAGCTAGAGATAAATCGATATATAAAGGTACCATATATTATAATCGTCTTTTGAAACGGAATAAATTAATTTTAATATAACAATTCCAGACCGAAAACTGTAAAATTTTCACCCTTCCAGAGCATACTTGCAAAAGTTTTGGGTAGGTACTTAACTTATACAAAACAGGTTTTCTCCATAATTGTTAAGAAGAAGATATAATTAATAATTATTATTAAAACAGTCATTAAATTTAAACAATATGAGTTTTTTTAACTCCTTGGGAATTTTATATCAAGAAATGTACTTTTTTTTAACAAAATTAAAATTTTAATTTTTTTAAATATATGTCTCTAGTAAAAAAAAAGGTGAATTAGAAAACGTAAGGAAAGGGAAACAACTAAGGTGCGACTTAGAACAGAATTCAGATATTTCCGCTTGCCGGGCGGAGGCTCTATTACTTAGCTTCTATACTGACGTTTTTATTAACTGCACAGTCCTAGAAAATGACTAAGATTATTTTAATTCATTTTCCGTGAGAGTTTTTTTGCTTGTACGCAAGATTTTTCCCGAACTAAATTACAAACTAAGTTAGTAATTTTCTTATTATTTGGCAATTTTCAGGAAATAAGAAGTTTTCTTTATCCCCTCAAACGACCATTTCTAGAGATTTTCATCTGTAGTTTGTGTTTAATTGATTACCTCTTGTTGTCCCTTTGTTTCGGGTGGGCTTCTTCTCATCCACTTAGGTCTCTGTTCAAACATGATAATTGGACTGTCACCCACACAGCTTCTCAGATGGAGATGTACCTAGTGTTAAATTATATTGTGTAATATACTAAGCAGGGTGAAAAATTCAATGCAAAAAAATCTTTAGAATTTAGTTCAGAAAATTTAACGGGTAATTAAGATCGAAAATGTTGTAATCATCTTGTAATTGTTTGGAGAGCGTTCTTTAAAATTTACAAATATTTCAATACTCTTGGGAAAGTTTAGACTGGGCTGATTTTGTTCATTTTACCATTTTCTGTCCAACTAAGCATTACTTATTTTTTTCAAATGAGTCAACACTTTTTCCAAGCATTTTAAATGCTTGATATATCTATCTATACAAAGTTTGTTAATTATTTTTTGTAGCAATATTAATGTATGTCAAATGATATCTAATGTCCTAACGAATTTGATTCAGGAAGTCAATAGGAAGGAAAAATCCTTAAGAATTTTCTGTGGTACATCCATGTATCTACGTATTACGAGTGAGGAAATCCAAAAATAAAGCAGGTCTGTTGTATCCGTAATAAACAATGTTTCGAAAGAAATGTTTTTTCTAAAAAGAAAGACAAACATTCCCAGGTAACGAATAACTTGAAAGTATTTGAAAAACTCTTACTGCCATCATTATAAGCGGAAGATGTTGCTTGTGAAACGATGGAGGACTAAGCCAGTAGAGGAATTAAACCCACGACGTCCGGGTGGGAATCCAACGGGTTTGTCCAGTCAGCTACCGACCGGTTGAATTGCTTACATGGTTCGAAAATGCAAAGCAAATAGTTGGAGAAAGGGGTGTCAGAAAAGTATACGACGCACAAGTAGATGGATGAAGGAATGGAGGATGACCCATGAAGATATATGGAAAATAAACCAAATCAAATGTTTGGATTGGGTCATGAAATAATAAAAAAGTTTGTGCGATGTGAAGAATGATTGTAAATTTAACAATGATTACATCCTCAAACAAATTTGTTTGCACAAACGAAAATCCATCTAAGACTATCAAAAGCTAGTTATTCTAATGGTGATTTTTTTTTGTTTATTAAGGTTGTATTTTTTGCCCACTGGGTCGTTAATAAAGAAAAATAACTCTTTTACTGTCTTCTATATCAAGTACTAAATAGGAGTGTGATATCAAGATTATCTGAAGTACTCGAGAATAACAACTTGCCATTGATTGTTCGGAAGAGATTCTTTTCATCTTGAGATTATCTTAGATCTAAGCAATATTTGATTGTTTACTTGAGCTCTCATAAGAAGAGATTTAGAAAAGCTGAAACACTTTAATAAATAATCAATCAGATTTCGCTCTTTTCCTTGAATAGGTGTTTTGAAAGTAATATCATCATTCTAGTAAGTGTTAGGCAAACATTAAAAACAATTTTCAATTAAATCATCTGGTGGGAACCTACTGAAATCGTTTTATATTATTTATCTCAACCAACATTTTGTCTTTATTTTAAGAGTGTGTTAAAAATTAAAATAGGCTTGAACGCTGCTGGCGCTAATAAGAATTTGTCCAAAGAAGCTAAGCTAGCAGTCCATAATGAAGTGCTTATACCAATCCTAATGAATTGTAGTAAAGCATGGAAGGATGAAAGTAGACTGAATGCTGTGGATATGTGATCCCTGAAACGTATGTGCGTAAAACCATGTATGACGGTGTTAAAAAATAATGCAATAATGAATATGATAAAGAAAGGGACGCTTAGATGGTTTGGGCATGTAAAGCGAATGAACAAAAAAGGAGTGTGAAAAGAATATATGATTCGAAAGTGAATGGAAGAAGAAGTCGCGGACGTCCGAGGAAGACATGGCACTATCAAGTGAATCAAATATTTGAATCGGCCCACGTGAAGAGTCAGAAAAACAGAAGGGTATGTATGAGACGATGTATGAATGTGGACGAAGCAAGGTATGTGTGCCAAGACAGAGTTGTATAGCGGTCCGTCGTCTCTGCCTACTCCTGCGGAGAAACAGCGCGATGATTAGTTAGTTAGTTAGTGTTGAAAAATCCTGTATAACGACAACTGTGAAAACGATGCATGGAATTATACCGAAAAAAAAAATACTGAAAAAGGTTACAACTATTATTTTATCATCGTTTGACAAGTTGAATAAGTTTCGTCGCTTCAAGTATTTATAACTCGGAAAGGGAGCTAATCAAAAAAAAAGTTTCTGCGACACGCCTAAAGTGATGTACCTCGATATAACTCCACAAGATAAAAGGTATTTCTCAAGTATTTGACCAATAAGGATTTCAGTCCATTTTTTTATTAATTTAAGTTAAGTATTTAAAAAAAATAATTGATTAATTTTATTGATTGATTCTCAAAGCTTGCATTTTTTAAACGCCGCCAAAACGGGGGGTGCGTTACGTCATCCGTACCGTCAGAAGATCAATTTGCTTGGAATTTTTGAAAATATTCAACAAGGAATTCCAGTTAATTTTTTTGATTAATTTTAACCGCCTAACTCAATTAATGGGATTTTTATAATTTTTAAAACATTAAATTTCATAAAAAAATTGATTTTTAGCGTTGGATTTTTTGTATATCCCGCCAAAACAGCGCATTACACGGTATTTATCTTTGACATCTCAAACTGTCGTTATCCAGCTGTTAGTCGCGAATTTTGTTAGTTTGTGTTTTTTCTTCAATTTACCTCTTTCAATTTAACACAACCTTCTAAAATTTCAGGAGATAATACGTATTATTATTGCATCGTAGCGATGTGTAAAAATACAAGCATAACTGCAATTTATCATCGTTCCAAGAAAACCAGTTTTACGTAAAACAGTGGTGTAGCGCCATGAAGGCATGCAGAAACATCTTTTTAATAATTTAAGACTTTGTAGGTTTTTTTCTTCTTCTTAAATTTGTATTTAAAAATGTTTCCTTACTGTGATACTTTATAAATTGTAGATGGTTTTATATTTACGTTATTTTGTTTATGTACAATGAATCAAATGTAAATGTAACATTGAGCATATTTAATAGAGTAAGAAAGATAAAATATGTCATGTAATGAAAACTTTGAGGCATAAAAAAGACAACCTTTAAATCTATGCATTTTTATTTTCATTTTGATTTATTTTTATTTTTTTATAGTTAATTCCGCACTAGAGTCCCAACTGCTCCTAACCTTATTGAGTCAGTGAGACTATGGCATCCCCAATCGGGGTATGTTGTGAGGCTAAAGTTAGTGGGGACGGAAAAGAAATGGGGAAGAGGGAGGTTGAAAGTACCTGACTATTCAGATCTGTTCACTAAACACGGCTAAAGCCATTTTTAAGCAACGTTTCGATTCTGAATGGTGATCTTTTACCAGGGCGATACTTAGAGTATCAACCACTCTGGAACGTGCAGCAAACATACTATATAATATTTTATGTGAACGAAATGTGTTATGACACAGATTAGTTGACGTACTTTTAGATTACAGGGTGAATATTGCCTCGACGATAGCTAACCTCCGATGGAAGAAAACACCATAAGAAGAACTTAAAGAAATGCGATTCAAAAGAACAAAAAACACTTTTTCTTTGTTTAAAATTTTATCGCCTAAAATATTATAAATGCTTTAAGTAAATTCTGCGAGTAGAACATATCTTTTCATAAGTCTAAAAAAAAATAGCTTTAGGCTAGTAAAAAAATGATTGGAGGATAAAATCTTCTACTTACGAACCTTTTTGGGATTTACTTTTACCAGGAAACAATTAAATATATGTGCCTAATTTTTGGTGATGTTTTTTTTGCGTAAATCGAAACTGGCGACCGGGGTCAAGTGACGATTTCAACCTTATCGCCACCAGCGTAAGGAGTGCGTGATTTTATCCGTGTTGGTTTGATTGGATCGCCTTAAGAAAATCCATTGACAGAGAAAAAGGTTTTTGTCACTTACCTAATTCAAATAGGTTTTTCAGATTTCCCGTCATTCCCCTTAGGTTTTTGGCCATGAGTACACTGTCAATACTATATTGTTAACTGAGAAATGAAGCCAAATACGTGACATGCTTGTTTCAGTTTTGTGAGCACAATGACTTGTATGAATTATGTCACTGAAGCGAGAGTTTTTTAGAGTTTCAATAATCATTTGCCTACGTGTGACTTTTGACAAACGGTTTCACTATGCCTTCGATTCGGTAGACTTCACAAAAAAATCATGGTGCTATGTTGAATTTCTCAATGTCAACGAAACCTCAAACAGCTGGTGATTTGTCCGACGAAATATTTTAAAGACGTCATTTCAGTATTTGAAAGGTAACGAGTTTTTGAGGTTTGGTTTAGGTGATATTATTATTTTTTCCTAAAATGCAGCAATGTCTTAATGTTTCGATAAGTTGATGTTGAACTTAACTTGAATGGAAAAAAAACTATTTGAATCTAAAAAAAATATTAAAAAAAGGGATTTTCAACAGAACCTACCGAATGGTAATTCTACTGTCCAAACATTTCTCTTCCGCAGTGTGTAATCTTTAGGAGAATCTTTTAAGCGGCGAGTACTGGCATCATGAAATTTTCGCAAAATTATTTATTTTAATTTACTAAGGTTTAAAAATAATTTAAAAAATGACAAAAAGGTCGTTGAAATATACTGAGGAATAATTCATCTGGCTGTTTGATTAGATAAAAACATAAAAGCCGTTAACGGGCGTAAATAAGAAAAAATAAAAATTTACAAATAATTTTTAAAAACGTATTATTTCAGACAAACATTCCCGGGTTACGATAACCTGACAATATTTGAAAAACTTCTACTACCATCATGATAAGCGGAAGATGTTGCTTGTGCAATGATGGAGGACTCAGCTAGTAGAGGAATTGAACCTACGAAGCCCGGATGGGAATCCGACGCGTTTGTCCACTACTAACCGGTTCTTAAATTATTTATTTATTTTATTGCATACACCCGAGAGGGCTTTTACATTAAAAGGTTTGTAATTGAAAGTAAAAAATGAGAATTATATGCACAAACAAAATAAGAAATAGTTGTAGAGTAGTAAAAAATGTGTTTGAATACATAAAATAGATTATTGATAAAATAAATATAATGTTATAGCCTTCTTGTATCTACATTTCGTGCAGTTAAATACACCAGCCACCTCTGCGTACGTATTACCAACTACATCCAATCTAGGTACAAGCGAGTATCTGAAAGACTCAGTCCTGATGTTATTGTTACAGCTAAATAAACTTTTGGATCGAGTAGTTCTCGTTGGTGTGTGAAAAGAAATAATGTTCAATAAATCAGGGCTATCTATAATACCATTGACAATTTTATTAATAAAATTATTAATTATTATTCCGCTTACGCAATTTTTTCTAATATTTTTTGGCATCTACCTAAAACGTATTTATTACATTTCCTAGTTTTCTCAATACAATGAATGAAATTTTATTTTCAAGAACAATATATGTTTCTGTGAGGTCTGTTACTGATTGGTGTCATTGTCAACTAAATGTTTCTCGCTGAAAAGTATACATTTTGCAAACGCAATGGTGAATATTTTTTTAACACATTTTTAAAGCAACTTTTTTATTCTTTTCAAAAGAATGCTTCAAACGTTTTTCGCTTGTTTGAATGATAAAACAATCTATCCGTCATGAAAGTTGCAATGATTTTTCTGTCAGGACTGCGATGACCGACACAAAGCTATTTTCATCACGAGCTCTGGAACATTGAAATTCCATTTTATCCATTAAAATATAATGAAAAGTTACATTTGATATGGAAAAACTATTTTATATTTTTTTCTTTGCAACAATAAAATTTGAAAAGTTTTTTTATGGCATTTCTCGTACGCAACTATATTCAGTTCACAACGTCATTTAGTGAGCAATGGAGCTGTTAAATATCAATTTTAACTGTCGAAACACAATACAAGTCGCCAAATTGATTATTGATTATTTTTCAATCGAAATATTGGGAGAATCGGCCGCCGTGGTCGAGTGGTAAGAGCCTCGACTACGAATCCAGAGATCGTAGATTCAAACTCGGCGTTCGCAAATACATTTTATTTAATTAATATGTTCCATTACACATTTAGTTCATATAAAATAATATTTGGTATATTTGCGGCACGTTCCAGAGTTGTAGATACTCTAAGTATCGCTCTAATGAAAGATCACCATTCAGAATCGAAACGTTGCTTGAAATGGTTTAAACCGTGTTTGGTGGCCAGATCTGAATAGCCAGGTACTTCCCAACCTTCCTTTTCCCCATATCTTTCTCTTACCTACTACCTTTAGTCTTACAACATACCTCAATTAAGTATGTATATATATGCCATATCTGGCTTTAGACGGTTGGTAGCAGTTGGAACTCTTGTGCGGTATAAACTATAATTTATTTATTTTTTAAATCCGGTTATTAAAATTCGCTCATAATAAAAGTATAAAATAGATTGTTTTTTTTTATGTGAGAATCCAAGACATGCTTACGCTTATATTATTTAAACCGTCATAAAATTAATTTGGTATTATTATGTATTTTACATCTCACATAATATTTTTAACTGACCACTATTTTGTTATTTATACGCGTTAATTCAGCTATTTTAATAATTTTTCATAATTTATTGAAATTACTTGCGCAAACTAGGCCTAATCTCCAATTAAAAGAACCAATTTTCTTCAAAGAAACATATTAAAATAGCGTGTTAACTTATTTCATCAGCGATACTTTAATATATCGGATATATATTGTTTATTATGTACGAGTATTTGCTCCACTTATTAAGCGTTAAATATCAAGATAGGTAAGTACCGTATGTTTGAAATAATATTTGAAAAAATCGTCATTTTTGGTATTATGTTTTCAAGTTTTTGATATTATTCCAATGTATGACTCACTGAAAGCTTTTCCAGACACTATTTTAATGGTTTTATTATTAAATTGATTCATACGTACGAAGCAAAAATATTGCGTATTTGACATTAATGCCTTTATTAAAAAATAGTCGATAGAAATATATGATACAAGGAAAATATATCGAAATAAATTATTTTTTCTAATCTCAAGAAAGCCGGGTAGTAATGCTAGACATTGCAATACAAATCTTCCATTTTATGGTAATAAGACTGATTAGCAAAAACTGCTTATAAGGATACAATAACTGAGGTGCCACTAGGTTTAAGTTTCTCAAAAACAAAGAAATCTAATGTATGAAGCAAATCAAGCAATACTTTAAATAAAAGACACTTTGTTTGAATCGAATTTTATTTGGTATAAATACATCGATTAGTTTCGATTCAATTGAATCTTCTTCGGGACTTAAAATATTCTATACCATTAGTTTATTTTAAGTCCCGAAGAGGATTCAGTTGAATCGAAACTAGTCGACGTATTTATACCAAATAAAATGGATTCAAACAAAGTGTCTTTTTTATTTAATTCATCATGCCAATCCACAAAGTGATTGCTTGTTTTGAAAATTCAAGCAATAATTGCTTTACAAGTATGATTTATTAAATTTACTCTTATCATCACCCGATACTTAAATTGGTAAACATGGAACAAACATGGTGTCTTATCTTATTTTAAAACAGTTACAAAAACCAGTTAACAATGGACATAAGTTCCATATTTTTGTAATTTTTGACTAAAAAAAAAGGTTTTGAAAACAGAGTGCTTAAATTTTGGCACAAAATAGGTCGTGAAGCTAGCTCCGAAAATAATCATTACACTCAGATAAGTGAATTAAATTAGTATTTAATGTACGAGTACTCTAATCCTAAAGTTGTATTGCAAAAAAAAAAATCCTCAACCTTCTAGACCATTCAACCATTTTGTGTACGTTTTAGGCTATTTTCTGTTTGTTAAAACAATTTTGCCTTCTGCAATAAACTAAAAAGTAACCAACCTCATTATAAAAATAAACCTACACTTAAAAATCAAAGTACTAGGGACGTGTTAAACAGTATTTCACTCAAAATTTTCTTGCCTTAAGCTAAAAAAAGCTTTCCTATCGAAGGTTAACGATTATATGTTTCATAAAGACCGATATTAAGTTAATCATTATAGAGGTAATAGCCATTGGAAATGATGTATTTCATCATTAGATTGGGGTAGATATTTCCTAATTCACACGCAAAGTCTCCTTCAGTGAGGCCTATGTTCCAGCTGTATCCCAAGGTAATTTCAGTCATAAAATCCAAAACCCAGTCATTATTTAGGATTAGACCGTTGTTGTATTGGTTATTTAGCCAAGGAGAAATCACGATTAGCTGGGATGGAAAATTTGGTATTTATTTATCACGTCGAAAGGATGAAACAAGTGGGAGTTTTAGTTTTTTCTCTTTACTACCAAACACTTTTGTATGTCTTTTCACCACGTTATTTAGTTACTATTTCAGTTCCGTGAATGTTTATCATTTTATATTTAATAGGCGTTATCAACAATCGATTTTAATTTATAATCGTGAATATATTAAAAAGATACGAATATTCATTGCCTTAATTTTTTTATTAAAAATAATTAACAAGATGTTCGATCGACAACGTATTCGCGTTGTGAATCGTTAAGTTTTATTAATAAACTACCACACATTTAGTAGGTCAACTCGACGCAAGTTCTCTTATTATTGCAACAATACGGGCACTAACGCGGAGCGAAATTCAATAATTCATCGCCTACATTGTATAGGAATGAATATTATCATTTCGATGAAACTACGGTCTGCGGTAGTTTATTATCACACAAAAGTAGAATTATACAAAGTATCAATAGACAAATCTATACTCCATAACTACTTCAAATATAACTATATTATTTCAACTTTATATTAATATTATACATTCTATGAACACATTTAAACGAATCTTTTGGAATGCTTGTAGTGTATTTAATTGTCATCTATTCTACAAGAGTATATACAGTGTAACTGGTAGTATACCATTATATTTTTTTCCATTTTGATTTTACTTATCTCGATTTTTGTCCTTTCCTTTTTTAAACTTTTTTTCCTTTTTCCTTTGTGTACAAACTTCCCACAATATAATTTTTTCCATCTTTTTTATTCCTTAATTTGTTGTGCCGTATTTATATGTAAAATAAAATTTACAAATAAAAAAACGCTTCAACAAACTGTTATTTTTTAAAAAATTATTAGTTTTTTGTCTTCTTTAGATTTAAAATACTATACAATGTAGCTAATATTTACCTTTAACTTAGCTCTGCAATACTTAAAATACTAAAACTTGCTCTTTGTAATACAGAGACATAACCTACAAAATGTAAACGCTTTTGGCTGTTTTATATTAGTAGAGAGCTCATTATACAGTTTGAGTCCCGTATAGTAAATATTGTTTTGAATTCTCGCTAACTTGGTTATAAGAAGAACGTTTGTATAGATTTTCGGTTGTTGATCATGTGCAAAACAAGTTAAACATACTGAGAATACTGAAGAGTTTTCAAATTCTCTTTACAGTGGCTGACAAGGCAAAGGCTTGACGAGCTCGTGTGCGTACGCCACAAAATTCTGATGTATTATGCGTGTCAGTGAAAGTCGGCGTGTGTTTGTTTGTCTGTCTCTAATATATTATAAAACCAACCTCAGAAACAGAGCGATGAGTTTCTTGACTCTGGACTTGGCAGTGGTCATGACTTCAAAACTCGACGATGGCAGGTAAAATAATGGTTTATTACATTATATATATATATTTTATGCAACCTAGGTAATTTTAGAAACCGCGTGAATTTTACGAGAGTTCCTGACACAAGTTTATATAAATTATTTGAGTAAGATTTGTTGCGGTTAAAAACTTTCCTCTCACTGTAACTTGGATAAGACTAAATTAATAACTAAATTTAAGAATCAGAATAGGGTATTTGTTTTGGATACAAAAAAACTTATATTTTTCTCTAAGGTATAGGAACCCAAATTCTAAACCAAAGCATTAACAAGGAATACAAAATTATTTGAAATGCGAATATACTTACATGTTACCTTCTACGACCTACTTCTCCAAAATACCTTCTCCGAAAGGCCAACAGTTGTGAAGTATAAAAAAATAAATACAAAATTATTCTACTAATTACCCAGGGTGTGGTTGATGGAAGACGTACTAGACCGAGATTCCGCAAGGTTGTGAATCATACGTGATTAGTACGAGGGGAGTCAGTCCAGTCCGCAAACTGCATGGCATTTACCCTAAATCTTGCCAACATACAGAACCTAGCAGAGTTTAAACGAAAAAAAAACCTTAAAAACCAAATTGTTTGAAAATCCTATATACATACAAGATAAAACTTCATATAAAATATTTTTTTTAACATTTTTTAACGGTTGTATATACACTGTTTACACTTTTATTATCGTTTCCATAAAATACTTGAATATTGATGTTTTTAAGTACCAATATGTTGACTTTCCTCAATAGAATTTGATTTTTTTTTTTTTTTTTTTTTTTTTTTTCCTAACTTCATGTTTATTTTGCTTTGACACATTTGTTATTTTGAATTCATACATTTAATCTGCATTTTTTTCACGATTAGATTCTAGTTAAATTGTTTTTCAATCTTTTGATTTATTCACGCACTGTTTTACCCATATCTGAACCTTTTTTCTCTTGATTTTTGATAACGATCATGATTTTCGATAGTTTTAATTTGCTTACATTTTTTTTCCTTGTTATATTTGGTTAAGTGATTTAGTATGAAGCACATTGGAGGTGGAATATAACAAAACTGCCCTATCTAAGTTCACTGTTATTATTATTATTAACGCCAATCACTAACTATTAGAATAATTACATCAATTTAACCTCCTTGATTAATTTAACTAAACACACATATCCTAAGCCTACTGTCGCAATATACTAACTTACTATTAGCTACGTAATTATGTACTTAGCTATAGTCAGTAATTAAAGGCTTATTACACATATGATTTGAATTGTAAACAATGCATTCCACAGAGTTTAATCGTAAATAGAGATTAACTGATTTTATAACATATCTGATTTTCAATGTTGATTAAAAATATTTTAATTGCTTCCACGTATGAATTATTGCTTGCGAGTGTAATGCACTTATTCTAAAAGTTCATTTACCTTGGCAAAAATACAATGGCACATAAAAAAAGTATTAGGATCTTTATGTTTCTGAAGGATTTTAGCTGTCAATTTGATTAATTGTCAACCTATTTACTTTTTTATCAGATTGATATATCAGTATGAATTGAGGGTAGGTACTATTTAAGGATTGTCTATTTTTTTGTACTTTAAAAATGCATTTTTGAGAAAATAAATATTTTAGAAACATTGCAGTTTAATCCGGATTCAGAGTTCTTATAAAGAAATATTTAGAGGTGCAATTTAAAAATTTCCGTAAGAAACTGTGAACCATTTAAATAAAAACTTAGGGCAAGGACTGTGGAAGTGTGCATATGATGGAAAATTTATCCTTCGTTAGATCTTTTAACAACAGCTTCATCATCATATGGTTTATTTATTGTTCGCTTAAAAGCTTATTTTTAAATTAACCTTTAAAATGTTGGAAGATATTCGTTCATTGTTCTAAGGTAGGTAGCTTTTCAGCAATTAAAAGACCTTCATTTACCACCTTTGGCTTTCAGAAATATGTGAAGTGATCAGAAAACAATAATAATTGATAAGTGAACATTACGATGACGCTTCAATGGAGGGAATAAATACACGTTAAACAGACAATTTTCCACTTAGAGTTTACTCAAGTAGAACCATTGAAGCTGAAACTCACTTATACCTTATTTATTCATATTTTCCAGGTAAGTACTTCTCATTATAAGTACAGGGTCTTCGCAAAAATGATTATTAAGATTTCAAGAAAAAAAAAGCTTCTTGTGTGAGATTAGTGTTTGTCAACGCCATATTATTGGTAGTACCTATCAATTAAAAAATAAATATACCGTTGCCGGAAAGGCAAAAAGGCTGAAGTGCTAATTCAGAAAACTTACACCAGAGCATTTTTTTTTATCTGGTTGAATTTTGAAAAAAAACGTAATTCAGGTCACTGAATTACCTGAAATGACAAAAAGCTAAAAAGCTCTTAAACTTGTGTCGCTTGAGTCAAGCCTTCTACCAAACGGTAAATATATTTTAGATGGCTGAAGGGCTACAAAAGTCTTCAAAATCAAACGAGATTCAGAGCATTCGATGCAGAAAAAAAACTGATCAAATCTGCATATTTCACTCATTTTTGACCAAAGTGTCGCTTAAGCCCTTTTGCATTTCCAACGACGATATAGATATTACGTTTTGTTTTTATCTATGATCAATGTGGTAAAACTTTGTATCAGTATAATTGATATTGTCGATATCATCTTTCTAGAAATAATCAAAACTCCAGGCCTAGGGCCTCATTTTTCTATTTTCTAAGCCCCCCTCAAATGTGTCCAATACCCATCTGAAGCCGGAAATTCTCATAGATCTCTATTGTGGGCAACCTTCGTTCCTCTGTCACAATAATAATTTTTTTTTTTTTTAAATAAATAGCAACCGAAATTTATATTTCATATTGTTTTTCTTTCCCCCTGTTTTTCCTTACTAAATAAAACCGCCAACCGATGATATCAGAATTTTAACCATCATCTATTAAACTTGCTACCTGCTGAGAATAATTCAACTTCAGCGTAGAGATTGCAACGGTAATGGCGGCTATCTTTATACGGTTACCTTATTACTTCTACCTTTCAAAAAAGTTATCCTTTACGAGGGTTTTTTTTAATGTGGATACCGCACAAGAGTCCCAATTGCTTTTAATTGTCTGGAACCAGTGGAACTATGGCATTCCTGATCGGTGTATTTTTTGAAGCTGAAGAGAGTAGTAAAGGGAAGGATATAGGGAAAAGGACGCCAGGACTTAGAATAGTATGGTAATAATAAAATTCATTCGAACCAAAGTTTTGTTATAAGGCAAACGGGTGTTTTTGACAGATCTATGTACATTGTCGGTGTTTAAAATTTATACTTCGACCTTGTCCTTTTGTAATTACCCTGTTTTAAGAATGGCCTAAAAAACGGCCAGTATTTATGAGTCAGTGTCTTGATATTTGTTCAGAGGTTATTTATTTTATTAGCATTTGGGAAAATCCATCAATTCAAAAAGATAAAAAGAAAAAGACTTAATACATTTTTTCCATTTTATTTTTACTCATTCCTAATCAATGCGTCATATTATACCCAAAATATGATTCAAAGTTGATTTTTTGTCAGATTAAATGAAAAAAATTCAATATTTATCTCATTTTGCTATTTTATTAATTGCAAGTGCTGTTCTATAATTTCCGGATGAATAAATAAATTTATCACGTTATAACAAGCATGAAAATATTTAAATTTGGTAAAGTACTTGGTAAGAAAGTATCTAGTAAGTTACATTTTACAAGTTTTTTCGTAGAAAAAAAGTTTTTTGTAAATTATATTAGTACGTAGGTAGCGTGCAAGTAGGTATGTGGGGAGGTAAAATTGTAAAAGTATTATGGGTAGTAATTACAAACAGAAGAGTAAAAAAAAATTTTTTTTTGAAAATCGAACGAGTCACGATGACAGTCCATTAATTGCTGCTATGCCATATGGTCAATTTGATGTCAGCAATGTTGCGTCCAGAGCAGAACATCCAATACAACTATTTACATTGGTATATGAAAACAAGTCAACAGAAACACAATCTTCTATCTTCATCTGCTAAAGTTTTTGACGAAAATATGTACGAAAGGTAGTTGTGAATAAAAAACAACTTTCCATATGCTTACATTATGTAGTTGCGATATTAGAAGGGTATAAGAATAACCAAGTTTAAAAAATTGATAAAAGAAAAAATGTTAACAGCTGTCACTAAAAACTAAATCTAAAGCTAGCAGAACTAAATAATAATCATTTTAACTTTAATTCAATTGATTTATTTGAAAAAAAAAAAATTAAATAGAGTCCTACAAATTAAACAAAAAAACTATAAAAGGAATTTAATCACCTTATTGAGACATCGTAAATTCCTCATAAAAGTAATATACAATTGAGAAAATATCAATGAAAAGAATTGACACGTGAATGGTGTGAATTTTTTGCATTCTTGTTTGAAAACAATAGATGTTATTGTACTCAAATGGAACCCAAACGTATCCACCACGTATGTATGTGAAGTATGACAACAGTTAAATTTCATGTCCCATTAAAATCATTTGGAAAATACATCAAATTCAATAGCGACAGAGAATTAAATAAAAAAACTTTGAGAATTTTTTAAACAATTCACGTAAAATGACCAGGGTTTATTTAATGCATTCATATCACATGCAAAACTATTTTTATTAGGAAGACTTGATAATTTATTTTAACAGGCTTGCAGAAAGCAAATTAATAGTTTATCATTTTGGCCTTTATAAAATATCGACAGTATTGTAATGCAGTCGTTTGCTGGAAAAATAAGCATTCTGACAGCTGTGATAAATGCAATGCAAATTGATGAAAGATTAATGTATTTTCAAACGTTATAACAGTATACGAGTACATTATCTTTTAGTATCCAGTTTAGAAATACAATAGATTTTATTTTCAAATATAAATATCTAAGGGAATATAATTAATTTTTTATTTAAAGAAATACGAACATTCTCTAGTTAAGAATAATCTGACAATATTTTAACTCATACTATTTCTATGACTAAAAGCGGAACACTATGCGTTGGCAATGATGGAAGACTTAGCCAGCAACCACTGAGGTGGTTTTGATTAAACTCGTCTGAAATATTCGACAACTTAACCCCGATTAATGGTCGACGCTTTGAATCACTGTACCGACTAGATGGTGTGGTATTGTTTATAGTTATGATTTATGCATTTCACATATTAGTAAAGCCATCGCACAAAAGTTTTTTTTTATAATAACATGTCTGGTTTTTACTAGTCCCAACATACATCTTTAAAAATATATATATATGTTGAGACTAGTAAATACGTTTGTACTCGCCAAACTATACTAATGCCATACCCAAGAGTACGCTCGTTTGCCTAGTATAGATTTTAACGGACTACGAGCGAGTACACACAGCAGCTCACCAAATATGCGACTCCACGAGGTATTGACATGTAACTATTTTTCTACACGATTGTTTACGTTCTCTTCGAGCCAGTCTCATCAATTGTTGTACGGTGTGTAAGGCACTGAATGGGCTGGCACAATCAAACTGGCTGATCTCTGCGTGAGGAACTGTCTTATCCACAGCCATCTTACGTTTAGGTTGGCCAAGGTTAATGGCTCTAACAAACTTGTGAAGCCTTCTTGTTTAAATGTTTCATAATTAGGGGATGTACAATAAAGCTTCTTCAGTCTAATAAAGATTTTTTAAGCTTACCAGGCAACACTTCACCCAAATCCAACACTCTTTTTCCGAAATCTAATTTCTATTTTTGTCAAACCAAACGCGTTCTTTATTTTATTATTTGAGTTAAATAGATGTTTCAAGGCATTTATTTATTTCATTAGTACCTTTTACCATGTATAATAAATAATATAATACAAAAATACAAATAAAATAGGATAATAACAACAAAAAAACCAGTTGAAAATATTACTTAAGAGCCAGCACCCAGACATATTTACTTTTTGGCTTTCTAGTACAAGCAGTACTGCACCCGGATAATCTTTTAACTTTATACGGATAGTAAGAAAATGCCTAAGGTTTCCGGGGAATATAATTCTTGAACAGTAACCTTTAAATTCTTTATGAAATTTATACTAAAATTTTGTGCAAAACGTTCAAAAATCCTTTACTGGTTTTCAAACTTCACCTTTTACTGACATTTTAGTATATTTTTCATAGAATTGAAAGGATTACAGGTCAAAAAATGTATGCAATGGAAACCTTAGAGATTTATCCAACTACCCAAAGAAAGTTTGGAGTTAAATTATTTGTAGTGTTGCTTGTATTAGAATACTAGAAAGTAACTTTTAGCGTAATTCTCGAGTGCTGACCCTTAAAACAAAAATACAAAAATGTATAATAAAGATAAAATAAGTCATAATAACGAATAGCAAAAATGTCCCCACAACAATCTTTTATATAAATTAAGTGATGAATTGAAAGCTATGTTTGATCAATACAAAAACATTTTGTAAAATTCATATGCCAGAGCTCACCGTTCGGGAGTTTTTATTTGAAATACACAAACTGGTGTTATTCTAAGCAGTAACATAGGAAATTTAAAAACAATTATGTTGCAAGACTATTATTACATCGAAGGGCACATCTAGCAATCACTTTCCGTATCTGAGTTTGAAATTATTAACTCTACAAAAGGTATTTATTCTCCCCAGTAACCTAAATAGATACAAAGTATCTCACAGCTGAAGTATTGTGATTGTCTTTACTTAGACCAGTCACTGTATAGAGACACCTACACACAGACACCAGCTAGCGAGAAGTTGGAAGGAGTGTCTGGGAACTATTTACCATTTGCTCCAACTGAAAGTGATTCATTGGATGAATGGTTTGTTTATTTACATTGTCTCGGTACACATTTCAAATGCGCTGATACCTGTTACATTGTTGGCGAAGTAGTAGCCAATTTCCATTGAAATAACAACGCGTCTGTACGTTGTTCAAGACCGTTAATTGCGCTAAATAGTCATCACTCCTCTACTTTGGTGAGCTGCGTAGTAGAGCGGTAAGTACTAGTAACAATTTGGACCAAGCCGTTCTAGGTTAAAAACCAGACAAAGTATTTTTTCAATTACAAAAAAGGTTTAAAGGAATTAAACTTTTTATTATTTCTAATTTTGAAACTGTTATTTCTTTTAAAAATTCTTTAATTCTTTTATAAAAAAAAAAAGAATTAAACTTTGTGGCATTATACATTTGAAATGCAATTACAACAATGTGACACTAGTTCTCACATACGCACAAGGATTTAATACTGTTTAACTAATGCTACCAACGACTTGCTAAGAAATAATATGAAATAGTTAAATCGACCCATTTGGATCAAAGAATAATGTCTGCTAAAATACATTGTAGGTAGGTACTTTATTAGGTAGGTAAGGATTTGAAAAGATAATTTTTAGAAATTGATAATTTCAATTAAAATGATACAAAAGTCTTCAGAATTAAACGAGAGTCAGAGCATTCGATAAATAATAAAAAAAACTGATCAAAACTGCATATTTAACTAATTTTTGACCAAAGTGTCGCTTAAGCCCTTTTGCTTTTCCAGCAAAGAAATGATAATCTAAAAAAATTGAAATCTTTAAAAATTTGAAGTTTTTACCGATTCTGATGTTATACTTCTGTCAGACAGTTGAATGGATCAATTGATCGTGCTTCGCCTGAAGCCCTCCGGTTCCACAACATATCACGCTCGTAACATGATAGTGGCACGCCAGCGTTCGTTTGACATGCAATGAACATGGAAGCAGCATGCGACGCCTCAAGAGCCTGTTATTGCCAACATAAACTGCAGCACAATAAAACCATTTGGCGGCAACTGTTGCATTTGGTTTATGGGAGAGGATGAAACTATTATTTTGTTTCTCCTTCAGCCAAAAACCACTTCCAAGCCAGGATGTCACACGTTTGAACCTTGTCAGGAAATACAACAAATTGACAGATACAGGAAACCATGAGTTGATTCAGAAAAAAATGTTTTTTGTTTAACAAAAAACAGTTGAAGTTTGGAATATATCTCGGCCATGGAAAAGCCGAATTTATAGCACGTACTCGTATATCTTAAACTTCAGTTCCAGAGAATCTTGTCTAAGCTACCTTCCATTTCCACCACATATTAAGAAGTCGCATTCTCTATGCTCCTAATCGTAAAAAAACAATTCAAGATGTAGTTTGGAGTTTAAAGAACCAATATTTTCTATGAAGTATATTGTGGAAAAAACAATGTTAATTATTGCTTTATTATTTGCATCAGAATAATAAATAAGAAAAAGGTTGTAATAGATGTGATCCGAACTCGAACTTGGAACCTTTCGCTTGCTGGGCGGTTGCTATCAATAATTAAGCTATCGGATAAACCTTGAAATGGTTTAGTGGTCAACACTCCCATCAGTACGTAACTGTGGGAAGAATTGATAATTTTACATCGATTATGTTTGTGTATTTTGTAGTACATTTTTGGTCTTACTTATTAGATATACGAGGCATGTTCAAAAGAAAAGGTGAATTTTGAATTTTCGCGGGCTGTGTACATTCGAATATCGATTTTTTTTTCGTTATGTTGGTACACATATGTTTATCATATGTTAGCATTATCAGCCATTTTGGATTAGTGGTTTGTTTTTGACAACTGGAAAGGTTAGTCACGTTTTTTGTGTGTTCTTCGATTTGTAACTTTTGAAAAAAATGGATCAAAGAATATGTATTAAATTTTGCGTTAAAAATGGAATAAAGTGCTCCAACACACTTAAAATGTTGACTGTGGCATTCGGAAAGTCTACTTTTTCTCAAAAAAGTGTTTATAAGTAGTACAAGCGCTTTACAGAAGGCCGAGAAGATGTTAATAACGATGAGCGTCCTGGAGTTGTGGAAAAACGAATCATGGATTTTATTCTTTGATCCATTTTTTTCAAAAGTAAAAAATCGAAGAACACACAAAAACGTGACTAACCTTTCCAGTTGTCAAAAACAAACTACTAATCCAAAATGGCTGATAATGCTCACATATGAAAAACATATGTATACCAACATAAAAAACAACAAAAAAATCGATAATCGAATCTACACAGCCCGCGAAAATTCAAAATTCACCTTTTCTTTTGAACAGGCTATGTATACGCGCCGGTTCAACGTTGGTTTAGTTTCACTGGACGTAGACCATTAAATTAGACGCTCAGCCGTAGTTATATGGCAAGTTTTTCACTATTCCAATCTTATTTCACCACAAGATTTAAACCTCATTTAAAAGAAAGGGGTTAAAACTACTGTCATAGGCACTGCTCACCAAAATTGACAAACGAAAAAATAATTATAAAAGTCTACCCGGTGTGGATTTCGAACACAACCCATCACGACTGTCAGTCAAACATATTTTCCGCTGAGCTATCGACCACCTTAATCTATGGATGATAAATTTTCCTCAACATCGTGCATTTTCCCTGTCAATGGAAGAATTCAGATTATTGATTAAAAAAGGTCCAAAGAGAATAAACGCATCGAAATCTCCTGTCATTACGACACATTTTGCAAGTACGTTTCACTATTACACAATAAATTTACAATTACCTATGCACTTTAAAACAGTACCTCGATGCCTATATAACAAATTCAGGCTTTATTTCGTTAAGCTGGCAATCTGAACATTATTGGAAATTGATATCGTTAATTCTACCAGTGAAATGCGAAATAAATGGATGGTGCTTTTGAATTATTGTAGATCTGAATTTGATGCTGATTTGCAATGTTGTCATTATCCTAGCTAGATTCACGCAAATTGTTATAATCATTATTATTTTTGACATTTTTATTCAACTTGCTCTATGATCAGTGGCACACTATTGCATCGATTACTTGACAGCCGTGACTTGTGACATTATTAAGGATTTGACATTTAGATACATCTTATCGTTATGGAATACCATCAATCGAGAAAAATAATAACGAAATCAATTCTTAAGATTTTAAAAAGATTACGAAGAAGCAAAACTTATTTTGAATTACATAAAAAATACACATTGTGTGAATCCACTTTATTTGGTATAAATATGTCGACTAGTTTCGATTCAACTGAATCTTATTAGAGACTTAAAACATACTAATGGTTTGGTATATTTTAAGTCCCGAAGAAGATTCAGTTGAATCGAAACTAGTCGACGTATTTATACCAAATAAAGTGGATTCAAACAAAGTGTATTTTTATTTAATTCATCACGCCAATCCACAAAGTGTTTGCTTATTGTGATAATTTAATGTTATTTTGCTAACAGAGTGGATGTATTTGCATTTTCGATCCATAATAGGTATATTTTAATATTTTCTCCATGATGAAAAACACTTTCAATATTTACTTAACGTGAGACCCTAGTTAAGAGTCGAAACCTTCTTTTAATTGGCTTAAGCTACGTTTAGTACCCAGATCTGAAAAACCAAGTACTCCATGACCTTCTCTTTTCCCATATCATCTTTCTCTTTGGCCTCATATCATTCAATGACAAAATTAATTGACAGTTCTATTGGTTACAGGTAGTTAAAAAAAATAGAAATATATATTTTATAGTGAATACCACATACCATAAGAGTCCCAACTGCTCCCAATCGTCTAGAGCCCGTGAGACTATGGCATCTGATTGGGGTATGTTGTGGGGCTAAAGGTCATGAGAAGGGGAATGAGATGATGAAGAGGAAGGTTGGAAAGTACTTGGTTATTAATATCTGGTCACTAAACACGGCTAAAGACATTTTAAGCAACGTTTCGATTCTGAATGGTGGTCTTATTTTTATGTCTTATTTATTTGTTTGTATAGTTATTATATGTTTAATGTCATTAGAAAAATATGTTTGAAATAATCGTGTCTGTATATGTTTAAACTTTCATATAAGAACACACAATGATGATATACAGATAAATAAATAAAAGAAAACTTTCCAAGAATGGTTGGAAGATGGCGTAGGAAGTGGATGGGTGAATTAAAAAAATGGTCCAGCTTGTAAATGGAGAGGGGGGTGAAATGGTGTGTTACAGACGACGGGAAGAGATTCAGAGTATTTCTCCAAGATGGAAACGGCGTCCATTATAATGAGGAACATCTTTCAATAATCAAACTAGTCAGTTTTATTTTGTATCCAACTTCTAATGCCATTATAAGGCATAAATAATGTAATGTTTTGTTTTAGCCGGAATTGAACAAAATGAAAATCAATTTCGTAAAGCATTTTACAAAGGAGGTCATCACAATGAACTGTATCCAAAAATGTACTGTCAATTCAACTTCTAATATTACTTAATAAACTAACTAACCATCGCTTCGTTTGCCGCAGGGGTAGACAGAGAGGACGGACCGCCACACAACGCTGTCTTAGCACACACTCCTTGCTTCATTCACATTCATACATCGTCTCTTATTTAAGCACAAATATTTAAAATTATTACATGATTATATATTATATACATTAATTACTTCTTATTGACCTGAACTCCGCCTTGCCTAGTAATTTGGTACAAATGTTCCATTAAAATAAATATATGATGTTAAAAAAAGGTTCAAATTTTTAAGAAATATGTATTACGAGTATAAAGATTTATAGTAAACGTATAACTCTTAAAAAATGCATTTATTTTGTGTTAGGTTGTCACAAATTGTTAGCAACACTATTTGTAATTTAAACAAATAATTGAAGGTTGTAGGACAACTTCCTTATTGAGGAACAACGTTCACAATAGGTAAATCATGCATTATGAATTGTGTTTGAAAAATAAATAAGAAAAAAACACTTATCATGTCAGCTCATCCAATGCTTTAATAAATACCGAAATAAAATTTCAAACGGACGCACAAAATCTGTATTTATCTTTCTATTCTATCAGCACTGTCAGGTCGCACAATAGTGCGAAAAAGAGATTACGAAACTTTCATGAATATTATGCCAGTTACATATTACAGCAATCGGCCATCCCATCGCAATAACTTATCTGTTAAAGACCTTATTTCAATACTATTCAATGTTATTCACAGAGTCGCACGTTTGAATGTGAAATGTAACACGAAAACATGGCACATTTTCTCAACGTTATCAACAAAGTTTGAGAAATATTTATCACCTTCGAGTTAAATCATGGCAGAATGACAATTTTACGAGGAAATGATATAGAATTAACCCAATTTACGCCCGTGTCAACTTCTCGTATAAATTAACATAAAAAAATCAACCAGTCAAGACAAAGTATGAGAGAGATGTGATTTGATTCTGAAAATTATGCAAATTGTGTTATTTATTGTATTCATGTTTACCAATTTGTAAACCAAAAGTCTGGTGTTACTAAAATGTGATCGCGATATGATTGTATTTAAGAATAAAAATTAGACGTAGTTATGCAGAAAGCATCCAAACCCAAAAAGATGAAACTGAGAAATTGGCGTTTGAAAATATGAAGATAAAAAAGCAATATGCGTAATCGGTATTTGTAAAGTTAATATCATTGTTTTTATTTTTTATTTATGAGTATTATTATACATAGGTATATTTAAAAACATGTATTTATTATACGACATTTTAAACTTCAATTAAAGTTAAATTTTTGCAATGTGCGTTAGTAAAAAAAATACTAAAAATCTATTGCATTTGGAGCTTGGATGTTTTCACCAAATATAAATCTCGTATTTATCTATAAGAAAACGATCATGGAAAATTGTGGGTTGGACGCTTTCTGCATAACTACGTCCAATTATGCTTGAAAAATGCTTACAACTTATTTCCACTTGAATTACCAGTTCAAAAATAAGAAAAATTGTATTTATTTATTGGATGTGTTCGTGGAACACTGTAAAAGTTAATTAATTTGATTCTAAACAAATATTATTAGGTGAACAACTTTACTTATTATTATTTACGTTATTGTAAAAAAACTGGTTATACTCGTACATTTATGGTTCAAAGCATTGTCCATCTCTAGCCACTACTTTCTTTCATCTTTCGGGCAGCGTACGAATCCCGCGTTGAAAATGAAAACAACTTCCATAGTGCTAACATTCTCATTCAAAATAAACAATTTAAGTTCATTTTCGTCACGGTAACTTCAACATTTTGAATGTATTGTAATTGTGTAAATATATTTTTTAAAGTATAATTTTGTATCCCGATGATGCTTAGTTTAAGCAAAACCAGTCGGCCATAAAAAAATAAATAAAATCTGTGGTCTTATACAAAGTTATTTTTTCATATTCATTAAATTTTTTTGTAAATTTTTTTCTAATAATCTTATTTATATTTGATTTTAACAGTCAAAAACTTTTTTTTGAGTTCTGTATTTCCTACATACGACGAGTTGTATATTGTACACTCCTCGTAACGTCGTAACCATCAATAAATTACAGGATTCGTTTTAAGTAATTTATTTTTATTTAATAAAACAAAAATAAATACTGTCATCCTAGGCAATAATGTAAATACCTTCCTGAACTAAAATGCTAATCAATTGGTTCCTAAATAATGTAATATATATTTTTTTAAATATATAAATCGTTTACTCCTCTCCTTACGGTGAACTGAATTACAATTGAATTTTCGCTGTACACATTGAACAGATTGTGTATTAATCTTACCAATTTACATAAAACCTTACTCTTAGGCCCCAAACAGAACAATGTAATTGATTATCTGTTCAAGGAAGAAATACAATATTTGACTATTTTCACCCAAAGTAAGATAACATTGACTTTGCTCATGGCACACAGACACGCTCTTAACTTATATCGGTACATATCTTCGGTGGCTGTATATAATATGTAACATAACGTGTGATGTTTACACCAGACCACGAGAGCACTTATGCTACTGACTCGTTAATTTTGTCATATTCCCACCTCCATTGCCTTTGTATGTATCTATCCTTGGGGGTGCAGTGCAGAGACAATTTTAAAGGGAGAAAAGACACAACCTGGTTTGTGAAAATCCATGTAATAAAAATAAAAGAACATATTATCTGTCAGGAAAACTAATGGTATAATTATATAATTTATTTTGTTTACTTAAAATTTATTAAACCAACAAAAAATTATTATCGCGAAAAAAATTATAACAGCATATTGATAAGTTCTCTAGGTCAGCTTATTTTATGATGTTTTTTTATATTTTAGATTTATTTATTTATTACATATTTATATTTTCAGTTCGTCCTTGTCTCTGGTTCTGGGTGTTTTCCGACACTTAAATTAATATTTTAAACCTCCATAGCTCATAATAAAAATAAGATTACGATTTTCGTAGAAAACAATCGCTTTATGGTTTGGCATTTTTAATGAAAATGTAATAATAACATTGCACAATACCACTGATTTTATTTTTATTTTTATGACCGATCTAATTTTATAAGTTTAATTTTGTACCTTAATGATGCTTAGGCTAAGCGAAGCTTGTCGGTTATAAATTAAAATAAAATCTGTGATCTTATTCAAAGTTCATATTTCATAAAATTACGAATTGAAAATAGATTCGCTCACCTAGAAAGTTTATACCGAAGGAGTTGTGAAATTTTCTCAGAAGGACACAAAAATTTTGAGTTTTTTTGACATTATAAAATCATTTAAATTCATTGTTATTTTATTCTCACACGTATGTACGAATCTCTACTTAATTTTTACACCTATTCACTATTTTCTTTGTGTACGATTTTTATCGTTCGAAAGCTTTTAGTGGGACACATAAACAGATTTTTTCTTAATCATTAAAAGCAATCCTTAAAATAAAATTAATACCTAATACAGAGATTGGTTAGATAATCATAATTGTTGATAACCTAAGATTAGGCTTGACAGTAAGCTAACTGCGTGAATGGTTATTTCCCACTTCGCCGTGATAAATGACGTGTGTGACGTACTCGTACGTTTCGGTTGTGTGTCAAGGAGACTTTTCTCTACGTGGGGAGGGGAAAACTTATCATTTGGTTTGGTCAGGTTTCGTGTTTCCTTTGTTTCCTCGTCTGCGATTGGTCTAGCTGATCTAGGCAGAGGTATATAAGGTCCTGGGGCGGTGGAACGGTCATCAGTCATCATTCATCAGTCAATGTTATCAGTGCAGTGTCAATTAATCACTAAAATGAAGTTCTTGGTACGTCAACACAAACACTTTAATATGAATAAATCGAAAACAACAGCTTTTTGTTCAAATATTTTGTAGGGTTTTCAAATTTCAAGCGTTCTTTTTTTGTAATTCTTCTTATGATCAGGAAAATAAAACTAGTTAAGATTAAAAGCATTTTAAATACGTTATTTAAAAATACCCAATGGTAATTTTGTTATAAATGTTTTTTAATAATAGAATATTTAAAAAAATATATATTAAATACACAAGCAGCCTTATATACTTATACTTAAAAATAATTTAAAAACCATAAAACATTTTTATTTACGACTGTTAACAAAACATATGTTTACATAGTGTTTACGTTTCCAGCATTTTATCTTTAAAAAGATATGCGGGAAAATAAACCTGGAAAAATTTAATGTATTATTTGAATTTTTAAAAATCCTTTAATAAATTATTTAGTCTCATTCACAAAAAGACATTTGGCATGAAACTGTTTACGCCATCCTGGTTTTGTATGTAATCTGACAGGAGTTCACCTGTGTCAGATTCTTTTCAAAAGCAGAATAGGAAATTTGAATCGTGCTATGAAAACGGCTTAGATAATGATGATTTACATTTAAATAAATGTTCTAATTTTTTAAAAATTTACTTTAAAGCGATTTTTTTTCAAATACTATTGTATTGTTTTTTTGTCGATTTCAAATCAATATTTTAAAACCAACGATCTTGAGAAATGATATAAAATAGAACATTGATTATTGTTTTATCGCATAAAAAGAGGTTGTTCGTATCAATAAATCTGAAACACTTGAAACAAAGCTTTTGTAAGTAATTTTTGATTAATTTGATTGGATTGCCAAACAAATCAAGAACGTTAAGTACTTAAATTGAGAAGAAAAATCATTTTCCTGATAAAAACAGAATTGTCACTTGTTACCTGTGTGACTTTTTATTATAAATGATTTCTAAAAACATATTTTTTTCATTTTCATTTGAATATTTTTGTATTTGATAAAAAAAACTTTTTTTGCTGTCAACTATTATATTTTCGTCACTTGTTCATGACATATTTAGGGCAAGTTAGATTTGGACATAAATATTTAACACAATACATTGCTTTTTTTATTATTTCTAATTTTGAAACTGTTAATTCGTGGTGGAATTCCCGGTCATGACGGCCATTTCAGACTAGTACAAGTGTTTATAATATAAGCCGTATTAGTATATAAGCTAAAACACTTGTACTAGTCTGAAGATGGCTGGCTGAAACCGGTCCAATTCATTTTAGATTAAAACTGGTCTGCAAAAGTTTGGCTTGAAAAATTAACGTTTTATTCCAATGCTTATTTTTTTTTATTAACACGGCTTAAAGCCAATGCTCGAGTTTGTCGCTAAACTGAAATATCTTTAGGCTCTACAAAGGAGATCTCTGATATGCACGTGTAAAAATATGGCATTTCTAACTCAAACCATGACAAAGATATTTAGATATTTAAACGTGTTAAAATCAAAATTTCCAAGAGATTCAATTATCTTGAAATTAGTTTATAAATATAAAATATCTTGCTTTGAATTTTTATCCGTTTTTTAAACTGTGTTTTATTTGCTATCCAGATCGTCTTAATGTCCATCGCTGCCATGGCCGCTAGTGAAGAAGTAGCCAAGAAGACCGAAAAGCGTGGTTTGGCCACGCTGGGATATGGCGGGCTGGGATACGGGGGCGTGGGCCACGGCGGAATAGCGTACGACGGACTGGGATACGGCAGCGTGGGATATGGCGGACTGGGACACGGAGGGGTTGCCTACGGAGGACTCTATGATGGCCTCTATGATGGATACAGCGGCTATAGTAAGTTCATCGATTTATTTATTTAATTAATTTTTTCATTCATTTTGTAATGTTTGGGGAACATTTAATGTTTTGTTATATATTTATTGATGTATAAAAGTAAAGTTTTTTTATATGGTCTACAAAAATAGAGCAATTATCTTGACTAGCATCAACCGAAAAGCTTATCAGCGCCCATATCGTACTCCTAATTCTATTCTACCTTAAGTCAAAATATGTAAAATTGGGATAATAGCCTTTAAGGTTTTGCGTCACTGTGTATATGGATATATATAAAAATGACTATTTTTTAATTTTTATTGTAATTTGAATGTTTAAATAGTACCAAATGTTATTTAGGGGGTATTTTACCACTTCTGAGAGTAACTGCTCGTCATGTAACATTAATCATAAGATTAGCATGACTTTAAAAAGATATATTTACTTGACGGTTAGCGTTACTTGGCGGTAGTGAAACGGATGATACATGCTACTTGACGAGTAACGCAAATCGGTAGTTTACTCAGAGGTGAAGGAATATCCCTCTAATGTACAAAGTTATATATCACGGTGCACTACAATATTCAGCTATAAAACAGCGAAAAAAGTAAGTCCAAAAATACTTAAAAGTTCACAATCATTGTTTATTTTTGATTTAGCCAGTTTTGAATCGGAAATGCGATCTGCAAAACCACACAGGCTTTTATTTGACGTGACGAAAGGAAATAGAATACTGGAGGTAAAAAGGAAAAAGAAAAGTTGTTGAAAGTTCCTACCTTGTTAATTTAAAGCCAATAAAAATACTGTTTTTTGAAAGGTGATCTCTCAGAGTTATGCCTACTAAGAAAGTATTTTATTCTGGAATACAGTGCAACAAAACTTTTGTTATGCCATTTTTTATTTGTATGGAAAAACAATCATTTTTTTCGTATGTGTATTCGAGGGGTATTGAATCAGGCAGTAAAAATAGAGCTCTTCCGCTGCGCCCCTTAGCTGGTCATGTTAAAAAATATACATTTGGCGTTTTCTTTATTTTAAAATAATTCCAAAGTACTGGGGGAAAAAAATCTAAGGAATACAAAAAGGTGACTTACATTTTATTAAAAAAAAAAGATTTTACTCTAGGTATGTTAATATCAAAAATAAAATTTGTAAAAAAAGGGTTACTGATTTTAAGAAAAAAATACCTCGAGGAATAAAATATTTTTTGTTACCTATGCATACATAGGTCGATTCCGATATATTAAAAGTATCAACCTGTAAGCTTGTTGCTACCGGATTAAACTCCATTCCGGTATTTCATTTCAATCTCTTTTCGTATGATTAAAATGAGTATCGCTATCAAAGGTATCCAATATCTAGGTTTATGATAAGGCAAGGGAAGCGGCGTGGGTGACACAGTAAAAGAGTTCAATATTATATAAAAAAGATGAATTTCCAATTAGTCTGAAAATAGTCATAGCCGAGGCCGTTTTTTTAAAGATTCCTGTAAACATGTTAATCTCAATAGAAACATTATGAAATAACATGTAATTTTTGACATTTCGCACACGTTTTTTTTTAAATAGTTATAGTATCTTAACGTTTTTATAACTACTGTTGATTACTGCCGGGTTTCGCCTGAAATTTCACATGATTTTTGACAAATCTTTTTTCTTATTGAAAACCACGAAATAAATATCATGGCGTTTTGTCTTATTTTTGAGAATTAAGCTCCATGGCTCATGATTAAAATTACAATGTTACTTAAAAATAGTAGCGTCGACCTAAAAATACTTATTCAAAAATTTGTGCTCACTTGACATAGAGGCTCAGCATTTAAAAACTCACGCTGGTTTAAACAAATCAAAAAAAAGTTTCGTGTTTAAAGTTAGTACTATGTAATTTATAATGTGGAAAAAAAATACATTTGCCTATTTAGCCATGTATTACCAAAGTTTCTTTAAAAAATAACAACAAAATGAAGGGTTAACCAGCAAATACTTTGAACGGTGAGCTCTGGTGTCATGGAATCAAAAAATATTATGTTTTATAAATTTCGGAAATGTAAAATATTTCAGCTCGCCTTTGTATTTTCATTATCTGATATCAAAAATATGACGATAAGCCTCATAAGTTGATTCACGTTTTTTTAAATAATCAATTGAATAAAGATTACCCACCTGATTTTGTATTTTCAAAGATTCGTTAACTTTCAAAAATGTATTAAAATTCGCTTGAATTTTAATTAAACAACCCAATTAATGAAAAAAAATAGCGCTGATTGGCGATTGGATGAAAATTCTATATTCGAATTTCTACAAAACGACTGGCCCTAGAAATGTGTTTAAACTAGGCTAGAGCTGGAAAGAACCTAGCTACCAAAATATAATCATTATATAACAGAACAAAACGCAAGACCCCCAAGGTCCAACGTCACATTTCAAATAATTTAGTACGTTCCTATCTATTATGCTCTGTAACATATATTACAGTAAAACAATAGAAAAAACAGCCTTCCCACGTGTGAAAGCGTGCCTTTGCCACCAGCACGTGCTTTCCACGCATATTCACCACGAAGCGACGAAAAATCTATGTGGCCTTGTCGCACGTACATATTCGAATTTGCCGCTAAATTGACGCGAGTCATTATTCTTTCCGTCGTGCATAAGTTATATGGGAACCAAATGTATTTAAATATAGCATAGCGCTATGTCTTGAACACTAATAAAAAAAAATACTCAGAAAGTTATGTAAATGAAAATGAATGTAAAGCTTGATCCCAGGATTAATAAAATATGTTTTTTTAAATAAAAGTAACTTAGTTATAACACCACTTTATTCGATACATAAACCAACCAGTTTCGGCTCTACCTGAACATTCTTCAGGGCTGAACAAATATGTATTAAATCAAAACAGAATTATAATACTTGGGGAAAAACATAAATGGGCACATCAACTAGGTGGGGGTTAAGTGCGGGAGAGGTGGTAGGAGCAGGGGTAGGAAGATGGAAGGGGAACAAATTTAAAATCGGGCTACTGGATAAATCTAGTTGCTTATTAAGTAAATTATTTTTATTTATTTTTAGAGATTTTTTAATTTTTTAATTTCTAACTCGAAATTTAATTATGTCTTTCCACAAAGTGAGTGCTTCATGTCAAAGTTTAATAAAATATGTTTTTAATCCATTTTATTTTGATTAGGTAATCTGCCACAGCGATCAAAAACTAAGGATTTAATACTCAAATGTCTTCAAATGTTTCTGTAAAATATATTATCGGTAGATACCTACTTAATCGCTCGTCTCGATTTCAAAGGGTTATTTTTTTAATTTAATAATTTCAAATAACATCAGTTCCAAATTTGAAAAGATCACACTCTTGCGGTCGTACGTTCGCACAAAGGAATTTTTTAATAGTCAATTAACCTTTCTATAAAATTAAGATTATTAGAAGGTTAAAAAAAAATCATAGCCCAGTTGGGCGTAAATGACGTCAAAAAATCTGCTAAAGGATTTAAAAAAAAAAACAAGATTTAAACCTTAGACAATATAACGGGCCATTGCGTACAAGTTTTAGAAATAGTATTAGATCTAATAAAAGACGTGTTACTTTTGCGAAAACGAAACAACCCTTACATCGAGATAGACGGTGTATGTAATTTTGCAGAATGGTATAAAATTGTTACCATTGTGTAAATAAAGCACGATTGAATTCAGCTTACAAAATAATTGGTTCAGAATTAAATAATAATGCTTAATATATACATGTTTTAAAATGTAATTATGCTCTCATCAAGTTCAGCAAGTCTTAATAAAAATAAAAATATGACAGATGTTTCATATTTGATTTAAACGCCGAAATCGCTGTCCAAATCAAAAATAAAAATCTGAAAATTAGTAGAACTTAAAAAAAACGTTTATTTTTTTCAGTAAAATCAAATTAAATTCGTTAAAGTTTATGTATTTGAAGCCTAATATAATGGGTTTGATTTCTAATCAAACTAGATTTATATCTATTGTATTACCATAATATATATTATATAACACCTGTAACAAAAACAAAATGTCCGACTATTACCAAATGTGTTTCTGTAGGGATTTAGATGTTCACGATTTTTTAACGCAGGTTGTAGGGGCCTAGCACAAGCACATCAATAAAAGATCGACTAAATTAAGCAGATTTAGTCGACGTTAACTGTTTATGTACTGGCGATCTGCAGTCATTGTCGGGGATGTTGAAAATTAACCAATACTGTTGATAAAACTTTTACCGATGTGCTTGTGATTCATAATAATATAGCCGTATAAAAATACCTACATTCTTATTCAGGCCTTTACCGCTCTTCGACAGTTGAATATGGACAGTTCGTGTTGTATTAATAAATCTAGGAACTGAACAGTATCCGTATCCAACAACTGTTAAATAATTACACGTTAAATTATAATAAATATTTAAATAATATCAATAATCAACAACACAAATGTGAAACACAAAAAGCCATAAAATAAAAAGATAATGGTCACAACCGATACTATCCGCGAGTAACGCTTCAACCAATTCAGTAATTAGGACCTAATTAGATACCGATATTTTTAATCGATCTCATACTTTCATTGAAAATTATTGATATTATATATTTTTTTTTCCTCCGATTTTTTTTATCTCGGTTGTGACCATTGTCTTTTCATTTTCCGGCTTTTTGTGTTTCATATTTGTGTTGCCGATTATTGATATTCTTTAAATATAAAAAAGCATTAATGCCTTAAAGTTAATTCCAATTTTAATATTCTGAGCAGTCTAAAAACACAATTTCTTAGACTTCAACACTGTCTAACAGATGTCGTTTCGTTGGTGCGAATTGTGATTCAGCAAGGCAAAAGGCGTTTAAAATCACCTGTTACGATGCAATTTAAAAAGTCAATTTTTAAATCGTCGCGTCGTAGAAACTTTATAAAAAAAAACAGAAAACGAATGTGTTTTTCTCTCTACTTTTTAAGACAAAATAAATAGTAAGCCCTCACATATGCAAGGAGCCCATTCTATTATCTTAGGTTATTCATTGTATTGCTATATTACTCTCACGCCATTCATTGACGATGCGAATCGCTGAAAAAATGTCAACGAATTCGATGCTTTGTCATACTTAACAAAATTAACGAACAATGTTCATTGTTAACTTAACACTAACCAATTATTAGTGTGCAGCTTGTCTATTTGTTTCGATGAGATTCGTAACTAATTTTATAACTATTGTTCAATGAACATTCGAAATGGTAGTTTATCTGTAAATTAACGTAATTTTTGCAACGCATAATTGCATTTTTTAACTTATTCAACCGATTCTAACTTACGAAAAACGTTGTACACCAGCTACCTATATATTAAACTACTCTATAAATTAACTAGTAACTTATTTATTATTTAAAAGTTAATTTTGTAGAACTCAATTTTAATTTTTAGGTTTTTAAATTTTATTTAAACAATAATTATTATAATTTAAATAAAAAATAATTTTGTTTTAAGCCACTTTATTTATACACATATAACAATTCGACTGGTTTCGGTTAGACTTAACCTTCATCAGGAACGTATAAGTATAAACTAAGATTAAATATAGAGTAATACAGTAGACAGAGAAATTATTGAAAGAGACAAAACATTAATATAAACAGGACAAAGCATCAGAGAGGGGGTGGTAATGGAGTAGGTAGAGAGGTAGGGGGATGGGAAGAGGAGAAGGGGAACATTCTTAAAATCGGACTTTTAGTTAATTCTAATTGTTTGTTTAAAATTTGGCAATTATTATTATTATTTGATTTTGAAATTTCTAATGCTTCTAGATTGTTAAGGCGCAAACCTATTCCATTTTTATGAATTATTTGTACACCTGTATTTTTATTAAAAGTATGGTTAGTTTTAATTAAATGTTCGGCAAATTCGGAAAAACCTATACTTGTTAAACATCTAATGTGTTCTTTGACTCTAATGTTTACATTTCTCGCGGTTTTACCTATGTAAATTGCCGGGCAATCGTTACAGTTAAGTTTATGTATGCCAGAATGGCTTAAAGAATCTTCTTTATCTTTAGAATTGCTTAAAAATTTTCCTAAATTATTGTTGGTGTAAAAAGCTGGTCTTATTTCTGATGGGAGTTTAGATGTGCAAAGGGTAGAGAAGTCACTTATATACAAAATTCTGCGCCATTTAGGAGTTAAGTTAATATTATTATTAGATGGTAGATCATTATAGATAAATTTATTTGTTGCAATTCGGCGAAGTTTTTTTGATAAAATTTTATCAATTATATTATGGTCGTATCCGTTATTATTAGCTATTAGTTTGATTGTAGAAAGTTCATTGGCGAAATTATTATTAGATAGTGGGATGGTGACTAATCGGTGAATCATGCTGTGAAAAGCGGAGTGTTTATGTGACCTAGGATGGTTTGAGGTATTATGGATTATGGTGTCGGTGAATGTAGGTTTTTGGTAAATGTTGAAGTTAATTTTGTTGTTAATAATAGATAAAGAAAGGTCTAGGAAATTTAAACTGGAATTTATACCTATCTCTAATGTGAACTGGATCTGTTTATGGAAGGAGTTGAGGAGTGATAGGAAGGTATTTAACTGACGCTCTGTACCTGTCCAAATGCAAAATATATCATCGACATAACGTTTCCATAAAAAGTACATTTTTAGCAAAGGGGATTTGCATTCAAAAAATCTTATTTTCTAGGTTGTCCATAAAATGTCAGCAAAAAGAGGGCTAGTTGGAGCTCCCATGGGTAAACCCTCTTTCTGCTGGTATATAACATCATTGAATTTAAAATAATTTTGGTTCAAACAAACATTAAATAGTCGAGTAAGATCATTGGCAAGGTCATTGGATAAATTAGAAGTATTCAGTAGGTTAGATATTAAGGGTTTACATTCGCTTATAGGTACATTAGGAAACAACGAACAACGAAACGAACAACGAACAACGAAACCGGTCGAATTGTTATATGTGTATAAATAAAGTGGCTTAAAACAAAATTATTTTTTATTTAAATTATAATGTCAAGCTACAAAGTGTTTGCTTCCTTCGATAATAATTATTATTATTTCAAATTTAAAAAAACTATTTTTAGTCAAAAGTTCTGCTAGGTAATTATTTTTACGCGTAACAGCTGTTTCGCCTTCTGAGGGCATTATCAAACTGTGTCAAAAAAGTTTATATATATATTTATATATTTTTTTTATTAATTGTTTGAAGGCAAACGTTACTTAACAATATATATATATATATATATATATATATATATATATATATATATATATATATATATATCAGTTTCAAAAAATTTACTCAGAAGACATGGAGAGGCAAACAATGCCTGGGTGTCAACCCGACGCATCACCCAAGCAAACAAATTGGAGAGAATGTAAGTTTCCCTGAAACATACAAGAGAAACAGTTTCGAAAAAGATGAAGTACTCTATCTGCAAATTTGCGGAAAATGTTACTTTTGCAATGATAGAGAACAGACTAAGCATCACGAGAGAATGTGTTTACAGGAAATATACCTTATATTGGACTACTAATTTTTATTCTATTTCCTAGTATTGTTTTTTTGTAGATCAAGTTGATAATTGCGAGGAATATTCTTGGAATTCCTCTTGTTATTTTAGATTTGAAGATGATATTAAAAAAAAATTAAAAAAATAACAAAGTAAAAATACAATTCTCGTAAGTTTTATTTTTAAATGACTTATTAGAAAAAACAAACGTATGTATATACGCTTAATAACATTTGTTATTTTAGAAATATATGTACATACATATATATATATATATATATATATATATATATATATATATATATATATATATATATTGTTAAGTAACGTTTGCCTTCAAACAATCAATAAAAAAATATGTGTAGTAAAGTTTTAAAAACTCTCGAACGGTGAACTGTATTGCTAAAAAACTTGTACGACTTTTTTGTCATAAATTTAGAGGTTAACGCATTTATTTATAGTTTTCATTGTCATTTCATCATGAGCTATGGAGCTTTGAAATACAAGTTCAACTGCTAATAAAAATTAACAAAACGTCATATGATTTTGTCCAAATATTACAAATGATTAATAATTTGTTTATTTATTTACGCCCGTCAATAGCTTTTCACACAAATATTATCATTTTTTTAACAATAAACTCATAAAAAGTGCAAAAAATATTGTCCTGAGGTGCACAGTTTCAACAACCAATTTGGCTCTACTAGATGAAAAAACCGTACTAAGGTATACATTATTGTAATATTGACGTACTAAATATATCAACAACATCAGAGTATTTGTTTCCCTGATAATAATAAAAATATTTTGAAAAATGGCGTTAAAAACGCATGGAAGAGTGCTGAATATATTCAAATATTCATCAACCGTCTTTGATATGTCACATTTTCTACTTCCCATAAGATTTTTTTTACTAGAAAAATGATTTTATATTTCCATAGAATCACAAAACAAATTCTTCAAATGTACTGTATAATTCAATAACGGGTAGTTAAGTATAATTAGTAGATGGAATGATTAATTACATTTAATCCTAATTACCAGTTAACAGGAAAAAAATATGAAAACGTTTGATGGTTCCCATGATTGTAGACAGTGGTTAAATTCCATTAATTCATTGATTTGATTAAAGGATATTGTCGCAGCGGAAATCCCACGGCTGTGGAAATAATAAACATGGCTTGTGTCCTATTATGCAACGCGCATTGCGATAATCAGTTATTAGTAAATTGTTTTTATCTAAGATTGTGGCACGCACGCACTGTTGGAAAAATATAATCAAAGGCATTAGTAAAATGTCATATCCTGATAATAAGTTAACTTAAAACATTTCTTTCAAGCGCCATACTATATCACCGACTTAACTTGTCGATAATTTTATCATGAAGATGAAACATACATTTTTATATTTTCTTATTATCTGAACGATGACGTAGAACATTTTCTCTGTTCGAAGAATGTGAAGCAAGGCAAATTTTCGAACAGTGAGCTACGGCGCGAAATTTAAACAGCTTTTTATTTTTAATTTTAATTTTAACTAAGCTAGCATTACAACGATTTCAGCTGGTAACGTAATTTACATCATGAGCTATGGAGTTTTAAGTGATTCATTCAACAATTAACGCCTCTCCCCACCAGCGGCCAAATTCGCTTTAAAATATTGCGTAAAATAATTATTCAGCGTTTTAAGCTATAATTCCCGATGACGATTTATATTAAGAAATGTGCGTTCTTTCGGACGAAACCGGGTAGCACCTACAAAGCCATTTTGTGTTCAAACGTGTTTTGTTCAAGTACATATATTTATTTTTAAAATAATTTATATCGCACAAGAGTCCCAACTGCTCCCAACCGTCTTGAGCCAGTGAGACCATGGCATCCCGATTAAAGTATGTTGTGAGGCTGAAGGTAGCGGGAAAAGGAAAAAGAAGATGGGGAAGAGGAATGTTGGAACGTTCCTGGCTATTCAGAACTGGTCACCAAATACGGCTTAAGCCATTTAAAGCAGCGTTTCGATTTTGAATGGTGGTCTTTCACCATGGCGATACTTAGAGTATCTATTACTATAGGCATATTCATTATCTGATTTAATTTGAGGCCCCTAGGAGTTACCTGTAACCTGCATGAAATACATTTTATAATCTAAACAAATAAACATTTGATTTTTTATCGTCAAAAGGCAACATCTTTTGATGAAATTGAACATTAAAAAAATTTCGTTAGAAAATCGTAGGAAAGACTTACATTTTCAATTTTATTAATTGTATTATTGACTCACCTTCTTTGTTGCAACTCATCCAGTTCAACATTCCTTGCCGTAGACTTGAAGAAACAATGAATTGCTGTTCCTCAAACATCACTCTACTAATTATCGGTATCATTCTCCACTGTTCAAAAGGTCAAGACTTGTTAACTCAAGCCATGGTCCTGAAATTTTTGGTACTAGTCCAAATGATTTTTGTCATTCTTTACGACTCTACCAAAACCTTGTTTAGGATTTGACTTGAATGTTCTTTCAAATGTATATTTTGGTCCTACTTTTGTCATTTTTTCAAATATTATGTGTGTGTTGTTCTTTCTCTGTTGCTTTTTTCCCCATTTCATGTTTTGTATTTTTTTTAATTGGACAACGGTCCGTTAATATAAAAATAAACAAATAAATAAATCTATCACTAAATTTATAAATAAAACCGAAAAACTTCGTTTATAACCACTTTAATTATTCAATATTATGCCTACCGGTTTTGGTAGCACCCTTCCATCAACAGGACAATATTAAAATTAAATATTGTCCTGATGATGGAAGGGTGCTTCGAAAACCGGTCGACACAATATTAAATTTTACAAGTGGTTATAAACAAAGTTTTTCGGTTTTATTTATAAATATGGCAAGCCACAAAGTAAATGCTTTTTGCGAATAAATCTATCACTTGCTGGAGTAATACGTATTATTCGTAAGAACTTGTAGTACTATTCTGAATTTGGTTTTTTCAAAATTAAAATTGTTTTAATTATCAGTTATAGCATTCGATTATTGTTTATGTATTATTTACAGGTCACGGAATCGCCACCCCTGTGGCGGTGTCTAAAGTAAGCTACGCCACTACACATGGCTTGGGTCACGGATACGGCGGTCTGGGCTACGGCGGGTACTACGGAGGATATGGTGGTGAGTTTGGCTAATTAATATTTCATACTATATTCCCAGAAGACACCTCCTTACTCCACACATTGTGTGGTACAACTCAAAACCATCCGGTAAATATTTAATTTAATTACAATTTTTGGTTGATGGTGGGATAATTGATGACTTTAAGGTACGTATTACACATGGAAACAGTATTAATTTTATAATACCTAATCTGTTAATGGAACTTTCACGACACCATAATGTGTCAAGTTTCTTTTACTACCAATAAGTTAAGTGGATGGCCTTACCTGATTTGACGTGAAAAAATTTTTTCACAATTATTACAAATTCAACAGCACATGTATTGAAGGACTACAGCGGGTCTAAAGAACGGAAATCCTGCCGTGTTTATGTCAAATCAGCCCATGTTCTTTTTTCAGGCGTGTTTTTGCAATGCACGTGGTTTAAATATTTTAAATTCTGTTACGATTATTGGCGACGACGTCGTGGTCCAAAAGACGCGGGTTCAATATTTCCGACACGTTTCAGAGTGGTGTAAAATCTCAGAATCACTCTGGATCACTTTTCATGATCGAAACTTTGGTTGAAATTGCTTTGGTGACCAAATCTGAACAACCAGATATTTACCAATCTTCCTTTTCTCCATCTATTTTCGTCCCCTCCTTTTTAAAGCCTCACAACATACCTAAATTGGGAACGCCATTGTCCCACTGGCCCTGGACAGTTGGGACTCTTTACGGTATTCACAAAAATGTGAATATTTATTATCACAATGGCTATGCATTTTAAAATCGTGTTCGAAGGCATTTTTGAATAACACACGAAGCAATACATATTTATAAAACAATACAATTATAAATTATTTATTATTAGAATTCACCATACAAATCCGAGGCGTTGCTACTGAGGATATTACAAAAATCTACTGATTTTAAAACAATTTATTTGTGTTTGACAGCTTTATAAAAATACATGTCAATCTGCAAAATATTATGTAAATTATGCCCCCCTTGTGTGATATGTCAATAGTTTCCAACAAATATGCATTGCCTCATAGATACTGCTGTATGTTCTATATTCCATGTCCTTCCCCAACTCCAAGCGCATTCCAAGCGGGGAGGATACGTATGTTATATGTATGGCAAACTTGTTAATATTCTAAGCAATATTTCTCCAGTACCCCAACCCAGAAATACGCTTTCAGTTGATTTCTCAGAAATATCGCTTCTGGAAGAGAAGGTTGCTTTGAGGTTCGATAAAATATGTGATCTATGTAAAAGCTCCATTCGAAACAAAGTTATAGAATTTCAACGAGATAATATACTCGGGTTGAGTTATGTACACAACTAAGACAGTGTATCTTTCTCCGAATGCGTATTGACTCCAGGGTTTCAATACGAATTTGTGAAAATGGTGGTTACGAATACGACCTCTATAAAAACGGGTTTCCCATAGCAAAAACCTTTCAACACGTAATTCAGTTACGGTCAAAAGTTGCGAACATATTAAATCAACCTAATTTATAAATGTTTCTTGGAATAAAATATTTTTTAATGGTAGAGGAGCGCTAGATTTCTCTTCAAGTCAATTTAGCTATTATAATCAGGCCTGAAAACAAATGACAATAGCTCGGTCCACAGTTACAGAACATCGTACTATATTTTCAGAAAACTATTCCACGACCAACATATCAAAAACTCATAACTAACAAGTGAATAATTTTATTTTGTACTAAGGCATTTTAGGAAAAGTTTTCCAGAAATAATTAATTTTGAATATTTCAATAATTTTGAAGACTTTATGTAAATCTTTTGAAAGATTCTGGATGAGAGCACTGCGAATAAACCTATTTCAATTATTACACACACATACATAAAAATAGTATACGAAATACTTTGACGCTATTACCATTCTACATGTCAAAAGAATTAACATACCCTCTGTAATTCATAATCTCCTGATACATTATTCAGTATGCAAAACCATATCGTATTTGCGAATGTATCTTTTGCCCCCAAAGAGGCTTTGTGTATCGTATTGAAACGTTTTCCTTAAATAGCTAAAGTGAGTTTTACTTTTTTGATTATAAATTGTCTTCTACAAACTATTACAAAATGAACAGTTGTTTCAGTATCATAATAACACTTGTTTTAGCAAGATATTGGTTGTAACGACGTAAAAAAAAATGATTAAATAATAATAACCAAATAATAGTTAACGTTTATCATACCAGTTTAGAAACATGAAAGTGATCCCAAGCTAAAAATACATTATAAACTTAGACTTAAAGTATACTTCTAGATTAACTTTAATAATAATGATTAGTGTTATAATTACGTTATTCCAGGTATAACGACACTCCAGACAGACAACTTATTAAATAATTGTCGTAATAATTGGTACTCAGCTAACTTTGATGTAATCGCTTCGTCGAAATTGCGGGTAACGTAATTTTTAATTAACCTCTTTTAGAAGCGCATTTAAGTATTTTTTACTACTTTTAGAGAGCGATGAAAAAATAATGCTTAGTCGCATTAAACTGAAAAACCCATACTTCGAAACCTTTAACCTAAAGCTTTGGTTTCCATTTACACCCTAGGTAATTTATATTTTTTAGTTGAGGCTCTGTTCTGGTCGAATTTGAAAAACGCGATTTATGTTAGACTCTTTCGTAATGGTGAAATTATGCAATACCGCACATGTTGTTTTTTTATTAGTGTGCCCAATGGCAATAATGCTTCCCAGAAGCCTTTAAAAATGATGAATGCATTTGTTAATCGGGTCAAAATTAAAACTAGTGGAAAGGAGTAATATACGTAATGTGCTAGCGTATTATTACCAACATATAATTTTCGTATTTTACAAAAGTATTTAAAGGTGACACATTAAAAAATATATGCCATATTACGATTAGCTTTTTTCTACCAGTCTACTGCAGGAGATATGACCCATCCTCTGTTGGCATAGATCATGGTAGTCAGGATGTGACCGGTGTTAGGAAACGGATGGGTAAAGGGCAGCACTTCCTTCAGGAAGCACAGCGATTGGTTTACGTCATTTCGGTATTCAGAGTTAAGCGACTGCTGGGTTAAAATTTACTAAAAATCACGCTGATGATCATTTTATTTCGACCGTTGGAACTCTTTTCAATAATTTAAAATCAAATCAAGTTTATTTTTGTTCTGCCGGCCTCCATAGTCAAATGGTAAAATTCTCGATTACGAATCCAAGGGTCACGGGTTCAAGCCCGGCGCGCACCAATAACTTTTATTTAATTAATGTGTGTCGTAACACATTTAATTCATATAAAAATAATAAAAAGCATGTTTGCGGCACGTTCCAGAGTAGCAGATACTCTAAGTATCGTCCTGGTGAAATACCCACATTCTGAATCGAAACGTTGCTTAAAATAGCTTTAACCGTGTTTGGTGAACAGGTCTGAATAGCCAGGCACTTCCTAACTTTCCTTTTACCCATCTCCATCTCTTTCTCTCTACCTTTAGTCTCACAACATGCCCCAATTGAGGATGCCATAGTCCCACTAGCTCTAGACGGTTGAGAGAAGTCGGAACTCTTGTGCAGTGTGCACTACAAAAATGAAGTTCTGTTTGATTTATTTTTAAATGCTTTGCCTATTAAAAATATGAAAAAATAGATTTAGAGCTAAAAAGCTCACCCCACTCTTTACATGCATAACAGAAAGTCCACTGTGCGATATGAGGGGCAAGGAAAACCTCTCAAACGAAGAGTGTTTTAAAATTTGCACAGTTTTCAGTAGAATTTCTAAGTGAATGAACATAAACCTTTATCTTCAGCTTGTATTGTTATTCCTACCATGAGAAGCGTTGAAATTTTCATATACCTGCAGAAAATTAAAACAACGTGCCGTATTGTTAGACCCATTTTTCAATATGAAAAAAGATTTAACAAAAATAGTGTTGATACGGATAATATAAGTGACGCACTATTATTTCAAGGCAATATAATTAACTGGTTATATGATAACTGCTTTCCATGGTATATGGAACAGTACAACATCAAATATCTTATTTAGTAATTAAATCATATTTGATTTGCAATTTTCATCTTATACATTTAAAAAAAATATTTAGTAGGTACCTGTACTATGCTTTCGTGGTCTAATTAATTGTGCTTACGCTGTTATTCAAAGCTACAGAGATTAACCCTCGCCCTGAGGGTACAGAGGCAAGTTTTCACCTTCTCAGCAACCCGGCTTATCAATTATTATTTATTAGGGTTGGCCATCATTAATTTGTTGATAATACAAAAAGTCGTTTTAAAATGTTTGAAGGAAAATGATTTCCAAAATATAATGTACATTTCTTATTTAAAATCAGAAACATTTTTATGATGTTTTTTAAATCATAATTAAAACAAGTTTCGTTTACAAATTTGTTTAAAATAACCCTTTTTTCGATGAAATTTAAATCCGTTTTATATTGTAGACGTTTAAGCTTTTAATAATTTTAGCCATAAAGTAAAAATTCCGTTTTTTTCACATCAAAATTTTACGGCTTGTGGGCTTTCGCATCAGAAATTTTGTTGTTTTAATAGAGCGAAAATTCTCGATGGGTGATTATTGGCGTCATGAAATTTGCTTTGCACATATTCAGTTCAAAAAGATGTATGTCATTGCAATTATTTATAGCTAGTTTAGTTATTTCCATCATTAGTTATAGAGCTCTGAAAAACCTATTAAACTGTCAATAGATAAAAGAAGACTTTATGAAATAGTCATTTTTTTTATTTTTCAAATTGTAAGAGGAAGAGGTTATAATAATAAATAATGTTCAAAGATTGTTTTTGCCAGAATTTATTTCAATAAATAAGTAAATAAATTTATATAAATTTTGGTCTGAAAAGATACTATTGCAGTATTGCCTTAAATTAAGCAATTAGTATCAAAGTGTTTCAAAATCTTTCCTCTTTGATCGTTGGTTTCATTAGCTACTTACAGTTTAAATGGATTAAACCAAGTTTTCAATTTAAATTAACACAAATAATAATTAACGCATCGGGAATCGTAAACAAATTCGTTGAATTTAAACACTCCTCTATAATTGTAATTACAAGAGAAATAATGTAATTTGAATCGACCAATATTTGTTCAACGTAATTATTATCATGCTGGCAGCAAAATTATTTGTTTTTTATTTTATATTTTTCCATTGAAAACCAGTACATAGCCAATATCGGATATATTAAAACTAAATCTTTTCAAATTATTAAAAGGAAAATCGCTTTATGGGTTATTTCGTCAGAAATATTACCATGATAAAAGGATTGTATGGTCAGTCTTAATATTCATCACTCTATAATATTTAAAAAAATAGTTCTAGTCGGTTGGAGTTACTATTTGTAGTGAGTCCATTACAAAAATAAACACCTTGAATTTATCTATACCGGCCGATACGCATCAACTAACTTACAATACAAAGAAATGACATTGAAAACATAAATGAAGGTTAGCGTTGCTCAAGTAGGCTGCTCTATAGCTTAACATGTTCTAATATTTTATTAAAAACTCATTATTTCAAATAAAAAAACAAACCAGTATACACGTACTTGACTTTGCAAACAACAGAATAATTCTGGCAAATATATTGATTGCTTTTATTTAAAGTCTTGTTTTCACATGTGATCTCATGGCAATTTTGTTTATTTGCTTAATACTAGTATAAATTTTTTTTTAACCTATTCACTCAAAAAAATAATTCAGAGAAAAATAATTTACCTACCTAGTACTAACGCAAAACAATACGCTTAACGTGGGAACATATTAATAATGCGTTTCATAAATTTAGAAAGTCTGGATAACATTGGCCAAAGTCATACAACAGAAGTTTGGTTATATCATGTTTTATAATAATTGACCGGTCGGTAGCTGAGTGGAAAAACGCGTCGGATTCCCACCTGGGCGTTGGGTGTTCAATTCCTCTGCTGACTAAGTTCTCCATCATTGCACAAGCAACATCTTCCGCTTCTTATGACGGCACTAGGAGTTTTTCAAATATTGTCAGGTTATTCGTAACCCGACAATAACCTTTAAAAAAATAAAAATAATAATACATTCCATTAATATATGTAAGTAAATAAATTGGGAAACTTTGTAGGGTATCATACGGTCTGACGACCTACGTGGTCAAGTGGTTAAGCTCCCTGCTGCGGATCCGGAGGCCGCGGGTTTCAAGCCCGGCGTGCACAAACAAATTTTAACTATAAATGTGTGTTAATTAAAAAAACACATACTTGTTATTATTATAAAGAGCATAAATGTAGAACGTTCCAGAGCGGTAGATACTCTCAGCATTGCCCCGGTGAAAGAACACCACTTAGAATCGAAATATTGCTAAAAAGGCTGTTGCAGTGTTTAGTGATCAGATCTGAATGTCCAGATTCTTTCTAACCTTCCTCTTCCCCATATTATTTCCCTTGGCTCCCTTCAGCCTCCCAACATATCCTAATTGGAGATGCCATAGTACCACTGGCTCCGGGCAGTTGTGATTTTTATTCACAAAAAATAACAAAAGAAAATGAAATTTACATCAAATCAGTTTCTCGAAAGATATAAAATCAAAAAAAGCTTAATATATCAAAGTTCAGATAATAAGAGCTGAAATAAATATATCTGTCCGATAAATAAGTGCACTTCCGAACGTTAAAGCTAAGTGAATGCATCTATCTCGTAGAATGGTCACATTATACAAGTTGTATTTTGATGGGGCAGATGACTTATTATGCACTTGCACTGCACTTGCATGTTACAAGAACTGGATTATTTATTGAATCTTACCCTCGGCAGATACTGGCATTCGATAAATAAACTACCTACCTGTATTATACGAGTATAAGATGCCATTTAATCTAATAAACTATTAAATCTGCAAAAATGACTCAATTTGGAAGGTAAATAAAAAGAGGTATTTCATCACTTGTTAATATTTTCCTTCGTAATTCTTCTGGTGTCTAAATCTTGACAATTCTGTTCCATCCGAAACCAGCAGTTCTCTTTAGATCGTCAGTCGATTTCATCTGCAAACGTTCTCTGTTTCATTTTACGATCTGAGGACGTCCTCAAATGGTCACTTGTTGGTTATGCTACGTGCCTAGCTCAGTCCCACTCGTGTGTCGGAGTTTTTACAATGTAAGCTAATGTTACCTTCTTCTGATTCGTTAGTCTTTCTATCACGCAAAAAAATAGATACTTACTACTCCCTTTTTAGTGTTTTTTTGTGGTTTTGGTCCATCGAGTCAGATGATGATTTATTTTCGTTTTCAGGTCTGAACGGAGCCTACGTATCCGGACACGGCTACCATGCGCCCGCCATTAGCTACGCCAACCAGATCGGTTACTCCGGACACGGGGGCTATGGGGGCTACGGGGGCTACGGAGGATACTCGGGACACGGCGCGGGGTACGGTGGCTACGGACATAACCTCGGACACGGACTGGGCTACGGATATTATTAACTCGAAACTAAAGCGCTTCATATTATATCATAATACTATCACGACAAGAGGTGTCGCTAAATAATTAATCAATTTTTCACATCTTGATCGAACATATTATGTTTGTATTTTTTTATTAATGTACATTACGCTATGTAAATATATTTTTTTAATAAAGAGATCTCCAAAATTTGAAACTGTTTTTCGTCAAAAAAAAATTATGTATCTAACTCTAAGAAGAAGGAGATGTCAAGGACGCCCGAGAAAGACATGGCACGATCAAGTAAATCAAATACTTGAATCGTGTCATGTGAAGAGTCAGAATAACAGAAGAGTATGTATGGGACGATGTTTGAATGTAAATGAAGCAAGGTGTGTATGCCAAGACAGAGTTATATGGCGGTCCGTCCTCTTCTACGTACCCCTGCGGGGAAACGGCGTGATGGTTAGTTAGTAACTCTAAGAGGCAGGAGTAGCGTTTCTAGAGAGTGGGAGATACTCTGAGTATTCCCCTGGTAAAAGAAACACTGTGACCAGCTCTGAATATCAAGGTACATCCCAACCTTCCTCTTCCTCACCTCTTTCTTCTGCCCACTACCTTCAGCCTCACAACATACCCCGATTGGGGAAATAGCCATAGTCTTACTGGCTCTAGACGGTTGGGAACAGTTGGGACTGTGGTGCGGTATTCTCTTTAATAATTTACGGTTTATGTTCGAATCCTGGACCGAAACATGGTATCCACTGTGGGAGTACAAATATGTCACACCTTCGGCCGCCAAATCTCAAAATAGTATTTAAACATTGAAAAAAAAACATAAACATTTCTAAATTTCTTTTATTTTTAAAATTGTTAATGGTATTATAGACAGCCCTGATTAACTTAGCTTAATTACCTTCTATGTACCTAACAGATCCACTCGATCCAAAATTATTTTTAAATGTAACAATAATATCAGGACTGAGTCATTTAAATACTCGCTTGTACCTAGATTGCATACCGTGAGTAATTCTATCGCTGAAATAGTAGATATATTCAACTGCACTGAATCTAGTTACAAGAAGGCTATAATAGCATATCTCTTTCAAAAATACTAGTGTTAATTTGAATTATAATATTTCTGTCAACTTAATTATGTTTTTGGGTGCTAATCATTGTTATTTTTTATGTCACTATTATTTTATGTTTTATATCATATGAGGGGCTTAGAAGCGAAGGCAGCAATCTCCAAATACGGTTCTGTAGCACTGTCAACTTTTGAATGATTATTTTAAAGAAATGGAGAATGAAGGATACAAAAATGTTAGTGCACATTAAACTAGAAACAATTCAAAACAATTATCTCTAAAATTATCAACATATTCACAAAAGAAAAGTGCATTAAACGTTAAATCAACTTAACAAGAAATAATTTAAAATGAAGGAGATTGCTGCCTTTGCTTCTAAGCGCATGAGGGCGTATATAATTAAATAAATAAATTCAAAATTATTGACAGAACAGAAGACTTCAGTTGTTTTTAAGATTCTTGGTTCGCCCGCAAGAAAAATGAAGACGTGATTTATTTTTCCCGTTGGTAATTACGGAAGGAGTGAATTCTTTCGCGATAAATTACAAACATCGTTCCGCAAGTATTCCCCGCTCTGCAATATTTATCATTATTCATCCGCTTCTCATCATTGCCACCGCTTCGCCAAGATTGCTACCACATTTCTACCGTCTACTCTTTCGATAAATGTAGTGCATCAAAAGAAAACCATCTGTGTTACGACCGGAAGAAAAATCCGGAAGATGATCATAAGAAATTGTCAGACCCTACTGAGTAAGTACCTTTAGTTGTCTTTATTGGGAATATTTGTCCATTTGGCGGAACAATTTTTCCATTCCATTTCTACGTTTTGCACTCTTTATGTCCATTTTGTTGTTGCATAATTTAATCAAATCGAGGGAATAACTATTTTCACATTAGACTTCCCAAGTCGTTCCGAAAATCTTTCTTCGTGGGGCGTCCGCGACTACTTCTCCCACCCACTGCAAGTCATATACATTTGAGCACTCCACTGCACTCTATACATTCCAATAAAAATATTCGAAAACGGTTTTAGATGCGGTTTTAGGTAGACTTTGTGGCTTCCCATATTTATAAACAAAACAGATAAAATTTGTTTATAACCACTTTTATTATTTAATATTATGTCGACCGGTTATGGAAGCACCCTTCCATCATCAGGACAATATTAAATTTTATTTGAATTGACAATATTGAATAGTAAAAGTTGTTATAAACAAAGTGAATTTTTTTATTTATTTTTTTTCTTTCGTACCTATATAGTACTTTAATTTGTATTTATTTTGTAAAAATTAAATCTTATTTCTTATTTGTATTAAATTTAAAAGTTCGTCATGTACGAGGAATTTAAAAAAGAAATTATTATGATTATTAATTATTCTTATTTTTATTTATAAATTTAGAATATTGATTCATAACTACGCATCTACATAGATACTGTTATACTAACTAATGAGATTCGTTAACCACGTTTATAAAGGCTCTATAGAGATGGCAATAGAATAAGTTATTTCAGAGGTTTCAAAGTGAGTTTCAAAATCAATATCTCCATTGAGTATAATATATGAATGTAGGTATATATTATAATATATGTTGTATATTTTAATTTTAATAAGGAATTAATAAATTTTTAACTTTATTCCACTATTTTTTTTTATTTTAGACCTGACCGGTTTCACCTAATGACGGGCATCTTCAGACTGGTAAAATTTTAAGTAAATCTATGGAATTTATACTATTAATGTCCAGATTGGATGCTTATTGAGTCTTATAGTGAACATCTGTGACTTGAGGTTTTGTTGACAAAGGCGGCTTTACAATAACATTTAAAAATACATTCGGGTAGTTTTATTACCTTCTGGGCGACGGGTTACATGGGATGCGTTAGATGCATTGGTGGTTTTTTTTTTTTTTGGAGTTCCACCACGAATTAACTGTTTCAAAATTAAAAATAATAGTATATTTTCGCTTCAATATTTATTTATTTACGCCATTATTTAGGCTTTAATCGATAACAAATTTTATTAGCACGATACGCAGTATATTATGTAATACAAAAAAAAAAAATACAAAAGTATAAAAAACAGTAGCAAAGAAAAAGTATTTGATGGTAGTCTTTGAATGAATGTATTTAATGATTGCCATTAAATCCACAAAATATATCCTACCTACATCTTCGTCTTCGTACCTAGTGATTAAGGGTAACAGATAAGGATCAAATTAAAATAATAAGGGAAGAAAAAAGTTCGAATTGGAACTAGGTAATTTAATCTAATAGACTAGTTCTACCTGCCGAAATCTCACCAATGGATGTTTATATTTTAAATAATGATGATTATACTTATTCCGAAAAATTCTGAAAATGGCCTACAGTAGTATGACATTGTCATACTGTATTAGAATTATCACAATAATGAGGTAGGTGATATCTCGATGTGTATTTCCAAGGCACGTGAAACGAAATCAAATATTCAAGTTCAAGGCTGTCGTTAATTGAATTTACAATTTTATCTATATACGTTAAGGCCAGGCGCGCACGGTGACTTTAGTCACGGCAACAGTTTCGTCACTGTCACTTTCTTCCAATTGACCCTTTTCATTCCGGCAGTGGATTTCGAGCAGGCGGATGAGTCACCGAATGACATTTTGCCACCCGTGCGCGAGCGCTCATACAAAAGTACTGTCTACAGGCACGGTGACAGTTTTGTCACTCAAAAGTCGCCAGCCAGTGGAACTAAAAAGTCACCCTAATGTCGCGTTGCTGGGTGCGCGGACGTCCATACACTCCAATAGATTTGGAGATGGTGACGAAACTGTTGCCGTCACAAAATTCACCCGTGCGCGCCTGGCCCAAGTACGTAGTCATTCTTCTTTCGGATAATTTCCATAAATAAAGAGTAAATAGGATGCAACAATAATTGAATTGCAATACATCAGATAGTATACATTACTGGCAAGCCATTTAAATGTGGTGACCTCCATAGTCGAGTAGTAAGAGGCTCGACTACGAATCAAAAGGTCGCGGGTTCAAACCCGGCGTGCGCCAATAACTTTTATTTAAATAATGTGTAACATAACATATTTAATTCATATAAAATAATAAAAAAAGTATACTTGCATCACGTTCCAGAGTGGTAGATACTCTAAGTTTCGCCCTGGTGAAAGACCACCATTCAGAATAGAAACGTTGCTTAAAATGGCTTTTAGCCGTGTTTGGTGACCAGATCTGAATAGCCAGATACTTTCAAACCTTCCTCTTTCCTATCTCCTTCCTCCCCCCGCTACCTTCAGCCTCACAACATACCCCAATTGGGGATGCCATAGTCTCACTGGCTCTAGACGGTTGGGAGCAACTGCGACTCTTACGCGGTATTCACTATAAAGTAAAAAAATAATAAAAATTAAGGCTTCTGTATATTTAACTTCAAAAAATGAGGTTTACAAGAACCCCAGTTAAGCTCGTTAGTTAGGACTGGGTACAGCAGTAGGATTATGAAATCATTAATTTCTCATAAAAAAGTTTCGTACCGTCGTAATAATAAATCAGAAAAGGGATTAATTTCCTTCTCAGCAGATAATTGTGTGTAACTTGGCTGCTATTGAATATTACATGCCCCGTACTGTAGTTAGCACTGCTTCCAGTGTGTAGTAGTTATGAAGAACAACTCTCCTCTCTGCTGAATTCCCTGGATATTTGCCGAGTGGAATGCAAACCCCGTTAATATATTATCATCTTCATCTTGCCTCGCCCCAAGCCCCCAGGCTCCAGATTGACGACTCAAATTACATCGGAGCTTTCGAGGTAGCTAGAACAAGGGAATAAGGCGGTGTTGTTTTTCAATGGTAAGAAAGTGAAGGTGTTTTGATAAGAAACAAAAATATTTTGCTGAAATGTGTTTTAGGGAAGCAGATTTGTCGTTTTATTTGCTTAAAAAGCTGGGGAAAACGCGATCGTGTTAACCGGTGCCTTTTGTATTTTAAAATGTCAAACGCGGTAAGCAGTTGTTGTTTTTAACGTTTCATTTCTTTACCTTTCCGTACCGAAGATGGAAATCGACCTTACCTGATTTCTTTCATCTTTGATCTTTGAAAGTTCATATATTGCCACACATAAATATTATATCTTCCTTAGATACACTTTTTTCAACTAATTTTAAAAGAAGAAATACAGCGGAGAATGATACCCATAATTAGTGTAGTGATGATTGAGGAACAGCAATTCATTGTTTCTGAGTCTACGGCAAGGAATGTTGAACTGGATAAGTTGTAACAAAGAAGGTAAATCAATTAAACATTTAATTAAAAATTTAAATTCTAGCAAAAATTTGCAAAAATTGTTGAAAGATTATTCCGTAAATTAAAACCTGTAAGGTACACATAGAGTAAAATCTTTCTAGACGGTTATGTTTGACCAAGACTGATCAATAAGTAACGTGAAAATCTGCTGAGAGTAAGCTATCGAACGCTTCTGTCTCTCCAGACATTCGGTTTTGATTATATGTTGGTTTTATTTCCACCAGTGCTTTGAATGTCGCTAAGCAACATTTTAAACTATATTATTTCAGGGCAAGTAAGACAAATAATTGCAGTTACATAGAGTATATTTGAAGATGTATGTTAAAGATACCAAAGTACATGTTTCTTTGAAATTATTGGGTCAATACAATTAAAAAATCTTTGAAAATATGAACTTTCATTCCTAAATGATCCAAGCTCCCGACATAAATCAACTAAAAATATGCTAGATAGTGACGTCAATGTTGAGATAAATACCAGTTCAGTATTTATCTTGAAATAGTCTCCGTTGAAATTAGTTAGTCCCATTTCTATCTCGTATTGTATATAAATATTTTTTTAATGAATTATCTACCCACTGGTTATATATTTAATTTGTTTTTTTTTCCCGAAGTACGTACTTTTTTGTTTTATTTTTTGATGTACCATCTATCATAATTGTGCTCTACCTTTGTCAACATAACTATACTGTAAAACAAATGTTTTAAAAGCCCACTAGGGCGTAAATAAATAAATAATATATCTAATTTAATACGAATATCGAAATATTTTTTTTGCCAAATAAATTACAATGACTCAAATAAAGGTACTCGTATATGCAGCCTTGCTTAATTATCTCTACGAGATATTATGAATATTTAAAACTTATTTTTATCTAACTAATAAGGTTATTGTTAGATGTTTTACAGTCTCAAATATTTAAATAAATAAAAAAAAAACGAAGAAACTCGACACTTTCACAATACGAGAGCTAACCAAAATGAAATACATATGAATATCTGATTTAAGACAATGAACGTAGTTATTCAGAAAGCGTACAATTCACAATTTTTCAAAATCGATTTTATATGTTTTTCTATGGATAAAAACGAGATTTCCATCTGTTGAAAACACCCCAGCTCTAAATGATATTTTTCATTTACGTACATTGCAGATATTTTACTTAAATTGAAGTTTAAAAACATTAAATGTAGGAAAACGTAGGTTCTTTTTTTAATGAATATATTGATAGATTATAAATAACTTATTTATAATAATTCCCATGAATAATAATAAAACACTGTTATTCACTTTACAAATACCGATAACGCATATTATTGCTTTTGTATCTAACTACGTCATTATTACCTCCCCTTTAAGCCTTATAACCCACATCCACCAGCAATTAAGAAAACGGATGGTTTAAAATATAAAAAAAAAACAAATATCTTAAAGAAATCAAAGAAAAGGAATCGCAAAGCATTTTAAAACATTAAATCCAAATCTATTCCGCCTCAGCACAGGACCCCCTAGAAAGAAGGACTAAAACTAATCTTATAAATCACACTTTTATCTTTATAATTGATTGATTGTTATGTAAAAAATAAATATTTTGAAACTTAATTGAAAATCAAAATTATATTTTCAGAAGTTTCAAAGATACTAAATGCTTCCACAAGATCTCGTATCGCGTTCTCAAAGTATGTCGAGTAATTTCAATTTAAATTTTCCCGGAAGCTCGATTCAAACATTCAAACCATACTCGTACATACCCAACACATGGTAACTAACACAATCATGGTTTTGAATGTGAGTTTTCTTCCAAATGTCCTAATCCAAGTATAATACCCATCAGCTTTAGAGCTTCGTTTAAGATGGAGAGATTATTTCTAAGGACATGTTTCCGATGTCAATTACACCTCCGTGATAATGATTTTACGTGCTCTAATGTCCTGATACGCTCTGGGAGAAGATTGGGAAAATCTCCGGCATTATTGTATTAACGGCGTAATCCATTGCCCTATGTAGACGCACGTGGGAAGAATATACCTGCGGTATTTAAAGGACACGAACCTCCGACATTAAACTTGAAGTTTGCTTATAAGCCAAACTATGTTTACGTTTATTGTTATTGCTACGTACAGCAGTAGGCATTGCACAGATTGGTAGAGAGGTGATAAGAGCAAGTTAAATATTAACGGCGCTTATTTATGTGGAATAATGGACCTTCGAATCCTCGTGCAAATTGGTTTTGAAATGCCGTCTTTGATAATACTCTGTATACATGCGATTCGATAATGAAAACATCTCCATCATCTAAACAGTTGTTCTGTTCGTTCTTAAGAGAATACAAATCGTGCACAAGTTTAGTTTCAAAATAATGACTTTGATCTAGCAATTAATTTAAAAGTTTGTTCCACGAACTGATCGATGACAAAAAATAATGGTGGTTTTTGGTTCGGTGGTAAAAAAATAAGGCGCCGCTCAAAAAAGGCAAACGGCAATGACAGGACACATCCGATGGACAATCACGTATTTAAGTGGCGCACAGAAGGAACCAATTGGGTTTGGGGGCGATCCTAAAGGAGCTGGATCGATGTTATAGACGTTGACCTAACTTGAACAGATAGCATATTTTTACATTTGTAGACATTGGCTGACAACAATGATTTATACTTTTTTAACAACTTTTTAGACAAGTGTTAAATTGCGTTTTTTTATAGTTGATACTGAACAAGAGTCCCAACTGGTCCCAACCACTTAGAGCCAGTGGAATTTTTCTAATGACATTTTATAAATTGAAAAATTAAAAAATATTGGGATATAAAAAATTTAACTTTTAACATACCAACATGAATTGTTATGTCAATTTTTTTCTATTTCATCTATTGTGGTTATATTGGTCACAACTTTATATGTTTTATTTTGTAGTGAATACTGCACAAAAGTCTCAACTGCTCCCAATAGAGCCAGTTAAACTATAGCATCCCCAATCGGGGTATGTTGTGAGACTGAAGTTAGTGGCGAGGAGAAGAAGATGGGGAAGATGAAAGTTGGGAAGTACCTGGCTATTCATATCTGGTCAACAATTACGGCTAAAGCTATTTCAAGCATCGTTGCGATTCTGATTGGTGGTATTTCACCAGGGCGATACTTAGAGTATTTACTATTCTGGAACGTGCCGCAAATATACAATACATTATTTCATATGAATTGAATGTGTTTTGACACATTTATCAAACAAAATTTATTTGCGCACGTTGGGCTCGAACTCCGCGACCTCTGGGTACATAGTCAAGCGTCTTATCATTCGACCACGAAGGTCGTCAAAATCAATCATTGACCCACTGCTAAACAAAAAGCTCGAAACCTTTTCACAGCCCGCGACAAAAGCAAATAATAATACCTGCATGTTAATTTTAATAAGAAATTTTTAGCATCTCTTTAGGTATTAAGATAGTTTTAAGGTTAATGAAGTTGTTAAGTTTAAGTTTTTTAAAGCGCCCTTGAGGTGATATTTCAGAAAAAAAGGTGCTATATAAATAAGCTATTAATGCTAGAAACTAAATAAAACTTAATGGTCCTTACGAAAATGCCTTTAAAACTGTTAAAACAACAAACATATATGGTGCATAAGTATATGCACAAGTAATTACATTTCACACACCCTATTCCGAACTTTGAGCTGCATTGTTTCAACGAATCCTTTCCATCAATTTTGCTCCGCGTTTGCTACCGGAACTTCCTCTAGATGTGTATTGCTTCTGAAGTTCTTAGTGGATCGATACTTCAATTTGTATTCAAAAGCAAGTTAAACTAACAAATAAGTTTCACACGTATTGGCAAGTGAACTGTACATAACAGAAACTTATTTTCACGACACATTGTTTGTGAAAATAATTAAAGCAGAAAATTAATTACTTTTATTTGAAATAAAATGTCTCGCGAATGATATACATGTCTGTCCATAAACACCTCGGGAAGCACTACGAATTCGTCGTTTTCTGTTAGTGGCTATTGCATCATTTATTTCTACGAATTTATGGTTTTATCTATAGTGATTGTGTAATCTAGCACATAGCTTTACGATCATTTGTTTCACTATAAAAACAAATCAATCTTATTTTGAATGTTTATATCAACGAAATAAGTCCAACAAACATTTTGCAAAAGTCGAGTTTTATATGATTTCCTATAGATAAATACGAGAGTTCTATCTGCTGAAAATACCCAAGCTCTAAATGCAATAGATTTTTGAAAAAAATATTTTTTTTACTTATGCACATTGTAAATATTTAATAAATTGATGACTTTTGTAGCACCTTTTTCGTGAAAAAATCACCTAAAAGGCGCTTTGACTTGAATTGATGTTTAAAAACATTAAAATGTAGGGTAACATAGAAAATACATTTAAAAAAATCGCCCTGGTGAAAGACCAATATTCAGAATAAAGACGTTGCTTGAAATGGCTTTAGCCATGTTTGTGTGACCAAAACTAAACAACTCGTGTTTGGTGACCAGATCTGAATAGCCAGGTACTTCTCAACCTTTCTCTTACCTATCTTTTTTTCCATCCCCACTACCATAAGCTTTACAACATACCCGGATTGGGGATGCCATAGTCTCACTGGCTCTAGACGATTAGGAGCAGTAGGGGCTTTAATGTGGTATTCACAAAAACAAAACAAAAGAATTGAAGATCGAGGATCATTGCATGAACAAAAATATTGTTATACTGGTGAGTTAAGATGCCAACGGGTTAGCCTTGTTTTATGCATTTCGAAAACTATTCTGTTACTTATGGAAATGATTTTCTGAAAATATGAGTTTTTAGTTACCGTCTTTAAAAATTACTGTTTTTAAAAACATAACACTCAGAATGGCTACTTTCGTCATACGATGTGATATGAAAAAAATCAACAAAGGCGAAACAGCTGTGATGCGTTATTGATATTTTCAAATCGAAGGTCTAAAAAAATCGTTCAATATAAATATTTAATATTATAATGTGAAACTTATTCATTGTAAGTTAGATCACATCATTGTGTGTTTTAATATACAAATATTTAACATATTTATATAAACAGATTATTTAAAACATATTTTTTTCTAGTGAATTTTAAAGTGAAAAATTAAAAAAGTAAGGGTTTCGGTAACCAAAAAAAATCACAATTTACGTATTATTTTGGCCTTACAGCGCCACTTAGCAAAGCCTCCATATATAAATGTCTTAATACTGACAAAGCCTATAGTGTCAGATGCGTAGGAATCATGTATGTATATATGAATTTTATTCCGTATTTTAATTTATTTATTGTTCGTTTTTAATGTTCATATTAAGCTGGCTGTTAATAGGAATACTTGGGACTTGACTGGTACGAGTGCAGTTCCGCAGAGTTGTTCCAGACTGCAGTCTACAGCGTGAAGTTTTCCCTGACGACAGTTAACTTTCGATAGGAGAAGGCCACAGAAGAAGAAGAAGAAATTGATCAATAAGATGTGTCACAGCCATCTTGATTATCTATCAGTGTCCCGGGGTCCTAACACGAAACATCAAAACGTCGGTAATTCGGAATCGATCCCGAGTCCGGCTGCAGATCGCCAACGAATATGCGACACCTCATGTAGACTAAACACGCTTAATTTAGTCGATGTGAACTGTCGTTTGTTCGTTGGCGATCTGCAGTCAGGCTCGGTAACAATTCCAAATTACCAACATTGTCGATAAAATCTACATCGATAATTCGTGCTAGGACCCCAGGCATTTATTTACCTAGAAAGGATTTGAACTGTTCATTATCTTTCCGACCAAATGTCGAATGTATGTGCGTTTTATTGGATATACCCATAGACTCCTTTAACGCCTTGGAAAGTTTGCTTGGAAATAATTCTTGGCAATCCAAAAAAATGTCTGTAAATAATTAATTGAATAAAATTTATTTGGGCACGCTGAGTTTTGACCTTGCAACCTCTGGATTCGTAATCGAACGTCTTGACCACCCGACCAAGGAGGCCGTCAAATATGTAGTACCTACTTACAGATGTTTTTAAAAACGATAATATATTTATCTCATATTTCACTTTGGCCAGCTTCCCGGAACGTCTTCTATTATTGATCGTGCTTCGCGCCTAGATCTCCGGAGTGCAACAAATAAATTGAAGACGTGTTACCGATCGCTTGGAACGTGCGAACGCCGGCTTTTGATTGGATGGCACGCTGTGTAATGTGCAATTTATAGAGCACCATCAGGGGTGCTCAACACGCCAGGCGGTATTCCGCTCTTTCCTAGGCGCATGAATTATTTATGCCAACCCTGGGTGGAAAGGCATCGTGGGGTAGGGTGACCAAGGTTTATTGGTTGATCGGTATTCTGGCAAGAAATAATATACAATATTAGCATTAATTAGTTTTCCCAATACATTTATTTGTTGTGCGTGCTTTTTGTTACTCATTCTGTACACATTTCATTTGTACGTGGCTACTTTAAACATTCAGAGAACGTCCCCCGTAATACGAGCACATCTTTAGTAAGAAATCTCAAAAATAGCAACAAGGTTAACTCTTTCCACCCTTTTCCACTTTGATTTTGTTCCACCAACTTTAATGTGGATGTGGATGTGGCCGACCAATATGCCTAATCATATAGCTTTGAATTATAATATAGTATCATGCAATAACTCTCAAAATACAAATTTACAGATAAAAAAATAAAAAAAGTTTTTAGAATAAAACACAATTTTAGCGGGAGTTTTAGAGGAGTTGGTGGAATAAGAACAAAAACGGATAAACACGCAATAAAGAAAATAAAAAAAATGATAGAAAAAAATATTTTTTCCAATTCAAACAAAATTTTCAGCAAAATAACTAACGAATAGAATACTTGCAGCAAATAAAGGCAATATGAGTCCATTTAGTGGTCCCAATTTTTCTTGGGAAAAAAGATGCAGAAACTTTGTGAAGGGAGACTGTATTGGATTGAGATCACCAAAGATGGGTACCATAAGGGTGTCTAGAAACTTATAACTGTGTCCCGTGAAATATCTACTTTAAATTCGAAATATTGATGGTATGGAATAAAAAGCATGCAAGATTCCTCTCTCCTAATTTGGAAGTTGCAAAGAACAATAAAAAAATAGCTGAGATTGACAAGTGAATGAATTAATGAAGGATATTTGGTAGCCTCTTTTTTCCAGAGGGCTGGCAATGCGAATTCCGTCCAGGCAGCCATGTCCTTAGGGATAATAATATTGATTGCTGTAGTCTGTGCTGTAGGGTTCACATGCGGTGACGAAGAAGTGTTCTGAATAAGTGTACTCATTCCTTCAAAATATTTATAAAACTCTTAGAGAGTTTGTGAAATCCATTATTATTAATATATTTATTCACGGCACAAACATTTCATTTGCATAAGTTACAATATAAATATAGTGCACAGAATATTAAAATACATAGGAGAAATAAGTGAAGAAATAAAAAAAAACCTAATACACATAAGGGAACAAATGAAATACCGAAGAAAATATTACTGTAGTTTTTTTTACCTACTCATGGCTTGCTGAAACAACTCAAGAAATTTAGATTTATAAGTCGGAAGGGATGAATTGAAGATATTTTATACATAATTTACCGCTTACTCCCTTATATTTGTGTTATTGCTCTATCATATCATTAGAAATATATATCCAAAAAATTGGAGGTCTTCTCACCAAAAAAACGACAATCTTTCAATGATTGATGATTTAAGTGTCATTTTTAACTCGACTATACGTAACTTAAATTCATTACACAACTGCACCCGAACTATATCACTCAAAATACCCTTCCATCTACTCTTGTCCTTCGTCACTTTATTCCGATCCTATGTTCCCTTCCTTCTCCCTTGCCTTTTCCACGACCCTTCCGCATCCCATCCCTCTTCCCATCCCCTTACTCATATAGTTTTCAATATGAAACACATTTAAAATTTTAATGTGTGTAATTTCGACGTATGCAATTTTCGTACATGAAATTTCTTCCTGTGTAATTTTGATAAGTGAAATTCAAGTCTGTTTAATTTTATCTGACACCGTTGCGAGCATTTATTAATCATTCCATAAGTTGCAGCAGCACCATGGCCACCCTACCTAACGGAAAGCACACCGTAGTCAATGAAACAAATCTATTTGGAATTATTTATGAAAGGGGAAGGAATCAATGGTTACAAAGTGGCTGAATTCAGATAAATTAATCGTCCCTCGCCTCACGTGGAATTAAACAATTTATTTATTAGGTATTCCATTCCGAGGAATGCCATTTTCTTGGAATGAATGTTATTATGAATGACTCCGCCGCTTATTCCACCGGAACGAGCTTTGAACCCACGTCTCAGTTAAGCTATCGGAAACTTCCGCTACCAATATGTGGTTTGATTCATTGTGAAGCCTATATAGTTTGGTCCCTTTAAATTCATTTTAAGACTAGTTGTTGAAATATTTTCATTGGAACTAGCTGTAGTTCTTAGTAATCAGTCATTTTGATTGCAGTATTTACTTTTTTTTTATTTTTATTCTTATAAAAACTACAAAACCATACGCGAAATTTTAACATTCAATCTTAATTAAATATTAACGAGCGAGAAATTTTTATACATTTAGTAAAAATATGAAATTGGTATACTGGTGAAGCACCAAAAATATCGAACAGTGCGCTGTACCATATTTTTGCTAGGTCAGGGATAATTTGCGACTTCTTTTTCAAAAAGGAAATTCTCTTGCGCGTCATTTATTCTTCTTACACTTATTTCGTCATCTATTCGCTGTACTTTTCTAAAATTTGTAAGCGTCCTTTCTTATCTTCAAACATGTAACTGTTTGTATTGCATTATTTACGACTTCCTCGAAAGTTAACTAAATTACGACTCGCTCGATAATTAACTAAATTTTTGCACAATTTGTCAAGGCATGATTAGTTTCTTAAAAGAAACTTATGTTGACTGGGCATAATGTTTTTTTTTTAAATATTATTTCAAAAGTTACATAATATACATAAAAAAATAAGTCCCGTTAAATTGCTACATAGCAGTTTGTCAACAGGTTCTTATAATTAACCATCTTTTTACAAAATTAGGATAGGCTAATATAAAAAAAAATACCCAATAAAAATAAAAATACAATGAAGTTTGTTGCAAAAAAATAAAATAAAATAGATTAAAAGTATATGAATAAAAGATTATTACAAAAAAAATCCACGAAGCCACGCTTTCAGTAAACATCTCCTCAAAATAATTCCACCGTTTTTTTATTGACACCGGTAACAAGTTGTATATTTTAGGAACAAAGTATTCTAAGGTTCTTTGACCATATTTATTCAGATATCTGGGAATTACAAGACCATTTGCAGTTAGTCTTGTGTTGTGAGCATGTACCACTATTTCGTTATATTCCGATTGTGATGTATGCTGACACACGATTTTTAGCCATAATATTGTACCAACAGACAATACATTTACAGAATTGTACATTCATACTTGTATTGCAGCTTACATACTTATGTAATATACCTTGTTACATTTGGCTTATTTAAAAAAAATGTATTATTGTGTATTACGTATTAAATAAATAAAATTCATTTGATATTTGGGAACACAATACAGAAAATAAAACAGTAATGGTAACAGTTGGAAAATGTCTATATTTTGCAGTGAACGCCGCTAGCGCTGACAGTCTCTGGCGCGGTATTAATAATTCGCATCGAATTAATATTGATATTTTAACAACCCTCGTGGGATAAAACTTTTGATTGAAAACTGTCATTTTCCTTCATTAATAATTTAGTTCGTGATACTTAAAGCTTCAGTTACCAAAGTTTAATTATAATATCAAACGTATTAAAAGTTTGATCGTACGAAACGCGACCAACTTTATTATTTTGGCTAGCAAGTTTACTGAAGTGTTTTACAACATTTTTTTATTTATTTCATTTTTTACAGGTTTTAATATTTCAGCAGTTTGAAAGATACTTTGTGACTTGAATTGTATCCACCTATGTCTAATAATTTTTTATTTAGACCTTTATTTTTTTACTATTTCAAAAGTTACATAATATACATTAAAAAATAAGTCCCGTTAAACTGCTTCATAGCAGTTTGTCAACAGGTTAAGTTTCAAGTAAATAGTTTTAAAATAAACCAGTATGTTTACACTCATGATATTTTATACTTATGCTAATATATCTCATACTTATATTCAGCACTTTTCTACTAAGATTGAATGAACTTATCTTGTCGTTTTTTTCAGCGAAAACTAAATAACTCTTTTTTTTACGTGAATATCGAACAAGAGTCTCAACTGCTCACAACCGTCTAGAGCCAGTGAGACTATGGCATCCTTAATAAGGGTAGTGATGTTGTGAGGCTGAAGGTAGTGTAGAGGGTAAGGAGATCGGGAAGAGGAAGGTCAGGAAGTACCTGCTCGAGATGGAGCAAAATGTGAGTTTGGAAAGTTTTAATATATAGTTGAAGAGAGGTTGTACGAAGAAAGTACATTTATTGAAGGAAGGTATAAATGTATTTATTTTAATGTGAAAGGTTTTGGTATTTTTTAGAAATTCTTTTCCGAAAAACAACCCCAAACCGTCCTATAAATGGTTTGTCATTTAATAAAATGTTATTTTCCTCATAACCCATCGGAAATATATTGCTAAAACGTATGTCTTATAAAAAGGTCGCAAATACTTAGAAGTGTGAAGTGTTTTACTTTTGACAACTACCCTTTAAAAATAAAGTGAAATAGACAGTCAACTTAACAACACGTAAATTTCAAAACGAAAAAAATTGCGTTTTCTATTTATTCACTGGTAAATTTTCTCCAGTTTCATCGAATTTGAAAGCTAACATTAATTTATACTTTTTAAATTCGTACCTATCTTCTGTTTCGCCTTATCTTCCAACCAATCTCCCTCACCTAACTCAATAATGAAGGGTAGGCCTAATAGGTACCTTTATTTCTATTCTCGAGATGATCCTTTCGAATAATACTTTAAAAAGCTTTTATCTATGTAACGTGCCAACTTGTATCTTAAGTCAGTTTTGATATATTTTGGTAGAGGCGTTTGGGACCAAATTGACTTATCCCAATACATGAATTCTAAGAAAAATTGTTTTTTTTTCCATTTTGTTGATCACTTGTTTACCCATTTAATTACTGGGTTACAGTGGTTAGTGCTTTCCTCTCGGATAAAGTAAAAGTCCTCGAGTTCGAATCGCAGTAGCTAACTATTTTTTTTGTTGTTTTGTTTGTCTTTTTCTATTTCAAATTCTTTGAATGTTTTTAATGGTGTTTAAGGCAAGTGTACTATATTTATTAGGAAATTCTATTCTTATACAAACTCTTTTGGAACCTGTTTGCACTTGTTCGTAAAAGTGCCTTTAATTTTAGTGTCTGTTTTTATTATATTTTACAACGTTCACTCTTTTTGACGCCTTTTTAGAAAAAAAAAAAATTTATTAGAATAAAAAATAGCAGGAGTCTTATTTATAGACTGTCGAGGGAATTCTTCACTTTTCCGAACCATTATAAGGACCAGAAAGATCCTCAAAAACAGTTGTCACCATAAGACTACTTTCTTTAAGCGAAATTAATATTCAATGATTTTAATCGACCCTGACTGCCTCTGCTCAGCACAACCTATGCTTGAATCTACCAAAAAAAAAATGTCTTCACCCAGAGCTGTTTGTTCTATTTAAACAGCTGAAAGGTCAAAATTTCAGATCGAAAACGACATTGCGAGCTGAAAATGCTCGAGTTGATTTTAAAATTCCAGGCAGCTAAAAAAATATTATGACACCAGACACTCGTTGCCCTAGAAACTAAAGTTTTTGTTGCTTTAGCCCACATATTTTCGGCTTTATTGAAATGCCCACATGGGTGTTTTTTATTTACATTTCTCAGATAATTTCTCAGTGAAAGAACAACGTGTGGCAAACCAACGACATGAATTCACACTCCAAATAGGAATTCCGGCACTCGGTTAACATCCTATAACAAATTTTCACTCCATCTTAGATAAAGTGCTCATTACCGATACAATTAATAATGTATCGACTTCAAGCGTTAATTTCCGTTTTCCAATTCCAATTTAAGCAACGCAGAACGACATCTATTGGTGCGATAAACATTTAACGCGATTCCAATTAACCAATGTTTGGTTTCGCCTCACACCCGCACCACTGATTGAAATGCAGGGCGCGAAGGGGACGGAATATATTATCAGCTTTACGCGTAGCGAACGTTATTACCCACATCTTTAAGTTGAGAAAATACTCAAGAAATTTTGTAAAGCGTTAAAAAAAGAAGATATTTCAAATTGGTTTTTATCAATATCTTCTTGCTCGTCAGTATCAGCTGTTTTGCTTTTTAATATATTTTAAAACTGTCTAAAATATGAATTTATAGTTTATTAGGTAGATATTAAAAAACAAATACAATTACGAAAACTCGTAGTTCCTATTTTCAACGCAACCATTCTCGCTATGTCACTAATTAATAATATTTAAAGCAAATTCGAGACCTTTGTAATTTTCTCAATAATGAGTAGTGATTAATCTAATGATTTGTCTGTTTTTGTTAACAATAAACTAAACAAAATAGTACAGACTGGTTGCAGAAAACAGTCCAAACTAGGAAACATTCAAAATACGGGTGGGAGACCTTTACCAAGAAAAGGATAGATCAAGGTCAATGAGAAACCGGAATCGTTAATTAATTATTCGATTATTTTTATTATGAAACTAGCTGTTACTTGTAAAAAATCAAAAGACGGAATTTGACTTGCCAAAAAAAAGGTAGCTTTAATCTATTCATTTAAAAATAAAAACCTTACCTGCTAAAAAACATTACAGGGATGCACTTTAATAGGTAGGTAGGAATTTAAATTTTCTTTTAAAAATTATTTCACATGGGTACATAACAACTATGAGTTTCTGAACACCGTGTAAAATTGGGAAAAACAATTGCAACTTCCACAATTTTATGAATATATGGGCGCCATCTGTTGACACCTTGCTGAACGTTAACTATCAATTGTTGATAAGATTTCACTTTCTGATAAACTTGTTGACTTACTTAGAGTATCTTAAGAGATCGATAGAATATCTATTTATTACATTGAAAAATAAAGATGAACTGATTGAGGAAGCATGCCTGCCAGTGTTGTGCAGTTATGTGTTTTCACATCGTTTTATGATTCTTCATAAGTCAAAAGGATGAAATCTTATAACGCCCTGCCGGAAACCATTAAAATAATGGCAATCGATACATTTAAAATAGCCAATAATATGTAAGAACTAATTAAAATGCATACAAATCAAAATAATAAGTTAAAATAATACAAAGTCAAAAATAAAACGAAATAATTAGATTCTTCATAAACTTGAATGTAAGTAACAAATATAAGAAAAATAAAACTAAAACTGACATAAGAAAACCTTCTTTAACAAGTTTTTTTTTTCAAATCACAGCCACACGACGCGATTAGGAATTCAACCAAGGGCGATAGTACCAAAAATGATTACTTCCTTGGACAATGATTTCATATCTTCCTAGCTTTTAAAGTATACTCGTACAATGGGTTCAATCAGCAATGCACAAACAACATACAGACCTACTTTAAAAAATGACACCATGGCTAATAGAAAGTTTGCGAGAATTGGAAATCTTCCTCAACAAAATCATTGTCTGACTGAAAGAAAAAACTTAACAGTCGCTTAATAATACCGAAATGGTGTGAACCAATCGCTGTGGTACCTGGAAGAAATATAACCCTTTTCACTATCCATATTTTTAACACTGGTCCCAACCTGACTATCATTATCAACGTTAACAGAGGATGGGTCAGTAGAAAAGAGCTCATCCTACTCACAGTGGATAATTGAGGTAATCAAGGATGCTTATGCTAAGAGGATTTCATTTAGAGAAATAAATTATTTTGGATTCATGTATAATATTGGCTTTCATATTATGTCCACTGTGGTCCATCATGACCTCCCTGGACTAACTTGATAATATATTTTTTGTTATTTTATTATTGAACTATACCATATATTTCAACGGTAAATTTATACATAATATTCAGACCACCTTAATATGGGTATATGCCTAGTTTGGAGGGTTGTTATGTATTTTTTTAAACTCTGTCACATATTCATAATTTTGTAAGAAATGAAAATGAAATAAAAAATAATTAATATGTTCCAAGGCAGCAAGTTGTGTGTCACAGAATGTGTAACCTTTGTGTTCACTCTCGTGGTCAAAAGGTCACGCTTTAGTAATTTCCTTTATTTGACTTATTTGAGAGTTTATACGGTATTAAGTTTTACGGCCATGGTCCCTAATAATTATTCTAATTTATTACGCGCTCCCTGTTGTTTCAAGGGATATTAAGATTACCTACAATACCTATCCACCCCTGCGAAGGTTCTACAACTTAATATGAACGTGCTTTGATGAATGGACTTGCTTAACTGTTTTTGGGAGATTGTCTTACTAAGTCTGCCTATTAAAATGATGGATTCTTAACTTTGATAAATTTTCTACGCGTCGCTTTATACCTACACCTCAAGCAATGCAATTCAAAATATTGCAAACCCATGTGTTTTTGGTATAATAATTTGATTCCCTAGAAACATTATGATGATTTTAAGATTCGAATACAAATTGGCATTTGCTTTACCGGGTCATTTTTTTAGTGAGTTTTTTTATATGCCTTAAAAAAACTCTGACTGGATTTTTGAAAAATATTTGTGTCTTAGCTTCTGTAAATAAAATTAAATATACTTTTTACAATTTTTTTTTCCATAAATCCTTTCAGGCGACAGGCGGCAAGTAAACATTTCAACCATATCGTCACCAGCGTAAGAAGTGCATGACTTTGTTCAAGTTTCAAGTACTTTTACAAAATCCATCGACTCAATCTGTTATTTATTTTTTATTACTGAACGAAACATAAATAAATATTTTTTATGAAATCCTTTTTTAATTTGAAAGTAAGCTTTATTTTCCTTAAAATAGTAACGCATACATACTTAAGTGAATAATCTATAAATCCATTGAAAAACTAATTACAAGTAGCTGTACCTGATATTTTTATTACATAATTCGAATTGTTGTGAAAAAAATTAATTGTACAAAATAGAAAATTTAAAAAATATATTGTAATTTTTTTTCGAATTGCCATGTTGTGACACTTGCATAGAACATTATTAAAATTTTCCACAAAAGTCCTCAGAATTAAACGAGAGTCAACGTATTCAATGCAGAAAAAAAACCTGATCAAAACTGCATATTTTACTGATTTTTGACAAAAGTGTCACTTAAGCTCTTTTGCCTTTCCGGCGACGATATTAGGATTGTGTTATAAAATGATAACTAATTTTAAATGCATACGTAAACATCACATTCCAGTTACAGAATTAATACTCAAAATATATCCTTAACTAATGCATACTATAATCTAACTTTTAGTGCCCTCTGTCATTAAAAGTTGTGAAAAAATAATAAAATTCATCAAGTAACGTATAATTATTAAAAATAACTCTTCATGCGACATAACCTCACTTCACAAATTCCTATGCTTTTTGCATCTAAGCTTTGCATAATTGCTTTTGTAATAATCCTTCCTGCTTTTGCAAACTGTAGCCTTATTCATTGTTCGTTCCTAGTTCTACTCTCAAGACTCCTCTCTCATTATTTGGATATTAAATAACCACGATGATTAGTCTGAAATCTTTTTTCAACTTCTACGCAAAGTGTTTGAATTAAATTGCAATGCATTTGGAGCACGGAACAAATCACTGAAATAAAACTAATATCGCCAATTTACATGCTAGACCTTTTGACTCCTAGGCCCCAGACCTGCAAGTAAAGACCCTTCGTTAGAACACACATACACGCTCAGAACACGATTGTATCTATTTATCTCTCCAGTGATTATGAGACCTAATATGAAATATTGTCTTAAAAAAAACATTCGTTTACTTCGTACATATGCCGTATATTTACGACATTATTGATTTTATCTCTGTTTTGCATCAATCACCAATTATTTGCTATCGAGCTTCAGCTATCAATTTTCACTATCGCCCTGGTGAAAGAGTACAATTCAGAATCGAAACGTTGCATGTAATGATTTTGACCATGTTTTAATTCATCAGATCTAAATAGCTAGGTTTTGAATGGTTAGAAGCTAAATGAACAAACGCGTCAGATTCCCATCCGGGCGTCACGGTCATGGGTTTAATTTCTCTGCTAGCTAAGTCCTCCTTCATTGCACAAGCAACATCTTCCGTTTATTGAGATTGAATTAAGAGTTTTTCAAATACTGTCAGGTGATTCATAACTTGGGAATGTTTGTATTTATTTTTTAAAAAAGGTCCTTCCCAACCATCCTCTTCTCTATATCCTTTCCCTCTCCACTCCCTTCAGCCTCACTACATACCCACTTTGGAGATGCTTTAGATGTCCTACTGGCTCCGGGCAGTTGGTTTCTTGTGCGGTATTTACGTAAAAAAGGAATATGAACTGCCATTAACAGAGGATTAAATCGTATCAGAGTTATATGTCATCATAATATATCCTCTCCGTCTACCCGTGCAAGGATAATGGTTGGTGAGTTACTTTAAACGTCTGAACCTACCCTTAATGCTTAGAAAACTTATATTTACTTATATCGACCGCATTTGTTATTTAACTTGCGTTTTGTATTGTGTGTTTTTTTCTTCTTTTTAATTAAAATGTTATGTAGTTTAATTAAATATTTCATTTTCACTTCAAAAGCGCTCTACAATTCTGTTTTTGACCCTTTGATAATTTTATCGGATTTTAAAGTTGGTGATGTGGTTTGTTTAATTTGATATGCTGGCATTTGAATTGCGACAACAAAATACATCACTATTATAGGATTATGTAAAATGTCGATGTGAACACTAGTTTATCACTAAGTTTTCGACGTTTTTTGAAACAATCCAGCATAAACCAAAAAAAAACAAATAGTGAAATAGTGTTATTAATAAATAAGCAATATTTATTAGAAAAACACAGACAAACAAAAATTACAACCGAGACACTTTGATTGAGAGTTTAAAAAAATATTTAAAAGGGTTCTTAGCATCAACATATTAAAACGAAATATACTGACAGAAGACTGTTAAAATGCGAAAGATTTTGTAGGAAAATTCTTCTGATTAACGGCTAAATATTTAAAAGCTTAAATGTTGTCGAAAAGCACACAGCGGTCTTTCATAATCTTAATTCCACAATCTTGTCCGGGGGGAAGGGTAGATGTTAATAAACAAGAAGCCACGTAATTAAGCTACCCTTAAATAAAGGTTCGCGGACTACACTGACTTTATGCAATATTTAACTAAATTAATTTTCACGCGTTTTCTCAAAGTGCTTAGGGTTCGCATGGCTGGCTTTGTTACTTTAAGGAAGAGTAGCGGTTTTAGTAATTGGCTTTTTGTTGAAAATCATCGAATCGCTTCGGGTCTTGAAATATGTTGCATCAATTAGGTTGCTTTCAAACGGTAAGCATTGTTGCTATAAGTGTAATCACCTTTATTCTTTGCACACCATTTTTACGAATAAAAGAACATTTTCCGCTTATTATACTGGTAGTAGGAGTTTCTTACATATTGTCAGATTATTCGTAACCCAGATATGCTCGTCTTCCTTTTAAAACAGTTTTTCTTGCTGTCTTTACTGTACTTTCAGTATAATTCAAGTTATTTTAATTTTTTTATTCATGAATATGGTCTACATTGTTATAAATCCTTACTTATTTTCTTTGAAACCCTATGACCGTTCAGTTTTCTAAATGTTCAAAAAAAAAAATCTTATAATAATGAAAATGAAATAATAACTTTGTAAAAGATTACAGATTTTATCAAAATAATTATTACCGACCGGTTCCGCTTAACCTAAGCATCATCAGGGTACAAAATAAAACTAAACAAAAAAATATAGTGTGTGGTTATATACACTCCCACATACAGGGAGAGAGCACAATAACATAAAAAAGAGAACAGTAAGAAAAAAAAAGAATAACATTTAAATTATAACAAAGTAACAGAGCTAAACAGACGGATGATGTGAAATGAAATAGGCAAAACGTCAACTGAGAAAAAAAATAACAAATCTAAAAATAATTTTCACAATCACAATATAATATTTATTATATTACAAATAGCGGTAGGTATAGCAAAATATGTTGAATTGTTTTTCTAATTTAAAAAGCGAATGCTGCTTGTAGAAATGTTGTAAAGTTTTTTGTCACTTTTTGTTGTTTTCTTTTTACGAAAATAGTTTCTGCCATAAGTAATAAAAATAAATTCCATCGTTCTCGCTTTAATTAAAAAAAAACGAAAACAACAAAAAAATTAACGATCGAGGCAAAAATTAATGAAATAACAAATAAGACATTCTGTCTTGAAATGAGTAGGTATGTATAGGGAGCACTGATGAAATGAGGATTTTCTTCAAGACAAGACGATATAAAGAGAAAAATACATTTTTCACAATTGTCTTGAAATAATAATCGATCAACAGATTTATATACCTCTAATCAAAAATGTTGCAAGAATCAAGCTAGATATCTCTTTGCGAAATAACCGAATTAGTGGATAACGAGCAAGTCTAAAGTGGTCGATATTATCATCACAATCTCAAAACCAAAGTGAAACCACGCTGGGCATGTAGCACCACTTACCGGTGACCGCTGGAATCATCATCGCATGGCTTGCTTCGCTGGGAAAGATAAGCAAAGGTCGTCCACATATGAGACAAGCTGACGATTGGACGATAACTGTAAGCTTAGAATGGCTAAAAACCGTCAAGAGTCGGAAAATATGGATAAATTTGAGGGAGGGCGATGTTTAAAGCTGGACGACAGAAGAATAAAATAAAAATAAAAAAAAGGAAAGGAAAAAAAAGATGAAATAAATAAAAGAAAAAGAAAAAGAAAAGAAAAATAAAAAAAGAAAAAAAAAAGAAAAAGAAAAAAAAGAAAAAAGAAAAAGAAAAAGAAAAAAAAGAAAAAAAGAAAAAAAAAAAAAAGAAAAAGAAAAAGAAAAAGAAAAAGAAAAAGAAAAAGAAAAAAGAAAAAGAAAAAAGAAAAAAGAAAAAGAAAAAGAAAAAGAAAAAGAAAAAGAAAAGAAAAAGAAAAAAGAAAAAGAAAAAGAAAAAAGAAAAAGAAAAAGAAAAAAGAAAAAGAAAAAAGAAAAAGAAAAAGAAAAAGTATTTTCTGAAGAAGTTGATATGTACATAACCTAGTAATTTCCATCTACATAATATATGTCTAATAGTACTTTAGTGTCTAGAAAAAAAAAAGAAATAATAATGAAGCTGACATGCAATGAAAACCAGATGTAGGTTAATTCATTTGTTCTAAGTACCTATATTTCAGTTACAGCTTTGAGGTTGTGCTTAATCAGTTTGCAACTTACATATTAATCTACCTGTTTTAATTGCATTAAAGCGTTGCGATTAAAGCTGCGTTTGTTAACGTACATCCAACACCTGTGGTTTTCCATATTCATTTACCGAATAAACTACCTTAAGTTCACATGCAAATATAATCCAAAACTTTATTTGTTGAGCTTTTCTGGATCTATCACAGCTTACCACACGCTTAAGTAAAACACCTCGATTGTTTGATGTTTACTGACAGTGCCTTACATTTCCACCCTGGTCTCAGATTAAAAAGAAACAATGGTTTAATTTAATAATTTATAATAAACCACTGTTTTTCTTACCATATGTTAATTATTTTTTATTAAATATGGTGTCACAAAGTTACAATTGTTGAAGAAGTTGGTGTTTAATTTCATTCCTTACAATTTTGTCACATACCGCTTTAAAAAAATTCTTCTCAATACATTTTTTTATTTTGGTGATCACATATGTTTTGTAAATTACAGATCTCACTTCCCTTATTAATAATTGGGCAAATAAATTTAATATGATTATTTTTTTTCATTTCACATTTTATACGTATAACATAATATATAACGATTTTTTTTGCACGTTCAGAATCGAAACGTTGCTTGAAATGGCTTTAGCCTTTTTGACAGCTTGCGTGGTCGAGTGGGAAGACGCTCGACTACGAATCTGTAGATCACGGGTTCAAACCCGGTGTGCGCAAATATGTTTTTTGAAAGTGACCAGCTCTGAATAGCCAGGTACTTTCCAACCTTCCTCTTCCCCATCTCCTTTCCTTCTATACGATCTCCATTCAGCCTCACAATATACTCCAATTGGAGACGCCATAGTCTCACTGGCTCCAGTCGGTCGGTAGCACTAGGGACTCTAGTGCGGTATTCATTATAAAAAAATAAAAGCCGTGTTTGGTGACCAGATTCGAATCGCCAAGTACTTCTTAACCTTCCTCCCCATCTCTTTTCCATCCTCACTATCTTCAACCTCATAACATACCCCGATTAAGGATGTCATATTCCCACTGAATATTCAGGAGGTATTTAAAAAAAAACATTCGCCTCTCCAACTCAAAAATAGCTTCATTCAATATCGATTTTTATTCCGCAGAAAATCTAGCGACAAAAAAGTGTAAAATCTTGCACTCCAGACTTCATTAAAGTCCCGGGCATTCTGTTGTCGAAATTCTCTTTGGCTTTTAAGGTTTCGTGCAGCCACTGGAAGTTTCAGTCGCCCGTTAATAGGAGGCGCCTTGTTGAGTGTATAAGAAAGTTGGCGGGAAATTATTACAAATTTGAAAGTCTGCTCCCATCACGTGACAGGGATGATCACTTTTCAAAGAGGCGGATAATTGGTTGAGGATGAACCTTTTGTATGGGGAATTTGATAAAATTGCTTAGACGGGACTTGGGAGTTTATGCAGAGTAAAGTTTAAATAATTAATAGCGGAAAGGTGAAGTTCTTTCTTCTTTCTTATGAAATAGAGCCTTTGTTGAAAGTGTAGAATGAGGTGGAGTTCTTAATTTAAAACTATCGTTCAGGAAAGAGTGTTCATAGAAAATATGACGCGCAGGCGGAAGAAATGTCATGTCACGAAGAATCATGTACAGAGTTAGTATAAAATAAGCAAATTTATGTGATGTATAAATGTATATATGCATGATGTGAGATCCTTGAGGCGTATGTGCATTAAGACCATGACCATGTTAAAAATGGGTATATCTGGAAAAAAGCAAGGGTAATGTAAGCGTATTGAATAGAATCAAAAAAGGACGCTTAGATGGTTTGGGCATGAAAAGCGAAGGAACGAAAAAAGGAGTGTGAAAATAATATATGACGCGAAAGTGAATGGAAGAAGACGTCGAAGACGCCCGAGGAAGACACGGTATGATCGAGTGAATAAAATACTTGAATCAGGCCATATGAAGAGTCAAATAAACAGAAGAGTATGTATGAGACGATGCATGCATGTGAAATATGCAAGGAGTGTGTGCCAAGATCGAGTTTTTTAGCGGTCCGTCCTCTCTGCCTACTCCTACGGGGAAACGGCGTGATTGTTAGTTAGTTTTGTATAAATATTAATGAAAAAAGGAGCATTCTTCGGGGGGTGACAGAGTTTTGTTACGTTTCATTATCTCTGTCAACCTCTGTTGATAAATGGTGTCATCGCGATATATAAAGATAAAGTCAATGTGTCATCGTTAGTTAGTTAGTTCTGACCTTGAAGTAATAATATATGGAGGGATAGCTAATTTTTTTTACCCAACCCATCCGAAATTAAATCACTTTTTCCGAGTTTTTACATCGTACACCATGAGAGAGAAAGAGACAACAAATTTCTTGGACCGCTTCTATATACTGTCGCGATGATCTTAAGCTGGCTATCTTCGCAGGTTAACGGCGGGACTCCGCCCACATTTTTTATTTTGCCACTAAACTTGACACAACTAAGCGGTTTTTTAAGTTAGATGCTGAATTTTTGTTGATAAAAATACTGTGAAAAAGTGGCTATACGAATACACAAAAACATTATGTCGATATGTGATATGAATGGATGTATAAATACCGTAGCCTTAGTCTTAGCCACGCTCATTTGCGCCGAGTCATGTTAAAATCATCAAAAACAAGTCCAAAACTGACTTCACTGTCTTGGCTTGGGCTACCTCTAGTATACTCTAAGGTTCTGACTTACTGTGGATCTTTTAATGGATTGAATTAACTTTTATCAAGTCAACCGTTCGCTATGTATAAAACCAAGTCAAAACTAGTTCAACCACGATGATAACAAAAAAGGGTAGAGGTGTAAGCTTCTTAGATCTAATTATACCTTAGAAATTTTGATTATAATTTAATGTTTCGTCATTGGAAGTCCAGGTGTCATAATGATGTTTGTAAATTTTGATGAGCTTTATATAAATAACTTAAAATATGATGCCTCAAAAACCGCTACCCGAAATTTGTGAAATCATGTCATTTTCAGTTTTAAATAAATTCATAAAAGTGAAAAATCCCACTAAGAACACACTTTAGTATTTTTCTTTCCGCTTTTTGAACTAGCAACTCATTGACCCAGGGTGAAAGAACTTACGCGTCTACCGAGATTACCTACTAAGATTGTAGTATAAAAAGCTGTCAGAATAAACAATGATATATAACTGAAGTTTTTAGTTTAAGAACTTGGATAAATATTACTTACCCGAAAATTATAAACCTCAAGTACGATTTTTAAAGAGCATGATAGTTTTTTCCGTCTAATTTCAAATGTATGATGATTAATCAACGTTATTTCTTAAAGGTTAAAGGCAGTTAACTAATTTAACGTCATCTAACAGAAGAAATTACTCAAGATTAAGCCACAAAAACTAATTGCCCTTAAATCATCCGAATACTTCTCCAAAAATTATAAGAAAACGCTAGGAGTGCCCTTCACGACCGATATTTAACGAACGATTAAAATATTAAGAAATTAATTAAAATTAAAACTGAAAATTCATATCGACGTTTTTTTTTTACAGAGTTTAGATACAGAGCGACAAAGGCTTTATTTCAAGGCTGCGCACTAAAAACCCGGCGAAGTGCAAAAAATAAAATAAATTCGAGTGGAATTTTTATTATTAAAACAAAAAAATCATTATTCCAGATTTAAAATTGGAAAATAATTTGAAAAGCGGTATACATAAATATAGCCTGAGGCAGACAACTTTTTAATGCTTTGATATCATAATATTACGTCGAACGATTGTTGTGGTGTTGAATCTTTGGCGTTTTATCTTACTTCTTAAGTAATATTGTGATATAATACCGGCCTGATGATGGGCACTTGAAGGTTATCCGAAAAGTTGAACACCAAAACCTCTATTAATCTCTGCTTTATATTTGCTGTGTAAAAAGGTCTTAACAGCTAAAATATCAGCTAGGATATCTCTCTTCTCTCATCTTCCATCTCCCAGCTAGTGTTTCCATTGTCTTACTGACTACCGACAGTGGATAAGAGGTTAATATTGAAAAAGGCTTTAATTTAAAAAAATGGTTATTGAATGATTTTCATTAGGCATTTTTTATACTGAAAAGAGAATAAATCGCTGCCCATTTATTGTATTCATCTAGCTGCCTGTCGAGCGATTCAACCACCGGACCACGATAAGTACTCGTATGTACTACTCGTACATGGAAGTTATATTGAGTGCGGAAATTAATTGGCAATCTGGTATTATCCATATCAATTTTCTCGCAGAGTTAAGACAGCGCACCTCTATAAAGGCACCGTTCTCCGAAATTTGCCAGAAATATTCAATTAGTCTTGTCATTTCGCATCATAATTAATCTTTACTGCGCACACAAGAGTGGGCTGAAATATTTTATGTGTTGCCCTATTAAAAAAATGCCCGGAATAATGAAGTTAATTCGACGCGCTATTAGGCGCCGACATAAAATATGAGTCGACTAATTGAAGGGAGAATTTTCCTTAGGGCTTCTCCACAGATCATAAAACAGTTTGGGAATGCGCAGTCATAACGAAACCTTTGAGAACTTTATGAAAGTCTACGAAATTGTTGATTCATATCTAGACAATAACCCTTAAACTCACACATCGCTTACCTTGACAGGTGGGCACTCATACCTACATTTTTTCTCGAGTAATAGATAGATAAACGCAGTATTGCCCTAGTGAGAAACTACCATTCTGAAACGAAATTTTGCTTAAAATTTGTTGCTATCAGTTCTGAATTTCTTTCGACTATCTAAATTTTCACTTCTTCCTCAGTATCACACACACACACACAGTAAGGGATACCATAGTCCCACTGGCTCTGGGCGGTCGGGACTTTTGCACCGCAAAAAAAATATATCGGCGTCCATTGTCATTGTTTAATGACGAATTGACCGTTTTAAAAACCACTTGTTGGCTTTAAATATACCGCCAAAATACTTTGTAATATTTTATATGAATTAAATATGTTGTGGCACATATTATTTAAATAAACGTTATTGGCGCACATCGGGTTTGAACCTGCGACCTTTGGATTCGTAGTCAAGCGTCTTACCACTCGACCATGAAGTCTGTCAAAAAATGGTGGTATTTCAACAGGGTGATACTTACAGTATCTACCACTCTGGTTGCCGTACTCGCGGTTTTGATTGATAGAATATTATATTTTTATAATCAGAATTTTTTTACATAATTGCTTAATTCACATATTCGTCATAAATACTTTAAGCTTAAGAGAGTGGTAAATTGAAAGTTTGGAGATCAGCTCCTCGGAGAAGGACAAAAAACACCCACATCTGTTTGTTAATGGTCTGTTTTGATTAGTAGATTATTCATTCCGGAAATATTTGGCAAATACCGCGAGGGATTATCCTTTCAACACAAAAAAGGTGATTGATTTTGTTGGAGAATATTCACATAGTAATTAAGGTCACATTTCTAGGTCAATCTACTTCCCGTGGGTAATATTAAACGCCCGCAAAAAGTGTATAGAAATAATTTCATCTCCACACGACGCTATCCCCCCTGGACGCCATTTAGATTATTACGGCCGCTCTGGCCTTGGTGCCATAACTAATTCATCATTACGGGAGGCTGCGAAGGAGGAGAACAATGTAACCTCTACGATATGAAACTATATTATCAACTTTAATATTTTATTATTAATTGTATTTATTTATTTTTCGTAAAAAGCAATCACTTTGAGGTTTGACATATTTAAATAAATGGAAAAATAACTTTACTATATGACATATTATTTAGATTTTTATGACTGGACGGTTTCGCTTAGCCTAAGCATTAAATTAAATTAAACAATTTAATTTTTCTCTGTATGTACTAATATATTATATAATTGCACACTTTCTATTTTTTGTTTAGTTTAATTTTGTACCCTGCTGATGCTTAGGCTAAGCAAAACCGCTTTGTCATAAAAAAAATAAAACAATATCCGTGGTCTTATACAAAGTTATCTTTTTAATAATGAAAAAAACAATAAAAATATCAACTTGTCATTTTAACATTGAGAAAATAAAATAATAACATTTAAATTATAACAAAGGAAAAGAGAGAATAAGACTATTTGATTTCATTAAATATGTTAAACAACAAAGTGATTGCTTTCTAGGAAAATATAATAAAATGAAAATATATGTTTATCAAGTACAGATCGACATACTTATAGGTATCGCAGTCAGAGTTTTCGTGAACATAACACTGACACATTTAATTGCTTGCTTTTTTTTTTCAAAATTTCAAACTTGTTATTGAAATTCATAAAAAAAGATTTCATTTAAAAGAACACGGTTTTTGATAAAAAAATCTTCTAAATGTGATTTTTCTTTTTCATATTATATTTTCAAACATTTACATTTATCTTATCCCTTTCTTGCTAAAATAGTCAGTATATATATATATATTTACATGCACCAATACACAACTCTAAGTTTGTGTTATTTGGGTTTACTCTAATTCGCCTATGTATAGATTTTAGGTCCTAAAAAAGATCACAGACTTTACTTTAAAAAAATCCAATTAATGTGGTTTTCTTTTTCATGTTATATTTTCAAACATTTACACTTATTGTCCCTTTCTTGCCAAAATAGTTAGCAAGCATAAACAAGAAAATGTGCTGTTTTTCAGTAACCTTTGGCAAGAACATCACTGTCAGAAGTGTATATATATATGCACCAATACACACAACCCTACGTTTGTGTTGTTTGGATTCACTCTAATTCGCCTATAAAAAAATTCTTGGTCCTAAAAAAAGATGGAACGAAATTAATTTAACAGATTTTTTTGTTACAAGTCTTTGCTAGTTGACCGCCTCAGTGTTGAAGTTAATATATATAAGAGACGCTGAGATATGTTAGTGATTTCATAAAGACCCCGTTCCAAGTTCACTTTGTGACCGTATAATAATATGTAACCAGCGACACAAAAGCTGCGGACCCTGCGCTCGGAACCAAGCAAATATTAAGGGTCAAGGGTTAGGAATTTTCCTAAAGAATGGTATTAGTTCAATCTGAAGCTGGAATATTTTTTGGTAACTGAATAAGGAAAAACGCTATTTAAAAATATATTTATCTGATCTTGATCGTACGACTGTCTCTCTGTCTGTTTTCAGAGGAGTCCCGACTGTTGTCAACTGTCCGGAGCCAGTGAGACCATGAAATCCCCGATTGGGTTACGTTGTTAGACTGAAGGAAGCGGGGAAAGGAAGGAGATGGAATGAGGATAGTTGTGAAGTTTCTGACTATTCAGATCTGGTCACTTAATGTGGCGAAAACATTTACTGAAACTATTATTTTTATTCTTTAGGTTTTTTTAAAACAGTAATTATTATTATTTCAAATTTAAAAAACGATTTTTAGTCAAAAGTTTTGCTATGTAATTATTTTTACGCGTGACAGCTGTTTCGCCTTCTGAAGGCACTGTCAAACTGTGGCCGCATAGAGACGGACTATTTATATCAAATAATGAACAAATATCAAATATTATTATTTTTAAGTACCAATGTCCCCATTGATCGTTTTATAAATTTGAAATAATAATAATTATTGTTTGAAAAAAAAAAACTTGAGTAAAATGGAGCTCTACATAATAAACTTTAAAACAATAAATCTTGTTATGACTTATTTCCGCTAGTTATATTTTATTTTTAGTGACAGTTTAATGATGACCATAAACGCCGAAACAGCTGTCACCAAAAATAAAACTAAAACTAAGAGCTTAAGTCATCCTTACCTAAAATTACCTTACTCAGTTCAGCCCATCAGTTGAAATGAATACCGTACATTAATTCCAACTGCTCGAAGCCAGTGGGACCATGGCATCCTCAATAAAGTGGTGGGGGAGGGAAGTAGGGAAGGAAGAGGAAGGTTGGAAGGAACAATCTTTTAGCTGATCTAAATCAAATCTGGCATTAACTAATTAATAGATAGAATGTCGATTTCCATTTATTATAAATGTTATTTAGTTGCATTCTAGAACTCTTCGGAAAGCATCGTTGAACCCCACCCCCGTCAAACCCCACCCCCGTCAAACCCCACCACCATCAAACCCCACCCCCGTCAAACCCCACCCCGAGAAAAACTCTTGTTTTTCCTCAGCCTGGACCAACTCTTGCATACATCGTTGATATTTATAGTCTGTCCAAAACGAAGGCCTTACAAAAAATTGCTAAAGAATTATCTGCTTATGATTTTCGTGTATTATTATCTGTTTTGTATTTCATTTATATTATGTAACTTTTGATTGAGTTTCTACGATTGGGTTATTTACTATCACTAACGTGTGAACAATCCGTACAAATCTTTTTTTTTTAGTGAGTACCGCACAAGAGTCTCAACTGCTTCTAACCATCTGGAGCCAGTGGGACCATGGCATCCCCAATTGGGGATGTTATGATGTTAAAGGTTATGGGAACGTGAAGGATATGTGGAAAAGGAAGGTTGGGAAGTACCTGGTTATTCAGATCTGGTCACCAAACACGGGGATACTTGGAGTATCTTCCACTTAGAAACCTAGCATAACCTGGAAACTAAGTATATTAAATAGATAAAATCCAGTATGATAAAACTTATTAAACGTATTTATATTTTTTACGTTTTATCGCATTGTTGTTTATTATTTGGTGTTTGTTGGATTTTTAAAATAATTTACGAAGATAGTCTAAGTTACCATGGAACATTAAAAACTAAGGGCAAAATCGAAAACTAGACAATACATTTTCACGTCATCAATATCATTGTCACATCCGATTGTGTTTGAAACTAGTTAGTTTTTAATTTAAACAAAGTGCTACATGCAAATACATTTTTTCAATTCTAAATAATAATTGCTGTTAATGTTTTTCCCCAGAAGAGGCGAGTCTTACTAGTTTTAAATTACCCGAAACCACACATTTTTCAAATGTCTTTCAGCAAAAAAAATAACATCAATGTTATGTATTGAAGTTACCTCGAGGTTTTTTGTCAAATTTAATAAATGTATAGACAGTGTGAGCTATTTTTTTTAAGCATGCACCAACTCTGGTTTATCCCGTTTCATCTCTTAATCATTCGCTGTCAGTCGAGCTTTAGGAGAAATTATGGGTCAGGACAAGGACGTATGTAGGCAATAGGTTCAGCCAACCTTGGACAGTGCGTGTATTACACGTGTGGGGAGCCACAAACAAATCTAATATCCGACTCTAGATGCTACTTATGTTGTAGGTTGCGGTGGTAGTAATGCCAGTGGCATTTGATTAATACGAACATATTTCCATATAATATTAATAATAGTAATATTAACATAACCAAATGAATAAGTGAATTCCGATCTACGAAAAACTTTAGATCGGTAGATATATCGTCGCCGGAAAGGCTAAAGGGCAGAAGTGCCATTTTGGAAATTTTACCAAAGAGCACATTATTTTTTGTTTTTGCTTGTTTTACAGTGAAATTTATAAGTTTTAACTACCTGCTTAGATTTTGAAAAAAAAAAAATCTGCTAATTAGATGCTTTAACTAAGTTATCCGAAGCGACAAAAAATTAAAAATGTCCCACACTTGTGTCACTTGAGAGAAGCCTTCTGCCAAATGGTAAATATATATCAGATGGCTAAAGGGTCACAAAGTGTTCAGAATCAAATGAGAGTCATAGCATTTAATGAAAAAAACTTCGATCAAAACTGCACATTTTACTCATTTTTGACCAAAGTGTCGCTGAAGCTCTTTTGCCATTCCAGCGACGATATGTATTTAAAAACGGAATTTTTTTAAAGTTACTTCTTCCAAGTAACCCAATAAAATCCTTGTTTAACGTGAATTAAACCATAAAGTTGAACTTAAAAAAATTGGCACCATACCATCGTTGTTGACTGATAAAGTTATAGTCTTAAGTTTTGATTATGATTACTTTTGTTTTCTGCTTTCGATATTGCTTCTGTATTTAACTTGTGGAAAGTAATTTAATGCGTAATTCGCAGAATTGATAAATATCGACTTGACAACAGGCTTTTGAATAGCAGCATTTCTACCATACAAGAGAAAAACAAATAAATACGAAGATCATAACTTGTATAAAATTGAATTGCTTCGTATTTCGTGATCAAAACTATTGCCACAGAAAAATCAGACCACAATTGATTATTCACTATTCTTTCCATTAATTATTTCGTCAAAATATTTAATGATATAATTTATTCTTCTTATAATAAAAAATACTATGTCCGGAGCCAGTAGACCATGGCATCCCTACTTGGGGTATGTTTTGAGGCTGAAAAGAGTGGGTGAGAGAAAGAGAAAAGGAAGAGGTAGAGGAAGGGGTGGGGGAACCCACCACTCTATAATCTTAATATTCTGTTTCCACTACTATTTGAAGATACTGACATGATTTGCTGTATCCATTCCCAAAGTTCGGTCCAATGCGCCAGTTGGTAGATGTTGATATATGATGCAGTCCTTAGTTGTGGCTTACTACGCATATACCACAGCATCCTAGCTGCCAGAACATCTGCCTTAAAGCACTGTATTAATTTGAATGTCCTGAGAGAACAAATACCAACGTTGTTGTCAATATAATTTCAACAAAACAATGTTGTTAAAACAAATTGGTTGTTGTTGCACACGTACATTTGGTGTAAATTTCATGAATAATTCAAATCTTGTTTTTTAAATCTCATCTAAACCTTACCTAACCTAATAAAACTCAAATAACATAACTAAACCTCTCAAAATCTTCCCTAATCTAACCTTACCTAACCTAAAAAACCTAATCGAACCCAACATAACCTAACCTAACCTAATCTAGCCTCACTTAATCCAATTAACCTTTATTCAACACTTTCATAGTTAGTAATGTCCTTGAATAAAATAAAATAGATCCCAGGTGACAATATTTTATTTTATTTTGAAAATAACTTTTACACCATATTTCAGGCCAGTATGAAATTAATAGTTCAGACCTTAGAGTAAGAAAATATGAATAGAGAGTTAAATACTTTTACCCAACCTATACAAATTTTGCGATAAATCACTTTCTCCGGGTTGGTACATCGTATGAGAGAAAAAGAAACAAGAAAAAAAGGGAGTCGTCACATAATATTGCAGCACTTCTAAGTATGTTCTCCATCCGCGCTGACTTCACATCATCGAGTTGCATAACTTATTATTTCCTATGCATATTTGTGTTGATTGAAAAACTTGCAGTGGTTATACACAGAAATAAAACATGATGGTAATATGTGCTATGCGTGAATGTTCAAATAAGAACAAACAAAGATTTTAAAACATCACTTTTCAAAGGTATTTCAACAGTCTTAAATATTTTTGACCGAATTTTAGAATTTTCACATTTTTGATGATATAAAGACATAAAATCAACAAAAAGCTTTATTATTATTTAGAAAAACTTTCTGTTATTAGTGTTTGTGCGATATTTTGTCTATTTAAATCATTTTAATGGTGTATTTATATTGTTGTGTTCAAATACGTTTATTCAAAATGTCCGAATTCCCTATGGGTGGTAATTAATAGGCAATCCAACATCCTTTAATATATCTTTGTCGCTTTCTATCGAGTCAGTACAAAGTCAACCGTCCTGACTAAACTGCTTCGTAAAACTACCTCTCCATTTCCTCCAAGATTCAGACCTTTTTACTAAGCATATGTAAATCGTGTTGAAAGGGGAGTCAACACCCGCTGTGAATATCACTGACCATTAGTAAGTGCAATCAGTAAGTGTCAAAATGACACGAGAAGAAGTAAATATTAGATCGCGAATTCCAGAATGTATAGCATTAATTGTATTTCTTTCGTAATGCTTTAATGTCAGTTCGTTTATTTAAATATATTGGCATTCGATTCCATTTATAACCGGATTAAGCTCTCCAGGCGATTCCCACGCCGCTTTTTATATTGCATCAATACTGTGGCTTATAGAGTGAATTTATAAGAGAAACAGATTACGCTAAACTTTTGCGATAACAATCTAGCTGTAACAAAAATAAGAAGAAAATAGAGTTGTTATATTGAGAAACCCCATCATCAGATTAATTATTTAGAATTTTAAATTACATGGATAATGGAGATACCAATAAATACACATTATAATTATTCGAGTAAAAATAACGATAAGCAATCTGAGTTGACCCAGACACGTTACTCACACAGCTGCATTGCTTGCATGCAGCATTTTAAAAACTTACAATTCGACTTTAAAAAAGGACATCTAGTAAAATTGGAAAAAAACATATTAATTTGAAAAAGCACTCGGCCACTAACGGGACGAATCAGAAAGTATTTTTTGGTAATTACGAAGCTTTCATGGAGAATTTCAGGTCTCCGTGGTCGAGTGGTCAAGATTCTCAGCAACAAATCTAGAGGTCGCGGGTTCAAATCCCGGTGTGCGTAAATTAAAAAACACACACACACATTTGAGTCGAAGATATTCTCGGTGAAAGACCACCATTCAGAGTAGAAACGTTGCTTGAAATGACTTTAGTCATCTTTGGTGACCAGATCTGAACAGCCAGGTTCGTTCGAACCTTAAACTTCTCCATCTTCTTCCCCTCTTCACTACTTTCAGCCTCACAACAACTCTCAAGCATCCCCAGGCATTCCCAGCCTTCAGACGGTTAGGAGCAGTTTGGACTCTTTTGCGGTATTTACATAAAAAAAAAAAAAATATTGTATTAAATAAGCAAAAAAATGAAGTAATACAAAGAATAAAGTCATTTTAACAATAGCACTTACGGTTATCTGCTTAATCTTTTCGAAAAAAGTTAGATTTTATATGTACATTGTCGCCCGAAATGCAAAAGGGCTGAAGCACCATTTTGGGAAGTTAACACCAGAGCACTTAAAAGTTTTTTTTGTTTTACAATAAAATTCAAAAGTCGTAGCTGGTTGGATTTCGAAAAAAAAGTTGACTAAGGTAACTCAATCCTTTCACTGAGTTACCTGAAGCGACAAAAAGCTCAAATAGTCCCAAACTTGTGTCTCTTGAGTCAAGGCTTCTTCCAAATGGTAAATATATTTTAGATGCCTGAAGGGTCAAAAAAGTCTTCAGAATCAAACGAGAGTCAAAGCATTCGATGCAGAACTGATCTAAACTGCATATTTAATTTATTTTTGACCAAAGTGTCGCTTAAGCCCTTTTGCCTTTCCGGCGACGATATTATGAATTTACCTTAACATGATAGATTGGACAGATTTAAATTCCTGTTTGATTCCAGGGAGATTATCTTCAACCGCCGGTTACAGCTTTGGAATTCTACACCCATAAGTAGCGGTTTAGGTTAACTTTACGTTTAACTGGGACCTAGAACCAAGGACCTCTGTAAATAGTTGTAGTGTGGTTAATGGGGTCAAAAGATCCGGCTTAAAGTGGTAATTCTTAGCTTTGTCTTGTCTTACGTCTATATACGTAATGTTTACCTTAAAACTACAATTATCTGTTTGTTGACGGTTCAGTTGTATTATATTATTTAATAAATACATAATATAAAACAACTGTAATAATAACTGTGTTATTAATCAAATTTGACCTGTTAGTAGCTGAGTGAAAAAACGCGTCGAATTCCCGTTCGGGCGTCGTGGGTTCAATTTCTCTCCTAGGTAAGTCCTCCATTATTGCACAAGCAACATATTCCACTTATCATGATGTCAGTGAGAGTTTTTAAAATTTTGTTTGGTTATTCATTACCCGGGAATGCCCATCTTAAAAAAAAAATGGCTCTCCGAAAAAAAAAATATATTTATATATTATTTTTAAATATATATTTTAATTATTTTTTTAAGAAAGAAAGGCATTCCCGGGTTACGAATAACAAAACAAAATTTCAAAAACCCCCCACACATCATGTTAAGCGAAATATGTTACTTGTCCAAATATGGAGGACTTACCTAGGAGAGGAATTGAACCCCCGACGCCCGGATGGGAATCCGACGCGTTTGTCCAAGCAGCTGCTAACCGGTCAAATTTGGTTAATAACACATTGAAAATTCTTTCATTAATATATATTTACATATATAAATAAAAGATTTTTTCCGAAAACCGTTAAAAACGATACAAAACTTAAAAAAAACTGTAATACTTAAAAAACTGAAAAACACTAATGGGATATAGGAATACTGAAATGAAACAATGGTGGCTCCGAATCTTATTTTTTTTACAAGAACCGATATTGATTTCAAAAACAAACTAAATAAATAAACATTTAATGTAATATACATAAAGCTAAAACCTGATAGATAGCAAATATGCAGTTAACTAATTACTAGTAAGTCTTCCCAGGGGCATCAATATTGCTTTAGTATGTTGGTTCTGCACATGGGAAGGATCAGAAGCCCGTGTTGGCGGCCTCGCGTGTAATTTCCGAGACATATCCTATCTTTGCCAGTATATCATGTATTGACAGAAAGCCAGTTAAAAGCTTATACGCCACAAGCAGTAGTGCAATATCCCTCCTAAAACTAAGGCTGCAGACACCTAGTATCCCAAACATAAATGCTGTTGGAGACAGAAATTACTAAATTGAGCCCTCTCATGTCTAATTTTCGCGACCATAATTACAAGCATTAGATGATTTTTGGATGGCGACGAATCATAAAAGTTTAAAAAAAATTGTTTTAAAAGAATAAATCATGAAATATTTAAATAAAAATCCAAATCTCAAACTCTTCCATGCCAAAATTATGGCAGCATGAAAATATTTTTTTGATTGGTAATTTTATTTATTTTTTATTTTAAGACATCTAGAAAATATATGGTTTACATTGTTGGCAGTGTTCTAGTTTGTTTGAGACTTTTAATAATCATATGTTATTACTGTTTGAACTTCATTCTTGCTTTAATCAAAATTTTGTATTTTCATCATATTAATCAGAATTTTGAGGTAATTTAAATACTCGTCGTATTAAATTTATTTTTGGAGAACGTTTTCGTTTGAAAATGTTTTTTTCAAGTTCGAGTCTCGGTCACGATCGTTATTCTTTTATTTATTATTGACATTATTTCAAAAATTAATATCGAAAATAGTTATAATTATGGAAAGGGGGGTCCTGTAGTATAATTTTTAAGCACACCCATCCACTAAAAAGGAGATATAGAGTTTAACATTCGGTTGGTTAAGGCCTTCATTTATTTCTGTTTGTTTTTCCAATTCATATTGTTGCAATAATTTCAAATTATTTATAAAAAAATATGAAACAAATTAAAAACTAGAAAATATTTTTTTTCTGCACACATTGTGTGCTATTATATCTCGCAAGTACAGGAATGTGATTAAACCACACGAATTAACAGGCAAATAGCGTGGATTTGCTCCTTCCTTCTAGTTCCTTGTTTACTTCCGCGGCACGGAAGAACTTTAGGTAGCCTAGTCCACCTTCCAAGCGCCAGGTCATTACCAATTTAATCCCATTAGCTTCGAATTTGGCGAAAGTACACGTGTTTTCCCCAACTTCCCCGGAATCTAGACGGGTATTCGTCGAACGTATTCGAGGCTGTAATAGTGTTTATGTGAAGGGATCAAGGATTTACAGGTTTTCAATGATACGGTTTGAAACTTGGCGGATTTATTTCCTTATTTTATGTACTCTAAGATGTACGTAGTACTTACCCTAATGCGGTTGGAATAAATCTGTTTATCGGGTAAACCGCGGTTTCATGCGTGGGTAGGTAAGTAAAATTACGAAATCTGTGAAAGCAAGTTTTGTATCAAGGTTATATATGACAGCAGTTAAGCTATTTTTGTAAGGCACATCAACTTTAATAATGTTTCCCTATGGCCCGATTAATTCGTAAATTTGTTTTATGGTTTCATCTGTTCTATCGTAAGGTACCTGTATGATATAAGTAACAGACTTGGAAATATTTACATGCAGGTGGAAAATCAATTATCTTACGATGAGATTTAACGTCGATATGTCATATTAAAATAACAGTTTTTGAAATCATTTTACTTTGTTTGATTCAGGGGCTAGCAATGGCAGCAATCTACGAAAACGGTTCTGTAGCATTGCCAACCTTTGCATTTTTGTGTACATTAAATTATATCAAAAAGTTTGTGCACGTTAAACAAGAAATAATATAAAACAATAATTAAATAAAAATACGCTTTGTTTGAATCCACTTTATTTGGTATAAATACGTCGACTGGTTTCGATTAAACTGAATCTTCTTCAGGACTTGAAAATATACTTCGTATTATAATATACTATGTACATTAGTATATTTATAAGGGGATTCAAACAAAGTGTAGTTTTGTTTAATTCATCATGCCAATCCACAAAGTGTTTGCTTATTGTGAAAATTTAAAACAAACTCAAATGTAAACTTAAATGTATTAACATATTCATGAAAAAAAAGTGTATAAATTGTTAAATAAAATTTTCAACAAGTAATTTAGAAAGAAAAAGATTGCTGCCTTTTTTTTAATACCTCTCAATTAAAATTTAGAAAATTAATGGTTTAGTTAATAACTAATGGATAAAAACATCAATCAAATAAATGAACTCTAACAATTTCCTCTCTCCTTAACCATTTAAACGACACGCAGCATCCAACCTTTAACTTTTGAAGTACAGAATTTACAGCCTGCATATTTTTAATAAGCTCTGTATATTGTTTTGTTCTGAAGAAGGCAAGGTAGCACCCGAAACAAGTTTCATTCCACTCGAACTAAGGGGTTTATACATTTGAATTTAGTTACTAGGATAACATCTGCTAATGACAAGATACCATATCGTCGCCGGAATGGAAAAAAGGGCTGAAGCACCATTAAAGGAAATTTAAACCAGAGCACTTTAAAATATTTTATGTTTTACAATAAAATTCATAAATCTTCAGTACATGGTTGAATTATGAAAAAAAGTTAACTCAATAATCTCACTGAGTTACCTGAAGTGAAGAAAAGCTAAAAAAAATCCCAAACTTGTGTTGCTTGAGTCAAGACTTCATCCAAATGGAAAATATGTTTTAAATGGCTGAAGGGCCACGCAAGTTTTCAGAATTAAACAGAGAGTCAAAGCAGTCGATGCAGAAAAAAAAACTGATCGAAATTGCATATTTAACTCATTTCTGACCACAGTGTCGCTTAAGACCTTTTGCCCTTCCAGCAACGATATTGTTCTTTTAATTGCTCAATAAAGCGAAAATTCGGAAAAAATATTTTTACGCAGGCAAAATCGGATACAAAGTGTTTAAAAAAATTACCAGCTTTCTGGATTAAATAATTCAGTTCGAGCTTACTTTAAATACCTACTTCATAAATCACCAAAACTTTTTTACAGCCTTTTCGGAGCTAAAATCAAATATTTCTAAAAATGAACACTTATCATTTACTGTGAAATAAACGCTTTCATAATATTACGGAGAGTTTTTATATTTCAATCTCGTGGTTTAGGTACTTCTACAATATGGCCAAAGCCACTGAACAGATAATCACTAGAAGTGTGATAGGTACCGATTTGCAATAAAACTGATTTGGTTAATTAACAAAAGATCTTTTAACTCCTCAAACCGACAGGCAATTGAAATTAATTATTCACTCTTTATAATTGAATACCGGTCTTTATAAGTGAGTCCCAATAGCTTCGAACTGTCTAGAGCCAGTGGGATTAGAAGAAGTATACAAATGTAGGAGATGGGGAAGAGAATGATTGAGAAGAAGCTGACTATTTCGAGTGGTAAATCCTCTTAAGCATCGCCCTTGTGAACGACCACCATTCAGTTTCAAAACGTTGCTTTAAATATGCGGAGTCAGGCAAGGAGGAAATATGTCGCCTACTTTATTTAATTTATACATAGGCGACCTTCTACAACAGCTCAACGACACAAGGATTGGTTGCCATATTTGTGGACAAGGAAATAATAATATCAACTACGCGGATGGTATGGTGCTGCTGGCACCCTCCATTAATGCGATCAGAGTGTGTATCACAAATTGTATTTTATTATTTTTTGAACTATTTATTATTAGCAATTATGGAAGGTATTGCATTGCACTCCTGCATACCTTCTGGGATAATATTTTATTATTATTATTACTACTAAGTAGCTTAAGCCGTGTTCGGTGACCAGATCTGAATAGCCTGATACGTCCCAACCTTCCTCTTCCTCATCTCCTTCCTCTCCCAATTGGCTTTAGCCTCACAACATACCCTATTTTCTATATTTATTATAGTTAATACCACACAATAGTCCCCAACTGCTCCCAACCGTCTTGAGCCAGTGAGACTATGACATCCCCGATCGGGGTATATTGTGAGGTTGAAGGTAGTGGTGAGGGGAAGGAGATAGGAAAAAGGAAGGTTGAGAAGTACCTGGCTATTCAGATCTGGTCGCCAAACACGGCTAAAGCCATTTCAAGCAACGTTTCAATTCTGAATGGTGTTCTTTCACCAGGGCGATACTTAAAAGTATCTTCCACTCCTAAAAAATATTTTACATGAACAAAATGTGTTTTGACACATGTTAATTAAACAAAATTTATTTGCGCACACCGGGTTCGAACCCACGACCCCTATAAAATACGTGAATAAAATAGATACGCGAAGGCCCAAGACCGATTTCACCAGAAGTAAGGAAAAATTGACGTTCACTCGGGCACACGGACCCGCCCACAGTGCACTTCCGTCGGCCGATATTGTCAGCGGCCGAAACAGATGGAATGTGAAAGCCGCCTCACACTTCTCGCTGCGAGTGTGAGTGTGTCGTGTGGAACAATTAATAACTCCGATTGAAAGACGTTCGAACGATCAATAATTCTCAAGACTTGTTTCTGTAGCGCGTGCTCTGATTTACGACCCGGGCCTTCCGATTGATGCTGCTGGTTATTTGGTCAGTCTATCAGAACAGATTAGCGTGGTTTACATGGGTCATATCAGACACCATGTCTCTTGATCTATGTCTTGCTGCAGTAAAATTAGAAATGGTTCAGCTTGCATGTATGATCTAATAATAAAACGGTCAGAGTTGACAAGGATACATTACTAACACAATCGCTTGTTAAACTTGTTTTTCGACTGCAGAAAAGAGAATTCCATCGAATTGAAAATAAAAACATTTGTAATATCCTCGCTGGAAAGGCAAAAGGGCTCAAGCGACACTTGGCAATTTTGATCTTTTATGTTTTCTGCATCGAATGCTCTGACTCTCGTTTGATTCTGAAGACTTTTGTGGCCCTTCAGCTATCTAAAATATATTTACTGTTTGGGAGATGGCTTGAATCTAGCGACACAAGTTTGGGACATTGTTTAGCTTTTGGAGCATCGAGTTTTTTTTTTCAAAATCCAACCAGGTACTGAAGTCTTATGAGTTTTACTATAAAACAAAAAATACTTTGAAGTGCTCTGGTGTAAACTTTCCAAAATGGCGCGTTCAGCCCTTTTGCCTTTCGTACGATGATATAATAAAAAGAACACACTGTAGAACTTTCGGTTTATTCAAATTCAAACAACGTATTCACTTGTTGTCCCCTATTTGCTGAGAACAATTAGTAGTTAGCAAGACAAAAGGTTGTTTCTCAGTGACTTTTTACAAGTCAGGAGTGTATACATATGTACTAATACACACAATCCTAAGTGTGTTCTGTTTGGGCCAACTCTAATAGATAGAACCTTTGAAAAAAATCATTGCTTCCAATCAACAGGCAGGACAGTGGGTGAGTGTTAAAGAACACTTAAGTTATGGTGACTGAATGACGAAGGAGTTTATTTTTATTAATTTTTTTAATTCTTTTTTCAATTCAAATATTTTTATTTTTCTGATTTCTAAGGTACCTTTTATTTAACACAACGGGAATTCTTACTTGCTGAACAAGTAGATTGTCAGCAATGGAAACAGCATCCTTAGATATAATTAACTGGAGGTAGGAAGCAAGAGACCGATAGATAAAGCGTTTCCTTGTTTAAGCCAGAACTTTCCAAAGGTTTTAGAATTGATGATAATGAATTTATAAGAAAGCTTTAATGTATCGAAAGTAAACAACTTAATTAAATTTGAAAAGTAAAATAAATATTTGGGTAAAGTTTCTTACTTTTGAGACAGTTGGTTTGCAATAAAAATTGATCGATCGCTAAGCAAACATTTTACAAAACGCATAACTTTGGATACAGCAACGCGACTGAGCGTAATTTTCGCAAAGTTCACAAAGCAAGTTACGAGTACAATGCCTTTAGTAAGATTAAACACCGTTAAACTGTTGGAACAATTCTTCACCAAGATTTCAGCGAAGGGTACATTTGGGATTTACTTGACAGGGAGTTGGTTGTGACAGCAGCCATTATTGACAATCACTATTACTGTATTTTTTTTCACCGCTTATCTTTTTCACATTTCATGAAAAAAGTATTATTAAGGGCTTTTCTATTTCCATGTATTCAAATAACACGAATTTCAACCATATTTTACTGGAATTTGGTTACAAGCCCGTATTTCAAATAAAAATCGAAAGCTTTTCCTTCCTGTTCATTATAAATTTCCGAGAAAGTATGTGTTTTTTATACAAAACATTTGTTACCTTATTGCCATTGATATTCGATTAACTTTTTACTGAGACTCATACTAGCCTGGAAAAGGTTAGTGTGTTTTCTGTGCTCTCTGATAACTTTGAAGATAACGTAATCTGCGTAATCTTTTAATTAATTATTTCAATTATACGGGTTAGGTTCAGTTAAATCGGCAATACGTAGAAGGAAACACGTCAACAACGCCGGCAAGTTACGAAATATGCGTGAGAGGCGCAGAAGGTGTATTTTTATCTTTTAAATTGAAATGTTTAATTTATCATCGTACCTAGTTTTTTCAGCAAAATACACTTTAATTGATTATCATAAATATTATTGCAAATGCCTCAAAATTAGCGAGACGAATTCAGCTCAGTTTCAAAACGGCATTTTTTTTCTAAATTCAGAAGTTGACAACAAAGCGCAAACAAAATGTCCATAAAGATGATTAATTACTATTTGTATTTAAAGTCGTTTGTTTTTTGTAACTCATTATTCAAAATGATCTCGCTAATGGCCGCGGAAGATGGCTGAGATGTTTCTTGTCTTAGCTATGTACTTTCTTTTGCCTCTTTTATGTTTATTTTCCGACGTCCTTTGTTGTGACAGAATTTCTGCAAAGTCCTAATGAATACATTTCGAGAAATTATTGTTTGCCTAAGAAAAAATGTCAAATTGTTAAGGCTGTACTGTATTTTTGGGCGTAATTATTTCTTAAAAATTGTTGTATTGTTTTACAACTAGCCCAGACTATTTTTTTCTGTCTCTACAACATAACCTCACTTACCGATTTCGCGCATTATAGAAATTGAAAATCTCATGCGTGCTTTGTGGTAAGAGGAAAAAAAATCGAAACTTATATTTTATGACTTTATGAGAAGTTAAATCAGAATTTTAGAAGCTTATGTAGAAAAGAAAGAAAATAAGCATTTGGTATATTTATTAGTTATTTTTTGTTGATAACTACATACTGATATTCACAGACATAATACAAGGACATGCAAAGAAATCAGACTACCAAAAAATAATAAATCCAATACGAAAAACAGCTTATTTTATAAAGGGATGAAATATTATATTGCGCTACCAAATTAATAAATTTAAAATAGTTTGTAAGAATTACATAAAATCCATTGGTATGTAATATAAGTTATAATAACTAGTTGTATTTAGTATTTTCAAAAAGTATATCTACCGAATAATAACTGAAATAATTTTTTTTATCGTGGAAAGCAATCGCTTTATGGTTTGACATATTTAATAAAAATCAAATCTTTATTTTAATATTTTCTCACTGTTCTCTTATTTTATTTTATGCATCATCTCTCTATATGTACATTTAACCGCACACTTTGTATTTTTTGTTTAGTTTAATTTTATGTCCTGATGATGCTTGGGCTAAGCGAAACCGGTTGGCCATAAAAATTAAAATTAAATCTGTGACCTGATAATATTATATTGAGTTATTATTTGATTTTCTTTAAAATTAAATAAATAAAACAAGCACAAGATCTAAAAATGTAATATAAAAAATAAAAATTGTATAACTAAGAAGATTTTTCCTTTTTAAGACAGTTGTGAAAGATACTATTCACAAATAAACTATATACTATCATTTGGAGTTGATAATTTACTGCCCTGATCATGTTTTTTAAAAATAAATAAAGCCTGTTTACGATCTTATTATTAACTTATCAGTGATTCATACAAAGTGTTTTTTTACAACTTTTTACATAAAGTCAAAAGACAAAATGATTGCTACGAATGTAAATAAATAAATCCATTTACTCTACAACAATTAAGTTTTTAATAACTTTAAAACGTGATTTTTCAAAGACAACTTGTCTATTATGTCATTTATCCTTCAGAAAGTGGAAAACAATTTTTCAGAAAATAATATGTTGGGGTTTTTTCAAAGTCTCGAGCTTCGCCAAAATAATTAAATTTTTACAATTTCTATTCCAGGCGCGCAGCCATATATCACGTAAATTCACAATCACACGAGAGAGACTAGAATTGTGAAGTAATTACAATTTCCATGATACTGGAAGTTATGCGCTTTGGTTTTAATTTTAGAGTTTTTGGAGAATTCATTTTAGGAACAACAAAAGCAATGAAGAAGAACCTGCCTTACTGAATGAAACTCCAATGTATTTTAATCTGACTTTGCAATATTAATATAAATGAGCGGAAACGTTACCTCCAGAAAACTTGTTATGGTTATTTAGGGTTTCAAACCATTCCTGCCTCAGTTAAAAAAAATGAGTACCAAGGTAGGTCAATAGAAATAATAGAAATCTACAAATATTTTTGGATATTAGTTGTCTGGACGAGTTAGTTTCAAGAGGAAAAGAGTAGTATTTTTATTTTTGTGTACACTTATATTTGTTTGGCTTGTAGGATCAAAAAGGTGTTTCCTTTTTGTGAATTTTTGTCCGGAAATATATATATTATATCATATATATTTTTTAGTTTACAGGCTTACTTTGTGGAAAAATGTTGGATTCAAAGCTGCGATAAAACACCAAATGTCTTTTCAGTTTCAGATGAATTTGGATTTTTGAATCTGTAAAATGATAAACTATCCTACTTGATGGATGTGTCTAATTATGGATGTGGAGAGATTATTGGAATAAAGGGAAAATGGTAAACCATTCACTCACCGATGTAGTGCGACTTGGTTATTCTCTACTTCTTCTAGTTTTTTGGTTATTCTTACAAAGTTGTTTTGTTAATAAAATGAATCACAACAAAACACCACACTTCATTTTATATTACTTGAAGAACAACAAAAAACCAACGAACAAGCGAGATACCAACGAACAACACGAAACACGTTTTTTCGCATTAAACTCTTCTGTTTTGATTGTCACTTGTTTCGAACACCATGTTGTTCCATACGGAATTCGATATGGTAAAATGGTTGGATAAGGTAGGAACTAGATAAAAAACACGAAGGCTAGAACCTAACAAATTATCACTTTGAAATCCAACATCATACAAAAAAAGTTTATAAAATCAAACACAATTTTGGAGCTTCTCTACCTTCTGAAAACATTGTCTCACTGGCTTAACAATACCTTCGTAGAGCATTTTTATGATCATTTAAGAGTTTTAATTATTTAAAAAACAATAACCTTCGTAAGTTGAGCTGTAAACTCATTGCCTGTCCAGAAGTTGCAGTTAACAACAAAAAAACTACGTACCTACGTAATTTAAATAATTTAAAATACAATAATTTTTTAACCTCATTACAGGGTGTATATTACTCCCACCAAACTGGTAAGAGACCACCATTCGGAATAAAACTATACTTGAAATGATTTAAGCCGTGCTTAGTGAGCATATTTGAAAAACCAGGAACTTGAAAACATTTCACTCCCCTTCCGACCCCTTCCCCCTCAAAACATTCCCAAAACCGGAATGCCATAGTTCAACTACGCACTTTTGTTTTACGACACAATTATTTTTTTCAATGCACAGAACTGTAGGGATTAACACCCCTTCTGACTTATTCTACATAATAATGTTCTTTTACCTTAGAAGAGTGATATTTTTAAAGTTACAGTTCCAACTTTCTATTTTAAAGAACAGCTTAAAACTCCAAATATTATGCAATTTCGCTCATGTTAACTGAGTTTTTTTAATGCTGACATTTGTATGGGTTGGAAAAACGATACCAAGCTATTAGTAAAATCAATTATCACCAAATCGTTTGACTATACTTTGACTGTACTATGGCTTTAGTATGCCAACTCTCTGTGTATCTCTGGTCTGAATCTACGGTCTGACTTCCGTTCTGATTGCTTTATTTTTTAATGTTCAATATGTTGTTGATATTCAAAGGTCAAATTTTTGCTTTGACTAATAACGTTAACCCTCTCTCTTGGCATGTATTGGACTATTTCAAAATATATCTGTGCATGTATACTGTGTTACTCTAATCTACTAACTTACTCATTTTAACTATATTTGAAACCAATCTAAATGACAGGGAAAAAAAACAGAAGAGTAAACACTGTGATATTTTATTGGAAGTAGTTATACAGAAAGCATCCAACTCACAATTTGCCCAAATCGACTTTTAAATATTTTCCTATAGATAGATACGAGATTTATATTTTCTAAAAACACCCAAGCTCCAAATGTAATAGATTTTACGTCATTATTTTTTTTTACTAACGCCCATCGCAGATATTTGACTTAAATTGAAGTTCAAAAACATTATTAAATGTAACATAACCCAACGAATATTTTTTTTTAATAAACATATTGATATTATTTCTAATTTTGTAACTGTTAATTCATGGTGGAATTCCATTTTGATGATTTAATAAAACAAATTTATACACTTTTTTATTTTTTATTTATTTAATTTATTATTTTACCCCTGACATCCCAAAAATAGTATATAAGCCGTAGAATAAGAACAATCTGTACTTGTCTGAAGATGGCCGTTATAGGCTGAAACCGGTCCAGTAAAAAAATGAAAAAAAAGTAGAATAAAGTTATAAACTTGTTTTATTGAATCATCAACATATTGAAAGATTATAAATTACCTAAATAAATGAAAAAAAAACAACTTTGTATAAGACCACGGTTATCCAAATGGATTGCTTTCTACGAAAATAAATATTAATTATTTATAATAATTCTCACACTGATGTTCACTTCACAAATGCCGACTACGCATATTTATGCTTTTTTATTGTCAAATTTGTAAACGCCCTTTTCTAAGTTTCATCCTTTTTGGGGTTGGATACTTTCTGCATAACTACGTCCAATTATGCATGCAATTAACCTTTTTTTTCAATATTTTGGAGAACCTACCTTTCGAGATAATTGTCGCTTTGCCTCGAAAATAAATAATAATAAATAATAAAATTTTATTCCAGAAGGTATGCAGGAGTAGTGCAATGCAATACCTTCCATAATTGCTAATAATAAATAGTTACAAAAATAATAAAATACAAGTTGTGATACACACAATAATAATAATGAAAAATAAATATTTATAAAAAAAACATAAATACGTGAGAAAAAAAAATAATGAAAATCATTTTAATTTTTTTTTTTTAATTTTTGTAAAGGAATCTACATTAATATCAACTGTTTTTAAGTAATAAAAAATTAACGCCGATGAAAAATAAATAACACCATTAGATCATAAGTCATCAGTAATCAGTCATCTAGTGATTATTTCCAAAATCCAACGTAACACTTCAATTCACCAAAATTCTAACACATGCGCGACTAAATGATTAACGATAACGATTCAACTAAAAAAACGCCGTCCACGCTTGCAAAAAGGCCGCCAAGTAAATTTGATAATTTTAACAATAACATGACGTGATACGAATCACGCGAAACAAAGAAAGACACGTGGAAATAAAGAAAGAACGGAACAAGAAACAAGTAAAAGAAAAGTTCCGTGCTGGACACGCCCCCTTATTACGTGTCCAGTGAAAGAAATGGTCGTTAAAGAGGGTCATTATGTGGGTCGGGTAAAGAAAACAGCTTTATTTACCCTTTTTTGTTCATGTTTCTCTGGGATTTGTTTGCGCAATAACAATAATTTGTTTGACTTTGTTTTTTGCGACTTGTAGACGTGTTTATAAAGTAATTATTTGCATGGTGCAAATTGAGACATGATGGGCGTTTGCTTACTTCGTGCTAATATAATTGCAGTTTGAAAAATACACGCGATAAATGACAGGAATGTGCTAATATATGAAAGTACGAATTTAATTTGTTTCTTAATGGTACCAAATTTGTTATGCCGGTATTATGTATGTCGTAGGAGCAAAAAAATAAGGTCCTTGCGTATTTCCTTTCCAGCTCATTAAGCGTTAAGCGCAGGTATTAAGGGGCAGATGCTCTGCGATAGTTATGCTAATTGCAACTAATTACTCTGCTCTAATTATAATGGAGGATATTAATTTTATGGTTTGGTAGAATTTCTTACAAACTCGACACGTTCTGCGCAAGCTCCGTCTCGAAGAAATATTGTATTTTACAAGAAAAAACTTTCAAATTAGTTTTTTCTTTGTTTAGTCATAAATTTTCCTAAAAAATATATTACATCCATGTGTTTCCCAAATATGAATGTCAACTTTTCAAGATAATTTATGAGAAAAAACTTAATGGTACCCTTCAAATGCACGCGTCGTGATTTTCAAATAGTATGATAGCATATTTGATGCTGATGTATAATTAACAGATACACAAACTTAGGTACCTATTTTGAAGATTTAATTTTCAACAATATTTAAATATTTTCCTGATAATTATATTCATTTTTTGAAAACGACGGTGAGCTTTGGCTTCTTGAAACTAAAACAGTTGTCCGGAACTTAAATATAAATCTTACCAATTTCAGCTCGCCATGCCAATTACATCATGGGCTAAGGAGTTTTAAAATATTAATTTTACTAAATATAAATAAATTTACTCATGTATCAGAAAAGAACTCTGCAATTATAAAATAAATGTCTTATAATTAAATCAACGTGCTGTCAGTATGCCCCTCGCAAAAGAGATTAATTCGTGAACACCTGTGCGATTCGCCATGTCGAGCGGAAACGGTGAAAAGAAATGGCGTCATTGACCTTATAACATACGGACCCACCTTGATTCTGGACCATCCCACGAGACCAGCACAAATACCACATCTAAGATTTAAAATCAAAGTGGGCTTAAGTTGCTTAGTTTTTTGGGATGCTTGTAGTGATTGTGATGCTGTGATATCTGGAGATAACATTGAGTTGAAAATTATGATTGTATTAATTAACTAGTACAAAAAAAACCACATCTTTACATTCTTTTGTGAATGGTACTTAAAACCACGTGGGTAAATTTACTTAAAATAACTGTAACATTCGTGAAAATTAAAGTTGGGTGCAATAAATTAATATATATACAATAATTGCCAGGTACTCATTTTTTAAAAAATTCTTCCTTATTATTATTTTATTATCCTTGGGTAACATAACCTCAATATTCACGTTTTAAAAATTCACTGCAATAGAAAAATAATATTAAGTAAAGATTTCAAAAAAGGTTTTTTTTGTTATATTTTCGTAGAAAGCAATCACTTTGTGGTTTAACGTATTTGATTAAATTAAAAAAAATATTACTTTTTATAGGATCTTGATGAAAGTGAATGGAAGAAGAAGTCAAGGACGCCCGAGAAAGACATGGCACGATCAAATAAATCAAATACATGATTCGGGTCATCTGAAGAGTCAGAATAACAGAAGAGTATGTATGAGACGATGTATGAATGTAAATGAAGTAAGGAGTGAGTAACAAGACAGAGTTGTATGGCGGTTCGTCCTCTCTGCCTACCCCTGCGGGGAAATGGCGTGGTGGTTAGTTAGTTTGTTAGTTCAAATCTTGTTTTTTTTTTTTAATATTAAAAATATGAAGGAATATCATCCATAAACACAGCTTGAACCGCGCCATAACAATTTCGCCAGCAACCTCGTATCAACAAGCCCCGGATATTACCCCTTCGATAATAATAGCTCTTGTTGTTGTAACCGAAGAAGTTGTTATATAAAACACGATGTACTTAACCAGGTATTTCGCGGAAATAATCGATTTGCTTTTACTCTCATCTCGTAACTTTCTTAGCGATCCTTTCCAATGTCAGCATTCTTTAAGCCTCTTAAAAGGGTAAGGTGCTTTTACTTGACGTTTTTTTTATTACCGAAATACTCACCAAAGATCTCGGGAATGCGAAACGAAAGAAATGCGTTTACGCAACTTATTTCAGCAGAGATTTGTAACACTCCTTTCTTTAATAATAATGATTTATAAGGATTGTAAAAAAAATAATTGTATCCGAAATAATCACAAATTACTTGTGGTGGAATATAATTGAAGCTTGTGGTAAAAAAAAAAAACAAAAAAATACAGAATTTGTCATAATTTATCAAAATTTAATAATTTAGATCACATTCACAATTAAATAACTTTGAGATGTTAGGTTAAGCATACCAGTAGAAAACATTGTTTCTTTATAATATTTATTTATTTATAAATTAACGGACTAAAGTCCAATTACAAAAAATATATTTTAAAACACGAAATGGAAAAAAGAGCAACAGAGAAGGAATAGCATATACATAAAAATGAATGAAGCGATGATAAAAATAAGGCAAAATAAACGTAAGAGAGAACATTTAAGCCATGGTCTAGTCAAAGTTTTGGTAGAGTCGTAAAGAATGGCAAAAATCATTTAGACTGCTACCAAAAATTTCAAGACCATGACTTGAGTTAACAAGTCTTGCCATTCTGGAAATTGGAGTTATACCCATAATTAGTATTGTGATGATTGACGAACAGCAATTCATTGTTTCTGAGTCTACGGCAAGGAATGTTGAACTGGATAAGTTGAAACAGTGAAGGTGAGTCAGTAAAATAATTAATAATCAGATAAGTAAATTATGTTTATTCTCAGTTGTTTTGTTGCACTAATATTATTATAGGAATATCATATAAAGTTTCCTGGTCTTGTATATAATCACCTTTTGCGATACTTGACATTTCTTATCAAATATTTTATTATTTTTTATAAATCATCTTTTTATACCCATACGTATTGTATAATATGTTGCAGAAGCTATCTGACATAGTTCTTTTTGACGTAAAATTATTACAAAATATTTCTTGCAATCTAACTCCTGCTTAGCTGTAATTTTTTAATCAAGTTTGATTGAAATGTGCATAAACTTTTTTAATCTAAGTTTTTTGAGATTTACAAAATGTGCCCTTTGCTAAAACCATTTTGGTAAATAATGCATTCAATTTGTTTTGGAAAATGGCGATTGTTGTTCTCCTTTCAATTTTAATGTTGTTTTATGATTTGCCTTTGAATCGTAATATCTTCAAACGTTAATAATTTATTTAAAAACTAAAAAAACTAATAATGATGGTTTTAAGTTCTATTAGTTTGTAGAGTAACTGTTTCGGCATTCGAGGCTATTATCAAACTGTTGTTAATGGCCCTAAACGCCGAAACATCTGTCAAAATAAAAATAAAACTAAAAGTTAGCAGAATCTAATAATCTCAATATTAAATTAAAATTACATAAAAATGAGAATGGAGTTCTACGAAATTGACACAATTACAAAAGATAACAATAAGATGAAAATGTTTGTCACGGTAATGATATTTTACTATCACACTGATTAATATAATAAGTCAAACCTGAAATAATATATAACCTCATTGACAGGAATTGCTCAAAGCAGCGCAGTTAATAACGGTTTCTTTTCAATAAGCCTAAGAGGTGAGACTTCAGAAACAAACAAAAAAACAAAATCTAGTACATAATCACGATCGAGATCATTTATTCGTGATATTACACTTACGATGACGATTCAATTTACTTAGACTGAATATCAGAAGAAAGTACGTTTACCCGCCTACGTGTAGCTTCACACATTCAAACTAGGTAAAAAAATACACAAAACTGAACAGAGTTACAGAGATACTTCCTACGTAAAAAAAAACAACTAAAAGAGTAATAATAATGATAACCATTTACTTGTTTCTTTGCACAGAGTAGCAGGTCGGTTTGATGAAAGTGATATGACCCCCCGGGGCTTCTAGCCTCTAGTGTACACATCGTCCGCATTTCGCAATCATTCAAAGTTATAGCGACACAGGCATAGGCTTAACTCTGCTATAACTACAAAAAAAAACAAAATAATTACAGACATTTAAAACAAAAACAAAAACATCACGATGTTAATTATGTTCCCTGATAACATAACTGTCTTTATTCTTGTTTGATGCAAGGCATACTCAGGGCTGGTCCTGTGCAGGCGCAATTGGATCTGTCTGCTCCAGGTGGCGAATTACCAAGGCGTTGATTTTTTTTTAATAATACATGAATCATATTATTACTAAATAATTAAACAGAAAAAAACATTTACATCTTCCACAATTTTTTATTTTATTTGTTAGTTTATATGTAATTGCTTTAAGAGGGGAAAACTGCCAAAAACGAGTGGTTAACAGAGATGAGATTCTGAATAAAAGTGATGTTTTTTCTAAATAATACTCTTGGGTCCACGTGGAAAATAGCCAAAAAACCTATTATTACAATAATTACATAACTATTTTATTAGACGCAGTAAGAAAGTTGTTAATGTATAGTTAAAAATGTTGGTGTTTAAATTTAGGTTTTGACAAAGGGCGCCAAAAAATTAACCTGCGCCAGGCGCTGTTTAGCTCAGCGCCGGGACTGGGTATACTCGAACTGATCTAAAAATAGTTACCTATTCATTTATAACCCCGTTTTAGTGGAATATTACTACAGGGGCTATTTACTTTAAGCATTAACATAGCTACCTACTAACTACTATTCACATTAAAATTAAATGTAAATACATTAGTTGTAAGTCACTAGTTATAAGCTAAAATTGAAAGTCACTAATTATGGATCTAAGTTGTAAATCACTAGCCAGCTATAAGTCTTAGTGGAAGGGCACTAGTTATATGACTGGTTAGTAGCTGAGTGGAAAAACGCGTCGGATTCCCACTATTCCATTCATCTGCTAGCTAACTCCTCCATCATTACACAAGTAACATCTTCCGCTTATTATGATGGCAGTAGGAGTTTTTTTTTTTACATTGTCAAGTTATTCGTAATACGGGAATGTTTATATTTCTATTTGAGGAAAAAAAAGTCACTGGGGTAAAGTATTAGATTACTAACATATAAGTTTGTAATATCATTATTTATATTTTGTACTTTAATCTATATTTGCCTATTGTTACGTATTTATTACTACTTTATATTAATACTTTGTCGAAATGCAAATATTTTCAGGTTATTGCTAATCCGGGAATTGTCTTCCTTTAAAAAAAATAAATATGAAGTATAACTGAAATCCGAAAATGTCGTGGACCTTGACTCTTTGCAATGGCAATACTAAGCTGGCTTTCTCTTGTAAGCCCGGTAAACATCAATTACTTTCCTCAATTATATTGAAACGGATGACCACTCAGTTCCTTGTTTACACCGCGTTTAAATATGACGTATCTGCATATTATTTAGATATATAACGAGATGGCCGACCGAGATCATAATAATGCAGCGAAGGAAGTGAAATTTGCGGGTGGCAGTCGTATTCAAATAACGTCTTGACCGAAGTGTTACCATTGCCAATTTAAGACTATTAAATTTTACCCCGGTACGAACTTGCATGGGCAAAAGATTTTTTTTATTTTTAATTACACTTTCGTAATTTTATAAGTGTAATTTTATGGTCAATTTTTTTTTAAAATTAACCGCCAACGAAAAAAAGATTATGGTCACTTTAAGGTTAGAAATATTACACGTATGGTTACTGATCCCATTTAGGAATCGAGAGTCAACTTTCGTTGAATTAACCCGGTGATGTAAGTAGGTACCTCGTATGAACTGAGTCGACGCAAACTGTGACTGTGTAATTAATGTATTAATATTTTAACTTCATGTTTATTATAGTTTTCACCGGAAATGGTCGATAAATATTAAAACGATTAGAAAATTGGTCTTTTATTGGAGGGTGCTTATTTTTTTATTAATTATTATCACTTAGCATAAAAATATCGATTAATTTTGTTGTAAAGGTGAGTAATAAATGCTTGTTTGGTGGCTATTATTAGTAAATTAACCATCTTATTTTACAGTGGGAAATTATTGGTTTTATATTTTTTCCACTAACCGGAAGTAAGCTTGCTATTTACAAAAAGCGGGTAAAATATTATGAAAGAAACAGTTCGTTGAAAAAAAAAACGAAATATTATAAAAATTAACGAAAACATGAAGCACAAAAATATAGCATTAAAAAAACAATCTGGAGCAGAAAATCACATTGGCAATAAAAGCAAAAGTATAAAATGTACAAAAAAAAACAACAACAATAAATACACATTCCTTGAGGTAAATTTTCGTAAAAGCGGTAGAAAATATAATCTTTAAAGACATCTGAACATAATATAATATATCTATTCTATAAAAGTAGACAGATTTAACAGGGTAACCGATTTTTAAGTAAACACGTAAATATCGAAATTAAATTAATTTTCGTTCGATTATCTCAATTATCTTAACAGTCGTTTGCTTGCCTTAATTTGTCAAATAATCTTGGTAATTTTTAATATTGGAGAATGACGGTAAAACAAGCAAACGAAAATTTCTTGAAATTTAACGAGATATGGGTCAGATTAACTACAAAATTTACGAATAAATACGTTTTTTTTAAATGGATGATGTAATTATAATTCATATTGGCATGTTTTACTGTAAACATTCTAGAAATAAACATTTATGAGCATTATTTCAAATATACCATTCGTGTTACTTGAAAGTATTGATAAATTATATCCTATATCCACCTGCCGAAATGAAAAAAAGAGTATTACTTTTAAAACCGACAAAAGTGTTCCGAACTCGTTTTATAAAATATACGACAAGAAAACTTTTGATCCAAAGTGTTTTTTAACGAGTCACTTTTCTCAGTATTAAAAATTCTGGATTTTTGTGAATATAATATTTTTTTACATTTAAATCGCTAGTGACAAAAGAACAGTGAAAAAACTTGCTGAATATTTTAAGCAAATGTGCTAATTTTTGTAGATTTAATTTTGCAATAATTTGTCTAAAAAACAATATATGCGAATTCTGGATATTTCTTAGCGACTAGAACACATAATAATGGTGCTTGAAAAATATTCCTAACTGATATTTTCCCTCACAGACTTGAATGTTTATGCAGTTCAAACGACGGTAAATATGAAAAACCGAAAAATATTTTATTCGCCTGTACAATTTCAGTTACCAGTAGTCAACACGTGGAAACGGTTAGCAAATATTGAAATTGATTCCCCCCGTTTAAGAGCTTACACCAGGGCTTAAAAACCGTTTTAAGCTTTAGCTCCCGAAATGCATCACGATAATAAATAGTGACGAAAATCAGTTTTTCCATTTGTAAGCCATACTTAAGTGAATCCCTAAACTTAAGACATTGTGCAGTTCAATGATACACCAGCCAGTGGTATGTTTCACCTAACAGTGACGTGCAATGATTGCTCATGTTTTTCAGAATAATTAACTAGAACTAAGTGACTGTCGATGGTTTTACAAAAAAAATGAAAACGCTTAAGTTTTCAATAAAAAAAACTAGTTATTATTTGTAACCCTTAACAGGTTTCAACTTATGAATCAATATTATAAAAATACTTCAAAAGATCTTCCGAATATGTCGGACCGTGCTGTTGGCAACTCATATGGCAGTTACCTGCTCCTTTAAATCTAATCGATTTTCTTTCTTATATACAAGCTTTGGCTTAACTCGCATGCATTTTTACTTTAGAAGTTTTAATCGCAGAATTCTGTGAATTTTATAATGTCAACCCTATGCCTTATTTTCCAAGCGGACGCTTGAAAATTACCAGGTAATCTAAAACCACGTGTAGATACTAAATATTTGCTTAATTGTTTGTGACACATTTGCTTCATTCTAACAGGCTTATTAAATACCGCTCAGTGCAAGTACCTAGAAAGAGACTGATAATGTCAGAGTTTGCTACATTACAGTATCATGTAACATATAAACATGAGTTTGTTCGTTTGCAGTAGCTGCGTCTATTAATACTGCAGATAAATGCACTTAAAAGATACATGTTTACGTTTGTCGTAAATGCAGAAAAACTTCGTCGTTTTATATATTGTGGATATAGTGCAACAACAAATACTTCATGAAAATGATATTGTAACTTTGTATAAGACCAAAGATTTTATTTTCATTTGTATCCCCGATCGGTTTCGCTTAGCCTAAGCATCATCAGGATACAAAATGAAACTAAACAAAAAATACATAGTGTGTGGTTATATATATACTCATACATACAGAGAGAAAAAAACAATATTAAATAAAAGCGAACAGAAAGAAAAGAAAATATTTATATTTAAATTATAACAAAGGAACAGAGAGAAAGAGATTACTATTTCATTTTCATTAAATATTTCAAACCACAAAGTGATTAATTTCTAAGAAAATATAACAAATACTTCGTTCGTTCGTTGGTTCCTCTTTTGGGCACCTCGAAAAAGTCATATAAACGCTTCGAACTCATGAATCAACTAAGTATTTCACTTAATCATTTTTTTCCTATAAATTCGTTATTTAAAGTACCTCTTTGGATGAAAATGACAGACTTTTTCGACTTGGGTCCAATCTGGTTTAAATGGCTCACCTAGATTAATTCCTTAAAAAATTTTAAGTTTCTTAGAAAGTTTAGTACCTTTTATTTAAAAACGATGAAGAGATTATTTTTTATAATCTAACAAACCAATAAATCATTTCGAGACGGAAAAGCAAATAAATCCAAAGAAGAGTTACGGCAGAACAAACTTTCGCTAATGACCAAGAACAAATGAAGTATAGTTTTTCATTTAATCATAATCAAATTGCGGAGATCTAAATACCATTTATATTGACGACAGAGTTTCTTGGTTCAATGTAGATTTCAACTTCCGCTTGGTTAAGATCACTTAATTATACTTAGCGACTATCATAAAATAGGTAGGAAATTCACAAAACATTTATATTTTGAACTGTTGAAAAATAAATGAATTTTAGGGAAAGCCAACGCTTTGATTGATGCGCTGATATTATTCTATGATGAATTATCGCACTTTACAAACATCGAATTAAGTCCACTCGACATTTTGATGGTTGTAAACTTTAAAAAATGTAAAAAAATTCCAATCTTTAAGTGCGTTTTTTATTGAAATCCATTATTCATATTTATATAAATGAAATAATAACTTTGCATAAAACCAAAAAAAATAATTTTTATTTTTATTACCAACCGGTTTCGCTTAGACTTAAGTTTCATCAGGGTACAAAATTAAACTCAACAAAAAATATACAAAGCGGACGGTTATAACGGAGAACACAATATAAAATAAAATAAGAGAACAGTGATAAAACAAAAGAATAACATTTTAATTATAACAAAGGAACGGTGAGAAAGAAACCAATATTATAAAATGAGTGCGGCAAAACGTCAACTGAGAAGAAAAACAACTCTTTCATGTCATATTATCTGTCTCTTTCTCTCTGAAGCGAAACCGGTCGATCATAATAATTAAAATAAAATATGTGGTCTCATATGTACAAAGTTATTATTTTATTTTTGTTAAATAACATGTAATACAACATATCGAGTGATTGCTTTCTAGGAAAATATAATATAATGTTTCTTCTACTTTTAAAGGTGTTTTTTTTCTATCCGTAACAACTGTTTTTCCTTACTAATCTATTTTCAAACCCTTTACAAAAAATGTATCTAGTCAAACTCTGAGAATAACATGTTAATGAAAATTTAAATACAAACTTTGACATTGGTCGCTTACAGTACAACTGTTTTTATTTATTCAACTCAAATATATAACTTTACTCTGTGTGTGCCCCTGAATAAAATAAATCGTAAATCAATTTGGCAACAGCGAGATTATGCGTTTTCGCCAAATCAAAATTCAGTTGTCACTCAGTTCGAAGGATTCGTCGCTCTATCGTTTTAAATAAATAAAAATTTCGTAGCACCAATAAAATGATTTGTTTTCAAATTCTGTTGACCATTTATCAATTTGAATTTTTAGTATTATTACTGTTTTCTCATTCGTTTAATTAGGCAATACGATTTCAAAAGACATTCCGAGCTGTTCTAATGTAAAAATAACAAAGCCTTTAAATTTTATCGCATTCTGAGTGAAATAATATAAGCCAAGAAACCAAGAAAGCTTACTGCATTTTTTTGCACGGCTTTGATATGCTAATACGTACTGCGGAACTTAGGAGCAACCATAAAATATTGTCACTTAAACTTTCAGTAAGTGCAACCTGAAACCAGAGGCTGTTGGCTTATAGGTGTCAGGGGAAACTTGCGACGGCAATACATTTTCGTATAATTTTAAGCTCTTGCACTAGACACTAGGAACGAGAAGAATAATTTACAGTAATTAAGGAAATTGTTTTAAACTTACAAAAAAAATTATTTACTGACGCCTTGAGGGCTTTTACAAATACTTTTAAGTTATACATAAGTGTAAAATAAATGAGAACTATACAACATAAAACCAAGAGCTTAAATAAAAGTTGGTATGTATAATGCAAGTATATAATAATAGCGTAGGTTTTACAATTAGTTATTTTATGATAGTAAATTGCACAAAAGAGTGTAATACGTGTATAATACATAGCATAATAAATTTAAAAGAAGTTAGTAAGTAAAGTGCTAGTATATAATTGCAGCGTAATGCAGTTACAATTAGTTATATTATAATAGAAGAGCAAAAAAGAGTATAATACATGGCGTAATAACAACAACAAAAAATAAATTATATTAACAATAATATAACTATAAAATTTGTAAGTAGGTACTGTGTAAAAAGGAAGTTACAGCGCAATGTGTAGTAAATTTATTTTAACATAGTAATTATTGTGTATAACTAGAAAAGGTGCAAAAAATAACAAAAACTTCTATAAAAAAAATTAATTAAAGTCATTTTTAATTTTGATGCATTAACGATAAACATCCATTGAACCATACTAATTACCTAGACTGTGCAGCCTTTGAATAGGCGAATTTTCAAAAAAATTGTTTGTAAACGTAAAAAACACAATTCGGAGCCGCCTGTCGTGTAACACGGGTAAACATGTAAAAGTTATGAAGCTAAGAAAAAACTCAACAGAACTGAATTCGTATCAGTCATAAAGTTTCGAAACCAGGTGGTATCGCATGAGAACGGATCGTTTTTAACACCAGTTCTCGCTATCAACAGCTCCGCTATGGAGCAATTCAATGGTTTTTGTTTCCTTCCTCGTACAAAAATTCCTACATAAAATCCCAAAGAATATTCATTAAGCGGTGCGATTGAAATCTGTTTACATGTCGCGTTAACAATGTCAGTAAGTACTGTTGGCTGAAAGAACAACAGCAGTTTGGCACCGACATACTGTTGATGTGCATGCACGTCTTAATTTGGCTGTATTGGCCCTCACCTATTTTTGAAAGTGTTTTTGTACGTGCTACAGTTGTAGGTTTATCATAATGTTTCGGCTGGAACCTTTTTAAACTTGAATTAAAATGACCGCGTTTAACTTTCGTGCAAATATGTTACTTTAAGAGAAGTAATAGTTTGTTTATGTAATACAAAAAAATACAAAATTTGCACTATTCGCATATCCAAAACATTTGATAACAAAAATACAATAAAACACCCGCCATTTCAACATATCGCCAACGAAAAGGTAAAAGGGCTAAAGCGCTATTTTGGGATGTTTATACCAGAGTACATAACATTCTTTTTTGTTTTGCAATAAAATTCTTCAGTACCTTTCTAGGTATGGATTTTGGAAAAAAAGTTAACTCAGGTAATTCAATACTCTCACTGAGTTACCCGAAGCGCCAAAAAGCTTAAAAGTCCCAAACTTGTGTCGCTTGAGTGAAACCTTCTCCCAAATGATAAATATATATATAAGTTGGCTGAAGGGTCACAAAAGTCTTCAGAATAAAATAAGAGTCAAAGCATTCGATGCATAACAAATAACTGATAAAAACTGAATATTTAACTCATTTTCGATTAAAGTGTCGCTTAAGTCCTTTTGCTTTTCCAGTGACGATATACACTTCAACACGCCAATCGGTACGAGATATTTTAGAGAAGTATTAACGAAAAACTACAACATTAATTTAGATTTTAAGTAATCTCTTCCACACGCTTACCCTTTTCACCTCACAACAATAGTTTAAGATTTGTACTTAAAATGTATATTTATCAAATTTAAAAAAAAATCGTAACTACGTAACGTTTTGCACATCTTCGATCGAATTTCCTCTTATAATCGAGATCAACACTCTCCATAGTGATTCGCCGCAAAACTTTCCTTCTAATACCAATAAAGTTTTAAATTGAACCGAAGTAAAAGTTTTGGCAAGCCTTCGGTTCAATTTCAACCTGTGTTTATCATGCGGAAGAATCAAATTAAGGATCGGTCCATTTCCACGCCGCATCCTTAGGCTTGCAACCGCCTGATTTAAGAATAAAGTGGGTATTTGAGTTTTGGATTGAATGTGGAGTTGATTGTGCATTTAACGGTAAGTGTTTTTATTTTTCTCAGCGTTTAGAATTATTGTGGCTTAAGATAAGTTTAAATAAATTGGTGAAGCTAAAACTGGCACTGTTGAAATATAATGTATTTTATGTTTTATGGTAAAATATAGATCTTCGATTTGTATTTTATCACCAATATTATTTCAAAGGTTATTACAAGCATTGCAGTAATTATTTTTAATTGAAACAAAAATCATATGATTGTTATGTGTTAATATTTGCAGACATACATTATTAATCATACATCAGGCCTAACTAACAGGACATCTGTTTCTACTTTTTTATTATTCTTCCTATTCTTTCTGGCAAGTACTATGTATGAAACGATGATGTTATTAACTAAATAACTTCATTTTAATTATGTATATTGGTGAACCTCACATAACTTACATAATATTAGTATTTTATTTTTCCTTTCTTTGTTATCATTAGCATTATCAAGTATTTTTAGAGCAATTTTTTTAATTTTGTGTAAAATTTACTGGTCATTGCCAAATTTTACATATTTATGATTGAAATAATGTTATCAATCTTTAAAGAACATTAAAATAGAAAACACACACAAAAAAAGATATTAGGTTATGACCGAGACTGGAACTTGGAGTGTGTAAAGCTGAATGCTTTATTGTAATTTATGTTTAGACTTACGGAATTCATTATTGATTATTGAAAGAATATTCTAAATTTTCAAATTAACTGAAAATAATAAAAGATACAGAAAATAAAAGATTAGGTTATGATCGAGACTCGAACTCAAGACCTTTGCTCTCTCCGGGAGCAACGCATTAACCAACGATGCTATCCTAACCAACTCATTCGTCGTCATTTTTTTCTCAAAAATTTTGAAGGCTATTAACATTCTCATTTCAATCAATTATTTTTCGAAATTTGGCTAAACATATTATATTAAGATGTGATTCGATAAAAATTGAGACATTTTGAAAATGACGGTGAATGAATTAGTTGGGAGGTAAAAGTTGATAACGTGCTGCTCCCGGATAGAGCGAAGGTCCTGAGTTCAAGTCTTGATCAGAACCTAATCTTTTTTTTTCGTTCTGTTGATATATTTTCGTTTTCTTTGAAAATTGTTAATATTCTTTCAATAATTAATATTACAATGAAGCATGTAGATTAACTTAGGTTATTTTAGATAAAGATAATCATTATCTTTATTATTTATAAAACTATATGTTTTTTTTTCATTAAACAGCCCGTCTCAAGTATTTGATTGTGAGCACTTATGACAATACTGCAATTAACATGAAACACTAATCAACAACCGTAGTACATACTGCCCACAGAACATTAGACTATGTAGCCTCCTCTCTCCGCATTGTATTCCCTGCAATGTCGCCATGTTAACGATATTAGAAAACCGCACACCTCATTTCCATTCCCCGCTGTGTGTTCTTAAGCTCCACAGTCGAAATAAGAGAAAACATTAGTTAAATTTAACCAGAAATGAATAGGTACACTCGTATATTACAAAAAGTGTTTTTTTCATTTTTGCCGAACGCTTTAAATGTAGAATGTTTCCATTTTAAGATAGCTCAACTTTTATAATTAAAAATATATTAGGAAATCATTAGGGTTGTTTATGTTTATAGAGATGCAACTACCCGAAAACGGTGACACTGTGGAATTTCAATTTTTTTGAGCCTTTGGAGGAAATAAGGGAGAGAAAAGAGCAAAAAAACAAGGTTATATGAAATATCTAACAATTCAGATATATTTTTAATTAATTTATTTAAATATAATATAAATAATACAATTGATTTACAATAGATTTAAAAATAAACAGAGATTTCTTTAAGCTAATAAAAAAAGTTTTTATTACAAAAAAACAACAAATTCTTTAAACTGTACATATCGTAGCTGATTTAGAAGCAAAATCCCTTGACCACTCATTTGATAAAAAAATTTAATATTTCAATTTCTTCTGTTTTTATTTAAGAATCTTCTGTAACTTATTAACTTTATTACAAATTCACAATAACGTACACATCTGATACGCAGGGATGGAGAAAAATGCGAATATGTCAGAAGAAAATTCCTATTATTTTTACCACTCATTTAATGAAATTTCTTAATATTCAAATTTCATCTTTTTTATTTAAGAATCATCTGGAACTTATCAACTTCATTACAAATTATCAATATCGTACAAACCCAAAACGTAGCGACGGATAAAAATGCGTTCATGTCAGGAGCAAAATCCTCGCATTTTGACCACTAATTTGATTATATTGATTTTGAAGACTTTTGTGGCCCTTCATCCATATAAATTATATTTTCCATTTGGGAGAAAGCTTGAATTAACTGACACAAGCTTGGAACTTTTAATTTTTTCCTCGCTTTGGGTAACTCAGTGAGAGCATGGAGTCAACTTTTTTTTCAAAATCCCACCAGGCACTGATGAATTTTATTGTAAAATAAACAAAAAAACTTTTAAGTGATTTGGTGTGAACTTCCCGAAATGGCACTTCAGCCCTTTTGCATTTTCAGCGACCATATGCAACCGAGCAATGCGTAACTGTTCCAAAATTAAATTAAATAATCTCTGGAAGATGCCTACACAATGCAACACTGCAGTAATATGTGGAATTGTAAAATTTTAAAATAATTACTTTTGTAGACTCGAAATATCATCATTTAATTTCTAGCTAATTAAAAAATAAACCAATTTTTTTAAATCTAACTGCTGTTATTTCAAAACTAAAGCAACAGTTTCTCTTTGAAATAATCAAGCATGATATTATATTACTAATATTTCGGCAGCTTTAAAAGCTTCTCGTAGCAAAATTATTAATATAACTATTTTCTCTATTTCTTTTCGCAGTACTCCGAACCGAATGTTCAAACCGTCTGTGAATGTAAGCCGTATTAACTACGATGAATTATTTTTTACAATTAAAAAAACTGCACGGTCTCATGCCACTGCGTTGAGAGTTTTGCATGTTCTATTTTCGGTATCGACTGTTTTCAGGCGCAAAAAATATTTTCAGTTGGTTTTTCATGCATATAAATGAAATATTTTCAAGTTGAGTTATGTACCGAAACTTTTTAATAGTTTGTTCGGGTGTAAACGCGAATTGAATTTGTATTCTCTGGAACAGTCAAATATTATTTCAATCCTTGTTTATGCCACGTTTATTTTGGTCAGGTGTAAATCATTTAATTCTGTTTCCTAGTTTTTGTTACGTTTTTATTCAAGGTTAGACTTTTAATGTCACTATACGAGTATATTGTACCTCGTACATTCATAAAACATGGATTGCATGCAATAAATATTTTTTTTTGAATAAGATTTTTTTAGGAATAATTACCGGAATATTTTAAAGTGATAGAAATAATCTTACAATAATAATCTGTGGGCAACATATTTTTTTATTTTATTTTTTACAGTTATTGACGCACAAGAGTCCCAACCGTCTAGAACCAGTGAGACTATGTCAGCCCCAATAGTGGTATGTTGTGAGGCTGAAAGGAGTAGTAAAGAGAGGAGATGGGGAAGAGGAAGGTTGGAAAGTACTGGGCTATTCAGATCTGGTCACGAAACACGGCCAAAGCCATTTCAAGTAACGCTTAGATTCGGAAGGGTGGTCTTTCACAAGGGAGATACAGAATGGCGGGTAAAATTAAAGTCTTAGTTTTATTTGTTTAAAATTACCATATAATGGGCGAAGACTAAAACGCGTCAGGCTCCACTCAACCAGGCGTCACATCAACTCTTCCGTCATTTTACTAGCAACATTTTCCACATATAATGCTGGAAGTAGGAGGAATTGAGATTTTGTCAGGTTATTCGAAAATGTTTGTGTCTCTTATAAAAATACTAGGAGAGAATTTCGTCAAATCGAGCATTTTGTGTTTTTGCCTTTTGGATTTCCTTCCAGCTTAAGATTGAAATAAAGAGGTAACACCCGATTGAAAAGGTTTGTTTCTGGAGTAGGTGCCTTAAGGTAATTTTTCACAAAAACGGCGCTATACAAATCTTCAAAATATTATTATTAGATCAACAAGGATCAACTTAGTGGTGAGGGCACCCCTTATCACTCATTTTTCTCTATCCTATTTATAACTATATACTTTATACAACCTGTATAATATTTTAATGCAACATTTTTAAAAACTCTCTTAAATTGAAAAGTTTTGTAATTTTTTAAAAAAGATTTAATAATTATTTAAGACCGGACCGGTTTTGCCTTAAAACTGGCACCTTTAAACTGATACAGTTTTAAGTAAATCTAGGGTATATATAATATATATGTCCGGAATGGACGTTTATTAGGTCCATATCATAGTGAACATCTGTGACTTGGTATTTTGTTTTATTGCTGACAAGGACGGTTTTACAATTGCACTCAAATATGCCTTCAAGTGGTTTTATTACCTTCTGGAAGAAATAATAAAATAGTTTTATTTAATATAATTGGTCTCTTCAATGTCTCAAAAAAAGTATGCCTGATCTCAGCAAAAGGGACAATTGACTTTCTAGTATACATAAAAATAATACAAATATAATATTCAGGTTGTGTTAGTTCCAGTGCGCTAGCGAGGAATTTGGCGAATAAGATCTACAGTATTCGTTATCGTATCTTAATTTATCAGACCTTCTCAAGACCGGAAATAACAAAAAATTAAAAAACATTCTTTTACCAGCTCCATATTGTCGCCCAATCAGATTACTCAATAACTGTACTATATAATGCCAGTTGAGGTAGTGTGGCGTTTAACATAAACCAGGTCAAAAGTGGTAATGTTTGAAACATTGCAAATAATATGGCTTCACTTGTCTAAAATATTCCGTTAATCGTGTTCTTCGTCATCATAAAAATATGTAATAACGTACCTAAGCACCCTTTTTATGTAGACAGAATATAGCAACATCATAAACTCTTTAAATTCCTCGGGTTAATATTCTACAAAACAACACACCTACGACCTACATATCAGGACAGTGTATATTGCTTTTACGAGATTAAATAAACTCGTAACATAAAAGCTGTATATTAAGAAAGAATGTCGGAATTGAGTTAATAAGAGCAATCTGTGAAGCAATTGAATTCTTATGAATGGTTAAATAATGCTGCCATGAATCATGAAACAACATCTGAACCGACATCTAACATACTTACTCTTTGATAAGATTTACATGTGTGTACACATAAACGTTTTATGACTTTTCACAAGAGTTTTTCATGACAGCATTATGAAGATATATTTAAGGAAAGTTCGTAAGAAATGTACGTAAAATTTCTGCGAAATTACAGTGAAAGCTGTGATTTTTTAAACTATTTATATGCAGAAGTAACAGAATTCACTATGGTGTTTTGGGTTCAAACATCTATGTCTTAGTGAAGATTTCGTTCCAAGTGTAAAATATTACCATAAATAATATTGATCATTTGGTATCAATTAATTTTTTTAAATTCTTTTGTACTTAGGTTTCAAAACAATAGAAACACAATGTTTTACAGAAAAAAAGACAAGTTTATGAGGAGCAGTGTTCAAACTATGCTTTTATCTGCCTCTAATATTTCCGGCGATAAATTAACTCTCACTTTCATATAAACGTTTCCAAATAGACAAACTTGCTTGGTTACATTCCGCTCAAAGTAAAATAATTCTTCTACTCTCTAGGATTTCCAAAAAATACATGAAAAATGCCTTCTCTTATTTGTGGATTAGTTTAAGAAATTACCGCGTTGTATTATTATTTACAGAACTATAAGAAACCAGAATTTAAAGTTGGCTAGGTATGCAAAGTGTCTACCTGGAATAATCCATTTTTACTAAAAATAACAAGTTCCATCACAGTAAAAAATAACACTCTTTGTAAAATAACACTCTTTGTTAAATAATACTTTTGGTAAAATAACACAGTAAAACAATAGTTCTGTGGAGTTTTCAAAGTTGGTTCTGTGTAGAATATTATGTAAATCATTTAAATAGGAAAGTGACAATTTTCAAATCATTAAGCTACACCATCGTTGTCAACCTGGGGGTTACGATCTCCAGGGGGGGAGTCCAGATAAGGTATAGAAGGGGGTCGTAATCAATCATAAAAATAAGTCACATATACGAAAAATTCTTTTACAAAATAATTACTTTTAATGAAATTAAAATAATATCAGTGGTCTTATACAAAGTTATTTTTTCAATTCATTAAATATGTCAAACCACAAAGTGATTGCTTTCTACGAAAATTAATTTCAAGTTTTTAGTGTTACATATGGTATACCTTTTTCTTGATTAACTAATTAATAAATATGTGTTAATTAATTCATTAATGCGACGGTTAAGTTAGTTTTCACTACAGTTTTCTAAACGTGGATCGACATTTGAAACAGACATAAGTAAATTATTTTCAAGTGATAATAGACGATGTCCGAATTTATTTTTTAAAGCTACCAGAGACGGAAAGCCTTATTATTACAAGTAAGAAGTGACTCATGATATTTGTTGCCAGTGTTAACCTATTTTGTTTCACGTTAATAATGTAAAACTTTGAAAAAAGTTCAAATATACGAGTTTAGTGAGGGGGTCTTAAAGTTTGCTACGCCATTTTTTTTTACTTTTAAAGGGGTCGTGACACTAAAAAGGTTGTGAAACGGTGAGCTACATAATACAGTTTATCAATTAAAAGTACTTTATTTTTTTAGTTCGTTTTTTTTTATTAAAATGATAGAATTAAAAAATATATCTACCACATCTACCTATTAAATTACTTACCTACAATGCATTTTAACAGACGTTATTCTATATTTGAAATGGGTGGATTAAAGTAATTAATATTTTAATAAGTCAAGTTGGATCCAGTTATTTTTCACGAGCAACAAGCAGTACTTACGTACATAGTTCACTAACTCAATCGTCACACTGTCGGATAATGTCGTGAAACAGTTTTAAAGAAGACATGAAGGAAGGGATTTATTGGTGTGAGTCTGTAATAGGACCGACCGGATTAAATGAAAGAGAAAAGAGCAGAGCCAGCAGCTCGTATCATTCAATAAATGGTTTACTAGACAACAAGCCGGCGAGAGGACTCTTTATCGTGCTGCCAAAGTATGTTGTATCCATAGAAATGCTCGTAAAAGGGACTCAGCATGCTGAGAATTCATTTACGCCTGTAGATTCATTAACAATGGATTGTTGATCGGATGAACCGCCCTCCTTCGCACGGTGTCAATCAAACAAATTAGGTATTTCGAAGCACACAGCTGTCTTATTGAACTCGTGGTCAACAGATTTACCTTTCATTTCTGTAGAATACTCCGTTTACCCTAACAGAACGTCTAGTTTTCAGAAAGTAAAAATTATTTTAACTACAGCGAAGATATTTTTATTTGTTGTGAACACGTATTAGTCTTAAAAAATCGTCAAATCATTTAAGCTTCACAGCGTTGAGTATTTATTACTCGAGGGTGGTGGAAGTCATCCAATAAAGCCTTTATCCTTCTGTGGATTGAATTTGGCTGTTGAATATTAATTGTTTTACGTGTAGAGCAAAAAAAATGAGTTAAAGAGAATAATAATATTGTAAGAAAAGACACCGGGCTCTAGAGATAGGCAATGGTGACAGATCGCCAGACTGTTAAAATTTAATAAGGAGAGGAAAATTGAAAAACTTTTTACTAACCAATTGTCGGAACATGTCGTGAAGTAGAATAAACTATTTTAATTTCTTCCGGTTTCTCCCTGGGCAGGATTTTATAGGGGTAGATGGGAAAGGAAAGGACCCACCCACTTTTTAAGGTCGGTGGAGGGTCGTTTTCCATTTGTTTTAAATTTGAATGTCAGAAAATTCAGTGATTTTTCAGATGAAATTATAAGTTTGTTTGAATATCTAGAAATCTTTTATTAAAAAAAAACTTTCACGCAAAAAATCACGTAAAAATAAAACGTGGAAAACAATTATAAGAAGTTTTTGTAGCAATGAACTAATATATTTTTATTTTTAACCATTTTCCATTCAATTTCCTAAACCAGAGAATGGTCAATTACTCAATCCTTGCTCGTTATTGATTTATTTATTTAAATTAACGCCCGCTCGTCTTTTACGATGAAATTAAAATAAATAATAGTACATAAGATGATAGATAACATAATAGTTAAAAGGAATGTAGTATATCGAATGCACTTATATCAAAATAAAAGATGGGCCAGCACAAATATTCTTCAGAATAAACTATAAGCCCCTTGGAAAATACCCTAGGTAGCAATATATATTTTTTATTTTTATATATTTTTATATAAGTACATCTTTCAAAGCCAGAGAGTGTTGAAATCTATGAAAAAGGTTATGCTTCTACAATATCAACTTTTCAACGTGAATAATAGTGAAATGTGTTTTAGTTCTTACACCCAGCACTACACATTACACTTAGCAATGCACTCTAAGGTAACGATAACTCCACTGGATTACTGTTATTGCCAGACAAAGTCTAGGGGTTAATTAGTGAAACGACTATAAGTTAGTTTAGTATCCTGTATATGTATTTAATGGAAGTATACTTCATCTTGGTAAAATAAAATCATTTTAATAACTTATACCATTATTTAGAATTTATAACATCTTGCGTGGTGGTTTGAATTTGAAATGATGCAATTAAGTAAAACATTTCCTCGAGATGGTGCTCGTAGCTACTCATATCATGGTGCGGAAGTACAATCAAGGTCAGTAGCTGCGTAGACAAAGGCGTCGGATTCCCACCTAAGGCGTTGTGGGTTTAATTCCTTTGCTAGCCGAGTCCTCCATCATTGCACAAGCAACATCTTCCCTTTTTTTATTATTTTTATATTTATCATTAACAGGATTATAAAACGTACAAAACAAAACATTTGCAACCTCACCTATTTACACCTAAACAATATCTTAAAATTTTACTTCTATATAATAGTTTAGTTTTTTTTTCCTATATTCATTCTAGTTCAACTTTTTTTACTTCATTTTTATTACTTTTAATTTAAATTTGCATTTATAGGATGTTACTTGCTTTATTTCTCGTTCAAGTCTTCTTTAATATTTTTAATTGTAATGTTTCACCATATATATCATTTGTGTACCTCGCGCCTGTCTTGATATAGAAATTTCTTAGTGAGACAGGCATGGAGCACTTATATTTCGCATTTACCAAGAAAAATAACAGTAAAAAAATTGATGATAGTAGGAGCTTTTCAAATACTGTCAGTTTTATTTGTAATTCAGGAATGTTTTATCTTTCTTTTAAAGATAAATAATAATATCTAATTAAATAAGAATATATACATTTGAGTCCTTAGTATTGATCTTCTTTTGAAATATTATTGTAGTTTTCTACACAAATTAATACAAAACTGCTTAATTTAGAATATTGAATACCTTTTCAGTATTAACGGGATTATATCATATCAACAAAAATATATATAATAGAAAAATAGTCAGTAGTTCTTCTGATGTATCCTAGGCCAACATTGTAATGAGTACCAATTCTTTATTATGTATGAAGGATTTGTATTCGCCTTTTCCTAAAAACAAAAAGAGACCTGTAAAATTTTCAAATTTCTTAGAAAGCCAAACCTGACTATAGAAATGAATTTTCTCCGTGTTAAATTATTAATAATGATCCTTCTCTGGGTAGTAATAATGTCCTTTATACAATATGAACGCGCATACGTTATTATGCTAAAATATTTAAGGATAGGAAGCCTTGGTAAAGGTTTAATAGGGATCAATTTCACTTGTTACGGCTATGAACACGCTTGGAAACTTCTTGGCGTTTCTTTTGTGTTTCAAATACCAGGGGCGTGCTTCGAGAGTTTGCCGTGAGAAAGTTTTTTTACGTGAATACCGTCTGGAGCCAGTGAAAATATGGCATCCCTATTTGGGATATGTCGTGAGGCTGGGGAGCGAAAGAAGATGGGGAAGAAGAAGGTGGAAAAGTACTTGCCTATTCAGATCTGATCATTAAACACTGCTTACACAATTTCAAGTAACTTTTATAGTCTGAATGGTAGTCTTTCACAACTTAAAAAAAATCTTGATAAAGTTATTTTATCACAAAATGTAATTGAAAATTTGCATTGTTCAGTTTCAGAAACTCATGCCAACAATAATCCGTATGTTCATTCAACTAGTAAATTTCATCCTTTCAAAAAAATACACATTTAAAAGTAACAACACAGTATAAATTTTCATCTCGTCAAATTTAACGGTAAAACGATTTGGATACAGATTAATCAGTTCTTTGCCAACTTGCAGCAGGTGAGTGCTAAGTATTTCATATTAAAAAAAATTAAAGTCTTAAAAAATAAAGTGAAATACATATGTATTGCTTTAATACTCAATGTTTCGAAAAAAGATTTTTAAAAGTCCCAATAAACTACTGCTTAGTAGTTTACGCAACGAGTACTTTTAACAATGAAAATCTTTCAATTATAAGTTTAGAGTTTAGGTAGGTACAAAAAAAAAAACTCAAACAACTTCAAATATCAACCCATGATAAATTAAACGATGAAATTAAGAAAATGAAGAAAACGAAGAAAAAAAATGTGAAACGAGAGATAATAATATAATAAAACGTTTTGCTTTGTATTTTAATGACTTTACATTTGTACAATTTTCAATTTCAGCAGGTAACATATTTACACAGCTCGGTATCATGTAATCTAAAGTTATTTGACCAAATTTTTTGTGTTCTTAGGTACGATTATTCCTTCATAAAACCTGATACGAGTATTATTAGTGTGCTCCAGTCTAGTTAATATATATAGGGTTATGAACTTACTATAATGTTTTTTGCATATAATTGCTCTTACTGAAAGAATTTCGAGACTGATAAACGTATTTAATGTTATCCCTTTGCTCGTAAAATCTTTTTCGAGCTAATAATTTAACCGAGAAATTTTGCACTGATTGAACATGATTGCTGTTTGTTTTACAGTAGAGTCCCCGAGCTGTGATTTCAAAAACAAAGCGTTTAAGTAGGTCATTGTATGTCGCTGGCATAGTTTTGCTGAGATAAGTTTGTTGCGAGTACTCGGATCCTAAATTTTGATCTTTAACTTTACTTCGGCGTCCCAAAGTCACCTTTCTACCACCCAAGTGTAACCTTTGCTTACCTCTAAGTCTGTTTATGGCACACCTTTGTACTCTTAAAACACATGCTTTTCAAGTTATTGCAAAAAACAAACGTAAATGAAGACATTTTGTTGAAATTAATAGAACGTTTTGAGTAAATAATTTTAATTCGAAAACACAATTGAAAGTTTTACCCTTTTGCAGTAAGTTTTAATCACAATATATGCTAGGTCCGTCAATAATAAAGCTTTTTTTTATTTGCCTTTAATAAATAAATATTTTTTTTTTGTATAAATATAAATATATATATTTATGTTTATATAAATTGATCCATTTTTTCAAAAGTAAAAAATCGACGAACACACAAAAACGTGACTAACCTTTCCAGTTGTCAAAAACAAACCACTTATCCGAAATGGCTGATAATGCTAACATATGATAAACATACGTGTTCCAACATAACAAAAAAAAAACGATAATCGAATGTACACAGCCCGCGAAAATTCAAAATTCATCTTTTCTTTTTAACAGGCTATGTATATTTATTTTTTTACCTTTTATATTCTTTAAATATGTATATAAAATATAATTTGATGTTGATGTCAAAAGTTATAATGTGTTTTGCAGGAAAAAGTTCTTACTCACAGCATGATTAAAATTGTTTTAAAATAATAGTTTTAAAAAATTATCTCTAAATATTTATAAAACACACCCAATTGTAAATATATACTCCGGAATAATCTGAATAATAATAAAAACAGTTAACTTATACAGCGCACTTATGTCATATTTCACCTCAAGTGCGCTTCATACTAAATAAATTATGCTAATAAGACAAGCTAATAAGGAGAAAATAACTGTATACAAATTAAAACTATCTAAAATCATGATCGTTACTAAAGGTCATGCGAGAAAAAGGTTCAGATATGGGTATAACAGTTCATGTTTACAACACATAAAAAAAAAACAATTTACCAAAAGCTAAGATTCTTCAATACTTAAACATAAAATCAAAGCTTGGGAGATTTCTTAAAAAAATAACTAAAAAAATGTAAAATTTCCGCCATCTAGGATAAATGTTTTTAAGTTGATTTGAATATGTTATATAACATAGCGAAAACACGAGACCACCCATCATCGCTAGGTTTAGTGGAGTAATATCTAATGAGGACCATAATTAAGACAGCAACATCCTTGGACCGTTACTTCTCAAAACCTATAAGAGATTTGCGTGAAGACGTGGGACGAAGTCCAGCTAGTGATGCTGCTGATGTCAAGATAATCCAGATAAAATCCAAATAACCATACAAATATTAAACGCTATGTTTTCAGTGCTACTAAGTTTTTCTTATATATTACCCACAAGTTTTGGCTTTGTCCATAAGCGTTGGTTTTAATATTCTACCATTTGTAAGTTGTTGGTAGGGAAGAGTGTGGTTTTTACTAATTAGAGTCGTTAGTCATCATAAATATCTGTCTCTTCACTGCTTGCATTTTAGATTAAGTAACAGTTTTAATTAATAGTCTTTTGAATACTTTATTTTAAAACTTTTTAATGAGTTTGTACAAAAAATCACAGGTTACGATAATTTTATGTCACTTTATAAAACAGAGAAAATGTATTATTTTAAAAATGAAACTCGTTCGAAACATTTATCCAATTTTTAGCATGCGGTAAGAACTTGTGATAGATTTGAATATGTTGTCTTTTACGTTGAGATGTTTTAAAGTATTTCATTGGAAAGTAACTGGTGTTTGAAATTCCAACAATGTTTTAGTTCTATGTAAATGAGTGAACAAGTTATCGTGGTTATTTATTTAACCACTTTTCATGTGGTAACATTCATTCAATATGTGTTCTAACAGTCTCAACTGCACATTTTTAAACAAAGTTTTTCGAAATTGAAGTAAAATGATTGTCAAGAGAACCTCACAATTCTTCCTTTGAGTTTTTTTTATAAAAACTCAAATGTACGAGTATTCATTATATTCAGCTTAACTCATTCGACGAAAAAAAGTAATAAAACATATATATTGACCAATATGTCTGATAGTGAATCGGATGATATATGGCTTCCTATTAAGTGCGGAGATTAAGAATTTAGGTCTATAATCTTTACTTGCATAAATAAAGTTCTACAAGTAAATCATTATTCAGACTGGTAAAATACTTTTTTCTTGAGCCAGATTTCCATAGCGTTTTTTTGGTAGCTTTAACATTTTTTTCTTCCATAGTTTCTGTTATTGGTGCAATATTGGTAGTGGGTAATTGAGTTTACACCAATATTGGTTATGCAACATAGGAAAGGTAAAGTTATTTTGTTCAAATATCAGTCGGGAGAAACGCCCGCAAACGATTTATAGAAATTTGAAAATGCGCAGCAGCGGAAGCCATTGGCTAACGCATGTGATCACGAGATTATGCAACTTGCTAGATGTGAGAAACTATTAACTGTAAATCATTTTCTTTGCGAGTACGTAGGTACGGACGAGTGTGAACTTATCACTTTTGGAACTGATGTTAATTGAAATTATCATATTGAAAACAATAATCTGTTCAAATCCCTACCTACCTAATATAGTACCTACCTAATAAAGCACTTACTTAATAAAGTACCTACCTGTAGTATATTTTTACAGAAATTATTCTTTTTTGAAATATTTTGATTAGAGGAACTAATATATTTTTTCTTGGCAAGCCAAGTATCATTTACACCACGTGGTATTTTTATAAATATGAAGCTTTTGTGAGAATTTGTTTCATATAGAATGTGGAGGAGAATTATGCATGAGTTCATTTTAGCAATGCGAATTATAACTGACTAATTAACCATCACACCGTTACCTTTAGGGTATAGGTAGATCCACCAACTCTATACTAGCGTAATTTATTACTTCATTTGGTAGATTCTCTTTGGTAGATACTATAAATTTCACCCTAGGGAAATACCACCATTCATAATTGAAACGTTGCATTCCCGCAAGTGGTTTTAGTCATGTTTTGTGACTAGTTCCGACTAACCAGGTTTGGTCCCACCTTAATCTACGTCATTAGCTTTCGTTCCCACTCCCTTCAGCCTCACAACATACCCCGATTAAGAATGCCGTAGTCTCACTGGCGCGAAGTATTTGGGACTTAGTTAAAAGATACACAATACAAAAGGATACAAAAGTAATATAAAAAGGTAAAAAATAGATGATTTATACAAAGGAAAGAAAAAAGTGATATAAAATAATATAGCAGAATATAATCTCTACAAGCAATCAGAACAGAGTAAAATAAAATACCAGAAGAGAATTAAGGAAGAAACTGATAAATACATAGAAAATATATAAGATTATCCCAAAAAGATCTAACAGCAAAATAAAGATCAGTTCATCATATTGTTACTTATATTATGTTTGTGACAAGTGTTACCCGGAAGAATGGTGATATTTGCGTAGCTAGAACATTTTTTACAAATGACAGTCATTTTTTCAAAAATTCGGAGAACGTGATCGACCTTTCCTTATATATTCTGTTAAAACATATAAATAATTACGGCTCTATATTATATATTCGGTTCTCGTAAGTCGTTATTCGGTTAGACATGCTTTTACCACGTATACGCATAAAAAATCCGTACTGCATTTAATTCACTTCATCCAGAAACAGAGGAATTTCAACTCTGCAACACTGCAATACTATTGTTTAGTGTTGGAAAAAACTTCAATTTATTGTGAATGCTTCACGAACTGCTAGTTCTTTAAAATGAACCCTTCTCAGTGAACAATTTAATTGAATTCGAACTCGCCAAAGAGAGATTTGAAATTAGAGATGGTCGATATCAGAATTGGGTGTGTTGCGGTTCCATTTACCGGTGACCAGCGAGGAACCGGTTATTTATCTAGTTCTTTTTGGAACCGATTCCTGGTGTTTTTTTAGTAAAGTACTAGCATGTCGATAAAAGTTCCACGCCAAAAAAAAAATACTAGTCGGTAGAGATTTGATAACGAAAAGAACATGAACCGGTTCCTCGTCCTAAAAGACACGGAAAAAACGGTATCTACTGCAAAATGAAGTAGATTTTTGAAGTCGAACTTCGAAACTGAACTGCCGCAAAATAAAGTAGTTCTTTGTAACTAAACTGCCGCAAAATGAAGTAGTTCACACGGAGCGGTCACAACGCTAAAATGAACATATTAGCGGAACTACCAACTTCAGTTGAAGTATTTGTTCAATGAACAATGAAGGAATTACTCCCGTTTGGCATATGAACTCCGCTGGAGACAGTTACCCTAGCTACCTTCGACAATTTCTCATTAGTTACAATTGCACTAAGTCCTACATAAATGCGATGCATTTCTGCATTCCCCTTACTATCGATGAATGCATCAGCCATCCAATATCTGGCACATATACTTCCTAATTGCACAAGTTCTACCACCTGTTCTAGAAGTTCACTGTTTACCGCGTAATTCTTATTTCAAATGCCGACAGAAAGACCATTATAACTGAGCATGAACATATTTGAAAATAAAGTGGTGTTTCGATTTAAGCTTAGAAAGCCTAAATGCGGAGTTCTAAACTGTGTTGTATCGGCAATTTTAGTGGAAAAACATACAGAAAAGGATGGGTAAACCAAATTCAGAAGCTACAAGAATAAAGACTGTGCCCGCAATAAAAAAAAGTCAATAAATTAGTACAGATTGCTGTTAGATTAGGACAAGAAAGGTTGCCTTGTATTAATTAGTAATCGTTACCCAACCCAGGGTTTTTTCTCTGTACAAACATTGAAAAGTAATGGTTTTCACCCTTCACAGGTGTTCTTGGCGATTGTTTAAATATGTAGAGAAAGGGAATGTTAAAGTATTATTTAGTTATATTTAAAAGTTCAGACTTAGAAGAGATGTAAGGTTGAATGACAATAGGAAAAATTATTCGAGGGTGAAAATATTTAGCTAAATAATATTATTAGCTCCCCTGACTATAACATTTTCTTTTAAATAAAACATAAAACCAAAGCGGTGCAAAAATGCAACAAAATAAATAAAAAATATACTTGTAGATCCAACATAAAAAAAACTGTCAATTTTTTACCTGAGAAGAAAACTTTGTTGTAAAAAAAGAGGAGATATTTCCACTATTTTAACATTAAGAACATTGAAAAACTAACAACAATAGTTTTCATTGAAAGTATGAGATCGATTAAAAATGCTGGTTTCTGATAAATTCCCAACGGCTGAATTGGTTGAAACGTTACTTCCGGAGAGAGTAGAGGATCCGAGTTCGAGTATCGGTTCTAACCATTTTCTTTTTATTTTCTGGCTTTTCTGTTTCATATTTGTGTTGTTGATTATTGATATTATATAAATACTTAAAAAAATAAGCAATTCTTCAAAGTTGATTCCAATTTCTATATTCCTATTGGATTTTCTATTAATTACTGTGAAATAGTAAATTAAAAAAACACACATGTATTTATGAATACTTGGGTACATATGAAATAAATTTGAATTTTTTTTTTGTAAATCTAATCTTGTAAGTTGTGAGTGGACAACAATAAAACAATCTAAATAGGCTTCGGGTATTTCAATCTACGGCACATTTGATTATATTTCGATTTTTGACATTTGAACGGTTTCCGTCAAACGTCGATTCTCAGCCGGTTTCAGTTTTTGATCAAAAACTGAAACGTGGAGCAAAATGGCGCCGATCATTTATTGCATCTTCACTTAAATGTGACGGAGGACAAAACAAAGGTTGAAATATTGAATTCATCGTGGTTTTTCCCTAAAACACTATAATTATTTTTAATGGTGCAAAAACACGTCATCTTTAATTTTGTTTTGATTTTATAATCGCGTTCAGTGGCCGGAAAGGTTAAAGTGGTCTGTTTCTGCATTTTTCATTTTGTCAAAGCTATAAATTTGCAGGCTTACGTGCCCTATAACATAAACTATATTATGCAAAAGCCTGCAACCGGGACCTGCACCGGCTCTGCGGTTACCCAACGCCTCTAATGCAGAAGCAAGTTATACTGATGCATAATGTACATTCTCAGTGCACATACTGCACATGCCGTCGATGCGCTATTGCATTGTATGTAAACCCTTGTTCCGCGAACTGATTGAATTACTGGATAAAAAAAAAAAAAAAATATATATATTTATTTATGTAAGTTCTGCACAGTCCCAACTGTCAAAAACAATTGGAATGTGGCATCCATATTTGGCATATTTCGTGAGGCTGAAGGGAGTGGGGGGAATAGGAAGATTTGGAAGTACCTGGTTATTAAGGTTTGGTCACCAAACGAGGCTAAAGCCGTTTCAAATAATGCTTCAATTCTGAATGGTCGTATTTTTTACCAAGAAGATACTGAAAGTATCCACCAAGTGGCTTGAAAATACATACACGAGAAGCACTAGAAGGAGATTTTACTTATAGTGCATACCGCACAAGAGTCCCAACTACTCCCAACCGTCTAGAGCCAGTGAGGCCATGGTATCCCCAATCGGGGTGTTTTGTGAGGCTTAAAGTAGTGAAAAAGGGAAGAAGATGGGAAAGAGGAAGGTTGGAAATACATGTCTATTCAGTTCTGGTCACCAAACACGGCCAAAGCCATTTCAAGCAACTTTTTGATTCTGAATGATGGTCTTTCACCAGGGCGATACTGAGAGTATCCGGTAATCCCAAACGCCAAAATCTCACCGGGTTTGTAATCCGCGACCCCAATCTTCAGTCAACAGCGGTAAATTAGTAAACCATAAATTTGAATGAAAATGAAATAATCACTTTGTATAAGACCACAGATATTATTTTAATTTTCATGACTTGGGTTGGTTGGGTATGGTTTCGGTTAGCCTAAGCATCATCAGAGTACAAAATAAAACTAAATAAAAAACACGTAGTGAATGGAAAACAAAAGAATAACATTGAAATTATAACTTAGGAAAAGAGAGAAAGTGACAGATAGTTTGAAATGAAATTTTGTTTTTATTATATTTTCTTTTCTTTTATAAATCTTTTTTTTGTATTTTCTTCTATATTTGCTTTTATTTTTATTTTTAATTGTTTTATCATGTAATTCGAAAAATGACCTCCACATCACAGGTGAACTCCTAGCGTGGAGGACAATGTATATAAAATATTGTTAATAAACATAAAGTTAAGTAAATAAAAAAAATAAAAAAATAAACAAAAATAGGCAAAACGTAAACTGAGAAGGTGATAAATGAACAATGAAACCGGTCGCTCATAAAAATTAAAATAAAATCGGTGGTCTAATACAAAGTTATTATTTCATTTTTATTAAATATGTCAAACCACACAGTGATTGCTTTCTGCAAAAATATATTTTAATGTTCCCTGAATATTTTAAAGTGATTCTTAACTCACTTTTTTGAAAAGGTTCAGAACCACCTTATCATCGTGTCATGTGCACATATGATGCTCCATCGTGGTGCAAACCTTAGAGTGTTTACATAAGGAGGAACAATATGTTTGTCGCGCGTTATCGTGTTGCTACCCTTGCTGACATTACGACCTCCATGGCGCAGTGGTCTACTCATTTGACTTGGCGTTGTAAGGTTACGGGCTTAATTCCAATGCAATGCAAACATTTAATTACTTTCGCCTTCCACATTGTATACGGCAATGCCGTAGTAATTTTGATTGTTAAATTTTGTTGATCAAAAAGCAATGAAATTACAGGTGACGCAAATACATTGAAGCCGATTAAGACAAATAAAATAAAGTGTTTGGTGACCAGATTTGAATAGTTAGGTATTTCCAACCTTCCTCTTCCCATCACTTTCCCTTCCCCACTACCTTCGACCTCACAACATACCCTGTTTGGGGATGCCATAGTCTCACTGGCTCTAGACGGTTAGGACGAGTTGGGACTCTTGTGTGGTGTTCACTATAAAAATAAAATAAAAAAGACCAAAAAAATTAAAAACAACACACAATTCTGCTTTAGTCCATATTTCTTGAATAAATCATTTTCCTAACCTAACCCAACCATGACCTTACCCAACCTTCACTCCAAACAACCTAACCTAACCCAACCTAACCTAACCTAACCTTACCCAACCCAACCCAACCTAACCCAACCTAACCTAACCTAACCTAACCTAACCCAACCTAACCCTCACCCAACCCCAATTTGGGAACCCCACCTAACCCAACCCAGTTGTAACTCTTACCTAACCTTTACCTTTAAAAACCTAACCTAACCCAACCTAACCTTTCCTAACCTAACCTAACCTAACCCAACCTAACCTAACCTAACCTAACCCAACCTAACCTAACCTAACCTAACCCAACCTAACCTTCAACCTTACAACCTAACCTTTCCTAACCCAACCAACCTAACCTAACCTAACCCAACCTAACCTAACCTAACCCAACCTAACCTAACCTAACCTAACCTAACCTAACCCAACCCAACCTAACCTAACCTAACCTAACCTAACCCAACCTAACCTAACCTAACCTAACCTAACCCAACCTAACCTAACCTAACCTAACCTAACCTAACCTAACCCAACCTAACCCAACCTAACCTAACCTAACCTAACCTAACCTAACCTAACCTAACCCAACCTAACCTAACCTAACCCAACCCAACCTAACCTAACCTAACCCAACCTAACCTAACCCAACCTAACCTAACCTAACCCAACCTAACCCAACCTAACCTAACCTAACCCAACCTAACCTAACCTAACCTAACCTAACCCAACCTAACCTAACCTAACCTAACCTAACCTAACCTAACCTAACCTAACCTAACCTAACCCAACCTAACCTAACCTAACCTAACCCAACCTAACCTAACCCAACCTAACCTAACCTAACCTAACCTAACCCAACCTAACCTAACCCAACCTAACCTAACCTAACCTAACCTAACCCAACCTAACCCAACCTAACCTAACCCAACCTAACCTAACCCAACCTAACCTAACCTAACCTTAACCAACCTTTAACCCAACCTAACCTAACCTAACCCAACCCAACCCAACCTAACCCAACCTAACCTAACCCAACCTAACCTAACCTAACCTAACCCAACCTAACCTAACCCAACCTAACCTCAACCCAACCCAACCTAACCAACCCTTCCCAACCTAACCTAACCTCTTAATTCATCCGCTCTCCCTTTTCATTTTCCCTATCTCGTTTTTTGCAATTATTACATTGTTCCCATTGTTTTATTAGCCCTGATGGTTTTTTCAGATTTCCCCAATTAACTAAAAGTCCAAACATTTAATTTCGGTTTTATAAAAATGTTAGCGAGTTTGACCGTTGATTAACTCAATTAATTATTTAGAAATCAACTTGATGGATATGTTGCGATTGCTGATATTTTTTTTCAGGCAGTTAGCCCATAGATTTATCAACCTCAGGGCATTACTTGTGATTGGAAATCTATAATGTTAATTGCAAGCGTTAAATCTTCGTCAGATAATTAACGATCCCTTAAATCTTGGATTGGCATGGCATTCCTAATTGATGCTATTGTAGTACCTACATATTGACGGATTGCTTCAATTGTTTTTGGAATTATTCCAATTAAAAATATGTGTTTTGGCGTAGGACCGTTTTTGTTGTCATTTTCAGTTGGTCAACTGTGGGATTTCACAAAATACCCCGGTCAGATACAGACATATTTCAAAAAAATTGCCATTTTTTATGAAAAAGATAAAATCTCTTTTTTTCTTTGTCACATCATTAGAGGCGACAAGTACACGTTCACCAAATTGATTATCCAGGAGAATTGACGACAGGCGTCATAATGAAAATAAAAATAAAAGTTTTATTCCAGGAGTATGCAGAAGTAGTGCAATGTAATACGTTCCATAATTGATAATAATATATAAAATAAAATAAATTTGTAATACATAATAATAAAAAAACATATGAAACATACACAATAATAAAGAAAAAACATGAATTCATGAGAAAAAAAATGTTAATGGAGGATCTTAGGTCTCGTGTCTACAGAAGGCCATTAAGAGAAAGTTCATCCAGGCAGTATTAAGATTGATGGGGCCAATATCTTACTCCAATCAGTTTCTATGCTAGAATTCCATGATGAAGTTGTTGCTAGAGTTGTTGATCTTTTCCCTCATTTCCGCGACTCTGACTCTCATGATGGTTGCAAATCCGGGAACTCGCCCCTTGGAAGCACTGCAGTGCCTAAGAAGACTGAATAAAGAGGAAGATGATATGACTTTGACATAAATAAAACCGAGATGAGTAAAATTTCTCTAAGCTGCGAACTGAAAGGATATGAAACCATAAAAAAATATGGAGGAGCACTGTAAGGATCACGTCAACGATCAATCAAGAAGAATGTATTCAAATAATAATATAATGGCAATTTAAACACTAGAACAACCTAATTTTTCGGACATATTGATAAAATCTACTCAAACCAATCAGTCATTTTTCGGATTATTGGTTTTCGACACAGATTACGTGAATTTTTAAAAACCAGCGAAATGCGTTACATTTTGGACAAATTGCATTGGTGATACCACTAACAGTAATGAAAACATAATTTAATATAATATAAATAATTTATTAATATTAATTAATCAGCGTAGTAATGTACCTTATTATATTTTGACAAGCACATTTGTTTTTCATAATGCAAGTAAAATTCAAAGTTCCAAAGTGGTAGATTCTCTCAGAATCAAAACGTCGAGTCGCTTGAAACGGCTTTAGTTTTGACTTCCCGACCCTTTCCTTCCTTTTCCTTCCCTTCTCAACCTGATTCGGTTCGGGGATAAACATAAAAAAAATTGTTATCTTGTTTATTACCATTAAATTTTCGTATCGGGTTAATTTTCAGGTAAATATATTTTTTTTTAATAAATGATTATTTATAAATAAACAAAACACAGAAGAAGCAAAGTAAAAAATAATGTCTTTTATGCTCCCCAAACCAATACTAAATGAATGCTTACACACAGAATATGTATTTGCCCTCGCACATTTAAATCTTCTACCAAAACAAATTCTATGGATCAATAAAATATAAATGAATTTTAAAATTTAGGTAAAATAGCCAGGTACTTCAAAAAACTTTCTCTTCCCCTATTGACTTCAAAGTGATATTTTTTTAAAATTGTCTTTTTTTAACTTTTTTATCTACATTATTATTGTCCGAACGCGTTTTTGATTTTCAACGCGCAAGTCAACTACTGTTAATTCATTTTTAATATGTAATACCCACACACGGGCAATGCTTCCATCAATTCTTGTCGTTTTATATTTCAAGAAATATATTATTTGTTTAAAAAAATATAAAAATTAAGTACTTATTTTTTCACATAAGTACTTATAATAATAAAATGCTCTGAGGCGCCAGACGGTAAAAGATTGCTAAATAACAAGCATTTTTTGTAAAATAGAAAAGGAATGAAATCCACTTTTGACATTCGTAGATTTTAGCTTATATTCAATATAAATTGTAAACTAGGTTTACAGAGAAAATAGTGAGAATATATGACGTGCAAGAAGATAGCAGAAGAAGTTGTTGCCTCAGAAAACATTGCGCTGTCAAGTGAATATTGTACTTGAATTGGGTCATGTAAGAGACGAAATAACAGAAGGGTATGTATGAATATGAAAGAAGCAAAAACGTGGTTTACGACGGTTTTAACACATTTTTACGACGTTCTATTCTCTTTGTCTAACATCACTGGGAAATGGTGTGATATGTTCTTTACATATTTTTTAAAACATTCATGAAACCTTTCTCATAAGCCTCTTTAAGTTATTTCTCTCTCTCTCTCTCTCGATCTATAGCTCAATGAATACCTATACGGTTTTCTAATTAAAATACAAATAACAAAAAAAAGTTTTTTTTTTTTTTTATGACGACGAAATTGACAGGCAAAGGCGATCACTCAGTGTGAAATCAAACATGCTCAGTAAAAGATTTCGGCTCTGTAGTCCACCAGTTACAAAACGCCAGGACTCTCCTGGCGTTTTGTACTACTTGAAGATTTGCATGAAAAGGCTTCGGGTCCAGTACAACAACGCCTACCGCATATGCAGTCTTCCCAGGCACTGCAGTGCTTCCGGTATGTTCACCGAGGGGCGAGTTCCCGGATTTGCAGCCCTTATGAGAACCAGGGTGGCAGGAATGAGGAAAAGGATCAACAACTCTGGAAATTAACTCATCATCGTATCCCGTCAGATCTTAAATTCTAGCATAGAAGCTCATATATTGACCCCATCAATCTCAATGCTGCCTGGATGGACTCCCTCTGTAGACATGAGACTTAATATCCTCCATTAACAATTTTGACATTTATTATTTATATTTTTTTCTATGAATTTATGTTTTGTTTTTTATTTATCATAGTATCTTAAATAATTAACAAGTAATTACCAAGTCACTTTATGGTGGATTCCCGCTAGAATTAAAATACCCACGTTGCTTAAGGAAGTACCATTCTATCGATTATCTGTCCTAGCTATTAATCATGGGGCTAAATAATAATTAAGCAGAGTATTTCGTAAAACATCACTCTCTATTCTTCAGTACCCATTCTATAAAAAACTAGATCGTTTATGCCACACCTTGTAATTTCTTCGCATTGTTACGAAATATTCGTGTTTCATGGGAAATGTAGAATCTGAAATTGTGTAGCCTCTTTCTTATAAGACTTATGTCTTTCGTGATTTAAACTGATTTCTTTTATGAAGTTAAATCGTTAAATTATAAAATACCACCCGAAGAGTGACTAATATATAAATGTTTTTACAATTGATTTGTTTTAGCCTCTTTTTTTATTGGTTTATTATAATTCATTAAATACAAAAAAAACATTAAAATTAGAAATATGAATATAACGTTTAATATTTTTTTCTTGACGGTGTTAAAAAATATTAGGAACATAATAAAACATCGGCAGGTAAAATTGGATGGTTAATTCATCTATAAACTGATTTATTTCAAAATCTTTATCTTCACCTTCCTTTAAAAACAATTCTATTGTTAAGTATATCTAATCTCAATGGATTTAGATTACATAAAATTTTTGACTTTTGATTTTATATTTTTACATCAATGTTTAAATTGCTTGCAATTTAGTTCCATGGGAACGAAATAGTATGTAAACTTAACCTACCTCCGGGCGCGTGGCCCCACTGCGTGCGGCAAGTCCACCTTTTTGCAATACTACTAATGATTTATCTGTTAATTCTTTACATTAGAGATGGTCGATATCAGAATTGGGTGTACCAGCAGTTCCAGTTACCGGTGACCGGCGAAGAACCGGTTATCTATCCAGTTCTTTTTGAAACCGGTTCCTGATGCCAGAAAAGTTCCACGTAGGAGATTTTTTCGAAAAGTACTAGCAAGTCGACAAAAGTTCCTCGGCAAAAAAAAGGACTAGTCGGTAGAGATTTGAAAACGAAAAGAACTGGAACTGGTTGGAACTCGCCCAAAAAAATAAATATCGACCATTTCTACTATACATGTAGTTGGGGAATTGTCTAAGGTTTCTAGTGAATGTTTTTTACTGTTATCTTTTTAATTCTATGTGAAATTCATAATGTGACTTTAGGAAAAAAAACGTTTGAATATGGCTGCGCTGGTTTTCAAACTGCACTTTTTAACGATATATTAGTAGGTTTTTCGTTGAATTTAAAAGATAACAGCATAATTTTTGTATTCCCTGGAAACCTTAGAAAATTTCCTAGCTGCTTATATACTCGTAGAATTTGCAGATAAATCATGCCTTATTAGAATACTAACAAGTGATGTTAAACGCTATTTTGGGTGAAGAGGTTGAAGGGATGGTAAATACATTACTTTCCGACCGACATCGCCACGCCATGTAGGTTATTATTATTATTTCTAATTTTGAAACTGTTAATTCGTGGTGGAATTCCATTTTAATGATTTAATAAAACAAATTTGTAACTTTATTCCACTTTTATTATTTTGACTGGACCGGTTTCAGCCTATGACGGCCATCTTCAGACTAGTACAAGTTTGGACTTTGGACATCATTTATTTTCAGAGTTCCTAAACAATTAGTTTTCTGACTCTAACGTAATTGCGAAATGGATTATCTAATCTAAAAACTAATATACCATAATGCTGGGAGTAACCCAATAATTAGAAAATTATGTTGTACATCTGGACATTACAATTGAGATGGGAAAACCTAAAGTAAACTCATTAACAATCAGTATTCACCAACCTTTCATTATATAAATACATTGTCAATTCATATTTATAGAAATGCAACTGGAACCCATCTTAAATATTAAATAAAATAAATAAATATTCCAGATAGATATATAAAATAGTAATACCAATAAATTAAAAGTAACTTTTACCCTGTAGCTATTAAAATCATGCAACAATACTGATGAATATAATTAAAGTAAAATCATTGTTTACTACCCCTAACATCCCCAAAAATAGTATATAAGCCGTAAGTTAACAAACACTTGTACTAGTCTGAAGATGGCCGTCATAGGCTGAAACCGGTCCAGTCAAAATAATAAAAGTGGAATAAAGTTACAAATTTGTTTTATTAAATCATTAGGTTATTATTATTATGACCATTGTTAATATTTTATTTTTCAATATAAGAAACATTTTGTCATGTGCCAATAATTGTAACAACCATTCTGCCTTAATTCTGCTTTGAAATATACAAGTAGATCGTTCATATTCGTTTGAATGATATCATTTTTTTTTTTGAATCCCAAGACAGTGCAAGAACACTTTCGATTTCTGCATAGTAAAATAACTCAGTCTGTTTGATTGCAACCCACACGTAACACAATCAAGAGCCAATAGCTTATTATGATTGTTATTTACGAACAACATATCAAAGGGAGAACAAGGCGATAACAATGACAACAAGTGATTACTGCATGTTTTGTGAATGAAAGATGCCCGTAAGCTTAAAAAGCTTGGCAATTTGTTTTTTTTTGTAGTTTGATTATATAATATAATCTTTCAAGAGAGCGAACAACATGTCGAGAATGTATAAAATAGGGTACGTAAGGCAAAAATATTATAGTGCTTAATTCTCGGGCCGTAGTAAATCGCACACAATTATGCCCTGACATGAACACGTTGCTTTATAAAAACCCAAATTTATAATATTCGTTTCTTTTTGTTTTAGAAAATTATCAAGTAGTCAGTTCTTTCTTGAATTGAATTGAGTCAAAAGCAATTTCAACCTAGCGACTTTAAAAATCTAAAAATATACAGTTTCAATATGATTACGTTAGATTAATGACGGCCTGCGTAGTCGAGTGGTAAGACCCCCGACTACAAATGCAGAGGTCGCGGGTTCAAAACCGGCGTGCGAAAATACATATTATTGAATTGTGTTATAGCGCATTAAATTCTTATAAAATAATGTATAATATGTTTGCGACATGTGCCAGAGTGGTAGATGCTCAAAGTAACGCCCTGGTGAAGATCAGCATTCAAAATGTAAACGCTACTTTAATGGCTTTAGACGTGTTTGGTGACCAGTTTTGAGAAGCCAGGTACTTCCCAACTTTCCTTTTTCTATGTCCTTCCCTTCCCTACTACCTTCAACCTCACAACATACCCCAGTTGGGGGTGCCTTAGTCTCACTGGCTCTAGACGGTTGGGAGCAGTTCGGACTCTTGTGCGGTGTTCTCTATAAAAAAATCTTCTTCTAGTACTTCTCGTGTATTTTTTCGGTGTAACATATACGTTCTTGAGGCACAGAGGCGTTTTCCAGTAGAGCTACCTATTCGGCAATTGGCTTCAAAGCGTAGTGTTATATATATAAATATATATTTATTTTTTTTCTACATATATTTATATCGCATTTACTAACAATATGTACCATAACATATTATTTAATCAATAATAATTAATGTACACTCCTCTTCCGTACACAAGCTTATGCTTCTAATGGAAGAGTACTATATTATATTTGAAAAAATAAATTTAAAAAACGTATCATTATTTGATTGTAATCAATAGGTAAATATATATATTTGACTCGAGAACTGCGGAAGAAAAAAAAGTTTAATTAATTTTATCACGTGACTGATGAACGGGCGCAAAAGCAGGCAAACACTGTGGTTAGTAAATATGTAACCCAGTAAATACGGCACCTCAGTAACAACCCATTCGTCTGCTCCAATTGCGCCGGTATAAGTCAGGTCCCGAGCACAACTCGCACACCCGCAACTACACTGAGGTATGTCAAATTATTTCTTACCAGGGTAATAATTATTTATTTTTATATTAACGGACCATTGTCCAATTACCAAAAATACACAGCCTAAAATAAGAAAAAAGAGCAACAGAGAAAGAACAGCACATACATAATATTTGAATGAAGCAATGACAAAAATATACATTTGAAAAAAAATTCGAGTCAAAACCTGAACAAGGTTTAAGTAGAGTAAATGATGTTAGACATAGTAAATTGTATTTTTCGAAGATTATTATCGTAAAGACTGACAAAGATCATTTAGATTGGTACCAAAAATTTCAAGACCATGGCTTGAGTTTACGAGTCTCGACATTCTGAACAGTGGAGAATGATACCCATAATTAATTAGTAGAGTGATGATTGAGGAACAACAATTCATTGTTTCTGCGTCTACGGCAAAGAATGTTTTAAATGGTCTTTAAAGTTTGCAATCTTTATTTTGTAAATGCATATTAAAGCATAAATCGAGTTCTTGACATGTGTATTATAACTTGAATATACATAGGTATGCATAATAATGCTAGTGTTTGGAGCCTTAAATAATTGTGTTCATTTTCTTAAAAATTGACACGAAGCACTCACTTTGTGGTAAGACATTATAAAATAAAGACACAATAAACTTAAGCCATTCAGGTATTTATAAGCTTCGATGTAACGATTGCCCAGCATTCTACGTAGGTAAAACTGCAAGAAATGTTAATACTAGGGTGACTGAACATCTGAAGTGCCTGAATGGAGTGGGTTACTCTGAATTCGCTTTGCATCTAATTGATACAGATCACTCTTTTCATAAGCCTTCTGGAATAGATGTACTCCATTTAAATAGGTATACGCTTTAATAATTTAGAAGCCCCTAAAATAAAAAAAACCCTTAAAAATTAATAAAATTAACATACTTAATAAGCAATTAGATGTATCCAGTAGCCCAATTTTAGCCCCTTCCACTCCCCTACTCCTACTCCTATCACCCTCCTGTGCTTAATCCCCACCTGAGTTGATGTGCGTATTTTATGTTTTCCCCAAGCATTGTAATTCTGTTTTAATTTAATACATCTTTATTCAACCCCGAAGAAGGTTCAGGTAGATCCGAAACCAGTTACTTTTATTTATAATTATGTTTTCTTAGTTTGATATATTTTGACTTATGACAGTGTAGTTGCTGGAGTTCGAGTCATAATCTAGATCCGTTACATGATCTTAAAGAATACAAATGTCACATATTTCATAATATGCCATTGCTGTCATTAAAATTGGCGATTTGCAAGACCTGATTTGAATGACAATGCAATGTTTAAATGCAGCAATACATAATGATGGTTGTGTTATCAACTGCCTACATATATAAACCAACAGGAACGAGCTAAATATATGTCGGTGGAAACTGTTGTTTGACGATGAATTTATCTGTGTGCAGATAGATCAACGTGAAATTTAGATTACAATGATTCGAGAATAAACATTTGCATTGAATGCATTACGTTTTCTGGTTTGCAATGTATTGAAACTAACTTGTACCACGGGTCATTGATGGATTGACGACCTCCGTGGCCCAGCGGTTAAGATCCTCACATACGAATTTAAAGTTTACGGTTCCAAATTCCGACGTGCGCAAAAAATGTTACTTCAGAGTGGTAGATACTCAAAGTATCGCCCTGGTGAAAGACCACCATTCAGAATTGAAACATTGCTTGAAATAGCTTTAGCCATGTTTGGTGACCAGATCTGAATAGCCAGGTACTTCCCAACCTTCCTCTTCCTCATATCCTTCCCCTCCTCATTTACTTCAACCTCACAACTTACCCCAATTGGATATTGTGTGTTTTTGCTTTGTGAATACTATTTGATACTTAATTTAACATTTTATAAATAGAAAACTAGGTTAAGATAGGAAAAATATGCAAACCAAACACAAAAACAGTTGGCCTCGGTAAATATCTCGAAAATATCATCACAAACGGATTTCGTGCTCGGCCGATGAGGATAGAAGGTAAAGCGTTGGTCAACTGTGAGAGAAATGCATACCGAACGGGGTTCGGTCTTGACCTGGAAAGTGTTAAGTAATGCTAAGTCCATTCAGCCTCCCAAAATATCCCTGTTGGGTACGCCATAATCCCCCTGGCTCCAGGGCAGTTGGGACGCTTGTACCATGTTCACATAAAAATAACTGTAACGTCACTTTGTAACATTATAATACTAGCAATACTGCACATGATTTATCTGTAAATTATACATGGGCAGTTAGGAAAAGGTCTAAAGTTTCCAGTGAATAAAATTATAACGCTGTAATCTTTTAAATTCTATAAAAAAACATACCCAATGTCATTAAAAGGTGCAGTTTAAAAACCAACCCAATCATTTTCGAACGTTTTACCTAAAATTAACGTTTTACCAGTATGCATTAATTTCATGAATAATTCAAAAGATTACGGTTTTAAAATTGTATTCACTGGAAACCATTTGCCTAACTACTCGTATAAAATTAACACTTGTAATATTGATTGTATTAAGAAGTAAAACCCTTAAATAAAAAAAAATTTTTCACATAAATATAAAATTTTAATCAATATTTAATTTTTATTTTTTTTTATTTTCATCATTTAGGATGTGATTTTTTTCTGTACGTACAATATTAAAGAAAGGTTATCAAATAAAAAATATCTCTATTTGTGTCATTATTACGGAAATTGTTTTCTTTTAAACATCTTACCATTCCTTAATTGTTAATTTAATATATGTTATTATAAATGTGTACTTTATTCGAGTTATTAGTAATGCCTTAGAACAAACTGATTCTAGCATAATATGCTTATAATAACATACTCGTATTATATTTAAATTTACTAAGGTTACGCATGTCAAACGTATTAGCACGTGTTCAAATGAAATTTTGACGGTATGGGTAGTACCCGCCTAGCAATAAAAATATTATTACAAATCTTGCATGAAATATAAAGTTATGTTAATTCGAAATCATTTCGAGGAGTACTCAAATTTATAAAAAATAATCGTATTATTTTGATTTGGGTCTTAAATGAAAAAAAAAACTTTGTGGTATGAGCATGAAACTCGTTTCATATAGAAAATCGTGATTCTGTAATTCGCAGGTAGATCGTTCGTTTTTTGATTATCGTTTTGCCTTTTGATGTTTGATTTTATATTTGCTTTACGTGTATGGAAATATGGAAACACGTAATATACATACATTTATTGGATTACCTATAATTTTAATAAGATATTTATCGGTCTTAGTGCCAAAAAGCGCCATAGCGCTGCCTTGTGATAATGTCAAAAGTGCCAACGACGCGACAGCGCTTCTCACTTCAGTGTAAGTTTGACTCGCGGTACAGCTCGTGATTTTTCTTTTATTAACGATTTATTATGTTCAAATTTATTAATATTCATTGATTTTTTTTAATACATCTATTTCCGTGTTAAGAATTTTCCTGAAATACCTTCAACATCATCAATGTCAAGGAAACATTTTGTTTATTTTTTTTTAATTACCACAATGTACGTCGATGCGTGGTATGCAGTAATAAGGATGGCAGCGAAGTCAAGTCAAGATGCAATTCGATTTAGCTACAGTGTAAAAAGGACATCGAGCTTGTGTGGGAAAACATTTGTGTCAAGCATAATTTTTTTTTTCTCTTTATCTTTAATTTTCGCTTTCAATATAATATTATGTACTATTTTTATATTTTACTCTCATAATTCTAAGCTTGGTAAAAAAAAGAGGCAATTTTTTTTTTACAATCGGATTATTTAAAAAAAAATATATATTCCAACAGTAGTAACATACCTTAGTGACAAAAAAACACCATCTAAAAAAAGAAAATAATATCTGGTACTACTTTGAATCGTATATTGCAAAACATATTATAAATGGATGCCGAAATTGGTAAAATTAAAACATAAATAATGATTTTAGAAAATATGTTAATTTTCTGTTTTTTTTTTTTTTATATAGCAAAAACCTTGCACACATGCTTGCAAGCTGTTTCGTGACAGGGAGCAATGTTCAATAAACGAAAGGAGTTTTTTGAGCGGGATGCAATTTTCTCTAATATGAAATTATTTGAAATATGGTAAGAGTGTGCACGTGGAAGGCTAAGACCCCACTTTACATGCAAAATAAGGTTGGTGAAAATTGCATTATTATAAAAATGGTAATTTTGAACATTAGGCTTTAAATATCTCTAAAATGCATCGGTTGAAGAAAAAGAATTCTAATTTAAAAAAAGGGATATTTCAGGGTTTGTAAAAACGCTCGGAATACATCATGCAAATATTCCTCTCAGAGTTTTGCATTTTCAGACCTCTCCCTGTCCTTAAATGTGTTTGTTTATTTCATCATGCAAAATACGTTATTTGAATGGGATTGTTTTTAGGACGTTATTTGATAAAAATATTAGGGTGCTCCTTAAAAAAGCGACATATCAAATGCAAATGGGGCAGCCTCCCATTAAATTCTACTAGCTACTTTGAAATAAGAGTACCCATTTTCAAAAACATTTTGTATTTCAGTTAACCTTAGAAATCGCTAACAATTCTAAGAAATACCACATTAATCTACTTACAGAAGTTTTTTTTTCTATTTGTTGATATTTTATAGCTAATTCAAAGGAAATAGAGGTTTTAGAGAAATTTTCATTTGTAATAAATATTTTAATTTTATTTTAAATGCAATGATAACTGTATTCAAGAAGTTTTAGGATGTTTTGTACCCAGAAACGATATGTTGTTTCAAAATATCTTTAACACTTAAACAGACATTGTCCGTAAACATATTTCAGAAGGTTTTTGGTTATCTGTGATTTTTTCTCTGAAGAACTTGCCTCGCTTACTTCTCAAAGACGTCGTTTGCCACCAAACTAAATAGAAGTCGGTTAATGCCTAGAATTTTGAAGGATTTGATTTATATCCTAAACGTCTGAGCTTTGAACTAATTGTCATGAAGAACTTGGAATATTTTGTAACAACGAACCATTTTTTCACACATATATAAATCTACTGTTTAAGACTGTCTTACAAATATTTAAAATTATGAATAAATTGTAACGGCAGTTATTATTCGAATATACTTTATGTATATGCACAACTACGCCTCTTTTATTCGAACTTTTTTCATCGGGAACGGAGATCGACGGCATGGTCGAGTGGTTAGACCCTTCGATTACGAATCCAAAAGTCGCGGGTTAAAATCCGGCGAGCGCAAATTATTTGTATTTAAAAAAGGTGTGTCATAATACATTTTGATTCACATAAAATTATAAATAGTATATTTGCAAGACGTTCCAGAGTGGTAGATACTCACCGTAAGTATCGCCCTGGTGAAAGACCACCATTCAGAATCAAAACGTTACGTACTTAACCCAACCATCCTCTTCCCCGTCTTCTTCCCTTCCCACAACCTTCAGCCTCATAACATACCCCATTTGGGGATATTTTAGCCTCACTGGCTCTAGATGTTTGGGATATTTGTGCAGGTTCCACTATAAAAATAAAAAAGTCAATAATCTATTGTTGAAAAAGTTATCTTGATGTAGGTATTTGTATATTGACGGTTATCGCAAATAACACCGACACCTTTTTCCATCTAAATGTAGTATTTGTTTTTCTGTTTTTCTTTGCGAGGTTCCTAATAGTAAAGAAGAATTTTTTTATCGGTGTAAGTGTGGGATTTTGAAAAAAAAATTGACATTTAAATTTTTGACAGTGGTTAACTTTTTGATATATAATATGTCTAAAAGTTTTGTGCAATCCCTTAAGTCCTTGGTTTCTCGTCACCGTGTGTTTCCTTTTCTTCAACCCCTTTCCGAGAAGGGTCAGGGTCCAACAGTCGCTTTCTGGCTCTGTCAGGAATCTTCTCCTGTATAACTTCCCCGTTCTCCGACGCCGCCGGTCCCAGGAGAATATTAGCCTTCTCACAAAATTTTCTTTCTAGATTCGATGTTTTTCCGTTAAGTTTAGCAAAAGTCTCGAAGCGATATCTATTTGAGCGGCCATTATCCCTAATTAACTTACCATAGCGGAAATTTCCGGAATAGGTGGGCGGGTAAGTTAAGGGTAAGGGTAAGGTAAGGGCACTTCTATACTTACACGTATTCCTTACCTCATACATTTCGCTTTATGATAAGACCAGATAAAATTTTTTTATTTTTTTGAAAGACAAACATCAACCTGAGAATATTTGAAAAACTCCTACTGCCATCGTAATAAGTGAAATATGTTGCTTGTGCAATGATGCACGACAATCCGATGGGAATCTGACGCGTTTGCACACTCACCTACTATCCGGACCAATTTGTTTTGTTAACGCTTACCAGAAAGCGTTTTTTTTAAGATTACGCTATTTTACCTTAGGGGTAAGCATAGTCGATGGGACGTTACCTACGAGTACTTACTCGGTACGCTCTCTTTACTTCACCTTTATTTATACTATTGTACTATTCCGATGCATGACAAAACCCAATTTGATGAATTTTAAAGTGCATCTCTCGCTTCATACATTCTCCTAACGCCTTTTTTCGCCCCTCTAAGTGCTTAAAGCGTCCTTTCCTTCCTACCCGTAAACTATGAATATACCTATTTATTTAACTTATATTGGCTTTCAGTTATTTTTAGATCTCCTCAATCTAATTTCGGTTATTCATAGATTTCCAACACTAACAACAAAGCGATCTAAATTCGATCGCGTTGAGTCTATTTTCATCCTTCCTCTACCAATTCCATGTCTCCGTCACTTACATCAGAACATTAAGTATCTGATCTTAATTTTGGTTGGCTTAGTGGTTATTAGTACATAACACTACCACACTAGGTAAGCATGTTCCATTGATGTTTACCATACATTGAGTATAACCGCATAGCTCATTAAAACAATTACACATTTTGTTTATTTTTGATTGATGGTGATGTGAAGTAGACAGATCATTCACTTTTGCTAATCAGTTAAGCTGAGAACTGTAATTATTATGAAGGCACCTTAGGATATGTCTAAAGAAGTTTAACTACCACATCTCAAATTGTCATTACATAAGTGTTATTTATTGTATTTCTTTTTTGGGGAAAAAAAGGCTTTATCTTTTGATTTTGTGAAGCAATGAAGTAATCACTGGACGTGGGTTTCTTTTGTGATACAGAGCACAAAAGTAGAATTTGATAGAACTAGTTATAGTTTTAGCAGAAAAAGTATTTTTGTGTTCCTAAAAAAAAAACGTTGCAATTTTAGTAATTTACAAATAAAATATTGATGCACAATAATTTTTGGCCAATTTTAAAATACTTATTTATGTCGATTTCATTCTTTGCACTTAACTGAGTCTTTAGCCCACGTATTTCAACACCTTGATAAAGGCTCATAAAGTAGCAAACTCATAAAATAAACTTCAACAGGCGATAGTAGAACCTAATTAAACCATTCCAAAATTAAATTTGATCGATAAACTGTTGGAGTTCTACAACACAAAAAGTGAATGGATAATTATCACGTATTTATTTATTTTGACGATGCCACTGAAGAAAGTGGAATTTGAGACTTACAAACAAAATGAAATAAAACTGAACATTTAGACAAGTTATATCTGGTTGTCAAAAAAATATTAAGGCTTGTCAAATCGTACGTAGTCAAAGTCACTTTAACTTTAATATTTTGAAGTTAATCATGTATGTAATATAAAATACCATACTTTTAAGAGATTTAACAACATAAAAGTTCCACTACCCGGCCCCAGTGAGACTACGTCACCCTTGAATTACAATAAGTCGAATGTTGTGAGGTGAATTTTGAGATGGACTAAAAGGAGAAGATTATGGTAGGAATGAAAGGCTATTAAAAATGAATCACATAATAATGAGAGAAAATTTCATTGAGATGACTTCCCAGGTAAATTTGTAAGTTGACCCCGGAAATAAATGATATTTTTTTTAATTACCTAATTAATATTAGTGAAATCCGTTTATACCAACCCTGATGTATGGCAGTGAGACATGGCACTTACAGAGGAAGGATGAAAGTATACTGAATGCTGTAGAAATGAGATCCCTTAGATAAAATTATGTATAACCTTGTTAAAAATGTGGATATTCGGAAAGAATGCAAGGCTGATGTAAGCGTAATGAATAAAATCAAGAAAGGGACACTTAGACGGTTTGGGCATGTAGAGCGAATGGACGAAGAAAGAAGTGTGAAAAGAGTATATGAAGCGAAAGTGAATGGAACAAGAGGTCGGAGATGCCCTAGGAAGACATGGCACGATCAAGTGAATCAAATACTCGAGTCGGGCCATGTGAAGATTCAGAATAATGAGAATAGAGAATATGAATGCTTATTGCGTGCCAAGATAGAGTTGCATGGCGGTCCGTCCTCTCTTCCTAGTTAGTTAGTTAGTTGGAAATCGAATCTCTGGAGATTAGTATTAGTACATTTATTTACATTCATTTGATTATAAGTTGTTAGTTTCATTGTATTAGGTTACAAATTCAAATATATACCATAGAACATATAAAATATTTTTGTTTTGCTTTTGGTAATGAGATAATATATTTTTTCTTATAAATGGTTAAAAAAATCCCAATTTAAGGATTTTTATAGTTCTTGTGAAACATGATAATAAATGATTTTTTTGATTTAGAAATATTAAAAACTATATATTTTAGGTCGAGGCGGAGTAAAATGCATTCCTTTTGAACACTTTATGGTCAAAAAATCTTTTCCACCATAAAAATCACAATACAAAACGGTAAAATGATCACTTCCTCTAATTCCTTCCTACCAACAAAGATAATATATTTTTTTAGCTTCCAGGAAAAGCCGTTTGATATAAAAACCACTTTCTTTACCAAAAATAGCCTTAATGGAAAAAAAAAACTTAATTCTTTTTCTAAGCATGTCTTGTGACATAATATTGTTGAAGCAGGGAAATGTTTAATATTTGACATATTACTATCATAAATCATTATTATTTCTACATAAAAAGCAGTAATTATGATGATCGTTATTACAATGTGAAGATACGAATAGAGTGAAAGGATACTGTAAGGGTAATGGATAAGATTTAGAACGGGAAGCCTTAATGGTTTGGGCTGTTTGTTTGTGTTTTTCGTTTTTTAAGTGAATACCGCACAAGAGTCCTAACTGGTCCTAGCAGTCTGGAGCCAGTGGTACTTTGGCATCCCAATTGGGAAATATTGTGAAGCTAAAGGTAGTAGAGAAGGGAAGGAGATGGGGAAGAGGAAGGTTGTGAATGGCCTGGGTATTCAGAGTTGATATCCAAACACAGCTAAAGCCATTTTAAGCAACGTTTCGAATGTGAATGGTGGTAAATATATTGTATATTATTTTATGTTAACTAAATGTGAACTACCACCTATTGATTAAATAAAGTGTATTTATGCACGCCGGGATTATAACCCACAATATCTAGATTTGTAGTTAAGGGTATTAACCACTTGGCCATGGAGGCCGGATGGACAAAAAAAGGAGCGCCAGGAGAATATTGAATCAAGCGACACAAGTATAGGATTTATTTAGCTTTTCATCACTTCAGGTAACTCAGTGAGAGCATTGAGTTACCTGAAACATATTTTTTTAATCCAACCAGGTACGGAAGATTTATGAATTTTACTGTAAAACAAAAATAAAAAAAAAACTTTCAAGTCCTCTAGTGTAAGCTTCGCAGAATGGCGCTTCAGCCATTTTGGCTCTCCGACGACGATATGATGCGCGAGCGTATGGAAAAAGTTGTCGAGGACCCTCGAGATACATAATCATATTTTTATCTTATGATGAAAAGATTGAGTGAATAAGGCAGGATTCTGAATCCATAATGCTGCATCTCCATAAGCCTATTCGCAGTTGGGAGATCGTAAAAACTTTGGCCCCCCATACAGCAGATTTTATCTTAATAGTCAATTAACTATTCGCTTTTCTCAAACGAGTAATTTGCGTACGGTCAACGAGGTACCTACCTGACATATTTGAGTCGGGTTATGATAAGAACCGACATACAATATAATAGTAGGTAGGAATCTAAATGAAGCCGGAAGTGTTTAGCAATACAAAATTGTATGGTGGTCCATCCTATCTGCCTACTGAAGTGACTTGATAGTTAGATAATTAACGATGTTTTTCTTGACTAAAATTGTTTACTTCCGTTTTGTGTCATTATTCCTCTAATCTCATACTAAAATTACACAAAAAAGAATGCAAGTGATCGCCTTTTGACTGCATTCTTTTGACTTTCCCTCTCGCTCAGCTAATGGTCAAGAATTACGACATTGACTCGTTATTTAATTATTAGTTGACTACTGGATTTCAGAATTCTGAAAGCGTTATTTTGATCCCCATTCTATAATTCACTTTACGATTTTTTATTTATCTATATGCTACATTTAATATAATCCACTTAATTATTCTATGCAATAAATGTTTTTTTTTTTCATGTCAGAAGAGCGGCAAATGTTGAACTGTTGTATTTTATTCTCATAAAAAGAAAAAGTGTTTTAATAATATTATATCAAAATTTATAATAGATTTACACAATTATATCAAAGTATATAATAGATTTACACAATTTATTAATTTAAAATATAGAATAATGAAAGCAAACTAAGGCGCTGCCAATGTGTGGCTAGTACAAAGTAAAATTGAATTTAGGGTAAATAACTTAATTAATGAAATAGCTTTTTTTGTAATTTTTGAAATCCTCTAATAGTAAATACAACTGAGTTCTCATTATTTTTGGCTGTTGTAATATTAATTACGTACCTGTTCGTACTTTAATTTGTAATTCACTTGATTTTTTTGTATCTCTTCTTCTACTGATAAACTACTAGAAATAAAATTTTATCTTCGAAAAATAGTTTTGTTGAATCTCAATGTTCATATTGTCAAAATAAAATGAACCAAAAAACAAAGTTTTAGAATTTAGCACAGTGATATTTAAAGTATTTGTTTTTTTAAGCTCTAACGGACTTGAAAAATTGTGATATATTCAAGATAGACTGCCAGGAAATCGCTATTTATATCGTATATGGATATCGTAATATTACCTGCATAAAAAAAATCAGTATGCGTCAAAATATGATCAAGAACCTCTCGTTACAACCAACGTTAAAACTGCTCAGAGGTTTCGACAGGTGAGTGCGTGCAGTGCGGTCCATTTCTTCTGCAGCCGCGATAAAGATGCCTCGTGAGAGTATATAAGAGGCTGTGGTCCAAACCCGTCCACACTCTCTGCTCTGGTCTAGATCACGCTCAGTGGATCGGTCCCAACGGTGATTTCGCAACATTAATTATTCAACTTAACCGGTAAAAGTTCATCGGTTATTTGACTCTCGTAGCTTTGACAAGCCCGTGATAAGGCATCTGACAAGTCATTGATTTTCGCGTGTGCTGTATTGTTGGGTACGTGATTTTATTATTGGAACTGTTCGCTGAGTGTTTTTGTGATACAAGTGACTAATTTCGAACGAGATGAAGCTTTTGGTAAGAATACAAGGATTGAGGAATAAAGTGCTTTAATAATTTAGACCAAGCCAAGATAAATGTGTGTTTTTTTCTATTTTGTTTTAAATAAAAATGTTCACATTACATGTTTTTACCCAACAAATATAACTATATAAAAAATAATATGTAATTAACAGAAATGTCTAATCCACGAAGCTGTAAAGCATGCCCTAGAATAGAACAAATTAATTTAATTCCCGAAAAGAGTGTTTATTTATAAAATAAACTCTTTTTTCGATTAACTTATGGGATTATTTTTACTCTTCTTATTTGTGGCATACATAGTAAAAACCCTCATAAACTACACGCCCCTAATAAATATCGCAAAAAGGGTATAAAATAAAAACGATTAATTTTTTTTTTTAAGTGAACCTTAAATATTTTGCTGTCTTTTAAAATAATGTGGTATTTAATTGAAACTAAAAACATTTTATATAGTATCCTACTTTTGGAATAGCACGTGTTAGTTAGGTGTAAACGCAGTTTTTAGAATGAGGTTGTTCATGATTTAAAACAAAAAATAAAGTAATTACTTACCCTAGAAAGTAGTAAAAAACACATTATTATTTTAAATACAACCCTTTAATATAATAGTTTATTACAGTATTTATAGTCTCAATATATTCATAGAATTTCATAAAATTCGAGCTGTATTAAAGATTGTTATTAAATAAATAATTAATGAAATTGAGAGAACATTTTTTGATAAAAGCGTTTGTGTTAAATAAATTAGAAACATCGCTAGAGGCTTCTTTATTTAAACTCTTAACTAGGTCAAATTTGTTTATGAAGAGTAAAATACCAACGCATGGTTGTAAGCACAAGCCAAAGAGGTTTTTTTAAATCGACTGTATCAAAGGTATCATGTAACAAAGAAGATTTTTAATGAATGCCTAAAGCCAAAGCACTGTTGTTTAATTAGAAGTTAATCGAGTCATACGTATATAGAATAATACTAAGGTGGGTACTATAGGAACAATATGTACACTTAGCAATTGGGTTAAAGGATACCATTATTAAGAAGATTAATATATTAAAAGCATCGGGTTGCAACCCCTGCGTCAGTGGCTCAACCCTATGTTAGCTAAGTGCCCTGTCAGTTTTGTAGAAACAAGCAGCATTTTCCGCATATAATGATGAACGTTGTAGGAATTAAAATATCATCAGACTATTCGTAACCCAGGAAAGGTTGTCTCTACTTTAAAAGCAAAGGAGTTTTGTTAGAAGCACATGTTCTTGGTCATTTCCAAAGTTCTCCGTGAATGTTCAAAAAATATTTTTACACAATCCTAAAGTTAAATAATATTTGGTTATTTTTCAGTTTCTAACAATCTTGGCCGCCAGCTGCGTAACCTTAGCCCTGGGTAAGGAAGCCGCCAAGCCAAAAGAAGAACCTTCGTCAAATTTTGGTGACAAGAAAACGGACAAAAGAGGCGTCGTGGAGATTCAGGCCTCCAACTCTGCCTATATCACCCCAACCCCTAGCCTCCTCGCTGGTAATTATTGTACTCACCCCTTTTTTTTAAAAGACACTTTTTATCTTTTTTACTTGTGACAGATAGTCTGTGGTAGCCATTAGTAATTAAAAAGAAAAGTGTAATCACTATTTGAAAAGAATTTGTTTTAAAATTTTAAAAAGGAAACTTCATTTCGGACGATTTACTTCTTTATTTGTAAGACAATTTTAAAAATATTGCAACAAGTTTGTTTAGTGTCAGAAAAATTATAAGGAAGAAAGTAAATGGAATAAAAGTTGAATGTGATTCAAAATGTAAGCTTGACGGAAAAGGGTAAGAAAGAGACGCTTAGACGACTTATACTTAGAGACGTTTGGACACGTAAATCGGGTAGGCGAAGAAAAGAGTCAATAAGTAGGAAACCACCAAGAAAGACATATTGTAATCAAGTGAATCAATCAGTCAAACCATATTAATTATTGATATAAAAGAAGAGCTTATGTAGAAAACATATGAATGCGAATGAAACAAAGAGTTCTTGCCACTATACACTTTATGTACTAGAAACACCACGTAAGTGTCATAAAAGACACATGTAAAAAGTGGTTCCAAGAGAGTTTTCAGCAGCAGGACCATAACACTAAATCTTCGCAGCTTTTAGTACTAAAATCTTAATACTACGCCTATAAACTGTCTTAAAAACAGCAATGTCTTTTAAAAGTTCGCAGTGCTTAGTTAATTAATGTGCATATTTAACGTGAAAGTATTCCCCGCAGTCTCCCATGGACCAACAGTAATTCCAGTCGGCACATCCGCCCCGGGAATCGTCTACGCTCCACAGAAGCAGGTCGTAGCCTCCGTATCTCCTTCTCAGGTATTACTAATTACTATATTTATTCAAATTGTATCAAGGAACTTAACATTTTGGTTACCTACATATATTATTTTTACTAATTTCACTTCATCAATATGTTACGCCATTGAGTGTGTAAAACCTTCCTGTGAAATATATTCGTACACAGCGGTCGGTTGCTAAGCTTAGCTCGCCAGTTATTTTCCGTTACGCTTTAAAAATATTTGTAAGAAACCCTAAGAAATCAAAATGGGTATGTAATATATTTTTAAAATGCTATCTCGAAAAGTATTGCCTGCAACTTGACAATACCATGTCAAAAAAATAGCCCATTGATCATTACTTCAAAGGCCAAAATGGCTGATACCTTGAACGATATTTTAATGCAAACTATCATAACTCTCTTTGTTTAAGTAGTCTCTTTATATAACTATTTTTGTAAGTTTAAAATTTTGTATTATCACATCTTTAAATGAAAGGGACAACCAACCATAGTAAATAAATGCATTTATTTGATTGTACTAATATTGTGAAAAATCTCGGGATGTAACTTGATTTGCCAAGAAAAAATATTAATTGGTTTATCAATACATTTCAAATATGGCATAATAGTCTCTTAAAATAAATTATAAGTAAGGGCGGCTCGTGAAATTTTAGTGTGCTAGCGTATAACGTTAAAACGTTCATCCAAAAAAAAAAGACTTTTGGCTACAACAATATAAAAAAGTAGTTTTTTTCAATCTTAGCACTTTGGCACACTAACAAGTCACGAGCTGCCTCTGATTATAGATAGGTCCTCTATTAGGTAGGGATTAGAAAATATAATTTTTCCACTTTGGTCGTTTCAATTAACATCGGTTTTAAATTTCACACTCGTACGTCCTGACAAAGAACATTTTTATACCGTGTTATATGGTAATTCATACAGCCAACTGCATAAAGCGCGGAAAATTTGTAAAGATATGCGTTTAGGTCGTCAAATAAAGCACTTATCTATCTATCCAGATAAACTTTACAATCTCGTAAAGATTTTGTTGCTTTTTTTAAAGATTGTAACTGTTTACTGCTTTTATACTCGTTTTAGTGTCAGTATAACGTTTTAAGGGTTGTGTGGTTTGTCTTACGCGCCACTTTATTCAAAAACTTAGGTATGAGTACCTGCTTAAATAAAATAACATTATTTCCGTTGGAGTACGTACGTGCCTACAAGTATGAAATCTTTAAAATTAGAACAGATGGGTGTTTTATGAAAATTTTACCATTTTACGGGGATATTTTTCGAATAAGAACACATTGCTTGTTTTACAAGTTATTTTTTTAAATGCTTGTCTATTCCGTTCTTCTGTATTTGCCAAGTTAAACCACGCAATTTTCGATGGGCAACAACACTATTCAACCCATAAAATATATGACAACTATACAACGAAAATAGTATTTTTTTTGTTCGGCTATCAACAATTACCACGTCTGAACGAGTTTGAAAATCGTGGATAGTGAACACATAGTGTTGAGCTTAACATTGTTAACTTTGCAGGCGGCCGAAAAAGATACTAACAAACGAGCAATATTTTTTTTGTATCAACAGAATATACACCAGCGACGCCACCAATTGCAAACCATGCCAAGCTGTAATCACCAAGTGAACGGTTTTTGGTCATTTTTTAAATGTGATGTTTTTTATGTATTAGATATTTTAATCTCCAACCACGAAGTGATGGCCACCCAAGGCAACTGTATATATATATAATAAATTCCCCGTGTATAAGTACAATGTGTGAGTAAAAAGAAAACATTTTTCTGATCACTTGTTTCTACGTTCTCGTTTGTAATAATATTAAATGCAGGTAGGTAGAGACGCAATTAAGTATAGAAAGTGATTCAAACTACATCCTGTTCTTTATTTGTACGTCATCATACCTTCTTCGATAATATTAACGATTACGTTTCTTTAAATGAAGTTACTGAAATTTATTTATTAATGATGGTTTTTTTTTTCATTTGGAAAATATAAGAAATCAAAAATACTTTAGTTAGGGATTTTTAGAGATTTAGGGATTCAACGATGTGCAAATTAATAAGAGGAAAGTAAATAAATAATAAAAGTTAGAACTACTTGCCAAGAAAAATAGACCGAGGATTTCCGTTACATCTTAAATAAAATAATAAAAAAAAAACAAATATGATTTATTTTAAATGAATTTAGTACAAACAAGTATTTAAAAAATTCTATTAATCGGAAAACTTCACTTAAAATGGTGTTCACAAATGTGAAGAATGTATCGTCGCTGGAAGGACAAAGGGGCTTAAGTGACACTTTGGTAATCAGAAATAGTAAAATATGCAGTTTTGATCAGTTTTCTTTTCTCCATCGAATGCTCTGACTGTTGAGAATTTGGGAGTAGGCTAGACTAAAGCGACACAAGTTTGAAACTTTTTTAGATTTTCGTAGCTTCAAGTAACTCAGTTCTAACTTAGTTCACATTGAGTTACCTGAGTTAACTTTTTTTATTTCAAAATACAACCAGGTACTGAAGACTTATGAATTTTATTGTAAAAAAATCAAAAAAAAATAAAGTGCTTTGGTATGAACTTCCCGAAATGGCGCTTCAGCCCTTTAGCCTTTCCGGCGATATTAAATGATTTCTAGAATTTACTACAGATTTATATACAATTTAAACTATTAATCTACAAACTTTACTTAAAAGGTTTTCACAAATGTGAATAAAATACGGTGTTAGAGCTCAAATTGTGAATTAAAAGCGTAAGTATGTAAAAACTTCACTTGAAACAATAAATGCGTGAATTATTTATCACCTCGTTCAATAAATTAAAGCTTCAAAAATTTCCGCGAAGTTTTAATGCTTTAATATGCGTAAGTGGGTACTTGATTTTCACACTAATATTTTGTAAAAACTTTCTTAAAATTCGCATAATAAAATCCCATGTAAAATTTATGAGCCTGTTTGAAAGATGTTTTTGACAAAATCGCGTGCCGTCGGATGAGATATTTACGAGGGAAATAAAAATTCTAACATGCCCTACAATCATCGTAAAAAAATGTCGAAAAATCTTTCCCGATATCAATCACTTCACTAATAAAAAGCTCGCGTAATACAACCGGTCATTCGATAACCGTTCAGATTTTTTATGGAGCGTAAAAGTAAATATTTTAAAGCCACTCTTATCCATAAAAATCTGTCAGAAGCGACCAAAACAAGACCATGCACACAAAGGTATAAAACCAAATAATATGAATATTTCACCAGAGCTTGTGCGAAATCGTGACTTTTGATTTCAAGTCATCAAACTTAAACTAGTTTTTTAATCGTTCGATCTTGGGTGTTTCCGATGCATGGTAGGCTAAGAAAACGATAAGCAAACGAAAAGGACATCTCATTTGATTTACCTGAGTAGGAACTTAAGTGAATGACTTGTATCTTTTGATTAAGAGCGTGCTTTTGAGTGGTGCTTTCTCTTGAATTATTTGTGGCGTCGAGCTGACATCACAAGCGAAAGTGTCGAATCGGGAAGGCTGACAGGCGGTGTCATGTGAGAGAACCAGGTGGTCTAAATTAAATAACATCTAGATTGATACAGGATGTTTCAAAAGTTACAACCGTTTTATTTATGAATGACTTAAACGCTCTCTATTATTAAATTGTTGTTAAAACTTCTCTTTGAATTAGTAGTATTGTTAGCTCTTAATAGTATGTCGATGATATGTATTTTTTAATGATGTTCATATTACATGATAAGAATAAGTGTTTGTTATTTTATACATAACATATATATATATTTTTAAATAAACTTATTCTTCCTCCATTTTACATACAATGAGACATTAAAGATTAAATTAATTTTTAAATGTCAATTATTTACTCGTATGACAATTAATATTCGCTTCATTATTTTTTCGTATTTATGTTGGTCCTTTTGTTATATGTTTAATCCTTTTTTAACTATAACTTACACTACGCATAATTAATTATTAATTGTTAATATTTGTCTATATCTGGTTTTTTGCTTTTTCATATTAATTTATAGATCTTTATATTACGTTATCTTTTAAAAATACTTTAATTTTTTTTTTTTTCTGTTTAATTCTTCTTGTAAGACCAGTTTATATGTATATACCCTATGAGATATGCGGGATTGGACTTACCCACATTTCGGAATAAAAAAAACATTCATGTATGATGCAAAATCAGTCATATATCATAATACTACATACCTATTATAATTCTCTGAAAGTACTTATATTGTTTTGTAATGATAACCTTTTGATATCAACCCGTTTTATATGGCATAGATCTCTTATCAAATGATTGAAAACCGAACAACCTGTCCGTATAACAATGACTGCATAATACTAAACCATTGTGAACAGTTTTATTTTATTTTATTTAATCGTGACGCATCCAAATATTCACAATATCTATATATAATACTAAAAAATAGATTACATAGCAAAGTATTTGTGCCTAAAGCAGAAAAAACTTGAGCCTCCATCTTCATGAAATATGTACAGCACTTTCTATTGGCAAGATTAAAGGAAAAACCATTTTTATCAAATGATTGCTATATAACTTTCCTTGTTCACTTTTTATTCAAAAAAAATCATATAATAAAATAAATAAATAAAATACCCATTTATTTTTAGCTTGATGTATTTTTTTAAAGAGTTATTAAGCCAAAAAAACACGAATAAAAAAAACATTGTTTTTCAAAACGTACGTCGTACGTACGTACGAGTGTGAACTTTACAAAATAGGAACTGGTTACTATACATGGACTCGACCACGATCGTGACACTGAGTAATTTGTATGCAATTCATTAATATATATATATAAAAAAAAATTAAATGTTGTAATACAAATATAACTAAAATAGCCAAAATTTTTAGGTGGCATGAAACCCTTTATTCGTTGGTCTTGTCCATTCCTTCCGAGTCTAGACATTTAGAATAGTACCGCCTGCGGCGCATATGCTACGCCGGTGGGACATTCCACTTTCAAATAATAAAAATGAGGTAGAATTTCTCCAAGCGTGAGAACAAGGCGCGATCTGTCTTGCGAAACGTGAAGCTGAAAGCGTTTTCAACGGAAACAGTTACAGTTGATAAAACGAATAATATATTATATCGTTTAGAATTTGCTTTAAAGGAGGATATTTTAATTCTTTCTTACAATGAAATCTAATAACTATTTTTTGCCACTGCATAAGAAGCAGCCTGGAGCGGGTGGTACTATGGCCTACCCAATTTGAGGTATATTATGAGACACAATGACATTACTTGGCTATTCAGATCTACTCAGTAAACATAGCTTACTACTAAAACTATAATTATATTTCTTTTGGTCGAGATAATCTTATTACATGTCCAGGTAGGACTACATAGGATTTCCATAAGTTTAAAACCACAGCAGATTCAACAAATTTTTTTTGCAACATTACTATCCGTAACATAACGCATTCATTCTCACGTTCATAACAATAATGTTCATTTGTATATTGCAATGTTCATTACAATAATGTCAAATTTGCAAATGCAAAAATGATTAAAGAAGATTATCGCTATCCATATTCATCTCATAAGAATTGTTTGCACTAGAGAAATATTTCCCTAGAAGGGATATCTACATCAATTTGAAAGATAACTGAGAAGAGGTAATTTTACAGAAGACCTTTCAACTTTTAGACCCTAGAGAGAGGTCGACGAAATTAATTATCATTTCAAGAAAGAATTTCCACACTTGAAAATGTTTGATCGATGTTATCCGAAGAAATATAAAGTTTACCTTACTTAGTTAACAAAAACACGCCTACAACACACTTATAAGACACAGAAACACAGTAGGTTAGTTTTTTAATTATAACATTTCTTTGCAAAAAATATTTTCGCAACACATTGTATAACGTTTATAGCAATAATTCACACAGATTGTGTTTGCGAAAATAAAATAAAATGATTTAAAAATAAACTCACAAAAGTATTGCTTGCATGTTCATATGAATAGAATATTCTCATACAAATCGCACAGTGGTTAAGTAACTCGGATCCGCGGCTACTTTCGATTTCATTGTAATTATTTTTGTCGTTAATCTATTTTGTCAGTCCGCTCCACATGCGCCGGCAAACCACCGACCAATCTTTTTTGTATTTATCCAGATCGAAATTTGGCCCATCGGACATTCACCGTGGAACTTCGTTCGCAGGTGGCAAAAGAAAGTGCTCTTTCAACTACTCTTTCTTCTTTCCACTACCTGTCCTCCGCGAGATCTCGCTCGATTAGCGATAGTGACGTCACGGTAAACGTGTTTGCCGGAAACGCTGAGCCCGATGACTGTGCGCTCTGGAACTCGTGTGACATGAATAAATTACTAATTATTTTAGTGATTATTTAGACAAACAGATTTGTTATCGCAGATAAAGACGGATTGACGTATTTATTACAGACCTTTCACTAAGTAGGTACTGGAATCTATAATAATCTATAATATATTTATAAGTGTTCATTAAAGAAAAATCTTTTATGAAAAAACGACCAACTATAATAATTTATTTTTTTTGACAAAAAAAAATCGAAGTTCGTAAAATAATTAGTAGATACGTTCATTAGACGTGTACAAATAAGATTAAAAAAGAATATTTCATTTTAAGGTGACTTGGCACTAACATGCTGTCAAATGTGATCCAATCATTAGATTTTTCAACACATGAATTCTAATACTAAGTAATATATTTTACACACACATATAGAGCTATTTATTTTACAAAATAATTTTAACAATTTAAAATTCAACATAAATAAATACATCTTTTGATGTGGCTGATAAAATACAATCACAGAGAAAGGGCAAATTTATTTTTATCGCAATAATATCCTACCTATTTATTATTCCGAATTTACAGTTTGATATATTCATAAACCAAAAAAAGGTTTTTTTACACGAAGAAATTGAAAAACAAAACTTCTAAAGCTCAAAGAGCTTTTGTAGAATTATGTACTTTGTGGGTTTCTCAGTGCATATTTATTATTTCCTTGCCAATAATAATTCTAAAACCCGATGTTTTGTGGAACACCCCTGAAGTGATTCTACCTGTTGACGGCATTTTATTTGAAATAAAAACCCTCTATTAATCAAAAATTTATTTCTAAATATTTATTCAAGCTTTTAACAAAATTCATATTTACTCATTATGCTACCGAATCGAAGCTTTTCATTTAAAAGCAAGTTTATACAGATTGGTGTAGTCTTTAAAAGATGAAACTTTATGGCATCAGAGATGTTGACACCATCAAGCATTCATGTTCGTTGTTTATAAAATCGTCTAGACGAAGGAAAATTTATCTACGCATAATTTTATGACGTAACCAACTGTTCATCCAGGGTAAGATTGAAAAAAATCAAGATAGAGGAAAGCACCGTGCACCATGGCTTACGTGATTGGAATGAGTGCAGTTGTGTTGGTTTATGATATACCGTGGTCTGTATGATGTAGATTACCTTTATAAAAGCCTACCTCTGGGCTTAAAAAAGTTTTTTAACCGTTAGATTGAGATAAAGAGACAATTGTAATGCATACAATGGATTTCATTCTACATTTATTAGTAAATATCTATATAGTCAAATTATATTATCATATCACGCCGTAATTTAAGTATATAATATAATGATTTTATAATACAGAAAGTTTTCATTATTTAAAAGATAGTCAATTTTTTTAAGTAGTCATATTCAAACATCAAAATAAAAACGGTTTTTTGTTTACCCCTCCCCTAGATCTTAATAAACGCATTTTTTTCCAAAGGAATGATAAAAATAGATGGTGTTGCACTTCTAGAATTTGTATTTTAGGGGATTTCAGTTGTTCCTGTTCGCTTTCCAGCTATTTTTAAACCTCTATTTGATGCGTTTATTAAAAATCGAATTAAAGTTATAAAAAAATATTTTAAATGCAACTTGTTCTAGAGAGGAAGCTATTTGGAACGCTGATCAGGTATGAAGCCTATTTCTCAACTTTAGTATCTTCTGACACCTTCCCTTATTTTTTTATAGGCTCACAATATTCCCAAAATTAGGAATTACATAATCCCAACGGTTTCAAAAAATATTACATAATTGTAAAATTGTACACTATTGAAATTAATCTTCAATTACCTTTTAGTGTGTTTTATTTGTATTGCTTCCTGTATAAATACAACAGATGCAAAAGCGTTGATATGAAAATATTTATAGATTAACATTTTGTACCGACAGGCACTACTTTAAATTCGTGTCATATTTTCACTTTCGGTCATTTGGCAGTACTTTCTTTGACGAATAAAGCGGAATGCTAAGAGAAAGGAATATTCGGGAGATGAAATCAGCCTAAAATTATTCAGGCTGTGCGATTTACATAAAAAGCAGTGCGTAGGTATCTGACTGGTTTTACATGAATCACAAAGGTTTAAAGTACATAAATTAAATCACTGTTCAATGTTGACAAAGCTTAGTACCGTTCGTAGTAATTATTTTTTTTTTTTTTAATTTCGAAATTTCGTTTTTTTGGGTAAGCGACTATCACAGGCTGTACAAAAATAGGGAGAGTTTCTTTTAACAAGTGTGTAAAGAAAATAAAACCACTGTTTACGAATACAAAATTATAACGTTACAGTATTACGACCGGTTAGTGGCCTGGTAAGTATCAGGTTCGCACCCAGAGTGTCGCGGATTCAATCCCTTGCTGGGTAAGCCCGCCATCATTCCACAAGCAACACGTTTTACTTATGATGAATTTGAATATCGTCAGGTTATGAGAAACCCAGGAATGTTTATCTTTTCTTTATGAAAGTGGATATATAAATTTCAATATCTATTTCATTCGCAGTGGGTTGTCAGTATAATGTCTTAATTAGACTTTTGTTCATGTAAAAGTACAGCTGTTAAAATGGATGTTTGTTTATTTAATTTTATTCATTCAGGAGTTAACAAACTAGCAAACTAATCATCACGTCAATTAGAGAGGTACGCAGATAATAGAACGCCATATAATCTACGAAACCGTTAGAAAATCAATTAACATTCTTACTCTCAGCGATACACAGAGTATTTGATTTGATTTATTTTTGGGAAAATTAATAGCAAATCAACAATAATTAATACATATATAATAATATAAATAACAAATCATGCCAATTACAAATTTTCCTCTGCTGAAAATATTATAGATATAAATATTAAAAAAAGTGTGACAATATACAGTTTTAATTATGTAACTTAACTAAGTTGGTGGGGGGAGGCGAAGGTAGAACAGATCATAAGAATTGTATAAAGGAAGGACGGGAGCAGATGGAAGGTTAATTCATTAATTTAGTTTAGGTGCAGTCATGTCATGGATTTTGTTTATATTTGAGTTAAAAATGACAATTTGCCAATTAATGTTGAATGAATGTATAGACCTGTAAATGAAAGAGTTTCGGAAGTATCATTGAGTATTGCTCGAGCGGTAGAAACTCTGAGTTTTGCCCTGGTGAAAGACCACCATTCAGAAACTAAACGTCGCTTGAAATGGCTTTAGCCGTGTTTGGTGACCAGATCTGAATAGCAGGGTTCTTTTCAACCTTCCTCTTTCCCATATCCTTACATTCTCAACTACCTTTAGCTTCACAACATACCTTAAGTGGTGATATCATAATCCCACTGGCTTCAGACGGTTGGGAGTAGTCGGTACTCCTATATTCTTGTACTTACATTAGACCTTTACACTGACATACTGTTATACAAAAAGCTTAAGCTTTTGCACAGCCCGCTTATGTAAATAATTAATTTGTTAATATTAATAATTAACGATAAGTTCCATTTAAGTCAAAGTAGGGTTTCAAAACTTTTCTAAGATAATTCTAGCTATAGTTTTAGGTATTTCGCTAATACAACATTTGAATCTAAGGCGTCTTAAGTATTTGATGAAAATGTCAGCCATAGTTTTTAAGCTTTGATAAGCGCCTTTGGGCTGATATTTTAAAAAAGAACAGTGCCAAATAAATAAGCCTAGTTTTAATATTATTTTTATTACTTTATATTTAGAAATCGTATTTAAAATTCATTAAAAAAACACGCTCTCTCATGCTCTTCGTATCTCTTTCGGATTTCATAACTATATTTCTAAAACTATATTTCGAATTTATCGGCTAAGTTTATCTATCAATGTTTGATAGATAAACTAAAGTTTTACATAATGAGCTTAAAATTGACCCCTGATGGTTATTTTACATTCAGATTGCAACATAAAACTCCTTTTTCAATTTTATTTTCACTATAAAATAAAACATGAGTGGGTGATATTGTTGACATTTTCCTATCTCCCCAAAATGGTTGCTAAATGAAACCAGTCAATTTCCACGTAGAATTAATTTCTTGTTTAATAACCCGTGTAACTGCTTCATTATGGTTTTATAATCATGGTATTATATTAATACCGGTTAAGGTAAGCGGAATAATTATTTTATTACATATCATGTAACATTCTGGATATATGAATGTTAAGCGTTACGTAACCAGAAGAAAGTGCTTTAATTTAAATTGGTGAGTTATAATACGATCTGGATTAAATTCTAATATAACGTATAAATTACAGCACGCGTTTGATTGATTTCATTGGGGAAATATTATTAATACATTCTTTGTGTTAGCCACTCCCTCTTTACACATCAGTGCGTTAATCTGAGTAGTGTAACATTATTGCTAATTGATGATATATTAAAATGAATAATAATGATTTTAATTCATTTCCAATGGTAATATCCTTATTAAAGGTTAAATCCCAAAATGAGATCGCGCAGTTAAATTAACATAAATACGTTAGTGTTATTTTATCTTTTGAAATAGAGATCAAATGACTGTAGTCACGTTTGGTTATCAGAGCTGGATAGACAGGTACTTTCTAACCTTCATCTTCTCCATCTCCTTCCCTTCCCACTACCTACAGCTTTACAGCATACCCCAATTGGGGATGCTATAGTTTTGTCAGTTGGGACTCTTTGAGGACAAAAAAATTAAAAAGAAAAAAAAGTGGGGTCGTCACTTAGCACTCGTATATAAAAAAAAAAAACAATATAATGACGGGTTGGCAGGCGAGTGGTCTGAATTATCAAGTTCCCATCCAGGCGTCGTGTGTTCAATCATCTGCTAGTTAAGTTCTCCATTATTGTAGAAGCAACATTTTTCACTTATTGCATTTCGCATTAGCCAACTTGAAAAAAATATTTTCACTATTAAGTGCATCACTAGTCTACACTACGGTGTACCTTATGATGGTATAAAATTCTTAATACATTTTCTAACTCATGCTCCATTTTAATTTGGATTTGACCGTCGTAGCATATAGTGAAACTCATCGTATTTCCCTTCCAGCGAATAAATGGAAAAAAAGTCATAAAACTAAATAGTGTGGATCCGTTCTATCTTTTTGTGGTGCGTTTGGATTTTCACCATTGGATGTGAATTTATTAAAAAAAAATGCGAGAACCCTTTTCCGACATAGTTCGAGCATTTCATTAATGAAAAAAAAATGTCTATTTTTTAAAAGCACAGTTGGCTTCTTTGTCTGATTTGAATATGATATCTACAGCATATTAAACTAAAAAGACAAGAATTCACATTAAAAAGCACTCAATTTAAGAAGAACTCAACAGTTTTTTTTTACGAAAACAGTTGTAAATGATTAAAAAAGAGAAAGTGACTAAATACCAAATATAGCTTCAAACAAAGTTACAGGATAACCTATTTTGATACGAGGTGAATTATCCTAAAAATGTGCGCTTTATAACTAACTAACTAGCCATCACGCCGTTTCCCCGGAGGAGTAGACAGAGAGGACAGACCGCCATACAACTCTGTCTTGGCACACACTCCTTGCTTCATTTACATTCATACTCCGTCTCATACATACTCTTCTGTTATTCTGACTCTTCACATGACCCTATTCAAGTATTTGATTTACTTGATCGTGCCATGTCTTTCTCGGGCGTCCTCGACTTCTTCTTCCATTCACTTTCGTATCAAATATTCTTTCACACTCTTTTCTTCGTTCATTTGCTCTACATGGCCAAACCATCTAAGCGTCCCTTTCTTGATCCTATTCATTACGCTCACATCAGCCTTGCATTTTTTCCGGATATCCACATTTTTAATACGGTCATACATGGTTTTACCGCACATTCGTCTCAAAGATCTAATTTCCACAGCATTCAGTCTACTTTTATCCTTCCTATGCCAGTTTCATGCCTCACTGCCATACACCAGGGTTGGTATAAGCACTCTATTGTGAACTGCTAGCTTCGCTTATTTGGTTGATTTCTTATTTGCGCCAACAGCGTTCAGTCCTCCATTAATGAAGTTTCCTGCATTCACCCTTCTTTCAATATCCTTCAGCCTTTTCGTCTCTCGTATATATACTTCCTAAATACACAAACTCATCCACTTCCTCCAAATATTATCCTCCACATATGGGTATTTTATAAATGTAATGTTAGTTATAGATTCCTAGTTCTTAAGTCTTAGATGTAGGTCAACAGTCGTAATTCTTAGTTTTAATTCATTATTTATATGTTTTATATATGTTATTTTTTTTTTGCAATTGTACACTAACTGAGTGTTTGTCACGTAAGTGAGAACATCGGTTAAAACCTATTATAAATAAATAAATATAAATATAAAAAAATATAAATAAAATATAAATATGTATTTAAGCAAATACGAATAATGATAATGATCTACTCTAAGGCGAATACGCAGACTAGTCTATACTTCTTTTTGATCACTGTGTTTATTATATATATTATGTTTCCAATGTATCGATCTCTAGTTCAAATATATTCATCATTGTACATACACCTTTACACAACCTTATATTATGTTTATCCTTTTTTATCGTTATTACTGTAAACTATAATTAAATAAAGATTATTATTATTATTATTATTCATCGTTCACAACTATATTGCACGCTGTTTTCGTACTCCCCCTTTCAAACACCATGACTTTGAACTTACATACATTCATCATCAACTCATTTTGCATACATACTTGTGGTTCATCCTACTGTCAGTCTCAGCACCGCAACGTCCGCATACAATAGGCAACATACTGTCAGATTGTTCATTTTCGCGCCCAAGCCCACACCTTTCAATTCTTGCATACAATGTTATTATTGTCGCATGACCTCTCATACATGTTACTGATAGCCTAAATATTTTTCAATCTCTAAATGCATCGTCAAAAATGGAAACCGATTACTGAGTACGTATAGCGTACGTACGAGTGTGACTTTTTAAAATTCGAAGCTGATGTTATAATTTTTTTTTTTTAATTAATTTTTTTAAATCCCTACCTTCCAAATAAAGTACTTAACTACAATGTATTTTAGTAGACAATATTCTAAATTTGAAATTGTTGGATTTAAGCAATTAATATATTTTCTTACCGAGTCAAGCCACATCCCGTGATTTTTCACGGGTAACAACTATTATTATGTGATATTAAATAGGACATGCAAAATTGTCACCACCAGCAATCTAGTTTATGTCAGATTTTTACTATCTCCATAAAACACTGCAGCTGCAATAATTGCACGGCGATAAAACTCTCCCTTTATTCTTAACGAGATTTTTAATTGAGGAATATAATTCATGATTTGTCGAGTAAACGGGAAAAAATGTGCAGAAATGGTTTTGCAGGAAACTGCATTGCAGTGCAAATGTAGCTTTGTCACAATTATAAGTGTGAAATTCCTACTCGCAGATAAATCTCACCATAAATAAGAATAATCCGAGCAATTTACTACCTCCCGCGAAACGGTACAGTTACATATGGAACCGAGCAAAGATAAATATAATGACTCTAAAGAAGATATGCTAAACTAAGGCTTCTTTTAAAAATTTTGGAAGCTTGCATTTCTTTACGAAATGGGGATAAAACAGTGACTTTGTTGAGTTGTTTAAAACAGTGAATTGATATTGTCAAAACAGTGAGATAATGGACTTGTAATGATATTTGATCTATTTGTATTTTAGTTGTATGCCAAGCCCTCTCCAAACCTGGTGAAGATCTCCGACGCCGTTATCTCTGGCCAAGGTCAGGTATACCAAGGAGTTGCTCCGAGCCACGTCTTCCAACAGCAGCAGCAAGTTCTGCAGTCACTGGCTAAGGTATAACAATCTAACTACATCAGCCACCTTTTTCTGAAATTATGCAAAAAAAAAAAAAAATCATATTCGAATTCAATTAATCTAAACAATCCCTTAAGTTAAGCTCTTAAATTTAGCATTTTAATCAATCTTTGTTTGATTTTAGTCGGCCTACAATTCTCAACCCAGCTACACCATATCAGCCCCGATAGCGTCTCACCTCGCCTACTCAAAGCATCAAATTCTTACCCCACAGCCGCTGTACCAACCCCAGGTCTCCCTGCAGCAGCACTATGCTGCCTACGCCCAGCCTCAGGTCTACGCTCAACCTCAGGTCTACGCTCAACCTCAGGTCTACGCTCAGCCTCAGGTGTACGCTCAGGCTCAGGCCTACCCCCAGGCGCAAGTGAACCACTACGCGCAATACGCCCAATCCCAGCAATACGCTCAGGCACAGCAAGTCGCCCAGGCTCAGCAGTACGCTCTGAGTCAGCAGTACGTGCAGCCTCAACACTATTCCCAGGCGCAGCAGCTCTTCCATCCAGCCACTCAGGCTACCTATGCCCAGCCCCAGGTGTACCATCAGCAAGTCTACCAGCAGCAGCCGATTGCTCATCACCAGGTGGCCTACGCTCAACCCCAGGTTTCGACCTACTCACCGGTCGTCGCTAAGGTAGCATACGCCCAGGCTCCAGTTATCGCTCACCAGGTAAATATTCATTAAAGAATTTGTTAATTGTGTTTTCCGTTTATTTTTTGGGCATTTGATCTTGTCGATGAAACTATTCACCGTTTGTGACATCTTCGTCATAAAAAATAAAGTGTTTTTTTGTAATAAGTTCGCCTTAGATTACTCATTTAGCTAGCTCTTAAGGCAGTACATTTTGTACTAGAACATCGTAGAAATGATCACTGTTCTGCCAGACTGACGGCTGTAAAATATAGCTAACTAAAAGTAAGATATGTTTTTTTCTTAATCCACTAGTGCTGTTATAAATACTCACTTAATTGATCCATAATTTTCATAGCCATACATGTCACGATTAAAATACTGTTATTGTTTTAAATGTAATTGATTATTCATCATATCATGAAAAAAATTACAGGTCGCCGTTCCTTCCGTGACCTCATCCAAGCAAGTCGTGACCCCACAGGTCTTCCCTCAGCAATACTATCAGCAGGCCCAGCAGTCGCAGAACTACCAGCAATACCTTCCCCAGGCCCAAGTCTACTCACAGCAGCTCCAAAACCAAGCCCTGGTCCAGCCACAGCAGGTTTATCATTCCCAGCCTCAGGTTTATCACTCTCAACCCCAGGTTTATCACTCCCAGCCCCAGGTTTACCATTCCCAGCCTCAGGTTTACCAGGCTCAACACCAGCAGGCTTACCAAACCCAGCCTCAGCATGTTTACCAGGGACAGCAGCAGGTTTATTCAGCTGGTAAAGCAGCTTACGCTCAACCCCAGGCTACGGTTCAATACTTTGGAAAGGCTGCTCAGAGTAATTTCAATGCTTATTCACAACACAATCATTAAAAATCCCTTTCTTAACAATTGTGGTTGAATATCGCCCATTTCAGCAAAATTGTATTAGTATACTCAAAATCCCTACAAAGCCTTGAATGCTTCATGAAGAATATACATATGACATTATTATTCCACGATAATTCTTCTTCACTATTCTTATGACTTACTACTATCACATATACTACATCAATATATTGACTAGAGAACATACCTTTCTCCAACACTTTCTAACACGAATCTTATTTTATCTGACTTTGTCTCTTCTCTTTTTTTGAACACTCGTTAATATTAGTATGCCTCATTACTTTTTTGCTGAAACACTAAATTTAATGATCACATATTGAAAGTATGTTTATTGTATAAACTCATATCATAAAAATATCATCCACAAAGTATTATTTAGTTATTAATTTAGGTTAACACCAAATAGATGCCATTTACAATTATTCATTTCATTGACAAAATTGTATTAGTTGTTGTATAATCATAATGAAAATGTTTTCTTTATTAAAGTTATAAAAATAACGTTTTATTATTATTTTTCCGAAACAACATTAACAGGCAATATTTTTCATATTTATTACTTCGTGACTTCAAATTTAGTCATTTTTAGGTAGTTACAGTTATTTTACGACAAAACAACAACATGACTTAAAAATGTCACCCAACACGGTTTTCAAAATCTCCTTTATTTACTTCTTCACGTAAAATATTCGTTTGTGTAGGTACTTGCTTGGGACAGGTCTTGTCAACTCTCTGAAAGTCAGATAAGTATGGATTATATAACGTATGACTGTGGGTGAACCAAGGGGTATGTGCCAAGACAGAGTTATGTGGTTTTCATATTTCTCTGCCTACCATTGCTAAGAAACGGCGCGATGAATAGTTGCTAAGTTAGATAAAACGAGGCCGAGACTAACAATTCAGTTAAAAAAAAATAAAGGCGGTGTTTTGTGTAAGTTATCAGATTCTTAGTTTAATATAATGATATTTGTTTTGTTACAATGTACGCATAACCATTTCATTTAACGCTCGCGCAATAAGAAGATATAATACGTTTCATTGCTCTGAATTTTACATTTATCGACGCCATTATGTAGAACCTTTGAGTTTCTGTAAAAAAATCCACCAAAATGACCGTTGAAATCCATTTTAGCGGGCTTAATGGAAAAGCATTTCGGATAAGACCGGCTCTTTCTTTCATTATATCTTCCATCTTTCGAAAGGTTTCCGCGCTGTATAACCGGAGATAAATGAAAAACATACCTTGATTTCGGCGCCTCAGAACTAAACTGGAATAGAGAAGACGTCAGCTGACTTGTAACATCGATTTGAAACTTGAGTAATGCAGCGAAATCTTAAAACAACAACTTAAAGGGTCCTCTAAAGGTTATTATGAGGTTCCCCTTATTAATTTCATTTAATTTCAAGTACAACATACGGGAAACCTAAATACACACTAACACAAGGAACCAGAACATTAAAAACTATCATTCTGGTTGGTATAATTCTTGATTTAATATTCGAAAAAAACGTCTCGAATAGTACGTCGCATGGCATTGTTTCAAGTCAAGAGTGCTTATAACTACCAGATCTGAATATCGTGTGTTGTTGAGGTAACCTTCGGCTTAAGATTTGTTTTTTTTTCTGGTGCCATCACCTAACGGAGGCTGGCTATCGTCAGGAAAATCTACACCCTTCAAGCTGCAGTACGGAATAACTCTGCGAAATAGCACTCATAATACGAAAAAGATATATTGAATTGTCTTATTTCTATAGCTAGTACAATTTTATAATTGTTGGTCAACCAGGGTAATATATTAATTTCGTTTTTTGTATGTAATCATGTCATATGTCACATATCCTTTTTCAAAAAAAAAAATAGAAAATTATGTTATTTTTTGATATATCTCACTTTTCCTTGATACATATGTATCAAAGGAAAAATTCTGCATACTTAACTTAAAACTTGTTTCTTTTTACTCATTTTGTTCTTCCTTGCGCACACAGATAGATGCATTTAAAACATTTTTTCATAACAATAAAACGCATTTTATGCCTTTTTAGTGGGAGAGATTTATCGAGATTAAATAAAACATGAATGATTGAAGTAATTAGTTTTTTTAGTTCAATTGATAATTAGTATTCTACGATACTGTTAAATGATAAAATAAAATAACTTATAAGGTTTAGACCATCTAATGGCGTTGGGAAAACCAAAAAAGCAACATGCATAGGTTTCGTGTGTAGAGTTGACATCAAAATGAGCTTCAAAACAAATAAAAAACAAACGTGTTGATAAACTTACATTTATTTAAAACTGACTTGATCGCTTGGATTCTCAAGGCTTGAATTGTGCATAGCGAACCGTTATAACGAAATTTTCAATTTCTTCAGCAGTGTTTACACTCTTCATCCGCAACCCCCTAACAGTAGATAACGAACGTTTAAAAGGTTATTACGGCCGTTAGCGAAGGCTATTATCGCTCGATATTATCCTGAAACTCATTTATACTATAATGTGACTGGATAGCGCTTACAGGTAATATCTCAGCTTTATTATTTTAGCCTGTGTACACTTTAAGATTGAACATTTATTTATCAACCAGTTTCAACTTCTGAAAAATAATTATGATCGTAATCGCGTCGAACTCAAAGTTATATATTATTTTTCTGATTGTTTATAATTATTATCAAACAAGCAGTTTTAAATGAACATGACTATTTGTGTTTGAAAAAAAAATATAACACTTAGAAGCGGGAGAATCATAAGACCTTACCATGAAAGGGTTCTTACTTGAAAACGAAAAACAAACTTAATGTAGTATTTTGACTTCAAATTAAATTTTTACGGATAATTCCCCACCTTCCTCTTCCCCTTCTCAATCCACAACACAATAGTAGAGCAGATGCAGCAGAGTGAGACGATGCACTTCTTGGCTTAAAAAACTACATGACTGGTACGGATGCAGTTCCGCAGAGCTATTCCGGGCTGTAACATGGTGATAATTGCCAAGGCGATATCTAACCACCGATAGTAGAGGGTACCAGAAGAAGAAGAATCATACCAACAAATAACAGCACAACATCATGTTGGGGGATTGTCAGCATTACTTACATAAATCATTTTTTCTGGCTGCGCGAAAGTCGAACCCGCAACTCTCGGGTTCAAAGTCAAACGCGTAGACCGTTACGTTTTGGAGTACTTTGCAGTTTTGTACTCATAGTAACCACGTGTTACTATGAGTACATAAGCCAGAACTACTACCATTAAGGGTGTATTTCACTACCTCCAAGTATGTTTTGAGTAACTACTCGTCGAGTAACTAAAATCATAGGACGAGCACAGCGGTAAACCAGCAACCGTTTTACTTCCGTCAAGCAGTTCCCAATCAGTTAATCGTAAGATCGAGTGTCGAGTAGTTTAAAGAAACATTTCACGGACGGGCAGCGTTACTCAGCGGTGGTGAAAAAGATAATTTATATTACTCGACGATTAACGCTAATCAACACTGTACACATAGGTGGCGAAAAACTAAAGATGGTCGATATTCTTGTCCCGGTTAAAGGAACTGGTTCCAAGCCGGTCACTGGAACCGTCGATATTATTTCTCTGAGAAACCGGTTCTTTTTTTTGTCAAATAAAAATCGATGTCATTTATCCAAAGAACCGGTTCTTTTTTTGGGCACAATAGGTTTTTGGCGGGAAGGTCCCTTTAACGAGGAACCGGTTCCACAGTTCCATTTTTCGTTGATTTGCTAGTACTTTTCGATTGGAAATCTATACCGACTATTGCTTTTTTTTAGGAAAGGAATTTAGTTGATTTGCTAGTACTTTTCGATTTGAATATAAAAATCTCCTTCGTGGAACTTTTCTGGCACCAGGAGCCGGTTCCAAAAATAGCTGGATAAATAGCCGGTTCTTCGCCGGTCACCGGTAACTGGAACCGCAAGTACACCTAATTTCCCATATCAACCACCCCTATGAAATATCCCATAAGCCAGTCATTTTGTCCACCTTCAAAAGTATGACGACTGCTATTGAAGGATATTGAAATATCGAAATGAACAAACAATTGCTTTATTCTGCGGCATCCCATTCATCACATTCGACAATCTCATTTTATTGGTTTATGGATAAAGTGTCGGGGGCAGGGAAGGAAGTTAAAACACCTCATAAATCGTTTTGTAAAAAACATATCAAGCACTTGACACAGTATCTCTGGTTTATGTGTTGTAAATATTGGAAATTTGGCAATAAATTGTGCGGAAGGTGATCAATAAATACCCCGTGTTATTTTGTTATGTTAGCTCATTGACAAAGAAAAAAAAAGAGATTCATCATAATCGTTATTATTGATGTGTTTTAAAACATCATAAAATAAGCATACAACATTCTGTAACACTTAGAAATGAATGATGGTATCTATTTAATTATTTATGAACTAACGGACTATTGTCCAATTACAAAAAAATATACATCTCACAAAATAGGAAAAAAGAGCAACAGAGAAATAACAGCAAATACATAATATTATAACGAATTAATGAGAAAAATAGGACAAATGTCAATGTTTTCATAGTTTCGTAAAGAATGACAAAAATAATTTAGATTGGAACCAAAAATTTCAAGACCATGGCTTGAGTTAACAAGTAGAGTAGAGTAGAGAAAGAAAAAACTTACTTTAATTTAAGGGGACACCTCATAAAATCTCCCTTGGCTTTAGCAAGTGCATCCAGGGGAATTGTATCGCTACCCATATCGTCACTGGAAAGGCAAAAAGGCTTAAGCGACACTTTGGTCAAAAATTAGTAAAATATTCAGTTTTGATCAGTTTTTTTTCTGCATCAAATGCTTTGAGTCTCGTTTGATTCTGAACATTTTTGTGGCCCTTCTAAAATATATTTACCATTTAGGAGGAGGCTTGACTAAAGTTTGAGACTTTTTAAAGCTTTTTGTCGCTTCAAGTAACGCAGTGAGAAGCAAAAGGGCTTGAGCAATAATTTGGTCAAAAATGATTTAATAATATAATATATATGCAGCTTTGAATTTTTTTTTTCTGCATCGAATGCTCTGACTCTCGTTTGATTCTGAAGACTTTTGTGGGCCTTCTAAAATATATTTACAATTGAGTAGAAGGCTTGACTCAAAACACAAGTTTGGGACCTTTTTGTCGCTTCAATTAACTCAGTAAGAGTATTGAGTTACCTGAGTAAACTTTTTTTTAAAATCTAACTAAGTTCTGAAGACTATTTGAATTTTATTGTAAAACAAAAAAAGTGTTCTTGTGTAAACTTTTCAAAAAGGCGCTTGAGCCCTTTTGCCTTTCCGGCAACGATATGAGTGATAATTTAATTATTTGCCAATTTACCTAGCGCCATTGTGTATACGGGTCTTCAAGAGACTGGGTCAAATAAAGGAGGAATGAAGAATGCCGGCAGCTCGTTCTGCAAAAGCTCTGTTAAAAAAAAAACTAAGGATGTTAGAAAAGGTTGATTTTTATTACCATCAATGCTACATTCAATGTTCTCCTGAGTACCCTGCCTTTGTAATACTCGTAATTAAAACTCAACAAACCTATGTTTCGTCTTGCATTAGGTATGAAATAATGTGAATACCAATACCGCACAAGAGTCTAAGCGCCCAAAGCCAATGGGACTATGGCATACCATCCCACTGGCTCTGGGAATTGTTGTGAAGCTGAAAAAAACGGGGAGAAAGAGTGGATGGGCAAGAAAATGGTATTCATCGAACAATTGATACGAACAATGAAATTTTCATCCAATTATTGAAAAACGGTAGTAGGACGCTTTTTCAAACTAAATAAAAGAGTTAATGAAAATGAAATAATGATTTGTAGAAGACCACAAATTTTATTTAATTTTTTATGACCGACCGGTTTCACTTGGCCTAAGAATCGTCATAGTACAACATTAAACATAACAAAAAAAACATGCCGTTATATATACATAGAATAAAATAACAGTGAGAAAACAAAAGAAAAACATTTAAATTGTAACAAAAGAACAAAGAGAAAGAGACAGATAATATGAAATGATAGATGATTATTAAGTTATTATTTCATTTTCATTAAATATATCAAACCACAAAGTAATTACTTTCCACGAAAATATAAGTAATAAAGTGTTTTACTCGCTTCACTTAAAACTATTTATTCTGTTTATTTTCAAAATCCTTTCCGGCACGGACAGTGTCCATAAATATTTCCCTTAATGCTAGTGGATGTATGTTCATGTCCTGTCTTTATAAAGAACGGCACCTTGGGGGTGGCTCGCGCTGTTAACGCGTTAATTGTCACGGGGGGTCTATTCGTTAGGGAAGCTGACCTAGTTGGGGAATTTTGAATTTGACGTACAACATAACGTTATCGCGAACATTACAGAGCAATGGAATATCAAATTAAGGACAATGACGGAGAATCAATTGCCAACATATCTTTACCATTAATTTAATTAATTAATATTTCGATAACAGAATAGAAATCGGGAATATTAAATATACAGTTAAAAAGCTATATTACCTAATATTTGAGACTTAAAATTTAAAAGTAAATCACTTGAAATAAGCACAATTTTAAATTCGGTAGACAATATTTTTTGTCATTCCTTACGACTCTACCAAAACCTTGTTAAGGCTTTGACTTGAATGTTCTTTCAAATTTATATTTTTGTCGTTGCTTTATTAAAATATTATATATGTACTTTTCTTTCTTGGTTACTCTTTTTTCCCATTTCCTGTTTTTTTTTTGTAACTAGGCAATGGTCAGATGGTCAGTACATAATAAACTATTAAAAAAAATATTCAGAGTTTTCGTAATAATTTTATTGTCATAAATATCAACCTAAATACGCTTAAAAGCGCTTTAAAAAAGCTTTAAACTATGCATAAAATTAAGTTTTCAAAATCTTCTAATAATTAGATATGCCGTTTTATGAAGAAAAAAAAAAACTATACAAAGTTCTAACATTTTTCAGATATTTGCGTATTATAAAATGGTTCGGTCTTGTGAGATAATGTCAAAATAGTACGTTAAAAAAACACAAAAGATTCATAATTACACACTAGATCAAAAATAAAATACTGTGTATTTCAAAAACATTTTTTTAAATTGTGAATATCGTATAAAATTCCCAACTGCCCGAAGCCAGTGGAACTGTAGCATCCTGAATCGGCGCTTTTGGTATTGCTGAAACAAAGTGGGAAAAGGAAGCGGATGGGGAACAGGAAGGTTGGGAAGTACATGGCTATTTAGATCTGTTCAACAAACACGGCTAAAGTAGTTTCAAGCAATATTTCTATACCGAACGATATTGAGAGTAACTTATTCTAGTACTTTGTCACAGTGCAATGATTAACGTCATTTCACACACTTAGGAGGTCATTGTTAAACACCGACTACCGGTCTGTTTTAGCCTTGGAGTATGTAGAGTGGTATCTACCCAAGGTAGTGTAGTCAGTTTTTGATGTTTTTTACCTGACTTGGCGGACCTGGGCGTTTTTTTTTTTTTTACATGAATACCGCACAAGAGTCTTAACTGCTCCCAACCGTCTAGAGCCAGTGAGACTATGGCATCCCCAAATTGGGTATGTTGTGAGGCTGAAGGTAGTGGGGAGGGGAAGGAGATCGGGAAGAGGAAGGTTGGGAAGTACCTGGCTATTCAGATCTGGTCACCAAACACGGCTTAAGCCATTTCAAGCAACGTTTCGATTCTGAATGGTGGTCTTTCACCAGGGCGATACTTAGAGTATCTACCAATCTCGTTGCTAAGACTAAGGCTAGGGTATTTATACATCCATTCATATCACATATCGACGTAATGTTTTTGTTTATTCGTATAACCACTTTTTCAGTGTTGATATCAACACAAATATAGCATCTAACCTAAAAAACCTTTTAGTTGTGTCAAGTTTGGTGGTATAATAAAAAAATGTGGGCGGAGTCTCGCGGTGACCCAGGAGCCCAAGATCGTTGTGACAGTACGTAGAAGCGGAGTATCATATTTGTTGTCTCTTTCTCTCTCATGGTGTACGACGTAAGAACCTGGAGAAAGTGATTTATCGCAAGTTTGTATAGGTTGGGTAAAAATAATTAGCTCTCCCTCCATACATTGTTTCTCCAAGGTTTTAGCCCTTGAACGCGCCTTTTGCGATCAGCTGAAAAATAGAACGGTCATGTTCTTATGCTTCTTAGTTTATCAAAATTTGTTCAACAGCTGAAACGGGCTTAGAATGGACGTTTAACGGGGAACATTAAAATGTATCTTAGTAAAGTGAATACACGTAATAAAAGAGGAACCAACTGCCAAAAAAAAGTAGAGTATGAAGAAAATTGGGTTATACGCTTAACAAATTTTCTGCATACTTAACTTTTTTTTTAGCATTTAGATCTTATTTTATTACGTGTATTCAAGTGTTAAAATAATGTCACCGGCATGTGAAAAAATATTTTTATTTAATCACAATATTGAAATTAAAACATAATGTTGGCACTGCCCACCATGCACTGATATTTAAGCAAGATATTGAAATAGTACCTTGATGTTTTACGTAAACCTTACCCATATTTAATATTGATATGACAGAGAAGAACTCGTATTTGTATAGATTTCGATAGCTGCATTCCTATCATACCAAGTAAATTGTGTTGACACAAGAACCGACATCTCATATTATGTGTGTCTAATCTTATGAGTACTTCCATGATATATGAGTATTTGCTATAAGGGTGCTTTCCTGGATTTTGGTAGATAATTATTTCAGCAAGTATCGATATTTCGTATTAAATGCAAAACAGTTGAGAATTTGTAACATCATGGATTGCTTATATTATATTTACCTTAGAGTATACTAGAGGTAGCCCAAGCCAAGGCAGTGAAGTCAGTTTTGGACTTGTTTTTGATGATTTTAACATGACTCGGCGCACCTGGGCGTGGCTAAGACTAAGGCTACGGTATTTATATATCCATTCACATCACATAAAGACATAATGTTTTTGTGTATTCGTATAGCCACTTTTTCACAGTATTTTTATCAACAAAAATATAGCATCTAACCTAAAAAACCGTTTAGTTGTGTCAAGTTTAGTGGCATAGTAAAAAATGTGGGCGGAGTCCCGCCGTTAACCAGCGAAGATAGCCAGCTTAAGATCATTGCGACAGTATATAGAAGCGGTCCAATAAATTTGTTGTCTCTTTCTCTCTTATGGTGTACGATGTAAAAACTCGGAAAAAGTGATTTATTACAATTTCGGATGGGTTGGGTAAAACAAATTAGCTATCCCTCCATATATTGTTACTTCAAGATATTAACAGTCTAAGTAGGTACCATTCGACATAATTATTTCACTAACTAACGGTTGGGAAATGAAAAATATTTGAACTTAGAAAGAATTAGGTATTTAACCCAATCGATTTTCAAGTGTTGATTTCGAGCTGTCAGTGGGTGAAATGCTCGATATTTCGCAGTTACGGTTAGAATTTAATTAAAGAATCAAGATTATAGAATTTAAAAACAATGGAGAAGGCTCATCTTAGTCGAAGGCACACGGAAGCCAACAAGATACCATCATGTTCGTTGCCCATTTGTAATTTTAAACCAAAAAGAGCTTCACGTCGAATAAGTGCCTCTTCTTTTTTGACTCTTAACACGACGAGGAGAAGCACCATAGAGGTAGTCCGGGCTAGGAAAACTGAGACCAACATTGCTGCTCATTTCCTCACCCCGTCGCAGCTTTCCAAGATTCTTGTCACCAACCTGGAGACTGGCCTCACCGATCTGAGGGCCGCTGAACAACTCATTGTGGATGGACCAAACGCTCTGCCGCACGCCCCGGACCTCTCCCTTTTAAAAATATTTTTGTCTAATTTCTTCGGCTGGTTTCCTTTAATGTTATGGACTGCAGGAATTCTCGCCCTATCGATACACTTTATTCAATATATAGATGAAGACACCGCTGAATCGAACGAAAACCTCTATTTAGGAACTATCATTATAGCGGTTATCATATTTACTGGCTTGTTCGCGTTCTACCAAGAGGCTAAAAACCACGAAGTTATGAAAGGTTTCAAAGAGTTGATACCACTCACCGCGAACGTCATTCGTGAAGGGAAGATGCGTGAAGTACCTGTGGAAAATTTGGTCGTGGGAGACCTCGTTGAAATGGCGGCTGGAGAGGTGGTGCCGGCTGACGTGAGGCTGATCCAGATGAATAACTTTCGCATAGATATGTCCTCTATAACTGGTGAAGCAGAACCTCAATCGAGGACCCTCTATTACACCAACGAGAACCCACTAGAAACAAAGAACTTGGCTTTTTTCTCTTGCCAGATAACAGATGGGACAGCGCGAGGTATAGTAGTCGCGACGGGAGGACACACGGTCATAGGCAGAATAGCAGACCTCACCGAAGGCTTGCAGAAAGAAGAGACTCCCATAGCCATGGAAATCAAACACTTCATCAAAATACTTACCATTCTGGCGTTAATACTCGGAGGGTTTTTCTTTGTGATGGTAACTGTCGTTCAGTCGAACTGGGTAGCGGGATTTTATTACTTTACGGGAATAATAATTGCTAATGTTCCGGAAGGTTTGCTTGTAACCTTAACTGTTTCGCTAACGCTGACTGCAAAAAAATTGGCAACGAAACATTGTTTGGTTAAAAAACTGCAATCGGTTGAAACGTTAGGAGCTATGTCTTGTATCTGTTCAGATAAAACAGGGACCCTAACGGAAAATCGGATGACTGTTTCCCATCTGGCATTTGATTTTAAGATCCACGATGCTAGTGAGTCTTTTGAAAGCGATATTAAAAAAAATCCTTTTCTTCTTGCTTCTTGTTTGTGTCTTAAAGCCGAATTTATTGATGACACGAGTTTGCCTATAGCAACTAGACGAATCAGGGGCGACGCTTCGGAGTCAGCCGTTCTTCGATACATGGAAGCAGAATATAAAGCAAATAAAATAAGGAATGCTAACCCAAAGGTGAGTGAAATACCATTTAACTCAAAAACTAAATATCAGATATCAATTCACGCACTGGACTCTTCAAATTTCTACCGTATTGTGCTTAAAGGCGGCCCAGAAATAGTTTTAGAAATGTGCTCTTCAATATGGAAAGGCGGTCAAACTGTCGAACTGACGCAAGATTTACTGATTATTGTCAAGCAAATGTGCACTGATCTAGGAAATAAAGGAGAACGGGTTTTGGGTTATTGCGACCTAGACCTTCCGGTAGCCGATTTTCCGATAGGTTTCGTTTTTAATTCTGAAACTGTGAATTTTCCTATTACTGGCTTTCGCTTTTTGGGTCTCATTTCACTTATAGATCCGCCTAGAGCAAGTGTTCCCAATGCCATAGCGAAATGCCGGTCTGCGGGAATTAAAGTCATAATGGTAACTGGAGACCACCCAATAACAGCTCTAGCCATATCAAGAAAGGTGGGAATAATTTCAGAGAATAGTAGAACAGCATATGACGATGCCTTTGATGCCAACATTGACCCAAAAGTATTCATGAAAACTATCGATCCCCTTAAATACAACGCTATCTTAGTCACGGGGGATGATTTGCGAGTCATGACAGCCCACCAACTGGATATGATAGTGGAAAATATTGATGAAATCACTTTTGCACGTACGAGTCCTCAGCAAAAATTATTCATAGTTGAAGCGTGTCAACGGATTGGACACATTGTGGGTGTCACTGGAGATGGGGTGAATGATTCTCCAGCTCTAAAGAAGGCGGACATCGGCATCGCAATGGGAATAACTGGAACAGATGTGTCAAAACAAGCGGCAGATATGATTCTTTTGGACGATGATTTTTCGTCCATTATTTTAGGAGTTGAGGAAGGACGACTTATATTTGATAATCTCAAAAAGAGCATTGCGTTTACTCTCACGTCCAACCTGCCCGAGATGGTTCCATTCATTCTCTACGCAACGATCGGGATTCCTCTACCATTGCACGCTTTGCTCATCATTTGTATTAACGTTCTTACAGACTTGTGGCCAGCTATAAGTTTGGCATACGAAAAAGCCGAAAGAGACATTATGCATAAACCACCGAGAGATTTACAAAAGGATCATTTAGTTACTTGGAATTTGATAAACATGACGTATTTTCAAGTTGGTGTAATACAATTGGCCGCCGCAATGACAGGATACTTCACGGCGTACGCCGCTTTTGGATTTTATCCTTCAGACCTCTTGTTTACAAGGGAGACTTGGGATTCTATAGCAGTGAACGATTTCAAAGATTCATTTGGGCAAGAGTGGGCTTACGAAGATAGAAAGAAAATGGAAACTTTAGGGCAATCTTCTTACTATGCAACGGTGGTGATTGTGCAGATTGCCGATGTGATCATCTGCAAGACCAGGCGACTGTCCATCATCCACCAAGGCATGACGAACCACATGCTGAATTTCGGGATTATTTTTGAGTTTACAATCACTTTGCTGATCTTGTATATTCCGTTTTTCAATGGTTTTTTGTACACACAACCAATTCCGTGGTTAATGTGGATGCCGGGGATACCGTTTGCAATTTTGATCATTTTTCTTGATGAATTCAGAAGGTATTTAATCCGCAAGTATCCAAACGGTTGGGTCGAGAGAGAGTTATACTTTTGAGTTGTTTGACTTTAATCACTTTCGATTAAATATTTACAATCAAGGATTTAAAAATACATCATATGAAAAAAATAAAATTTAATAAAATATTAATAATTACAATAAAGCGTGAAGCTTTAAAAAGTTAATTTTAATCTTAAAAAAATTGTTATTGATTACAGTTTTATGTTTTCTTATTTTTCCAGGGGTTTACTGCAATTTCAGGGATGAAATGTTTTTGTTTGACATTTTTGCCTCAGAAAATCGTTTGCTTTATTTAATACATTATTTATATATTTAGGTTAAACGAGTATTTATTATTCATCGTTTTATGTTTCTTCTGTTTATTTATCCTTGTTGACTAACCCAGGGCAAAAAATAATTTGTGTTGTATTTCTCTTAAATTTTTTGAAAACCAACAAAAACTATGATTTTATTATCATTGAGGAATTATGCCTAAAATTTAACTTTGGTAATAATTGAATAAACTGATGTTATTACCTAGCATGAATAAATCCATAATAAATAAAAAAATTGTAAAATAATTTTGTTTTTAATGGTACAGATCGGGGTCGTAAAATTCATTCAATTTTATAAGGTTGGTATTATCAAACAACAAGCGATTTCTTGTATCAACAGTGCATAATAGATGTAGGTTTAACAAACGTTATTTTTTAAAAATTATGAAAATTATTTGTAAGTCTGACATAAAAAAATAAAAAATGAATCGGAATATCAAAATAACAATAATAATTGGCTGATTTATACAGCACCGTTTTCGTGATAAAAATATCACCTCAAGGGTGCTTTTAATATTACACAATAACTTTAATTATACCGCAAAAAAATTACAAATATAATTTTGTTATAAAAGTAGACACATTAAATAAAAAATAAAAATAAATCTTTTGTAGTTGTGGGTATATTGCATCTATGATTTTACCCAAATTTTGTTGAGTTAAAAAATATTCTACGTGTATTATAATGGCACCTGAAAGGTATTATAAATAATGAAACGAAAATATAACTTTGTTTAGTTCCTTGGATATTTTTTTAATGACTGACCAGTTTCGTTTAGCCTAAGCATCATCAGGGTACATAATTGAACTAATTAAAAATACTAAGTGTGCGGTTATATAAACATACAAAGAAGAACAAAATATAAAAAAAAATAAGAGAACAGTGAGAAAACAATAGAATAACAAAATATATATATATTTAAATATTTATATATATATATATATATATATATATATATATATATATATATATATATATATATATATATATATATATATATATATATATAAATATATAATAAAGGAACACAGAGAAAGATGTATTATAAATGTTCATAAAAAGTCAAAAAAAATTTTTTTGGGATATGATTTTTGGTATAAAAAAATAATAACACAATATATAAATAATTGAAGGTCACCACTGCTCTGCGCTTTTGCGATGTTCGTTATTAAGTTTTCTAAGCTTGTCACATTTTTAGGGTTTTGATGAATGAAAAATAATGTAATTACTGTATTATTAAATTCTCGGTTTAAAAAATAAAATTGATTCGTCACACCCCGCAGAAAAATGGAAATAACACACAAAATAAGAAATGGCTATAATTTTTAATACCTTTTATAGTATAAATTATACCATAATATAATAAAATATTCTATTTCTCGTTTATCCGAGTTTGAAAAATTAACTTGAATATTTGACAAAATCGCATTCGATTCCGCAGAAGAAGTAAATAAGATCGTTTTTGTTAAAAAATGGTTAAATTTGAATAAGAAAGTTACCGGGACTTGAATAAAAATCTACATATCGTCGCTGGAAAGGCAAAAGAGTTGAAGTTCCATTTTGGGATGCTTACACCAGAGCACTTTGAAGCTTTTTTTGTTTAAGAATAAAATTCTTAAGTCTTCAGTACCTGTTTGGTTTTTGAAAAAAAAAGTTGACTCGGGTAACTCAATGCTCTCCCTGAGTTACCCAAAGTGACAAAAGCTAAAAAACGTCAAAAACTTGTGTCGCTTAAGTCAAACCTTCTCCCAAACGAAAAATACATTTTAGATGACTGAAGAATCACAAAACATTCACAATCAAACGAGAGTCAGAGCATTCGACGCGGAAAAAAGAACTGATCAAAACTACATGTTTAACCCATTTTTGACCAAAGTGTCGCTAATTTCGCCCTTTCGCCTTTCCAGCGACGATATTTTACTCCAAATGAACTCAGAAATCGTTGGTTCTTCTCCCGTCTTATTCGGCTTTTTTACTCGCCACATATACATAAAATAAAAATTCCTACAATAATATTTGTAGGTACTATCTATAATTCACTATATGATATTGGTATCTTTTTATCATATTGCCATTCCAAAATAAAAACTTTTTTCCTCTAATCCTCTTGACATCTTTCGATCTTAGACCGGTTCGTTGGAACTTCTGACTTTAATTCAAAAACTTGGCACACAAAAACCGTGGGAACATTCCAAAGTTAGTTTTTTTTTAATATTGACCAGATGACAAGAGCGCTTAACTTTCAGGAAAAAGCGCCGAAGCTAGGAACTACCAAACAATATTTCATTTTGAGGAAACTTTTCTCTCGGTTTAATTAAGAATTTGAAGTATTTCTGCGAATTAATAACGAAATAGAAGTTTCTTAATATCCCTTCCATTGATATGTCATCTACCAGATTGGCTGTTGCAAAACTAAAAATGACACTTACCTGCTTATTTGTAAAATCTATATAGCCACACAATTATTGAAAAATACTTTTTGAAAAGAATTTACGAACTCGGTATCAAGTAGGTATTTTTTGTTATCTCTTTTTTCTATTTTTGTACAGAAAAATCCAGATTTATAATAATTATTATAATATATTTGTATTTTAGCGAAACAGAGCAGCAGGTGCAATACTCTGTCTGCCATATAAATAATGCATATAAAGAGATAACAAAATAATAACATTTAAAAAATAACATTTAATAATAATAATGCGCAAGAAAAAAAAAAAAAAAAACTCTTACGGCGGATTGAGGGACACCTGTGATGTAGTTTATGTTGAACGCTTTGAGTAAACTCACTTTTTATAAAACAAATTGATATAATATCATGTTGTAGCAAAGTTTTCATTACGTCAAAGTTTTCGGCAACATCTTTATGTGGGTTAACCCAAATAAATTTATAATATGTTTGAAATTTCAAAAAAATATTTTTCTGTTTTTCATTAGTACGAGTACATATATATCCTTGACGACAAATTGACGAAGTCACAATTTGTGTAATTTGGTAATTTATTGGAATGCAATGTTCATAGGTTAAAACCTCATATGATATTTTATTTGGCGGTGTTCTCTACAAATTAGAAAATCTTTTATCCCAAACCTCAAACACTAAGCTTGTTAAGCAAGTCTCTAAAAATGAAATGATAGGAAGTTTTTCAATTTAAATTAGCGAGGAACGTTTCTATTGTTATGGAGTAAGAAGTTTATCAATGCTGCACTTTTTAAAGCTCTTTTTTCTTTCACTGCAATTTATGCCATTCAATGAAAATTGAACGAAGAATTTGAAGACGGAATTTCATAATGATTATTAGTTAAAAATTCTTGAAAGTGCAATTTTCGACTGAACGAAACTGACTAATCTGAAAGAACGAATTAAAAACCTTTTCGCTGATCAGTTTCCTCCATATCTGAAACCCATTTAAAAAAAAACAGCTTTAAGCAAAATTATCCAATACGCGTATTAATAAATACGCGTATTGCGTTTCAAATTAGGTTTCAATTAAATTTATACAAAACTAAGTGATTATCTTAACCGTTTGGCTATAGACCACATTACAATAACCAAAAAGTTTGTATACCCAAAAAAAACTTGATATTTTACCATTTGATTGATAAATTTTATCTTCTTCTAATAATATTTTTTGTCTCTAAAATCGAATCTATTTAAAAAAAAATCAAACGCATTTAATAGTACAGACACTGACTACCTTAACAAAATTATTTCTTCGAAAGGTAAAGTAGACAATTGTTTCGTTTTAAATAACAATTTCCCTATAATTAAATATTATTAGGTCAACATGTCCCCTGCGAAATCTACGATTTACGGCGCTCTACGGCATGATTGCATAAACTCAAATCTCTACAGAATTCTCTACGCCAGATTCACAGAGGGAAATATAATATTATATAATACACAAGAGAGGTCCTCGATTAACGCGTTTTCATAACTTACTTATCGTTTTAAACTCAAGCGTCAATTTTACGATTATTTTTCTTTGTGGTTTTGTTATTTAAAATATTTCCGTTACAAAATGTAAAGAATATAATTTTATAATTTGTACAGCGTTATTTTAGTAAATTATCACCTTAAACATGCAAAAAAAAAAAATACAAGCCCGTAAACAAAAATCAAAACTTAATTAAAACCCTTGTTCTTCCTTCTATCAGTCAAAGTTAAAAAATAGTCCTGCAACTAAAAAAAAAATCGTGAGACTAATGATCACTTACAGCGCCCTTGAGGTAAGTTTTCACAAAAACGACGCTATACGAATTATTTAAATATTATTATCGTTTCACTCGAGTTCCGACACTTTTTTTCTTACTGGACAATTCATATAAATTATAAGAATTTTACAAATAAAAATAAACCGAGTTTTATAGTTATTTTAAAGGTGTTTTATAAAAAAAAATTATAAAAAAAAAAAAAAAAAAGGATTAAAAAAAAAAAAAAAAAAAAAAAATTTCATTGACCTATAAGGGATTGTGCAGATTTCATGACGTGAGTTTTGCATAAGGTTATGAATGTATTACAATTTTATCGAACCACAAATACACAGTTTTACTGAAACTAATATGTTTTCAAAACGCATAATTGTTATATTAATACTAATTTTCGACAAATATTTTAGTATATTCATAATTTAGGAAAATGTTAATACAAACAAAACCAAGCTTATGCATCTCATCAAGATGCTTAATTATAGGGAAAAAAATTGGAAAACTGTTGAATTTTTTTAAATCCCGACTTTTTTTCCACGGTTTCACAAATGGCGTTATTTTCACATATTGTATCCTTACGAGCGAGCGCGGGAGGTCGCTACAGTGGCGGGAAGATTTATGGCGTCACTCTGATTCGCATTTCTACATATACTCGTACATTGATATATGTGTATTGGGAGAAGTCCCAACCGGCGGTAGGTGAGATTGTGTGGGACGGTTTAGATTGGAAGGGTCCGTTATACCTTTATTCCAGGACGACAAATTGAATTTCTAACACAATTTCTCGGGCGGAGACACTCGAAATGTTTCATTCATGTCTACACATAAAATCGCACAAAATATGCTTATGAGCTATTTTGGTAATAATTTTGAAGATTCCTTGCTTGCTTATTTATAACTTAAAATTTTGGTTAAAAATAATATTTGGAAACTTGTGTTTCAAATCAGAATTATTTTTAGATAAGTATTTCGCAAAAAAGGATATAAGATTATCGCTCTATACATATCGTCGCTGGAAAGATTAAAAAATGAGTTTAATATACAGTTTTTATCAGTTTCTTTTTCTGCATCGAATGCTTTGACTCTCGTTTGATTCTGAAGATTTTTATAGCCCTTCAGTCATCTAAAATATATTATAAATAGCTTGACTTGAGCGACACAAGTTTGAGATTTTTTCTTAGCTTTTTTTTCGCTTCAGCTAACATAGTGCGAGCATTGAGTTTCCTGAAATAACTATTTATATAAATAAAATAAAATAAAACTGGTGAATCTTTGACTTTGACCACATTTTAATTTGATTCATTTGGGTTCAGGGTCTCGAATAATGTTGATAAATATTACATTTTCTCAAACAATATTAAGTTCTGCTAGTATTTAGTTTTTATTTTATGTGTAACGGCTGTTTTGGATTTTTTTTAATAGTATTCTAATTTCATCTATTTGAGATCAGTATCTTGAACAGTGTTAAATGTTATTTCTTCTGCGGTCTATTATTATTCACTTGAGTACAGCATTTTGAACAATGCTTAATTTTCTTCTAACTAACTAACTTATCATTACGCCGTTTCCTCGCAGGGGTTTGCAGAGAGGACGAACCGCCATACAACTCTGTCCTGGCACACACTCCTTGCTTTACTCACATTTATACAAAATATCATACATACTTTTCTGGTATTCTGATTCTTCATTTGGTCCGACTCAAGTATTTGATTCACTTGATCGTACTATGTCTTCTTCGAGCGTCTCCGACTTCTTCTTCCATTCACTTTCGCATCGTATATTATTTTCAGACTTCTTTCTTCATTCATTCGCTCTACTATCATACTACTCATCTAAGCGTCTCTTTTTTCATCCCATTTATTACGCTTAGATCAGCCTTGCTTGCTTTCCGGATATCCACTTTTTAACACGGTCATTCATGGTTTTACCCCACATACGCCTCGCGGATCTCATTTCCACAGCGTTCAGTCTACTTTTATCCAGAACTTCTGCCAGTTTCACGCCTCACTGCCGTACATAAGGGTTAATATAATCACTCCATTGTGGACTGCTAGCTTCGCTTCTTTGGACATTTTCTTACTTGCGCCAACAGCGTTTAGTCCTCTTTTAATGCAGTTTCCTGCATTTCTCGTTTTTCTTCTAACTGTGTTCTAATCCCATCGTTTTCGGTCGGGTGACAGAAATGGGATAAAGAGTGTGATATGAATACCTAAAGTTCTTCTGTAAGTTGTTAGATAAATCATTCCGCTTACACTCGCATAATTTATGTTTCACTACCCCATGTTAGCTCACCGTACATGATTCATGCACTTTTTAAAGAAGTCCTAAAAATATCAACATTTTTCATATTTTTATCTTCATTGCTTGTCGCTTTTACTTTAGAAAATAAACGATAATCCTTTGCGTTCTTAGCCGTAAGTTAATACAAAGTAAAGGATTAGATTCTGGTTTTTATTTATTCCTCATATATCCATTAAGTAAAAAAACAACTTTCGGAGTCCTTTCTTGTAAACCATATCATAATAGAAAAGTTTAGTTTTAGTTTTATTTATTTTAATCTAGTTATTTGTACAACAAAGCTTACTTAAGTAACTAAATATATTTCATGTACTTTTTGACCTAATAATAATATCTTAAATACTACTTGATTTTTTTTAAAAACATATTTTTTTATATGAATACTGCACAAGAGTCTCAACTGCTCCCAACCGTCAAGAGCCAGTGAGACTATGACATACACAAATAGGGTATGTTAAGGCTGAAGGTAGTGGGGAGGAGAAGGAGGTTGGGAAGAGGAAGGTTGGTAAGTACCTGGCTATTCAGATCTGGTCACCAAACACGGCTACAGCCATTTCAAGCAACGTTCCGATTCTGAATGGTGGTCTTTAACCAGAGCGATACTAGCAAGTATCTACCAGTCTGGAACGTGTCGCAAATATACTTTTTATTATTCATACATAAATTTAATGTGTTTTGATTGAATGTTGATAATATTTAAATATTATCAACATTCAATCTCTTTCTTGTTTTTCCATTTTATAGCTTACATAAAAATACATAACATGTTTTCAACTTGATTGATTTTAGTTTTTTATGGTTTTCCTAAAAGGGCCTTAATGTTCCAACATTATCTGTTTTTTTATCAGATAACTTCAAATATAAATTAGGGGAAGAATAGCAGTTATCCATGAAAATGGTATATATATTTTATAAAATTGGCTGTGATGATTCTAGAACGACACATTCAGATGCAGAATTTTTTTTGTCGGCAGTAAGATGTCTCTTATAACTTTTGAATCCAATAAAATATTTTTTAAAAGTGAATACCACACAAGAGTCACAACTGCTCTCAACCGTCTAGGGCTAGTGAGACTATGGCATACCCAATCGGGGTATATTGTGGGGTTGAAGGAAGTGGGGAGGGGAAGGCGATGGAGAAGAGGAAGGTTGGGAAGTACCTGGCTATTCAAGTCTGGTCACCAAACACGGCTTAATTCTGAATGGTGGTCTTACACCAGAGCGATAACTATATATATATATATTTATATAGAGATACGGAATATATATATATATATATATATATATATATATATATATATATATATATATATATATATGTATCTACCACTCTGGAACGTGTCGCAAATATATTATGTTAGATGAATTAAATGTGTTATTACACATATTAATGAAACAAAATATATTTGCTCCCGCCAGGTTTGAACCTGCGACCTCTGGATTCGTATCTTACCACTCAACCATGCAGTCCATCGACTCAGAGAGATTCAGAGAGTTTGTAAAATTTTATGCCAAATTTAGCTCTTTTTGTAGAATTGAATTGAATATTTGAAAATTTTAAATTTCCAATTTTCTCGGAATTTCAATCAGTGATCAGTGATCAGTGATCAGCTGAAACGCATTACGATCGTGTTGTTATGCTTGTTAGCTGATCACAATCGGTTCAAAATCGGAAATGGGCCTATAACCGACGCGTAACAGGGACTATTAAAAATAAAATAAAAACAAATTAGCCCTTACCGTTGAATTGTGACAATTTCACACGTGACAAAAGTTTCAAACACCTCGACTTTTATACTTAGATCACGGTAACAAAAGAGTTTTTTCATCATTGAAATGCTCCCAGTAATCTCATTGGGGACCCTTTCTCTAAGAAATTCGAAACCCTGTTTGAAGTAACAGTATATTTTTTCTTTACTACTAGAGATAAAATGTCCGAAATTGTGCAGATTTAATTAGGTCGCCGTGTTCTATACCTAGACTGGTTCCGTAATTACCGAGCGAAAAATCTTTTGTTTGAAGTAAGTCGAACAACTCCGTAGACGCAATTTGTTTCCGTAGTACTTGAAAAAATCTTCAATAAAACAAAGCTTTTTTCAAATACTCGAGCCTTACAAATTGATTCGGGCGTAAGGACTTCGAGGGATGAATGCGGGGCTTTAATTATGGCCTAAGTGCTTTTTTATTAATTAAACCGACAGAAAAATAACACAAAAATACAAACAGAAGTATACATTACATAAAAAGTCAAGTTTACGAACTAAAATTTAGGCTTGCAAATAAAAACAATGCTAAAAAAACAAATTACTTGTAATCGTTTTAATTATTGGCACCGTTTATAGAAACCATTGAAGAATGATGGTTAAAATGTTTTTTATTCTGTAGGATCTTATTACGAGTAATTTTTGGTTTTGTGTTTGGTGTAATGGTGGTGATTTAAAAATAAGGTTTTGATGAGTTATCCTTTTTTATTTGTATTAAGAATAACTACGGGTATATTCGCCTTCCGAAGGTGTTTTCAACATGAAACAAATTAATAGTAAAATTATGTTTTTTTAGAAGAAGGAACAACGATCGTATTAGATTTTGAAAGCGTGATTATAGAAAAGAGCCTAGCCTAATATACATATTGTAAGTAGATTACTTTAAAAATCCTTTTGGTCAAAGTGATCAAACATCCAATACAAAAAAAGGCAAACGGATTAACTTTGTTTTTTACACTATATTAAATATAATAACATTACTATTATTATTACAAAATAAAATAACAGTGAACTTATATAGCGCATTTTGTGATACGAGTATATATAAATCCCGCTACACTGTTGGCAACCTTCCACTTTGCATGCTTTTGACTACCACTACTTATAGTAGGTTTAGAAACAAGAACCTTTTGATCATTCACGTATCTTTAGTCATACAATAAAGTGATATAAACCAAATAAGCCGAGAATTATGTTTTGTTAATGTATATTTTTTTTGCAAGGTATACTCGTATACATTTTGGAGTATTTTAGACTCCCATTTCATTTTACCGCTTTTTTTTAAACCGCGTACATCGTACATTTATTCTATTTTTAAGACAGCGTCCATAGATAGCGAAGATTTAACGAACTCCGTTTATTCCCGTATGCAATACGTTTATATTACAATGTGTTTCATTTCATCAATGTGAAATCATTTTAATTTGGTCTCGATTTGCCAACGGTGCATATCGTGCGTATATAACGATACGTTATCATTAGCAAGCCGCGTCCATTTAAGCAATGGCAAATTTGACGACAACAAATGGATACGAAAAATGGCAGCCAAAATCGTACGATTTGACATTTGATTTGACACGCGCTACCTGATCAGAAGAACGCGGGTTCAAATCCTACCCTCGACAGCAGGTTTTTTCTATTCACCACAATATAAGCCCTAAACTTAGTGTAAAATAGTGGAAAATTGAAAAAATGCATTTGATCACAAAAACGTACAAATCTGACACGTAGGGACGGAGAAAAATGCGCCCCATGTCAGAAGAAAAATACTTGCATTTCGACCACTCATTTGATAAAATTTCTTAATGTTCCAATTTCTTCTGTTTTTATTTAAGAATCATCTGTAACATTACAATTTTTTTTTTAAATCACAATAACGTACAAATCTATCACGTAGGGTGGAGAAAAATCCGCCCATGTCAAAAGAAACTTCCTTTAATTTTTACCACTCAATTCATGAAAATGTTTAAATTCCAATTTCTTTTGTTTTCATTTAGGAATTATCTGTAACTTCAATTTAAAAAAAAATCACAAAATATACATAACTGACACGTACGGACGGAGAAAAATGCAGCCATGTAAAAAAAAATCCTCGCTTTTTTACCACTCATTTGAAGAAATTTCTTAATATTCTGATTGATTTTGCTTTTTATTTAAGAATCATTTGAAACTAATCAATATTAATACAACTTTATAATAACGTACAAATCCGACAAAAAAAAAATGCATTTTGATCTCTCATTTGATGAAATTTCTACTATTTTTATTTAAGAACCATCTTTAACATAACGAACTTATTGCAATTCCACAATAACGTACAAATCCAACAAGTAGGAGCGGAAAAAAATGCGCTCATGTCAGAAGCAAAATCCTTGCATTTTGACCTCTCATTTCATGAAATTCCTTAATATCCCAATTCCTTCTGTTTTTATTTAAAAATCATTTGTAACTTATAATTTTTATAAAAAAATCACAAAAACGTACAAATCTGACACTTTTGGACGGAGAATAATGCGCCCATGTCAGAAGAAAAATCTTTGCAGTTTGACCACTCATTTGATGAAATTTCTTAATATTTCAATTTCTCCTGTTTTCATTTACAAATTATCTGTAACTTATTAGTTTTATGAAAAATTTACAATAACGTAAAAATCCGACACGTAGGCACACAGAAAAATGCGCCCATGTCAGGAGAAAAAAATCTTGCATTGTTACCACTCATTTGATAAAATTTCTTAATATTCCAATTTCTTCTGTTTTATTAACGAATCATTTGTATTCTATCAATAAAAAAATATTTTCAGTAAAACGCTTGCTATAAAATTTTAAAACTAGTATGAAAAATAAAATAATAATAATAATACAATAATAATAATAATAATACAAATTAGAAATAATTAATAAAATAAGACACAAATTAGAATTAACTTTTCATAAGCCGTCTATAACGTCTCTGCTAATTGATCTACCGAAATTGAACTTAGACTTAGATTGACAAGAAACTGTCTGTTTTTTGTCAATCTAAGTCTCGTTCGGAACGTAATCTTTAGTTATGATTTAAAATTGTATTTAGTTTTATAGCATAATTTTCTTAAGAAATTCATACGATGATGTTTCTAAGCACCCGTAAATATATATACCGAAATGATAAAATATTGTGTAATTTGTTAAAGCGTTGAAATTGAATGAAGGTTTATCTTTCTAACGCCTGGGGAACCAACTGGAGTGGGTTATGCATTGACCGTGAATTCTAAAGCGAAAACATTCTTCGGATTCTTATCGAGCTGACAGAAGCCAGAAGCCATCCACAGAGCGGTTCAAAGTGGAGACTTTATTGATACGATATAAAGTCGTAATTTCCTAATAAAATACTATAAGTCGCAACTATTTAGATTGATCCTAGCCTCATGGAAAAGTATTTTACGGTCGTTGAGCTCCTTAAAATAAAATATTTCAACCAAGTTTCTTTTCGAATCGTTCTTCGTTGTTCATTCTTTATTTACTGTCCATTTATATATATATATATATATATATATATATATATATATATATATATATATATATATATATATATATATATATATATTTCACGTTGACCGGTTAGTAACTGAATTAACGAATATATTGGATTCCCACCCAGGCGTCGTGGGTTCAATAAATTCATCTGCTAGCCAAGTCCTTTATCATTACATAGGAAAAACAATTGTTTGTAATTATTTTAGAGGGACGTTTTATGTTGTTGTTAGGTTATTCGTAAATCATGCACTTTTATTATTTTATTGATTATTTATTGATTATTTATCTTTAGTTGAACATATTTTTATTGTTTGGTTTATCGCTCATCCCGTTAAGCATACGCCTGTATTGGGATGACAATTTACAATAGTGGTTTTTCAGCTACCTAGTATATGGAGATTTTAAAAATATAATACCGGCATGATAATAAATAAATTAAATTTGGCATTTAAGGTGAGTAAAGATTTTATTTTTAAAGGAGCTTTTGATTTTTGTGTTTCGACAAGAGGTAGAGAATTGAATTTCTAAATGACGCTGTACTTCTACTGTAACTTTTCTGTTTATAAGTGGTTTTATAGGCTGGGATATTAAAGAATTTTATATGTATATGTGACTGCCTTAGGGTTATAGTAATTTTCCTCTCTTCAAACATGTGGACATTGTTGAATTGGTGCAAAAGGATATTTTTGAGTATGATTGATTCAAGGTAAGAACGTCAAGCTTCTTAAAAACAAATTCAGTACTTGTCGTTAAAGGAATATTTGTCTTTCATTTAAAAAAATTATATACATTTGTATGTGCATACTAGTAATTTAAAAGTATTTTTTTCTTCCACATTATTGATGAAAAATAGGCAGCTTTGCGCGTCTAGTCAGTTGTGTAAGTGTTATTCTTTCAGGTTTTAATTTCTAGTCAGCCAAAAATCCAGTCCATTACACTTAATTCTCTTAAAAGTTCTAATTTGAAAAGTTTTCACCCTTAAAATCGGTATAAGTTTTGGTGATGAAACTTCTGTTCTGTGCAATATTGTATTTAATAGACACAGAGCGTCACCACAAGGTGTTAAATGTTTGTCTACGAAACCTTATTGCACAGAACATTTTTCATTTTAAGCTCGAGCTTGCACTTCAACACTAAACTTTCCAATTTCCAAGTCATTTGTTGAAATATTCCAAGTACTCACATATGTTTCACTTCTCTTAAATTTTAGTGAGAACTTGTGTTAAAATTAATACATATGTTCCACAATAAGTTTATTAGATCTGTAGATAATACATTTCAAGAAAACACCAACCAAACAGAAACCTTTTATAAAAAAAAGTAATAATAGTACTATGATAGTATAATATACTCAAGTGTATGTTACCAAATCACATTTTATAACACAAGAACGTCAATGAATATATGGTAATATTATGATGAAAAAGAAAATGCCAAATATATAGTTAATTTCAATTTAAAAATCAGGCTTTATTCGGTTAAATTAAAATAAGGAAATCAAGTATTTATTCAGTTAATTTGAAAAAAAGAAATCGAATTCTAATCACTAAATTTTAAATAAAGAAATCAAACTTTATACGGTTAATTTAAAATAAAAAAATCAAGCTTTTTACGGTTAATTTCAAATAAAAAATCAAGCTTTATCCGGTTAATTTCAAATAAAGAAACCAAGCTTTTATTCAGTTTATTTGAAATAAAGAAATCGAGATATTTTCAGTCAATTTCAAATAAAGAAATCAGGCTTTATTCGGTTAATTTCAAATAAAAAGATCAATGATTATTTAGCTTATTTCAAATAAAGAGATTGAGCTTTTTTCAGTTAATTTAAAATAATTAAATCCAGCCTTTTTCAGTTAATATTTAAGCAAGCACATTCATTAAAGGGGACTTGACTTACAGCTTGATAACGATGACTTTTCATTCAGCGCTTTCACTAGTGAAGTTTTTGTGGATATAAAAAAAATCTATGCAAAAAAAAGCTTTCCGTTGTTTCAAACAGTTCCTCTTTTGCCCACTCCAAAGTTATTTATGTCAAACTGTAAGTACGTTTCCTTCACCGTTATTGAAAAATCTTTTGCATATATATTATTCGCAGACATTTTTAAAGAATGCATTCAAATATATCCGTATTGTAATATAATAAATCATGCCGGGGCTTAGAGCAAATAGCAATTGTCTTGTTCCGCTCCGTGCCCTACCACGGACGTCCTCTGGGCAGTGTATCTGCACGTAGCGACTACCAGGCTCCGTGAAACAAGATGGGATGATTTCCTTTGAGACTCCTCTGCTTACATTATGAGCCGTAAGCTCTACGTACTCTCAGACGCAATACGTACATCCCATTACAACAATGCTCCGAGCGAAAGATATCTGATTGTCGTCGGCTGAATTTAAAATGTGCCTGACCTTTTCGGCGGGAGTAATGATATGACAGTATGGAGAAAGATTTATTCCACTTTCGGCAATTGTTTGCTCGCCAAAATCTTATTTGAACTGTTACCGAATTCTGGGTTGATGATAATTTGATTTGTGCATATTTTATATGAATGGCTTGCTATACTGTTTCTTTTTTATTTTATTTTTTATTTTATATTAGTTACTTTGTACATTTAAGTTTACAAGTATCTAATTATTTCATTTTCTTTTTGACTAATAATATTTTAACTTAAACACTACTTTTTATTTTGGTTTACATGCATTTTAAATAATTTTTACAGCCTTTTTTAAATTTATTGATAGGCATAATTTTGATGGTTTCCGGCAGCGCATTTGAGTAAACTCACCGCAAAATTAATAATAATATTAAAAAGAAAATTTTTATCATAGTTAGAGGTTTGTTAGCCAAAAGTTTTATTGGAATTTAAAATAACGTCACCGGAAAGGAAAAAAGTTTTTTGTTTTACAATTAAATTCATTGGTCTTCAGTAACTGGTAGGATTTTGAAACAAAAGTTAACTCAATTCTCTCACTGAGTTACCTAAAGCGACGAACAGCTAAAAAAGTTCCAAACTTGTGTCGCTTGAAACAAACCTTCTGCCAAATGGTAAAATTATTTTAGTTGGTTGAAGGGCCACAAAAGACTTCAGAATCAAACGAGAGTCAGACCATTCGATTAAAAAAAAAACTGATCAAAACTGCATAATTTACTCGTTTTTGACCAATTGTCGCTTTAGACTTTTTACCTTTCCAGCGACGATACAAAGATTTATTTTAAATATTTATTATATCGCAATGTTACTACAATATTTGTGTTTTCATTTTGAATACTCTTCATACAAAATAGATTTAATAAATTATATTCTTTCTAAACGTTTTCATACATACTTCATCCTCGAGTAGGAAAACAATTTTATAAATCTGAAGACTTAGATATTTGAAAGTGTGTTCCACTTCAAATAATGGGCTGCGAAAGCAAAACATATGTACGCATTCACGAGTATTGAATGATAACTTTGAGAGAATTTCCTCTTAGGATAAGAATAACCTCGTCGAAACTCTTGTTTCAATCACCTGATCGTGTCTGATTACGACTTCACACGAACTGAAACGATAATATAGGTCACTGCTACGGTAGCAATTTTCCTAACAAGCCTCTTATGATTACTCAGTTCCATCGAAACCAGACATAAGTAAATCTCTAAGAAGGTCAAATGTTGTTTGTAGATTGTGGACTGAGGTTTCATAAAACGTAAAACGTAATAGAATGTAACTGCTATGGCTTCGAGTAGGAATATTGTGTTTTTTCTACGGATACTTTAACAAAGATTACTTCTAGAACTAACAATAAAAAATAACTTCATTAGCACTTTCGGAAATAATGCAACACCGGGTATTTACACACCTGACTTGTGCCAAACATTTTTTACGCCTTTTTCTAGTGCTTGACAGCTCGTCTATAAAATATTTTTTGAATTTTTTGTATTTAATTTCTTCTACGATGTGATCTCTTCAAGATTCTCATATTTTTAGCCTCCGTGGTTGAGTGGTGAGATACTCAACTGCGATTCAGAGGTCGTGGGTTCGAGCCCGCCTTGCGCAAATAAATTATTTGATGAATATGTGTCATGACTCATTGAATTAATATTAAATAATATATAGTATATTTGAGGCACGTTCCATTGTGATAGATAGTCTTAAGTATCACCTTGGTGCTTTAAATAGCCATAACCGTATTTGGTGATCAGATCTAAAAAGTAAGGTACTTTCCAACCTTCCTCCTTCCCAGCTTATTCTCCTCCCCACTACCTTCAATCTCACAACATACCCCAATCGGAGATGCTATAATCTCATTGTCTCTAGACGGTTGGAAGCAGTTTGGAGTCTTGTGCGGTATTAACTATCGTACAATAAATAAATGGAAATTTTAAAGACCTAAATCTACTTAACTGTGTATTTTAAATCACCCTTTATCAGTATCTCCAAAAATGACTGAAAACGAATAATTTAAAAAATAGAAAAAAACCTTTAAAACTTATACATTGTCATTTTACTTGATAAAAAGTTACGAAATTTTGATACGAATATTTTATTCTATAAAATATGCAAAGGCATGGAAATAATTTACATATCTCTCAAGATCCGTATTTACACGTCGATCTTAGAAAATATTTTATTCCAGCTTTTTCAAGTACACGTGTCGTAATCATGAATAATGTAACATTTTCTTTATTATTCTGAGCTTGCTCTCCACACATTGAATTTAATGATAATAACGCAACAGAATAAATTATTATAATTTATTTTCCGTGAAAAATCTGCAAAATATAATAAATCATATCTCACGTTCCCTTCCAATACGATACCACGCTAGAAAAGTGACTATTGTGTACGAGTATCTCTCCCCAGTGGAAGTTTGTTCGATTAACTTAGTTTAAGCTTCGAGCGGGTGTTTATGAACCCTTGCAGTGTAAAACGAATTAAACTGAGCAACGCTGCCAGAGGCGAAACTTTGCAGATTCCATAGATACGGACGCAGTTCGAGTAGAAACTAGAGGACAATATTGCTTCGTATTTGCATACATAGGTGTAAGGCGCGCTTTTCCAATAGTCTATAAAATTAAAATACATTGAGATTACTCTTTGATAAAATTACCGTTTTAAAGCAGACCCAGGAATAAGACTCAGTAAGACAGACACGGAGCATCTATTAAATTTTGTATTTTTCAACAAAATTAAAAAAAAATCAAAAAAAACTTTACGCTTACATAGACATTTCACGCGATCAAGTGGTAAGACGCTCGTTTACGAATCCAGAATTCGAGAGTTTAAACACAACGTTCGCAAATAATTTTTCATGTAATATAATACATATTAAAAAATACATATATTGGTATATTTGAGGCACGTTCCAAAGTAGTATGTACTGTAAGTATCGCCCTGGTAAAAGACCATCGTTCAGAATCGAAACATTGCTTAAAATGGCTTAAGCCGTGTTTGGTCACCAGATCTGAGTACTTCACAACCTACCTCTTCCCTATCTCATTGGCTCCAGGCTTACAACACCCCCCGATTGGGGATGCCATAGTCTCACTGGCTCTAGATGGATGGAAGCAGTTGGAATTCTTGTGCGTTATTTACTGTAAAGAATGAAATAGTGATTTTAGTTATTGAATCAATATTACCGTTGTTAACATAAACTGAATTTGAACAAAAATATACAGAAAAGGATTTACGTAAAAACGTGATATATTGTTTACAGAACTTACTGAATAGGAAAAAAAAGGAACCTTGGAAAAGCTCCCCTTTCTACATTGTGCCCAAATGTAGAAACACGATATCAATACCCATTAAGTCAATATTTAAGTTTTTATTATTATTCAATTAAGGAAGAGGTTCTAGAGAGGAATTTGGTGCAGAAATCAGCAAACACACCGTTTTACTCAAGAAACTTGTGATCGTACTGCCGACATCGTCAAACGGAAACGGGTATTCCGCTCTTATTTACAGAGTTTCTCGTTGGCGAACTTGTGCGCGATGGATCGAAGCTGATATTTATCAGAATAAATCCGCACTCATTCGTACAATGTCAACAAGAGCTTCCGCCCGAAGTGGCTACTAAATTTGACTGTCAGATGTACTAAAGATCTTAGCCGGTCTCTATTGAAGAATTCGCTTGCCCTATACAAAACGCTTAGCTTTTTAACAGCAAGATTTACTCAGGTTCATCTTTTGCCATCTAAACCAAATCATTCTCACACCTTCTCAGTTGACGTTTTGCCTCTTTGCCTAATTCATATTATCTGTCTCTTTCTCTCTGTTCTTTTATTATGACTTAAATGTTATTCTGTTGTTTTCTCATTGTTTCGTTATTTTATTTTTTATTTTGTTCTTCCTCTGTATGTACATGTACATATAATCGCACATTTTGTATTTTTGTTAAGTTTAATTTTGTACCCTGATGATGCTTATGCTAAGTGAAACCTATCGGTCATAAGAATTAAATAGTATCCGTGGTCTTATACAAAGTTATTATTTCATTTCTTTGAAACATTAACTGTTGAATGTAATGTGTAAAGTAATTTATTCCTTTTACAAATTATTTTAAAGATATTCACCCTTAAAATACTCCCCGACAACGTGGGGTGACCCCGATTTGAGGTTCAGAGAATGAATACTTGGAGCAAAACTAAGTCTCATGGCATTCCCTACCATCACGTTGATATGATGTAGAAGAGTCACCCTGTTGGAGTACTGTTCACTCAACACTGTTCTACTGTTCACTGTTTGCTTGTACCGTTCAACTTGTACTGTTCACTAAATACCCCGGCTATTTGCCCTGTTAGGATGTAAGTACTGTTAGCTGTTAGAAGGACTGTCCGAAGGCTTATGGCATAATACTCTTCACCCTGCTGCTGTTATCTGGCGGGCTTTATGGAGTGATCTGCCGGCGTTTTGGGAATTGCTGCGATCTGTTCCTTTTCGGGAATATTTACATGTTTAATTTCTGCTTTCAAAGCGCATTTTTTTTTTTTCATTTTCTAGATTCTTATTTATCATTAAGAGATGAATCATTTAAAGTTACTGACTCTAATTCTTGTTCTTTATACCAATAGGACGGTGCTATGTGCCTTACTTTGTCACCTCATGTGGGTGGAAAAATGCTTTTACGTGACTATTGAATTTAAATTCAGGAGTTTACGTAGGTAAAAAATATGTTTCTAAAAACCTTACAAAAATTGCATGAAATTACCGGATCATTAGATCGTCCTCTCCTTCACGACACAGCACTATGGCATATATATACGTAAGTCTGTATGTGTTGAGTGGGGAATGGGAAGGTGTTCGGCTATGGCCTATGTTTAGGAATTCCACCGCATTCGCCATGGTAACTTTCAAAGCGCATTTAGACGTTGGAAAGTATCGATTCCTTTGATATCTTTGAAATTGACGTTGTAATAAGGAAGTAGTTTAAAATAATCATACTAAAGAAGAATCAACTTAAAAGCTTTAATGCTTATTAATATTCATTTTCATATAACTATGGCAGCCAAATCGTAACAAAAATGTAAAAAAAAAATGATATAAATTATTTTCAAATGAAGAATGAGATCGATTATTTAAATGGCGGTTTTTTATAAGATCTCGGTGGCTAAATTGGCAGAAGCGTTATTTCCGGATAGACTAGAGGTTTCGAGTTTGAGTCTCAGATGTGACCGTTATTTTTTTCTGTTTCATATTTACTTTACATTAGAAGATTAATGATATTATTTCAATTATTATTATTAAAATATTAAAAATAACGACGCCATTTAAAAGCTTTCTTTTGAATTTGCTACATTCTCTGTTTTCTTAGAATTTATCATTATTCTCACGCTTACTTTCTTCTCTCTTAAATAACAGCCATTCGATTCAATGCAATTCAATAAAGCAATGATGTCAATTTAATTGTGTATTGGTTCGTTATGGCGATGGTTGACCGCCAAAATCGGTGCCTTTAAAATAGGCAGTAAATCAATACTCCCCTTTCACCATACCAAAAATAATAATCCTTGATTCTCAATTATATCTCGAGAAGTACAGTTTACACTCGCGCTGTGCTAGCAGTTTTCTTTCAGAACATCGAACCTCACCAATGAGTGGTATATGGTGGCCCTGCAGTATGATTTCCTTCAAATTTTTTTGGATACATTTTAAGTATACATTTATAGTATTTTTTCAAATATTTTCATATATACTCCAAACTTCTCACATTTGAGGTTATATTCACAACACTATCATATTACATTTTGCAGAAGTCCATAGAATTAGTTTTTTTTAAGCGCAACAGCAGCTTTGCTTTCCGAGAGGATTGTTAGCGTTTTTACGGATAATATGATCAAATTACCAAAAAAAATTATCAAATAACAACAGTCCTGGAACATACTTTTTTTAAACTATCATCGTTGCAGCAGTACATCTCAGGGCGGAATTTGACCCCTTTCACAAACATCCCCAAACATTCGTCTGCAAGCTGATATGCTGATGCAAGAGGAGGTGAATTTTCTGCTTCTTATGATTAGCAGAAAATTCATCTCTTCTCTAGGGTTACTAACACACACTGGGGCACTCATTTACACAACATATTATTATGGCAAAATAAACAGTATTACTATGTGATGTGTAATGCGAAAGTTAACATTTTTGGAGAGCAGTCGCTCAGCAGTGTTATTTTTTTTTAAATTTTAGTTATTTAAACATCAAAACTTACAAAATAACTAATTATAACTCATACACCTTTTGACTTAATAATATTAACTTATATACTACTGGATATTGCATACTAATCTATTTTACAAATATATATATTTCAGTAACGACAAACATTCCCGGTTTACGAATGACCAAAATATAATTTTTATTTTTTATATATTTTTTTTATTTATTTTTTTTTTCTTTTTAGGTTTTTTACTTTTATTTAAACAATAATTATTATTATTTTAATTTAAAAAAACATTTTTTTAGTTAAAAAGCTCTGCGATGTAATTATTTTTACGCGTGACAGCTGTTTCGCCTTCTGAGGGCATTATCAAACAGTTTGATAATGCCCTCAGAAGGCGAAACAGCTGTCACGCGTAAAATAATTACATCGCAGAGCTTTTAACTAAAAACTGTTTTTTAAAAAATTAAAATAATAATAATTATTGTTTAAATAAAAGTAAAAAACCTAAAAATTAAAATGGAGTTCTACAAAACAAACTTTAAAACCATAGACCTAAAAATATTTGAAAAACTCCTACTACTATCATAATAAACGGAAAATGTTGCTTGTGCAATGATATGGTTCTTAAAAACTATTTTAAATTATTTAATTGGGATAATTTTGATCGTTTATAACATTTCATCCATAAAGTAAGCTGTTTTGTATATTGGATTTATTCTTTTTTGGTAGTCTGATTTATTTGCACGTTCTTGTATTATTTCTGTAAATATCCACGATGTAAATAATTTTATCAGAAAAATATTTTTGTAACAAGTTGTTCTTCATTTTATCTATAAATATCAATGTGCTTAATGTCAGCATCTGTTTCATTTGTTAGCCAATTTAGTTTCTTTGACGTTTTAGCTAATTTTAAGTACTTCTTTTGCGTAACTATAATTCTCATTGCTCTGTTTTGGAGAATGGAGAATATGAAACACAAGAAAAAAATCGTTGAGCAGTAATAAAAATGTGGAGCAATAATGGAGTTGTTAATTGTTATTGCGATTTTATTCTAAGTGGCACCGTAATGATATGACAGATTAGTTTTGATTCAGATGGAATAAACAACATACTTATAAAACCATGTAGTAAAACTATCAAAAAAAAATACTTCTTTCAAATATGTTTTCGAATGTAATGTTATTTTTAAAATATTTTTCAAAAGTAAAATAAATTATTAAAAGTGAGTAGCTGAACAGAAAACAGGTATTTGCTTAAAATCTTCCTTGTATTTGCTAACCATTTAAACATATTGGAACTTGTGTGTTCTAACAAAATCTTCTAGAATAATAACAGTAAATCGTCTTGTTTAAGATACATACGATGAAATGAATTGGTGAAGTCAATATTATCGTTTCTAAAAAAAAAGAATTTTTAATATACTTTATGAAACAGTGAATAAAAGTTAGATGACGAAATTGTTTCACTTTTCTAAGATTGAAAAGATATTGCAGTCGTTGTTATTTTTTATCAATTGCAAATATCAAATAGTTATCAATTGATTATTTTTGCACGTAGAAAAAATCTCTAATAAAATCAAACAAATAACGTTGCTGTCTGGAAAATCGGAAAAACCATGGAACACCGCTGCTTTTTAGTACCAAAAGCATATTAAACGACCAAAATAAAGCAGCAATTGACACCGTCTTCTTTGTCTTGTACATAAAATACAGAAGTTAACAGACCTTGTCCAGAAAGAACAGTTCTTAAACTCAAATATCAAAACCTTGTTTTTCACTTGGTAATTTTGTAACAGATTTAACAAAGTCCTTCAAAATGTCAAAGGGTTATTTACACATTCTTTGTTCTTTAGCTATATTATTTAAGAAATTTATTTCTTTAGGTTTTAATTAATTTTGAAATTTCGATGGATTATTTGTATTTGTTACCCCACGTTAGGCTCCCTTAGTAAGGATACGAATAACCAAGTTTTTTGATGATAAATATAAGGTAGTAAAATAACTCAGGAAGTGATGATTTTGATGAAAAAATGTGGTGAGAAAAATTGGCATTTCAGAAAGATTAAAAAATATATTGTAGCTAGTTGTCAAGGTGTCTATTTAATAAAATGCTCAGTTGTATCGGGCGACAGATAACTAGTTTGAGTCCAATATTATTGGAAGGTGGAAAAAAAACTTTACATGCAAGATTGCCACATAATCTAAAATAACTGGAGGGTTCGTTTAGGTTGAGAGCTTTTAAAAATCGGAAAAACTGAACAAATTATTATTTTTGATAGTGAATAGCACCCAAGAGTACCAACTGCTCCTAACCGTCTAGAGCCAGTGAGACTATGGCATGCCCAACTGAGGTATTTTGTAAAGTTGAAGGTAGTGGAGAGGAGAAGAAGATGGGAAGAGGAAGGTTGGGAAATACCTAGATATTCAAATCTGGTCAACAAACACGGCTGAAGCCATTTCAATCAATTTTTTTAATTTTGAATTTCACCAGGGCCAAACTAAGACTGTATCAACCACCCGGAACATGCCGCAATAATACTATACATTATTTTATGTGAATGTGCAATAAGACATCTTGATTAAATACAATTTATTTTCGCACGCTGGGTTTGAACCCACGATCTCAAAAAAAAAAAAAATAAAAGGCACACAACGAAGAAGAGGGAATAAAGTAAAAGGTAACCTAACACACATGTCACGTAATTTCAGAACAAATACATTTTAAGAACATTGCGAATAAACTTAGCTACATCTAATATCAACCAGAAGAATCCAGAATATTAATATTTTTTATGATGTAAATAAATTACTATCTTGCTTTGTAACCAAATAGAAAAGTAGAACGAGTACAAATCAAGAATTAAAGTCTGGTTGAAAGAAGTCAGTGAGATAACCTAAAAAGCAACAGTAAAAACGACATAGATGACACACCAAATTAGATGACATGAAATTACATAACTCTAGTCCGCCTCAGCACTAGACTCCCTAGTGAGGAGGACTAAGGAAAAAACAAACAATAATAACCAAGAGTGTTAAAATTATAATAATTAATATACCTTTTTTATCTTAACTCCTATTCTGTAAACATTTTTATGCTTACATCATAGTTTGTATTTGCATTTACTCATTTACATAGATGCTTAGAATAAAATAAATTTAAAAAAAACCAAATAGGTACCTCACAAAATACAAAACATATTAACGACCAACCTGCGTGACGTGACAGTCTTATTTAAATTTTGAATACCCATTTTAATATTCCCTCTTTATTATGCTGACAGAAATACCGAATATAATCCACCATCAAATAATTATCTTACCAGAGTTTTCAGCACATTCAAATGTCGTACTTCAAAGCGTGAAGCCCTTAATATTGTTATAACCATCCCCTTCTGCTGAAGGGTTCTTAGTCACGAATTAGTCGCTTGCTTGCATTACAAGGGTTGGGGGTGTCATACAGTCAAAACCTACACGCTTCTACATTCATGCGATAATACCTACGGCTTTACGTTGTAAGCTGTTTAAAAAAAATTGCAAAGGGAGTGGAGGAATATTTTACGGCTGCTCGTTTCAGGTTTGCTAGAAAAAAATCTAGTGGATATTTTATGCAGTGATTTTTTTTTGAACATATTCAAAGTCTAAGACGAAAGAAAAATTAATATTTACTTGGCTGGAAAATGTTTTAATAAATAATAATATTTCTTTTAGTAATGTGTTTTAGAAATCAGCAAACATGTTTAGAAAGAATTGTAAATGTCCAGATACGTGATTTGGTTAGTAGATATCATCATGTTTTAAGTACGGCCTCCATGGTCGAGTGGTAAGACGCTCGACTACGAATCCAAAGGTCGCGGGTTCAAACCCGGCGTGCGCCAATAACTTTTATTTAATTAATATGTGTCATAACACATTTAATTCATATAAAAATAATAACAAGTATATTTGCGGCACGTTCCAGAGTGGTAGATACTCTAAGTATCGCCCTGGTGAAAGACCACCATTCAGAATCGAAACGTTGCTTGAAATGGCTTAAGCCGTGTTTGGTGACCAGATCTGAATAGCCAGGTACTTCCCAACCTTCCTCTTCCCGATCTCCTTCCCCTCCCCACTACCTTCAGCCTCACAACATACCCAATTTGGGGATGCCATAGTCTCACTGGCTCTAGACGGTTGGGAGCAGTTGAGACTCTTGTGCGGTATTCATGTAAAAAAAAAAAAAAAAAAAAACTAAATTACTGTAGTATGTAGCAATGTGTATCATTTTTCAATCTGAAGTGTAAGTAGTAAGGGGTTTCATGTTATGGCAAACTGTTTTCAACCAGCCCAATCAAATTAGCTGGATATATAAAGTTATTATTTCATTTTCATTAAATATGTTAAATCACAAAGTGATTTCTATCTACGAAAAAAAAAACATTTATTCTACTTACTTCGTGAATAACCTAAACATGGTTTATAATTTCACTGCCCGGCCAATCATTTATGACAAAATAACTGTTATCTATTGTATTAAAGAGTATTTATTTTGCGTATACCTTAACTTTTCTTTCCTATAATCATCGTCAGGACTGAGTCATTTAGATAATCGCTTGTACTAGATTGCATACAGGGGTCATTCTTTCGCTGAAATAGTAGATATATTCGACTGCACTGAATCTAGTTACAAGAAGGCTATAATAGCATAACTCTTTCAAAAAGTATTATTGTTTGTTTATTGCATCATAATATGTACCTTTACTTACGTATGTTTTTGAGTGCTAATCATTTACTCCGTGCTATTTTTATGCCACTATTATTTTATATTATGTATAAACACAGTTATGTCAAAGCCCATAAGGACGTATAAAATTAAATAAATAAATTACCTGCTCGTTACTTTGCTTACTTCAATTGTATGTATATCTAATGTTTTTATTTATTTTATTATTTATAATCTGTAATTATTATATAGGAATCTTCTTTTATTCCTTAATGGAACTTAATTGGTCTAAAATATGCTAATTATTACTATATTTACACTTTAATGTAAAACTGTTTGTTTCCTAAGTAAAAAAAATAAAATTAAAATGAAAAAGAAAACTAACACCTCAGGCTTACAAACATCTCGAATGTTCATCGTCAAGTGATGATTTAATTATCAGACAGCGACTATAATAACATTAAATAACTTTTAGATTTCAGTGTTTCTCATGTCTTTGCCTACTTTTTGTTCGCAGCATAATTGTTTTTTTTTTAGTGTGGAAGGTGGAGTTCAATAATCAAATGCATTTTGAAATTAACATTTTTATATAAACAGCAGAGATATTTTTTCATAATTCTTACAGAAATAGCATACAAGTTAGTATTCAGCTCTCGAGTGTCAAGATTTAGAGTATCCATTGTTGATAGTTTCATAAATATGTTATCATATAATATATAAACAAATTAATTAATATTCTAATCAAATTATAATAAATACATAACTAACAGGTAGTAATAATTTATTATTAATTCATTTCTAATAGCATTCATTATGCACATTGTGGAAATTTGTTTTAAGTTGTATTATATTATCTTCTAAGTACTTTTTAACATTTTAATATTTATTTATGAATATTACAGCAGATAGATAATTTTATATTTTAGGATTACATTAGATTCCATTATAAATAATAAGCGTACTCGTCAATTTACATTCATTTTCGAATTACTCGTAAATACATTTTACCATATTGTATGGTGGAAGTAGAAATTAACGTCATTTGCAGAATATCTAATATTATATCTATTGCATTTCTACAAACTCCTAGTTTCATTCCATAGTTTCAATAAACAAGTTGCATACATAATAACATGGTAAAGTTACATGAGCATTTCGACACTATATGTGTAACCTACTTATTGTTCAAAGTTACTTCTTTCTTAAATATTAAAAGCATTTTACTTTAACTAATGTTAATATCAACAACTTACTATACACATTTTATTTGATCTCGTATTTCTACGTGAACTGTTCTGTTTACTTCATGTCAACTACTGTAGATTTGGAAATTATGTACAATGTGGCATAAATAAAATTGGTGTTGAAATACACAGACAACTGAGCATGTTCTTTTTTGTGATTGTAACCGAAATGTTGCCGTGGTATCCATAATACTGTGCAGTTTCTTCTTTGTTTGTATGGATTAGGTCCTTTAACTAATAACTGATATCTTATTGACATGGTAACTATACTTAACATAAATTCATTAGATCAGTGAAACTCCGATGCTGTGAACAATTTACTTCATTGTAGCGCAGCATTTAGAGCACCCTTGAAGTGAAAAATCAACATAGTGGAGCTATTTAAATTATTCAACTATAATAATTTATTACTATTTTGAAAAGTGCTTAAATCTTGGTATGCATAAAGTGTAAGGGTACCGGATAATTTATTTGGAGTTTATTCTTATTCAAAAGCTCTACATGTAAACAGTTTTTACTCTTATTTGAGCTTACGCTGAGTAAGTACCTACTTAAAAATATTTCCTTTTTTTAATAATATTTACATTTGGAAAATATTTTATGCACATATCATTTAATTAACTACCTAAGGTAAATCAAAACAATGTACATGTTTTGGTATGCATGGCATAAATGGTAACAATTTAAATAAATTGTAGAATAGATAGTGATATTAATAGCAGTAGCATAAGAAAAGACAGAATAACAAAAAACACAATTAGATACTGTATCGGTGTCCTTAAAATACTCGTATATATTAAGCTGGTCGAAAATATGTTCAAATTATTTGAGTTGTGCTAAAAACGGGATCATTATAAGTAAATTGTGCTCGTTATTTTATTACAAGAAAAGATTTGAAGATGCCAATATCTTAATTCGGTTGTTTTGAATCGTGGCGTTGTTTTTCATAAGTAATAATTATGCTTTTTGGATTATTTTTTTATTTGAGATTTATTTGTAAAAACACACTTATATTAGGTACGCTTAATTTTTATATCCATGACATTAAGCTTTACGTATTTACTATAAATGTTTTTTTTAAACTGTATATATTTAGTCGAGAAAATGTGATCGAATTAAAAAAAGACTGATATGTATAAAACAGTTTAAGATTGAACTGAGAAACATACATTCAAGTTAACGTTTAGAGACGCTCTTTAAATATAGATTTCGAACTTTGTGCCAACATTTAATTTTGCTTTAAATGGCTTCAGCCGTGTTAACTGACCAAATCTGGAAAACCAAGTACTTTCCGCTGTACCTATTTCCTATCTCCTTCCCATCCTGGCTCTTTTTGTCCCACTGACTTCAAATAGTCGGGAGTAATTAAGACTGTTGTGCGGTATTTACATTCAAAAATAAAAATGTCCAAAAAACTTACAGATGTGTTAAAATTCACTAACCTTGTATTTCAATATGGCAGCTCGTGAATTAATGGACAAATACTATTGTTAAAGACGGAAAAAAAACTGAGTTTTGTTGTTTTTGGTGATTTCCACAGTGAAAAATTGAGCAGCAATTATTTCACTTAACTGGAAGGTAAAACCGATTTTCCTTTCCCGTTTTAAAATAATTAGTTTAATCATAATTATAGAAAAATAATTTATGGGTAGATCCATCGTAATTATGCAAGAGCCCATTTGGATCATTAAAAATAATTAGAATTTATTCCGTCGTATAATTTATACGAAAAAATCGTAATTGGAGATTTCGAAGTGCTCTTTCGGGTCTGTAAACAAAATTATCTTTAAAGCTTACACAGACTGGACATCTAATGGTATTCAAAAAATGTTAAGAAATTAATTATTTTAGATGCGATATGTGGTAGTGCATTTTGTTGATATGTGGAGTTATATAAAAAAAACCTTGTTTTGAAACTTTATACATTAAAAACTTTTGAAAACAAGATATCTTTTGAAAAAATGTTTAATTTAATTGTTTACTTTTACCGATACTCGTACTAAGAACAGTAAAAAATATCGGAATCAATACTTTAAAATTAATACTTACAATCTTATCATATACATTGGTGATATTAAAATTTAAAAGCTTTTTGCTTACATCGAAAATAATATGTACGTATCATTTCAAATAACACCTTAATGAAAATTTCAGATGGGTATCTCCTTACTTTTTAGTATACTAGAGTGCTAAGATTTGAAAATATGACGTTATTGATGTTGTTGTAGCCGAAACTGATTTTTATTTTTTTGAAAAAAAAAAATTGTACGAAGTTTTTCAAGATTTTTCAGTTTTGGTGTGCATTGCACGGTTTTCTGAAAAATCTTCATGGATAAAATTGTAATTTTGAAAAAAAAAAAAAAAAACATTTTACACACTCTAGCATATTAAAAACTCACGAGCCATATACTATTTATAACTTGAATACGTAGGTAGAATACATTTTGTATTTGATCATGGTAATTGAACACAAATATATGAAACAGCCTAATTATAAATATAATAAATAAATATTGTATGGACACAAATAAATAAATACCTATTACTATATAAAATTATTATGTTATTTATCAATTTATTTACAAGAATCATCAAATCACTTAAACGTCTTTCATTGGTTATAAATAAATATCTAATAAGTTTATGTTAAGATTATTATTTATTACCTAAGAATTACATTAAACTAACACGTTTTTAAATCTCCGCCATTGGTTTTTCACAACCATATTTTTTATTGCGTATATCAAAAGTGTCTTTATAGTACATTATTTTACAGACGTAAAGAATTAGGTCGCACTCACTAGAACGTAAAGGTTGTGCAAAGGAGCAAACGGATTAATAAATAACCCAACAATATATCATATAATTACACACGAGTATATCAGAAAAAACTTTTATAATAATAATGATAAAGTTTTTTTATTCATGGACTTGCCCAATTAATAATGATGATATTCAGGTATAAGAGAAACATATATTACTGATAAGTTGAAGCTGATATTTTAATATTCAGACAAAGGTAGTGAATTATTTCATATTTCAAAATTGTAAAACAATTTTTTATTTGTTCCAGCTAAATTCTCGATCGGTGAACTGTGACGTTATTTTAAATTCACTCGTTTTTAATCTGTTAGTGTGCTAACGCGTTGTTTAACGCAACTAACATACATTTTATTTAGTTAATATGTGTCATGACATATTTGATTCATATAAAATAATGTAAAGTATATTTGCGGCACGTTCCAGAGTGATAGATTCTCTAAGTAACGCCCTGGAGAAAGACTACCAATCTGAATTAAAACGTTGCTTAAAATGGCTTTAGCCATGTTTCGTGACCAGATTCGAAAAGCCAGGTACCTACCAACCTTCCTCTTTTCCATATCCTTCCCCTTTATACTACCTTCAGTCTCATAACATACCCCAATTGGGGATGCCATAGTCCACTGGTTCTAAACGGTTGGGACAGTTGAGACTCTTGTGCGGTTTCACTATAAAAAATAAAATGGAAATAAACAATTTTTCAGGTCACAACGCTATTTGAATCTCAAACCAAGGCAACCAATGATACGTTTATTCAACTGTAAGAAAAAATAAAAATGCCATGTGATCTATTATAAAAAAAAAATAAGTTTTATACTATTTTTAAACCGTGATGACTTTTTACTTCGGAGATTTTCTGAAAATTTTCGACATATTTTAGTAAAATATGAAATACTGGTCTAGTGTAGCTAATATAAAATAAACAAACGCAATTTTTTCTGAAAAGTAAGATTACAATGGGAGGATTCATTCCTACACGGTTGATTATTTTATTCATTATTTATTCAGGTATTCATTCTATAAATCTAGTGCATCCAAAATCTAATAATAAAAATACATCCCTTTTGAATGGCTTCTATTCAATTTGTATCTGGATGCGAAATCAGAAACAATATTTATATTTACGGACAGATATCCTACATTATCTAGTTTTGCGTTCATCCTTTCCTACTTGAATATTCACTTTAAATTCAGACAAGTTTTCAGAATGAAACAAAATGGAAACAGCCAGGCAATATGCGTAAGCCGTACCCTGTTATATTTAAATACCCCTTTATGGCTGATGCAAAATAGCATTATTAGATCTGCAAAAATTTTAAACTATTGCAAGTATGTTGAGTCTATACCACAAATCTGCTACATGAATCTGTTGGTGTGATTGTATGCGTTTTTGCATATAAAACTACTATTTGCTCCATTCACATGCTTACATCGTAGCATACATACTCTCCTGCTATGCTGACTATATTATATGATTCACTTGATTGTACCATGTTTTTTTCGGGCGTTGTCGAGTTCTTATATAGTTCACTTTTGACTAATATATTCTCTTGATGTCACACGATGTGTTTATATTTATTTTATTTTAGTAAGATTAGTTATTTTTTTCTCAAATTAAATTAAACTCTCCGCTTTGATGATAAGTTCGACAACCTCCATGGCAGTAAGGTAAACCCTTTGGTTAAGTTAATGGGTCATGGGTTCAAATACCGGTGTAGGCAAACAATATATGTTTTATGAGATTATCACACATAAATAAAATGAACACAGTAAACGTGATTTCAAAACGATAAAAGTTTTTGTCAATATTGTCTTGGTGAGATACCTCAATTGATAATTGAAACATTGTTTTAAAAAGGCTTTAACTCTATTCAGTGACCGGACCTAAATAGCCGGATGTCACCTAACCTTTCCAGTTTCCATCGGTCTCAGAACATTTCACGAATTGGGGTTACTAGCAATTTCAACTTATTTGTGACTTTCGTTTTTAAAATATTTATAAAACTCCTATGGCGAAAAAAAAATGTGGAGAAATTTGAGTACAAGTGTGTTAGGTTAGAAGATCAATTATTAATCCATTGGCTCTTTTGCAGAACAGTCTCTAACAGACTTCTGTAACTTAGTAAGATCGTCAAACTACTTAGTCGAGAAGAACGAGGAAGAGTCAATGATTCACTGAGCGAACACGACCATGTAGTCTATTGGCTAAGTGCCCATGTGCATCAGCTTCTTGAAGGCTTTACGGAACTCGGGGTTGAAGATGGTGTAGATGACGGGGTTGACAAAGCTGTTGATGTAGCCCAGCCAGGTGGTGAGAATGAAGGCTGTGACTCCGGGTTGGCACTGCCACCCCAGCTTGGTGCACATCGCATCCATTATATTGCAGGTGAAGAAGGGCACCCAGCAAAATAGGAAGACACCTGGAAAGAATGTTAAATTAAAAACATATTCATATTTAAGTGTATATCATTATTTAAAAATCTGAAAGAATTCGCATAAAATCAAATTTGTTTTAATCTGGGAAGTAAATGAAGCACGCGATGCATTTTCAGTCGAAAATGTTTGCAAGTTCAGGGTAGTATTAACATTTAAAATGCAGATTTTTTGCCGTTTTAAGGCCGTCAGACCTTGGTCACCGGAAAAATATGCAAACAGTCTGGAAAAAAATCTCCGTGATCGAGTGGTAAGACGCTCGACTACGAATCCAGAGGTCGCGGGTTCAAGCTTGGCGTGCGCTAATAACCTTTATTTGAATTAACATGTGTCATGAAACATTTGATTCTTAGAAAATAATGTATGGTATATTGTGCTGGATACCGTATGTATTGCCCTGGTGAAAGATCACCCTTTAGAATCGAAACGTTGCTTGAAATGGCTTAAATCGTGTTTGGTTACCAGATCTGAATACACAGAGGTACTTCCCAACCTTTCTCTTCCCCATATCCTTCTTCTCTTCAGCTTCACAATACACTCCAATTGGGGATGCCATATTTCCACTGACTACCGACGGTTGGGAGCAGTTGGGACTTTAGTGCGGTATTCTCTGGTTAAAAAAGTCTGATATTCATGGGCGGTGGTTGTCAAAGATGACATTTTCAAAATACTAGGAAACTAGAAACTATGTAAAAAAAAACTGATAGAACTAGTAGGACTACTATTATAAGGCTGCCATCAATGGAGACATGCGGCGGTTCGGAGTTGTGAGAAATTTGAAGATAATGAAAAAAATCCAGTTTACCGATCGTGCCAATGTCCTGCTTCGATGGGAAAAAGACTCAGGAAATTACGTTATAGATTGTCTCCTAACAAATAACAGTAATAATAAAGCAATACGTATACAGACTGTTGATGAAACAACTGTTGTCGGACAGGATTCACTTAAAAAGGACATTTAATGATTGCCAACTAATCACGCGGTTCCAGGATTAATCCGTGTAGTGCTTTACGTTTTGTTTTGCGCTTGATTATGCTTTTGACATTTTGACGAATTTGATCTATTGTTTTGTTGATTTTTGACCAGTTGATTGAGTGTTTTGAAACCAATCCGCTCAAATTGAAAAAGATCCTCTTTGTAAGATTAATTGTAACGACTCCAACTAATTGCTTGAAATAAATAAAAATAGTTGAAAAGTAAGTAAATTTCAATGTCAAATAATGAAAAAGAGGAAAGATTGAAATGCTGAGGTATTTAAACTCAGAAGTGTAAATATTAAATGCGTGCAAATATTAGCATAGCGCGAATATCTCATGTAAGCACTTAAGAAGGAATGCTGTATTATCGTTCTTGCTCGTATCAGGGAAAGGTATTTGAGATAATACTGTGCCCTCTACAGACACGGAAGAAAATTTGTTAAAAGCATATTTTGCATAATCATCCCTTATTTTCGAATGATGCTAGAAAGAATTTGTTAAAAAGTGTATTTTTTCGTGTTCTATTCTCTACACTACTCCCCGTTGAATATTTTGTTCCCTAGAATGTCTTTAAGACACATTGCGATGGAACATATTGTTTAGATTCAGCATATATGTACATAAAAATATTATAGAGTTAACTTTAACAAAATCGTTACTTTAAAAAAAAATGGTGTTCAAAAATTTCAAAATCCATGTGGAATCGGTGCTTTTTCATCTGACACGCTAATTTTCCCGAGCTAGTGGAACTGTTAAATTCTCCCTTTTGTAAAAAAATGTAAAGATGAAAGAAGAAGAAAGAAAAGATGAAGGTTGTGTAGAGGTTTCCCTTTCAGATCCAGTCACTCAATAAAACCTAAGTTATTTTAAGATATGAAAAAAATCTACTCAATTTTTCAATCTACTTGCATCAGTATTTTAAAAACTGCGCTTTTAAAACAACATTAGAATTGCTGCGAATAGCAGGTTCGTATTTAAAACATATACTTGAATAGCAAAGTACTTTTCAAGATTTTTTTCTACAATTATTTCCCATCCTAAATTTCCTAAAGCCTTCACAGCATTATATAAATAAGAATAACATAGCTGTCTTAATAAAAGTGTATTTTTTTAATTTATTTTCACCAAAAAACTTTGGCTGAAAATTATCCAGTGCTATAATGTGCAAAACTTATGTTATTTCACCCTCCCCATACACACAAGCACAACTTTTTTATAAGGGCACATCTATTACATACATTATATCCTGGTATAACACTTTAAACTATACTGTAAAGTGTTATACCAGAGTGTATTTTCTACTAGTATGTTTGATAAATTAATAAATACACATTAAAAATTAAATTAAATATGATTTTACCACAAAATAAGAAACAACAATAAAGATAATACGTACAAAAAAATGACACAAACTTTGTTTAGCTAAGTATGGTTCGACAGTAATGTAGCCAATAGGTAAAAGCACTAACATTTGCAATCAGGTATCTAAATCCGGATTGAACAATAATGTAAATAACCATTAGACAGTTTAACCACTAACATTCGCGATCATTAAACAAACAACAACACTACAATATTAATATCACATTATAAATTTTCCTACATCCTAAGCATACCAGTACATGTAGTTAGTACATAAATTTAAGTAGATACAGGAAACAACTGATGATATTGCTCTCGAAAGGCAAATTCAGGTATTATCATTATTTAAGGGTTGAATGCAGCATCGTAGATAATATGAAAATATGTAAATGTGGATGAATCAAGAAACATCTGCTTGTACAAAAGTATTTGGTTTATTTTCTTTTCTTCCTTAATTTACGTAAATTTGGCAGGATTTATGAAATATTGGAGCAAAATAAATCACTGAATTAAACGCATAGTAAAATACAAAAACTGATAAATGATGATAAGGATTTAAATGCTAGAATCTTCCGCTAATCTTTGACTACTATTAACCACAAAGCTGTGTGGAAAACCCAATGACCCACCGTGTCCTCGCAACACATTATATTTTATAGTTTTTGAATTAATTGAAAATTCATCGCCGGCTATTCAATGGCAGCAGAATTGTAAGCGACGAAGCTCCAAAACCGAAAAGAGAAAAAAAATGTTCGTCGCACGGCGGATAGAAGGGTCATGGGGCCAAGTTTGCTGTAGGAGACCTGGAGGGTTTTTTGCCGAGATGTACATTTTAACTAATTCTGACGAACGTATTACTATAAGTACAATTTTTTTCAGAGGATTCTCTCGGGAATAACTAATTCATGGCAAAGAAAAAAAGGTTTTTAATGCTACTGCTGCTGAAAAACGATTCGCAAATTTTTGAAAACATTTTATAGTAAGAATGTGAATGATAAAGGTCAGTTAAACGAATAAAAAATATAAATTATTTAAGCTCCGAGTGCATCCCCGGAAAACATACAATGTTTTTATTACAGATTCATCAAAATTAATTAAAATGTAAATCTCGAGCGAGCCCCACGATTTTGGTACGTCTGTAACGTAAGTAACAGAACGTATTTTGCTGGTTACAAAGTCAGGGATTCAGGTGTTTGACAATATCCAACCTCCGATAAATGTGGAAGATACATTTAAAAAATCCAAACCCCATATGGCACAAATCAACCCACTTGAAATTAGATTAGAACATATTCGTGAATGAGAATATATCCGTACCATGGGGCGTACTGAGTAAAATGAAATTGTGTCAGTCATTTTAACTGGAAGAAAATAAGATTTTTTTTAAAGGAATATAAAAAAAAAGTTCAGCTTATAAAATAACATATTGGGTGATGCGACAGGTTTAGTGAAAAGGCCGCTTATAATATTTCTTTTTTTAAAGAAAGACAAACATTCCCGGGCTACGAATAACCTGAAAATATTTGAAAATTCCTGCTGCAGTTAAAATGATGGAAGACTTAGCTAGCAAATGAGTTGAACCCACGATGCCCGGATTGGAATCCCATGGGTTTTTCTACTCAGCTACTAACTGGTCTCTATACTTGTCTTATTAGTTTAGCGAAAAGTCTGATCGAATGGTGCAGTAAACATTTTGCAGATTTTTATTCTGGAACGTAAATTTAAATCTCGGCTAAAGCCGGATAAAAAAGCTTGTTACACGAAAAAAAATTGTGATGCCTGCATCGATCATATATAAATCATTATATCGATAGATGCCTGACAATTAATAAACCTACTTTAAGAAAATGTGAAAAATCGAGTTGATTCCTTTTTTTCATGAAATGTTTTCTTAAATGGTTTCTGCATTTTAATACGTTGTTTTTCACCAATAATTATGCAGTTTAAATTGTGCAAAATAAAACAACAACAAAATAAAGCATAAACATGTCTAGCTAAACACCTAATTTGATAAATCAGTTTTGGATGTGATTGATATTCTAATGGGTAAAACTCTTGGCATGCTCCGTTTGTCAAGTTTGAAGCATATGGCGGACTCCGATTTCAACATAAATTATAATGTGTACCATAAATCTCAGCGTAGAAAATAGTTTTCGTGATGATGTTGGTACAATCTGTACACAATAAATAACGTACTTTCACACCGTTGATAAAAACGCTTCGAAAAGGAAAAATAAAGCCTTTCAAAATTAGTAAACGCCACGCATTATTACTGACATTTACATAAATATATTGTTCATATTAAATCACCGCGACCCACCGACCGCGACCCGCGACCCGCGACCCGCGACCTGCGACCCCTAGCGGACAAAAACAGGCGTCAAACCCATCCAACGGAACAACGAAACGGATGTTTCATCATAAATTATGAAAATATTTAATTTCCTGCAGCCTTCGTGTATTATAATGAAAGCACCGGGGACGGCAGGGAGCTGTTAAGGTTTGAGGATTCAGCGCTGTCGTGAATTTTATAATTAACTTTTGATTTTACTTCTATGCTTAAAATTTATTATTTTATGTAGGTATATTGCTTATACATTAAAGATTATATTAGTGAAAATTTTTTAATTGCCGGATCTGTCTTTTGAAACGGCAAATATTTTCGATGAGTCAACTTTGGCATAATAAAATGTACACAGCTATTTTACACTCGCAAGGTGAATTCCATTACAAGTTATATGATATTGAAATTTCCATTGAACTGTTAAACAACCCCATAATTGTTAACAATCTTATTTTTTATCTGCACGAAACAAAAACAAAAAAAAACTAAGCTTAAGCTTGTTAATAGGTGTCTATTGGGATTTTAAAATGCCTGCAAATTGTTTTTGATTGATTCAGATAGATGTCCGTAGCAAAACAAAAACATCCAGTTTCGCCAAGAAAAAAAAAAAAACAAAACGGCAGATGAGAATTTTTTTATGAAAATGAAATAATGACTTTGTATAAGACCACAGATTTTGTTTTAATTTTTTTGACCGATCTGTTTTATTTAGCCTAAGCATTATCAGGGTACAACATTAAACCATACAACAAAATACACAGTGTGTGGTTATAAATACTCGTACATAACGCAATATAACATAAAATAAGAGAAAAATAAGGAAAGTTTTATTTTCTTCGTAAATTTATCGAGAGGTTCTCTCCTGGAGCCAGTCTCAAAACAAAAGTTTTTCTTTCTGAAACTCTAACGATTTGACACTAGCATAATATCCTCTATAAAAAATATTTTTACAGCCCATTTTAAAATAACACAAGTACTAAACATTAATCATTTTGCGAATAAGAGTGATCGCATATACTGTTTGCTCTACATTTTAAAGCCACAAATTTATTTGAAGCGGTCCATTTACAAAGTTCGAACATTAAAGTAACATCTAAAAAGTTTTTTAAATTTTATTCTCGATGGCTTTTCCTTCATATTTGGCAGCCGGAATGAATAATAAATACGCGAGTAATTTGGAAAACATATGCGCCCAAGGCGAACATGCAAAATGATTTTAAGAAGAAGACTTTTGATATCACACGACGGGAATAATATTATATAATACATCGCCCGAGACTGTGAATCAAAGTTGAAGGGAGAAGTAAGCAAACATCTGGTGAACTTTACGCTGTGTATTTCACGCGAGCTTTTATGGATATTAAACTTAGACTTTGAGGAGTGTTGAAAGTTTCAAGTCTCACGCTAATAAAAGATTATTATACCTTTATGCTAGGCTTGGAACTTTCGTACGGCAGGTTTTCACATGGGAATTTATGCGGTTTATGTATAGCTTGTAACTAGCCCTTAATGTTGTATTATTTTGAAGTTTCGTAACTATTGACATGGTTCGAGAAAACAATGCGGAAATAAAATGTTGAATAGTAGTTACCATGGTATGGTTTCACATGGTAACAACATTGGCCAATTAGAAGGAAATGAAAATATTGTTTTTATACTAAATATAAAATTGGATATTTTTTTATGGGTATTACAACATATTCGAATGTTTTTTTTTTCATGGGTTATTCACATGAAAGCCTCAACTATTCGGATCATCGAGACTTTAGCAGCCACAAAACATTAGCATTTTGTTAAACAAAATGATGGAAGGGAAGTAAATGCACAGCAGATTATAAAAAAATATAGTTTAAACTCGACGCCCGTCATAAGGGACATGGTCAGAAAATTGTAAATTAGTATAATCTGAATTAAATTTCAGACTTTTCTATGTATGAGCAATTTTCCCCTGGTTGCTGATTAGGTCTCAACACACACGCCAAAAAGAACATGGTGAGTAAATCATGAAGGACCGTAATTGGAATAAATTTTAAAAATTTTGTATGTTTGAGAAATTTTTCCAGTGTATCGTATTGGAAGAAGACGGCTAGACGGTTAGCGTAATAATACTGTAAAATATTCAGTTCTAATTAAATTTATAATTTAATATATTTCCAAGGAAGTTAGGTGAGTAGCAAAACTAATAGTATCTTCCGATTTGTAAAAAAGCCAATGCAAAGCTTTTCTACGCATTTATTTGAGTGCACTTTACTAACGATTTCAAAAATACCAAATCTTTAACTTTATTCCACTATTTTTTTATTTTAAGACCTGACCGGTTTCACATTATGACGGGCATCTTCAGATTGGTACAATTTTAAGTAAATCAATGGCATATTAACAACTATCAGTGTCCGGAATGGACGCTTATTGAGTCTCATAGTAAACATTTGTGCTTTAGGTTTTATTTTATTTTTTGCTGTGGCGGCTTGAGAATTACAAACATTCGGGTAGTTTTATTACCTTCTGGGAGACGGGTTACATAGGATGCGTTAGATGCGTTTGTGGGTTTTAAATAATATCTATAGTGGTCAGCTTTATTTTTAACAGTTGGCTATTTTTGAATTTACTCTTTGATTTTCCCGTCTCTGTTTGTTTGGTTAGTGTATTTTATAGAAGGTATATTTACTTTGGTGGTTTGGTAAAAAATGTTAAAATATTAATAATAGATACACTTAGGTAGATTTTCCCTTAGACGTCTGCGATAAAAATTCTAGATAACATTTCACTTTGGTATTTTTATGTGTATGGCCTTTTTACATCAATGCAAAGAATATTATTATTTACTTTAAAATAAAGCTTAACTATAATGGGTATATTAACGGGGAGTCTAGCCTTTTTTCCCCCTTTGCACCCTTTACTACATAGCGTCAACATCGATAATGTTGCTCAATCATAGTGATCGGCAAATATTTTGGCAATGCTATTGCTATTATTATTGCAAAATTTAAAATAAAAAAGTAAAACTAAAAATTGCGTGATATTAATAAGGTTGTTATTATTTTTACGTACCCAAAACGATGGCCAAAGTTTTCGTTGCCTTCCTTTCCTTCTTGGCAGAAGACTTTTCCCTCTTTTTCTTGCTAGCCTTGTTGACCTTGTAGATGGTGAAACGAGATGCTGTGGTGGCTTTTCTCTCCTTCGACCCTCCGGAGCCGATCCTGGTGAGCTCCTCTGCGCAGCGAACGATGGTGGATGCAGTTCTGAGGGCAAAATAGACAGTTTTTCTTTAAGGAGCAGATGGGACTCATGTGCGGAATTTACTATATATATTTTTTTTAAGCCTTACGATAGTGTCTTTGATGTGGTTTTCGATGTGGCTGGTTGCGTGTCGATTGTTGGGACTAATTTTAGCCATTTTATTATTTCCAATGTTGAAACTGTTAATTTGTGGTGAAATTCCGTAATAATGATTTAATAATAACGAATTATTCACTATATTCCACTGTTTTATATTAAGACCGGAGCAGTTTCATTTTATAACGGGTATCTTCAGACTTGTAAAATTTCGGCAGGTCAATCCATGGTACCATTTATAAACTATTTATATCCAGAATGAACGCTTATTCGGTCTTTATCAAATTTTTAAAATATATAATGATGCAAGAAGCATCCATTCCATTCCTGGCATAAATAGTCTATACTCGTATATCATAGATTCACTTAAAATTTAACCAATCTTAAGATACCCATTTTAAGGTGAAACCGGTCAGGTTTTAATAAAAAATAACAGAAAAAAGTTAAAAAATTGGTATTCGTAAATAATTGTAGACTCTTATCCACAGTCCAAATTGTTTAAGTTTAAAAAAATATTGATTTAACTTAATGCGTCTCTTATTTGTCGTGCACTTTAGGTAAAAAATCACAAAACTGCACTGTATAAATGCAATGTTATTATATTATTTAAAAAAACCTTTGAGAAGAACTCACTGAAGGTTCTTGTTTCTTACAATGAAATGTTTTCGATTTGAGGCTAAACTACTCATCTAAACTGAATGAGGTTTTTTTAAATCAGAAGGGAAGGAGATTTTTATGGGACGCCTTTGAGTTATTTTACTTATATTTTCGTAGAAAGCAATCACTTTGTGGTTTGAAATATTCAATGAAAATGAAATCATAACTTTGCACCAGACCACAGATTTAATATTAACTTTTATGACCGACAGGTTTCGCTTAGCCTAAGCATCCCCAGGGTACAAAATAAATCTTAACAAGAACAAAAAATAAATACATACTATATAACCACCACACAATGTGTTTTTTGTTTAGGTTAATTTTGTACTCTGATGATGCTTAGGCCAAGGGAAACTGGTCGGTCATAAAAATAAATAAAATCTGTGGTCTTTTAAAAAGTTATTATTTAATTTTCATTATTTTATTAATGTTTGTTATTTAGTATTAAAAATAGGTTAGTTTTTTTTTGATTTTTCAAGATTTTAGAGGCAACTTTGGGAATTGCTTATGCTTGAAAATATATATGCGAAATCACCATTTAAATTATATAAACTTTCATCTGTTCATTCTACAAAGTTTCAAAGCAGACGTGTCATAAAATAAATCAATATGATAAACATGACAAAGCCAAAGAAGAGATGGATATCAGCCGCTGGTCATGATGAAAGCTGTATTTTTTTTATTAAGAGCTGGTTGGGTAGATATTAAAGTACCCACAAACTATCTGTGCTAATACCTAGAACGATTTTTCAAATCACTAAATACATTTGTTTTAAGGTTTTCAATACGAGCAAAAAGATTTTTGTTACTTAAATTTGATTCTGCTCAATGCTTTATAAATTTAACTTCAAAATCCTGGGAAAACAAGATGAAAGAAAAAAACCATAAAAAGAAAATGGCTCCAACCATAACTTCTGATGATACTATTTGTTTCGTCGCATAGATGATATTATCAGCGATAAAATCTGAGATTATAATCTTGTCGTTTTGTCTTTTAGCCTTGCTGCGATCATGTACCAAATGTAAATCACAAAGAATTGGCATTGAATTACCAAATATTTGACGGTATTTCAAAATACTGTTTGTTTAAGAGACGTTTAAACTTTTGGTTATCATTTATAAATACCTAGAAACTCGTTTTATACGAAAAAAAAAGTACTAATAAAACCATGGAAAATTGCAAAGTCAATAATTCTTCTTATTTACAAAGTATCATTCCCTATCAAAGCAGTAGCTTGCACAGAGTTTTTGATCAGGGTAGATAGTAGGAAAAACAACAAATAAAAACAATCGATAATAGACAAATGTACCAATAGATGTCACTGATTGCCATTGTATTTTTTCTGTAAAAGCACAGCCTAGACACTAACAACGATAGTAGCACAAACGAGCCACTTGAACGCGCAACAGCTCACAGTATACGTGCATTCATATTTTTGTGTAGTCTAGTAAACATTAAATAATTTACTTTGACGTTGGCGGCGTTTGAGCATATATAGTTACTGCTTTCGACACGTTATAGTAAGGCGATTAGTGAGGCGCTCTAGCGGTGCGATTAGCTGATTTCCGCGAGTATTTTTGAAAGTGTTGATTTATTTTTAGCAAAAATTTCATATTATTTAATCCATTATAATTCGTATTTTAATGCGGGCACAGCAGGGTAGGCAGTGTTTATGAATCTAGCACGCCTCTGTATCTAAAGTCGGTGACAACCATTCTGAAAGAATTGATGACTACTGTAGCAGGAAAAAAAAAGTCATCGATACCGGTCCAATTTGAGAATTGGCAAATACTCTCATTATCTTAAATTAAATATCATCATTCAGAATCTAAACGTTGTTTGAAATAGCTTAAGCCGTGTTTACTGACCAGTTCTGAATAACCAGTTTCTTCCAAATCTTCCTCTCACCTCCACTTTTTCACTCTCTTTAGCTACCCAACCTACCCCAAATGGGGATGCCAAAGTCCTACTTGATCAGGTAGTTGATAAACTTGTGTGGTATTCACATATGTTAAGATACTCAGACTTGAAAGTTATGCTACTTTTATATTCTGTCTCAATCTGCCAACATGTTTAGTGGAAAAAGGTATTGTATTTAAATTCATAGGATGTGACTAAAGTATTATGTATTCGTACTCTACCCAATTATTTTTTTTCCTTTTTTTATAAAAAAGGCTTTGCACTTGAAAAAACCATTTACGATTGTTTGGTGAAGATTTTTCCGTGTTGCATTCAATGCAGTACTGCATCATTAGTCACAATTTAGATTGCGTTTCAGAAAGCAATATTTTGAAAAATCAAAACGCGTTTTCTCAACTTCGAACTTTAAAATGCGGAAAAACTTATAATGATTAAAACTCGGAAGTTTCAAGTTCATATATGTTACTCGTACGAGTTCAAATCGTACGATGCTTTGGAACTTGTTTTTTTTTTGTTAAATCTATTAATTAAATTCATGTTCGTGCTGATAATATTAACCCCTTACTTTGGTATAACTAATTTAAATTGTTGATTAACACTGATTATTTACTACTCAAAACTTTTAACTCGTTGACGTTGATTTTATAAGTAGGTACGTGAAACGTTATATTTTCAATGACCGCCGAATAGTTTAGCCCACGCTTTTATGTTTAATTCAACTGAGTTGTGGTTGTACTGTTTTACTGTATTTTGCTGAATATATTAAATTTCATTGTAACTCTTATATGCATGGCGTTCATTGCAATATATCAATTAAAATTTATGGATGTTTTCTTTATAATTATTTTTGAGCTTACGTCGGTTCTTTTTACACGTTTTCAAATGTTTTTTTTTTTCAATTTGCACTCTATTTACTTTATATCAGAGTTTTCATAATTATTTATTAAAAGTTACTTTTATTATTATTGTACTTTGACATGAAGCACTCACTTTGTGGAAAGACATAATTAAATTTTAAATAAAAGTAACTTTGTTTTGACACCACTTTATTCAAGTGTCGTCAAAACAATTAATTAATAAAGTGGTGTCAAAACAAAGTAACTTTTATTTAAAATTTATAATTTTTGTCATTATATTATTTTATTTTAGTAGAAAATATAGATTAAGTTATTAAAAAATATTCTGATTGGTGGTCTTTCACTATGGCGATACTTAGGGTATCTGCCACTCTGAAACGTTCCGAAAATATACTATATATTATTTTATATAAATTAAATATGTGGTCACGCCTATTAATCAAATAAAATTTATTTACGAATTCCGATTTACGAAAATAAATACATATTATTTTTATTACAAATATATTATTTTTGTTTAAATACAGTACAGTACAATACATGATAGTAAATTAGGTAGCCAAATGTTAAATTCAAGGGTATTAGAAGTATTTATGGGGCTTCTAAACTCAACATTCCTTCAATTTGTAAGGTTGTTTTTTCACTAAGGTATAATGATTGAAGAAAAAAAACTAAAAAGAAAATTTTAATATGTGCTTCACAATTAATTTAACAATAACACATCAGTACATTACAATAAATTCAAAAATAATCTCACCTTAACGGCACCTTTTCTCCTCTGGGCGAGGCAGTACTTCCATTTTTATTCGAATAGGTGGAGCCTATCCTGCCTATGACGGTGGCCTTGCCTTTGGCCAGCGAGGATGGATTCACGCGGGGGTCCCTCGGGCTTCGCGGGCCGGGAGACGCGTCGCCCGCCACCTCACGCAGCCCGGCCTCGTCGTGCGCGCTCAGGTTGGACGCGGCGTAGCCCGAGTCGTTGTTGCCGTTGGCGTCGGCGTGCGGCAGCTGGGTGGCTAGAGATGTGATGACGCTTAGGAAAAAAATAATCAAAACATTAGTAATGTTAACATTAATATCCTTCGGATAAATGATAATTCAATCACCAATCAAAATCAAGCCAAAGTTGTGGGTGGCATAAATGATCATGTCAAAAATGATAGTAATGAATATCAAGAAATATGAGATTGATTAAAATGACAGTATTTGATGACGGTCGGAACATTATTTTCATTAAACATTGATTTAATAATTAAATACTTATTTATAAATATGAATCTTCTCTTTATATAAAAAAAAAATGTTTTTCTGTCTGTCTCACTTATTTTTAACACTGTTTGTTTTTATTAGTGACGGAAAAGTTTAAAAAAATAGTTCGAATGAAATTCAATATGTAAAACTGTTGATTTTGTTGTTGCTTAAAATTAGTATGAAAAACATTGAACTCGCCATGTTGTATTGAGGTTAGCCCACAGATATAAAACTCTGGTTAGCCACAGATTACATATTTTTCCATAGACGAAGGTTTGTTTGGGTAGATTATTTTCAAATCGTAAAACAGTAGATACCTTCTTAAGATTTTTATTTTATTTAGATATTTACATTTTATTTTGAAAATAGATGTTTGGAATAAAATAAAATTTTCCAATGAATGTTTCTTTGTTTAGGGATAGTAATACTAGTCAAAAGGCATTTATCAATGATCGCACCCAAACAACAAGGTACTGGTCGATCTACACCTCAAGCGCGAATGAAAAAGGCATCACGGGTTTCTGAAACAGTCGAGCGACGGGAAGCAAGACTGAATACCGTTCGATTACGCACTGCTCGAGCCAGATGAAAATTAAACGCTGAATTATCTTGCTGCATTCCATTATGATTAGTCTCTATCCAAGTGAAGTTATTGCTTAGATATGATATGAACCTTTTCACAGCAAGCGATGTCTGTGAGCCATAAATCTGTAGCTTAAAGTATAATGCTCGAGCCAAAAGCTCAAAGCTTAAAGCTCAAACGTCAAGCACGAAACTCAAATCTTAAAGCTTAAATCTCAAAGCTCATAACTCCAAGCTCAAAGCTTAAAGCTCAAAGCTTAAAGCTCAAAGCTTAAAGCTCAAAGCTTAAAGCTCAAAGCTTAAAGCTCAAAGCTTAAAGCTCAAATCTCAAAGCTTAAAGCTCAAAGCTTAAAGCTCAAAGCTTAAAGCTCAAAGCTTAAAGCTCAAATCTTAAAGCTCAAAGCTCAAAGCTCAAAGCTTAAAGCTCAAAGCTTAAAGCTCAAAGCTTAAAGCTCAAAGCTTAAAGCTCAAATCTTAAAGCTCAAAGCTTAAAGCTCAAAGCTTAAAGCTCAAAGCTTAAAGCTCAAAGCTTAAAGCTCAAAGCTTAAAGCTCAAAGCTTAAAGCTCAAAGCTTAAAGCTCAAAGCTTAAAGGTCAAGGCTTAAAGCTCAAAGCTTTAAGCTTAAAGCCGGATGCTCAAAGCTTAAAGCTCTAAGCTCAAATTAAAAGCTAAAATCTCAAGGCTTAGCCTTTAACGAATTTTATGATGAGTGGTGATGTTTTTATTCTCAAAGTTCTTAGTTTAAGTGAAATTGTCAATCGACGGTTTTTGTTATAAAATTTTAATTTACACAATATTGAAAATATATTATTTAGTATTGCAGTCCCAAAAAACCCATTACTTTTTAACTTACTATGGCGTCGGTAGTAACAATGTGCTAGTGTTTTTCTTATGGTAATGATCGGACAGTACATAATTCTTCGAATAAATTTATGTGGAGTACAATCATGTTATTCATTTTATCCCAGAGAACTAAGAACATCTCAGCATTAGTTGAGAAGCAATAACGCCTTTGACGTTATGTTAAAAATAATCACGGATCTAAAGAACCATGAAATAGAGCTCTCAGGCATTTCCCCTACAATGGTTCAACTACAAATAACTTGTGCTACAAGAGAATGTTGGCGAAGTTGGGTCGTTCCTTGTGCCGCGGAACTTCGAGTTGACTTTGGCACGACAAAATGACGAAGGTGAAACTAAACTTTGCCTTTCCAGGCCGTGGACTGATGCCGGGAATAATTGACCCGGATCGGGAGACTGAACGGAGATGAGAGAGAAACGGTGGAAGAAGCACTTAGAGAAATGATCGACTAAATAATCAGTATTCAACGCCACGATTGCTTGTTTTGATTGTAAACTATCCTATCGTTTCTGTGTTGTTTTAAACTTACAGCATTGTTTTAATCACGTTTTGCAATATGTATTGAACGCTTTAGGGAGATAAATTTACAATGCGCAAGTAACAAAATATATTTATAGTGTGTAATCAAAGGAATGGAAATACAGAACTTTTTAAATATTCATGTAGGTACTTAATAAAATGTTGATCAAAAGGTTCAAAGAAACTGTTTTTCAATAAATGGAACAAAAACAAGAAAAACTCTAACAAAAAAAAATAGTACAGAAAATTACTAATAAATACGCCTTTAAGGAGATACGTAGAAAAAATATACAGAGGAAGAGCAGCTGAGTTTTAAGAATTTACGGAAGCTTGAAAAATAAGTGCTATATTTTATTGGTTTTATTAGAGGTCTTCTCAAATATGCTAAAATTCAATGATATATGTAAAAAAATACACACCAGATTAATTTACTGTGAAAATATGGAGAGTTTTATCATATTTCACCAACTTGACATAAATTCCTCTCAAAGAGCATACGAGTTTACAGAGTAGCATTCTCAAAATCAACATTTTATGTTAAGCCCTATCTGCTCGTACCTAAATCCTTCAACGGAGGCTCGATTTCGAGAGGATGCTACTGCAAATAATGCAGCAAATATTTTACTAATATCAGCAGCTCCAAATGGTTTTTCCAAGCAATTCAATCCTGCTCTATTAAGGTTTTTTTCAAATAAATAAATAGGTACCAGCGATTTTTGCTAACAATACGAATTTACAATTTCAAAGGATATGTTGATTTCGTAACACGATGTTTTATCAGTTTTGGGAGAAAAAATAATACCATCTGGAAAATGAGAGAGTGACAAGACAATGCAGTAAAAAACTGCATATTTAACTATTTTTTTAACAAAGTGCCGCTTAAACCCTATTGTCAGCGACGATATGTTGGAAATCCGACGGGTTAGAGATGTCCCGAAAATTTGATTTTTAGTAAAACCCAAATACCTTTTTTTTTAAATTGGGTACATTACGCGCTAAATTAAATACCTAATAAAAATGACGGCCTGCATGGTCGAGTGGTAAGACACTCGACTACGAATCCAGAGGTTGTGGGTTCGAACCTGAGGTGCGCGAACAAATTTTATTTAATTAATATGTGCCATAACACATTTAATTGATATAAAATATAATAAAATATATTTGCGGAACGTTCCAGTGTGGTAGTTACTCTAAATATCGTCCTGGTGAAAGACCACCATTCAGAATTGAAACGTTGCTTGAAATGGCTTTAGCCGTGTTTGCTGACTAGAACTGAATAGCCAGGTACTTTCCAAACTTTCCCTTCCTCATCTCCTTCCTCTCCCCACTACCTTTAGCCTCACAAAATACCCCTATTAGTGATGCCATAATTTCACTGGCTTTAGAATGGGTTGGGAGCAGTTGAGGCTCTTGTGCGGTATTTACGTAAAAAAATGCGTCTTTTAAATTTTTAATTTCATACTTTGATTTACGCTTTACACTGACTCCACACTGGAGCCCCTGAGTGAAATAATTTCCCTCAGGGCCTACATTATCTTTGGGGATCCCGTGCACAGAATAAACAAACATATCAAACACAAAACGAAAATGCCTTTCTAAAATATTACTATTCCTAACATATTGAGGTTAAAACGTGTTCTGAAAAGGCATGCCTTTGCAATACAATCTTTAATCTTCGTATAAATTAAGTATGTTACAAAACAACACAGAAAATTATAAATAAATCCTTAAAATTATTATTTAAATACCCCAGTCATTTGGAATACCTTTTTTGATTTTAATAATTATTTTATCTACAACCTTTACATTTATGCAGTCACGATATTTTTGCAGAGAATTTTTGTTTTTTTCGTTTCATATCTTGTCTTTTCAAATCAAATTAAGGTGTTGCATATATATACAGTACGCTTCAGAAAGTTTTCTTTGATTTTTGTATTCACAAACCACGAAATGCATTGATTTTTTAAATAATAATTTGGCAATTATTTGAGACTAAATTAAAGTTGTTTTCGTAATATTCTTTCTCCAACTGCTTTGGAAATATAGCGTTAGAACGCTAATTTGTCACGAACAGCTGAAAACCCGCCACCGGGCTATTTCCGCTAGGCCCTGCAGGTGGTTTTCGATTCATTTTCTACTATTCGTAATATTTTTATACCTCAATTTCCGCGTGACGCGCAAGTCATCTGCTGGCGCGCACTGTCGCCAGCGTCAATACTACTGACTGCCGTGTGTTTAAAGACGTTACCCCCCCACTCGGCAGTTACGCGAACCATGTACGACAAACGTAAGCCTATCAATATAATAAATTCATTCCTGTGAATACAATTATTTCGTGCAATAAATACTTTCACACCTACAAACTTTTATTTCCAGGATATCTATTATGTTAGGAAAGGTGAAGTAAACACATATATTTTTTTGTAAGAAGAGAGCGTAATCCTAAGTAATATAAATAAATAAATATATTAGTAGAAAGGAAGGAAATGCCATGTAACTTACTTCCCAGCTTCTTCCACCACGGTGGCCAAAATAAACTCAGTGGACTTGTCATTAGGGATCACGTGACAGCTGTCTACGTCACCGTCGGGAGATCTGCAAGGAAACAATGTCAAACTGTAGCATCATTCCAATTCCTTGGAAAACGATGAACATGCATGGAAATCTGATATGAACATTGAGTGGTTGGACGAAATTACCAGATAAATAGATAAATGGGTGGGATTGGGGAGGATCACAAATAGTGGGTAAGGCTTCGTCAATGTGGTTTATGGATCGTAATAAAGTAATTGAACAGTCAAGTAGTTGATAGTTTCTAGAAGGAAATACTAGGTACGCATGCATTGTTTACGTTGAGTAAGGTCCCCCTTAAAAGAAAAGTGGTGTCAATTCCAATGAGCCTGAAAATATGTTTAAATTTTTTTTCTGATTTTTTTTTTAATGTTTGAAAAATTGTTTAAAGACTTTGATTAATTTATTTTATTTTTATTTATTTATCTTAAGTTTGATCAAATCATTGTGTGTTCTAATATAAAAGATTTACTGTATATTCAGATACGATTTTTTTCAAACATTTTTTATATATATTTATATATATCGGGTGACAACAAAATGAACATACAATATACCAACATTAATGGTTATGAAAAACAAATTTAATAATGCTTAAGTTCTTATATTCAGATTTTTTTAAAGTACCTACTTAAGTATTTACCTATTATTACACTGGTTTTAGTTTGAATAGGATTTATTATTTATTTTGAGTGGTAACGTTAAACATGATGGTGCACGATAACTAAAAGTAACTAAAATAACTAAAGTCGTTATTGTAATATCTCTCACCGTTCAGTTTTGAAGTACGCGATGTTATTGGGAACAAAATACGGAAGAAACTAGGAAGGTAATAAGTCTGTTTAACTTACTAGTATATGGTATTGTGAAAAAGAGAATCGGTTTCACCCATATTATTAAAGAAATCAAATGCAGATTTCTGATGAATTCAACTTTTTTTTTTTAATATTACCATAAACGCCTCCCTGGTTATGACTACGAATCCAAAGGTCGCGGGTTCAAACCCGGCGTGCGCCATCAACTTTTATTTAATTAATATATGTGTAACACATTTAATTTATATAAAAATAATAAAAAAGTATATTTGCGGCACGTTCCAGAGTGGTAGATACTCTCAGTATCGCCCTGCCATAAAAACCATTAAATTTACCCTTTTGCTGTTTTTTTTTTACCAGAACACAACTAGATCACAAAAAAACCTTGTTTATTTTTCTTTTTCTGTTTTCATATACTTTCAATATAAAAATAAAGCGTGATTCTCTTATAAGTTTATTTAATTTCTTTTAGATTATGCTAGCAAAAAGTCAATGTTTATTAGTAAAATAAAAATTAAAAAATATTGGTTAGGATAGCAGCGTTGCTGGATGTGCCGCTCCCAGATATAGTGGAGATCCCGAGTTCAAGTCCAAGTCACAACCTTTTCTTTTTATTTTCCGTGGCTTTTCCTACTTTCATATTATTTGAAGTTTGTTTATATTCTTTCAATAATCAATATTACTTATCGATTTTGTTGAAAGCAAATAAAATTCAAATTGTTTAGTATATCAAATAATAGGCAAACTTTAATAATCCACAAATGGACGAGTGTTGTAACAAAGAGGAAGCATTTAATTTTCTTTAAAAATGTTTTTAAGCAATCTCATCTTTTACATTATTTTTTTCCGAAATCATTTTAATGGAAAAAAGAAAAACGTTTTACTGAGACTTTCATCAACATGGATTTAAAGTACCCTAAGGCTGTGAAAATTTGCAGGTAAAAAGCCTTTAAGTAACCTCAGTCGAGTTTGATAAGATTTATATCTTAAAAGGAAGTAAATAAATTTAATGTTAACTAGAAGAACGATTCGAGCAGTATATTTGGACGCAAGTTAAGTTATTAAAGTTGGTATTTTATGGCTTCAATGTTTCTTCACTAAACCTGAACCACATAATAAACCCATTCTACTTTGTAGCTAGGTGAATAAATATCACTTTAAATAGACGTGTTCCTTAACAATAAACGTATTCATGTATAAATTCAAAGTTGTGTCATTAAACCTAACTTGAAGAGTCATTGAATATTAATAGAGGAGGTTGTATATGTATATTTAAATATGTATATTTCTCGTAATAAATTATAGGTATTTTTACGAAAATACAAGTTGGAATAATTTTGATGGTAAATGAAGGCAGTGGTTTAACCTTCCAATAAATAACTTTTGCAATTTCCGGATCCGTTTCTACTTTAACCGTATCGGATGATTGAAAGCCTTCGTTTTTATTTGCACAACCCGCAACGGATCTGCCTGAAAACCGACCCTATCGGCGCTTGATAGGGGTTCGGGCCGATCACTTGCACCAGTTATGCAAACAGGAAACGATGAAAGGGGATTGTGTAATAGAAAAAATATAAAATCGCTATTTGTTTCTGTAGTTTGATGTATGCAACAACAAAAATTCTCCAACTCTGCGCTGTTAATAACGATTGTTAGATCAATTCAACTATTTTGATTTGTTGATTTTATTGTGAATTAAAAAACATTTTTGTAAATATTTAAATAATGTCAATGATCTAAAACACAAATATGAAACAGAAAATTCCGGAAAATAAAAAGACAATGGTCACAAGGCGTTACTCCCGGATAGAATAGATGATCCGAGTTCGAGTCTCGGTTGTGACCATTGCTTAGGTAATTGATATTGTTTAAATATAAAAAAAAAACAAAAGCATTTATGCTTTCAAGTTATTTCCAATTTCTTCTTTATTTCATTTTTAATTATCTTTAATAAAATGGAACAAGAAGTAAAGTTAAGGTTATTAAATTAATTATTAAAAGTCGTTCCAATATTTACAATATCATCGCTGGAAAGGCAAAAGGGTTAAAGCGATACTTTGGTAAAAAATAAGTTGAATATGCAGTTTTATTTCCTGCATCGAATGATTTAACTCTAAAATATATTTTGCATTTGAGAAAAGGCTTGACTTAAGCGACACAAGTTTTGGACTTTTTTAGCTTTTTGTCGCTTAATAAAAATTGACTCAGGTAATTCAACGCTCTTGCTGAGTTACCTGAATCAATTTTTATTTTCAAAATCCAACCAGGTGCAAAGGACTTGTGAATTTTATTGTAAAACAAAAAACCTTAAAGTGATCTGGTGATTACTTCTTAAAATGGGGCTCCAGTTTTTTTGCCTTTCCGAAGACAAAATGTTAATATGAGGAAAAAAAAAGTATTTACGTTTCAGGAAAAGTTAGGTTGTACTAGTAATCTGACGAAAAAATATGTTTTTTTTTACCTTGCTCGGCCTTGAACGCTCAAGTTGAAACGTTGTATAAATTAATTTCGTGGTACTCTAAGAAGATGAATATAAAAATATAATTCTTAGCAAAAGCATTAAAAAAAGTTCTTAAAAATGAAAAAATTGTCGCTGACAACCGAACTTAGAAACATGTACTTACTAACCCACAGCAAGCTCTCTAAAAATATGTATTATATCATTGCTGAGTATCAGAACATTAATGTTGAATAATTCACAGAGTTAGTGCATTGTGTAAGTCGTAAGCTCGTACAATATTTCGGCTTGGTGTTTATGTATTAACCACCGTCAAACTTAAGGCTTTTTAATGCATTTCAATGCGTCTTGCAACCAAACTAATAATGCAAAGGCTTTATTTCGTTATTTTCATAAAATACCATTTTGAAGCCGAAGTCGCAAATTAAGTCAGCCTCTTCAACGGAAGCAAAAAATACTCATTCTCTTTCTACGTATGTTTCAAGTAAGAGAGTTCGAAAGGCAGATAATTATCATTGATTGATCATGTTTCATGAATCTTCCAGAAATTGTGCGCCAATATATTTTTTTTTCATAAACTTTAAAGAACTTTGTTTAAATCTGTAGTATTTTCTAAGCAAATTACAAGAAAATTATATTTAAATGAACGCTCTTCTTATATTAAATCAAAATTTTGAGAAACATCGTTTAACCCAATGGTGTGTTCATTATCAAAAATATTATGTTGAAGAGAATTTACGAATTCCATAAATCTTTTTAAAAAATATTTACATTACAATTATAATGATTAATGCATTTATAGTCATGTTTACAAGCATCTATGGTAATTTTCCACTATAACGCTAATAACACATTTTTTTCACAGAGCCTCGTAATACCCAAACAAAAGCTATCCTAGAATGGCTTGATTTATATGGCTTATAAAAAATGCAGTGACATACCAGAAAGAATCTTAATAATTTCATAACAAAAAACATCCTTAATATACAAACGTTAGTACCCTATACTTCAAACGAATATGTATTAAAAAGTTATTATTTATACAGCATATCAGTGAATGTGTCATTTTTATAGGTAAGTAATTTTAATGTTATTATCTTGTGTATATATTTATTTACCAATGTGTAATAATTGGTTGGCTGTAATGAAAAACGAATTGCAATAAGCTTCGCCTTTTTCTACTTGATATATTGTTTATGAATAATTCTACTCTAATTAAGCCGTTGTATGAAGACAAACCCTCATCTGTCATCAATCCAGGAAAAGCTTAAACAAAGTGAGTGAATGATTGTCCAAAGCAAAAGAAAATATTTTGTTCGAAATTAAGTGACATCAAAGCTGACTAAAATATTCCAAAAGTTTTATGGTTGTTTTTAATAAAACATAAATATATGGGTATATTCATGTCACAGTAATTTTATCGCAAACACATCGCAAAGCGTAATATTTGAATCTTATTTGTTTTCCTTTCATTAAGTCAGGCTTGAACAATTTAGTTACATTTATAGATACGTGGGGTTCAACTTGTACATTGAATTAAAGGGACTTCCGTTTTAACAAAACTGAAATGAATATCAACACGACTAACAACGCGATATTTCAATTTTGAATGGGACAAATTTGTGCCGGAGCAGAGTAATAATACAATTTGAAACTTTTCAGAATTAAAAATAAACAAGCGCTCACCTTTAACCGAGTAATATTTTTCTTACCCGGGGTTTTACTGTCTAAATTAAACGAAATGAAATCTCGCTTAATTTTCCTCTGTTGTCGCCATTTAGCTTCGAAACTTTTCCGCGTAGTCCGTTTTTTGCGAAAATAATTAGAGGATCTTTTGTTCGTCTGTTTTGAACTGTACCAACCGTAATAGAACCATCAGGTTTCATTAAATACTGGATCCCTCCGCCGCTTTCGCGATCCTGGGGCTTCCGGAAGGAAACCTTTTTTCTATGCTTTTTTTATCGCAACCATTGTTTCCTCAACGGTTTTATCACGTTATTATTATAACATTATGCTTTTTAAATTGTGTTTTGTGAGATTTTAACTAATTAATACACGAACTAACTTTTTCGATTGGTTTTCACGTTAATAACTATTTTACTACACGTGTTTGCCATTATTTCAGTTACTCAAAGTTTATTTAATCAATCAATCGCCACCCATCAAAGCTACACAAACTTTGTAAGCTATTGTAGGAATAAATAAATACTTACATTTAGTTATAATCTCTTCGTTGTCTCAAATAAAGGTCTAAGATACTTGAATCAATAATTTTCTCGGAATGTTTTCGATATATTTTGATATTTTTTTTGGTTTGTTCCAGTCTAAGAACACTAAAACTAATAAACAGGTAACCGGTAAAATAGAATTTATCAACAATATTTTGCTTGGATTATCATTTTTAAGCTCACGCTCACTTAACACTATTTTAACATGTTTTATAAGGTCAGTAAATAAGTAATTCAATAATTTCCAAATCTTTTCTAGACTTTCACAGACACTCAAGACCGAATATGAAAAAATGAATGATATTTCTAATTGTCTTTAAATACCTTCATATTTTTAAAAGTTGAGCATAATATATTATTTAAAAAAAATGATGGTTTTAAGTTGTGGCATACAAGACTTAGATTTTTTTAAGAAATGAAGAGTTTAATCGTTCACAAAATACTTAATTATTATTTATGTTTTTAATTATTTAATGTGATTTTCCTTAAGCACCTTGGGTATTTCCATATATGTTTCGTGGCACTCAACTAAGCATAAAGCGAATAATGCGTATTAATATTCAAGTATTTTATCTCATATCTATTCAATTACCAAATAATTATTTCTCTTCATTATGCAGTAAGTAGGTATATTATTATAATGAATTAATTAATTATTATAATTAATAATAAAAAGTAAAAAATACGAGTAAATGTTTATTTCTTAAGCATGGCGTTATAAGTAGACAAATAAAGTGCTACAAAGATAAACGTTTTATGTTAATTTTGGCCAGTTATTCTAACATTTAAAAATTATGTTAAGGAAAAGTATTTACTGCACTGTCTATTTATATGCACATTCCTACTAAACATGAAAAATTCTACTGAGAAATAGCGCAGATAACCGAATGTGGTCAGTGCGCAGCGAGCCGAAGATACGAAAGAACGGCTGGTTCAGTTTTTTTTCACACACGAAAATCGACTGCCTACGGACTCACAAATGTGAGGGAGGAGTATTAACGGGTTCGATTCAGGAGATCGGAACCCAAAAAATGATCGGCAATACCACCGGGGACGGCGAGAAGACCAGTATCATTCTACGCCATTAAACATTATGCCACCCCACAATGCCTGCCGCTGTAATATAAGCTGCCTACGGTATGGCCATCTCCAGGGAAGTGTTTAGCATAACATACTGATCATTCTTCATCGTACAAGAGGACCAAATATAATAAGTACGTTTTTACCCAACCAAATATTCTTAGTTAGTGAATTAGGGTTTTCTCCCTCTAAATTAAACAAAACTCATCCTTAAAATTAGAAAATTTATTGTGTGTTTATTATATGTACTTTTTTATTATTAATTATTATTTTTACAATCAAGGATCCCTCTCAATATGATTGAAATGACTTCCCACTAACCAAAATAGTAGGCCAGGCTACATTTGAGGCCAACATTATATTTGGCATCATATTATACATTTGGAGTAAAACATTACACTTTTTAACCTTAAAGTATTTTAAATAAATGATACACCATGACTCTACAGTTGTGTTGTTTAACTTTGGAGTGTTTACAAATATTGCGTTTTCTCTTTTTTTATTTTCTTCTCTGACTCTGATAAAGCACACGGTAAACTTCGAAAGATGAAAATCGTTGGAGATGGATTGGGAACAATACCATTGATCCCCCTATTTCCCCTATAAAACATTCCCTGGAGGAATTTGTCTTTTACTTCCTTCCCTATATTAGGGTTTGCAACACGGGGTCACAGGGTCAGAAAGGGATTCCTTGCTTTATGTGCGGTTGCTTTATTTGTGGGACAAACCAAAAATATCAATTCGAATTTCTACAAGAAATTCTCCATGGTAATATTTCGCAATGAGCACGCAAACTGTGACGTTAGGTTCAATGCATTTTTCTTGCGTTAAGCAACACAATTATTTCTCAGTATCACAAAATTACGCATTGTAATTTATTGAAGTTATCAGTAATAGTTATACATTTTCTTGGAGACCTAGACTGCTCAAATGTACACGTTAATATTTCAGAACTACCTTTTGTAGAACAATTCTAATTAAAGTATTTTTTAATTCATCAGCTGTTCCCAACCGACTTATAAATTAATGATTTCAAAAGCTTCTTTAAATTGTATTTTTGAATCAAATAAAGAGCAAAATCCGCTTTTGAAGCAAGTTTACATGTATTATAAATGACTATCGAAACGATATTCTTAAAAAAATAATTAAGATTAAATTTTCTATATTTATTTATTTTATTAACGGTGCATTGTTGTGTGAAAAATTATAAAATTTTGATGTTGCCTTAATGATGAATGCAATTTTCAATAGTTTTGGATTTTCTTTCCACTATTTTCATTTATTTATTCTAAATCTTAGCTATGAACTTCACTACGATAATCGTGTTGTCATTTGATTTTAAGTTCATTAAAAATATTGTTGACGTAGATTATAAACAATAAAATACTCTTTACTGTGTAGTATATCAAAATGTTGCTCAAAACGGTTGTAGCTATGTTTCTCAATCAGATCAAAATAGCAACGTATTTCCCACCTCCACCTCCCACCTCCACCTCCCACCTCCCACCTCCCACCTCCCACCTCCCACCTCCCACCTCCCACCTCCCACCTCCTTCTTCGCTTTCCCCCGTCACTTTCCACTAACCTGACTTCTTTCAACATCACAACATTTCCCAAAAAATGTCGGTTTTAAAGTCAACATGTGAATTAATTTATGTTCAAATGATTTTATGAGATTGCTTTTTCCAATGTGAGTTTATTCAAGCTCCTTGGGAGTGTAGTATTATGTTGTATTCATTTCTAAAATATAATAATTTGTGCAAAAAGCTTTTAAAATTTTTTGAGACAATTACATAATTGAGAATTTCAACCGCCACCGCCCCATGTCTTATTCTTTTGTTGGTATTTCACTTGGAGTGACAATGTATGGAGAGATAGCTTTTTATTTTTACCCAACCTACATAAATTTGCGACAAATCACTTTCTCCGGGTTTTTACGTCGTACATCACGAGAGAGAAAGAGACAACAAAAATAACACACCGCTTTTATATACTGTAAGGATGATCTTGGTCTCCCGCGTCTCCGGGGACTCCGCCTATATGTTTTCATATGCGCCTAAACTCTAGACACAACTAAACGGTTTTTTAGGTTATATGCTATATGTTCGTTGACAACAATACTGTAAAAAAGTGGTTGTATGAATAAACAAAAACATGATGTCGACATGTGCTATGAATGGATGTATAAATATCCTAGACTTGGTCCTAGCCACGCCCAGGTCGGCCGAGTCCGACAAAAATCATAAAAGAAACTGACTACATTGCCTTGGATAGGTACCACTCTATGTACTCTAAGGTATTTCCCTATCACATCGGTCATCAAAATTTATAATAAATTAAATATTATTATTCATAATTATTTATTTATTTTTACTACGTATTATATATTCCGGTCATCTCCCTGCGAAGAAACAGTGCATATTAATATCTGACCCAGTCTAAAAGCCCTGTTGAACAAAGTGCTATAAATTATCAAGAGACCCCATATTGGGTATTATTCAGTCTGTTTTCACAAACATAGGTGCTATGAGCAGGACACATACATCGGAAAATAACTCTACCAGAATGCATTAGCCAGAGGTTCATACACAGAACATTGAATCTTCAAGAAGTACAAGTTTATATTTACCCTTAGCTGATGATGCACTACTTACTGCAATTGTTCCTATTGATGAGTTGAGTGCAATTGGAAAAGGTATAATTTAATCTCCGTTTACGCAAAATTTCCAAATTTCAAACTTTTTTCGAGCCTTTTGTGATATTATGGTAAGTTATAGGATTCATTTTTGAGTGAATCCATTTTGAGTAATATAGCATTTTTATAATATATTAACTAGAACAGGTTGCTACTAAAAATTTATATTTGCTAAGTGGAAACATTGCATATAAACATTGTAGAAAGATTGAGAAATAAAAACCGCAATATAAAAAAAAATAAACATATATTTTTAATGAGAAATTTGTCGTCTTGTACAAATTTAAAATTAATTTAATGCTACATTTTTTAAAATTAAATAATTTTATTGTGCCTTTGTGGACTGATGTGAGGTTGGCTAAGGTCGGATAGCAACACTAATAATTTAAATAAGTAACTTGATGTTACAAAAGTGTTCATATCTAAAACCAAAAATCTCTCTTGGTAAGAAAGACGTTAAAAACAAAACAAAAATATTGCCCGCTGAAAGTAGAAGCAAAAACCCGAAAATTTCATGCATACAAAGCACTGTTTGAAGCCAATTTCCAAAACAGACCATTCGACCGTTTTCTTATGTTCAGAGAAAAAAAATCTGTTTTAAAGTTGATATTACAATCGATGATAAAACTCAGCTTATAAGTTCTCCAACCCTGGTCTATGCAATCGGTAAAAGATAAAATTAAAATAATTTAGATTTTATCACTATTATTATTAAATAGCACTATCCAGGTTATTGTTTAAATAATGTTTTTTTTCGAGTTACGCCTTTTCTGCAATGCAAAACATTTAATATATTACAAAGAATTTAGAGAAAATAAATGACATATTTACCGTAGAATATTAAAGTACGGAAAGCTAATCTTAAGTGGTGTTTTAAAAATCTTTCTTTAAACTGTTGAGGGAGGGAGCAGGCAACTTTCTCAGACTCAACTCAACTCAACTCTCTCTTTGGAAAAGAAATAAAAATAAAACATGAAGATATGTATCAACAAATTTAAAAATTTGCAGCATCTACGTAAGCTTAAAAAGTTCAAAACAGTATTGATATCCATTCAACAGAAACTGACTGTGCCCGCAGTCAATATAGTTTAAGGGTACATCTTGGCTGGTAATGATCTGTGGCACATTGAGCGAGACCTATGAATGGCATGAATGTAGGGGAAAGGTTTGAAGGTCGAGGTGTAGGTACCAGAATTTCAAGAATCCACGATATAATTTATGATTAATCCCTTCATGAAAGAGTGTACATTTTCAATAGGATGTGGAACCAGTTAAGGGTTGGGCTTTTGGAAAGGTAATAAATAATCATATTCCAACATCGAATTATTATCACAAAAATGTTAAGTGTTATTTTAGGGGTAAAATATGGATAAAAAATTGAGTCGAAAAGTCTCTGTACGTAGTTTACGACAAGTGTAATAATTCAAACACACTTTAACAAGGTTTTATCAACGTTCTAAAATATTGGGGGGTTTCGGAGCAGAGTGGATGATATTTTGCACCTCTGCCATTATATTAATGTGTCTGTGGTTTTGAGATAAAATAAGCTAATTTGAAACACGATTCCTATAGTATAAGCATATGAATATTTCCGTCACTAAACGATGATAAAATTAGGAAATTCAACACCAATATCATTTGATGTTTTCATTGGTAATAAAATTAACGCGACCTCTTAAATACCATTTTCACAGCTTATAGTGCAAGTTCGCTAGCTCCGCTTTACATTGAAAATTACAAACTGATACAATTTTGTTCAATCACTTACTACTAGGAAAATTCTGTAATAGTTTGACCACCTCTGTATATTTAAATCCGTTTGAATAGTTCAAAACAACTCACAAAAAAAAAACCTAAGAAAACTACATTTAATAAATGGCCAAAAAGATAATCAATATTCTATTTAAGGATTTTTTTATGATTTATTAATGCTCTTGCGGTTCTCAGTTTGATGCTGCCGCCGTTTCTAAAATTGAGCATAGTTAAATCATCATCAATCCAAAGATTCATCTAGGCAATATACTTGAGTGAAATATTGCTAAGCGAATAGATGTATATCGTCACTGGAAAGGCAAAAGAGCTTAAGCGAGACTTTGGTCAAAAATGAGTGAAATATGCAGTTTTGATCAGTTACTTTTTCTGCATTAAATACTTTGATTCTTGGTTGTTTCTGAAGAATTTTGTAGCTCTTCAGCCATCTAACATATATTTACCATTTGGAAGAAGGCTTGACTCAAGCGAAACAAGTTGGGTACTTTTCTAGCTTTTTGTCGCTTCAGATAGAGAGCATTGAATTACCTGAGTTAATTATTTTTTTCAAAAATCCAACCAGGGACTGAAAACCTGTAAATTTTATTGTCAAACAAATTAACTTTAAAAGTTTTGTTTTTGCTTTGTTCGTGTTTGTAACAAGTTTATATATATATGGTATAATAATATAACACATGATTACATCCATTTTCTGATGTTTGATTAGAGATATAAATAAAATTAAATAAAACTGGTGAATCTTCCACTTTGACCATGTATTTATTTCATTAATTTGGGTTCAGGGTCTTGAATAATGTTGATTGATATTAAATTTATCTCGAATACTATTAAGTTTTTATATTAAAATTTTTGTCCAATGGCTGTTTTGTATTTTCTAGAATAGTACTCTTCTATCATCTGTGTCTCGAACAATGTTGAATGTTCTTATTTCTACTGAATATAAATTTTACTGTAAAACAAAACAAAAAAAATTAAAGTGCTCTAGTGTACGCTTTAAAAAAATGGCACCTCAGACCTTTTTCCTTTCCGGCGATGATATATATATATATATATAATATTCTTGTTCTCCGGATCTGGAGAAAGTTCCAACCCTCGTCAGGGCGGAAAATGCTATGAATACCACGGGGGGACGATTTTGACCCCAACCATTCGGGCTCAAGTTATGGCTGACGTTTTTATTAAATCACATTAGGGGTGGATTCAACATGCCTAGTATTCTTCGATGCCGATCTACGTACAAAGGCGAGACTTGTAATTCGCGATAAAGGGCCTTGGGACAGGAGTCATCTACAATACCTCAAAATCTCCTACCTCAAAATTACCGCATCATTCCGTAACCAAATTCCTAAAGTTAACTTTACCTCAGCATGATGTCACTGAATGTGACCTTTTGTGACCTACAATATGTTTTCGCACAATGTGTATAATTTATTTTCGATCAACCTCTCTTGAACACTTCATCCTTGTATATTGTTAAGGAAATAAAGGCAACCGAAATGCGAAAAATAAGTTGAATATTAAAAAATGACAAACTGAGAGCAATAATATATTGGGAGGGATAGTTATGCGATACAGTGAAGTTAGAATTTCATTTTTTCTTGATTCAGGCGTGGCTAGGGTTTTTATGGTCACACCTTTTTACATCCGTTTATAGCACATGTCGAGATAGTGCTTTGTTTGTTTGTATTGCCACCTTTTAAAAGTATTGTTATCAACAAAAATAATAAGATATAACCTCAAAAACCGTTGAGTTATGTCGTATTACAAAACGTAGTGGGCGGAGTCGCCAGAGACGTGGGAGACGGAAAATATGCTTACATACTTAGGTAGTGCGATAGCTTAAGTGGTGCGATAATATTGGTCGCAGTAACACAATAATATTTGTATTTATATATTTATTTATTTTTTAAAGTCCTTGGCTATTCAGATCTGGTCATCAGACACGGCTAAAACAGTTTCAACTAACTTTACGATTATGAATGGTAGTCTTTCACCAAGTGATAGTATCTACCACTCTAGAACGTGCCGCAAATATACTTTATATTATTTTATATGAATTAAATGCTTTATGACACATATTGATTAAATAAAATTTACTTCCGCACACCGGGTTTGAAACCATGATCTCTGGGTTCACAGTTGAGCATCTTACCACTCGATCACGAAGGCCGTCAAAGTGTATGATACAAGGTTTGATGGTGAATTTCCAAGAAATGTGTTCAAGAATAATCTGAACTTCCATCCTTTATATCTACTCAAGAGGAAATGGATTTATGATCAGTTCGTGTTATTTCTAAAAAGTTCATTAAATAAAGATTATTCAGATTTATAAGCTTCAAACCTTTTTAAAAATATCCGGCTGCATTACATGAAAGGCTTTTATCCACTTTTGAAGGCATTCAAATAAAGACGGATTACATTTCCCCCCGTTGGTACCTGTTTCATAACTTATCTACTACATGGGAAATACGAAAAGATTTTTTCCGTCTTAATGGGGATAACACTTAAAACGTTGTTTGGGGTAGTCCGTTGTTTTCTAGCTTATCACAATTGTATGTAATGAACGAGAAAATAATGCTGTTTAACTGAAAATAATAAACATTACATTTTATTGCAAAAGTAATTCAAGTGGAGACATAGCATTATAATACTCACAGGCCTGTGGTGGCCTGAGATGTTTGTTTTTATTATTGGGAGAAAATATATAAATTGTTCTGATCTAAATTGATCAAAATAAAATAAAAAATCATCCAAGCATCTGTAGACAAAACAGAAACTGGTAAAAATATTTACTTTATGGCGGGTATTTAGTGAAATATAACGTTGTGAGTACGTGCGTATGTACATACATATGGGTGTAAGCTTTTCAAATTTACAATTGAGGGATATGTTAAAAAATATATCAAATTAAAAAATATCTTTCCTCGTCTCCTACCTATCTTTTAAAATACCTATTTATAATATATTTTGACAAAAGTTTTCTATTATAAAATATCGAATTAAAATAATTGTACATTATGGTTAAGTACTTTGTCTAGATTTGTAAATATTATTTTTAATTTGATTATTTTCTGAACACATCCATCAGGTTCCAAGATTTGAAAATTTTTCCCTCGTACATATCAAATAGCTAATATACGAAGGAAATTATTAAAAGCTAGCTGCCGAAAGTGAGTGCTATATTCAAATCACAAAATTATTGTTTTCGAATAAAACATGTCGACATCTTTATTTGACTTAGCTTTATCTGCTTTAATATCTTACTTTACTTCACTTTTTACTTTAAGCTGCTTATATTTAAACCATAAAATAGCAATCTGTTTTCTGAAGCGGAAAAAACTCACCAGGACGGTGAGCTCTAGCGTCTTAAATTTTGCATAGTTCGTTTTTATCATGAGATATATGCTTTGTAGTATTAACTTAATTGACGAAATCTTAAAAAAAAGTCTATTTTATCATATTATTTAATCCGTATTTTCAACCATTCAAAAATAAGGAGAAGGATGTGAAAACACTGGCGAAGCCGGGTGAGTAAAAAATAGCATCAACTAATAAGTCATATGTAATTCCAGTGAGAAAATTTAGTCAACACTTTTCTAATTATCCGCAAACACACGCAACAAAAATGTAAATCATACAATTTTTCTCTAAATACTCGTATATCGTTTGTAGCTGTTACATCTCGTCTCATTATACAACCCGGAGGCGGTTTTTCTACATAAAATCAACGGCATGAACCAAAACGATGTATAACATTTCCGTGACTTTGACTCGAGGGACAGTTTTTTTTACGTTAAAGTAAATGGTGAGTTCTCAGTTAAGTCGTTTCTGTTAAGATTGAAGTGTAAAGGTTTTATGGTGTTTTAAAACACATTTGGCTACTTATTTTTTTCAAGACTTTTCAAGATTATTCAAATTATTAAATTTATAATAAGTCTCCGTGACAACTAAAATGATAAAATAATAATATTATCAAGTGTTTTCTTGCGAAATTCTATGGTCGACTCGTTTATTTGTCTTGGTTCTGTTAATATTTAGCCACTGTGGGGAGGGATTTGTAAAAGCTTTTAAATTTTAGGTTTAGTTTGTAACGCTTTTAAAACATTTAAAATAATCCAAATCGGGTGTCGATCCGCAGTACGTTATCACGGTATTTTTAATGAAACTAAATATAAATTTATGTTTTTTTTTGGTTTCTCTGTTACCTACATAAAGGTTTTATACTTCGTGGGCTATTAGTTAATTCTAAGTAAATATTTTAATCCATAGAACAATATAAAACGATCTACTTGTGAAATAAAAACTTTCTGTATTTTATGATGAATGGAAAGCCAAACCTACTTATCTTGAACATTTTCTAAAAAAAAGATGAAACGCGAAAACTGGACACGAAATCGTTCAGACAAAACAGGGTGTTCCGAAAGATAAGGGAAAAGAACCACCCCGTTCCACGCAAAAGTCTTCGTTTTTTATTGGTAGTTTACTCTAGTATTTATCATCCTCTTCAAACCATTGTCGACAAACCCACCCTTATGGAAAATGGCATTGAGGACGCCTTTGGAAATAAAATAGGTATTTTTCGGTAAATGTTGTAATTTTTTATCGATTTTTTTTCCATTCAATTTGAGCCCGATAACATTCATTTGGAGTAATGTGCAACAACATTTTTGGGAAAAATCTCTAGGTTTCTAAAGTTTTGGGTGTTTCGAAGAACAGATTTGATTTATCAGAGTTCTTGTGATAGTAGGTTCGTTCATTTATCTTTTACATCTTTCACGTCTCGTTTACAATAAAAAACACGATACATTTTATGGAACTCAATTTACTATCGTACGGTTTTATTTTGCAATGACATACACCCTTGTGGCACGAAAATAGTTTCTCTACGCGAAAAACACATTTTTATTGAACGTCAAGTAGATCAGTCTAATGAAAAATCGGACATTACATTTTGAAGATTCCATGTGTTACTGGGTTATGGAAGGAAGATTTTCAGTTTTCGAATATTGACTAAAAAAAAATGTTTCGGTAATACTGGAATTTCAAAGTTCTACAAGGAACTAACTCCTTTATTCCTTCAGCAATGGAAAATAATTTCAGGCAAAATCAAGACGTGCCAAAAACTCGTATACAATTTAAATTTGTAGAATGAGGGTTCGTTCATTATTGGAACAATTTCAATAATTTTTAACGAAATATGAAATAGAAGAAAATACTGAAAATAAAAACAAGATCAAGTTGCGACTAAGACTCGAACTTGGAACATTACCGTCTTTGCTAAGTTGAGCTACTGAAACCTTAGAAAGGTGTATGTAAAGTTTCAAGAGTCTCTCTTATAATTATGTTAACTCACTCCTTTTCCTAAATTCATAAAAAGTGACAGTGTAATACAGATTAGAAGCCGTTTTTAATAACAAACAATCATCAAATTTAAATATTTTTAATAGGCAACATTTTTGTTGATTACACTGTAACTTTTATAAAATATAAACTTTTTGAGTAGGATCTCTAGTCTTTAACTATATTATATAGGTACATATTTTCCGCTAACACATATTTTAATAAAATAAAGCTCACCGACTTATATAAGTAAATGGACTATGTGCAAACCGGTCACGTGAATTTTGGGAAAATCTGGAATCCCATCTGTCCATAACCCAACGGACACAAAATCTCGTGAAATATCACATGAGTGGTTTTTGGTGTAATTTTTACTGGGTTTATATTCCATAAATACTTCAGAAATATGACGAGAAAATCTATTAAAGCTTGTGAAACTGATAATTTCGTAAAAATATTACAAACTTCTTCTTCTTTTTATTTTAGGGATACCGAAAAAATTTCGTCTTCGCGATTATTTTTTTCTTATATACTTACTTACACTCGCATCGTTTCCTCGAAGGGGTATACGTATGTAACGATTGACATAACTCTATATTGGTGTGCACGCTTTGTTTCATCCACATTCATATTTTAGTCGTCTTCTAGTTCCTTCTTCAAGCGGAGGTTGACATCATCGGGGCAATCTTCACCCTGCATCTTGCAACCCGGGGCAGCTTTGCGAAACTAATTACTAACGTAGATTTTGAAACCACGAAGTGCGATATCTATTTCTTGACTTGGTCGTACCATGTCTTTCTGAGGTCTTCCGAACTTAAACTTTTATATTCCGTCCTTTACTCATTTTTTCTAATACTATGTTCTTCGTTGATCTGCTCAACGAGTCTGAACCATTTAAGCATCCCTTTTTTAATCTCGTAATTTAATTTTCTTTGGTGTTGAATTCTTTCACATCTCCTCGTAAAAAATTGTTCGACGAGGTAATTTTTTTACCACACGCGCCTTAAGGATCTTATTTATACTGTTTTAAGTCTACGTTATTATTCCTCATACCAGTTCCATGCTTTATACCCAAAAATGAGGGTTAGTATTAAAACTCCATTGTGGATTTGATTCTTTTGTCCTTTTTTTTTAAATATGCCGTTATGCAATGAACCAAATCGATCACTTTTTGAAGGTAGTATACGATAGATTAATTTATTAACATGTTGGTTTGAATCTCTCGTATATTATATTTATGTTTTAGTACTGACAATATTTGTTACTGAAAACGAATTAAGGAGGGAAAAAGTTTTTAGAACACACAATTACAATTTTTTAAATTATTTTTTTATCAGAGTTCGTAGATTTGCGTGAAAAATGTGAAACATTAAAAAGGTGATTTTTTGGGAAAATGTTTATCGCAAGATTGACACGATATAACATGTTTCTGAACTTAACCATATTTTAATTCAACGCAGAATTAACAAAGCCCATATAAATTTAGATAAATATCTTCATCCAGAGATATTCTGAAAATATTTTTTAAATGGTACTTTGAGTATTACATCAAGTATCTAGTTACATGGAAAATATTTTAATATAAAAACTAGCCTTAATACTTATTAGTTTCAGGAATCACCAAATTAAGAAAGATTTGTTTTTAATTTTTTATTGTACAAGAGCTCAGACTTTCCAGAGCCAGTAGAATCATAATATCCTGATCTCCTCGTTTAGGAGATGTTTTAAGACTGACAAAGGGGAAGCAGGGAAATATCTGCCTATTTAGATCTATCTCAAAAGATACAGATATAATTTAAGTGGAAAAAAAACATTTTTGTACTTCGCCTGGTTACAAACCCAAGACCGATTGAGTTGAGATAAGATGAAGTTATCAGCTCACCGTTTTGACACTGTATCACGCTCTTTCCAAATATTGAAATATCTTCTCTATCATTGGGAATATTGCTACCCAGAGCCAATGGAATTTTCGCTTGGTTTCTATTCTGGTTAGAAAAACAGTTCAGCTGCGGTAATACGTTTCAATGTTTACACAGTTATGTAGGTATGTACCTACGTTAATGTTCGTACGTGCTCGTGGAGAATTTAATGTTTTTTTTAAATTTTATTATAACTAGCATTATAATAAAATAAAAACATTGAATTAAATTGTATTATTGAACATTTTTAAATTCATTCCCTTGTTATTTAAAGGGGGTTGTTATAACTTACTCGTATCTTTCAATAAACTTTTGAACAGCCAATTGAAACTGTTAAGAAAACTGATGCATTTTTAAACCGATATTTGATAATTAATATTTGTTTTCATTTCGTATTGGATTTGTTCACTTTAATTTGATGACCGGTCGGTAGCTGAGTGAACAATCGCGTCGGATTCCCACCCGGGCGTCGTGCGTTCAATTCCTCTGCTGGCTAAGTCGTCCATCATTGCACAAGCAATATCTTCCGCTTTTTATGATGGCAGTAGGAGTTTTTCAAATATTTTCAGGTTATTTGTAACCCGGGAATGTTTGTCTTTATTTTTAAATAATAAAAATTTTAAAAAAGTTATAATAATAATGAATTACTTTAAATAATTAAATAGAATAGAGGGATTATGCCAACCCTAATAAATGGCAGTGAGGCATAGGACTAATGGATAAGAGTAGACTGAATTCTTTGGAAATGAGATCCCTGAGGCGTTTGTGCGGTAAAACCATGTATGACCGTGTTAAAAATGTGGATATCCGAAAAGAATACAAGTATGATGTAAGCGTAATGAATAGGATCAAGAAAAGGACGCTTAGATGATTTGGGCATGTAGAGAAAATGAACGTAGAAAGTTGTGTAAAAAATAAATATGACGTGAAAGTGAATTGAAGAAGAAGTCGGGGACGCCCGAGGAAGACATGGCACGATCTACTTGAATCGGGTCAGAAAGAGTCAGAATAACAGAAGAGTATGTATGAGACCATGTGTGAATTTTAATGAAACAAGAAGTGTACGCCAAGACAGAATTGAATGGCGGTCCGTCCTCTCTACCTGCCCCTACGGAGAAACGGCGTGTTAGTTAGTTATTTAGTTTATTTAATCTAATCAAATTGTTTTGCTTTCTTAAAACATGTAGGAATTGATATTTTAGATAATGCAATAAAAATATTAATCCCTAAATATAAAAATGAATGTTTGTCTGTCTGTCTGTCTGTTTTAGATTTTCTCGAAAATTACCAAACAGATTTTCCTCAAAATAATTCGTTTTCTTTTTATTTGTGACGGAAAAGTTTAGACAGTAATTTGAATTAAATTCAATATGTAAGACTCTTGCTATAAAATTTAAAACATAGTATGAAAAGCATTGAACCCGCCACGTTGTTTTGAGGTAAGCCATATAAATACCGCTCTCTGACATATTATATATTCAAAAGAAGAAGGTTTGTTTGGGTAGAATATTTTTAAAATGTAAAATTTTCAAATTGAAGTTTCTTCGTTTAAAGATAGAAATAGTTATCAAAATGCATTACTTTCGATGTCAAGTTAATAATGGCATCAAAAGAAAAAGCTTTTGGTCGATATAAAAGTCAAGCAAGAAAGATAAAGGCATCACGAATTTCAGAAACAGTGGAGCAAAAGGAAAAAGACTTGAAAGAGATCGAGTTAGAACATCTCAAGCACGTTCTTCTGAGACAGACGAGCAAAGGAAGGAAAAAATGAAAATAATTTTTGCACATAAAGAGGTTAAAATTTGAACGGCATATTTTTCGTAATCTTGGGATGCATGGCAAACGTATTTATTCTTTTTTTTATTTGTAGTATCGATGATATTTTTAATTATCATTTTCAATAAAAGTCTGGTTCCGTTTCAAAGTCTTTTTGGATTCATTTTTCGGGGAAGAATGATAGGCAAGCCAATTTGGTGACTGTGCTATTGAAAAGCATGCCGGGTACTCGCTAGTTTCAAATGAAATTCAATATTATCCCATTAAAATATATTATAGTGAAATCTGCTGTGGCATTACATTATATTTTTCTTTTTAGTCACGAAATAATCTCAAAGCATTTCCATCCTTTAATAGGTACTTATGCTTCTATGCAAAGATCTGATCATTAAATTCCATTGGCATAGGTATAAAACTGTGGATTCCGTTTTATTTCCAGCGAACAAATGCTAGAGAACTCGACCTTTGCTTGATTACAACCACTTTGTATGATAATGGCAACATTTATTTGTTTTCCATTACAGATATTTCGTTTTTATATTTGCCTATTTCGAGCATAGCCAGGCCAACATATCGCCCAAAAGCCTTTATTAAAATGGACAAGACGGATATACAAAAAAGATCTGAACGGAATAAAGTGTTTAAAAAGAAAAAAGATTTGTAAATATTCGTCGTACGAATAAAATTTGATGTTTTTTTTCGTAATGTTCCATGTTTTATTAAGAACGGATACAAAGAAGCAATATTGAAAAAATACTAGTTGAGTGGGAACAAATTGAAAGCAATAACTTCAGCTAAATAAACTTGAACCCTCCCCGCAAAAGTGTCAAGGCATTATGATCATAATTATGTTTGATGAAAAAATATTCAAAGTGATAGTTAATACATATTCGTGCACAAAACGTCTTAACATCTAAATAAACAGTTATTTGCTGAGGAAAACTTGTATTTGATTAAATTTATAAAAAAATGTGCTATAAATGAAATTATTTTTATCAATAATTCCTAAAATTAACATTAACACAGATACAAAAACCTTAGACCCAGTGTAGAAAGAGGGAATCCGTTTGATAGATTCCTATCTAAACAAAGATACGGCAATCTTTGAAGCACAGACGACAGGTTACAATGCTTGTTCTACCAGTATTTCAATGGAAGATGCTCCAAGGAACTTGTGTCATGGATCCCGTCGGCACCAATGCACAGTCGGAAATCTCGCCAAACGCGCGCCCGACATTTTCAAATGGTTGAAATTCGATACACGAGTTCTTGTGTTCATTCGCTCGTTGTGTAAAGATTTGACAACCTCTGTGTTTCCTTCCTCTTTCAACCTGAATATCTTCAAGAACCAAGTTCATTCCTTTCTTTCCCCAAAAAACCTTCCAAAGAGCATCCCTAAAGATAACATAGGACCTGAGAGAAATAATTTCCCCAAGGGTTTCATGTGTGGAGTCAATGTAGAAAAAAGACAAATAAACTATTATTCATAAATTCCTAGTATATTACCATATATATATTTATTGTATCTTGATATATCATTGAGCACTTTAAAAGTCGATGAGAATCTAAAATTGATGTCTAATCTCAAAAACGGAACGTGAGTAATTGATCAAAAGTTATACCTACTTTGGAAGATAATTTTACAAGCATGTGAGTAAAGAAAACTTTTCAAAGATGAAAGTGTGGAAATGTTCGGCAAACTAACGGGTTTGGGTCACTATTTCTAATTACTTTTTGAATTTATTGAGATTTCAGAGAAGGTTGTACAGTTTCTTCAAATATTATGTATTTAAGAGCACAAATTAAATAAAAACAATTATATACCTACTAAGTGATAAAAATGTAGGTGGTAAAAATAATGATTTCAAAGTTTGGCTTTATTGCTTCAAGATGGAATGTTTGAAGAACTATACTGGTTTCTGCCATGGCATCAGTAAAAGACAGACCGAAAAGTCAATTCTGTCATTTACGACGAGAATGGATTTTCGGCCCAGTTTTAGCATTACATACAAGCATTCTTTGTCAATAAAACGTCTGTATTTGTCTTGGTCATCTTTGTTGCTTGACTTAAGTACTCGTTCTTTAAGCTTGCTGGTATACATCAGTGCATTTAAAAAATGCGCTGGACTTACCTGGAAAGTTATTTCATCCCTACGCGTTTCCTAGGTTTCAAATTAATTTAACAAAACACTTTACGTTTCGTTGACCAGAACGATAGGTATAAGTCGCTTTTCCTTGCTCCAAAACTCACGTTCGTTGCAGGCTGCGCTGGCTTTACCCGGAAGAATCTGTTTCCGGGTCACATTTTATATTCTTAAGCAATACATTAAACTTTGTTGTCTTTACCTTTCGCCCGCTTCATCGTCCTCCTCGTTGCTGCCCGAGGCTGTGTTGGTGGGTCGCTCATCCTCCGGCTTGCTAGCGCCAGCGAGCGCTGTCTCGGCTAGTCTTCGGGTCTGCGCCACGTTTTCAATAACTGAGCCCGCGCCGGCCTCGCCTGGAAGCGGTTGTCTCCGGGCAGCTCGCTGCTTACGCGCCCTGTTGCGAAGTGCCTGGAATAAAAATGAATAATGTTAGAACTAGATACGATACGTACGTACCATCCAAGCTGGGAGTACTCTTGTTTCGGTGTGACCGGTACACCGGGGGGCACTGGACCGGTATACTGTGACTTGGAACAAGTTCTTTGAGTATTAGGGGTGGAGTCTAATCAGCCATTACGTATTGAATTATTATAGTATTGTAATGTAAAAATCGACGTTGTTTTGTAAAGTAGCTAAAAAGTTTTTTTTTCTAGTTCATAAAAATTTGTATTAAAAAAAAAACTCGTATTGTAAAACAACATAAATAATTTCTCCCCACGGTTAAGAATTTATATTCAAGTCCTGGCCCTAAAAATTATAACGAAAATATTATTATCACGTTTTCATTTAAAAGTTCTTGGCATTTTTGTAACTCAAATATCTGCAGTGTATGTCCTTAAGAAGACACAATACTTTTCGAGCACGTGTTATTTAAAAATAATAGTACCAACCACTTTACAAGCTATATTAAATTCTAACCAGTTTATGTATTCATTAAATAATTAACAGAATATATGCGAATTTCATGAGATTAGAACAGACCGTTTGAACGTTTTGAGTAGTGAGCAGATTGTTACCTGCTTTAAAGTTACAAAAATGACCACGACTCTGATAATGTGAAATATAAAACAGTCTTATCAATACAAAAAATATATTTTGCGGAAACCCCACATTTGCGGAGCCGCCTGCCAAACGATTCTGTTTCACTTCACAAATCACAGGGGTGAAATTTCCGGCAGATGTCAGGAGGAAGTGTGCAGTTGAGTGCATTTAATCCACAACCGGTCGGAATTCAAAATTGTAATCTTGAGTTGGAGGCGTGAACATTTTGGGTTGGTTTTACGTCTCTGGTTTAAGTTACCGCGTAGTGCTACCACCCTTGCACTTGTAATTCCAGAAAAAAGCTTAGAACACCACAGTTTAGCACGGGTCTCAAAGTGCATAGTTTCCTTGCTATACAAGTGCACTACCTACACAGCATTGGACTGTACTGGGATTTTCCGTTCATTTTCTCATTTGCATATCGTCGCCGGAAAGGCAAATGGGCTGAAGTGCCATTTTGGGAAGTATACACTGGAGCACTTTAAAGCTTTTTTGTTTAACAATAAAATTCAGTCTAAGTTAAGTCTTTAGTACTTAGTTGGATTTTGAAAAAAACTTAATTCAAGTAACTCATTGCTCTCATTGAGTTACCTGAAGCGACAAAAAGCTAAAATAAGTTGTAAACTTGTGTCTCTTGAGTCAAGCCTTCTCCCAAATGGAAAATATATTTTAGATGGCTGAAGGGCAAAATAAGTCATTAGAATCAAACAATAGTCGAAGCATTCAACGCAGAAAAAAAACCTGATCAAAACTGCACATTTAACTCATTTTCGACCAACGTGTCGCTTAAACCGTTTTGCGTTTTCAGCGACGATATACTAAAAGCTAACAGCTTTTCAGACAAAACCATTTAAAATCTTGGTCGTTTTGGTTCATCCGTATATTTTCTGTTGATTTCATATTAGCAACAGTTTTTTTCACTGTTTCTAATTCTAAAACTGTTAATTCGTGATATTCGGGTCTTAAATGACATGATTCAATAGTGGGATAAAGTAAAAAAAATTGTACTTATAAATAAAAAAAATCTAAATCTAATTTTAAGGAATTTGATTGAGCTACAAAATTATATATTGTTTTGATATCCGAATCTCAGGAAATTCAGCAAGAAAACTCCAAATGTCAAACAACCAGAAAAAATTGGTACCTTTCTCAGATAGCTTTGTTATTCGAAAAATAACATCTATCATTGATGAAAAAATACTGATAACATAATCCTATGTGTTTTCAAAGCACAAAACCTTTGTTCTCGGTTTTGAATACATTATTAATTTAAATATTCTTCTTCAAAAATAATTTCAAACCTTAACTTTGAATCTCCGAGAACATTTTCCGTGGAGGTGAATAAGGAAACTTATAATATGTCTTGAAATACAGCCGGGAGCTAGGATTTCTCCGATATTTATGGCGTATATTTTGTGAATAATTACAGCCATAATTCCATTCAAGTTATTTTAAATTTACGAATACTCCAGTTGAAGTTTATTAGTGCGAAAAGTTATTAATAATTGTAAATAAAATTGGTAATAATTGGTAAAAGTTGGAAGGCTTGGAAGGCTGAAATACATCATTAATATCTGATTTGGGTACCAGTCACACACTAACTTTATTGTTGTATAAAATTACGTCCGGCACTATGAACTCACGATAATCGTGATTCAAGTTTCCCACGATAGTGCTATTTTTGTTTTAATAATTGAGTAAAAAGTCGCCCTGAGCTTTCTTCTTTTTCTTGTCCTCATGAGTGTTTCTCATCTTAAATCTGCCCTGATTTTGAACCCTGTAAAACTATTCTTACCGTTGAATTAAGAATAAGCAAAAACAACACGGCATAACACGCCAAAAGTAAAACAACTTAAAATAATGAAGATTGTATTGTTGGTGAAAAAAAAAAAAAATTCAATTACTATCAAAGTACTAAAAGCTTTATGCCACTTAATCCATCTTCTTTACTTTAAGATAATTTTTATCAAATATAATAATAATTGTCGGTTATTTTATCAATTGGATGAAAGCTTCCTTGAATCGAGTGAACTAACAAACTCCCTTCAAGATTGTACTTATTATGCATCTTAGCGGGACCGCCACGTTTATTACCATTTTATTCTGCAGTAAAACCAAGTCAAAAGGCATATATTACCAAATATTATTGTTCTATTTATAATTTCATTCATGTAAAATTATGAAAGAGGCATCGAACGTTTCCATTCGATAGCAAATAACATATCTATCTTTAAAGCAGTTTGAGGTAGAAAATATTTTTTTGAATAGCTTTGCTTGTATTTGAGATTGGTTTTCTATATCTGAAATCACCGAATAACTCTAACACATATAATAATACACTCAACCCTATGTTTCCTTAAGAAATTTGAAAGCTCGAATTACACCTACGTATATAAGGTTCTAAGATATGGAAAAATAACTAATAATTTCAATGCACGTACTTGAGTAATATTTTTGTTATGCCAGGCTACGTGTCTCTACAAATTTCCAAGAAAAAAAATGAAACGGGTAGACGGATTCACCAGGAAAATATTTGATGCCTCGTGAAAAACATACTTACGTTATTTTTAATAATCTACTCTAAAAAATACTAAGATTTACTACATTATTTCAGCCTCTTTCAATCCTAAAACAACAGATGTGAAGTAAATTTGAGTATGGGAAATCATTTTATTCACACTGAGATCTTACTTTGATCATCGGAAACTGTTAAAAATTCCCTACGAAGAAGAAAATTTACTAAAAATAACATTTCCTATTTTCTTTGCCGTGTCTAATGGGAGTTTGAAGCCAACGACACCAGCATCATACGCATAAGTGCACTCCCAGCATCCCAGCATCACAGCAGCCAGCGCCTCCGCACTTCGTCCTTTGAAATGAAGATGAAATTTAAACATTTAATTTATCCGAGTGCACAGACTGCCGACTGCACCGGTAAGAGAGAACGAATATTGCTGGTCCCGGCTTCGCGCGCCGAGTGTCTTGACGACGGAGGCGAACAGATGTCGGGCCAGATGGGGCGTGCAAGGAAATTAATTTTCAGTTTTAAAATAACTACGACAGTTGCAGTTTAATTGTTTTGAGTAATGTGATAAACTGAATATAAAGACAGTGCTGTGAAATTAAATAAGAAGAGTAAAATTAATCACAATATTTGTGTTGGATAATTAGAGCTTGGACGGTATTAAATACGTTTCATACCTTATGTATTAGGGTGCTTCTTAATTGACACTTTCTTAAAATTTCAATGAGATACCCTATTAATATGACGGGTTCAATACTCTTCTAACTCCTTTTAAGATAAGTCCTCCACAATTGCACAATTGCAAAATTCTCCTCTTACATTATATTGACGGAAGAAGAAAGAATTCCAATATATACGAGTATGTATCTATGTTGAAAAAGATATACTCTTTTTTTAAATGTTTTAGGGGACGCTCACTGGAAATTAAGAAGCTTTTGCTTAAAGCATTTCATTTTTACTTTATAATTGCTTTGAAAAAGTTATGATTAACTAACGAAACTAGTAAGCACTTAACGCATTTTAAAAATAAAGGTGAATAAAATACAGTAACTTAATAATTTTAATTAAAATGAGTTTTATTCACGGAGAAAAAGGTGATTAACGCATTCGTATAATCGATTGAGGTATAAACGGTGAGGGGGAAGGGATGTTTAGACGTTTATAATGATAGAAAAAAAATAGGTTCATGTGAAATCATAAGAAAAACTTTCATCTTGTAAGATCGTAAAACGCAAAAAATATGACACGCCACATAACCCGTATAAAATATAAACATCTGAGCCCACAACCATTTGTTTCAATCAATCCTTCCAATTTTATTGCACTTTTGAGAGACCAGATATTACTATGTTAGGGCCACAGCGGTGGCAATTGATCGTTATCTTATAAAATTCACTCGTGTTGCAGGCGATATATTGTCCTCATTCCTTCATAAGTACACGCTACTTGAATTTAAACACCCCATTACAAATAAAACATCCATTTTGAGATATTTATTTCCCAGCCATGGGCAATATTTTTCATGATTTCAGACGAAGTCGTGCTTAAAGTTTGGATTTGGATTGAATTGATTTAAATTTTGTCTAAAACTCGATATCCATACTTTCTACAACATTTCTACCGAAAGCAATAAAATGAAAAACACTATATTACGTATTTCTAAATTAAAAATCCATTCAAACTATCCAATAAATTGGCGCAGTGATGAAACACACCGCGACTACGACAGAAAATACCCAACGTCAGTTTTAATCAAAAATTATTATTACGATTGAATTGAACGCCAAAAACTATCATATTTCAACATCGAATTTTCGATATCATTAGAAAATGGGTAAAATCTGATGACTTCTAAATAAATTGATAAAAATGTAAATTTTGCATTGTATAAAATATTCAATACTTAAGTTTTGAAGACCATACGTAAGAAAACGGGGGACCAAAGTAAATTGTCAATAATGAGCATAAAAGAGGATATATCCAAAATTGGTGAAGGACATAGATAAATACTAAAACTGAAAACCTTTTTTTTTAACTAGCCAAGACTGGAATTAATAATATATTTTTACACCTCTTGCAATTAAAATATCTCCCTGTTTTTGTTTTTTTTCATTCTTGGAAGTTTATTTTAAAAATCTGAAAATAAGCACATGAAAATTTTGTAGTAGGTACAAATATCATTTAGTAGTAAGTGATTGATGACAACATAGAAATAAGCTGCTGTGTTTCTACTCTTTAATTCATAGATTTGTTTTATGACCTAAATTTTATTCCAACTCAAATGGAATCTTACAATTCCTGAATAATAGTACAAGTTTTCAGTAGAGACCATTGAAGATTGTCAGATACCATCAAAATGTCACCAGCAAAGCGTAGATTGAGTTGTTTGCTGTATATGTTAAATCCTATATTCACCAAGTTAAGATTTGGAACACGCCAAAATCTCTAAGGAGTTCCAAAAACCCTTGAACAATTCGATTATTTACTCAAAGGGAAGATGAATAAGAGTACAAGTAGAATAGGAACGCTTCCAAAGCATATTCAATCGCGTGAGCAATGGGCCACGTGAATACATAAAATGTCACGAATTCGTCATGGATTCATCACTTGTGGCACCCGTTGGGGATGGCAGAAGACTGATATAAACTGAGCAAGATTGGCCCCCACAGTTGAATTAAGAATTCCAGTCAATTTTTTTAACAATATTCACCGTCGAACTGAAATTCGAGTTTTTTTTGCCTTAAGAAAACGGTCCATGTTGAATCCAAAGCTGCGATAAAACACCGAATGCGTTTTCAGCTTCAGATGAATTTAGAAAATTGTGGACTGTAAACGATAAACTATACTACTTAATACAAGTGTTTCCTTGTAGCTTCTGGAAGATTATGGAATGAAGGAAAAATGGAAAACCATTCACTCACCGAAGAAATTGAAGTTAAAAGTTCTTGAATTCTTCATGCACAATTTTTTTGCAACGAAACAGATCAAAAAAACACAACAACGGGGTCTTCTTATTCATAAAACACATTCATTTAATATTATTTCGAGATCAAAATAACAAACCGACTCTTCTGTTTGATATTCAATTGATTCGAGCACGGTGTTGTTGAATACAAAATTCAATATAACGAAATGGTTGGATAAGGTAGGAATTAAATGAAAAACATGAAGGTAAGAACCTAACAACTTATCACTTTAAAATCCAACAGTCCAATTGAAGCGATTAGAGCTGCATATGATTTTGAATCAGATGACGTCAATCTATGCACATTGTCATGTCATAGCGTTGCAAATGGGGTAAAATATTTTCCAGGGCGTTTTCATATGTTGGTTTTACAAAATATATTCATTCATTGTACGAATAAGCGTACAGATAAAATATACATTTTCAGAGTCGACGTTAGTTGTTTCAGAAGATATTTTTTTATGTCATAAGTGTTTTCCTGTGGTTCATTATTAAAAAGAAAAGCTGTCTTTTTGTTTTTAATATAATTTTGTTTGATAATAGTGTGATGCTTCAAAATCACATGGCCAACTATACATTCCTATTTGTGGGAGTTAGAGAGAAACAAAAAGATTGCTATGAATTAGCCTCTCTTTTTCTCTGTGAACTTTAACAATTTCTAAGCGAAATACGTGAAGCGGGTATTCGTTAAATCTTTTGAGACTTACCCTGTATCATTTGGGCGCAATATGAGGGATTGAAGGGCCATGATGTTTGCCATATCTTGACTGGAAAACTTTTTTAATGTTGGCCAACAAGTAGTGTATTTAATTCAAGGATTGGGATTTGATCCAGGCCTTGTCATTCGGCGTACAATATTGGTTAGTAAACTTACTTATATTTATTCTTGATTGCACAACTATAGAGACTTTATCGTCTGAATTAAAGTTAGATTGTCAACTTACTAAATAACATTTTATCATGAGAACGAACTGCTCTTTATTATCGGAACAAGTTTTTGTATATATTTGGAGTTCCCACCTAGTATACCCCGATGCGCGAGTCGTTTCCTTTTTGTGGGCGAGAATAATTAATTTTCATAATAATGCGTGATGTGCGTATACGAGTACATCGGGGGCGTTCCGTGAGCCATATTTTTTTTTTATAGTTATTAAGGTCGAAAAAATTATGAAGAGATAAAAACGGGATAATTTTTTTAACGCTTAGATAAAGCTTAATTCATTATTCCACCAGTGACTTCAGACCACTTTGAGATATACTGACAAACTTTTTATGAGAGAATAACAGGTTTGTGATTGAGTGGTTAAAAGGGTTGGATTCACATATATTAGTCGAGGAATCAATCCTCTGCTAGTTAAGTTCTCCATAGTCGAGTGGTAAGACGCTCGACTACGAATCCAAAGGTCGCGGGTTCAAACCCGGCGTGCGCCAATAACTTTTATTTAATTAATATGTGTCATAACACATTTAATTCATATAAAAATAATAACAAGTATATTTGCGGCACGTTCCAGAGTGGTAGATACTCTAAGTATCGCCCTGGTGAAAGACCACCATTCAGAATCGAAACGTTGCTTTAAATGGCTTAAGCCGTGTTTGGTGACCAGATCTGAATAGCCAGGTACTTCCCAACCTTCCTCTTCCCGATCTCCTTCCCCTCCCCACTACCTTCAGCCTCACAACATACCCAATTTGGGGATGCCATAGTCTCACTGGCTCTAGACGGTTGGGAGCAGTTGAGACTCTTGTGCGGTATTCATGTAAAAAAAAAAAAAAAACATAATTGTGCAAGCAACATTTTCCGCTGAATGAAAATGTTTGTCATTATGTAAAACAAAAACTAAAAGATTTGTTATGTACAGCATGCCACTGGTATATAAACTTATTAGCGACCCCTTGGAACAAGTTGATCAAAGTTGCTAAATAACCCACACTAATTTGAGTTGTGATTCTGACAAACAAGACACTTGGAGGAAGTGTCAGAGCCGGTTGAAGGTTTGGGCAATACTAAAACCGAATGTAACTTGACTTGCCAAGATAAAAACTAAGAAACTTTTTTGTACGGAATCAAAATATTTTAGTTGCTTTAATACACCTGCTTTAGTTGTTACCCGTGAAAAATCACAGGATGTAACTTGACTTGCGAAGAAAAAATACAAATTGTTTTAATCCACCCATTTCAAATATCTCGTAGAATAATGTCTACTAAAAATCATTAAAGGAAGGTATTTTATTGGGTAGGTGGGGATTTAAAACGATTACTTTTAAAATTTAAACTAACATTATTTACGTATTTGAAAAGCTCACATTTGTACGTATGTAAGTAAGTACTTAAAAATGAAATTATTTATAGGAAATTATTAATTTTCTCATAAACAATTTGTAACACAATAATACCTGAATGACATTGTTGAAAGGCCTGAATAATATGACACAGTGTGATAGTATTCCATTTTAGTAACAACAATGTGTAATTATAAGTATTCATCACATGACAGATATTTAAAATATTTTTTTACGCCGAAATCACCGAGTATCATTTCAGTTTTAATTGGCTAGTTTGGGGTGGGTAGTTAAATTTGGGGAAGGGTTGAAATAAAATACCCAGATCCAACCCTTGGAACCACACCACCATTGACGAGGGTTGTCTGTCCTCCAGATTGAAGAATGGACCGTTCATCCCCAGGTTGACGGGTGTCAAGTCTTTCAGAGGCTGGGATAGTATATTTGATGGGTTTGACGATGAAGGATATCAATTTGTTATATGACACCACATTGGGATGATAATTAGCAACTTTGATAATTTATGAACTAACATTTGTTCGAATTTACATAAATAATATTGTTTATCAGAGATGTTTTAGTAATGTAAGTAATCGGTAAAACGAGTAACTAGGTTTGTACTGGCCATAGCGGTGTATAAATGTAAAAAAAAAATAATAACTAAAAGCCGATTTGTGATTATAACTTATAATTTAATACTTTTTTATATAAAAAACAAATAATGTGGGTACGAACAAAGATGAACGCAGTTTTAAACACTAGTTGATAAATTGGCAAAAAGGAAAAATATGCAATAATATGTTGTACACTTAACTGGCTAAACTTCTACGGGCTTATTAAATTTTTTCACATTGTTTATTCAAGCCTTGACAACATAAGATACTCGAAATAAAAATTAACGTAAATGTTTGGCTAGATTCGTATAACCATCATTCCTGGATCGGCAGTAACAGACCTATTACAATCTAAACATTGGTCGAAACACACTTTTTTGAAAGAGTGGGTAAATTAAGTCGTAACTTTAGGGCTTCCGATTACTAAACCCAGTTGACGATATAACAATTTACATTTCTACAACCAAAACGTTAGAGGATTAAAAACTAAATGTTCTTTTTTTCTTTTAACTTTTTGGTAAACAATTTTGATGTATTATGACTCACGGAAAATTGGCTAAACTCTAGTATGTTCAACTCAAAATTATTCGATGGCAATTACCATGTATTCAGGAAAGACAGAGATGATGGTAATGGTCGCAGACAAGGCAGTGGCTGTCTTTTGGCTATCAAAACCAAGCTTAAGGCAGAACACATCCCCGCTCTAGATGCTGGTATAAAAAACTTGTGGGAAAAAATACTGCAGAACTCTCGGTTACATTTACATGTATTGTTTATTTTCCACCACCATCAACTTTTTACACATATGTCATGAAAAGGTAGATCTTATCGGAAGTAGGAACGTAATTATTTTGGGAGATTTCAACACTTATTCCGCGAGTAATAGCAAAGATGTTGAGAATGACTTAAATTTATAATGCGAAGTATTTGGGCGCTGCCAGAATAATTTTGTTCATAACTATGGATTGAGGATATTGGACCTTATTTTGTGTAATATTGAGTAAAATATCACACACAACCATTCCTCCCTCGTTTATGAAAACAAATATCTCCCTGAATTAGAGTTCCGGTATTCTTGTAAAAAGCCATCGAAGGCTACCAAAGTTCCTAAAATTATCTATGACACTTTGCGTGGGTGGATCTTTGATACGGGTGATTTTGACAAACTCTACCTTATGATGAGCCAATTGGATTAGAAAGAGCTTTGTAACATCGACACCGTCAATGAAACGCTACACCATTTATATTTATGTATATATAATGTTTTTGATGCTGCTTCCCCAGAAATCCTTCCAGTAGAGGTGGACGTAGATATATGAAGTGGTTCTCTAGAGATACCATCGCGAATATCGTGGTAAAACATGCTCGCCATAAGAAATGGAAAGCTGACGATCAATGTGAGTATGAAATATTCAGTAAACTAAGAACAGTCGTTAGGAGAAATGTTCATGTGGCATTTCAAACGTATGTCAATTCTATAGAGCGCGATATCCGACATGATCCTTAGTTATTTTGGAACTACGTCAAATCACTACGTAAGGATGGTAGTATGACGGACATCATGATGCATGGTGATCGGGAAGTTCGAGGAACGGATGAGGCCAATGTATTTGCGACCGATTTCCAATCCGTATATAACAATGATTCTCTATTACTAAAACCTAATAATGCTGCCAAGTTCAATGTGAAGGGAGCCCGAAACATTGATATATCAGATGTAGAATCTTTCATTAATAAATTGAAACATACACATTCACTTAGTCCAGACTTTCTACCGGTATTTTTCTAAAGGGGTGTGTTGAATTTTTAAAACTGCCACAAAGCTTCATATTTAATCTCTCTTTAGAAACTGTTATTTTTCCTGATTCCTGGAATATTTGTCCTATTTTTAAAATCGAGTCGAAAATATCTGTGGAAAATTTCGGACCGGTATTAATACTTTTTGCCCCAGCAAAGTTGTTTGAATCAATACTCCATAAATACATGTTGTCTCAAGTACAGCCATTATTAATATCGGAACAGTATGGGTATATAAAAGGTCCATCAACCGAAACAAATCTATTAGTACTCACTGATTATGTTTCCAAATATTTAGATAAAGGGTTTCAAGTAGATTGCTCATACAGTGACTTTTTTAAAGCCTTTGATACCGTAAACCATGACATCTTAATGAATAATTTTTTTAATAATAGGGTTTTCTTTACGACTCCTCATACTCTTCTCTAACTAGTTCACATAAAGAAAGCAATTTGTGTCACACGGAATATTCTATGTGCTCTCTGAAGTACCTCAGGGTTCTAATTTAGGTCCGCTCGTTTTTTCTATATTTATAAATGATATTTCAGAAATTATTCTGCATTCAAAGTCACTTCTTTTCGCGGATAACCTAATAATATTTATTGAAATACATGCTCGTACTTTAGAAGACTGCAATCGATTCCAGTCAGACATCGGTAGAATTGTTGATTGGAGTGAAGTAAATCAAATTGATTTATCGAAGGAAGCAATCACTTTGTAGCTTGACATTATAATTTAAATAAAAAATAATTTTGTTTTAAGCCACTTTATTTATACACATATAACAATTCGACCGGTTTCGGTTAAACTTAACCTTCTTCAGGAACGTATATATATAAACTAAGATTAAAATATAGAGTTATACAGTAGACAAAGAAATTAGTGAAAGAGACAAAACATTAGTATAAACAGGACAAAGCATCAGAGAGGGGGTGGTAATGGAGTAGGTAGAGAGGTAGGGGGATGGGAAGAGGAGAAGGGGAACATTCTTAAAATCGGACTTTTAGTTCATTCTAATTGTTTATTTAAAATTTGGCAATTATTATTATTATTTGATTTAGATATTATAAAGCTTCTAGATTATTAAGGCGCAAACCTATTCCATTTTTATGTATTATTTGTACACCTGTATTTTTATTAAAAGTATGGTTAGTTTTAATTAAATGTTCGGCAAATTCGGAAAAACCTATACTTGTTAAACATCTAATGTGTTCTTTGACTCTAATGTTTACATTTCTCGCGGTTTTACCTATGTAAATTGCCGGGCAATCGTTTCAGTTAAGTTTATATATGCCAGAATGGCTTAAAGAATCTTCTTTATCTTTAGAATTGCTTAAAAGTTTTCCTAAATTATTATTGGTGTAAAAAGCTGGTCTTATTTCTGATGGGAGTTTAGATGTGCAAAGGGTAGAGAAATCACTTATGTACAAAATTCTGCGCCATTTAGGAGTTAAGTTAATATTATTATTAGATGGTGGATCATTATAGATAAATTTATTTGTTGCAATTCGGCGAAGTTTTTTTGATAAAATTTTATCAATTATATTATGGTCGTATCCGTTATTATTAGCTATTAGTTTGATTGTAGAAAGTTAATGAGAGTTAATGAATTAGAAGTATTCAGTAGGTTAGATATTAAGGGTTTACATTCGCTTATAGGTACATTAGGAAACAAATTTATAACGTCAAACGAAATGAGTAAAATGTGTACATCTTCACCCATTTCTTCAAATTGATCCGTGGATGTTTTGAAAACTTAGCTATCATGGAGAAGTTTTATGTTCCCGGTGGTTATCGCTGTCATCGACAGCATATATTGTTTTATCTCCCGGCCTACAAGACTAACTTGCCAATGGTCATGCCAGTGGATAGGGCACTCTTTCTGTTGAATCGAATCGAAATCTTGTCTCAGTATATATGCATTGTACTCTGTTTTTTGTACACCCCATTTTCATTTTTCTGTATATTTTAAAAAACGCCTTAAAATAGTATTTTGTAATATTTTTAAAATGAATAAAAAATTGAATTGAATTGTTTTGAATGATAATAAAAAGTAACTTGAGTAACATTAACAAATAAATTTAATTTGATTGATTATTTAATATCTTCTCTGTGATTTATTGCTTATTTACTCGATTGAAAAAAAAAAACAAATTGACATGGTAACGATATTCAACATGCTCAATCGAAAAAATAAATGTTTTACGCCATTTCCAGTAAAACCCTTCGATGTTCTTTACCTACTCGTACATCAAAGAACACCATCGTGAAATATCGAAAATTATGTTTGGCTGCAAACATATGTTGAGCGAAGCCTTAAACGTTTTAAAAATAATAAGGATTTTTTATTGCTTCGGTGGTATTACAAAGAGATTTCGCTGGTAACACAAGTTTATTGAAAGTTTTAGTATTTCATTTGTAGAACTCTTTTTATAATTGAAATGAATTAAATATATTATTATTATTTAGTTCTGCTATTTTAAATTTTTTTTTTTAGTGGCAGCTGTTTCGGCGCTTAAAGCCACTATCAAACTGAAACATTGTATAAAGGCACAACAAATAAATTTTTGCGTTTGGAAGTTTAAATTTTGACCTATTTTGGAAATTAAAAGTGAAATTCTAATAATAAGCCTATTTTAATAGAAGTGTTTTGAAAAGAAAAGAAAATCATATTCAATAAAAGCTCATATTGTATTCATAAAAGTATACAGAAGATTGACTGGCTGACCATATTACCTACACGAACATAAATTTGATCTCAGTTGACGTTTTGCCTCTTTCATTTCATTTTATCTGTCTCTTTTTCTCTGTTCCTTTGTTATAATTCAAATGTAATTCTATTGTTTTCTCACTATTTACTTATTTTTGTTTTATTATATTATTGTGTTCTCCCTCTGCATGTATATTTGACGGCTCACTTTGTATTTGTTTAGTTTAATTTTGTACCCTGATGATGCTAAGTCTAAGCGAAGCCGGTCGGTCATAAAAATTTAAATAAAATTTTTGGTCTTAAACAAAGTTATTATTTAATTTTCACAAAATTTATATCACCACTAAAATATGAAGTGAGATTTTATTATTATTGGTACATCGGTAAGACTTCAGTTATCGTGGTTAAGACTTCTGTTTCCGTCGCAAGAGAAAAAACATGCAATTTCGATTGTCCATTTGTACAATCATTGAAATGCTGCATTTTTCTACTACACAATAATTTAATTCTCCGCTTTACATAAAAATAATTGTCATAATTCGCCAAAGTGTTTTTTAAATTGCATAATTTTAATTGTAGAAAAAATGAAAACTTTTTGGTGCATGCATGAATACGACTGTTATTTCTTTCTGAAGAGGAAATCCTGAGATTAGCACAATGAATCACCGAGTTCTACCAAGATAGTGCTTTCATTGCCTTTGCTGTACATTTTTGGATCCCCATTCAAAAATCTATATTTCAGGTACTCTCACTCCATAACTATCCTAATTGCCTTATTTATTCAATAATATAATATTGACACCAAACAATGCACTATTCACACGTCCATTGCTTTTACGATTTCTTAAAACTTTATTTGAACTTTAGTTAAGCTCGTTTTAACTCTGGCGAGTATTTTTCATTTTTTACTATCATTTTTAATCGTTGCCCTTGATTGTTAATAATGTAAAATCGATTAGGGAAGAGCATTAAATATAAAATTCACCAAAAGCGATCGAGTAAATTCCCTTGCAAATATCCATGAAGAACGAAGTATAGAAAGACTATCTTGTAATACAAATAACCTGACAATATTTGAATTCCTCCAACTTGTATCTCGTGCAACGGTGGAGGACTTGAATCCGCGACGTCTGGGTGGGAACACGATGCATTTAGCCACTCATCTGCTAACCCCTTCATGGCTTTGTGAGATAAAAGCTTGCACGACAGTAACAAGTGCATTTCTGTGTTGTTCCGGGTTAAAGTCGGCATGGTTAAGTCAACCACCCAGATAAAATGACAGCAGTGTAAGACGAAGCATAAAAGTTTGTTTTTTAATATTCAATGAAATCTTGCATGAACCTAAAAAACCATCGTTGTTATAAATAATATTAGTATTAATAACGACAGCTTCCACGGCAACGCGGTAAGCTCTTCTGAACCCAAATATAACGGGTTCTAAACTTTGATCAAAATGTCTTTTCTTACGTAAGTAACCGAATTTGAAAAACCTTTCGAAATATTTGTGTTAAAGTGAATACATTAACGACAAAAAAATAGGGGTTAGCACTGACGCTTTACGTTACATCGTAGCATTCTAAGCAATACTACAAATGATTTATCTGCAAATTTTCTATTAGTGGTTAGAAAAATGTCTGGAATTTCCAGTAAATATATGTTTTTGACTGCAATCCTTTAAATGCTATGAAAAAATAAATTAAATATAAGTGAAAGGTGCAGTTTGAAATCCAGCAAAGGCATTTTTTAACGTTTTACCTAAAATTCCAGTATGCAATATATATAAAGAATTTAAAATATTAGCATTTAAAAATTGTATTCACTGGAATCTTTAGAAATTTTTATAACTTTAAATAATTTCATGACTTTATAACTTTTTTATGACTTTAATATTGTCCTGATGATGGAAGGGTACTTTCGAAACCGGTAGACGTAATATTAAATAATAAAGTGGTTATAAACAAAGTTTAGGTGTTTTGTTTATTTTAATAGCTACCCATATATAATTAACAGATAAATAATTTGTAGTTTGCAATTTATTTATTCAAAATAATATTATCCCAGTGTAATGGTACTACGACAAAATAAACTACGTTGTAATTTAAATACGGTTTTTAACATGGCCATAGTATATTGCTCAGCACAATGATATCTGGAAACGTTATGGCATAATAATGTTTGCTTCATTTCGTATGTAACTCTGCGTCTTTAATGCATTTTTAACGAATTCCATGCTCAATTTATCTCAGAAAAGCTTCTCAAGTGGAACCATAAATTCTACCCAATTTCCCTGGGTTCTGGCTCTCAAATTAATGTATAAAAAATATTTATATAAATCCCAAAGCGCGCTCATATTCACAAAAGGAATAAAAACATAAGACAAGTAAGGCACAGAGCCATGACTCCGGGCTGAAATTATGAATGTGGAAAGTGGTTTCACTTTTTCCGTTCTTCCCAATTATCGTGTGTTTCGTGAAGTGATGTTTATTTTCTTCAAGTTTCTTGTAGTAATTACTTTTTAGTTATTTGTATTGCGCGACTTTTGAACGTTTTCGTTGGATTAGGGAACCCGGAAAAGTAAAGCTCTCCTAGTCTTTGTTTAGTCGAAAAGCGTTTGTTAAACTTCAGCACTTTCGCAAACTTCTAACACTCTCAACCCGCACCCAAGAATTCTCGCTTTGCGCAAGACTTTAAAAAAGCGGTCATACGGAGTCATCTATTAACAAAATGTAACATTTTCGTTGAAAGCAATCACTTTGTGGTTTGACATATTTAGAGAAATGAAAAAATAACTTTGTATAAAACCAGGATATTATTTTAACGTATACTATATGACCGACCGGTTTCGCTTAGCCTAAACATCACCAGGGTATAAAATCAAACAGAAAAAAACACATATATATAACTGTAAATGTGCGCTTATATATACACACAAAAAGGGAACAAAATATAAAATAAAATAACAAAACAATGAGAAAACAAAAAAATATCATTTAAATTATAACAAAGAAACAAATAGAAATTTCTCTTTCAATTAATATTATCTGTATCTTTCTTTCCGTCCTTTTGTAATAATTTAAATTTTATTATTTCGTTTTCTCATTGTTTTGTACAATCTTTATTTAAGTATTATTTGTACCCTGATGATACTATAAGCGAAATCGATCGGTCATAAAAGTTAAAGTAATATCCGCGGTCCTATACAAAGTTATTTTTTTCATTTTTAACAAAATTTTAATTTGTTCAGTTCAAAATTGTCACCAAAAGTTCAAAAAAATCTTATCATAATTTTTACAGATCTACATGATGCATTGATGAAACACGATTTCGTTTTTTTCTGTACAATATTTTTATGGTCGGACGCACGGCCATCTTTGACTCGTTAAACATCATATTTAATCGTAAGAATAGATATATACGAGTATAATAAAATTTAGTACATTATTACTCCTGAATTCTTTAAATTTTACGTTACATTTAATGTAAATTTTATTACCAGTTTCTAATCATTTTGCTGTTTTTTATGTAATATCCATTGCAAAATAAATCGTGAAGTGACAAATATATTTACAAGAAACTCCACAATGTTGCGGATACGCAACTCAGGCCACAGCCTCACCTGGATTCATCTTTTCGACTAGACATATGTCAGAGCACACTTTACAGGCTATTCCAGCAACAGATATGAATAAATATCCCGCAAGGTTGTGTAAAGGGTGCTCCAAACATAAATCAGGAAGTGGAACCCGTTTTGTGCGTGTAGAACGCATGTACTAATGCACACATTGTAGGGTTTGAATATATTTCATCCAAAAAATCCATATTTACATGTTAATTATTTTTTTTCTGTATTTTTGTAGAAATCAATCACTTTATAGTTTGACATATTTAATGAAATTAAACAATAACTTCGTTTAAGACTACAGATTTAATTTTAATTTTTATGACCGACCGGTTTCGCTTAACCTAAGCATTATCATAGATGAATAATTAATACAAAGCTAATCTGTGTGTAATTCATTTCTAATATATATTATTTTACACAACTTGTGAGTTTAATTTTGTCTATCTATAAAAACTAAATGTATGATGCTTTTACATAAGATTTAAAAACACAGTGTTTATCTTGAAAATGAAAGGGTCCGGTCTGAAAGTGTTAAGATAGATAATTATTGTATGGAACCGGTCGTTGATTGACGTGCGGTTTGTTTTATCTTCATAAAATTTCTTCGTAAAAAATAAGTTGATTTAAATACAAAGTATCGTTAATATAATATTATTTATAATATTGCTTATATTCATTAAAACATAACCGGTAATTTTTTTTAGTTGGTAAATGCTTAAAACCCAGTACTACAAACATTTTAAAATTCACTTTGTAGCTTAGAAAACTACGTAACTGGTGCGAATGCAGCTCTGCGAAAATGTGAAGATTACTCATATAAAGGACATCTTTTGATTAGACAGGGTATCAGATGAAAAACAGCACTTTATTTAAAGAAAGCATAATGTTTTTAGTATTATTGTAAATAAAAGTTGAACCTGTTAATCATCATCGGTAGCTAAGTGGACAAACGCGTCGGATTTCCAATTCCCACCCAGGCGTCGTGGGTTCGATTCTTCTGCTGGCTAAGTCTTCCATCATTCCACAAGTAACATTATCCGCTTATTATGATGACAGCAGGAGTTTTCCAAATATTGTCAGGTTATTTGTAATCCAAGAATGTTTGTCTTTCTTTAAAAAAAAAATGTTACGTGAAAAATCATGAAGATCAAGAATCAAAATCTATATACCTATAAATATGATCAAATAAAAATAGCAAGTATAGTGCAGTAGAGATGGTCGATATCAGAATTGGGTGTACATACGGTTCCAGTTACCGGTGACCGGCGAGAAACCGGTTATTTATCCAGTTCTTTTTGGAACCGGTTCTTGGTGCCAGAAAAGTTTCACGAAGGAGATTTTTATATTCAAATCGAAAAGTACTAGCAAATCAACAAAAATACCTCTCCGAAAAAAGCACTAGTCGATAGAGATTTGAAATAAAAAAGTACAAGCAAAATTGTTGACAAAAGTTCCTCCCCAAAAAAGTTCTAACAAATCAACAGAGAATCCTCCCAAAAAAAAACACTAGTCGGTAGAGATTTGAAATCGAAAAGTACTAGAAAATCTATATGAACATGTGAACCGGTTCCTCGGTCAAATAATATCGACGGTTCCAGTGACTGGCTTGGAACCGGTTCCTCTTAGCCAGGACAAGAGTATCGACCATCTCTATAGTGCAGTGATCAATATGATAAATTGTTGTTAAGCTTACAACCTTTGAGATAATTCACCTCAGAAAAAACATCCCTCAGGGAATACCTTTGCAGGCTACAGTTTCACACACCCACCCCCTGTGTAGTGTGAAAGAGTAGTACGTGGGTGTAACCTGGGGTGAAAAGTAGGAGGGCTGGTGTAGTTCACGGCTGCAGCGTGCTACTGCACCATTATTAATGTCTCTTTAAAATAGCGAATGGCAGATTGGACGCTCCGGATCTAACGAGCCTTATTAACCTGCGAGTACCTACCCGATACACGACAGGCGGCTCTGTATTACGTTTTTACGTCTACAAACAATTATTTTCATAATTCGCCTATTCAAAGGCTGCATAGACTGGGTAATAAATATGGTTCAATAAATTTTTACCGTTACAACACTGTTCCAAAATTAAATTTTTGCTTATTTGAAGGTTTTCAATAGAACTATAAAGTTATTGTTATTTATTTGCACCTTTTATAGTTTTAATTGCTGTTTAAAAATAAAAAAAACTTAGCATTTCGCTGTTATTTACTATTGACACAGTACCTACTTACAAATTTTATAGTTATACTATTGTTATTGTTTTTCATTTTTTGTTGTTGTTATTATGCCATGTACTATATTCTTTAAATCTTCTATAATCATATGACTAATTGAAACTAAATTACTCTGCAATAACAAACTTACACTTTACTTACTAACATCTTTTAAATTTACCATGTTATGTATTATATACGTATAACACTATTTTGTGAAATATACTATGATAATATAACTAATTGTTAAACCTATGGTACATTTAAATACTTGCGTTTGATATACTAACATTTTTTTTAAACTCTTACTTTCCATCCATTTATTGGACTCCTTTATTTAACTAAAATGTATTTTATGTAAAAGCCTTTAAGGCGTTAATAATTATAATTACAGTTTGGCGTCACAAAATATCCTAATCCTAAAAATTTCACTTCACGTATTAAAAAAAATCACATTCAACTTCAAATCAAAAGAGCGGTATACCTGCCGCAAGACTTATTTTATGACCAGATTATTTTTCTCTATGTTACCCTATTAGAGGGTGTCTATCATCACAGAGCGTGGAACAACTCAGCGGTAGCGATTTTTAATAATTCACGCGTAGTGGTTTGTTTCATATTTTAACGTATTTTTGTCGATTAGTTTCGCCACTATACTACAACCTAACCTAACGTAACAGTTTTAAAATGTTGATCCTATTTTTTTTTACCAGTTTTATTATGCTGCCTCTTAAGATTTATGTTTATTACATATTTTTATATTTATTTGATTTGGTAAAATTGTGTTCAAAAGCTTTTCTCTTGAAAACTAAATTCGCGATACCATAAATTTAAACTTTTAGGCAAAACTTACAATACCAATAAAATCACACACATATAGGTGTTAGACAAATATTAACATAAAACTTATAATCTTGGAGTAGAAATATATATGGAGAGAGAGCTAAATATTTTTACCCAACCTATACAAATTTATTAATAAATCACTTTCTACTGGTTTTTACGTCTTAAACATTAAGAGAAAAAGAGATAAGACACGTTGTCACATAATATCGCACTACTTTCAGGTATGTAAGCATTTTTGCCGTCTCCCGCGTCTCCTGCGATTCCACCCACTACGTTTTGTTATGCGACATAACTACTACGATTTTTGAGGTTACATCCTATATTTTCGTTGATAAAAATACTGTAAAACTATGGTTAAAAAACAGCTAAACAAATAAACAAAACATTATGTCGAAATGTGCTATGAATGGATGTAAAAAGGTGGGTCCATGAAAACTCTAGCCACGCCCGAGTCAGCCAAAAAATCAACAATCATGAGTACACTGTTTCGCAAAGCTGTCTCTCCTGGTATATAACTGTTCTGAGCTTATAATACTTTAACTTTATTGGAAATCTTATACAATTTTAATTACAAGAATGATTGAGTCTCACAAGTAATGATCAACTCAGAATTAACGACCGTACGACCACGTTTGTTCACGAAACCTTATTAATTAACATATTTTATCGGTTTACTGCTATTGTTTGGACCGTCAAATAGTGTATCAAATAAGGACTTTCGCATTTAATATCTTTCTATAAATCTTCTTTTGATTACTGACGTAAATTGTTCTCATAATCGGGGAAAGCATTTTGAGATTGTATGATTTAACGTCTATTATTTTCTGAATAGCTGGGCCGTAAATAATCAGAATAATTCCCATTTTACCTTCCATAAAAGTCAATATTACAAAGTGGCTACACGACGGAACCCAAAAGTAGAAATAGCCGTAATGTACGCTGCGCTTGAATGGAGCAAATTCAGGTCAACATTTCAACAAACAGCAAAATTAGGCGGATGGAAAAGGGTACTGTTTGGATTCAGCAAATAATTGCTTCACCTTTAGTACGCATCTAACATGAAACGAAACTTAAATAACAAGAATACTCTTAGTATTGCACTAGTAATCGACCACTATTCACTAGAATAAAAATGTTGCTTAAAATGCCCACAGTCAGGTTTAAACCCTACCTTTTTACCCTAAATTTTTCTTTAGCATTTTACATACACAACTTTACGTAAAATGTTTTTTTTTTTCTACAAACTAACAAACTTTTGTACAATTACAAAAAAAAAATGCACAAAACGAAATGGGAAAAAGAACAACAGAGAAATAACAGCACATACATATTATTATTTTGAAGCAATGATAAAAATAGGACAAAATTTACATTGAAAAAAACATTCAAGTCAAAGTCAATTCAAAGTCTGGGTGGGGGTCGTAAAGAATGACAAAAATCATTAAGACTGGTGCCGAAAATTTCAAGATCATGGCTTAAGTTTTCAAGTCTCGACATTCTGGACAGTGGAGAATTAAACCTATAATTAGTAGAATGATAATTACAGAATAGCAATTCATTATTTCTGAGTGTACAATATACAATAATAATAGTTTTGTAATATGTTTTTGTTGCTGTATAATTTTACGTCAGCTTACTCTTAAAACTTTCAAAGACTGGTTTCAGGGAATCTAAATCAAACGATTTAATGTCAGAATAACTACATTTTAACGAATGAAAAATAATAATACCAGTCACTAATGGTATTAATTTTGATGAATCGTTAGATAAATATTATTATAGGTCTTGAAGTGTTAAAAATTTCCGTTGAAAAGTAAGCACAAGTTGATTGTTTTACCATCAGTAATATCTATAATTTAGTTGATTAATACCAGTCTTACAAAGTTTTGTGCACTTTTTTTCCATCCGCTTTTTAAACAAACCTTCACAAATTTAAATTGAATCGATTATGGACGCCTTCAAATAAACTCTAAATTATTTTAGATCGTCTTCATCTGTTTCGAGAATCTGGTCCTTCTCGCCATTTCGTCAAGGACTACGGACTACGGGGCAACAGGGCGCAGAACACGGGGCAGGACAATGGAATTAAACTGAAACATTACTTTGTTTAAAGCTACAGTACAGCCGACGCTCCCCCAAGCTGAGGAAAGCACGTTCAAGTTTTTAAGTACATCGAGCGTTTTTCCCAGCATTCAGCAGTTGGCAATAAACTTTTCTAATTTACATATCATTTAAATGAATACTAGTTAGTCGGGTATATCATTCTATATATTGTATGTTCAGCATGTGTGTGGTTGTTAATGTATTATACATGAGTGTAAGAAAGATCACGTAGACCATTTTTATTAAATATGTTTTTAACTCCTCAACCCTTAACCTCACTTGCAAGTATTTACACTTGTGGGGTTGTTTAATATCCCCGACAATATTTTGGATTTTGATACATCAAAAACTAAGCATCAACTCTGACTTTTTTTAATAATTGTTATACTTACGGCAAATATTAACAATCTAAGCAGTTTAACAACTTTTCATATTAGTGACAAACCTTGATAAATATTTTTTTGATAAATCTATTACATGTCAATCGAAAATGCAACCCCGTAACCCCAATATGAGTAAATGTATTTATTGATTGTCGATTAATGTTTTAATTACTACTTCGGAAAGTTGATTGAATAAAGGTGGTCATTAAACGGTATTGAAATTGATCGTGAAATTGGTCGTAAGTATGGAAAGCCGTTAATGTCACTCCCCAATGTATTTATAATCTTGGGGTTGTTTGGTCACCCCAATATCATTTTGGAATTTATTACACGAACCGTTCTGTGCGTGTTACAATTATTAAAAATAATCCAAACCGTTTAAAGAGAAACAGCCCTACCAGCTAAATCTCATCTCGCATCTGTCTTTGAAATGGGATATTGCGGAGTCCATTTTTGACTCTAGGCTATAATATCTGAGCTTTCTGTCAGGGTACTGTGTTGTTGATGAATTCCTATACTGAGAAACATACATATGTAAAAAATTAATGAATCAAAAAACTGTTTGTCAACTGAATATCCAATAGCTTTGCATACCTATTAGCTTTTTTTAAAAAGGTGAGTTCTATTACATTCGATTACACGAATGGGTGGAATCTGAGCCCGTGCAGAAGCCTCCCTACGATTTACAACTCGCGGGGTAGAAACCTATCCCACAAATTTAATCATGTCAAGGGTTAATGTTATACGTTTTCTGATTGGTACCACTATATTCGTCGTGACCGTCTGCCATTGTGTGTATACAATGCCATCCCAACTGAAATTTAATAAATAAAATATAATAAATTAAATTAAATCAAAAATATTATTTTATCGTAGGTATGAAAACATAGAAAAAAAATTATACAAGCGATAAACCCAAATTATTGTTTCCAGGCTAATAAAATATTTCATGTTTTATAAGGCAAGAAATTTTTAGACTAGTTTTTTTGTTTGTTTAACAGCTTAAATTGTAATCTAGGTTAAATTGAATTAACATTGGGCCTCAAAGAGTGTTTTTTTATTAGTGTAGTAGAAAAAACAAAACATAAAAATAACTGTTTATTAAATATTTATTTATAATGCACCATGAAAAAATATAAAGATAATATAAAACAAAATGAAAAATAGTTATGGATCCCAGACCGAGAATGACCATCAAAGTGGGAGTTGTCAAAATATTGGCGGTTTTTGTGACGGAAGTAAGGATTTCAACCTAGCGGGAAAAAATTGCCATAGAGAAGATTGATAGTGATTGAAAACTAGCCCATTTTTTTTAAAATATCAATAGTTTCTGTTAATTTGAATCAACAATTGATTTCAAAGGGTTGAAATTGGTCTGTAAATATATTGTTTTCTTTGCTAGTTAAAAACGTACAGATTTAGATTTCTGATTTCAAATTGTTATGTATTGTACTTTTTTACACGTTTCATGTGATAAACAACTGTTGTTATAGAAACTACAACAACAGGAGCATAATAAGTTAATTTACTTACTACCAAGAGAAAAGCGAGACGGAAGAAGATATCCTTTACACGTTTAAACACCCTTTACAACATAAATTGAAACCACAAAGGCTTTCATCACGACACAACAAAACAAAATTACGAACGTTGGTCTGTTTAAATATTTTAATACAATTCGTTTCCACAGCCAGGGGCACGACTAAAACTCAATTTGGAAAATTTAAACCGGATTGTTCAAAGTTTTGAGCTGCTTAAACCAAAACTAACTAACTATTAGGTAGGAAAGAAGTCTCTATCTACAACGCTAAAAGGTTGGACCGGTAGTTCAAGTTTCCTCGAAAATACAAATCCAAGATTACGAAACTGAGTTAAGAACTGTAATTCAAATATTTTTAATCCAAAACCATTTGTGATGGATTGGCAGTGGACAGGTGTTCAAAATTTACAGGAATTCTTTCAAAGTAGGCTGGGATTTTTCGACAGGTGGCGGTCCATTTCATTATTAATAATTGATTAATGAAATATACAGATTATAAAACAAAACAATATATTTGTGAAATTCTAAAATTGTGTTTATGTTTTCGAAGATCCGTAAAAAAATATTGTAAAAGCAATGTTCAGGATATTTAGCGAGGATAGAAGATAGTCGACTACTAAAGAGTCTTCTTTAGCTGTGACTTAGATTACAAGACTGTGTAGGCAAACGCTTCCGTCGCATAAATAACCAAAAGAAGGCAGCAGGAGACCGGAAGGAGGGGAGGCGTTTCCTGGAGATGGTCAAAGCTCTTCAAGGATGGTATTACATTCCACGATATCAAGAAAAATGTTAAATTTACTTTGGTACGGTAGGTATTTGTTACGAATCTTATTATCTCTACATTTCCGTGAAGAATAAGCAAAAACCGGATGTTGAAAAACTGAATTAAGATGCAGAACGAGCAAGTGGGCTGACAGCCGTTTTCTATCCCTATGGAAATATCCTTGTAAGTCTGAAGCAAAAAGTTATTAAGAGTTTTTCACAATAATCACGTACCTGCTCGGATACACGAGTATATCTACCGCAACAATTTCAAAAGAGGCAAAGTTTAAACAATTTAGGCTACGCTGAAATTGTTTAAACATATTTTATTTAAGCTCAAAGTCCTTGAAATTTATTTGAAATAATGAATAATTCCAAAGTTGTAAACAAACAAATTCCAAGCTATTTGTAAGCCCTACGTTCACATAATAACAAAATCGTACCTTTAAAATACACTTTAATATAATATTAACACGCGGTCCTAAGTAAACTTTAGCCGAACGCTTGGAATTCAAGTTACTTACGTGAAGTTGGCGATGTAATTCCTAACTTGGTTTTGCCAACAGATAAATAAAATTAAATCACGTAACTTGCTACGAGGCGTAAAATTTTCCTCCCGCATAGCTTCTTTCCAAATATTTGCTACAAAACATTGAATAATAATATCATCGACATCGTAATCCTACGATACGAATTTGTACATATATTAACCTATAATCGATAACTGCAGAAGATAATTGCAGAAGATTTTTTGAAAAGTTTCCTCGTCCCAAATTTCCACTTTGCATGTCATCACGAAATGACCACAATATTCAAACAAAACATAATGATTTAAACGTGCTGACCAAAATTCTTTCGAGATGGTTATTATACAACAGGGTTCCTGAAGTCATCAAAGTTTTCCGATAAAAATAGTTATAACTTTGCTATGGCTTTTAAATTATTAAAATCTACTTTAAAAGGCCATTAAGTAACATAACTAAGCCGCTGACATTTTAATTTTATTTGAAATTTCATACGAATACGATTATATAGTAAATAAGGAATTAATAACCGAAACCATACTCATACATCAAATACGAGAGAAGCTTTTTAATGTGCGTACTGTTTCTCCGAAAATGTTTTAAGTGCAACTTAATATTTATTCGCCAAAGTATAAATTCAATGATAAACATTTTAATTACTAATCAAATTTGTTTATCGCCAGCTTTTTGCTAAACTTTCCAAGACAAATAGTCTTATTTTTTTTTTTTAAATCCATCGATCTATGGTATTCATAGTTTTGGAGTTTTGTCAGTACACTGAAATTAATTATTTTTAATTTTATAAGTTTTGTTTCTCTATCCTTGAAACTTTACAGAGTATCTGATTTTTTTTAAAATTAAATTGATATTGGTGAAAAGGTAATATTTTACAACTAAAAATAAACCTAACCGAATTTGAGAAAGTCTTCTTATTTATTTGCTGACTCAAAACATGTTTTATACATCCGTTCAAGGCGAACACGATAATAAAAATACATTCAAACCTTCAGACGGTTTCTTACAACATATAATCTAAGCTAACGCGGGCCAGAATTTAGGTTCGCCTTTCACAATGTGAAAAACCTATTTGACGACGGAAAATATGCCTCAAAAGTTGGTGGAAAATATGAGATTCGGTGGGATTAAAGGCTTAAGGTTTCTGTTGCTTCCCAGAGTTGATAAAACGAAGAACATGAAAAAACCTGAAGGAAGGTAGCATTGGAAAATTTCGTCCTGATTTCGTAAGCGGAAATATAATATCGCATAAGCCGATCGCTTAAGTACTGAAAAGGAAAGAGATTGGTAAAACTTTCCTTTGAATTTACGCCGTGTTCTGAATTTAGTAGGATTTTTTTTATATGACGAACACTCGTCTAAGAAACATTAATGTAAAGCATATTTTGTTTACTCTATATTACCAGTTAATCAATAATTATGGATAAATAAACTTCGCATGCATTTCAACAAATACATCTTTATCGTTACCATATCGTAGCCAAAAAGGCAAAAACGTTGAAGCGTAATTTTGGGAAGTTTACACCGTAGCACTTTAAAGTCATTTTTGTTTTTCAATAAACCTTATCAGTAGCTGGTTGGATTTCGAAAAAAAAAGACAATTTAAGTAACTCAATGCTCTCACTGAGTTATCTGAAGCGACACAAAGCTATAAAAGTCTCAAATTTGTGTCGCTTTAGGCAAGCCTTATCCCAAATGGTAAGAATATTTTAGACAGCTGGAGGGCCATAAAACTCCTCAAAATCAAACGGGATTCAGAGCATCTGATTTAGAAAAAAACTTATCAAAACTGCGTATGTAACTGATTTTGACCAAAGTGTCGCTTAAGCTCTTTTGCCTTTCCATCAACAATATAAGCGGTGAGAAGATCCGAGTTCAACACTTACAGCAGATAATCTAATTAACCTTCTTTCAACCCAAGTTAAGGTATGAGATCTGTATTACAAATCCTAGGGTTTACAACTTTGTTTTCTATATTACAAAATTGATCATATAATATATGTGACTGGCTATGTATTTTTCTTCTAGTGCCCTCTACTATCAAAAGTTGGCAATCGTCCGAACAATCTACATCCTGCAAACTACCGCCGAGAACTACTTGGCGGAAATGCACTCGTACCAGTCACGTGTGTCTGGAAGCCACGTGGTGCGACGTTTTCCTTTACCACGACGTTCGCCAATCGCCCCTTGGATTTTCAGTTGTGTAATCACGTTTTTTTTCGATTCCCATCATATGATGAATATATGTTTCTTTTATCATTCAATGATTATTCCCTACATTGTAACCAAATAACCATTGTTACCCACTACCAAAGCTCTAAGAATATCTATATTTTTTGCTGCAATATGTTTTTTTGCTTTAGATTGTTATTCCAATATTTTTTTGTTATTTTATATAACACTGTTTTTAACAAAATGAATGTAAAGTGCTTTAAGTTACATCTTTCTGTTTTGAATAATATGTATATCCACGTACTTTATTAAAAATATTTTTTTGCGTCCAAATAAATAAATAAATAAATATCTTTTCAGTGTATTTTTAAGGCGTGTAAATTTAGAGATTCACATATCAAAAGCTTAGCAATCACTTAACAACTGAGCCAAAATGTTATCCAAAAAAAAAAAACAACTTAAAAAAGGTTTACAAATTCTGTCATATTGCAGCTTTGCTATGCGGGTATTATAAATACGTTGAATTTACGTTTTAAGTATTTTGAATTCTTAAATCCTCGAACTTTGGTTTTACATTATGGCCACGAGAATACAAAATCCGCAGCGAAACTTTTACCAAAACACGGCGATACCACCCTCGAAAGACTGTTGGCCAAAATGGCCCGACTGTGTTCATACGACAAGGGTACTTTTTAACCCCATTCGCGCGACAAAACGCTTTATGCAAACTATACGGGATCGGCGGGGTAACGCCGGACTCTGCATGCCGCGCGCTGCGGCACCGTTGACGGTGTAACTTTTAAGTACCTACGCGAAGTTTGACGCTGCGGGTAGTACCGGATGCCGGCTTAGTGGTTCTGCGCCCACAGATTAGCCGAGTTGCTAATATCTAATATGTGTGTGCATGTTTGGCGGTGTACGGATGTACCCGACATGTGTTTTGTAGTTCTGTCGCATGTGTAATATGATTTGGATCTGTACATGTTTGAATCAGGGGATTTCGATAAAGTTCTAGAGATGGTGTATGTTACGTGGTATATAAATTCAATATTATTTTATGCAAATTCAATATTTTGTTAGGAAAATCAAATATTTTTTCATATGAATGTAATAATACATATTAATATTAAAAACACAGAAGTTCTGCATTAAAACTATAAAATAAATTTTTTTAAATTCTTAGCGTTTTAATTTTTTTCGATTTGTGATGCCCACCTGGTCATCATTTTAAAATTGAGTGTTCACAGCGTTCTTTTATAATATTTTGACTCCGTGCTTTATTTTTATGAAGAAAAAAAAAAACTTTCATTTTCCCCTAAATAAACAAATAAAATAAAAAAAACATTCTTTCAATAAGCCTAATTATCTCAACTGTATGGGTGCTCAAGAGTTAAGCACAAACACATAGAAAATCTCTATCGACAATATCAGCTGTTTGCTAAACACTCCTGAGAACTACCGCAGATCGCCAACAAACAAACAACAGTTCACGTCGACTGAATCTGTTAATTAATTAATACCCGCAATTGTGCGCAATACCGTTAAACAAATAGCCGCTATCGTTAATTAAACTTTATCGATATGTTTATGCTAGAGGACCTTGTTATAAAATCTAAACAGCTGTTACGAACTAGAAAAAAAGTTTTTCATATGACAGATAAGTTATTTTCCAAAGCCCGGTAGTGTGAGTATTTTCATGCACTTACTGTTACATGCTCTTCTTGATTAGTTTTAAATTGATAATAAAATACATTTAAATAGAAAATATGAAACAAAGAAAATGAAAACGAATTCATTTTTTGTCAAATATACTTTGGATCAAAAATTATTAGACAAAAATTATAGATATATAGTAGTAACAATTAAGTTTATTATCAAAATAATGCACATCAAAAATATCACCCATCACAAAACTATCCCTGAAAATGTGTTTACATAAAGTTGGTTTCAAACTAAACTTCTGCGATCATTCACTAACATTGGAGCATTAACGTTATTGTAAAACAGCTCCAAATGTTCAGTTCAATAATTCCATTTGGAATAAAGGAAAGCTCCAGAAGTTAGCGCAAGCAATTAAAATTCATGGCTGCTTTGCATGCAGTGGTGTCCGGGTCATTTCGCTTCTGAATGGACGAAATTTCAACACGGCAGAAGTAATTTGTACTGAAACTGTCCGATGGAACTTGGATAATTGTTGTGGGAAGTTAAAATCGAGTTGGCGTCCGATGTTACGCACACTGACAACTTCGACGTCCGGCCATCTTATCCGGACGACAGATGCGGTGAAAGGGTTAAGTTTTGTCTGGGCGCAAAACACAGCGTGGAATGGGCGTCTGTGTTTTGGTTCGAGTTGGGGGGAATATTAGCCCATTGTTTATTCGACCCCGAGTTAAATATGAAATTCAACTTTAAAGTTGAGAAGTAAAGCAACGCATACATATTTTTAGCCAAAGTTAACTTTACATTTTATCTATTTATTTAACCAGTCTTTCTAGGCTTTTAAATGTTTGTTTTTTAGTATTAAATGTACATTTTCTGTGTAAAAATGTACTCGATACGGACTATCAGATGAATGAAGTAAAAAATATTACCGTACATAAAGAATTAAAAAAAAAATTACCCTAGGTTCTATAGCAGCACGGGCAACAACTATTACATATATTTGTTAATTTAAATATGTTAGTGGTAAATCACTAGTTATAAGAATAAGGTATAGGTTAATATTAAGTCTTAGTTTAAATATTATGTTAATTATGTTGTAATGCGCCTTTGAGGTGATATTTCTGTCACGAAAACGGCGCCATTTAAATCAGCCAATTATTATTATTATTGTTATGCAATAGACTTTTCTGAGAACCGACAATCAGAAATCGACAACAAAGAGAGAGCTGTTATAACCTTATGAAATAGAACCTAATAGAATCTATTAATTTCTCAGCTTATGGATCATAACAACTTATTTACATCTTTAAAAATACATTTTTTGTTACAATAACTGTTAACTCTTTTGTTAAGTATTGTTTTTTTTTAATAAAACAAATTTAAAAACCGCTATTTAAAAAAAATGTGGCAAATGTCACTAAACAATGTCTTTTTAACGGTACACAAAAGTTAAACCACCGCTAAACGTTGAACTGTCAAAGTGACATCCGCTTAGTTTTTGCGAGTCAGCCGCACTGACGACAGTTTAGTAAAAATCTCGACCTCACGAAATTCTTCGTTTTGGTTAGCTAATAATACTAGTCTCCGGGCAACAGAATATCACTACAAAAAGATAATTGTCCCGGTTCACACCTGTTAGGTCGTCGGGTGTCTACCTACGCCAAGTAGATAGGTGGATAATTTCCTTTTTATAATTTAAAGTTATGGGTCAAAAGGTTTTGTTTGCGTGACCCATTTAGTTCTCTCCTCGCTTTGATTTATCTTTGGCCAAATTTCCTGTTCCTAAACGACATAATGGGCCACGAATGCATTCAGATGTGGAATGGGTCCAAATTGTAAAACAAATTAGCTGCAGGAAACTAAACTTGGAATAGAATAGGAAACTACACACGGTTGTACCGTACGACATTGTTTGTCCTCTAACCGCAAATGGACGTAGTTATGCAGAGAGCATCCAACCCCAAAAATATGAAACTGAGAAAAAGTCCTTTGAAAATATGATGATGCAAAAGCATCAATATGCGTAATCGGAATTTTTAAAGTGAATTTTAGTGTTTTTTTTTTTCTGTAAATATTAGTTGTAAGTCAGTAGTAATAAATCTCAGTTAGTTAAAGGTTTAACTGATAAGTTAGATAATTAATTTGTAAAGCGCCCTCGAGGTGATTTTCCCACGAAAACGGCGCTATAAAAGTCATCCATTCATTATTGTAAATGTGTAATCTGTAATTGATCAATGTGTTTATTGAAAAAAAAAACTTGCATTATATTACATTTTATAATGTTTTTAAACTTCAAATTAAGTCAAATATCTGCAATGTGCATTAGTAAAAAAAAAAATACCAAAAATCTATTGCATTTGGATCTTGGATGTTTTCAGCAGATATAGATATTTTATTTACCTAAGAAAACATGTAAAATTCGATTTGGAAAAATTATGGGTTGGACGCTTTCTGCATAACTACGTCCAATTTACCTTGCATCAAGAATGATTTCTGTTTATCTTCCACGTTTACTTTCAACTACAGACTTAACAGACCTCCAAATTTAATAACAAAGTTCCTGTAATAATATTCTAAAATCTAAGATCAATCAGTCAAGTATCTGAGCTCTAAATCGCAAATAATTAAAATCTTTCTTGTTATTTTATAAATCTTTTGTATGCACTTTTATATATATATATACATGGCCTGTTCAAAAGAAAAGATGAATTTTGAATTTTCATGGACTGTGAACATTCGACTATTGATTTTTTTTATCAATGAATAAAATCCATGATTTGTTTTTCCACAACTCCAGAACGCTCATCGTATATATATATATATATATATATATATATTAATATATATATATATATATGTATATATATATATATATATATATATATATATATATATATATATATATATATATATATATATATATATATATATATATATATATATATATATTTATATAAATTTAATTATTTAATCAATTGTACGAAAATAAACGTTTTCACTTTTAAAACTAACAGTAGGTATAATATTAGTTCAGTTTTTATACAATGCTCAGTTTATAGTTCATGATAATTACCTGCCTAATTGAGGAAATTCTCGTATATATGCTATATATATATATATATATATATATATATATATATATATATATATATATATATATATATATATATATATATATATATATATATATATATATATATAATTGAGGAAATTCTCGTATATATATATATATATATATATATATATATATTTATATAAATTTAATTATTTAATCAATTGTACGAAAATAAACGTTTTCACTTAAAACTAACAGTAGGTATAATATTAGTTCAGTTTTTTATACAATGCTCAGTTTATAGTTCATGATAATTACCTGCCTAATTGAGGAAATTCTCGTGCTTAGGGAGGGAGTACTATCGTATATATTAATATATATATATATATATATATATATATATATATATATATATATATATATATATATATATATATATATTTATATAAATTTTTAATTATTTAATCAATTGTACGAAAATAAACGTTTTCACTTAAAACTAACAGTAGGTATAATATTAGTTCAGTTTTTATACAATGCTCAGTTTGTAGTTCATGATAATTACCTGCCTAATTGAGGAAATTCTCGTGCTTAGGGAGGGAGTACTATCGTATATATTAATATATATATATATATATATATATATATATATATATATATATATATATATATATATATATATATATATATATATTTATAATTTAATAAATTATTTAATCAATTGTACGAAAATAAACGTTTTCACTTAAAACTAACAGTAGGTATAATATTAGTTCAGTTTTTTATACAATGCTCAGTTTGTAGTTCATGATAATTACCTGCCTAATTGAGGAAATTCTCGTGCTTAGGGAGGGAGTACTATCGTATATATTAATATATATATATATATATATATATATATATATATATATATATATATATATATATATATATATATATATATATATATATATATATTTATATAAATTTAATTATTTAATCAATTGTACGAAAATAAACGTTTTCACTTAAAACTAACAGTAGGTATAATATTAGTTCAGTTTTTATACAATGCTCAGTTTGTAGTTCATGATAATTACCTGCCTAATTGAGAAAATTCTCGTGCTTAGGGAGGGAGTACTATCGTGGGTTTCTTGAAATTATTTTTTATGATTAAAAATGAATATAATACATTTTAGGTTATTTTATTGAAGAGTGTATTATTAGTTTTTTTTTTCAATATACGAGTATCGTAGTGTTTTACATCTAAAATGTCTTTTTGAAGTTTGTTGAATATCTAAATTGCTGAGTAGGAACAGTAATGTTGTGCTGTTGTTGTATTGTAATTTCATATCTTGTATGTGTGTACCCTAAGTTTTAATGTATCATAGTATATTTCATAATGTAATTTAAAAAATGATAAAAGCTATCATAATTGTAATATTACATATTTAACCAAATAAAAATAAAGCGAATACACAAAAATACAGAGTGAATACCTCAATATAGGAGGATCTCTTGGTAAGGAGTTCACGTAACACTTTAATATAATATAATTATTTTACAGTACTCAACATTCTTACCTTACTCTCCACAATACAATGATATACTATTTGTGCTAGCCTTATTCCATATTTCTCCATGGTCGAGTGGCAAGACGCTCGACTAAGATTCCAGAGGTCTCGGGTTCAAACCCGGCGGGCACAAATAATTTTGATTAAATAAGTATGTGTTAAAACACATTAAATTCAACTTTGACATGAAGCACTCACTTTGTGGTAAGATATAATTAAATTTGTAATAAAAGTAACTTTGTTTCGACACCACTTTATTAGATACATATACCAACCGGTTTCAGCTCTACCTAAACCTTCATCAAGGTTGAACAAATATGTATAGCCAGGTTCTGTCACCCAACCTTCCTCTTTCTCATCTTATTCTCCTCTCTACTAGCTAAAGCCTACAGCATACCATGATTGGGGATACCATTGTCTCACTAGCTCTAGACGGTTGGCACTTGGGAATTTGGGAAAAAAGGTTACAAACACTTCGCTCACCTTAAAAATATTATAGTAGAGGAAGACCATGATTATGCATGGGATGTAGAAGGAGCTGAGAGACGAGTAGATGATGAAGTCGCTGTTGTAGAACAGGCAGAGGTCCGGCAAGCGGTCGGGCGTGTTGTTGAGACCCAGCACGATCGGGGAGCCGATGGCGGCGCTGATCACCCACACCAGCACGATCGTGAGCCACACGCGCCGGTTGTTCTTGTGCTTGGCGTACTTGATCGGCTGCGTCACTGCTATGTATCTGAAAACACAAAATTAATATTAAAATTAGAATTAACTTTAAAGCGTTAAAGTTTATTAATTATTTGAAAAAAATGAGTCTCGGTCATGATCATTGTTCTTTTTAGTTTCTGTTTTTTTTCTGTTTCATATTTGTGTTTTAGATTATTAATATATATTTTATTTTTTATATAATTCGATTGAATTAAATTTAATATTATTATTATTGAGTTCTGCTATTTTAAGTTTTTATTTTTAGTTTTTAGTGACAGCTGTTTCGGCGTTTAAGGCCATTGTCAAACTGACAGTTTGACAATGGCCTAAAATAGCAGAACTCAATAATAATATTAAATTTAATTCAATCGAATTATATAAAAAATTAAAATGGAGTTCTACAAATTAAACACAAAAACTATAAATAAATTATTAATATTATTTAAATTTTACAAAATTAAAAAGTTTATTAGAGTAAAATTTAAAAAAGCTATAAAACGAATCTACACAACGATTTATATACCGACGCTGAAGAAGAAAAAGGGCTTAAGCGACACTTTGGTCAAAAACGAGTAGAATATGCAGTTTTGATTATTTTCTTTCTGCATCAAATGCTTTGACTCTTGTTTGATTCTGAAGACTTTTGTGGCCCTTAAGCCATATAAAGTATATTTACTATTTGTGAGAAGGTTTGGCTCAAGTGACACAAGCTTGAAACTTTTTGTTGCTCACATTTAGTTACCTAAATCAACTTTTTTTTCAAAATCCAACAAAGTACTGAAGACTTAATAAATACATTTTAAAGTGCTCTGATTTAAACTTCCCAAAATAGCGCTTTAGCCCTTTTGCCTTTCCGGCGTCGATATATATGCAAGCTAATATAGATAAAAATAGGTTTTTTCGTAAGTTTATATTTTGCTTGTTTACACAGATTTGTTTAAGACCATAATTGCGGCTTACACGTTTGTTTTTGAGAAGATTTACAAATAATGCGGTAAAAAAAAAACGATTATTATTTCTACATATGGAATGGGACCTTAGAGTACATAGAGTAGTATCTATCCAAGGCAGTGAAGTCAGTTTTTGATGATTTTAACCTGAATCGGCGCACCTGGGCGTGGCTAAGACTAAGGCTACGGTATTAATACATCCATTCATATCACATATCGACATAATGTTTTTGTTTATTCGTATAGCAACTTTTTCACAGTATTTTTATCAATAAAAATAAAGCATATAACCCAAAATACCGTTTAGTTGTGTCAAGTTTTGTGGCACAATAAAAAATGTACGACGTAAAAACCCAGAGAAAGTGATTTATCGCAAGTTTGTGTAGGTTGGGTAAAAATAATTAGCTCTCCCTCCATATATTGTTACTTCAAGAATGGGACTTGTTCAAAAAATTCTTGTTTGTATTTTTTTGAACGTATATATACAGGAACATTATTTAATACAATTTTACTGTGTACATGATGATCGTTAGAGGACAATGAATTTCCTTGAATTATGGCAATATAACTTTTTTATGTATTTTACCGAAATTTTGGGATGACATTTAATTATAAAAAAATAACCACTAAGCCATTTTTTGCAGAGATTGATCTGTGTTTAGATTCGTATTGCTTTATTCACATTCAAAGGTTGTCATAGAGATTTCAGGTTTTCACTGATCCCCGGCATACCTGCGTTTAGTGCGTATCATGTTATATTCTTACCATCACGAGCTAGACTTCATTTATTGCGCAAGGTACAAAGCAACGCTCCAGACCGAAGGCGCTAACACGGCAAGTGAATTCGGTTTCCGATTCCAGGTGAAGTGAAATTTAATCGAGAGAGAAAGGAACTCTTAATATAAATCCCAGGGCGTTACGATCGTCTGGGCAGTATTTCTATATATTAATATCTACATATTATATATCAAGGATATTCCATTCATTATTATTTGGGAATGCACACTAAATTCGATCCGAAAATTTCGCTTCACAAAACGAAAATTCACTTCCGTTCAACACTGTTTTACAGTAAACTAATATCTCATTTATGATTTTGATTTATAAAATAACCGAATATTTAATACTTGAAATTAACTGACTAACCGTCACGCCGTTTCTCCGCAGAAGTCGGCAGAGAACACGGAACGCCGTACAACTATATCTCGGCACACACCCCTTGCTTCATACATACTCTTGTGTTATTCTGACTCTTCACATGGCCCTACTCAAGCACTTGATTCACTTGCTCGTGCCATGTCTTCCTCGGACGTCCCCGACTTCTTCTTCCATTCACTTTCGCATCATATAATCTTTTCACAATCCTTTCTTCGTTCATTCGCATCTACATGCCCAAACCATCTTATCGTCTCTTTCTTGATCGTATTTATTACGCTTACATTAATAAATAGTAAAATATTGAAATCGTGTCAATTAAAAATGTACTTGATATTATGAAACTAGAAAAAATAGTAATAGGGCATATAAAGAGAGAGTGATTGTTTAATGTTTTAAAAAAAAACTCAAATTAAGTGATCAAAAGCAACGAGTTTTGCTTTATGAAGTATTTTCCCTATTTTTTGTTTATTTGAAATTGCGCAAGCTGGTTAAGGAACTTTCCTGACAGTTTTATTTTACGCAACTCATGCCGACGATACTTAAAATCAGACTTTAACTTTACTTTCTTAGTATGAATAGCCTAGATTTTCTAAATCTGTTTTCATTTACCGTTTGTTTATTTTTTGACGTTATGATTCCAATTATTTTATTTTTTTACTTACTGTTGTAACATGGACATAGTTATAATCATTACACCAGGTGAAGTACCTACTCTCTCATGTTGGAAGAGGTTCGAAAGAAATTTCTTATATTTCTCTACCTGGGGAATTACGATTACTGCCCGAGGCTCTATCCTAACGACTTTCTCTTGGGTATGCTTGGAAAGAACCATCTGCCGGTCAAAAGGGATGTTTATATTGATATTCATTTCTTCAGATTGATTCGCGCCTGGTTGGAAAACTCGTCTTTCGCGAAATTCTTTCTATCTCTATGGTAATCTGCGTCATTAACCGCATATACTGTTTTATCTCCTGCCCTGCAAGATTTGTCATTGGTCATGCTACACCGGTATGGAGAGCAATATTCTTGTTGAATAAAATCGCTTTGGATGTTGACATATTTTGCATCAATAAATGCGGCGTTTAAACCGCATACTTTGTTGTTTCTTGTATGATCCCCGTTTGTTCTTTATACACCATGTTAATACAAATTATTCAATAATGATGCTTTATATTTCTTTTTTTCGTATTTTCTCTCTTTTCTTCGTAAATACATATTATGTACATCTTCATTTATCTAAAATAAATTTCTTTGAAAATAAAAAAATTGGATCGTTTTGTAATGAGTTATTTTGGTATTAAAATTAGGCAAAACGTGACAACACATTGTCATTAAATATTTATTGTTTTTTTTTTGTTACTTGTTATATTTACACTGGTAATATGGTTTATGTACTTAAAATACTTCAATATTAATGTTTTTAAGTACCAAAACGTTAACTGTCCTCAATCTAATTTCCTTCCATTTTCTTTGACAAATTTGTTCACATGAATTCATACGTTTTATCTGTTTTTTTCGACCCTTAGCTTCTAGTGAATTGTTTTCTTAATCTGTTGATGTGTGCATGCACTGTTATACCCATTTCTGTACCCTTTTTCTCTCATGACTTATTATAAAGATCAAGATTTTAGGTAAGTTTAATTTGTATACATATTATATACTATTTTATCCTCGTTTGTTAGGTTTATTACCTTAATTAATTTATTGTGAAGCATAATGGAGATGAAATATCATAAAATACGCTATATAAATTCACTGTTATTATTATAACAAAAAAAATTGTCTTAAATTTCCAAGTATAACACCTGAGAGCTTTCGTGTACTTTACTCGTATGAATGAATTCTTTAAATTACTAACAGAATAACATAAATATTTCCTCCTGTTTCCAAAGAAACTTTCTCTTTTCCATGACTTGCGAAACGTTCCTCGTATTTATAAGATGATCTTTCGAAGCGTATTGATTATCTTAAAAGGTTTATTGATGTTCTAACTTGCAGGATATGGGCTAGAAAAAGTTACTCGATGTAATGATGATAAAGATTAAAGATTTATATTTTTATGATTTTAATTTTATTAAGATTTACTTGGGATTTAATACGTATATTTCTAGGTACTTGAAGGTGTCATAAAATGCATTGGTGGTTTTATTTTATAAAAAATCTTAAAATATTATCTAGTTTAGTAACTATGACACAAGTTCACGCGCACACTCGTAAATGATTTTGCAATATTTCAAATTTAAAAGCCAAAATCTCTTTTTTCAGCCAGTGTAAAACGTGAGAAACTCAATTCTTCTCGCTCGCCTTCGAGTAAAGCCATAAAAATGCAAGCGAAAATGTGAAGTGCAAAGGGATAGTAAAGAAGAAGAAAGTAAACGCAGACAACCCTTCGCATAGACGTCTAAAATAAGGGTATTTGTCGCTTCGTTCTACTGGCTGAGCTTAGATTTACAGCTTAAAAGATTCGTCTCCTGACAGCAAGATGTCTGAGCTGTGTTTATTCTCATTTTCCCCTCAAATCATCAAACGTTACGCTTACATCGGCCTTGCAATGATTTCGATTTTTCTCACGAACAATTCAGTCACGTGGTTTTCCTAAACATACCCTTAATGGATTTAATTTGTACTCTAATCAGTCTTATTTTATTCCTTCTGTACTAATTCCATGCATTGCAGCCTTCGCTTTAACAGTTTTTCGTTTATTAGTTACTAATCTCCATTGATCAAATAACTTATTTCTTTTTTTGTCTTTATTCCTTACTACTTCTAAGCAGCCACTTTTGAAACGTCTATCAGAAGTAAACAATGTTAATCACATTATCAATACTAGCACTAAAAATATACATTTATACGTGCACGGAAAAAATTATTAGATTTATTTGTAACGCCAATATGGTTTTCCTCTGCGACGATAGTCCAATTTTCAGCCGTCAAAATCAAAGCCGTCAGTGGAAGCTTTCTACATGTATAAAAACAACTATATGTACACCCTAATCAATTCAATTACACCAAAACTTTGGGTAACTTTGTGCATCTGAGTCAATAACGGAGTCTTCATAATTAACACAGCCTTTGAAAATACCATGCCATTAAAAGTCAATATTTGCGATAAAACAGTGACAGCTGAAGTAAGTTCATAATGGCTCAAAGCTATTATCCAACAGCATCTAAACGCTGGCCGATGATCACGATTTGAGGCTTACGATAGTCAAGGGAATTGTTTTTCGATAGTCGATGTATGCTTTTAAATCCTGATCAGGTCATTTGTTTTACTAGAAACCCTAGAAAGTTATTCTCTGAGACAAAACATCCCGTGTGTTTTACGAGTTACCCGTAGATTTTCATGTGTCAGGACTTTTACCAAGTTAAAGGTACTCTAAAAACATTTACGAAGACTCCTAAATCTTTACGTATTAAAAGTTTATTTTGGTCAACAGAAAATCCTTTCTGAGATTTACTTAATAAACTAATGGTGTTAAAATAACTACAGATAAAAAATAAATATTTCAAACATTTTATGTAATATTTGTAAATTATAAAATATGACATTTACAAAGTCAAAATGATTTCGAATATATTGCAAAATACCTACAGTATTTAATTAATGAATTGATTCTTTCTTCTCCGAAAACGTAATGCTTCAAAACTTATATTAATACATTTTAGACCTAGCCCGTGGCAGTTTTTATTTATTTTACTTTTGGCACGCTTGTTTGCATTTAAATATTATATAATTTACTTTTATTTGTTATTTTTTTCTATGTAATTTGTGCCACAAGTTTGCATGTTTTCACAATCATAAATAATAAACTTCGCTAATTTCATTAGGTTTCGGTTAATTTTAGCATAATGGAATATTTAACTATAAATAATTTCCTTTGCCAGTTAATTGAAATTATCAAGTTTTAAAAATAATCTTATCAAATACCTACCTACAAAACACCTACCTAAAGGGTGTTTTGGCAAAAATTATTCTTCGTTTGAGATTGGTGGTACTCGTTTAAAGATATTTAACTGTGGTTGAAAAATGTTTTATAGCTTTATAGATTGATCTTTATATGGTTCTAGCGAGTACCCGGCATGCAATGCCGCTCAAAGAATAAAATGTTGTTTTGTGTTTTAATTATGTTTATTGAAGTGCTTTTGAACAGACAATATTTCTTATTAGCGCTTGAGGTGTATATCGACCAATAGCTTGTCGTTTAGGTGCCACAATTTATTTTACATCGAAAGTAATGTCTTATGACGACTATTGCCTACTATATCTAAATAAAGAAGCATTGATTTAAAAACTTTATATCATTCCAAACATTTATTTAAAAAATATATATGTATACATATCCAAAAAAAAAGCTTAATTTAGCACACACTTGTGTTTTCCATTTTGAAAATATTCTACCAAAAAAAAACCATCGTCTCTTACTAGAGTTGTACCTATATATCTATGGACTAACCTCAATACAACATGGCCGGTTCAACGTTTTTTATATTAATTTTTAAATGTCATAGCAACATTTTTACAAATTGGATTTCATTCAAACTACTCTCTAACTCCGTTACTAATAAGAACAAACTGTGCTGTTTTCAGAAAATTTTGAGGAAATCGAAGGTAAACAAACAAAAAAAAAAGATTTTTATATATAGAGAAGAAGAAGATTACAGAAAAGTTGGGATACCAATTTTTATTTTATTTAGTACCGAATAGATAGATGAAAATTTTTGAATAAATGTTTTGACTGTAGAACAAGAAACCCGTTTTACGAGAGTTTAAAGTGGGTATTTTGTAATGTTTTTTAGTATGTTGATCTATTAGCGGAATTAATTGCATAATATCGTCAATATGCTTCAATCAACTCTTTTAGAGGCCAATGTAAAATAATATGCATCATAAAAAAAAAAAAGTTACGAATCCTTACATAAAAAATCCCAATAAACCGACAATAATTATTCATGGCATGTTTACTCCCAGTACGATATTATGTAAGGTCTCGAACGTCTGAAATGACATTCAAGTTCAGATTTCCCGACGTCTAATGGCAGGCGGAAACTCGTCGTCATGCCCGTGATATGAAACGGAAACCGGTTATTAAGATTGATATGTTTCGGAACACATAATATTAAAAGCATAAAGTTATATTGCTTATATGGTAAGGTTGTGAAAAGAAGTAGAAAGTTGTTCGATTGAATTGTAGTCATATTTAAAAAAATAAAAATATGAATGAGCTTGTTTCCTTTAGACGATGTTCGATGTTAATATTGTTTTCAATATTTATGATATAATACTGCCCGATTTGGCCAATAATTTAATTTTCATTCTCGATCGATTTCAATCCTATTTTTAATAATGAAATAAAATGCCCCCTATTCTTTTTTTTATATCTCCTAACGCTTATGTTAAAAAGCTGAAAACAGTTGCGTTGACTCTGAATTTTTAAATCAATAAAGCAGAGCAAATTTTTATGATGCAGAAACTCACCATTCGAGACTTTTCACTGCTTTATCAGATTCTCGTTTTATAGTGATTATCATAATGGACCATTAATGTAATAAAGTAAACTAACTAACGAGCTAACCATCACGCCGTTTCTCCGCAAGGGAAGGCAGAGAGGACGGACCGTCATAGAACTCTATCTTGGCACACAATTATTGCTTCATTCACATTCATACATCGTCTCAAACATACTCTTCTGTTTTTTTCTGACTTTTCACATGGCCTGATTCAAGTATTTGATTCACTTGATCGTGTTACGTCTTTCTCGGACGTCCCCGATTTCTTCTTCCATTCACTTTCGCATCAATATAGTATTGTAATAAAGTTGCGAACCGAAAACAGTAATTTGACATTTTTTTTGAATTTCGAGCAACAAATCAGAACAAATTTAATTACACCATAGCCCACCGTCCAGGAGTTTTGCTATTCCAAATGTCACACAAACAAATGTTATATTTATAGTGATTTAAAAAATATAAACATACCTGTATAAATATATATTATTTTTAATATATTTTTTAAAAAGAAAGACAAACATTCCCGGGTAATGATAAATAACCTGACAATATTTGAAATACTCCTACTGCTATCATAATAAGTGGAAAATGTTGCTTTCGCAATGATGGAGGACTTAAGTAGCAGAGGAATTGAACCCACAAATGGGAATCCGACGCGTTTGTCCACTTAGCTACTAACTGGTCACGATTGTCACGATGCTTCCTAAATTAAATTTCGTAAAGCCTCAAGATTCAGTTCGGTACCTTTACCTCTTTATTTATTAGACTGCTGTCCTAATTTATATTCTTGGCAAAAGCCTGCGACCACTTGGCACCGAATCAAAGCCTTAAATGTTACCAAAGCGGAGTGAATTACTACCGGGGCTTATATTTTATTGCCGAATTAGAATAAAAATTCAATTTGTGGAGGAAAAGTGGTTGAAAAATAATGAAAGAAAATGCAGCGGAATTTAATGGCTCTAAGTAATATGTGGAAATGTGATTTATTTGTATGAAATGACCGCGTATGGTGCTTTTGCAAGTATTGCAAAGCTTGGAGTTTTATTAATTTGAGTTTCAAATGTTGATTAAGAAGTAGTCGCTGTTTATTTATGTATAAACATGAATAATATACGAGCCAAGTATGTAAAAGAATGCATTTTAATGTTGTTTGTGAGGATAATTTCTAAAATAAATAAAATAAAAGAAGGTTATTTTTTTAAATACCGAAGCATGGTGAAGCGACAAAAAATAAGGGTTAAAAATTCCCGAAAAAGGTTGTCCTAAAGTAGTTGACAATTTAAAATCTAAGCTCTGGCATAATGAGTTAGGGTAGATTATTTTATTTGAATTTTCCAGGTCGACGCAACGGTTTTTCGCTCATTTAAATATTAATTTTACTGTAAAATGAGAAGACAGAGTGTGCTTGTTTTATGTTTAATAAGTGAAGGATTTACGAAAAAAAATCTTAACTTACTTACTAACCAACACGCCGTTTCTCCAAAAGGGTAGGCAGAGGGAACGGACCGCCATACAACTCTGTCTTGGCACACACTCCTTGCTTCATTCACATTCATAAACGTATCATACATACTCTTTTGTGATTTTGACTTTTCAATTATGTATGACATGGCCCAATTCATGTATTTGATTCACTCGATCGTACCATGTCTTTCTCGGGCGTCCCCGATTTATTCATCCATTCACTTTAGCATCATATATTCTTTCCACACTCCTTTCTAAGTTCATTCCCTACATGCCTTAACCATCACAGCGTCCCTTTTTTGAACATATTGACGGCCTGCATGGTCGAGTGGTAAGACGCTCGACTATGAATCCAAAGGTCGCGGGTTCGAACCCGGCGTGCGCAAATAAATTTTATTTAATTAATATGTGTCAAAACACATTTAATTGATATAAAATAAAATATAGTATATTTGCGGCACGTTCCAGAGTGGTAGATACTCTAAGTATCGCCCTGGTGAAAGACCACCATTCAGAATTGAAACGTTGCTTGAAATGGCTTTGGCCGTGTTTGGTGACCAGATCTGAATAGCCAGGTACTTCCCAACCTTCCCCTTCCCCATCTCCTTCCTCTTCCCACGACCTTCAGCCTCACAACATACCCTATTGGGTGTGCCATAGTCTCACTGGCTCTAGACGGTTGGAAGCAGTTGAGACTCTTGTGCGGTATTCACGTAAAAAAAAAAAAAAAACTACCCTTATATCAATCAGACTTGTATTTTTTCAGGTTATTCACATTTTCAACACGGTAATATACGAATAAAGCGTCTTTAAACAAAAAAAGAGAAATTTTACTATTGAGGAGCTAATTTATTAACCCCACCCCCCCCCCTTCCAATTAATGTAAAATCCTAATATTAATTGAAAGTACCGACTCTTCGGCGTAAGGAGGATTTTGAAAAGTGGCATGACGCCCTCAGGAGGCAGTTTTAAAAGTGCTTAGCCGCCACTCAGCGGCTTATGTCACAATAATCTACTGAAGCCTGAGTAACCTGCCTCGCGCACACCCTTTACTGCTCTTTGATGCAATGTCTTAAGGCTTAAGGGGAACGGCGTATGAAAGTCTTCCAGGCTTTTTTCAGGCGGCCCAGAAACGTTTCCCCGGCGAACGTTTGGTAAAATATAAAATGCTACTTTGCGAAACATTTTTTTACGCCGGTACCACCTACTCACCTACCTGGAAACTCACCTGGTACTCACCTACCTGGAAAGGGTTAAACTTTTTATGTGATATCTTTTCAGAGGTAGTTCTGAGTTCTGATTATAGTATTATTTTGTTTACTATGTTAGACAGAATCTTTGAATAGATAAACGCGTTATTTATAGATGTGTTTTTGTAACCATTATCATTTACGAAGCTGAAGAGATTTTATCATTTAATGATTTTACTAAAGTATCGCCGTGGTAAAAAACCACCATTCGGAATTGAAACTTTGCTTGAAATGGCTTTAGCCGTTTTTGGGGACATTCAGGTAATTTCCAACCCTCCTTTTCACCATCTCCTTCCCCTCCCCGCTTCCTTTAGCCTCACAACATGCCCCAATTACGGATGCCATAGTCTTGTCTCCAGACGGTTGAGACTAGTTTGGACTCTTGTGCGGTATTCACTCAAAATAAACAAAAACTGTATTTTTTTCAATATGTGATTTTATTTCAGTGTTCATTTCATTTACAGACCTGTAATAAGGCGAAAAATATCGTTTAGATACAAATTGAATACTGCATAAGAGTACCGACCGCCCGGAGCCAGTGCGACTTAAGTGGCATACTTAACTATGGTTTGAATTAGGGAATCTTAGGACGTACCTGGCTATTCAGGTCTGGTCACTTAGCACGCTTTAAGCCATATCAAACAACTTTTCGAATTTGAATGAGGGTTTTTCACCAGGGCGATACTAAGATGGTCTTATGCTCTCTAGAATGCTACAAACATGTTTTTATGTGGATATATTTGAGAAAGTATGTACGACTTTTTTTTTTAACTTGCGCAAACCGTGTTTCGAACCTGAGTGACCTTTAGATCCGTAGCCAAGGATTTGTAACGCTCGGTCACAAAAGTCATCAAAATTCAAAGGAGCAGTCAAAACAGCTGTCTTAAATCACATTAAAATATACTTACGAAGATTGCAATGATTACAAATACATGGCCTGTTCAAAAGAAAGGGTGAATTTTTAATTTTCGCGGGCTGTACACATTCGACTATCGATTTTTCTTTTGTTATGTTGTTACACATATGTTTATCATATGTTAGCATTATCAGCCATTTTGGATTAGTGGTTTGTTTTTGACAACTGGAAAGGTTAGTCACGTTTTTGTGTGTTCTTCGATTTTTTACTTTTGAAAAAAATGAGAGAATCCTGATCAAAACTTTTATTTTATATTTAACTTATTTTTGACTAAAGTGTCGCATAAGCCCTTTTGTCATTCCAGTGACCATATATTTTTTAGTATTAATAAATGTGAAATAACACATATCGATTTAATTAAATTTATATGCGCACGTTGACATTTGAACTCGCGACCTCTGGATTCGTAGTCAAGCGTCTTGCCCATTCCACCAAAGAGGTCGTCAAATTCAGAGCATTCTCCGCTCCCGAAGCCACTTTTAGAAGTTCTGCTGTTTCTACAATCTTAACATCTAGGAGGTATGTAATAATAACTTGTTAAGACAAGCTGATCTATGAAAACCCCCTCAACAATACGTTACAACGCACGAGAACACAGTTCCGAAGGGCGGCAATACATAACTCCGTTATAATTCAAGTTACAGTTTGAAAATATCTATCTCGATTCTATACGATGAATGTCATGAGGCAGGGATCGCAAACTGGTTATTCGTATACTTCGCGACTTCGTCTCGACACTGTGCACTTTTTTCCTATGTGACCCAATTTTTAATTTTATTTTTTTCCCCGTCAAATTTATCTAAAAACTATCTGTAAAGATTCATTTATCTGCTACTTATGTAAATCCGTAAGAAATAGTTGGGATGCAGGCAAATTTTCCAGTTAATGTAAACTATTTTAGTAATTACTGTCTGTGTCGAGAAAACAAACAAACACATATAAAAAAAACGCGACAATAATTTACTTTGACACGGTTTATAACTGTTTTTTTGTTGTTGTAACTAACGGTCATTAACACTAACCACTTCTCTATTTTACGTATATGTAAGTTGAACTTAAGTCTCAGCACTTAATTTCACTGTGGAATTTTAATACAAGCAATACTATAAATGATTAACCCGTAAATTCTATTTGGGTACGAGTAGTCAGGAAAATATTTAAGGTTTCCTGTGAATAAAATTCTTAAGCTGTAATTTTTCTTAATTCTTTGAAATACATACTAAAATGCATATAAAATGTACAGTTTTAAAACCAAAGAAGCGTTCTCGAATGACTTACCTAAAATGTCAGTAAGTATTTTACACAGAATTCAAAAGATATTTTCCTAACTGTTCGTATCGAAATAACAGTAATATCCATTATAGTATTGCTTATGTTAAATCCTTAAAAAGTGTGAATTTTTAATTCTGAGCTTTAATGGGCCTCCACACTAGCAAGCACATTATCGAAATAGTTATCCGGAATATAAGATTCAATCGAAGCTATAAAACGCAAAAAATTGAAAATACAACTCTGCTAAATTCAAAAAATATTTTTCTACCGATTCTCACGTTTTATTGTGTTTACCAAATTCGGTAATGTTTTCCATGCTGTCAGTATCGTTAGGTGAGGTGCTGCAGTTTAGAATAAATTTAGTGTTTGAGACTAAGCGCCTTTGAGGTGATTTTTCACAAACACGGTGTTAAAAAATAATCCAAATATTATTATGTTTCACCATAATATTTTTGCAAGCAAGACTTGAATAGCGAGGCTGTTTATAATCCTCCTCTTTCCTTCACCTCATTATCTTCCCACTTGTGGCGTCAAATGAGTTGGCGTTTAACATAATGACCGACCGTCGAATTATGACCCACGGGTTGAATACACTCATTTTGATGAAAGTTGTGATTATTAATGCGTAAAAATCTTTATTCGTATATTTATTTTTTTTGCCTTTGCCATATATGTACACATATGTACCCTGATGTATGATTGCCTCAGATGTACCCCAGATCATTCACACGTGCTAAATACACTACACGAGCTCGAAAATTTAATTTATTAATACGTATTCATTATAGTTCTACGAAGATCATATATTTGTCCACCAATGTACGTGAAGAGGCTAAGGAGTGCTCTCCTGCGTGATATATTATACTCGTACATGACTTACTATTGCAGGAAAAACGGCGTGGGTTGTGACTGAACTACCTACGCTTACTAGATACAGCCTGTAGGCTTCTGCCAGTGAGAGTTTATCGGAGTTACGGAAATACTTAAGCCGAGTATTCACAATAATATTTCCCACGGCCGCGGCATCGGCAGAGGGAATTCCATGCTGTTACTTTTAGTTGAATAATCCGCGGTGCGATGTTTTCATAAGATGTTAAACGCGAATTAAACGTTCTTGCTACAGGAAATTAAAATATAATCTTTGATGATTAAATTTGGTGTTCATTGAAGCGTTTTTATTTGAGAATTAACAGAAGTTTACTCTCTCAAGTATGAATCTATCGGTACGTTCACAAATGTTTGTTTTTCGTATTGCGAATGTTAGATATTTATAGTTTTTGTGGTAAATCTGTAGAACTCTATTTTAGTTTACATAATTTAATTTAATCAAATTGATTATTGTTTAGTTCTGCTTATTTTAGCTTTTATTTTTTATTAACATCCAACTGCGGTGAAGCCATTATTTACATGATTGTAGTTTACTGTTTAGTTATTCAAATATGTCTTCCCCTTTTATGATTACAACTAGTATTGCACTATTAAAGGCAGGTCTTGTTTATTAAAAAAAAATGATAAGCATAATTTTATAATTATAATATTGAATTTGATTAAAATTTATTTTTTTAAATAACATGATTGACTTGACTCTTATCTAACTTTATGAACAATAAAACTTTTTTAATTATTCAATATGCAGTTTTGTCTAATTGAAACGGTCTCCGCACTTGTGTTGTACTTTATTCATGATAATCAAAGTTTTCAATTAACTATCATATTTAACAATAATTCTGATAGAAAGAGTAGCAGTTGTTGTACAGAGCTTAGTTATTATTATTATATTATTTAAGCAACGGTGGCATTGCTTGTATTATTATTGTATTACTTCTTTAAACACAATCTATTCCGCTTAAACATTTAACATAACAGATTTTAGTGACAGTGATCAAGTACAATAGAAACAAGCGGTTGCGTTCTGTTCTAAAAATGACTTATTTTGGAAACAATGACAGTGTTTGTACGATTCTTTAAAGCAATGCACTTTTCTCTCGTGGAAATAGTGACAATATTGTTGAAGAAAGCTTGTGGGCTTCCCTACCCGTCGTGATAACACGGCACCGCAGTAGGCCTGTTCAGCCACCCTAAGCAATAACAGCCTACGCTATGCGAGTATTATTCACGATAACACCGTGGAAAGTACAAAAACATCTTATTTTCAATTGTGCTTGTACGTTTCGATGAGACAGCTGTCGCGTGGCAGATATAAAATACAAACACAACAGCATCGTTTAACATTCACACAAACAGCCACAAGGTAGAACGTAATATATCATGATTCTTTTGTGTTCAAGCCTCTTTGAATCACGTGCAAAATTAATGAAAAAATGACTTTTTTTCTAAATATCACTGTTTTTTAGGAAGTGTGACCCACCAACAAAAAAAAATTTCCTTAATGCAAAGAATACAAAAATCATATTTTTAAAGCACAAAAAATGTTGGAATGAAGCTTAAAACGTTTTAATTCTCAAATATCCTAATTGGATTTACATTTTTTTTTCACAAGTAGAGTTAAAAAAAAATCTGTTATTTAATCTCAGGGCTATTTTTAAATCCCATTTACCTATTTAACTTTAAAAATGCGGCTTGTTTCCTTCTACCTTCTGGTAAATGTAAAACCATAAGCTTTTGTCATTAATTTAGATAAGCTTCTTTCATTTCTTTTAAATACTTTAAAGCAACAAACTTTCTACTACTTTAATTTTGATTTTTTTACGAATCCGGAGTTGTATTTCGCTTCATCCTCTGTGCTTACCCGTGCGAAGAAATGATGTATTAGTTATTTAGTTAGTTACATATTATTACTGTAAAACTATTTGTCTCCAAAATAAAGTATAACAAATTGAGCATTTTAAAACTTATGTGTTCGACTGAATATTTTCAAGTAATAACAGGAAGTTTATTTTACGACTAAGCACACAAAAAAAATACATTGGAGTTTTCAAACTTTAATCTGCCTTTATATTTTATTTTTCATAAATTATCAATCATTTCCATACAATAGTGAAATGCCCACTAGAGTAAAATTTGTTTTGAATAATTTAAACATCCCATATTACTTGTATGCTTTACATATGTATAGTTCCCGTATCCATGCGTCAGATGAAATTAAGAATCACAAAAACGACTTAAATAATTTCTATCCATACACCGCCCTGTCATGCAAACCCTCCCCATACAACCCAACTCTAAAGTTATGCGCGGAGTTTCATATAATTGATAGCGAGGTAAGGACCATTTCTAGCTGAAATCCAAACAGTAAAGTGAAAATTCGATGGGAAAATTTTACGACCGTTTCTACCTCGACATTTATATGTCAAAGAACATATTAATTGAAGTTATTATCTTATTTAGAAATGCTGTACAACCTTTTCTACAACAATGTTAATATAATTTAAAAGAATATCACCAATGAAAATTCACCAAGAAATATTACCATAAAATTAGAAATACCTATGTGAGAACTAACATTATTTATCCACAAACCTACCTGTTTAAAACCTTTTCTCAAAGAGTGTTGACTTAAAACATACAGATTCGCGAGTATCTCTAGAATCAATATGTACATTTTCTTTTCTGATTTATTCGAGGTTTCGTGAGAGAAATAACACTTTTTTCCAGTCACGTTGATTCTTATTTATTTACGCCCTGTGCTTTTATTATTGTACATCATATATAAATAAAACGAAAAAGTACATACTGAAAAAATAAAAAAAAAACAACTTAAATATATAACCAGTGGTAAATACAAAATGAAATATATTTTTTAAAAAATCATACAAAAGTATAGAAGAGAAAGTAAATAAAATCACTTTTTTGTGGTATCGTGTTGTGAAGAGTTCGTTTAATGACATTTTTAAAAAATTTAACCTCCAAATAAAACAAAAAAACAGAGCTTAAACCATCGATATAGGGACTTTTAAAGTAATAGTTTTGTATATTTTTTTTAATATTCTGGATAAGCGTGCTATTTAGAGATCATAATTCAGATTCAAGACGTTGTTTTTAGTAAACTAAACTTTCCTCTTCACTTTTTCTTTCCACTCCCCTGCTTCCTTTCGCAGTAATTTCCTTACATTCCCCAAATACGAGGATGCCATAATTCCACTTGCTCCGATGGGAGTCTTTTACGGTATTACATAAAAAGTTGCCCTGCTAGTAGAGGTTAATTCAGACGTTCTATTTAAAGTTGCGACAGTAACATTTTCTCCGGCTTAATGTTCAAATAATTATTTTAAAAACTATATCTTTTTAATGCCTAATATCACCGTGTTTTTTGTCATTTCCACTCACACTTAGCAAGAGCCTAATATGAATCTACCCTAATGCTCTACGCACACCCTAACACATTTATCCAGGAGCACTTTATCATAAGGTGTCCAGAGTCCGGCGCGACTGACATTTTAGTAGGCACATAAATAAATACCCAGGAACCTACATGATTTATTACGTGTGTAGTTAGTACGTCATAACACAGGTAGATAGATAACAGACCAGAATATAATATGTTTGTGTGGAAACTGGTTAAACATACCTCTTATTTAACAAGTATTTCATTATAATTTAAGATAACACTAGAAATTACAATATGCAAATATAATAAAATCAATGGAAAAAATATTAACGATTAAATAATACCAAATTGACACCAGTCTGAAGATGCCCGTCATAAGTATGATATCATATATTGTATAATTGACTTATATATACATAACCCCTTACTCATAAACGAGGTGTAAATGTTACGCGTGTTATTAGGTCGAAATAGCCATAAACTTGCTTTAAAACCACGGCTTATCTGTCTAATTTAATGGCCTACGTCCGGTGTAACTAAAACAATGCTAAGTCAGCGCGTAAAAATCTAGTGAGTAAGACGGATAATGTATTATTATCCTTGCCGTAGACTCAGAAACAATGAATTGCTATTCCTCAATCATCACTCTACTAATTATGACTATCATTCTCCACTGTCCAGAATGTCGATACTTGTTAACTCAAGCCATTGTCAATTAACTGGTAATGGTAATTTTTCGTAACCGTCTAAATGTTTTTTCGTCATTCTCTATGACTCTACCAAGACCTTTCACATAAATGTTCTTTCAAATGTAGAAGTTCAACTTTTTTTCGAAGAATGATATTTGGGTATCTGCTCGTACATTATGTCCGCTCTTGGAATCTTGGGACTGTTTTTCAAATTGCTCATTTAAATAAATTTTCTTCCAATCCAGTAGAGAGGTGCTTCATTTACACAGAAGAACATTCAATATAATGTTTAAAATTATAAATAAAATTAGGGGTATTACAGGATAATGTCCTTCTAGGTATGTGAAATATTTCATTACTGTTGTTAGTGAAGTTTTATAACTCATCGAGATTGCTATGTATGTTGGCAAGTTATTAATAAATGAATAAAAATTAATAAAAAAATCTTGACTCGCAGGAAAGAACATGATTTTTAAATATATTTTAAGATTAGGGATATTTTTTGATGTAGACTACCCATCTTACATTATGACAATATACTTGCAAGGACAAATGAGGAAAGAAAAATTAAGGCAGCAATCTTTTGCATCCCTAATTATTTCTTGAAAAGTTGGTCACTTTTTTTTCATGAATATGATATCTTCGCTGGAAAGGCAAAAGGGTTTAAGTGCCATTTAGGGAAGCTTACACCAGATAACTTTAAAGTTTTTTTTTATTTTAAGTCTTCGGTACGTTCGGTTGAATTTTGAAAAAATAAGTTAAACTCAAGTAAAGCGACAATAAGCTTTAAAAAGTCCCAAACTTGCGCCGAGTCATGCCTTCTCCCAAATAGTAAATACGTTTTAGATGGCTGAAGAGCCACAAAAGTCTTCGGAATCAAACGAGAGTCAAAGCATTCGACGTAGAAAATAAACTAAGTCTTCAGTTTCTGGTTGGATTTTGAAAAAAAAGTTAAATCAATGCACTCAATGAGATACCTAAGCGATAAAAAACAAAAAATCTCAAATTTGTGTCGCTTGAGTCAAGTCTTTTCCCAAATGGTCAATAAATTTTAGATGGCTGAAAGGCCACAAAATTCTTCAGAATCAAACAAGAGTCAGAGAATTCGATGCAAGAAAACAGAACTAATCAAAACTGCATATTTAACTTATTTACACCAAAGTGTCGCTTAAGCCTTTTTGCCTTTCCAATGACGGTATAATATGTGCATTTAGAAAAATTGTTTTATACTTATGGTATTGTATATTAGATTATTATTATCTAATTATATTATATTATTTTATATTATACGTTTAAAGATTATTATTTTTAATTGTTCTTAGTTTAATGTACACAAACATTTTAACACAAAAATTCTTTCTTCTTTATATTAATCATTCAAAAGTCGACATTCCTACAGAACCGGTTTTGTAAATTGCTGCGTGTGCTTCTAAGCCCTTTAAATATTTATCTATACATTCTTTAATCCAACATGAATTCATGCGTTTACAAAATAATACAATTTGATGGTGGCTTTATTGGGTTAGGGTTTTATTTACCTGTCGATTGAGATGGCTACTAGGTTAAAGATGCTGGATGTGGAGCAGATGACGTCCATGGCTATGTAGAAGTCGCACACGAACGGTGGGAGCGCCCACGTCCCATTGAACTGCAAGGGAAAATAACAGAACATTAACACACGATCACATTATTCAGTTAATTATGATTTTAAACTAAAAATATGTAGTTGTTCAAAGTCAACGAGTATTTGTTTGTGATTAACACAATTAGGTGAAAACGTATTATTGAAATACATCAATGTTGGAATATATCTGTGTGCGAAATGAAGAACGGAATTCCTTAGAAACATGTCTAGCAAAGAAAAATTAGATGAGTCAAAAAATAAAATAACGTGGGATTATTCTTTTAAAAAGGACATATGACATGATTACATAAAAAAACGAAATTCCTTAATTTTGTTTTGGCTCATCTGAAAACCAACGTTTTTTACTCATTCCGATTTTTCTTTCTCACCCAGATATAAACCAATAAAATTTCAAATAAATCATGAAGAATATTTTAATTTATTATTTTTGTGTTTGATTTGTAAAATGTAATTTATGTTCCTTTTTCTTCTTTTTTTCTTACCTTTACCTTTTTACCTTTCTCACATGATTATAGAACCTGTTTTGAGATAGTGTTTATTATTTTGATGTCTCTAAAAATAAAAATAAAAAACCTAAAATTAGCAGAGATAAAAATGGAATTATTTAAAAAGATAATTCGAAAATGATCACCTTTTTACACCTCAATTTATTGATTACACCAACGTGTTTCAGATAAAAAGTTTACTTCTTCGGAATACAGTGATCCCGTATTAAGGATCACCCAAAAATACACACTTTTTGACTTTCTAGTACAAGCAAAACTACAAATTACCTCAGGCATTTTTTTAACCACCAATAGAAAATTTGCAGTCAGCAAATAGTATTGCTTGAACTAGAATGCTACAAAGTAACGTTGAGCATCATTCTTGAGTGCTGACTCTTAACTTGTAGAATTGAACTTAATATCTGAAACGCGTTGAATTGTGCAGTAAATGATTGTGGTGTAAACGAAATATTTATAATTACTTTTCTTATAAAATGGGGCTACAAAATAATTCTGATTTTATTTAAGAAAGACACAATAAAACGTACATTTCAAAATAATAGTTTATTTTCTCAGAACCGTTGGAAAATCTGATAAAAAAGATCTATTAACTTATTTGGGTCTATGAAACTTAATCAGCTTGAGAAACATTCTCGAAGTCTCCGTTTTTTTATATGGTCTTTATTTCATTTCATCAAATGATTTCACTGGAAATGTATATTCACGGAGGTTTTTCGACGGCCTCCGTGGTCGAGTGGTCTACGTCGACTACGAATCCAAAGGTCGCGGGTTCAGACCTGTCGAAAACAAATATGTTTCATTTAATTAATATGTGTCACAACACATTTTAATTCATATAAAAATAACGTGAAGTATATTTGCGGCACGTTCCAGAGTGTAAAATACTCTGTGTATCGCCCTGATGAAAGACCACCATTAAGAATCAAAACGTTGCTTGAAATGGCTTGAATCGTGTTTGGTGACCAGATCTGAATAGCCAGGTACTTTGCAACCATCGTCTTTCCTATTTCTTTCCTTTCCTCACCACATTCAGCCTCACAAAATACCCCAATTAGAGATACCATAGTCTCACTGGCTCTAGACGGTTAAGAGCAGTTGGTATTTATTATAAAAAATATGTATATATATTAATATCACCAGCAAATTGTGAGCCAAGGTTATTTCTGTAAAACCACAGCGAAAACCTCAGTGGGTAACATCGTTAATTAAGATGGGCAGTTAGAATATGTAGAAAAAGATAAAAAGTAAGAGATTATTGAATAAAACGATTCCATCCCCCGTAAAACTATACCACTTGACCCGAGAGAGGCTTTTTTTCATACTGTTGCTGATTCAAAAATTACCGGAGTAATCAACATGTTCTGAAACACATGACAATTACTTCATTATGTAGGGAAAACCACTGATTTTTTTTAAATTCCGAATGTTGCCGATTTACGTACTATTTTAATAACAAAAAACCTTAGTCTTAATAATGCCGCCGAAAGTTATTAATTATTTAATACGGTTAAGTTATTGAAAAAACTTTCATTATGTTCCTTACATTTAAAATAGACTAGAAAAAAATTAACTGTCAATAAGTTTTGGAAGTAATCTAAAAGTTTTCTCCCGTAAACTTGAAATTTATTCACGAAAAGAACAAATAAACCAGGGCAAATTGACAGATATTCATTTGATTAAAATAAAGTTGGAACAAGTTAAATAAAAGTCGAACAAACTTTAAAAATTAATGGTCTGGTTCTGCGCAGTTTTATGCCTTTCCTGTTTTACATTTTACAATTAACCTTACCTAAATAATATAAAAAACAGGGCTGACAGAGTCAGACTGTTTTTTTTATTTATTTTTAGATAGGTGCATAATGTGCTAATTAATATTGTTTCTTCGGATTTTACGGATCCTTAATAAAAAAACCGTATTTAGTTTATTTTAAAACGTTTATTTTTCGAGTCAATATTGACATGGTTTACTTTAACCAACAATTATTATGACGTACTGAAATAAATTAGCTATTGAAACAAAAAGTCAAAATCACACAGAAAGTGAAAAATATTTGATTGCTACCAAGAAATGATCACAGGTGCAATTATTTTTTTTTTTTCTTATTCATATTGTTTGACTATTAATAATAGTGTTTCATTCATTAATATGTTGGGGCATTTATCATTTAATGAGACGTATGTGCGGATAAACCATGTATGGCCATGTTAAAATGTGGATATCCGAAACGAATGCACTGCAGCGTAATACATAGGATCAAGAAAGGGACGCTGGGATGCTTTGAGCATGTAGAGCGAATGAACGAAGAAATGAGTGTGAAAATAATATATGATTCGGAAGTGAATGGAAGGGACGCCCGAGAAAAACATTGCACGATCATGTGAATCAAATTATTGAATCGGGCCATGTAAAGAGTTAAAATAACAGAATAGTATATATGAGACGATGTATGAATGTGAAAAAAGCATGGAGTGTGTACAAAAACAGAATTGTATGGCGGTCCGTCCTCTCATCCTACCTCTATGGAGAAACGGCGTGATGGTTGGTTAGTTAGTTGGTTAATCATTAAAAAAGTTGTCCATTAAAATTTTACGTAACATTATCTTATATTTATAATTTTATTGAACATTAAAAACAAATAAAAACTAAGGTAGGCCTACCTTTGTCTAAATTACATAAGAAATCATTGTATTTTAAATTTTAATTACGCAATGTTATTCATAAGATTGAAAATAAACTCTGTAGTAGGAAACACTCCATAAAATTAACTTTTCTATAAAATTACACGTTTTTCATTGAAATATTTCGTGAAATTAAGACTTACGCAAAAAGCGTCTTTCGTCTTTGGCTAACCATAAAATAAGTCATATTTTTTTTATGAAATTACTATTCTTAAGTAAAAATTTCTCCCTCTTCACCTGATTTTATTTATTAACAAGTCTGACGACTATCAAACTATTCAGAATGTCGTAAAACAATTAATTTATTTAACCAAAGACTCGCAAATTTAAAAATAAAATTCAATAAGCCTAACCAGATACATTTAAAATGAAGTCTTTACAAATACATATCACAAGTGAAAAATGCTGACACTAAGCCGATGATGATGAATGCTTGAAAACCTCCTCTGCAGCCCTGAACCTTCGACGTTTCCCTAAACTGAGCCTCGTCATCAGCATATTAACATTTTCCTGCCAAATTATTCGGCCATAATAATTTTTATAGTTAAATTCATGGAATTTTTCTGTATTTTTATCATAAAATCTACCCGGCGTTATTTTTTAATAAAACATTTTTGTTTTATGTGAAGGATTTGCTGTAAAACAAGTTTACTTTTAGGTAATCAAAATTTATTAAACTGTTAACGAAATTGTTCATTTCATATTGTAATATCAAATTTTTGTTTGCAGAGCACAACAAAAAAACATAAATGGCACTTTTATGTCGCACATAAACTCTTTTTTAGGTAGCATTTTACCCTGTAATATGACTAATAATGCGGTTAATATGTAATGTTACATACTTATTTTGAAGACACATATTTTTATTTTTACGTTTTATAATATGATACACAGATAGCATCTGTTGTTCAATAGTGAAACGAAGGGAATATTAAGAGTTTCTGAAAAATTATCCTCATCAATATTTGCATAAAAAATTAGAATAATTACAAAAAAAGTTAAGACTTCATTTTCCTTCACAATGGACAATCCAAGTATTTATTTTTATATGAAGAAATGCTTGTTTAAGTGACTGTTTATGATTCCAAAGCTAATTTACAAGTGAAAATTTAAAATAGATTTTATGCAAGTATAATATATACTTTAAAATAAACATTTTTAGTCCTGTAAATTTCTTTTGAAAGCAAAATAATTTATCACATTTTTTAAAAGAAACTAATATTCCCGGCTTACAAATATACGACAATGTTTTAAAAACTTCTACTGCCATCATAATAAGCGGATGACGTTGCTTGTACAATGATGAAGGACTTAGCTAGCAAAGGAATTGAGCTACCAACCGGTCATTTTCACATTCTTTCAATAATAGTAACATTTGGATGATTTGTATAGCGCCTTTTTGTGAAAAATCACCTCAAGGGCGCTGCACAGATCTTATTTTCTATTATTAGATATTAATTCCTAGTTTAAAGAGAATATATACAAGAACATACTTACCTGGCAGGTGCTATCAGATAGACGCCATTATCAAATTAAAATTATAATTGTGATATTTATATTTTATTTATTATTATTATTTTTTTTTTAATATAAGTTTTTTTTAATAATAATATTTAAGGCAATTGTTACAATTTTTGCACAGTGTATTTCAAAATAAGCTGTTCCTCACTATAAAGAACAAGGTTCTTGTGTTTGTTGAGGGAATTCTAAAAATAATAAAATAGTGTTTAGTTAATATAGCAGAGAAAAATAAAAGTATTTGTGTAAAATTAGTTATATTAATAAATATTAGTACACATATATCTAAAAGTGATTCGTCCAAAAACAGATTATGTTGAGATTCTTCTAATGAATTTAAGGATATGAGAGTCTGAAAGGGTAAGTTTTCAGTTTGGAACAAAATTATGTTGGGTATACTATAAACTTACTATAAAAAATACTATAAACTTATTTCCTAAAATTGTAAATTAAATAAGTTTGACAAAGAAATTGATGGTTTAACATGTTGGTATATTCATTTGAATGAACAAAAATACATGTTTAAAAATTAAAAATAGAAACAATTTTTAAAAGAATGTCTTCTCAGACAAACGATACAACAAAAATCAATCTATGAAAATAATTCCAAAATTTACCTAGAATATAACTTTTTCGAAAACGAAAAACAAGCTGAGAAGCTTCAGGGCTTTTATTTTGTGGCATCACTTTTTAAGGTCAACCCAATTCTGTTCTTAACAAAACTATATGAATTCAGAAATTTTAAATAAATTTATTATTATCCCATGAAATAAAGCAAATCTAAAAAAAATCTAACTTCTTAATGAGTTAATACTCCTTCATGCATACTTGTGAGCTTTTTAAAATTCTATTTTAAACATTCTGTTCCTATTTCGATTTCATCATTCCTCTAATTACGGTTTCCACTTGCCTTCCCTTTGTTCTTTGTCGGATACGAGTAGCTATCACGAGGTGCACATAGTTTATCCATACTCGTGCATGTGTGATACCAACGTCTTTATTGTTTGTCGGTTTGTGGGTAAGCCGCGAGCCAATTTACTCTGCTTTGTCCATCAAAGCTTTCACGAAATACTTGTTTACTAAGTTACCGTATGAAATAACTAATAAGTTTCAGAGAAAATGACCATTAAAGACTTTTTATTCCGAATAAGAACTTTAATTAAAAGCTGTCTCTTAATATTTAATACCAATTGGACAGGATAATTGCTTGGGGAAAATTCAGCTTTATTGGAACAAAAAAGCTACATAAATTAATATCATAAAGAAGATTCAAGAATGTATAAAAAATAAAAATGAATTGTATTCAATTGAAAAAAAATTTCTGCTGTCTTGTTGCACACCCATATACAATTGTTTTTAAATAACGTTGCAAATACAACCTTACTAATTAAAAATAATTTTTTTTTTTAGTCTTTTACGGATTAACCACGATTTAATTTAACACCAGCGTGTTTTGACACCAAAGAGCATACCATTATATCACAAAGGTCTTCGGACTAATCAAGTGTCTAAAAAAATCAGTATCCATTGCTAAGATAGTGAGTTTCAAAGGTCGTCGGTTCGAAAGGGTTAATTTTTATCACACTTTATGGCATTTCAGCAAACTAAATAAATGCTCGTTTTTATTGAAACTCGAATAAAGCTGGGTTTTAAATAACGTAATTTATTAAAAAACATCATTTTATGTGCATACATATTTTCTACCCTTTTGATGTCAACACAGAAAATACACGACCAGAGGATGTCTTATTTGTTATCTGTTTTGCTTAGTTTTCCATGTGAAACGATAAACATATCTGTGGCCTAGGGGGAATTATTTTCCCTTAGAATCCATGGTAATACTGTATGTATGGTATTTTGGAGGAAAGAAAGGAGTAAACCTGGGTCTTGAAGACATTCGTTATTTAAGAGGGAGGACACTTAAAGACCGAAAAATCATTCCACAGCAGAGCCGTTCACAAGAACAACTTGTAGAAGCGACCCGTTCTCATGCGTTGAATATTAACTGTATACAAATGTTGAGCGCGCGTTTGGAAAGTTTTTTAGGCTGTTACCGTCTCTGCACGGGTGCAGAAAAGATCAATGACGTAAGTTCCTCGGAGCAATGAATTTTCAGTAGAACAAGAACAGTACTCTCACCTGACCGTCTGTGCTTTAAAGATTGAAATGCCTTTGTTAAGAAGATCTATCATACAGATCACCGGTTTATGTATAGAGTCAAGTGTTTCCATTTGTTGAACAGAAATTCATGTCCTTACACTTTAATCAGAGGAAACCACCATAAGATAATAAATACAAAGTTTTAATTAAAATTACACAAAGAAAAGGGTAGAGAAAAAAAAGAGTTAAAAAATAGAGAAAATTACCTAACAGAAACTGTTCACAACATAACCTAACCAAACCTGCATAAAAATACATTTACAAAACTGTTACATGCACCTTGGCAGGGGTAGAACACCCCGTGAAGTCCGAACCATTTTTAACTTTTACCACATTAACGTTAATTATCAAAAAAAAATTAGGCTTATTTCAAATATTATATTCATATACCTAAGTAAATACTGTTTTCACAGAAAAGTTTCAAAACCGGTAAAAACATGACCTTCGCGTAGATTTATCAAATTACCGCGATGTGATTCCAGACATTAGAGTCATCGCCCCCGACCTATTAATATCACTATTGTCAATCTGAAAATAGGTTTGAACTCTTCAGTTCTGTGAAAGTCGATTAGCAATGCCGTCCATCATCAGGAAAGTGATATGACAACGAACGTCGGGCTTTCCATTGTTTAGTGCAAATTTGTGGTACCATTGAATTAGCGCTAGAGATTAGTGTGATTGATTGACGTGTTATGTGATTAATTTAAATGTGCCGATGAAATTTTGGCAGTTATAAATAAATAAAAACAGTATGTTCATACATATATTGAAGTACTTATTATCAAATTACGGGAACCATTGCGGTGAAAACTCTTTTCCTTGAAATTAAATGGTTTCAACCCGAATACTAGATTTTAAGCACTACCACAAGTTTCAACACTTATTTTAGGGATCCTTTTTTGTAACATATTTGAAAATGTTGGAAAAATCACTATAGATTTTTACTTTTTTTCATTAAATAGAAATTAAAATGCTTTACAGCTAATAATTGCTGTTCCTCAATCATCACTCTACTAATTATGAGTATCTTTCTTCACTATCCAGAATGTCGAGGCTTGTTAACTCAAGCCATGGTCTTGGATTTTTGGTACCAGTCTAAATGATTTTTGACATTCTTTACGACTCTACCAAAACCTTGCTCAAATTTTGACATGCATGTTCTTTCGAGCATATTTTTGTCATTGCTTCATTATGTATGTGCTGTTCTTTCTCTGTTGCTTTTTTTCCCATTTTGTGATACGTATTTTTTTGTCATTGCACAATGGTCCATTAGAATATAAATTAATAAATAGCGGAAATGATTTGTCTTGCTGAAAAAAAATCCATTAGCTCAACATTCTATAAAGAAAAGCGGTGAGATAAACACCGTTATTATCCCTCCAAACTGAAAATTCTTACAGTTTTTATAATCGTTTAGGTTAGGTTGGGTTAGGCAAAGTTAGATAAGGTTAGACTAAGCAATGCTAATTTAGGTTAGGTTAGGTTATGTAATTACCTTAGGTTAGGATAAGTTAAATAAGGTTAGGTTGAGTTGAGTAAGGGCTTTGATAAGCGATTTTTTTTTTCAACTATAAACGATCAAATACTACAGTAATTATTTCCATCCTAAATTGTGCCACGTCTAGGTATCATTTGAACCTTGTAGCCACATCGGATTCGAGCATCCATCAAAGAGCACGCTACGCATAAATTTGCATAACTAATGCTATTCCATCGCAGAACAAATCATTCGAAAGTCCACACTTCACCACCACGAATTACTCAACCGCCCCATGGCGTACGCTTGGTGCCCTCAACTTAGTTCGGATTATTTATTTGCAAAGTCTCAGTAATTAGGATACACAGGATGGTAGCGTTTTCTGGTCATTAAGACGGGGGATAAGGCGGCTGTGTAATGGATTTAACTAATTAATATAACAGGTTGAGGGAGCCGAAGGCATTGCGAGGAATTACCTATGAGCGGCTTAGCCCGCACATGCGGCGTTTTAAGCTTTGCTTTACGAACCAAAGGTTATTGCATAACTTTACTATTTAAAAGCGGAAAAATAAAAATGAGTTTTTTTACGAAGCGTGCAAAAGCAAAAGCGTGTAATTCTTTTTTAAAGTTGTTCAAAAAAGTGTAAAATTTACTTTTGTCATAGTTTAGTATACTATGTATTTTGTCGAGTTTTACCACAAAAAACGAATTTAACGAGACGACGTCTTGTAAATATATATATATTTATTGTTTACTCTTCGTATCTCATATTATACACGGATGTTATAATCATTTTTGCCTTGTTTATGTGAATACCGCACCAAATTCCAAGTGCTCTCAACAGTCCGGAGTAGAACTATAACATCCACAGTTGAGGTTGAAGGAGTGGGGAATGGAAGGAAAATACCTGAATTTTGAGATCTGGTCACCAAACATAGCTATAGCAATTTAAAGCAACGTTAGAGCATTTGCTACATTGGAACGTTCCGTAAATATACTACACGTTATTTTGTATTTTTCAAATACGAAATAGTATTAATCAATTGACTAAAGCTATTCAACATTTCGGCAATCAAGTGTGTACTCGTATGTCAAAGCTCGCGATGAAAATATTTTTTCAAGCAGAAACCAATTTCAAGTTACGATAAAAAAGATGCTTCATAGACTTCTTGAAGCTCGTCGTTTGAGAGTTTAATACTGCTTCAGGCAGCAAACAAATCATTTTACAGCAAAGGTTAGCCGGTCAAATAAGCCAATATGGTTGTCGGTCCATATTGACTGAGTGTTTTATGTATTCCGAAATATTCGATTTTCATTTCAACAAACTACATTTACAAAGCAATAAAACTAAAAACCAGTACAATATACTCGTAGGTTATAGAAGAAAAAATATTTTTAGAGTTCAAAGAACTGCAGCAGTGGTTGATTTATCTGTTCGCGGCTCTTGCTAAACTTTTTAAAGAAAAGCCATGTTATCTTTACCTGCTATGTTTTTGTATATACTAAAAATAATAATAATTTTTTTGTGTTTTACCGTCTAAAGTTTACAATATACCTACAACTGCCGAAAGCGGTCAACATAGCGATGTAGTAATCCGATTTGTCGCCAAAACCACCTGTAGCAAATGAAATAAAGGTTTTTATCTTGGCATGGATAGATATTATTAATTTAACCCTAGAAAGATAATCTACGTCCGCGAGACGTACAGCGCGACAAAATAGTGTTGTCTCTTTTTCACTATACGCCGCAGCGAGTTGTCTGTTTCAACCAACTCAGTTGACGATCAGAGCTCACACGGGACCGCTGTGCCGCAAAGGTAAGTACCCATAATAACTACAAATGACTATATTGTACGTCCGAGAGACGTATGATTATCTTTTATGAAACTTTTGTGACATATTTGTTGACATCGTTTATATGTATTAAAAGTAACTCTGTCTATCTATCTGATGTATTAAAATGAGCTTATTATTATTTTCAGTTACTTACTATCAATATGACAAACGGAAGCAAGAAGAAGCAAGAAGAAGCGGAACAAGCGAGAGATTCTAGAACAAATGAAAAATACTCGATCGCGAGCTGTGGGCAGTGGGCACATCAATGTTTTGTTATGACGGTCCTTTGACTCTCGTATCATATAAACCAAAACCATCGAAAATGGTTTATTTGTTGTCATCTTGTGATGAGGACGGTACAATAAATCAAACAACTGGAAAAGCTCAGATGATCATGTATATCAGATAAATATATCACCAGAAAAAGGGAGGTGTCGACACATTCGACCAAATGTGTTCGTTAATGTCTTGCTCTAGAAAGACAAACAGATGGCCAATGGTTTTGTGAACTCATATGTCATTTAATGTCACAACATTCTAACAAAGAATGAAAAGCCACTTAGCCGTAAACATTATATGAAGAAATTGAGTACAGAGCTTACTTCACCATGGATGGAAAAAAGGTTAGAGGCGCCAACTTTGAAGAGAACTGTTCGGAAAAACATATCGGAATTACTGCCACAGGTTATTGCAAATAGTGATCAGACAGATCAAGAAGAGCCTGCTATAAAAAAGAAGAGGTATTGTTCATATTGTCCTTCTAAAATTCTCAGAATGTCAAAGTTATCTTGCATAAAGTGCAAAAAATCTGTGTGTGGTAGCCATAAACGCGACGTGTGTTTTGATTGCATTTAATATGATTATTTTGTGATTTAAAGTAATAAATAATAATTATTATTTTTAAAATAAGATAAAACGTGCCAAATAAGCAACCATTTAGACTCGAAGTTAATTGAAAGTTCCTTTAGAAAATAAGTTTTGTTTTGTTGCTGATTTGTAAGGGAGCTTACATTTTTGTTTGTAATTTTAAAAATATATTTTATTTGCAGTAAATCATTGTTTTATTTCACTAATTAACACATAAACAACTATTTATAGTACTAATTTTACAAAATAAGTACACTAATTTTTTTAAATACGCTAATTACATGCGATACGTCTCTGAGACGTATGATTATCTTTAACGTTATTTTTAGTAAGATTATCTTTCTAGGGTTAAAACAAATGTGTAGAGTCAGAAAACGAACTTATAGCAAAGTATTAATTAGCAATTAGGTTTAAAACTTTTCTAAGTTGGTAGTATTTTGCCCAAATATTGTTGTAATATCTATCACTAATTTAGTTTTTTTTTTTGTTATTTTTCTCGATTATTTATTATTCATAAGCTCATGTCCGTTGTTATTTATTATTAGACATCATCACATAACGAAAAACCACAACGATTTGCTAAAAAATACTATTTTACCACAAGTTTTTGCGAAACATTGCATGAAAAGTGTATAAAAAATTTAAACAAGATGTGAACAATATATATGAACAATAAAATAAATAATGATGTGATAACAATAAACTCTTAATGAAAATGAAATAATAACTTTGTTTAAGACCACAGATTTTTTTGTTTATGACCGACTGGTTTCGTTTAGCCTAAGCATCATCAGGGTACAAAAAGAAACTAAACAAAAAATACATAGTGTGTGGTTATATATATACTCACACATACAGAGGAAGAACACAATATAAAATAAAAAAAGAGAACACTAAGAAAACCAAATAATAACATTTAAATTATAACAAAGGAAGAAAGAGAAAGAGACAGATAATATGAAATTAAAGTATGCTTCTTATGATGGGCAGTAGAAGTTTTTTAAATATTGTCAAGTTATTCGTAACCCGGGAATGTTTATCTTTCTTAAAATATATCTATGTATTTATAAATATATGAGGCAAAACGTCAACTGAAAACGTGATAAATTGTATGAGTTTCTGGGGAAATACCTAATATTGGACTTCTGGAAAAATTTAATTGATTATTAAGAATATGTCTATTAATTTTAATGGCTTTCTTTATTTGATTCTATAATAAACACCAAGATTTATAGTACAGTCATCTGAACTTAGAAGGACTTATTCTAAATAGGGAGTAAGTCATTGACTTACTGCCAGTCGAGCATCCTGCTCGCCGGGCTATTGGATACATGTGGCTTTAGTTTTAAGTTACTTGCCATTTCGATATTTTTCCCCACAATAAATAAAGTTTGATATTTTTTTATATATGAATACTACACAAGAGTCTCAACTGCTCCAAACCGTCTAGAGTCAGTGAGACTATGGTATCCCCAAATAGGGTATGTTGTGAGGCTGGAGGTAGTGAGGAGGGGAAGGAGATCGGGAAGAGGAAGGTTGGGAAGTACCTGGCTATTCAGATCTGGTCACCAAACACGGCTTAAGCCATTTCAAGCAACGTTTCGATTCTGAATGGTGGTCTTTTACCAGGGCGATACTTAAAGTATCTACCACTCTAAAACTCTCTGATAGTTTGAAAAACATTTATTTTAATAAAACAATACAGATATTGTGAACCGATAAATTGAGTTTGTTTTGACGATTGGCATGGTTACACGGTTAGGTTAGGTTAGGTTATCTTAAATAACAATACTAAAATCGAACATTTTTGAGAAAATATTGCTCAAATATAACAAATCAAAATGATAACCAACCAAAAAAAAAAAAAATTTTTTAAACTAGAAAATCAGTTGAATTTTAGCATATGATATAATTAACGTCTCTTGATTGAAATTAAACAACTTAAGAAAATATATTTTACCTTATTTTTAAAGAGGCATTGTCTACGCTTACGATTTGTATTGTAATATGCCATCTCGACTAGAATGTATTTTTTTAAAGTAAATATTAAAACCCTGAAGGCGTAACATTTATATTTCAATTTCCAGCAGCATCCGACCACACTGCCTAGGTAAAACCAATAGCTCTTTACAATCTGAATATTTATTTCCAAAAAACAAACATCAAAAATATAAATATTCCAACACCTTCCCAGCCACAGATTGAATAAAAGCCTTCAAAGAAATAATTGCGAAAGCTTCACGCTTCCATAAATCACGAACAGTTTTCCGAAAAAAACAAGAAAACAAATACCCAGTGAAAGCTGTCGTTATTGTAAATATTTGAACGTGGGAATAATGTGTGCGAAACAAACGCGTTAACTCGGATGTTTTTTACGATTCTTGTTTCCATAAAGATTAAAATAATGTTTTATCATTGAAATACAACCCAGCAGATGAGGGCTCCAATTCATACAGAAGGTAGTTGTATTGTAACTGCTGATCTTTAACACGGTGAGCTCATTCTTACAAATGATTTGTGTGTTCATTGGTCAGATTTTTCATCATATTTTTATAATTGGTGCATTAAATCATCAAATCATTTAAAAAATAATTATACCAACAAAAGAGGAAGCCTGCTACACTAAATACTTTCATAGTTTGTCCGCAATAAATAAGTAATCATTTGTACAGTAGTCCAATTTCAGGTATATTTCCTGTAAAATAATAAAATTTCACATTATTCTTTAATCTCCTTCTCAGTTGACGTTTTACCTCTTTCGTTTCATATTATCTGTAGCTTTCTCTCTGTTTCTTTATTAAAATTTGAATGTTTTTCTATTGTTTTCTCACTATCCTTTTATTTTATTTTTTATTGTGTTCCTCCTTTGTATATATAACCGCAAACTTTGTATTTTTTGTTTTGTTTAATTTTGTACCCTGATGATGCTTAGGCTGAGCGAAACCAGTCGGTCATAAAAATTGAAATTACATCTGTGGTCTTTTATTATTTCATTTTTACTAATCATATTTATACTCCCATTTTCAAAGGGGTCAGACATTTCATCCACATTACTTTAGTATGTCAATGATAGCATTTAGTTAGTTCAATGTGCCACTCTTAGGCCAAAAATATTTTTGAGAACCTATTGTTTGTACTTTGATTTCATAGTGTTACGATGGTTTTTAATCAAACTTGCTTTTAAATATTACGAGTACAACGAATCGAATTGAACACTTCGTTGTGTTTAATGCGATTGAGGGTCTTAATTCCAGTAATATTAGGAAATCTTGTGATTTATTAGCAAGAAGAAGGATTAGAAATAAATTATAAATAAGAAGACTTCTCTTTTGTTCTAGTTACAGAATATACATAGCTAAAACCATTTTGATTTGGATTGCTGGTGTTTCACTAAGACAATGCAGAAAGTGCTCGTGTATTCTATTTTGAAATAAAGGGTAAATAGGTTTTGAACCCGTAACCCATGACCCCCAGGAAATTAATATTTACTCTTTTGCTATGAAGCGCGATAAATGTCTGTGATTATAATATTTTTTTACACATTACACTTATACAATCAGCTTCACGTTAGTTTTTGAAACTTCATCAATGGACTTCCTTTTTTAACTGATTGAACTAACTGCTGGGTTAATTTGTTAAATTGTGTACCGTAAACACCAACTTGCCAATTATAAAGCCATGTTTTCTCGAACCTTAATTCCACGTCACACAGTTGAACAAACAATATTCATAATAATGAAATGCGAAAATTCGTCACATTTTCATTTTTGAAATGCTGCCAGTCAAATGACCCGAAATTATTTCTGCGAAACAATTTTAGTGGGATAATAGCTTCCATAATTTTATATGTTTATGACCTAAGCCAATCGGTTAATAAAGCTTTATGCTTCAACGTTATCAGTTAGTTAATACTTGTCGTCACATTTTACATGAAATTCAAACATTTCGTAATTACTTTTTGTTGAAACAACAAAATTTGGCTTTCGTCAGTTTTATAAAATAAACTGCCGACAGTGGTGAAATAAATGAATAATATTTTGGCATAAACGCTGTCTGGCCTATTTGTGTCGCTGGGGTGAAATTAATCAAAATTGATATGAATTTCGTTTTTTTAAATAACACCATTATAAAATAAGAGACATTTTTATGTTTTTTTATAATTTTATTCGGGCTCTTCCACGGTCTATTTTTGCTATTTTTTACGTGGGTTTAAGCTTTGACTCTTAAGCAAAACTATATAAATATTTCTGTCTTCTAAATGTGATGCTGGAAAAACGTGTTCAAATGTTCACCGTTGCAAGATTCTGTAAGAGCTTACAATAAAAAAAGCCTGAGAGGTGCCCTTCAACAGACATCTTGCGAGAAAATATGACAAACAGGTTCGTTGGGGTTAGAACAGTTGATGAACGTAGGGAAAGATTTACAACAGGCTGGATATAACCGATCAAGACCACAACAAGCTACGCTATTCTGTCAGAAGTCAAAGTCACAGACTGCAGAAAGAAATATAGTAGCGTCTTTTAAGAGTCAGAGTAATGGAACATAGGATAGAGATTATTTCAGTAGAATTTATGTAGAATTCAAAATAATGCTTTTATTTTAAATGATTTCCAGTAAGAGCTCCTACTGCCTGGATGTATTGGAAAGGCATCTCCATTGGGAAATGTTGTGTTCTTTAATAAGTTTGAGAGGGGAAGAATAAGGTTAAGTAAAAAAAATTAAAGTACCTGGCTCTTCAGACCCAGTATTTATAGTAGCTTAAACCACGTCAAGTGGAGTTTTGCTTCTGAATAGAAAGTACAAAAATATCTGTATTTTCCTCTCTGGAATAAGGTATAAATAGAGTATCCAAATGAAATGTTTAAAAAGATATACGATTTTCCATCATTTGTAAAAAAAATTGTCATAACGCTTTAAACCTTTGAGTAGGAGAAACAGCTATCATAGTAAATATACCTAAAATAACTTTTCTCAATGTTAAATACACCAATTTACCTAAACGATTGAATACACACAAGACACTTTACTGCGTTACTACTTGTACGCATTTAACGATACGTTATTTGAATTTGCCTATTAAATCAACCCCGTTTATTTTAAAAGTTATTTAAAAATTATGTTTTTACATATTTTTTGCAAAATTCTCAAAAAGATTAGTTGATGTTCTTCACCTTTTACAGCTTTTCTGATTTTCCTTCACAACTATTTATGCTTTCGCGCGTAAATATAATACGAGTATAATGGTAAATGATTTGAGGAGAGAGCTATCAGCGTCCCAGGAGATTGAGTATTTATTGAAAACATAATAAGGTTTCGGAGACAGCCCCAAATTAATTTTTCAGCAATGGAATCCCGAGGGAAAATCAAGATATTCATCTTGTTAAGGTAAGATCCACAGAGGAAAGACGGAGAGTGTTACAAAAATCATTGAACGAACAAAAAATATTATTTATCTTCATAACGAGAAACTGTAATTTTCTATATTTTTAGGAGCATTAGATTTGTGTTGATGAAAATTGAGGACTTGAGAAATGTTTTGTTACTTTTGAAGATACCTCGTAAATAATGGCAGCTGATGTCTTTTATTTTACTGGAAATTATACGATATGTAATAGGTAATTTAGTACTTGACACTGTTGCTGAACTATTTGGGAATGCGGGTTGTAATCGAAGACCTTTAGCATGACATAAATCACTCATTGGTATACCCTGCAAAAATGTCAATCCTGTAGATACAGTGCTTCATTATCTCATGAAAATTTGTGAAGCTAATATTTATTTAACTCACCTTATCGCTAGGCAAAACTAATTCTGGAAACGGGATTAATTGGTACCCACCGTGGCATTTCTATTTCAGGTAAGTTGATCAACTAGATTTGTCCAACTACCAGCCAAGCGTTCTATTCGCTGGGTTATACCCTAACAATGAAAGAGCAATGTCGTATTTAAAAGCCGAAAATAAAGAACAAAAATTAATTTATTACCTAGACTCAGTAGCCAGAACCTGCCACATTTTGTACCTTTAGAGAAAAATCTGAAATAAATTCTGATGGAGTGATTTCGGAATGGCTTTGAGTAACTTCGGTATTGATATTAATTTAATGAATATAAGACCTTGAGATAACGATGTGAAAATAGAAATGAATTCAATTCTGGAGTCTAGAGTGTAAGAAATAAAGGAGAAAATATGTTATGCTTTATTGGATTGAGATACATATTTTATTATTCGAATGAAAAAATATTTTCTTGGGTACGGTCTCTAAAATGAAAATCAATCTTTGGATTTTTTTAAAACATTTATTGAACCCTGATTGAAGAATGTGTGGAAGATGTGTGGAATAAAATATGAAGAGTGAAAAAAAAAATGAAAGAAAATTCCTATTTATTCAAATCAAGTCAACAAACACAGCCTGTCTATCTTAATTTGAACTCTTCAAATCAGCAAGGCAATCCTGAAAATATTTTTCACATTTAATTTTCACCCTTCCTCGACAACTTTCAATGTGTTTAACCGACTTCGTACCGATATTGAAAAATCAAACATTCACTCTAAAACTTACAATCGGAAAAAATATTGTTAAATTCAACTCTTTATTGGTTTATATGTCACGAGTTGCGGCATTTCTCTCTACTTCCTTTCTCTTTATTCTTTTATTCACTTCTTCTTACCTTTCAAGTTATGATCATGATACAACATTTTGATTCTAAACATTAATGACTTATCACATTAAACGATTACCTGCATAGGCCATATCTAATGTCAAAAGCATTTTAAAGATGCGCCTTTAAGTTGACATTTTGAAATATTAAAAATAAAGTTTACTTCATAATATATAATTGAAAATATGAAGAAAAAAATGCTTTTTTTGCCACTCTCAATGGACTCAGTTATAAAAAAATACCTAAATTTATGTAATATCAAATGACTTCCTGGCTATCTTAATTCGAACCTGTATTTTAAGGATAAATCCAACTTATCATTGACTCAACTTCTAAATATTAATATCAGACTACGCATTCCACTGGTTCATCTTCAAATTCTTCCATCAAGAGATAAACCCGAAAGACGAAAGAATGTGTTTGGAGGTCTGAGCTTAGGCGGTTGGAAATGTGAAAGCACCACACCAACACCACAGCATTAGACATAAGGATCTGGAATGAAAACGCAAAAATGAAAGGGATTCTCGGAGGTGGTCAAGACTGTCCAAGTATTATAGCACCAATGATATTTTAAATGTTAACTCTATTTTATTTTAGCGAATATTTTTATTTGCGATAGTGAAATTTTTGCCGGGCAAAATACTCGAAATCGAACACAAGAATTTCGAAAAACTGCTAAAGTGTACAATAAGTGCCAATTCAATACGTTCAAGCATTACGTTACGTTCGTTCACAAAAAGGGTCAGTGGTCCATTGTGAAGCATTCTAAAAGCCGCTACAGCGTTCCCGTTCTGAAAGTATTTGTTCGAAGAGTTTTCTCCTTCGTATTTCTGCCTTTTCTGCGCACTTAGAGATAGCCCACTATCTCCACTTGCCGTTTATGTGCGCCGGGGAAATGCTCCTTTGTTGTAAAGCACTATTATAAAAAGCTTAGAAAGCTGAGCTGTGGGAATGAATTGATTGAAAAAGTCGCAATGAAGATTTTGTGTATCATTAGGACTTAAGAAATATTATCATTCAAAGAATTTTCATTTTAAGAAATAATCTACACACAAACATTTAATTTATTTTACTTTAACCCATTAGATCATAATTTAACATGATTTTTGTAACAAAATAATATTATTGAGAAAGGTGTCAATTGTTATTTGATGGAAAAAAATGCACCGTGCTTTATTATAAAATATAAATAAATTTGAATATTGGCATTTTTAGAAAAAAAAACTCCCGGTGTCCCTCTGGTGAGTGACTACGTAGCTTGAAATAACTTTGGATAAGTTTAGTAGTCGTATTTAAAAATTCAGATTACGTTGAATAGCTCGTATTTGAACATTAAAAGAAGGTAAATTCTTCTAAGTCTTTATTATTTTTTTTAATATCCTCACCAATTTCGAGCAGTAAGTGGAAAATCACATGAAAAGGTGGTGGAAAACGTAGGTATTAAGAAATCAAACAATGACATTACAATTGTTTGTAACGATGAAACATAAGACAGAGTGCAATCTGTAAATTAAGTAACGTTACTGGGTCATTTTATAATTTCTAAATCTTTGCATCCCATTTATTGAATTTATTGCATTGCACTATCCCTGCATCTTAATCAATAAATAATTTATCATTTGGTATTTTGTGAGTAATATTCAAATTCAAAAAAAAAATCTGTGATCGTAATGAAAATATGGCATGGCGTTTGGCAAAAAAAGGTAAAAGAATCCAAAATGATTCTATTTTGAAGATGACTTTACACATCAAGATGTTGTAGAAATTGCTGTTGATTTTGCTTTCGTCAAAATAAACTGTATTTTAAATTAAATATAATATTCCTCGATGTTTTATTCAATTTGAATCAAGAAAATAACATAAATTATCTTCGATAAACAACTCTCAATATGATTCGATACCTGCAATTGAACAATATTTGTTAATCAATGAAGCATGACAGCAAGAGGCAAAGTTTCTTCAATAATATTACAATACCATCTTAAATACATGTTTATAAAATGAAGCAAGACGATATATAAATTATTCAGTTTTGTAAAAGATGAGAAGCAAATCAGTAATAATAATAATTAGAAAATGATCTTAATTTCGAAGTTTTGTAGAAATATTACATTATATTGATAATAATATTTGCAAATATGTATTTTTATCAAAAAATATTTTTGTCTACTCTGTGTAAAAATAACATCTATCAATGACTTGATTTTCGTTACCCGGAGTTTTATAGACATTTCTGATTGAAATGCAATTGAATCACTCCGATACAAGAGAAAAAAATGAGTGTGAATTAAGGTGAGGGGGGTAGAATAATACGAGAGGAGTGAAGGGTGGAACATTATTGATAAAAAATATGCATTTGATGGTAAATGCAGTTATTTTATGGAATAAGGTTGATGTGTTTCAAACAACCGTCACAGCTAACATCGTCACAATTGAAAGATTTGTTTTTTTTAAGATTCTAATGGTCCTTGTTAAACGCCAACTCCAACTCCAGCTTTTAAACAAATTTTGATTAGCTGAAAAACATCTATGCTTGTCAGTTGATTTCGAGTTGTTTAAAACTGAAACAGACCTATAATCAACATTTAAAGGGGACCACTAAAATCTTTAAAAAAACAAAATTGCGCTAATCGTCGAATGCGATGATGTATAATATTATGAAATTTTGAAACACTCCAAATTTAACTCTTTAAAAATGTTTTTGAATTTAAACGATGCACTGATAGAATAATATTAATTTTCATTAAGGATTTAAGTTTGTTCCAAATTTACTATTGTACGTGTATTATTAGTTAATTATGACAAAGATCTCGAGAGAAATCTCAGGGCCAATGGTTTCGTGTCGGTTATATTTTATTAAAGTACACTTTTCCCTTATGTCTTAAAATAATCATACATTTGCTGGGCCAGATCGGATGAAAGATTAATTTGAAATATTATTATAACATTTTTCAACAATGTTAATAACCAGAGAAAAACACAAGTAGGTACCTACTGAAATATTACTACAGCAAAGTAAATTTGTAGGTAGGTACTGTTAAAAATGATTAAACATTTACATACAAAAATAAATGTTTCTTCCCATAAACATACAGAAGCATAAAAACAGAACAAAAGACCATATATTTAGATAAATAAAACAGGGAAACGAGAGATTACATTATTTTTCTTTTGAGTAATGAGCCAAAAAAATAGGGCAACGGAGAAAACCGAACCTCAATAATTCACGCGGGCTTGAAACGTGGCTTATTATTCACGTGGAGTAATGTTTTTTCAATAATACAATACGATTTAAAAGAAACCTTTTTTTGAAATACGCGTTTGAAATCAGCCAAATTTTGACGGAGATCATTGTGATCGGACCGGACCATCCATACGAAAACAACAATAAATTATTTTTTTTTATAATTCCAGGACAAAATTCACCGGAAGAGAAATAACTTTCAAAAAATTGAATTCCTAATCCTTATAAGCGGAAAATGTTAGACAGTGGAGAATTTGGAGAGCAGAGAAATGGAGCCTGGGTGGAAATCTGACGATTCAGGCCACTCGGCTACTGATCCGTTGATTAGGTATAGCAAGCTTCTCCATTTGACCGATACAGTTTGAATAATTCATTTTTCTCCTCACACCACACGGCCTCCGTGGTCGAGTGGTGAGACGCTCGACTACGAATCCAGAAGTCAAGGGTTCAAGCCCGGCATGCGCTAATAACTTTTTTTAAGTGAATATGTCTCAAAACACATTTAATCAATACAAAATAATACATAGTATATTTGCAGCACACTTCAGAGTGGTAGATGCTCTAAGTATCGCCCTAGTGAAAGACCACCATTCAGAATCGAAACGTTGATTGAAACGGGTTTACCAATGTTTGGTGACCAGATCTAAATAGCCAGGTAATTTCCAACCTTCCTCTTTCCCATTTCCTCCTTTTTCCACTACCTTCAACAAAGCATACCCCAATTGGGGATGCCATAGTCTCACTGGCTGACAGTTGGGAGCAGTTGGGACTCTTGTGCAGTATTCACTATAAAAAACATCTGCTTTCCAAATATATTTTCCTTGTTTTCGCATTTATTTTAACTAATTTTCTTTATAACACTTGTTATAATTAGGCTAAACGAAACCGATCGGTCATAAAAAATAAAATTAAATCTGGGGTCTTATACAAACGTTTTAGTTAATTTTCATTAAATAGATATATTTTGTAAATAATGTTTCACCACAAATGGCACATGGATGTTCGTTCACTTTATATAAGGTGACCTTGTGGTAGCAAAAGAACACCTCAACACCTCAAATATATTGAAAATATAATTTTATTATTTATAAAAATATACATGAACAATAAATTATCATATTTACACCAAAGACGATATTGCTTACGCATTTAAACAAAATTGCACAGTAGTGGTTTCATATCCACGCAACCTTATTGTTACGTTACCATTTGACTCTCGTCATATATCACTGATGTTAAACTTTTTGTTATTAGTATAATAATTTCAGATTGTGTCAGATGATGATAAGTTTAATGTCAGATGTTCAATGTTAACAAGTGGAATGCTCTACTGCGGAGGAGATCTGGAGAAAAGATTAACTCTCTACAAACATTTAAAGTCGTTTCTTCATCTTCATATCGCATATAGTAACTTATTTATTTACAAGTTCTAGAGAATTTCTTCATTTTTATAACCAACTGGATTTTGATGTAGAAAATACATGCATTAACGTGTGGAGTATTTTAAGACGAGAATAAATTTAAATCACCGTCCCTGGCAATAAACATTGTCTTAAAGAAATACCCCAAGCTTATCCTTACAAAATTTTATTTTTTTAATAACCCATGATTCAAAGAATGGTATAACACTTCCTTATCCCTACACAAAGCAGGGGGAACTATGAAATACTATTATTACATCAGCGCGAACACTTTTACTACCAACGACCACAATATTTATGTTTTTTGCATGGCGAATTATACCGACATTATTTCCTTTAAATTTTCTTAAGTATCTTACGTCAACCAGCTACTCTGCTAAAAGTCAACCATGAATTCCGAGTAAACAAAAAGATCACGAGTTTTTTTTAAATTAATTAATTCTCTATATTTTAACCCTACCCTACAGTTGAAAACTAAAACAGAACCCATAGTGGAAAACTTTACAAATGTATGAACATATCGTCGCCGAAAAGGCAAAAAGGCTGAAACATCATTTTGGAAAGTTTACACCAGAGCACTTTACAGTTTTTTTGATTTTATAATAAAATTCAAAAGTCTTCGGTACCTGGTACCGAATTTTTTTTTGATAAAAATTTGACTCAGGTAACTCAATGTTCTCAAAAGCTTAAAAAGTCCCAAACTAGTGTCGCTTGAGTCAAGCCTTCTCTCAAATGGTAAATATACTTTAGGTGGCTAAAAGGCCACAAATGTCTTTAAAATCAAATGAAAGTCTAATCGAAACTGCACATTTAACCCATTTTTGACCAAAATGTTGCTTAACCCTTTTTGCTTTTCCAGCGACGGTATATATATTTAACCCACAAAAGTTGCACGTGAATAAATAATGTCATCCTAATTAATTTATTCTAAAATCAATAAGTACCGCCTCCACGTGTCAAGATTGAAAGCTCTAACTAAGCCTTATGCTATGACGGTCACCGTCATTCATCTACCCATATTATATTTCTACATTGCATCTGTATCGAGAATGAATTGAAAGGAACTTCGAAGGCTTACAGATGGATTGAGGCAATATTATTTTAATGTCGAGTTCTAAAATATCAAGCCTGAGAAAACATACGTAAGATTTCAATAATAGTGGATCGTTGCCAAAATTGTGCATCGGACGTTAACGGCAATCGTTCACTCATGTAGTTGGTCGTGTGCAATACACAGACCTATCGGAATGGCAGTACTAACATGCCAAGAAGAGGGGAATGCTTAAATTCAGATAACTTACATATGTAAAATGGAAACCATCCTTCAACTTGAAAATTTTAAGCTTCAGCATTTACTCCGAAAAAAAAAATTCGTCGCTGGAAAGGCAAAAAGACTGAAGCGCCATTTTGAAAAGCTTACACCAGATCGCTTTAAAGTTGTTTTTTTACCAAAAAAATTCATTAGTCTTCAGTACCTGCTTGGATTTAGAAAAAAAAAATTAACTCAGGTAACTCAATGCTCTCACTGAGACATAATTATTGAGCGGTGATGTATTTTTGTGTAATTAGTTTTCAACGTATTGTTCACTACATAAAGTAACAACCTGCAATTAAGCAATATTCCCGTATTGGTCATTTTTATAGGTTTACAGCGACTAGATAAATGTCACCTGTTTGCTTGTGTTAAATAAATATGTGCCTAGATTATCAGAAAAATATCGGTAAAAGCTCATTTCTTATTTACGAATTTTATTATATTTGTAAGAGTATTTTATAACAATTTTTTAACGAAGTCGAATTTCCTCTTCTCTGATTTTTTTCTGTCGATGTTCGATGATCATTATTTCAACATTGGTTTTAAAATATAATAAGCTACTAGAAAATACCCGAAGGCTTGCTTTACTTGTTCTTCAAAATCTTTCGTTATGTTTGCCTTACATTTACATGTGCCCACCAGTGGCGGCTCGTGACTTTTTAGTGTGCTAGAGTGGTAAGATTGAAAAAAACCGTCATCATTGATGTTGTTGTAGCCGAAAATATTTTTTATTTTTTTTCGAAATTTCAACTTTTTGTATGAAGATTTTTCAGAAATCCGTGCAGTGCTGCTGAAAAATCCTGAAAATCTTCATACAAAAAATAAAATCTTGAAAAAAATAAAAATCATTTTCTGCTACAACAACATTAACAATATCGTATTTTTTCAATCTTAGCACTATAGCACACTAAAAACTCACGAGCCGCTACTGGTACCCACATACATTTTCACGGTGAAACAACAGCTTCTTAGTATTATACAATAGTAATAAATTCTGAACAATATTAAGTACAATCGGTGAATAGCGCTATACATATTGTTTGGGGGTAAAATATATTGATGTTTAGTTAGCAACTTGAATGTAACGATGAAACGGAAAAAAAAAACAATTCAAATGGCAATAATTCCAACCCCTTGCCATTATATTGAGGGTGCAGGGCTAATAAGGGACATGGATCATAAACAATAACCGCTTATTGTCCTAAATTACTTGGCCCTTTGTTGTCATTTGGCGGCGGGGCCGAGGAAAAAGTCCATTTATGGCCAACAATGGAGTCGGATGGCGAACATTATCTACGGCGGGTAACATTATTTTCCTTTGTTAAATGTAAAGCGTGAAATCGGGTCGGCCTGGTAAGTTGGCCACCCCTTCGCAAAAAAATAAGAATAAGAGGATCATTTGAAGGGCCAGTGGATCAATTTAGGATTATGAGAGTGATTGATTATGGGAAAAAACCTACTTTGTCTTTTCGCTTTGTTATGTTATGATCATAAATTAAGGACTTTGAGGATATAAGCGAAAACGCCAATATGGAAAAAAAGCAAATTGCTTCGGTTGATTGGATGAAAATTCAGTTTTCGGAGAAAGGTTTACTTTGCGTATGATTTACATACGTTTGTCTAATATTATACTGACGATATTAAATTATGTTTCCGCAAACTTTTGGATGCAGACAGAACCTTATTTCCCAACCTTCCTCTTCTTCATCTCCTTCTCTTCCCCACTACTTTCAACCCCACAACATACTCGGATTGGGTATGCCATGGTTTCACTAGCTCTAGGCGGTTGGGAGCAGTTGGGGCTCTTGCGCGGTATTCGCTAAATTAAAAAAACCAAAAGACATGTGTTTTTGTGGTGTTTTTTTATTTGTTCGAATTATGTAAGTTTCATATTTCGTAATGATCGTGATCACTGAAAGGAGTGTTGTTCAAAATTGCATGAGCCGCGTTAAGTGAGCAGATCTGAATAGCCAGGTACCTTTCAACCTTCGTTTTTCCTGTTTATTTTAACATGCTTTAGTACCATTTATCTGGGTACTTGTGACTTTTATTCAGTACCTTTAATTAAATTTATACTTGTCGCGCTTAATGCATTTTATAAAATATCAGTTTTACTATCTGGCTTCGTCCAACATTCGGATGGTAAATTTGTAAAAATTAAAATGGCAACTTGTCTTATTTGTTTCACACCTTGATAATTCAAGATAGAAAATACATAACACACTGCAAAAAATGTTCATATTTCACGAGCTTACGGCTTCAATAGTTTTTGCTGATTCATCCATTCACGTCAGACTCATAATTTCAGATCACGGCATAATTTATTCGAGTGAATATTACGGCGAATCAAAAAATAAATTTATTTGTTGTTTTGCATTTAATGCACGACTTAAGTTACATATCAAGACAGAAGTTAGATGAAGTGTTAAGAAAATAATCCCTCACGCAGTAAAACTGAAAACGTGTATTTTAAAAGACGGGCCGTGTTGGATGTTCTAAAAATACAAGGTTTCTTTTCAGCTCGCTTAACACCTATTTATTCTAAAAAAACAAAGCGGTTACATCATCCATTAACTCCTGACATTTCCTCACTTTGGCTCACTTACATATTCATCAGAACAACTTTGTTATTTTCTCCGAAATTCAAGAGTGTTTCTTTTACCTTAATAAAAGGAACAACTTTGATCAATGTGGCTCTTATAAATTCAATGATTTAAAGAAGACTCGTAAGATTGATATAACATTAGCATTTATTGAACTTTTTGGTCTGAAAGTGTTGTGAAATCATGACAATGCAATCAAAGGTAAAACAGATGATTTCCATAAAAATATTTATATTATTATAGATAATTAGTTTTGAAACATAAATATTTTATATCGTAATTTATTATTACCAAAATAGGTTAGTACCATTATATTAAAAAAAAACTATTTGACTTGATCGTATATGATGATAAATCTAGTATTTATCAAGTATCAGCACTCTTTTTGGGGAATCTATTTTCTTTTCGGTTGATACGAAGCAAAAAATGTTCCGAAGTCTTATAACTTGCAGTAAAACGAATATTTCAAGAGCTCTGAAACTCTATAATATGAAAAATATATGACGTTTCAAGCTATAAATAGATATATTTTAATGGAAAGCAATCACTTTGTGGTTTCAGATAATTGGAAAAAAATCTTTAATCACATTCTCAGTTGACGTTCTGTCTCTTTCAATTCATATTATTTGTCTTTTTCTCTCTGTTCGTTTGTTATAATTTAAATATTATTCTATTATTTTCTCACTGTTCCCTTTTTTTTTAAATATTTTGGTATCCCTCTGTTTGTATATATAACCGCACACTATTTATTTTTTGTTTAGTTTGATTTTGTAGCCTGATGTTGCTTAGGCTAAGTGAGACCAGTCGGTCATAGAAATTAAAATAAAATCTGTGGTCTTACACAAAGTTATTTTTTTTATTACTTTATAAAAAGATAACTCTGCACAGTGTTATCTGGTCAAATTACGTGATGCAAGAGCTTACCGTTTATAGGTTTTTAGTGAGACGTGTGACAGATTATCTACTTTGTAGTTGAGATGTTATTAATTCAATGGCTAGGATTTTTTTTTAAATTTATTGCAACTGTATTTATGCTTTATTAAATCTTAAAATTGCTCCTAAAAAAATCTCTTAACACATTGTAATCTGTTAAAAAATATTATTTTTACCTAAATAAATTACAATCACTGAAATACGGTAGTAATTTTGTTATTGTCCTTTAACCAAAAGTCTCCTTACAACTGGAAAAGCCAAGCCGTATCCACCGGAGTTTTTCAAATTGGGGATTACTGAAAAGAATGCAACTCGGCATCCCGTCTAAGCCCTTAATCCGCATAGTTATAAAAGGCTTCACAACAATAACTCCATTTAATCTGATTACCTTTTCTACCGGGGGCTTTCAAATTATTACAAAACTTTTCATAATGCACCTGGCTCGAAATCCCAGAGGACCTCATGAGAAAAATGAGGAGCTTTCACCCTGTAAAATGTATCAATTTTCATCGAAAGGATATTTGAGATTTATATGCTTTTGAAATATTATTATTTCTGAAATGTTTTTTATTACTATTAGAGGCACGGGGGTGTAAAACTTTTGTATATTCGTAAAAAGCATTAACTTTGTGGCTTGCCATATTTATAAATAGAACACATATACTTTGTTTTTAACCACTTTTTTATTTAATATTTTGTCTACCGGTTTCGGAAGTACCCTTCCATCATCAGGACAATATTAAATTAATCTGAAATACAAAATACTGAGATAAATATACTGAAGTAAATAAACTAAAAGTAAATAACTTCTAAGTAAATAACTTAGAAGCACTAGAAATTAGAAAATCATTAAACAGTAAATGCAATATTTTAAACAATCAAATTAATTTATCTTATAGTCCTATCCTAAATATTTTTCCAATAAACCGCTCTGTTATTCCCATAATTTCCTCAATTACTCCTTCTCCTTACAACTCCTAAATATGTATATTTATCTCAGTATTTTGTATTTCAGATTAATTTAATATTGTCCCGATGATGGAAGGGTACTTCCGAAACCGGTAGACAAAATATTAAATAAAAAAGTGGTTAAAAACAAAGTATATGTGTTCTATTTATAAAACTTTTGTGTTTTTGAACGATGAAAGATACTCTGATGATTTGGGTTACACGTGTACTGTACAATCACTAAAGAAATAAACATATAGAATCGTGTCTGTAGGTCCGAAGTCAGGTCAATTACATCTTATTTCTGGTAAAATTGAACATTAGTAAAAATCGAAATAATTTCTTAAAATTTATTCAATTTCATTGGCTTGTCCGGGGTCTGCCAGCCTAAGAGTTTTGTGTAAATTTGCGATATCAGTGTTTTTTTTTTTAATCGGTACCTATCGATCACACTTATTTCCTTTTCAGTGTGTACAATTAACATCAATTCAGATAACTCAACACTTAAATTACAACCTTAAGCATTTCAAAAGGCATAAAATAAAAATAAAAAATAAAAACAAATAAATAATGAAATTCATTTGATCAAATTAAAATGTTCATTTCATTTAACCTACAACTCACAAAAAACTACTTTTTACAAACATCCACCATAGTGAATTCATTCAAATTTATACATAAACTTATCTATAAAATTGAACCAACGGTTAAAAAATCTGTTTCAAATTGATAGCTCAAATATATTTAAGGAGTGTAAAGAAGAGAGATAACGACTTTGTAAAAAAAAAGTATTTATGGTTTCAAAGTTTATTTTGTGGAACTACATTTTAATTTTTAGGTTTTTTAAATTTTATTTAAACAATAATTATTATTATTTTAATTTAAAAAAAAAACAATTTTTAGTTAAAAGCTCTGCGATGTAATTATTTTTACGCGTGACAGCTGTTTCGCCTTCTGAGGGCAGTTTGATAATGCCCTCAGAAGAAAAAAAAAAAAAAAGTAGATACAAAACGGTATTTTTTTTTTAAATTTACTCGCATCATTTCAAATAACTCTTATTGGCCTAACGTGAGATAATGTCATTATTATTACAGGATTCGTTGTGATCATTATCTAGTTCAATTGCCATTGTTGGATTTCATTTCACAAAGTAATAATTTGTTAGGTTCTTACCTTCATGTTTTCCATCCAAATTCTTACCTACCCAACCAATTCACTTTATAGCCGTTTTGAATAAAACGGTGACAGTTCTAAACAGTTGACAATCGAACAGAAGGGTTTTTGTGTGAAAAAACGTGGTTGCTCGTTCGTTTCGCTATTTCATTGTTGTTTGATCTTCTAAGAGTATAAAATCAATGCGGTGTGTCGTAAATTAGAAGACTAAATTAAATGAGGTATTTTAGTGAATTTTTTCCTTAGGAAAGTTGTGCAAGAAGAGTCAAGAACTTAAACTTTATCGGTGAGTGAATGGTTTTTCATTTTTTCTTCCTTAATTTCATAATTCGTTCTATATTAATAATTTCCACTAAGAAGCATAGTTGATCGTTTACAGTCTACTGTTTTCCAAATTCATCTGAAGCCGGAAACGTTTTTTCGTATTTCATCCAAACTTCGGATTCAAGAAACATTTTATAAAATGTTAATTTATGTTTTTTAACAGGTTTCAAACCATCCCTTACAAATTTACATCACACGGTACGCCTGATGTAAAATCTAATGTAGAAAGGCATATCACGTAAACGGTATATAAAGGTGAAAACCTATCACCCGTCAGTGAGTTAGCATGTGCGGAGTTTCGGCTGACAGGAACACTATGCATAATTCATCTGTTCGGCATGTAAAATACATAAACGGATTTCATGGTAGTGTTAGTATTCCATGTGTGAATGCAATGCGGAACGAGAATTTTGCTGAATGTTGTTGAATATTATGAAAATAGAGAGATCTTATCCAATGTGGGGCCTTTTTTTATTGTGGTCTTTATTATTTATATTTTCGTTAAAAGCAATCACTTTGCGATTTGACACATTCATAGAAAATAAAATAAAAACTTTGTATAAGACTTCGTATTTGTTGTTTAATTTAACCCTCACGTGAATAAATAAAACTACACCTTTTAAAAATTGGTATGACGGTTTCTTTTACAGTATGTAATTTGATGAAGTTTGCTGGATCACTTTTATCACGTAATACATTTTGACTCAGTTCAAGATTTGGGGAAGTGGATATGAATTTCACCCAGTACCATCTTTTCTTGAAGTTTTTAATTCAAAAGGTGATTAAAAATAGTATTAAGGATACAGGTGATGTACTTTGAACACAACAGTTCATCATATTTATCATTTAATATAAGATAAAATAATAAATAAATATGGTTAAGCTTCAAATTCCATATAAAACACATGAGGGTACCCGGTACCCTTTCAGTTATCAGAAGTTGTAAGTTTTCTAGAGCATTTTCCGATCCCACAAGACCCTTTACATTTCCAAAGGTTATATTTAATTGTTCATTTTCACTATTGTGAAGAAGTCAGGAAGTTTCAGTCGGTTAGACTTACTGGAACATTAAAAAAATCTATGTAGAAAACCGAAAAGGTTATCCGGGTACCCTTTCAGTCACATAGAGGTTACTTTTGTACCCTGATGATGCTAAATCTAAGCGAAGCCGGTCGGTCATAACAATTAAAATAAAATCTGTTTTCTTAGGCAAAGTTATTGTTTCATTTTCTTTCCATTATTTAAGTTATATCCGGAAAATTACATAAATGCAGCGACTTTATTGCCAACTTTATCCTTCTCAGAATACTGAAGAGGGTTGCTAAGTCTGGGTAATCTTGACACATGACAAGCCTAGATTTGGGTACTAGAAACATGTTGAATTTGAACATGATGAATTCATTTAGCTTCCAAAAGAAAGGATGGATAGATGCCCATCGAAACACATTTCTACATTAATCTACCTGGTCAATTAATTTCCATGTTTTTATTCATAGGTTCAATCATGCAACTAAAACAATATGTTTCAGACCGGAGTGCAATGCTGAATTGAATAAAAATTACAGAATATTTACGCGTACGGTCTTTACTCATATAATAGGGAAAAAACGATTCGTGTATCTTACCAGTTGTTCGCCAACGTTTAGCATATGAAGTGTTGTCTTTCTCAAAACCTCACCACTCGCCATCGAAGTCTAAAAAAAGAAGCTTGGGTCTACTTGAATATGCAGGACGTTTCATTTTATACGAGGTGAGAATTGCTAGAAAAGTCAAATATTCATGGAAAATCAAATACCAACGTATAAAATGTTAGGATATTTTTAAAATAAAACTGTTTTTTTTTCGTCAAAACTGTGTATAAGAGAGGTTTTATATACCGTTATGTTAAATAATTGAAAACATTTATAATATGTAAATAATACCAATAATCTAAAACAAAGATATAAAACAGAAAAAAAATAAAACAGAAGCTAAAAAGAACAATAGTCATGACCAAGACACAAACTCAGAACCTCTACACTATCTGGGAATAACACTCTGCCAATTAGGCTATCAAGACTTTATTAGAAAGCGGCTTTTTTGAACGATCTCATACTTTTATTGAAAATCATGTAATATTTTTTCCGATTTTAGGCTGCCTTCTTTTGATGATATGTCTTGGTCATGACTGTTGTTATTTTTAGTTTTTGGCTTTTTCTGTTTCATGTTTGTATGTTAGATGACTGAAATTATTTAAGTATTTAATAATAAATAAACATTAATGCTTTAAACTTAATTCCAATTGAAATGAAAACATTTATTTTAACAACTACTATAAATCAGTGCCCACATTTCTTCTAGTCCTATTTTTAAGAATCCTGATTATGAAATCAGCAACAAATCTTTCTTGCGAATAAAAACGCGAAATTCCGAAGTTGTGAGAAACACACTAATGCCATTTGGTTTTCATGTTTTGAGATAATTTGTCAAAGCATTGTGACATTAATGTTTCAAAAGCCTTATTTCAACACCTTTATTCAAGGCAACAGACATTAATCTAAACGTTTTTACTACAGGGAACAGGAAAACAACTATTTCCATGGGTTTGAGCAATTAATTTGATGGTACTTTGCGATAGTGTTATGTGCCGTTGACTTTAAATAAACGAGATAGGCTTTGCTCACTTAGAAAATAAGCCAATATTAGAAAATATAATATTTCAATTCACCTAGTCGATTTTTTTCGATGGTTTCTGGGCTTAAAGTTCAAACCGCGGAAATCGGGAAAATACAACATTTACTTCGGAAAAATATTTTTACATGAAGTTTTTCATTAATATCTGACACTTGCCCAATGAAACTTCAAAGAGTTTGAAATATGGGTTGGCGTTGTTAAATTAATTGTTTTGCTATCTGTTGTACTGAATCATTTTTATGTAACATATGCCCCGTTTGTCTAAGCTTTCAGGTTAATCAAAGAAACGGCAGTTTTGTAAAGGTTTTTTTTCTCAACATTGGCAATCTCCCTGACCCCTGGTATGATGATATTTTAATGTATCTATACAATTATCAGTGAGGTTAGCAAAGTTCATTTGAGTCAGCACTTGGAAACAGTCTAAATGAAATTTAGAAAAAAGAAAAATTTGAAACTGTTGTTAAATAGAAAATACCGCAGTATCGTCCCCCGTAGAGGCAGTTTATTTAGTTTTAATTTGTACAACTTTTAATCACTCATAGCAAAGTGTGTATTTGGTAAGCGGATCTGAAAGATAATCTCCTAATATCCTTTTTCAAAACGTTATGTTTTTTCATTCCACCCTATTGCTTCCCCCCTCAATATTTTGAATACTATAACACAATGGACTGACAAGTCGAAATCAGTAAAAAAAAAAAACAAATTAATACTGTATTCAAAATATAAAAAAATTAAGATTTTTTCACATCAAATTTACTATCGGTATGTGTTATTTACCTCTTGTAAAACGCTGTATGACTTATGGGTATGTCTAAAACATATTGCCCTCTAAGCAAAAGTAGATTTTTTTTAAAGTTAAGTTTTTGTTCTGCTTAGATAAATTGTTTATCTTCTTCACGGAATGAAGTTAACGATAAATTCTTTTTACTTTTAGCTTTTTATCAACATTCAATGTAGATTGAGCCCATCATTTTAAAATGTAGATTGATTCTACTAAATCAAACATAGAAACGTAATTTGAGTCATCGTTTGTACGGAGAATAGCAATAAGTATCAACTTGAATAACTGTCGTATGTAAATAGGGGACTCGCAAGCATTGCAATAACGTTTCCAATGGTGGGTAGCTAAACAAAGCCGTTACGTTGTTATTACGTCACGCACCATGTGACGTAGGTAATGGCGCCCAATAAAGAACGAACGCCCCATGGGCACGGAAACTGCGGTATGTGAACGACCCCACAACTTGCGGTAAGCAGGCTGCGACTCTACGAAATGTACTGCGAACTTTAAGCTTTAATTAGCACCGTACTTTCTACTGACTTTTGATTTTATTTATGAGTCTGAATGCCACAAATTAATAGGTGAATAAAAAATAAATCTGCCTCTAAGGCGCGTCAATACCTGTTGGTCTCATATTATCTCCTTTTTGTTCCTTCAATACACCACGTTCAATACCCAACACTTCTATTTCTGCAGGTTTATTGTAAAGAAACCGTTTTGATAGCTGACTATCGTCGTTCTTGCTACACGATACTTACTCAAAATACAATTTCAAGAGGTTGTATTAAATACAGTTATTATTATATAATTTTGTAGAAAATCTGGAAAGACTTGTCAATTAATTAGAGTATTTAAGGATCAGCACTCAAGAATGACGCGTAACGTTACTTTCTAGCATTCTAATAGAAAAAAGACTACAAATGATATATTTGTAAATTTTCTATGAGTAGTTAGAAAAATGACAGGTTTTCAATGAATACATTTTATTTAACTAAAACCCTTTAAATCCTATCAAAAACATACGAAATTATCAGTAAAAGATGCAGTTTGAAAGGCAGCAAAGGCATTTTTCGAACATTTTACCTAAAATTCCAGTATGCATTTCTTAAAACATTTATAAGTTATTCGTAAAAAGTATTTACTTTGTGGCTTGCCATATTTATAAATAAAACACACAGTTTGTTTATAAATAAAGTGGTTGTAAACAAAGTTTATGTGTTTTATTTACATTTATACGTTAACTGTTTAAGAATTGTATTCACTGGAAACCTTAGACAGTTTTATATTACCCATATAGAATGAACAGATGAATCATTTGTAGTATTGTTTGTACTAGAAAGCCAAAAAGTGTGTATTTTTGGGTGCTGACGTAAGGCATTCTCTGGATTTTTTTGTTAATTTTTCCTTCATTAATAATGGTTGAAAACTATCCTTTACCCCTAAAACAAATAAAATAACGAACTTTGACAAAAATACGTTTTTCGTCTGCCAGCACATGTTTTGCAGTGCAGACATCTACCAATGCATTTTAAGCAAAAGTATTTCTAAGTTTTAATCCATCTTTGTTTTTCCAAAGTAATGCAGTTTACGCATTTTAATACACTGAAAAAACACCTATTTATGGTTTTTTCATGGAATATGACCAACAATAATATGCACAGAGCCAAAAGGTATTAACTGTTTTTTCCCATGCTACCTTTTTTCAAAAATCACGCAACTGCTCCATCTTTGTAAAACGATACAATATGTACCGCTTATGACCAGTAGTACAAGGAGAGTTCCTGATGATTTACGTAATTTTCCCAAACATCGTTGCAACTTATTCTTCGACGGCTGCAAAGTATCACTTCCACCTTTTTTAAAGTGCACTGATCCTACTCTTATTTAGATGTATAATTATCAACTTAAAATGGTGTTCGAATTTATGGGTGCTCTAAAAATAATACCGATTGGTGAGTAGTCGTATCTTAAAGAATAACACATGGCGACAAGTTTATATAGATATCAAAAGATATGTATTTTTTCAATTAATGAGAATGAATTAATTACTTTGTATAAGACCACAGATTTTATTTCAATTTTTGTGACCGACTGATTTCGCTTAGTCTAATCAAGGTACAAAATTAAACTCAACAAAAAATACAAAGTGTGCGGTTATATATTCATACCGATGGAGAACACAGTATAAAATGAAATACTAGTAAAAACGTAATAGAATAACATCAAAATTAAAATAAAACCTGTGATTTGTACAAAGGTATTATTTAATTTTCAATAAATATGTCAAACCACAAAGTGATTATTTTCTACGTTTTTTTTTTTTTTAATTACTTATCCCTGTCTTGCCATTTGATTCTGTTTCCATTGCCTTCCCCACCTATCCCATCTACCAATGAAGTATGTACCCGGCCATTACAGAGCCTATTTCAAGGATGCCGGAAGCGGCCGCGATTTTCCACGGGATTTTTATCCTCCACAAGTTACGGTTGATGCATTACCCCGCCACTTTACGGGCGCGGCAATTAATGCCTCTACCGAAATCAGAAGACCAACGCACCGAGAATTTCGTGCGCTGTGGAACCCCGCTTCCCTTCGTACTTTTACACATTTCAGCCGGGACCTAGTGCGTATTTACTGAGGTATCCGATATTACGCGAAGTTTACTGCTCATACAGCTGTGACGACTTATTATGCTGACATGACGGAGTTAAGTATGTCGGTACAGACAGGGGTGGCTGAGGATGATCGCGGTGGTAAATGTAAAAAACGTAATTTTATTAAAACTAAAAAAAACATGTCTTAGGATGTGTTTTATTTATTTTGAGATTTGCAGGCGTTTGGTGCGGCGATCAAAAAATACGTGATTCAAATTTTTATAGCCACTATTTTTAATAAGGAATGCCGTTTTTATGAATATGTCTGTCTTTCAAGATGCAGAATAGTAGTTGACGGGTATGATGAAGGAAAAAGCGTTGTTAAATCTAGACTAAAATATTTTCTTGGCACCATTTTCAAAAATCAAATTCTTGCCTCAAAAACTCACATTAACACATTTGTATGAGTAGTGAAGGGTCGGAAAAAAATCTAAAATTTAGATGTAACATCATAACAGTTTCTTAAAAAGTACAAATATCCGTTAATTTTCGTATTTTTATGATTTATTTAACTTGCGATATTTGTGTAAATCACTTTTAAGTTTAAGCTGATGATTTAAAAAATATATATTATAGCTCTCGTTTGATTCTGAAAAAAATTGTGGCCTTTGAACCATCTACAATATTCACCATTTGGGAGAAGGCTTGACTCAAGCGACACAAGCTTGGGACTTTTTAAGCGTTTTGACGCTTCAGGTAACTCAGTGAGAGCATTGAATTACCCGAGTAAACTTTTTTTTCAAAATAAAATCATGTACTGAAGACTTATAACAGAAAAAACTTTAAATTGCTCTGGTGTAAACTTCCCAAAATTGCGCTTCAGCCCTTTCGCCTTTCCGGTGACGATATGTTCATTAAATGGGGAGTCCATAATTCAACTGGCTTCGCACAGTCAGAAATCTCGGATCACATGATAATAAACGGAGCAGCATTTTATTAAAAAAAGGGAACAAGCTGTTCCTACCCTACCATCACGTTTACCAGGGACATCCGGGCAGCCATTCAACGTAGGTTTTTTACATTAGTATAACCTAGAGCATGGATTATCAACCTCATTTTGCCCACCGCCCACTTTGAGAATGTATTTTTTTTTAGAGCCCCCCCCCATTTTTTTACTTACCATCTGTCGCGTTCGCGGTTCCAGTTACCGGTGACCACCGAGGAACCGATTATTAATCCAGTTCTTTTTGGAACCTGTTCCTGGTATTTTTTTTGCTAGCACATAGTAGAAGTCCTAGCACATCGACATAAGTTCCTCGCCAAAAAAAGGTACTAGTCGGTAGAGATTTGAAAGTGAAAAAAACTGGAACCAGTTCCTCGCCCAAAAATATACGAAAAGAACGAACCTTTAAATCGAAGTTACCAAAGTACCGAGAATTCCTCGTCAACGATTTTCCAACGCCCCCTAATTTTCTCTGGGTCTTCTACTGCCCCCCTGAAAGTCTCAAACGCCCGCAAGGGGGGCGTTATCGCCCACGTTGAGAACCTATGCCCTAGAGTATTAAAAAATGTATAATATTCATAATATTCGTACCGTTACACAGTCAAATAATATCAAAATAATTATTGTTAATCTTTCTTCTTTTTTTATTTAGGGTTTTTCCAGGAGACTTTCTTGTTACAAAGATAAATAGCATCACTGTCTCGACAATTGCCAGCCGTTTTATTTTATAGAGGCCATCAAGGCATGTCGGGATGATTGCAGTGGGATTTTTTTCTTTCAATTTTGCATGTTCAACATCCATCTTCTTGTGAGTACTCGAAAAAAATCTACTTAAGCTGATGGCATATTTAGTTTTATTGCAAATTGTTGTAAGAGGGCGATGAAGACATTGAACTTGAAAAAACTGAAGGCGCTTAGGGATTTCGTGGGAGGAACGAGTAAGTGGGAAATGTTGAAACCATGTTTGAATTGAAAATCGTATTAAAGTACCTTTAAAATAGATGCCGATTCGTTCAGATGATATAAATTATTCCTCCGACCATTATTTCTTGATTAATTCCTATTTGTGACAGGCGTCAATTTTGAGGCGAATTACTTTTGGTCTAAGGAAAATTTATAATAACTATGTAGCGTGTTTGTTTTGACTAAACAATCACTAAAAGGTTTTTTTGACGTTTTTACGTTTCTTTAAAAGCGAAAAGCTTTGCTTTGCAGTTGATGCTTTATTCTTATATTTATGAAATGTTTCCTACAAACACAAATTTTATCATGAAATATTAATATAAAAAACATTAATATTGATAAAACACATAACGGTTAAAATAATGTGTACCTAGTATTAATATGCAAGCTTTTTTAGTTTTAAAAATACTAAAGATTACCTTTTTTATATTTAAATAATATCAATAATCAACAACACAAATATGAAACAGAAAAAGCCAAAAAATAAAAAGACAATGGTCACAACCAAGAGTCGAACTTGAATCCTCTACTCTATCCGGGAAAAACGCTTTAACCAATTCTGCTATTGGAACCTTATCAAAAACCGACATTTTTAATCAATCTCATATTTTTCATTGAAGATTATTGATATTTATGTATTTATTTTTTTTTACTCCGATTTGGCTACAATCTTTCCGAGTTCGAGTCTCGGTTGTGACCATTGTCTTTTCATTTTCTGGCTTTTTCTGTTTCATATTTATGTTGTTGATTGTTGATATTATTAAAACATTTAAAAAAAAAACATTAATGCTTAGAACTTATTTCTAATTTAAATCGTAAAAACTATTTTTGCTTTCTTACAATCCTAATGTTTTTTTTTAAGTAATGAAAATAATCAGGATAACACAGAAAATACTTTATCGCCAGTAAAAACAAGTAGTTAGGTATGATGGATTTATTTTTCTGTTGTGAGAGATTTAACATTCTACTTTTTTTAGAACGTAGTAACTTTTCGTCGTTTTTAAATTTTAATTATAAGTAGGTAGGTATAGAAAAACCATATCTCAAAAAAAAAAACATTCACTGTAGTTTGTCTAATGCCTATGGGGAGAGTTCTTTTTGGGCCTCTTTTTTCCTTTTATTCCGCAGATAAAATAGAGTTTCCTTTTTTCTCTATTGCCGCTGTCATCTCTGGAATTAATGGCCAAAGTCGTTTATTTAATATGATTGGTGGTGGTCCAGTGATGCTGCCAGTAATTCGCGACGGATTTATTGTAAAGAACTTCCAAATGGGAGAGGAAATCCGAAAATAATCTAGGCCTTAACAACATGTTGGAATTGCTTTTTGCAAGTAAGTTGATTAAAAGTAAGGGAGAAGGATATTTAGGTAATATCATTCGGTATTTATGAAAGAACGAGTAAAATGTAATCAATTCATTGAATTTATAATACTATCAAGTAATCCAAATCTTCACCATAAAGCAGAGTATCTGCAGATTTATAGTAGCTAAAACGATGAGTTCTAGCGTCACAAAATCTGCGCAATTTTTTTTACTTAGAAATGCTCGGTCAACGGAACCAGCGAACCATGTCATATCCATCAAAAGCGACAGAGATTTTTAAAAAGAAGAACATTTGGTGAGTTTCGTGTTTGAGGCGGTCAGCGCAAAAGTGGAGCAAGCCACAAAAAATACGAAATGTGAGTGTGACTAGAAAACGGCTCGAATGGTATGTTACATCAAATAGAAACACAAACACAAATTAATATCAAAGTAATGTCAAAGTAAAATCAAAGCAATATCAATGTAATATCAAAGTTATATCAAAGAAATATCAAAGTAATGTAAAATTAATATCAAAGTAATAACAAAGTAATATCACAGTGAATAACACGATTTTTTAAAAATATTTCACTTGAACCACTTCTATATAATTAAATAAACTCCATATTAAAACATATTCGTTTTCCGCTTTTGTTGATTACGTAACTAATAACAAATGTGTGAATTGCCATATTTCCCAATTGCTTAATAAGATTTTATGTGTTGATAGTCCATGTTACATGTTCGAGTGTTGCATCTTTCAGCCACCTATATTTAATGTGATTTTCAGTCGATAGTAGGGATTATTGCACGAACTTCGATCATTATTCATTAGACCAATAGTAATGACTAACGTTACTTTCTACTATTCTAATACAAGCAATACGAAAAATGATTTATCAACTAATATTTTCTAACTATACATATAAATTTTATATGGGCAGTTAGAAAATTGACTGAGGTTTCTAGTAAATACTGAAATTATTAAACTAAATATTTTAAACTGTAACCCTTTAAATTCTATAAAAAATACTAAAATGTGAGTAGTAGGTGAAGTTTAAAAACAGCAAAAATTTTTAACGTTTCGCCTAATATTTAAGTATGCGTTTTAAAAAAAATTGAAAGATAACTATTTTAGAATTGAATTTGCTGGAAAATTAGGCATTTTTGTAACTCTCGTATAGAATTGACAGATGAATTATTTATAGTATTGATTGTACCAAAAAGTGTGTATTTTTGAGTGCTGACCTTTAACTAAACAACAAGTTTTTTTGTAAAATTCTATTGAAACGTTAAGCAAATTAGCTATCATTTAAAAAATATTTATTTATTGCTCATTTCTTAAGAAAATAATAAGTTTATTTCAATCGATTTATCTAGGTTAAAATCGATTTTGGTTTAACGAAAAATTGACGAAAAAATCACAGAAACAACATTTATTTTGTATTAAATAACATCACATCGTAATTAATATTGGATGATTAAACATTCTTCAACAAAGTTTTTTTTTAAATGAGAGAAAATCATAGAATTGTATTTAATTTATTCACCCCCTATCCCAAAAAAGCACACTATTTAATCACTAATCGATGTGTTCATCAATCAGTTTTTTTTATCGGATTTTCACATGAATTTGGAAGGAAAATACCAACGTATCTGAAAAATATCGAATGCGTTCTTTCCGCTACCAACTCGTTGGAGGTTTTCTTTATTGAGCCATAAATGTTCAGAACCCTCAAACATTAAACGCATTTGTTATAAAAATGACCATTAATCTTGCAGATAATTCTTTTACCTGAGTTGGGGTAGGTATTTGTCATGTGAAACATATTTCATTCGTCTTACAAATAAAACATGCATATGGAAACCCTTTATGTAATTACATATTCGGGATGGAGGATACTACGTAAACAGCATGCGCTATGTTAAAGTGATGATTGTGGTTAAAATAATATTTTTAATATGAATACGGAAATGGTCTGCGTAGCTCCTGTCAGAGAAAGTCACTATGCTATCTCCAATGTTTCACTTTATTTCTTTGCCAGTAGCCCAGTTCGTTCAATAAAGTAGGTACATAAGTTAAGAAACGACTTAATTCCACAACATGTTTCCTGAGATATTTGAGCCTTCATCAAATTGGCATTATAAATGAATCGATGTTTTTTCATCCTCTTTACATTTGTTATGTTATCCACCCCAAACAGTTTTATTGTATTATTTTGTTTTATTACACTTACGGAAATGGCATGATGGTTAGTTAGTTAGTTGTATTTAATAACATTTAATTAAAGTACAAAAAAGTACATTTCTTGGTATATTTTTCCCAAGGAGTTAATAACAAATAAATTTAAAATCTTATTTCGATTCTTTTTTAAATTAAAAAAAAAAAAAAATTAAGGGTTTTACTTTTCTTCAAACACTAAGTAAGTACTGATTTAAAAAGGGTTTGGAATTTAAAAAAAAGTAAAATAATAGAAGTAAAGGTGATATTTTATTTTGCGAAAAGAATTCTGGTCATAGCCCAGAAAAGGGTTTTATACAAAAATTACGAAAATGGAATACGAAACAAGATATTTTTCACTATTAATTACGACACAATAAATAGATATCGGAACTCTAACGATGTACGACATTTTTCGTCACTACGTCGAATTGAATTCTTCCGCCGAGCATTTCAATCAATACTCAGTACTAAAAAAATGTTAAATAACATTTCCCGATACGGCTTTCATCAAAATTCAGATTGCCGCGATGTGCTCATCTGGAATTTCAGCGGAAAATCCAAGTATTTCATTAGTCCTGTACTAGAATTTCGCGAAATCAATCTGGCTAACCATAGTTTGGCTTCATCATACGGCCTCCGAAAATTTGAAAATCATTAGAAGGTATTTTTACTCCGGATTCGCTAGACGTGCTTTAGGTTCTGGAAGCTCGCGTTGATCAGAACATTATCCCCATACATGTCGAGCTGATGAAATGAAGCTCTACACGTTAGGAAAATGAAAATGTGATTTTATCTCCGCCGCCAGCGGATGACATGCACGTGTATCGTTCTTTTTGACATTTCATGTGCACATCACATACCTGCTTCATCTTCATTCAGAAGTACTACGGTACATGCTAGCGGTACTATTCCTTGGGGATGATGAATACATTTCTGTAAATCAACGAATTTATTAAGAGGAACAAAACGTCAATTTTTGTATTCTTCGAAAGCGATCGCTTCCAGGATTGATAATAAATAAAATTATAATATTTGGATAACTTGCATAGCGCCGTTTTTGTGAAAAATAACCTCAAGGGCGCTGTCATTAAATAAAATTATATTGAAATGAAGCTAAAATTATCTAAAGTCTTCCTCTTTTTTAAAGATCATATCTTCAATAAAAGCACCAGTGCTCATATTTTTAGTAATCAGTTAAATTTGTCCAGTAGTCCAATATTAGGTATATTTCCCGTAAACTCATACATTTTCTTATTACCTTCTCAGTCGACATTTTGTCTTCAATTCATATTATCTGTCTCTTTCTGTCTGTTCCTTTGTTATATTTTTTTCTCACTGTTCTCTTATTTTATTTTTTTATTCTGTTCTCCCTCTGTATGTACATATAACCATACACAATGTTTTTTTCATTAATTTAATTTTGTTCCCTGATGGTGCTTAGGCTAAGCGAAACCGGTCGGTCATAAAAAAATTAAATTAAATCAAGTTAAATTAAGTTGTTTTTCATTTCATGAAATAAATATAATGTTAACCCCCAAAGACAGATTGTCTCTCTGATAGACGAAACGATTATCACCCAAAGCTTTCCGCCGCATACAACTTTCGAAGTCAGTGCTTAGTAAATGTTTATCCGCCAAACGCCGCTTCTGAAGGCTGTACTTTATAATAGTGTGTTGAGTACGAGCTGATCGTAAAAGCCCACCGGGTGACTAAATAATTATGATACGGATACCGTGAGTACCTTTCACTTTCCATAAAAAAGCTTTTAGCCGGAAAGCTCGTTGGATGGATAAAGTGATAGCGGGAAAGCAGAAGAGTGGCGGATAGAATTTAACACACATCATTTTAACCCTTGATAGTTTTATTGTTGTCACTGTCATATTTTCAATATTCTCCTTTCAATTAATAGTTGTGAAGCAATCTTGATTTGCATGACGCATCTGTGAAGCTTTAATTGTAAGGATGATTCAACAAAATCATAACTCTTAGACTAATGGTGCTCACAAAATTTATTTAAAAAATATTCAGTGAGAATCAAAACCTTCTCCTCCCTATTGAATATTTACTGCTTAGCTCACATTAGGTAGGTACTCAAAATTATTTCACGATACATTTTAATAACCGTTTTTGATTCAAGGCTACCTGATTTTAGCACATCTTTTAAAATTGAAAAAAGGTACACTAGTTCTACGAACTAACCACGTAACTAATAAACAAAGAGATTGTTAATTATTTTCCTAGAAAGCAATCAATTTATTGTTTGACATATGTAATTATAATTAAATATTAACTTTGTATAAGACCTCAGATTTTATTTGAATTTTTATGACCGACCTGTTTCGCTTGGCCTAAGCGTTATTTCGTTTTTTGGTTAATTTTGCATCGAGTTTGGGTGCTAATAAGAAGCATTCGCATGAAATATGATTTAGTTCACTCCTACAATAGGAGATCTAATGTACTAGTGAAGTTTTATTATTACCATTGACTATTTAAATAGTTTAGTTTTATTTGGATCAAACGGACTTCAAAAGCTGTATTCGTGATATTTACTTTTTATAACATCCTTATTTTAAGTAATTGAAGAAATGGTTGACATTTCTAAAAACATACAACCGTTTTGAACCTTAAAGTGTGTACCAAAAGCCTATATGGGCTTCCAAGGGTTTTGTGTAAAAACATTGTAACTCATCTACTAATATCTCGTTATTCTTCTTTGTCATTAGCCCTTACGGTACTTTGCTAAAAGATACAATATTTTGGTGATAGACAGAGTCTTTTGGTAAAAGCTTCCCACTCTGTATCCCTTGAATCTCTTACGGTTAAATAGAATTTCGTTTTGTAAATATTTTCATACCACTAAGTTAAAAGGGTTAGTAAATAATGTGAAAATAAGACAATCATTCCTTGAAGTAAATAAATTTATCCTTTTTACGCGTTTATACGAAAAATTTACTTAACAATACAGTTTTTTTAGATAAGTAAAATAAAAATTTTAGAAAAAAAGGAAGCAGAGCAATTTCAACAATATAAAGTTTCCTTGTATTAATTGATTTCGTAAATTTGAATTAATTTAAGCACTGCGTAACTTCACGAGCGATCTTAAATAAAATAAAACTTATACTCGTATATATTATTTAAAACAGAATTCCAAAGAAATATATGGTCCGCTTTACAAAATGTTCGATTATTATAAATTTATTATATTTTCTCGGAATTCTAAAAAAGTTTTTGTGTTTAACCTAACAAGAAACACAAAACCGTGGGTGTACATTATACACCCACAGTTATATAAATATTAAATGAATTTCCATCAAACACTATAATTTATAAATAAAATCAGAATTATTGTTTCTCGTTGGGAAGCAGAAACATGTTTCCCGAGTAATAATGAAAATATCTTGAAAACTGTTTTTGAAATAATTAAAAAAATTACACCGTATTTTTTCAAAACATAATTGAAATCAAGTGGAATCACTTCTCTTAATTTTAATGTATGTAAATCCAGCATAAAAACGATTATTTTAATAACAATCATCTAGGTATTTTAGGCGATTAGCGATAGTTGATAACATGAAATATAAGATAAAATAGTGTACCTGTTTTTAATTAAGTGACTCTTTTAGTAAACACTATGACAGTTAGCATAATAATGAACCGTTATTTGTTAAAAAAGAAAATTTTAACCATGACAAAGGCGACAGTAATAATAAACATTTTTATATGACGGTATATTATTTTTATCATAAAAAACCATTCCTTTAACAATAAGACATCATAACATGACCTAATATAACATAGTATTCAATTTATAAGCAATTTCAAAATACTCCGTTGAAATTTTATAAAATAGTTTCATCCGGAGGTTTTTATGCAATACTAAAAATATATCGAACATGTAGACTTTGAGAATAACAAACTGGAATTTCGTTCAATTCTGCATTGAATGTGCATTGTGCAATGTGCATCTACTGCAGAACCACGAAGCATGCATTCAAGTAGCAAATGACAATGTGCAGTGCGACTCCGTATATTATCCACTCTTGTGAATACAAAACTTTGTTTACACGACAACTTGGTAAAATAATGCATCGGGAACGGGACCCAACACCTGAGGCAACTATTTTCCTCAAGGAATAGCGCGGAAAGAATCCCGAAAGAAAAATGCACTGAAATCTAGAAAGAATTGTTTTCTCTAAGGTGATATAAAATATGTATTGCATATTAAGTCGAGATGTGCAAATTTATTTATATTTTTGTGTAATGCATAATGGTTTATTTATATAATTGATTCTATTTGATTCTTCTCTCTGTTTCACTCAAATCCTATTTGATTAGTCATTCTTGAACATCTATGTTAAAACTTTGAGCAAACTATATATTCACTAATTCACTAAGTACTTCAATACACAATAAAATTAAATTTGAAAATAGTACTTCTTCAATACCTAGAGCATATAGGTTTTGGGGCGACAAAAACCAGATTAATTGAATGATTTTTATAAAAAATACATTAGCTCCACACAGGTGGTCTTGAGGTACATAATTTTCCTCAGGGCTAATGTCTTTTTTGGGAATGCTATGTGGAGGGTATTTTTGACGAAAGGTAGGAATAAACGTAGGTCTTGAAGAGGCCCATGTTAAAGGAGGGAGGAAACACAGAGGCCGGCAAATCGTTCCACGGCCGACCTTTTGAAAATAATGACGAGTCGTAAAGCTACTCGTTCTCATGTATTGAATGCCAACCGTATGTACAAATGTTGGGCGCGCGTTTGGCGAGTTTCTCGATAGTATATATTCTTGTTGAAAATTGATAGAAAATGGAAGACGTGTTAAAGGCTTTTGACTTCCAAACTTTCGTGACTAGGAGGAATGGACAGCAGTTCGGCTAAATTGCTACAAGATTTAGTCAGCAAGGTATATATTGCTTGGATGTCAGCCAACTTCCGAAAGAAGAAATAAGATTAATAAAAAAATCGTGCGATGTAAATGTGAATAGATTTTATGGAGGGTAATCTCTGTGCTCCAGAAAACTTTATTTAACTTTAAAACTGCAGCAGGTAATAAACGATTAAGAGTGACCTTCTAAGCGATTATTCGAATAACGCAAAGTGCTAGTCGTTTTATTGTACTTAATAAAATATTCATCCATTTTTATATGCAAAAAAGTTGAAATTCTGAATCGTGCTATTTGAAGAATTTAATTTACAGGATATTTTTGTAAAGCTAATAATAAAATATAAAAAACTTTTCAATTAATTAATGAGAGATACAGTCTCTAAGTTCTACACGCTTATTACAAAATATACCTACCTAAACAAACTATTGTCTTTCTATTTTTAAAGAGTCAGGCTGATATAAGCTATCAACTGCGTCTACAGCGTATCTTGAGACACTTAAGACACGTCACTCGAAAACTTAGAAAACTAACTTGGAGAATCTCACAGTAACTAACAAAGTGGAGGAGGCAGGTGAAACAAAGAAAAATCACCGATGTTGGCCTGATCACAGATTTCCGGAACTTTGGTGTTTGCGGCTCTCCGGGTAGTGCATTTCCGCGAGGGGCGAAGGATCCTGGCTCATCGGGGCAACTGGGGTGGGGTTCACGATCCTCAACACTGAAGCAATGACTTACAGAGAAAAAAATGGCAATCAAAAAAATAATTCAATAAACAAATTAGCTGAAATAACCATTCCTTATCAGATCGCAAGCAGTAGAATAGACTTTCATAAAACGTAATTACGCAACGTTTACAGCAAGTTTTTGTTAGTCCTCTTAAATAATAATCCGTGTCATTTCACCCGGCCATTTCCTACGTACGCCATCAACCCTTACGGAAAGTCGACTCCACCGGAAGTGGAGTTCTATAAAGGGAGGCCTAATTCCACTACCCCCGACACTTGGGACGGCTTTCTCGCCCCAAATTAATGATCTGCTACGTGTGGTCGATCTTTCTTTTTGATTCCTTCGCCGCCCTCGTGGAAATAAAGCGCAGGGATGTTGGCAAATTAGCCGCTAGTTTTTTTCAACAGGAGATTTTATCTTGGCAACATGCTGTCGCCGGTCATTAGCGAAACAATAATTTGTAATGCTTTTTACATCAACAGTTTTAAACAAAATAACATGCCTTTTTATCATTAAAAAAAATATTTCTTAAGCTTTTTTGATTAATTTATAATGCATCAACTAAATATGTGCTAAAGTCAGTCTATAAAGTTTATGGATTCTGCATGCGCCAATAATAGAAGTAGGAAATAAAATTAACGTACATCTAAAACATGAAGTGTTAAGTCGTAGAAAATTAATCATTTAAAAGTTCTTCTTAGAGCATGCACAATGCACATGCACAGTCGCACAGCTTTATAGCTAATATTAACTGCACAGGTCGCACACCCGCACTACCTTAACCTTTTGTGTAGCCTCTAAAACTTTCAAAATGTTTTTAGTAAATAATTTATTTAAATAATTACTAACAATTTTTTTTTCATTCTTTTTTTTTTTTAATTTTATTAGTTTTAACCTGTAAAAGAATAAAATATATTGGCTTTAATACAGATATATAAATTTCAGCAATGTGTTTCTTTTACTTGCCTTGAAGAAGCCATCCATTGTGATGAAACTAGTTGGTAAAAAAATATCAGTAAAAAACATAAAACTCATATACGAAACTAAGTTTTTTTTGTGTTGTATTTTATTTTCTTAATTTGCCTTGGTAATATTTCCATACCTCCTACGAAAACTCTCGTATCTTTGAAATCCCGATTTTCAAAGACATCGGTTTTATGTATATAAAATAGAAATATGTATTTGCTTTTTAAATTTGGATGAAATCGGTAAATATTTAAATAAACATTGATTGAAAGAAACTTCAAATTGCTCTCAACAGCAATTGGGATTCTAAGGACATTTTAGTTTAAGTATCGATGGTATTTACCTCGTTTGTCTCACTAGAAGAAGTTTTCGTGTCGTTGGAGGTTATTATTACTGATTGCTTATTTTAAATCGTAAGAGTTGAGTTTTTTTTTCATAAACATCATCATTTACACTACTGCTTGGTTTATAATATCCTCAGTTAAATTTGTCCAGTAGTCCAATATTAGGTTTATTTCCCGTAAACTCATAAAATTTCTCATTATTCTTTAATCATCTTCTCAGTTGATGTTTTGCCTCTTTTATTTCATCTGTTTCTTTCTCTTGTTCCTTTGTTGTTGTTTAAATGTTTTTCTTTTGTTTTCTCACTGTTCTCTTATTTTATTTTATATTGTGTTATCCCTCTATATGTATATATAACCACACACTTTGTATAGTTTAATGTTGTAACTTGATGATGCTTAGGCTAAGTGAGACCGGTTGGTCATAGAAATGAAAAATATCTGTGGTCTTTTACAAAGTTATTATTTAATTTTCATGAAGTATGTCAAACCACAAAGTGATTGCTTTGTACAAAAAATAGAATACATCAATTCACTTATCAACAGTTTGGTTTGTTATATTTTTTAAGCTTCGTTTTTAATTTATATCTGTCTGTATATTTAATATGCCACAACACCAGTTATTGTGGAAATCACAGAATAGTGAAAATTCCTGGAAGAGGTAAACACTCGTATTTCATTTGATGGAAATATAATTTAAGGATTTATTATAATTTCTCCCTACTTGAGTCAAGTTTTATGTATATTTTGTTATTTAAATATTCATGTTCTTAGGGGATGAAGAATGTCGCAGGATTAAACTTTGACAACCCAAAAATAAACAGGCTTTTGCTCAGGACAACAATAATTTTCCTGTTTGTTTGGAGTAATCTTTTTCGAAAATCTCCTCAAGTTTATCCAGTGCGTATAAAAATCTACGGTAGAAAATGTTTATCAAAATACACGTGAATTATTTCTAAGACCTTAAGTAAGGATTTGACGAAAGCAACGAATAAATTACTTTGTTTGTTAAGTTTTAGACACCGTGAATAGTCTGTATGTACATATTTTGTAACATTTTAACATTTTCTTGCGGAAAGAGTTTATTCCAGATGAATTAATTTTAATTTTAAAACCATTTTTTATTATACGATACAGCAAAAAAGATACAACTGCTAGGAGAAATAATAAAATGAAAAACCAAATTTGTATTGAATAAATACTCTCAGTATCGCCCTAATTGGCTCTTGCAACTATATTCTTATTTTTATTATCGATATTACAATGTCAAAAAACATCAACCAATTGACCGCTCGTTAGATGAGTGGACAAACGCGTCGGCTAAGTCCTCCGTTATTGCACAAGCAAAATTTTCCGCTTATTATAATGGTAGTCGAAGTTTTTCAAATATTGTTGGGTTATTCGTAACCAGGTAAGGTTTGTCTTTTTTAAAAAATATAGAATAATCAAATTTTAACAAAATAAACCTAGATTTTGAGTAGAAGGTACTCTCAGTATAACTCTGGTGAAATATGACAATTCAGAATAAAAAAATTACTTGAAATGGCTTTGGGCGTGTTTGGTGAACAGAAGAGCCACGTAATTCCCAATCTTTCTCTTCTTCATCTCTTTTCCTTTCACACTTTCTTCAGTCTCATTACATATCCCGATCAGGGATAGCATAGTTAAATTGGCTCCGGAAAGTCAGGATTCGAGTGCGGTATTCACATTTAAAACGATTAAAAATCTTTTTTTCAGCAATGTACCACATAATTTTGATTTGGTCTTAATTTTAAAGTATTTTATATTTACGATAAGCAGCGTTTATATCAGTCTTATCCACAAATCTAAAAAGTGGTTTGTAGACTTGCTACTCATATCGTCACTGGAAAAGCAAAAAAGCTGAAGCGACACTTTGGTCAAAAATGAGTAAAATATGCAGTGGTGATCAGTTTTTTATTCTGCGTCAAATGCTATGACTCGTTTGATTCTGAAGACTTTACTGACCCTTCAACCATCTAAAATAAATTTACCATTTGGGAGAAGGCTTGACTCAAGCGACACAAGCTTGGGACTTTTTCTAACTTTTTGTCGCTCCAAATAACTCAGTTACAGTATTGAGTTACCTGAGTTAACTTTTTTTCATCAAAATCCAACCAGGTACAGAAGACTTACGAATATTATTGTAGCAAAAAAACTTTAAAGTTCTCTCGTGTAAGCTTCCCAAAATGGCACTTAGACCCTTAGGTAAGCTTAGCGAATATTAAAATTGGTCGGAAAAGCTTTAGAAAATAATACACGAAGCGACAAGACAAAAATGTTGTCCCTCTTTACGTATTCATAAATACTAGAGCAGCTAATTAGCTAGACACGCCTTCGTTTTAAAAATAACTTTTTGCGTATCATTGTTGCAAATTTTCAACAGACTCAATAAACGTATTTTTTCTAGCTCCCTTTGTTCTGGAAGATGGCAATGAGGATTATGGGGAAATTTCAAGTGCTTAAAAACTTTCTTAAGCTTTTTCATGCTGTACAAAACATGCAGTCGAGCTAATGAAAAGCAAACATGCTGCCTTTTCTTTCTAGTATTTTATCTCTGCTACTCTTTGCTTGATAAGTTTTTTTTTAAAACCCGTTTTAAGATAAATTATTATTTTACATCTCTTTATTTATTCATTTTCTATTAAAAAAAAACACAATTACAATAGCCAATGATACTTCTTTAAATTGGGAAATATATTGAGACGGCCTGCGTGGTCAAGTGGTAAGATGCTCGACTAGAAATCCATTTGTCGAGGGTTCAAACCCGCCGTGCAAATTAACGTAATTTATATAAAATAATGTATAGTGTATTTGTGGCACGTCCTAGAGTGGTAGATAATTTAAGTATCGCCCTGGTGAAAGACCACCATTTAGAATTGGAACGTTGCTTGAAATGGCTTTAGACGTGTTTGGTGACCAGATCTGAATAGCCAGGTACTCCAAACTTCCTCTTCCCATCTCCTGCCCCTCCTCATATCCTTTTTAACCTTAGAATATACCCCAATTGGAGATGCCATAGTCTAGCTGGCTCTAGACGATTTGGAGCAGTTAGAATTCTTGTGCGGTATTCACTATCATTCTTTTTATTTTAAGGACAGAAAAAATAGTGAATGAGAATATAAATTGAAAAGAGCAGAACGGGAAGTTTCTAACTCTGAATAGTAACTGAACACGTCCAAAGCCATTCATATGAATGAGCTTTTATTCTAAGATTACAAGAATTAAAGTTTTAGAAATTCTTTTATAATTTCACATATTTTTTATTTGCCCTTCGCCCTTAATATGCGGCCTCTAAACCAACATAAAACTATCTGACCTTTCTGCCTCGAAGATTTTTTTAGAAGTGTCCTAATTCTCTTTTTATACCAGGACTTTTTTTTTGGGTGAGGTGTTTTCCGTTTTGAAAATAATTTTTTTCACACTTCTAACAGAAAATAAATTCTTCATGAACTGATAAATCGCTAACGATTTACTTTATTATATTTTTTATAAGAACGTGTAGGTTGGAATGCAGTCGAATTTTTGCTGAATAAATTTAAAGGATTGCAGACATTTCAGTAAAGTTGTAGAAATCAGCATGACAACTGCATTTGAACTGCAGCACCTGCATCAAACTCCATTTAAACTAGTCAAGTTTCTCTCGACGCAATCCCTACATTAGAAGAAAAATGAAAATATTCAAAACTTTTCGAAAAAGCTTAAGTTAAGCCTTGTAAGACTGCAAAACTTTGAATGGACGAGTACAGTAATGTCATGATTTCTACCAAGAAAGTTAGGCAAGTGCATGTATAGTAAGTAATATAAACATTAATCACTTTTAGTTGGTTATGTATTTATTGAAGGAGTGGAGGTTTAGAATAAAATAATAGCACTGCCTTAGTAATAAGAAATTGGTAAAAAAAAGTAATTTATGAAATTATTGGAATAGTTAAAAAAAACTTTCTTTTTAAAAAAGAAAGACAAACATTCTCGGGTAACAAATAATCTGACAATATTTTAAAAACTCTTACTGCCATCATAAGAGGCGGAAGATGTTTCTTGTGCAATGGTGGAGGACTTCAACCAGCAGAGGAATTGAACGAACGATGCCCGGATGGGAATCCGACGCGTTTGTCCACTCAACTACCGACCGGTCATATACTCATAAAAAAGGTCTCTCTTTATAAACAATTAAATTTAATTATTTTTCTAATGCAAAATAACTAGTTTGTGCATATATCAAAAACTAACTAACACAACCTCCTGGTTGAGTGGTAAGATGCTCGACTACTCATCCATAAGTCGTTGGTTCAAACCCAGCAAGCGCAAATATATTTTAATTTACAATTATGTGTATAAATAATACATTAAATTCATATAAAAATACATTGTTTATTTGCGGCACGTTCCAGAGTGGCAGATACTCAAAGTATCGCCCAGGTGAAAGACCGCCATTCAGAATCGAAACATTGGTTAAAATGGCTTTGGCCGTGTTTGGTGAACAGATCTGACTAGTCAAGTACTTCCCAGCCTTTATTTTCCCCATCTTATTCCCCTTTCCACTACCTTCAGCCTCACAACATATCCCGATTGATGATGCCATAGTCTCACTGGCTCTAGACGGTTGAATTTACTATAAAAAAAGCAGGAGTAGGGAGAGAAAACTGACCACCAAATAACCCTGTCTAATCACCCACTCCTTGCTTCATTCACATTTATTCATCGTCTCACTAATAATTTTCTATTTTCTGATTTTTTTTAAACATCAGGTGTTTGATTAACTTAATCGTGCAATGAACATATAACAGTTACAAGAAAATCAAATCAAACACCTTCGTAACTTATTTCGATTCAAAATAACAGATCTTTTGGTTTCCTGAGGCATCCTTCCCACAGTGACATGGGCGTTTTACAGCTTTTCTCCATACTTTATATCCTCATTTCTCACCGTGTCCAATAGAACTCTCGCCCCATTAATCTTTGTGACATTTCCGCTGCACTGGTTTCGTTCCCTACATTCTTTTTCGAAAATAATTCCGTTTTTAAATCATAAAAGAAGTTCGTCTTTAGTACCACTCAAAAATACAAACTGGATAAATAGTATTTCCGAATCAGTAATGCTATGATGCAAAATATTAATAATTAATCATCATTGTTACTTTGTGTATATTAATCGCATTGATTTATACAAATATATCGACTGGTTTCGCCATAACCGTACCTTCATCAAGGCTGATATTTACTCATATAAACAGAATATAAAATGATATCAATTTACACATGTGTGGTAACATAAAGAACAAATATATATTTCATCAGGTCATGAAGGCAGCATATTATAACATCCACAATAAATAATATATTATCGTGTGCGGCGTTGTAAAGTGCTTAGATTTTTTTATATTACGTTGTATTTACACACATTTTTAACATATACCTACGTAATTTAAAAAAAGACAAACAGATTAAGACAAGTATATTATACACAAAAAATATACCGTGTCTTAGCCAGGGCTTTGGTTAACAGCTTATGTCGTGGTTGTGACGGAACTAGTAGATACGTTGTAACAATGTAAATATTTATAATATATTTACATAAATTTATATATTTATTTATTTAAATATTCTCGTACATAAAGAGGGAGAACGTTGACGTTTTGTCTCTTTTATTTAATATTTTCTGTCTCTTTCTCTTTGTTCATTTCTAATAATTGAAATGTTATTTGTTTGTTTTCTTACTATTCTCTTATTTTATTTTATATTGTGTATATCCTCTGTATGTATATATAACCACACACTATGTATTTTTTGCTCAGTATGATTTTGTTCTCAGATGATGAAGCGTAACCAGCTGGTCATAAAAAATAAAATAAAATCTGCGGTCCTATACAAAGTTACTATTTCATTTTCATTAAATATGTCACACCACAAAGTGATCATTTTCCATAGAAATACAAATTTATGTCGATTAGTAAAAGCTTGTTCATATTTATTTTTTTCACTTTTGAACTTAATAGGAATGGAAATAATTGGTTCGACTTTGAAAAAAAAGTTTTATTGTTTCAATTGAATCACTTAAAACTTTTTACGCAATTCATCAGTGTATTATTTAAAACCCGATGCTCCGTTGTACCAGCTGCATTTTAATGACACAAATGATTCACCGCTCGCAACAGTTTGCCAATTAATTGGACTTTTTTGCAATGCTGTGAGTATTGGAAGCCAATGGAAAATACCAGTCACAAATGCATCCATTTTACTGTTTTTTTTATTGTATGGAGAGCTTCGACAACCGTAAATATTGGACAATTTCGGTCTCCGATCGATTGCATTTAGAGTGACCTGTTTGTCGAAAAAACTATTGATTTGTCAGTGTATAGTATTTCACGAGGGAAATCCAACAGCCATGGGCTAATAAAACTAGACCTTGAAGCTGAAAGAAGGAAATGAAAGAAAAAATAATGGTGAAGAGAAATGTTACAGAGTACCAACCTAATTATTTATTCTCAATATAGCTAAAGCCATTCAAAATTACGTTTCATTTCTAAATAATAACTTTGTATAAGACCACAGGCTTAATTTTATTTTTTTATGACCGACTGGTTTCGCTTAGTCTAAGCATCATCAGGGTAGAAAATACATAGGTCGCGGTTATACTCGTATATACAGAGGGAGAACACAATATAAAATAAAATAAGAGAACGGTAAGAAGAAAAAATAATTACATTTTAATTATAACAAATAAACATAGAGAAAGTGACAGATAATATGAAATGAAAGAGACAAAACGTAAGCTAAAAAGGTTATAAAAGAATAATGAGAAAGTTTAAGAGTTTACGGGAAATACGAGTATACCTAATATTGAACTACTGGACAAATTTAACTGATTATTAAGAATATAAAAATTCATTTTCATAGCTTTCTTTATTTCTGGTGCTTCTTATTTTTTTTATTCTGTTACCATGATCATGTCCTTATATTAAATATGTCAAACCACAAACTGAAAGCTTTCCACGAAAAAATAAAAAAGTTGAATAGTTATCATCAGAGTGATACTGAAAATCTTTCACTCTATATTTTGAAGAACATTACAGTATCAACAAATTTGATCTTTGACTTATTGACAAGTTCTCATTTGATATCATTTTAGAAGAAAACCGTTGTTTAAAAATAAGCAACATATCTGGACAAGATAAAAATCAAATTGAAATGTACCTGCGATACAACTTTTTTTGTTCAATAAATAATTAACAATATTTAAATTTGTTTATAAAAATATTAAACAAAAAGAGCTGAAAGAAACGTTTCCAAATTTCAGTATTATCGTTGTTTTATTTTCAGGTGTATTTGATAGTGGCGGCTGTGTGTGTGTGAGGTTCTGGACATCACAATTGAGATGGGAAAACCTAAAGTAAACTCATTAGCAATCAGTATTCACCAACCTTTCATTATATAAATACATTGTCAATTCATATTTATAGAAATGCAACTGTAACCCATCTTAAATATTAAATAAAATAAATAAATATTCCAGATAGATATATAAAATAGTAATACCAATAAATTAAAAGTAACTTTTACCCTGTAACTATTAAAATCATGCAACAATACTGATGAATATATTTAAAGTAAAATCATTGTTTACTACCCCTAACATCCCCAAAAATAGTATATAAGCCGTAGGTTAACAAACACTTGTACTAGTCTGAAGATGGCCGTCATAGGCTGAAACCGGTCCAGTCAAAATAATAAAAGTGGAATAAAGTTACAAATTTGTTTTATTAAATCATTAAAATGGAATTCCACCACGAATTAACAGTTTCAAAATTAGAAATAATATGTAAATATATTTTAATTTTATGTACAATCTTTTGAAATTTTACTGAAATCGCGTTTCTGAAGTGGAATAAGTAGTTTTAAGCATGCAGAATGCAAGCAATGCATCCATGTGAAAGCTGTGTTCGACTTTAAATTTACTGTGATACCTTTAACTCATAACTGTAAAGTATTGTAAGCTCTAAATAATTGTACTGTTTACATAAAGAATTTTGCTTAACTCATAGGAGTACAATGCTAAGTTTAAAATCAACTAACCAACTATCTAACTATCACGTTGTTCCCCACAGAGGTAGGCAGAAGGGACAGACCACCACATAACTCTGTCTTGGCATATACTCCTTGCTTCATTCACATATATAGATCGTCTCATACATACTTTTCTGTTATTCTGACTCTTCACATAGCCCTACTCTATTATTTGGTTCACTTGATAGTGCCATGTCTTCCTCGGGCGTCCCCGACTTTTTCTTCCATTCACTTTCGGGTCATATAATATTTTAACACTCCTTTCTTTGTTGATTCACTCTGTCAATCAATATTTTCCAAATTAAATAACGTAAGTGTCCTTGAGATGATGTTTCTCTCACGAAAATGGCGCAATGTAAATCAGCAACTCACAAATAATTCAGTTTAAGCGTGGGTTCGAACAAGCGAAGAAAGGCACAGTAGTCAAATCGGGTATTAATTCTAAAGTATGGTAAATTCAACATATCGTTGGTCACGTTCACTTTTCTAATAGGAACATTGCATAGCTCGCTGTGTTGCGTATTACTATTAAAATCACATAAGTGACTTCAAAGTTCCCGTGAAGGGTATTGAGTATTAAGACGTACTCGTAGATTGTGGATTGAGTGCCGAAACTCTGAGCTATAACAAACTTTCAACTATTGGAAAACAATTAGTGTATTGCGCATTGAGTTGCCAGAAACATAACGTTACCTAGCGTTGAAAAGATGTAAATTTATATAAATAGTTATAAAATTTTAAAAAGGTAATATTTTTTTCTGTAATATTTATACATTGGGTTTCTATTTGGTATTGTGTACACTTTTTATAATTTTCAACCTGGCAATAAGCGACATAACCCTGAGTAGCTATTGGAAAGGTAACTCAAGGGGGGTGTGAACAAGTATTGAGAAAACTCCATAAATAGAGGGCAGTTCACAAAGTGTTTTTTTTAACACCTATTAAAATTGTATAGTGTTTTAGTGGCGTGACGACTTCTTGGACCACTCGGGCATTTGCCAGGGAAAATGGGGGCAGAAAGTCAGGCCATAAAATACAACAAATGCGGTGATAACGCTCAGCGTAAATTATTTTATTGCTATTTTTAAGGGTTATTAGACAAGCAAAACAAACACAAAAATTCTGCGGCAAAGCAAATTCTCTAACTTGCTACCTTACACCACTCTTTCGCTAAATGTATTTTGATTGGTGAACAACACTCTTTTTTATCTGTGGCTCTCATCATATATTGTATTTTAGATATTTTTTATGGTTAATACCGCAGAAGAGTCCCGACTGTTTAGAGCCAGTAAGCTATGGCATCCCCAATTGGGGTATGTTGTGAGGCTGAAGGTAATGAGGAGGGGAAAGAGATGGGGAAGAGGAAGATTGGTTAGTACCTGGCTATTCAGATCTGATTATAAACACGTCTAAAGCCAGTTTATTTCCATTTTGTGATGAATAAAAAAGAGGGTCCAATAAGTTTGAATAGGAATGTAGTATAATTATGAAAGAAATGATGACGATTATGTTCACGCACATTGGTAAATCAACACTTATTTTTCAGTTTGCTGTGGGTACTGGAAAGTGCGTGCTTTACTAAAAACGTATTTTGATCAACCAAGTATTCGCGAGGTATGGGATGGTTTATAAAAGATGCTTATAATATTTTTCAAAATATACTTTTATTTCGCAACTGCTACAGCTTTATAACATCATAATGGCCAAGCTATTTTTCCTATCCTATTTTCGAGAAGATTCACGACTTAAAAATAATGTTCGTTCAGTTCTTATGAACTTCTCCCATCAAACAAAAATGAAATATGTACATCATAAAATATAAGCAGTACAAATAGGCGCCATGTTCGTTCTACTTGATGACACTTTTCCTTCCCTCCCCCGAAAAGAAATGAACCAGAAAAAATGTTGACAGAAGAGGTTTAAGCTTCTGCTCGCGAGAAGGCGGGAGAGTTACGTTGTTTATTAAGGCTGTGACACGTCACACATTGACATTCATTAAGCAGGAATTGTTTCTGGAAAGACTTGAGGTAAATATTAGAAAAAAATCATTGATCTCATCTCGCATGAAAAGCCAAGAGATACATCAGTCATAATATTTTCCCTCCCAGGCACATTATTATTTGACGTGGAAAAATAATACACACTACGATTTATCATGGTTTTTGTAATTCGCTCTATGCTCAAATACACAGATTGTGCTACCCACTACCAAACAATAATATTCCAGATCATAAGGCTGTTTTAGTTCTCGATGAAGTTAATCTAGGTCAATATCCAATAGTTTGAACCTTTTATAATTATTATAGTTTTGGAGTTCTGTTGATATATTTAGTGACTATGAAATAAAGCGTAATCTACGCCAGTAATATACTAAATTCTACAAATTATTATAGCGAGAGTACTGAAGGTCCAGTATTTTGTGTTTCAGTATAGGTAGTTTTCGTTTATTTAATATTTAATGTTACTGTTACCTACATGTTTTTGAAATACTGTTGAACATCTTATATAACTCTATGCTTTGAATGTTTTTTGTGTAATCTTTTAGATGGCTTATTATATTTTTTATGATTTATTTTAGGGCATAAAAAATATATTTTTAAATGTTTTTTTTTTTTTAATCGTTATGACATAGACACAGTTGCTTGTTTGAATGCAAAATTATTAGGGCGACAAATATGTTGGAGTATACAAAATTATTAAATTTCACGTATGATGTCAAACAACAAAGTTGTACACCTCTAAAAAATAAATTGTGTTATTGTTTATCTATTTGTCAATTGAATGTATTCAATATTGTGCAATTAACTCACCTTCTATCAATGACGTTACATATATATAGACACGTTGTAGCGCTCTCAAAGTGACAAGCAATAATCACGCTAGTTGGTGTGATCGGTGTTAAAGCCGATTTAGTACTAAACGGTCACGCGTCGCTTGAGGTCGTTTCAACATTACAACGTTGGAACGCGTCCGAACTTCGGATCTGTTTCGTTCATACACATATATTCTATGAATGTCTATCTTTGTCATACATGACCGATATTTGAATGATGAATTTACTGGCAACGTGTGTATTTTGCTTGCCACATTTTGTGTTAATATTCTAACGTCATTGCCTTCTATGTTTCAACTCATCCAGTTTAACATTTCTTGTGAGAAACAGACTCAGAAATAATGAATTATTGTTATTTCATCATCACTCTACTAATTGTGGGTAACATTCTCCACTGTCCAGAATGTCGAGTTTTTTTGGTATCAGTCTAAATGATTTCTGTCATTCTTTACGACTCTACCGAAACTTTGACATGAGCTTGGCATTGATTTGAATGTTCTTACGTATATTTTACCTTATTTTTGTCAATGCTTCGTTAAAATATTACGCATGTGCTGTTATTTCTCTGTTGCCCTTTTTTTCTCATTTCGTGTTATGCATTTTTTTGTAAATGGACAATAGTCCGTTAGTTTATAAATATATAAATAAGTTGTTACATATGTTCGTTGTTTAGGTTTTTTAGTTTTAGTTTTATTTATTTTATAATAGTTACTTCGTACATTCAATTTTACAAGTAGCTTATTATTTCATTTTCCTTTTAACTTTATAATATTTTAACTTATATACTACTTATTATTTTGATTTTTATGCATTTTAAATATTTTTACAGGTTATTTTGAATTTATTGACTGGCATAATTTTGATGGTTTCCGGCAGAGTATTATAAGATTTCATCCCTTTATACAGTAAGCTATTTTGTGTGTTGGCTTTATTTTTGTCTGGTGGTCTAATTTCTTTGCATGCCTTTGTATTATATTTGTGAATATCAACATTGTAGATAATTTTGTCAGAAAAATATTTTGGTTACAAGTTGTTCTTCATTTTATGTATTAACATCAATGTGTTTAATGTAAGCATCTGTTTTACTGTTAGCCAATTTAGTTCCTCTGACATTTTAGTTACTTTTGAGTATCTATTTCGCCTAAGTATAATTCTCATTGCTCTATTTTTGAGAATTTGAAACCTGTTTCGTTCTTTGTCGTTACACAAGAAAAGAATCGTTGAACAGTAATAAAAAGGTACCAACTCATGAATGAATAAAACGGCTTTACGTCGTAATTTATAAATGCTGTTTTATAATGCATCACCACAGTCGTCACCCATCACAATGCTTTCTATAAATGTCAATTTTAAACTATAAAAAAAAAATATGCAGTGACAAGCAATCATTGCCTTTTCGGTACCAAAAATATAAATCTGTTTTACAAGCTACAATAGCCTTGTAACAAGATAATACCGATACAGACATACAATTATTTCTTATAGAAAACACTTTGTAATAGGAAGCTTGAGATAAAGCGAAACCCGATCGGCTATATAAATATTTACAATGGTGTATTACTAAGTGGTTTCTTCTATTTATAATGACACACCATCTAGTATTTGCTTTCTTTGATAAAATTTGTGAAAGAATTTTAGGCTATTATAACAAAAAAAGATATTATTAAGACGTAGAATATCGGATTTAAAATTTAGTAAAGTCCCTTTAATAACATAAATAAATATTTGAGGTAGTTTTTGAAACTGTGTTAGATTCATGGTTAAAATGTTGAAAAGAGGACGATTTCATTCTTAAAAGTTGTGTAAATGTGCGCCTGTATTCTATAAATATATTTTTTTAATGATCGCATTAATAAAAGCGAAATATATTTTTGATAGGGCGTGAACGAAAATAAGTCGTTAGATTATATTCAGGCAAACAAAATAAAGAGATCTTGCAGGAAAAAGCAGTGTTTGTAAAAATATTATTGTACTTTATTATTATTTATTATATTTACTTTATTTATTATTATTTTACTTCGTTTATGTGAAAGCCTACGTGGTCGAGTGGTTAAACGCTTGACTACAAATCCAGAGGTCACGAGCTCAAACTCGGCGTGCGCAAATAAATTTTGTTCAAATTACATGTGTCATAACACATTTTAATTCATATATATTATATTTGCGGCACGTTCTAGAGTGGTAGATACTCAAAGCATCGCCCTGTTGAAAAAACCAACATTCAGAATCGAAATGTTTCTTGAAATGGCTTTAGCCGTATTTAGTGACCGGAGCTGAATAGCCAGGTACTTCCCAACCTTCCTCTTCCTCATCTACTTTCCCTCCCACTTTCTTAAACTTCATAACGTAACCTGATTGGGAATGCCATAGTCTCACTGGCTCTAGACAGTTGGGACTTTGGTGCGTTAATCACTATAAAAAAAAGAATATGAAAAGAGCAGTTTTTTTTAATTTCTAAACAGCGATTTTTGTTGGTTTGCCCTTCGAATTAAGGGTTACATTAATTACAAATTGTTAACTCCACACATGGAGTGATATTTTAGGATGGTAAAGCAGCTATATTACCATGGAGTGGGAAGAGGGAATGATGGTGAAATGGTTTCCGCCATATCCATTGAAAACTTATTCTGGCTAGGACAAACAAAAATTAAAAATAAAGATCAAAAAATGTTTATTTGCCGTTAGTCAGATAGCGATGGTAAATAGATGTTTTCTCTGGAATGGAATTATATTTGACTGTAAACAAATTTTACTTGCAAGTAGTTTTGTTACAAAAGTCAAAGAAATTCTCCAGTACTTATGAACTTTTGATAGAAGAAAACGGAACGGAGTTTTAATAAGTTTTTAGAAGAATTTTATTGCACACTCGGTTTGTATATTTTTTTGAAATGTCAACAGTATGTAGCCATTTTTTGTGTTTCAAACTTGGCGTGAATAAATGACATTAACAAAAATTGTTTCTAGCATTGGCAACCGACTTAGTCAACACTGTAAATTTAGATTAGGTCTTAGTCGATTGATCATAAATATTTTGATGAGAATTTTCTTATCTGTCATCGACGTGAATTTCGGCGATGATAAAATGATATTCTAGTTGGCATCTTCTGTGGGCAGAGATCGTAAATTCATAATTAAATGACATTAGTGGAATTTATTATTTCTTATTTTGAAATTTTTAATTCGTGGTTGAACTCTATTTTAATTATTTAATAATATCATATTTTTAGCTTTATCCCACTATTTTCTATTAAGACCGTAGCGAGCTAACCAACTAAATAACCATCACGCCGTTTCTCCCAGAGGTAAACAGAGAGAACGGACCGCCATACTACTCTGTCTTGGCACACACTACTTGCTTCATTTACATTAATACATCGTCTCATACATACTCTTCTGTTCTTCTCACTCTTCACATGGCCTGACTCAAAGTATTTGATTCACTTGATCGTGTCATGTCTTCTTCGGGCGTCCCCAACTTTTTCTTCCATTCACTTTAGCGTCATATATTATTTTCACACTACTTTCTTCATTCATTCGGTCTACATGCCCAAACCATTTAAGCATCCCTTTCTTGATTCTATTCATTCCGCTTACATCAGCCTGCATTATTTCCGAATATCCACATATTTAAAAAGGGTTATACATGGTTTAACGCATATACGCCGCAGGGATCTCATTTCTACAGCATTCAATCTACTTGCATCTTTCCTCTTCCAGGTCCATGCCTCACTGCCATACTCGTACATCAGGGTGCAGTTGTATCATATATATACCACTGACTAACTGGCACCAGTCTGAAGATGCTCATTATAAGGTGAAACCGATCCGGTCTCAATCAAAAGTAGTGGAACAAAGTTTTCATAAAGTTCCATTTTGGGGTCTGTGTCAGTCATTATAACTCTAATAACTGCATAGACAAATCCACGCCGCGCACCATCGACAAATAAAATAAAGGGAACTATATCGAACGACCCCGCCACATGGCACAGGTGGGAGTAATCGTCGAAACAAATTTATTATTACAGTGGAATTGAACCGAAAAATGGAAACAATAAATTAAACCTTTGGACTAAACTACTCGGCACCGTACCTGTTTCAAAGGTTCTATTTCCGGAAATACGGGCGCCAGAACTTTAATACGGTGAATAAAATTGACATAAAGTTTTGTAAAAAGCTCCGAGCTCTGAACATTTCTTCTCTGAGCACTAGATCGAGTACTCCGAGCTTCCTTTACGCTGTCATCTGCTGATGTTTTGTTGTTTAGTACTTTGGCATTCCGTCAGATGAAATGCTGGCCAGATGCTAGAGGTTGGGATTCAAATGATGAAGACCTAACTTTACTTGCAAGCTGTCTTTACTGTGTTATGCAGTAGGTATTGCATTATGTTCGTGGCTTTGTCTGTTGTTACCCAGAAGGTGTAGCGTATTTGACGATTTATTCTGCTCAGCTAAGGGTTAGGTCATCTGTTGTTGTTTTTTTACATTAAATATATAATACAGTAGAATATAGAACAACACGGGTGTAACAATAGAAACAGAAGAGTTTAATGTGAAAATACGTGTCTCGCTTGTTCGTCGCTTTGTTGTTGTTCTCCAAAGAATATAAAACTAAGTGTGGTGTTTTGTTATGATTCGTTTTGTTGATTATATAACTGTGTAAGAATTTTACTTCAACTACATCGGTGAGTGAATGGTTTTCCTTTTTAACTTCATTCCAATAATCTTTCCACATCCATAATTAAAAAAAACTTCCATCAAGTAGTATAGTTTATATCGTTTCAGTTCATTATTTTCACACGTCTGTTTATTACATAAGTGTATTATGAAATTTTTGCTTTCTCTGTCCAATAACAACAATAATATTTAAACAACATCAATAAAAAAAAAACAATGAAAAAATAAACGCTTAGTTTATTTGTTTCTAGTAATATTAACAGAATCATTTGTTTGGATATTCCAACCAGGAAAACACTATTTCAACGCTTATCCAAATATGAAAGAAGCATTAATTGATTTAATATATTCGCCATTACATTTTCTTGTGAAAGCACTCACGGCTCCAAACTTACTTGCAGAATTTAAGGTATGCCATTCTTTCTCCAGTCGGCAGAAAACTTTCCTGATTAATAAATACCGACCGTCCCATCAATCTACTTCTGTCACAGGTCGCTAATGGCGCTAGCGTCGGACTCACAAATATTTTACCACACGTCGCGATATGAAATATTGCCTGTGTGATTTTGTATTTTGACGCAATTCATTGAAAATTAAAGATAATTTTAAACGATTTACTTTCCTCACCGCAAACTAAAATGTTTTAATTTGTGAATGAAACCTTATTTGCCCGCAGTTAATCCGAGTAATCACATTTTTATTGCCTGATGACACGTTATTGACACTGTGGTTAAAAATTCAATTGAAATGTAAATTGAGTTAATTAAAATTATTTAATCATAAAAGCGATAGACACTTGTTTATATGAACATTTGATTGATTTCCGCTATTTTACACAAATTTTCTACGTCTAATAAAATCAAAACTTATTGTTATCACCGATCCGATACTAATATACGTTGAATAGAAATCAGATTAGATGAATTGGATTCCAATGTGTTTGCGAAAATATTCGAAGTAATGTTAAAAACATTAAATAATGGGTTGAGTTCTAATAAATTGATTGAAACAATATGTATTTAATGACTCAAAAGAAATTTAAATACAATATATAGTCGGTGTAGCGTATGTAAAAGTAATTATCCAGACTAATTATTTGTTTGGCTAGAAGCCACTAATTGTGTATTTTGTATTTTCTTACAGTAAATAAAAACAACAAAAAAATAGTTATGATGTGTTATTAATGCTGACTAGGATTTTTTTTTATTATTTATTATCGTTAACAATTCTTAATATTTCATGAAATCATCGTGTTTTCAGAACTAACGAATTTTGCCAGAAGTCAGTTAAATATTTATTTAGGATTTTTCTTATAACAAACAAAAAACCTTTCATGTATCAAATTTACTTATAATCGTATAGATAAACCTATTGATAAATAGATCTGATATCTCGCAGTTTTACTGAATAATTAAAACTTTGAAAGCGATTTGCCGAAAAATATGCCTTTGTTAATAATAAAATTTCGTTTATTTTTATTAGTAGTTGGTTAAGTTCTTATAAACAATTTTACGTAGTTATTCTCATAATACTAAGGGCATAAACTTAACTAACTTATAAGTTATTAAGAAAATACTTCTTATTAATATTACAAAATTTTTAATTTTGATTTTATTCGAATGAATGCTCTGATGCAAGAAATACAAGTATACTCAGGTAGAACGAGATCAGAATAGTGTTTAAGAATGCGATTTATAAAGGTCATCGATTTTCGGCCTTCCTTGGTTGAGGGGTAATACGCTCGACTACGAATCCAAAGATCGCGGGTTCAAACCCGTCATGCACAAATATTTTTTATTTAATTAATTTGTGTTATAACACATTTAAATAATATAAAATAATATATGGTATATTTGCGGCACGTTCCAGAGTTGAAAGACCTCCAGAATCGAAACGTTCCAACTTTTCTTTTACCCATCTCCTTCCCCTTCCCACTACCTTCAGCCTCACAACATACCCTAATTGGAGGTTATATAATCTCACTGGCCTTAGACGGTTGTGAGCAGTTGGGACTCTCGTGCGGTATTCACTATAAAAAATAAAATAAAAAAAGAAAGATTCATTCCAACCGGACTGGGTAGATGATGCAATATCCAATATGGCATAATACTATAGATTCAATAATATTTATAATTAAAATAATGATAAGTATGCGAACAAAATAATGATAGAATGAAATGGCAATATAAATAAACTAACGGAGCGTAACTAAACTCACGATAGCCACCGCAACATCTGCATTCAATGCTCGATTTGGTTTCGTATCCAAAAGCTTTTCCTTGTTTTTAGTAATGCACTAAAAGTCGGCAGACTTAGGAATTTTAAAGGTTTAACTTTACCCTGCCCAAGATGACAATCGACTTGGCTTAACTTACGCTAAATTGCTTTTTCATATTTGGGATACCGAACCAAAACATTTCTGCAAGACTATTTCATTAATAGTGATGTCTTGAAACGAAGCTTAATTTTAATTTATTATTTTTCATTTTATAATTTTTTTATTATTATTTAATACCAAATATTATCTTTATCCCTCCCTGAGATCTGAAATAAAAAAAATTAAGAAATAATAAGAAGGTAGTGTACCACCTCATGAAATAAATAAAATAATTACTAAATTTTAAATAAAAGTAACTTAGTTTAACACCACTTTATTCAAACTTTATTAAATAAAGTGGTGTTAAACTAAGTAACTTTTATTTAAAATTTAATTATGTCTTTCCACAAAGTGAGTGCTTCATGTCAAAGTAAAATAATTACTGTCGCACGTGAACATTACAAAAAATCATTAAAAGTCGAGAGAAATGCAACGGATATTGAAAAACAAAGAGGCCAAATATTTAGCAGGTGAAGAATTTTTTATCTTTAAATATGAATTAGTACCGTGCAGGACAGTTTCAATACAGTACCTACCATATTATTTTGACAATTCTACTTCAACCTCACAATATTAAGCTTCTATGCGACGGATTAAACATATGGGAAATAAAATACTCCGATGTTGTTGATATATTTAATACATCAATATCACAATACAATCACATATTAAAAAGGTTTTTTTCATCTAATAGAGCTAATTTGTTTGATAAAACCATTTAACTCTGAATGTACCTCTTACTCACTACTATGTTTTTAATCTTTTTTCATATTGATATTTTTATATTGATTTTCGTACTGCTTATGAGTACATATATATTTTTAATGTAAATATTTGTGTAAAAACCTTTGACCGGTGTTAATAAACATTAAAAATATCTATAAATAGAACATATATACTTTGTTTTTAACCACTTTTTTATTTAATATTTTGTCTACCGGTTTCGGAAGTACCCTTCCATCATCAGGACAATATTAAATTAATCTTTAGATAATAACTTCATCTCTTCTGGAAGAAACATATGTGGAGATAAATTCTGTACACGATCAAAAAATGTATGTTTTGAAGTATCTGGAGAATGAAATAAGAAATAAAAAAGTGGTTAAAAACAAAGTATATATGTTCTATTTATAAATATGGCAAGCCACAAAGTTAATGCTTTTTACGAATATATTAAAAATATCGTTTGAATTCAGATAATATTTTCATCAAAGGTAAATGTGTGATTTTTTTAATGTAAATATCGCACAAGAATCCCAAATGCGCCCAACTGTCCGGAGCCAATTGTATTGTAGTATTTTGTGACGCTGAAGGGAATAGATGAGGGAAGAAGATGGGGAAGAGGAAGGTTGGAAAGTATCTGGCTGTTTAGATATGGTCACAAAAGCCATTTTAAGCAATTTTTCGATTCTGAATTGGTGGTCTTTCAACAGGGCGATACTTTGAGTTTTTAACACTCAGGAACGTGCCGTAAATACGCTATGTATTTTTTTTAAATATTCATTTAATTTTAATTTTCATTGTAACATGTTTATAAATTGTATTGTTATTTACAGATTAACAAAAAATACATTAATTAAATGAAATATATTTGCGCACGTCGAGATTTGTACCCTTGACCTATAGATTTGCAGTCGAGGATCTTAACCGCTCAAACATGGAGGTGATATATTACGGTAACGTTGACGTGTCATGTTGGGATTGGAAAGAAGTTTTCGAATGTGGTTACGGGAAGGAACGAGATTTTTTTAATAAAAATTCAACGAATTTAATGGAGTTATTCTGATTTCGATTTCGTCCAAATAATAAATTCCGATAAAATTAGAGCTCTTCGCTTCACTCGGATGTGCTTTAAAATCTGAGTATCGGCGTCCATTCTAACCCTGCGGCGTCGCTCTGGGGAGATAAAATTAAATGGGCATAAAGGGGTACTTTTCCGTTTACATGTTTTCCTGACCACTGACCAGTGAAACACGTTTTACAAACAAAAACAGAATAAGTGGCTTTAAAAAAATACATTCTGCTATTGAATGAAATTCTAAGATAGCCAACAATTTACATTTGTGTATTTAATGTCCTTTTTTTTTTTTTTTTTCTGTTACGAAATCACGAATAAAATAGCCCAGTGGTTTAATTAGCTCGTGTTCAAATTTCGGTAACTTAAAGCACTTTGTTATGTATTTCAGGAAAAACGTAATTTTTTTTTGAAAATAGTTCAATAAAATATAAATTGTTGGCATTATCATCTGAATTAGTAGATTCTTAGAAAAAATATTGACACTACAGTAATTTAATACTGAACAGGTAATATAATGATTTCTGTACAAGTTTTCAAAATTGGAACTGACGGACGTGGTCAGAAAATGATCAAATAAAAAAATAATCTTTTCAAATCTCCATCTACCTAATAAAGTACTTCATTTTAGACATTATTCTATATTTCAAATGGGTGGATTGAAGCAACAAATATTTTTTCTGGCAAGTTAAGTTACATCCCGTAATTGTTCACGGTTGCCAACTTGTTAATATTAATTACTTGGTAATATTAATTTAATTATATTTATGTATTTGAAAACCTACAAGCAAAGAGGTTATATTTTTTTAATGGGATTTGATCCTTTAGATATCTAGGTAAATTTTGAAAAAAAAAAGTTTTATTTAAAGTAGGGTTAAAATGTACAACTTTTAGAAGCTTTTGCAATTAATGCTTCAAAAAAATACCGGGTGCTAGGTATACACATCCCTTAAGGTGATTTTTGACAAAAACGAAGCTATAAAAATTACCCAATTGTTATTATTATTACCAGGTATCGCAGTTAATATTAAATCAAACAGAGAACTGACACACGTGCATTGCTTGCATACAGCACGCTTTTAACTTGTTTTTCGGCTTTGGGAAAGAAAATTCCAACGATTTGAAAAAAAGTTCACAAAAAAATATCTTCGATTGCTTCAGTTTTTTTTCTTACTAACAAAATTTACAAACATTCAAAATACAAATAAAACATAATAACACACTTTTTGCCCCTTTGTCGCAAACAATCGTAAGTAAGCGAAAGTAAGACAAAGAGCTGTTTCTCAGGACTTTTTGCAAAGACATCGCTATATAAATACACCAATACACTCAATCATAAGAATTTGGTTTTGGCCTAAACTTTTATTTAAGGACGTATAAAATGACGATGACAATAAAATAAATAATACAAAATAAATGTTAGAAAAGTTCAATGAGCAGAAAAGTTTTTCGAAATCATTTATTTCTTGGTCTTGCGCGGGTTGGCCATCTATCGTCATATTTTTTTCATTATTCGGAATCCTATCGAATACTTCTGCTTTCATCTTCCGCGGGGTATGTCTTAAGATTTTTTTATTATCCCTGGACATTCAATATTCATTTCTTTTGAAAAGTAATGCGAGGAATTCTTCCAGACTATCCGTAGATAAGAAAAAACGCTTGACAATCCCTCTGATAGAAAGAGATGGTGTAAAATTGGCTCACTGAAGATTTCAGCTCTAGACCTGTGAATTAAAATTCGTATTTTTAAACTTTATTTGGTGTCTAAAAAATATATTAATGAATGTGGAATTTTGAACAAGGCAAAATATTATTTCAAGGCAGAGGTGTGCACTAGGTACGGTTTTGATTGCAAAAGATTTTTTCACTTGGCTAAATATTAATTTATGTCATTGGAGGTTTACACTTAGTTATGTAACTGTACTTCGTGCATATTTTTTTCAAGCATAAGGTTTAGTATTCTGTAAGTGGTAACTTTGGCATTAGAGGGGCAATTATGTGTACCAATGGACCATCTCTCCGATTTGTGGCTTGAATGTTAAAAATTCAACACGTTTTGTCGTCCACAAAAAAAATTGAAAAAATGATGTTTTTAACATTCACAGAAAATAAGATTTTAATTAAGACTTTGATGAAAAGCAAGTCCTTTGAATAGCAGTATGATTTTTCTTATGTTAGCTGAAATATAATGAACCTTTAAAATGTTTAATATTATGCAGAGACATTTCTTATTAATTCGCAAGTACCTAAAGGAAAGAAAATTACACAGAACAAGGGATATTGTTGTAATATCGTGTATTTTGATTTGTACATTTTTGTTTTTAATTTGTGGAACTTCGTTCAACATTTTAAATTTTAAAGAAATTAAAAAAAAATACTTTGTGTGAGACTACGAATATTATTTTAATTTTTATGACTGACCGGTTTAGCTTAGCTTAAGCATCATCAGGGTACACAATTAAACTGTTGTACCCTGATGATGCTTAGGCCAAGCGAAACTTGTCAGTCATAAAAATTAAAATAATATTCGTGGCCTTATACAAAGTTATTATTACATTTATTTAAATATGTCAAACCAGAAAGTGATTGCTTTCTACTAAAATATAAAAAAATTACAAACATGAATCAGAAAACCTGTTGAATGAAGAAAAATCCCTTTCTACGAAAATATTAAACAAAAACTATAAGCGTGCTTTTTTATTTTAGCTAGGTTGATATTTAAACATATTGTTTACTCGGCTAAACAACAAACACACGCGAATATTATAAATTAGCTGAAATATGATTTTGTATTGAAAAAATTATTAAACATTGTAATGTAAATAATCGTATGCAAGTATTAATCATCGCATATATGCATGGTCATAAAAAACATTTGATTTTTTTTTTTTTTTAAAGCCGAGCGTCAATTAAAAAATAATATATTCAAAATAAAAAGAAAGACAAACATTCCCGATTACGAAAAACAACAAAATATTTTGATAACTCTTACTACCAACGACGGAGGACTCAGCTGGTAGAAGAATATGTGCCACGACGCCCACGTGGGAACCCGACGCATTTATCAACTAGGCTACTAAATGGTCAATAACCGTAATCTAATGAATAGCGGTACTTGTTAATCTTATGTTTACGTTAATATCAGGAAACAGAGTTAATTTCCAACTTATTATGTTTTAAAAGAGACAAAAAGTAAATTCAATAGATATTTGTCACTGTTCGTTGAACGTACCATTTGTTCTGATTAGTCATTACAATGTAACGTAACTATTTCATTTTTTGTATGAGAAAACATAAAGGACAAAAAATCCTCACACAAGCAATGCCATGCTATCGATAGCATCCAAAAGGCACTACCAAAGTTCGCCATTACAAAGCCCAATTTCCTGTGGCGCTGCATATCAGAGCTTAATGGAACGGAAGGGTCCATGAGACTTAGCGGAGATCCGCTCCCGTTTCAGCTCAAAATACCATAGTTAGCCGCGCCACCGCCGCGCGACACCGCAGCCAATTAACTATCACTACCACTAAAAAGACTTTCTGTTTCTGGTTATGACTTAACTCTTCCATTCGAGGAATTCTTCCTGGCATTATTGGCACGAAGAATACCCTCCCAAAAGAGATTCTGGGTAAGTTGCGCGCCTTCTAGGAAAAGTTACGGCTGCTGTTATAGACGGATTTCGGTTCCTGGATTGCTGGATACGCAATTGGTCTCGTTTCTGAGAATCTGATTAAATTTTAAAATTATTGGACAGTTAAAATATAATATTACTTCGAAACTCCAGGACTTAAGAACGATGAATGGACAAATAAAACTAAATTCAGATAAGACGTGAGGAGTTTAATTCCAAAAATTTCATAGTAGGCAGATACTATCAGAAACGATACCTGAATCTGATTCTTACACAGAAAGAACTGAAAATAAAAACTTTTTAACGAAACGAAGTAGTGAAAATTTATAACTACTTGTCCATCAAAATAATAATATCTATATTGATATAATATTTTTTATATAACAGCAGAAAATCGCAAAGAAAACGTATATAATCTGATAATATAAATGATAATGACACGTTCTTTCTTTAATTTTTGTAAGAACTTCCGCTGTATTCAATGAATAATTTAGCTTACCAAATCGGGTACCGAATATCTGCCAATGAGACATCTCACGTCCATAGATAATCATTGTCGTCAAATGGAAATGTAAAGAAAATATGTAACACAGTTGGACTAACAAAAGAAGTAATTTTAGCACCCGGAAAATTAATTTGATCTCAGAAGTCAGAAGCCTCCGGCCACTCCCAGCAAGATCAATCCAAAGCGAATGATTAGATTTAATAATATTGGAGGAGAGAATAAGGGGGAGAAGAGAAAGGAAGTTGAAGCGTGCCGTCTCTGTCGCGGGAAATTGTTCGCGAGACGTAAAATGGAAGATATTGTTTCGGCTTGTGCGCGGAATTTTTTATGCGAGATCAAAGCTTCGTCTAGAGGAGATATTTATTTCCGATAATTCGATTTTTATTTGACGGCCCTGCTCAAAGCCGCAATAAGTTTTAAGTTAAGCTTGTGCCTTCACCTGTTCTTAGAAAAAATAACTGAAAACTGAACTCAATACTAACAAAAAAAATAACATATCTTTCCATCTTAATTTTTGACATATACGGGCAATGACGGCCTGCATGGTCGAGTGGTAAGACGCTCGACTACGAATCTAGAGGTCGCGCATTCGAACCCAGCGTGAGCAATTTTTTTTATTTAATCAATTTGTGTCATAAGACATATAATTGATATAAAATAAAATAAAGTATATTTGCGGCACGTTCCAGAGTGGTAGATACTATACATATCGCCCTGGTAAAAGGCCACCATTCACCATTAAAACGTTGCTTGAAACGGCTTTAGCCGTGTTTAGTGACCAGATCTGAATAGCCAGGTACTTCCCAACCTTGCCCTTCCTCATCTACTTCCTATCCCCACTACCTTAAGCCTCACAACATACATATATACCATAGTCTCACTGGCTCTAGACGGTTTGCAGCAGTTGAGATTCTTGTGCGGTATTCACGTAAAAAAAAAATATTTTTAACGTTTTATAGAAATGTTCTTATAATAATAATAATAACAGTAAACTAAAATTGCCTAGTTTTGTGATATTTCACCGCAAGTGCGCTTCATACTAAATTAACTAAGCTAATGAGACAAACTAACAAGGAGAATATAATATGTATACTAATACAAACTACCTAAAATCATGATCGTTTTCATAAATCACGATAGGAAATGGTTCAGATATAGGTATATAAATGCGTGCGTACATCGATACATTAAAAAAAACAATTTTCTAGAAGCGGGGGTTCTAAGAATCTAGATGAAATGAATAAATTAATAATGATAAAGCATGGAAAAAGAAAATCATATTTAGGACAGTTAACATGTTGCTACATAAAAACATTAATATTAAAGTATTATGAAAAAACGATTCTACAAACACAAACATAATAAGCAACAAAAGAACAATACATATTTTATGATAGTGAGTATTTATTAGAACACGTTTTGAACAACGTTTGTATTTTAAAACGCTTTATGTACATGTACATTAATACACCTACCTCAAGCTTAGATAGGTAAGCGCTAGGTACCTTTATAATATAATTTATTCTAGAATGTATAAAATGTGTGTTTAGAACAATAGCTTCCCCAGTTTTGAAATTGATTCAAGTACAGTTATGTGAGTAGTTTTAAGCCGGATAGATCACGGAAAAATCTATCAATTTTTGAATTGTGCGTATTATGAAATAAAACGCAATATTTAACAATGACACAATTTTATACTGAAAACCGGACAAGAATCTCAACTTCTAGAACCAGTAGTACTATGGCATTCCCAATTGGGGTAGGTTGTGAGGTAGAAGGTAGAAAAGAGGGGAAGGAGACGGGGAAGAGGAAGGTTGTAAAATATTTGGCCATTCAGATTTGGTCACAAAATACGGCTAAAGTCATTTCTGATTTCACAGATTCTGAATGATGGTCTTTCAACAGGGCGATACTAAGAGTATTTACCACTCTGGAACGTGCCGCAAATATGCTTTATACTATTTTACACGAATTAAATGTGTTGTGACACTCAATTATCAGCTGATATAGTTAGATATTAGGTGAAGCCATCAGCAATGAATAAATATCCCAATCTTGAAGTAACAACATATGGAGGGATAGCTAATTTGTTTACCCAACCCATCCGAAATGGTAATAAATCACTTTTTCAGAGTTTTTACATCGTACACTATGAGAGAGAAAGAGACGACAAATTTCTTGGACCGCTTCTATATACTGTCGCAATGATCTTAAGCTGGCTATCTTCGCTGGTTAACGGCGGGACTCCGCCCACATTTTTTATTTTGCCACTAAACTTGACACAACTAAACGGTTTTTTAGGTTAGATGCTATATTTTTGTTGATAAAAGTACTGTGGCTATACGAATACACAAAAACATTATGTCTGTATGTGATATGAATGGATGTATAAATACCGTAGCCTTAGTCTTAGCCACGCCCAGGTGCGCCGAGTCATTTTAAAATCATCAAAAACAAGTCCAAAACTGACTTCACTGCCTTGGCTTGGGCTACCTCTTGTATACTCTAAGATCCCAATAATATAGCACTTTGATCAAAAGTAATACTTTTTGTGCGCACAATGTTAGTCACGAGGGCATTATTATTTCTGAAGGGTTTCAAGTACTTTTTTTATTTGCTCTAATTGTACGGCCTCGACAAGCGATAAATTTGTCGGTTTTAATTATGAAACAACATGAAAGTCCGACGTTAGCTTACGTAATTATAATTACCCGACCGCGGGAAGGCTAATGTCGTGACGAAAAGTTATATTCCAACATTTTATTTATATCCTGTCATGTTTTTCAGTATTTTTACTGTACGACAAAATAAAATTACCACACACTTCAATAACCATTTGAGCGCGTTAAGTGGTCTAGCAGATAAAAATATGCTTGATGTGTTCAATCATTTGTAAAGTTGGTCGCAGTTTTCTCGAAATTGTTTATTCTACCACTGTGAAAGTGTTTTTTGTTCAGTCTTGTACACACTACGTCTTTACTTAGTGGTAGAAACGAAAAACTTACGCAACTTACGGGAGGCTTTAACCAAATCCGTCAGGTAATGTAGAATTAATTATGCCCCAACTATATAATTCACTTGTATGTGAATATTTAATAGAATCATAACTATGTTCACATTACCTTTCAAGGCGTACTCATTTTCTCTCTCATTCAATTGACAATAAAAAAAAATTCGCTTAGTTTCATCTTTTTAAAGTTTCATCTTAGTTTTTTTAAATAATTACTCCAAAACATGAAAATGAAATTTTTTCAAACACCCTCCATATTTGGAGATAAATTATAATTTCTAAAATTTTTACGCACGTATCATATAAAAACCTAATAAATCAATGTTTAGTTTATTATTTAAAAATTCAGTATAACCTGTACAATTTCACTAGTTTCTTATATCATAGAAACTTGCGATATTTGCCTTTCAAGAAGTAACTTTAAATAAAATTTGTTCCTTGATCTGATATATTTCTCCACCAGAAGTTAGATCACTTATTTACAAAGTTTAGAAGCATTATTTTCTATCCTTTTAAAATTACCTTATCTTAAAATTTTTATAAACATTAAACTGATGAAACCATTTATCTATTTAAATGTTTTATTTTCTTCAGTTCTAATTTTTCACACCAATTACTATATTTTAAACTTTTCTTTCTTTTTTATGTAAATACTGCATAAAATGTCCAACTACTCTTAACTGTCCAAAGCCAGTGAAACAATGGCATCCACAATTAAGGTATGTTATGAGGCTGAAAAAAAATATGTATGAAGGGAAGAAGATGAGGAACTGAAAAGTTGGAAAGAACTTGGCTATTTAAATCTGGTCACTAAACACGGCTAAAGCTACTCAATTTTTTCAATTCTGAATAGTGGTTTTTAACCGCTGGGCGTATATTGTCACTGGAAAGGCAAAAAGGCTGAAACGCCATTCTGGGAAGTTTACACCAGAGCACTTTAAAGTTTTATTTTACAGTAAAATTCAAAAGTCTTCAGTACCTGGTTGGATTTTGAAAAAAAAAGTTAACTCAGGTAACTCGATGGTTTCACTGAGTTACCTGAAGCAATAGTAGAATGCTAAAAAAAATCCCAAACTTGTGACGCTTGAGTTAAACCTCCTCCCAAATGGTAAATATATATTAAATTACTGAAACTCAACAAAAGTTTTTAAAATCAAAGGAGAATCAGGGCATTCGATGCAGAAAAAATAATTGGTCAAATTGCATTTTTAACTCATTTTTAAATTAAAAATTTTGCTGAAGCCTTTTTGCCTTTCCAGTGACGATATGTTAAAAAAAACTTTTTTAACTGAAATTTTCACGATGTTTTTACAATATTAAAGGATTTCTGGAAACCACTATTATGAGGGTAACCTAATTATTCGAAAGGTTTCAGGAAAGGTCTGGTTGTGACGATGATTCCCATCACTTGCATTTTGTTGTTGATCTTGTTGGGAGCACGTTTGTTTTAGAGAAGTTTTCAATGATAGAGTTCCAGTGAATTCCTTTTCATTCTGATTAAATTAAGTTTGCGCTAAGCAGGTCAGATGGAAATGAACGGATTATCAAACTTTAACTTGCCCTTAAATGAAACAATTGTGGAATTATTTTGTACATCAATATTGCCAGAGTTTAAACAGTTTTTTTTCATAATACACCTGACTAATACTAACTAACTAACTAACCATAAACGGACAAACCGTCATACAACTCTATCTTGGCACACACTCCTTACTTCATTCACATTCATACATCGTCTCATACATACTCTACTGTTATTCTAACTCTTCACATGGCCCGATTCAAGTATTTGATTCATTTATTCGTGCCATGTCTTCCTCGGGCGTCCTCAACTTCTTCATCCATTTACTTTCGCAGCATATGTTCTTTTTACGCTCCTTCGCTTACATTTGACTAGTTTTTTTTAAACAACCTCCGTGGGTGAGCTCTAGAATTCTTGACTTTTTGCCAAGGAAGTACCCGTTCCTTTCTCTTCCTATTTATTTTTTTTTCCCATATTTCTTCCGACTCATCATATTAACCGATTGGGGTTGCGTTAGCCTCACTGGCTTCATGCTGTCAAGTTTTTACGTAATATACAAAATTTTACGTTTTTTTAACTCCAATGGATACAATGAATGGCTTTCATCTTTGAAAATAACAAATTAGCATTAATATACCAAAAAACATGTTTTTATTGCGTAAAATAAAATTAAAAATTTTTGTACGTAATCCTTTCAAAACAGTTAGACCTTTAATTACCGAGTTGTCGGTTTGACAAAAACAGCGTTGAGAGCTAGATTTTTAGCAATTAGAGCCTTGTCATTAGCCTCGTGGAATTACAAAACAAAAAATTATGTTGTTAACGATATTATAAAGCTGGGTCATGTCTCAATGTTATATATATCCGAACGTGACACGCACGATTAACTTTTATTTAAAACAAAATTGTTGCCCTATCCTCTCAGACGTTGGCTTATATCAGGCCAATCTTCACCTTCCAGTTAGAAACCTAGAACAACCACGGAATCGTGCTCGCACCAGTCATGTAAGTTTCAAAGCCATAAGGTACGGCCTTATTATTAATACGTTATTTGTCAATCTTATCTATAAAAAATACAATTAAGGCAATCTCATCAATGGATCAAAATATAGGATATATCTCATAGCTAGTATATTTTCGTTTTTTTTTTGATAATCGATTTTAGTCTCGTTTTTTGTCCAGGATTTTTTAATAAAGGTCCCGTTTTTTTAAAGAAAGACAAACATTCCTGGGTTACGAATAACCTGACAATATTTGAAAAACTCCTACTGCCAATATAATAAGTTGAAGATGTTGCTTGTGCAATGACGGAGGACTTATCCAGCAGAGGAATTGAACCCACGACGCCCGGATGAGAATCCGACGCGTTCGTCCACTCACCTACTAACCGGTCAATAGATCCAAAAATAAAAAAAGTTGTATTCGCGCCACTAGCTTAGTTTTTAGGTTCGTATTACAAAAAAATGAATAAAAACCTTTTTGTATTTCAAAATGGTAATTTAATAGGTTTTTACCTTCATATTTTTCATCCAGTTCCTACCTATCCCACCATTTTGCTTTTCGATTTTCTTACTCAAAAACAATGTGTTCGAAAACAATAAACAACGAAACAGAAGAAGAGTTAATGTGAAAAAACATGTTCGTTCGTTGGTGTCTCGGTTAGTTGTCGTTTTGTTGTTCTTCAAGTAAAATTAAAAAGTGTCGTGGTTCACTGTGTGTAAAAATAATCAATAACTCCCACTTCAACTACATCGGTGAGTGAATGGTTTCCTATTTTCCTTTCATCCAAGTGGTATAGTTTATCGTTATACAGTCCACTATTTTCCAAATTTATCTGAAGCCGAAAACACATTTGGTGTTTTATTGCAGCTTAGGATCCAACAAACCGCATAATTAACCATCCTCCTTTTAAAATTATATTTAAGGCAACTAAAAGTATAACATAAAAGTTTTTCATGTTGATGAAGACTGTCCTTACCATCTCATCACAAACTTTTACATTTTGATATAAGTTTGTGGATAGTTGTGTTGAACTTACATAAAGCTTTATTTTTGAAAGATTCGATCAAATCTTTTCATCACTCTTCGTATGTCATTGATATTACTTGTAAGTTGAATGGTTTCGTCTGCAAATTTGCCATGAATATTTTGATTGCGAAGGGCAAATCACAATAAGTGTATATCGATTACCCAAATCTAACAAATTAAATAACAACATTATTGTACAGGTCTAATTAGATGAAATCAAATACCCCTTAAAATATTCCAAAGTAATATTTTGTGATTTCGTGGAAATGAGAGAATATTCGAGTTGAATAATATTGATGGAGATTTCATTGTAAATTACCAAAGTGTACGAAAGATTTGTGCTTTTGTGGTTGGATATCTAGTGATAAGTTCGGTGTTTTTGTATTTCTTAAAAGAACCATTTCATCCAGTTACTATTGTACTTGATTCTCAGAATTTGATAACGATTTTATATGTAACAATGCACAAGAATCTTAACTGCCCGAAGCCAATGGTATCATGGCATCCTTAAGTGGGGTATGTTGTGATGCTAAAAGGAGTGGAAGGGAAGAATCATTGAGAAGAGGAAGGTCGGGAAGTACCTGGTTATTCAGAACTGGTCATGAAACACGGCCAATGCTATTTTAAGATACATTCAGATTCTGAAGGTGGAAGCATCCACCATTCTGTAACGTGCCACAATGGTACCCATGTTGTAAATATATGTATTTTGTATGAAGATTAAGAAGATTTTCAAAGAAAATTAACGATAAAGACAGAAATCTTGCATCACATTTGCATTTTACTAATTCTATGCAGATTTATCGCTTACTCCCGGAGAGTTACACCTATAAAAAGTAAGACCAGTTCATGCAAATTATTTAAGATACTTAGAAAGCCGTATAAACTTTTAAATTTCTCGTAGAATGTAGATGCTACAATCAAATCTTGTGAAACTTTGATATATCGTCGCAGGAAACGCAAAAGAGCTGAAGCGTCATTTTGGGAAGTTTACACCAGGGCACTAAAAGGTTTTTTTTTAATAAAATTCATGTCTTCAGTACTTCGTTGGATTATGAAAAATAAAACTTAGATAACTCAATGCTCTCACTGAGTTACCTGAAGCGACAGAAAGCTAAAAAAAGTCCTGGAATTGTGTCGCTTGAGTCGAACCTTCTCATAAATGGTATACATATTTTAAATAGCTGAAGCGCCACAAAAGTCTTCAGGATCATATAAGAGTCAGAGCATTCGACGCAGAAAAAACGACTAACCGAAACTGCATATTTAAGTATTTTTTTTACCGAAGGTTTGCTTAGGCCTTTTTGCCTTTCCAGCGACGATATGAATATAGTGTTGGTACATGTTTAAACGTAATTATATGGTTTTCGCACAAACATAAAACTAACTTACGCTTAAAAGTTATTATAACTAACTTTAAAAGTTATTATAACAATAAAATAATCTCTTTTCATATTCTATCTATTTCATAATCTATTTTCATATTTTTTAGCTACAAAGCAAAAATCTGATTTTATGAAGCAGCAAAATATCTCGAGTGGTAAATTCTAACTTCAAAGGCGTTTTCTATGTAAAATGTGTAGGTCAACGGCATTATTTTCAGCTACCAGCGTCATAACCGTTATGAAACTATTGATAATGAAATGAAAAAGGAACTTTATATAAGACCAAAGGCTTAGTTTCAATTTGTAATGACCAACCGGTTTCGCTAAGCCTAAGCATCATCAAGGTACAAAAAACTGAACAAAAAATACAAAGTGTGCGGTTATACATTCAGAGGGACACAATATAAAATATAATAAGAGAATTGAGAGAAAACAAAAGAATAACATTTAATTATTTCTAATTTTTGAAACTGTTAATTCGTGGTGGAACTCCACTTTAATGATTTTAATAAAACCAAAACCAAGACAACTATAGATATTATATTACTTAAAAAAAAAACCACAAACGCATCTAACGCACCCCGTGTAAACCGTCTCCCAGAAGGTAATAAAACTACTTGAATGTACTTTTGAAGGTATGGTAAAGTCACCTTGGAAAATGGTATTATTAAAATCAATAATAACATTTAAATTATAATAGAGAGAAAGTGACAAATGATACGAATCGAAAGAGGCAAAACGTAACCTTGTAAGGCAATTAAGTAATGAAGATAACTTTTATGAGTTTACAGAAAATATTCCTAGTATTGAAAAAAAAACTTTTGTTCTTTCAAATATTAATTTCACTCTGAAAAAATACGACAAAATGCTATGTCCTATAAATCTTAAACAAGAAAACATAGTTTTGAAATGTACAGGTACCTTCTAGACAGTGATTCATGTTTTTATTTCTTGCATCAACTTATTTGGAAAAAAAAACGTTTAGTACTTTTTTTTAATATTATGATCGAAATCAACAGTAAATATGTATATATATTAATTTAAAAAATTAAGAAATAATTTTTTACCGTATTTTTTCTACAGAAAAACAATGAAAGTGTGTTCAATTTAGGGATGAATTATTTTTCGACTGACAAAGGACCTCAAAGAGTTTATCAGAAAGGTTTACATCATTATTTGAAAAATATAGCTCCCCGAAGAAGAACAATGCATGTTCCCTGTTGGAGTTAAGGCCCTTATTACAAGATAAAAAGACTGCCCCACAATGATTATGAAACACAACCGACAATTTTCATTACGATCCGAACAAATAATAATACAAATTCGCTGAATGGAGATAACTAATGGCTATGTTACAGGTGATCAATCTTCCTGTAAAATGTAACATTTGTCTCTTTGGAATATTAACGCGCCTGCCTGATAAATGACTGCTTTTGTATTGTCAGGCTGTTGCGGTACGGAATGGCAGCGGTATCAGCCTGACACTTTACGGTTAGTTGAGCCGCCTGTCGAAATCCGGATAAATCAATCGAATATGGAAGGAATATAAAGCGGTGGAAGCGAATGAGCAGAGGGTTCAATTAACTGTAGAAGTTTGGGGTGAGGTTTGAATGGGTAAGGGCAAATGGCTAAGAGGGTTGCTAGCTACCCAGTGTGAGAGGACATCACGTCTCCAAACGTCTGTATCGCTGAATTGATAAACCAAGAGAAGCGTGCTGTATTTATATCCGTGTGCTCGACGTAAGCTCACTTTTTCCTTACTTTTGCTGATATTGATAAAAAATTTTCGTTTTACGAAATTCTATTTTAAAGCACTTAAACAATTTTGGTCGACTGTCTGGGGCCTAGGGTCGAAAAGAATTATGAAATTTTGTGACTTCAGGTAGTTTTCTAGTCGGTTTAGATATAATACATTTCTACGGATAATATATTCAAATATTTAAATGGGTAGAGAAATGCGGAGCAACGTTTTTTACTCAACTACAGTAATTTAACATAAAATACAGAAAAAGAAATTAAAAAATAACTTTTATAAGACCACGGAGATTATTGTTTTATCATTGTTCTGTTGTTGTTGGTTTTTTTTCTCCCTCTGTGTATATATATATATATATATATAACCGCATACTTTGTATTTTTGTACCCTGATTATGCTTAGGCTAAGCAAAACCGGTCGGTCATAAAAATTTAAATAATATCCGTGGTCTCATACAAAGTTATTTTTTCATGTATTTAAATATTTCAAACTACAGAGTGATTGTTTTCTACTAAAATATAAATACAATGTTAAACGTAAATCAGAAAACCTGTTGAATGGAGGAAAACCTCTTTCTTGGGGCTGATAATAATAATAATATCTTCAAATTTTAAATAATTTTATTTATATCTTTACCGTTCAATTTTATTTATTTTTCTTAATGTATTTTGTTTCAATCCTTTCATTTGAAAAAGAGTGAAGTTTATTTTTCACAAAATAACAGTTATTATGAGGTTAGTTAACCTTTTAAATACCTAAACATGCCAAATAATCAAATGAGACACCGTATCGATGAAACCATAATTATCCAACAACTTTTTGGGCCGTAATATAGCTAGTGTACGAGTATTTTCATAGGAATCAATCATTTTATGGTTCGAAATATTTAATAAAAAATAATTAATAACGTTGTATAAGACATTATTATTTTATTTTAATTTTATGACCGACCACTTTTGCTAAACTTAAGCTTCATCAGGGTTCAAAATTAAGCTAAACAAAAAAGACAAAATGCTCAGCATCCATACGAAGGGAGGAAAAAAAAAAATAATAAAATAAGAGAATAGTGAGATAACAATAGAATAATATTTAAATTATAACAAAGGAACAGAGAAATAGAAACAGATAATATGAAATAAAAGAGGCAAAACGTCAACTGAGATGGTGATTAAAGTTAACGATAATGAGTTTACGAGAAATATACCTAATATTGGACTACTGGACAAATGTAACTGAATACCAAGAATACGACTAGTAGTTTTAGTGGCTTTCTTTATTTCCAGTGCTTCTAAATCATTTATTCTGTTGCCATGACCATTTTTATGGAGAATATGAGCAACGGTGCTTTTATTAAAGGTATAGCTTAAAAGCCTCCTGACAGTAACATGCGCGGAAATTATTTTGAAATCTAAAGTTGTCCCACAATTCATTGCCAGTGTCCCACTTTTAAATTTTGTTTTTGATTTACGGGACACTAATTAATATCGCAAACACACGTGGTTGAAAATATTAAGAAAGAACTGAACCTGGTATTGACAACTGAGCTTGTTAGTGCAAATGGGCTGTGCAGTTGGGCATCTGGTACGTGCTTTCAAAGAATTATTTTTAAAAATTGATATTTGTAGATATTTGCCGAATCACAAAGCCTGGATGAAAGGAAGAACATTTATGATGTTTTTGTCGTTTACTACGTGATTAACATTGAAAATGATTTTGCTCGTGGCAACATTGTGTTATATTTATTGCCGAAGCAGGAAGCACGTGAAATGAAAATACAAAGGAAAAGAGTAAATAATTTAATATCGAGTTACAATAGCCCAGAGTGAAAACGTTTTGAACCAACACGTGTTGGCGTGATATAATATTATATTCGATGTTATTTCCGACAACTCGCCGCACACTCGGAAATATAACGCTAGTAAAAGCACCAAAGGTTTTTTCGGATATACGAGTATGTAACATAAATTCCTAAGATGACTCAAAGTTCATTGAATCGCAAAGGAGCTGGAATTTCAAAACTTACGTTTGAAATAGTGATGGCCACCATTCAAATCGAAACGTTACTTAAAATAGCTTGAGACATGTATGGTGAACAGATCTGAATAGCCAGGTACATCCCAACCTTCCTCTTCTCCATATCCATTGGCTCCCCACTACCTTCAGCCTCATCGCATACGGCAATTAGGTTTTTTTTTCTTTTTAACTGGTCCAAGCCGAAGTTTATCTGAGAAGATGGTTTTTGTTGATAAAGTTTTTTGATTCCTTTTAGTCTTAGTACAATTGGGTATTAAAATATTGAATTCGTATATTTTGCCATGGGTCTTTAATAAAACTAACAATTTTGACAAAACAAAGGGATTATTCCCTTCTTCTCTTTTCCAGTCATCAGTTAAGTAATGAAAATCACAGCGACAACGGACGTTTTATAATAGTTATATTAGGACTGACTAAATGTCTGCAAGGAGATTTATACGAGTTCCGAAAAGATTCTGCAAAAAGCTTATAAATTCAGAAAGTTTCTCACAAAACCTCTCTTAATTTATAAAAAATTGTAGGACATTTTCATAAAATGGGGTTCGGGCCAATGTCTCTGAACTCTTGTGGCCTGGAAGTTGGCGTTGGAGGGTTCAATTTTATGATTCATTTTGAGACCAATAAAAGTTAAGTAGTTATATACATCTGGTATGTAGTAACTAAACTGCTCATATAATTTGTCAAACAAATAAACAAGACACGTGTTTTTCTTTGTTTTTATGTTATACTGTTGGGAGACAGCGACCAATGATTTTATGACCTTTCGGAGGAGTAAATAATTGAGTGAGCGTACTTATTTTTTGTTGTTTATTTTTGCTGCCGCACAAGTGTCTAACAGGCCGGAGCAATTGAATTTCCCTATTTTGGAGATGTTAATGGGCTGAAAAATGTTGGGAAAATGGGGGAAATCTAGAATAATAAGACTGGAAAGTACTCAGGTGTTTAAATACAGTAATTAAATATATCTAAAACAATTTCAAGCAACGCTTCGATCTTGAAAGATAATTTTCTCAGCAAAGCGACACTGAGAATATTTCCCACTCTATAACGAGGTGCAAAACTCTTCTGCATATCATGATAAACATTATTATTAAAGTAAAATACTTTTTTTAAGTAAAGTTTTTTACTAGTTCCACGATAGTTGCAAATACAAATAATTAATTTACTTTAAACCTTTTTTTGTTAGAACCTACATTTTTTCAATAAATAGAGCCGCAATTTTTCGACTCGGGGTGAATGCTTTTGCCAATATACCTTACGGAAGTAGGCAATGAATGAATACTTTAATTGTGCATTTGACTACATATTAAGTTGACTACTTGTAACCGTAATCACGGGAAATAACTTTATTTGCCCCAGAATAGATATTAGTTGCTTCGATTCACCCATTTCAAATATAGAATAATATTTGCTAAAAATAATTATAGATATTTAAATATAGGGGATTTGTCAATATACTGTTTGAAAATTGATAGTTACAATGAAAAGATTTAAAAGATAACACTTATACTTACGTACTCACAAAAAAAAAGATTTATTCACTTATTTATTGTTTTTTTTTGTCAGTGAAAACTATTAAAAATAATGTGCAGTTCAAACAAAGAGTGCGTTAAAAATAGCCGATCAATGTAAATGAACTCTCCTTTGTTAAATACAAACCAACTATCATGAAAATAAACCACAATCAAATCACCCTTATATAAATCCTTTTTTACGGACCAAAACAAAAACACGCGAAATAACTTCGCTAGACACAAGTCTAAAAAAACATATCCACCCTTAGTTGGGTTAAGAGCTGAGGCAGAGTTTTTCGTCCATCCTCATTAGTAAACTTTCGCCTTGAGTAAGTTGGAGAAGATTGTCGGGAAGAAAGCTGGGCGGAGACGGAGGTCAACTTTCTGAAGGTGCGCCATTCTCGCTCCCAAAGATTAATACACAAAAGTTTCAACCCTTCAAAAAACATATAATATGTTAATTTTATATCTGATAATATGTTACTTTTGGGAAAACCGCAAAGATTCAACAATCGAGCCACGTTTAAAATAACTGCTCATTTTAAATAAAAGGTTTTTTGTGATCACGTACATGCATGGCCTGTTCAAAAGAAAAGGTGAATTTTGAATTTTCGCTGGCTGTGTACATTCGATTATCGATTTTTTTGTTGTTATGTTGGTACACATATGTTTATCATATGTTATCATTATCAGCCATTTTGGATTGGTGGTTTGTTTTTGACAACTGGTCACGTTTTTGTGTATTCTCCGATTTTTTACTTTTGAAAAAAATGGATCAAAGAACATGTATTAAATTTTGCGTTATGATTTTCCTGCGAAGGTACATAATATTGTCTATTACTCGTAAAAATAAAAATAAATTGAAAATTTTTTTCTCTATAAAGCATAAAATACCCGTCCGATTTGTGGATACTAAACCAAACCGTGATTTTTCACTCTCAGAGGAATAGTCCGATATTGATTTGGGTTCCTTGGCCTTTTAAGGTGACAATCGTAAGGTAAATTTCCTTCGTAATATAAATCAAGGAGATAAGATTTAAGCGAAGACAAACTGGAAAACCCTTTTTAATAGAAGATTTTAACCTTTCTTCCATATACATTAAAATTACAAATAAAGATGTCTTTCTGAAAATAAAAAATCTTTATTTTGACTATATATATGATTTTCAAAATCTTATCATTAGTAATATGTACTTTTGCTTTTTATAAATTTCTGCTACAAAAACACAAAATGATCAAAGAAGGAAAATATTAAGAAATTTTCGCAAGTGAAACAACAATACATATACATGGAATTGTTAACAACTACATTCAACTATAGGGTTTAATTTAAGTTTAACATAAGCCACATAATAATTAACAAAACCGTTGATAATGTATCCCAGGTGAATGTAGTAACATACATTTCAAACAAACCATTCAATTGCATTTACACAAAATTGCAGTTAACACATTTCCGCACTTTGCCATCGACACAATTCTTTTGAAATAGGTAATATACTTTATTTTATAGTTAATACCGCACAATAGTCCCAACCGCCTAGAACCAGTGAGACTATGACATCCCCAATCGAGGTATGTTATGAGTTTGAAGGTAGTAGGGAGCCTGATTATTCAGATCTGGTCACCAAACACGACTAAAGCCATTTCAAGCAACATTTCGATTCTGAATGATGATCTTTCAACAGGGCGATACCTAGAGTATCTATCACTCTAAAATTTTTGATTAAAAAACATCATTACTGCTACAACTGAATACTTGTTTGCCCCGTCTATATTTGAAATACAAACTAGTGGATTTTTTTCATTTTAAGTATACGAGTATCTTATTTATCATCTTTATCTATTTTATATCTTCCCAAAATACGCCAGTAAGCCTTTAATTACGCTTCTCACTATCCCACTTAAAGTAATCACTGACCTGCTGGGGAAATTGAATATAAAATTCTAGAACGTATGAAATAATAATAACAACCAGACGTTATATTACGAATATTGTGTGAACCGAGCCATAGACCCATGATATTAAAAGAAAAGAAAAATTTGACAACACAACAAAATATGAAAGAAAAAATATTTATTAAGGTTGGAATTAATTTTAAAGTGTGGATGCTTATTTATTATTTAATACTTAAATAATATTAATAATCTAAAACACAGATTTGAAACAGAAAAAAGTTAGAAACTAAAAAGAACAATGGCCATTACCGAGACCCGAACTCAGAACTTCCTTTCTATCCAGGAGTAGAATTCATCCAATTAAACCACCAAGACGTCATTATAAAGCGGAATCTTTAAGCGACCTCATTCTTCTATTGAAAATTATTTTTATATTTAAATTTCTTCCGATTTTAGACTGCCATCATTTGATGACATTCAAAGTTCTACCTGAACACATATTGAATATCTAGATGTGTTCAGGTGTCTTGGATAAATAGATTTTATTTTAAATGAGAAAAATTATTATTTTAATATTTAAAAAAAAAAATACTTTGCAGATGAGGGTTTTCTTTTGATTTCATTGTCAAAACGTTAGAAAAATATCTGAAAAAGACACAATGACTTTTATGTTATGGTCCAAGTGAAGATCGTGCATTCAGTTTATTTTTTAGTTGGTGAAACGGATAGTGAAATAAATGTAAAGGCATTGAATGGCCAAACATTATGGATTATGAGATGCGGAAAAAAGAAAACTTCAATATTTTGGCACAACACGAGAAGTGATTGAAATAAAAATTCTCTCACAATCCAAGAGTCGAATAGAAGTGACTAGAAAATGACGCTGCATTTCATGACATCAAAACTGTTGTGTATTATGTTAAAAGTGCAGTTCCACTTAGTTGTTATGGGCTTTAGTCAGCAGGGTAAAGATTTTCCTGATGGTAGCCAACCTATGATTTGAAAGGGTTCCAGAAGACAAAGAAAGCTACTGATTTAACCAGTATTACAATAGTGCAAATCTAACAAATTTTTTCAAAGCGTTGTTGGAAATTGCTTTTTGTGACGATATCAAACCATTATTATGCACTGCAAAAGATTTTTCACCGTCTTTGTGTAGATCTACATGAACATGATACCGTATCAATTCCATTCTATGAATATAACTTCTCTATGGGAGCACTCAAGGCAGGTATGCGGTACATGGTTAGCAACGGTTACCTGGGCACGTGAGCTTGAAGGCTCCGCTTAAGGGTTAAGTAATACTTAAAAAAGGTCTACTTAACGTTCTGATGGCATAATTAACCACACGAGTGTTATAATGTGCGAACTGCAGAGAATTAATAATATTCCTGAAACATTTTTAATCGGTTTCAAGATAATTTAATTACTTAACATGGAAACATTGAGCTGAAATCTGACACTGATAGCTAATTATTAAATTATAAAATCTGACACTGATAGCTAAAATTAAACGCCCCAAACAACTTTCTTATATTTTTAAATATCTAATTTATCGCTTGTTTAAAATATGTCTCCTCTTTCCAAAGTAGTTATTAATGAGGTAAAATGAATTACTTGTTTTAAAGATCTTACCCTATGATATAAGTAACGGTCTTTGATAGATGTCTATGTAGACAAAAAATAAAATGGCATCCGTTAAAAGCGGTAACATTATAAAGTCATAAAAAAAGAAAAAATAAAAATATTATTCGTTCGTAAATTATTTTATTAATGGCAAAATAATACGAGAATTGCAGGGAAACGGGAGCAGTTTTCTGAAAATACATCAAAAAGTATATGTGATTCTTTTAATGGTCTCGCTAATGGAGCGTTACAACTGAGAAAACCTGAACATTAAATGAAATCTCCACTTTACTAGAAGTAATTTCAAACCTTTGATAATTGTTTCTCGACTACAGAACAATAAAAGTGATTTTACGTGCTTTCGAAGCGAATGCACTGTGGATAGAAAATGCTTTTATAAATCTTTTATTGGCTTCTCACGAGGTAACTTTTTTCGTAAAATACTGACTTTAGAATAAAATATGTAGGGGAAAGTTTTAAAGGTGAATACTAAGTCAGACAACATGATAAGATAAGAAAAAAACGTTGAGTGAAATATGCACTGGGTGATAGCCTTTGCCACTGACCACGTTGAGAAAGAATTTATGCGACCCTTTAAGAGCTCTTGATCGTAAAAAACAATAGATAAAAAAAGAGTAATGAAAGTGTTCTCTCACCTTTATCGGTTACATCTGGGTAAGTTAGTGCAAGAACTTAGAAAATGGTACTTACCTAAATTACATCGTAGTACGGAAAGTTTAGGATGTTATGTGCCCAAAATGGCAGATATGGTAAAAGACACTAACTAAATACACATAGGGGAAAATTGCGTATGGGTCTTTTTCATTTTTTTTTATTAGTCGGGAAAGAGGTTTTTAGTGATATAAGTAAAAGTTTTACTCAATTTTCGAAAGCTGATCGAAGTTTGTATCAAGAATACCGTGAAAATGTTATGTTAGTTCTTTACTTGACCAAAAAATCTTTAAAGTTTTAAGATTGAAAATTTCATGTTCTCTATTTGAAAATCAAAGTTTCTCGATATCGTGACGTGGGGTGATCTGTGGAGTGTGTGACAGTCAAAATACGAATCCGAAAACATTTTTTTAATTAAATATTACAAAGAGGTTTTTTTAAATTTATTTTATGGAAATATATAACTTTGTATTGAAACAGTTAGTGTAAATTAAACGGTAACTTTGTGTAACTCATTACAGATAAAACCTCGAGACTGTCTAGCTCTTACGCAGCCCTTACATATATTTATCTCAAACGATGTTTTGGTCTCTCTTGTGCACGCTCTAATCATGCGTTTTATTATATGATTACACAGTAAACTCATTAAATAGATACATACTCGTAGGTTAAGGCTCTTACTTCCATATTTATGATGTTTTTCTTGAGTCTTCAAATGTTTTTAGATTAGATATCTAGGACAGTCAAAATATATTTCTAAATTTTATCGTTACTATCGTTTTAGGAAACAGGTAAAAAAATATTCATAGCTTTCAAAACTACGTTTTACGGGAATGAATAACATTTCTTCCTTATTTCTCGTTCTCCATTTTTAATTTTATTTTACCTAATCGTTTTTAATAAATAAATAAATGTCTACACACGTCGCGTATGCAAACCTTTGGCGTCAGATTGATTACAGAATGCGGAAAAATTACAACAGATTTTTTTGGTCATTACATCTCACTAATATGGACCAGTTTTAAAGACTGAATACATTAATTGGTAAGCACGTTGGGGGTGCCTACCATTATAGTAATAATATTTTTCTTTAAAACATTTTTTTATATAAAAGAATGTGTCGCCATAACGAAAACTTTCAGAGATTGTCAAAAAAAGAAAATAACACATTAAAGCCAAAAGGCAAAAGATAACACGTTTCCAACCTTCCTTAATGCCTTTAAAAAGCTGGACAGCTATTATAGCAAATAGTTAGAATACTTACGTTTTCAATTATTTATAAACGACACATTAAATGTTTCCTTTTGTAATTAAAATAGATTAAAACTACAGCAAGACAAATTAAAATCATGGCTCGATTCCTCAACCCGTTTAATAAATGGATATTACCAAGTAAAAACCTAACATATTTTCGTAGTAAGCAATCACTTTGTGGTTTGACATTTTTAAAGAAATGATAAAATAACTTTGTATAAGACAACATAGTTAATTTTTTTTTTTTATGACCGACCGGTTTCGCTTAGCCTACGCATCACCTAATACTAAATCAAACTAATTGTATTTTTATTTTAGGTCATAAATATGAAAATAAAATTTGTGTTCTTATACAAAGTTTTTATTTCATTTTTATTAACGTAATATATTTTTGATTTTAACGAAACCGTTGAATCCACTGAACAGATAATCTCCAGAGATGTAATCTAAACAGTTTTGAAAAAAAAAACTGATCTATTCAGCTTACATAGGAGTTGTTTTTACTTCTAGGTCCTAGACAGGCCAAATCAATTGATTAACTGTCCAAGAAGGAATTTAAATATTTGAAAATGTTTAATTAATTTCACCCAAAGTGAGAACAAATTAAGCATTCATTGGGCACATGAACACGCCCACCACACAGTTATGTCGGATTGTCTCTTCAGCGGTTAAAATACTGATTTACGTGATCTTTTTTTTTTCTTCTTAATTCTTTATTAAATTTTAATCGCATTAATTACCTTATGTATTAGTTGGGTGGTTGTGCCAATAGTAGGTCGGTCTACCTCCATTAACTTTAGGGGTTTTATTATAAATACCGAAGTAAAGCCGTTCCTTTCAAATAGAGGCACGTTCTCAATCACAGCGATGGGATTTGGTCGGAATTAAAAAAGAAAAAGGGAAGAAAATAATACAAAAAATATATTAAAGTCTTTTATTATATCGGCCAAGCAGGCCACCGCTGTTTCAAAATGATAAATATTTAAAGATTTTTTAACAAATTACGGATTTTTGTGGTAGTTAATAGACAACTTATTGCAAAAAGCTTGCAGTGGACCGATCCTTTTAGAGAATTTTCGTTTTTGGGTTATTAAAAAAAAACGGACACATATCGTTCTTCATACCATTAGATACTATGGATGGACACGTTTACATAGTTGGAGTTTGCCTTCGCGGTAAGATTCCGTGAGATAGATACTTAAATTTATTTTGAATGATAGAATAGCTTAAATTATTTTATTAAACAAACAATAATTGCAAAATACGAGTGTTTCAGTGTTATAAATGTTCACCGCTTAACAACTACATGTATACGTCAAATTTTGAACACGTAGTACGGTGGGGCTTGGTATCAGCAAAATAAGGATTAACGTTAATAGATTGAATGGAGTGGCAAAGAGATTCCTGAGAGGAATGTATTGTAAAATTATGTAGAACCGTATTACGCATGAAGAGATCTGAAAATAATACAAGGTCAATGTACATTATGGTAAGAAGTCGGGGCTAGAGGAAGATCCTATCAAAAGTTAGAGTAACAACATAATATGTTTTGGACAATGTACAAAAGGGGGTTAAACAATGATGTTATGCCATGACAGTTATATAGTAAATTCTGTTTTCTCTCAAAGCTTGTTGAAAGATTACCTTATTGTTGTTTAGTTATTGTGCGACTCGATAATCAAATTCCATAAAACTTACACATTCATTTACGCAAAAGCTTTTCAACTAATAATCTAATGTTGTAGAAATTTGCAATCCGAGTACCACTACCACAGTTTGAGAAACTCTACTCAAAACAATCTCAAAACCCTCTCTTATTCTAGTGATTTTCATTGGCTTAAATTACTCTCTCTCTCTCTTATAATCCATCTTTCAAAAGCTCTCGCTTTGGTTTATTACCCTTAAAAATTGAAACAACTTCAAATATTGAAGAAAAATTTTAAAATATCCTTATCCAAATTTATTAAAATATTATTTTTATGCCTTACTTTAAGTAAATCTAGAGGTCATCGGCAACTCAACCGAGAACAAGGACCCCTAATTTATTAGGTGACCTTAATTATAATACACCTGCTAAACTGCTAATTTACAAAGGGTACTTAGTCAAAGTTCCCCACGTTTGTACCGTTTACCTAAGGTGTCATCAATTTTCTCACGAGACAGAAATTTAAACGATATTTGAACACACTCAGTTGTTTCAGTGTTAAACATTCCAAAAAGGAGATATGTTAGCATGTGTTTACGCAAATATTTTTAGGAATTGTGTTTATTTCTCTATGATCATATTCGCGCCTGAAACGAAAGAACTAAATGGTGCCCAAGGGTGCTATAAAAAATAACATACATTGTTTTAGGATTTTTAAGTGAAAATGTGAAGAAACTACGCGAAAATGTTTTTCAATTGAAATTGCGACGAGTAAAAAAAATGTTTGAATATTGTACTTTACTTAGGTACAAGCCATTTAATTTAATAGGAGGTTTTATTGAAGAAACAATTTGCGTAAGAATAGGTCTAGATGTATTAAATTTTAAAAATTTACATTGAAGAGATTTTGCGGTAAAACACAAAAGAAGCAACCAATAACCCGGCTTTCTTTTTCACATTTTTGATATTGCTTACGTTTTATAATAAATTCATAAATGTTCGTTTTAAATCTTATAATGTAAAACGGCTTTCTGACTATTGTTAGAAGATTTTTTGTTTTTTTTTAAGGGTAGGTTATGATAACGCATCCTTGGAGCTGGCGTATGAGTTTCTGTAATAGCAACAGACGAAGAATTTTCTGAAGAAATTGAGACAAGAAAATAAATTTGAAATAGTAAAAATAATGTTATCACTGATGGCAAGGTGTCTAAGAAAGTTACGTAAACGGTCAACAACAGTGTTCTTGTATGATTCGTGATGGATGGCAGGAAGGCATAGTATTCCCAGAGGAATGAGAAAAGTGGAATAAATTGAGAATTTATGAGATGTAGTACTCGTATGTGCAATAAAACACTGTAAAAGTAAATTAAATATTTTGGAGACCTGACAGTAATACATTGGTTTAAGAAATACCTACTCTTAATGGTTTACACCCGTATAACGATTTTTGTATTTTTTTGCTTAGTTTAATTTTGTACCCCGATGCTGCTAAGGCTATGCGAAACCGATCGGTCATAAAAAATAAATTAATATCCGTGGTCTTATACAAAGTTGTTATTTCATTTCTTTTAATATTTCAAACCACGAAGTGGTTGCTTTCTAAGAAAAAAATTACAAAAACTGTTTATTTAGAATGGAAAATCTTGGGAAAAACGTAGAGTCGGTAGATGGCAATTGTCTTGGTTAAGGACAAAGTAAATGGGGATGGATTCATACTTCTCTCCTTCATAAAATTGTAGATATATAGAACTTACTAAACAGTAGTTGTCGTCGCCTGCGCCGTGGGGCGGCTCAAAGAGAAGGCGAATAAACATAGCGAAAACAATAGAATTCACGTAATAATATAATTTACTTAAATTATTAGATGAATGATGCTGAGGATTCTGGGACGAAGTTTTGTCTATTGTGCGTTCTTCGTAATCGTAATGGGCGAGACGTAATATATGCAAGAATATATTACTTTCATCGGATTCCTCACGAGACTGAGATTTGTAGAATATTTGTACACAGTAAGTGTGTTCAAGCTTTAAGTAGCTGGGAGATTACGGTCCGTGTTGGTTTAGGATGGAGGAACGTATCGCTTAAGTACAACCCATTAAAGCCGAAACAAGAACATATTATTTGGCGTGAATTATATGAACGGGTGGTAAACATTTTAAGGCAACGGGAGAAATGTGCGATTGGAGAAAGTATTCAAATTCAATGATGAACTCCATTACAGTGAAAACTTTATCTAGACCACGTAATTATTTCATGTTCATTAAAATATGTCAAATCACTAAGTGAATTCATTCTACGAAAATGTATTTTTTAAATGTTTATTTAGAAAATAATAAAAGAAACAAACAAAAACTAACGAAATTGAAATAAAGGTAGGTGCTTTCTTATACAAACATAAAGGCAAAGGTCAATTGAATCCATCGAAAGGCAAAATTCACAGATAGAAAAAATGTTCCAGTACTAGCAAAAGATAATAATTGCAGCTCTGGGTGTGTAGATCATTGAGCTCCAGCGTGTATGTGGCTCCAATGTTTCTATTTATTCATGTTAAGACGGACGCGGCAGTAATGTGAACTACAAGGCATGGACTCGACGAAGAATGTAATTTATTTATTTATAAACTAGGTAGACTAGCGTCCAATTACAAAAAAATACATAACACGAAATTGAAAAAAAGAGCAACAGAGATAGAACAGCATATATATAATATTATATTACAATGAAGCAATGACAATAATATAACAAAATATACATTAGAAAGAACATTGAAGTCAAAGCCAAGGTTTAATCAAAGTTATGGTAGAGTTGTAATGAATGATGAAAATCATTTAGACTGGTACCAAAAATTTCACGACCATGGCTTGAATTAACAATTCTCAACATTCTGGACAGTAGAGAACGTTACCCATAATTAGTAGAGTGATGATTGAGGAACAGGAATTCATTTTTTGAGTCTATGGAAAGGAACGTTGAACTGGATAAGTTGCAACATAGATATTTATGCCGTGTAGTTTTGAGTAATATGTAGTTATTCTCAATATACCTCTGGAAAAACTACAGCAAATTGAGAAAAAAAATGTTTCTTTCCCTTAAAACTTTTCCCTTAAGAAACGACATCTAAATGGCCGGACACTTGACATTCTTCTATTTTTTTCTTACCTGAACGATTTCTAAAATAACATATCACTTTGTTTTAAGCACTTTATTTTAAATATGTTATATTTCTAGGTCAGTTTTGGAAGCACCCTTCCATCTTAAGGGCAATATTAAAACTAACATCAAATAAAACACCTATATTGACAAATAAATTTAAGAGTGGGTGGTTAACCAAGGGGAAGGAGATAAATAAAGCGGTTTTTTTGTTTAAGCGCCTTTGAGGTGATATTTCACAAAAAATGCGCTATGTAAATTCGCATTAAATCAAACTCCTTAATATTTTATAATAATCGCAAGCCACCAAATAAATGCTTTTTATGAATGTGTGTTTAATAATACAGTTCTTTTAATTATTAAATAAAACAAAATTCAAACTAGTTTCCAATGTTAATTGTAGTTTAAATAGATTTAAACCAGTTAAATCAACAGTAAAAAAAGTTGAAGGTCTGTTTTATTAAAACATTAAACTGGATTATCCACCAATTAGTGGTTAATCCATTTTAACAGTTAATAAATATAAATGTTATAGTTTACTTAGGTTTACAATTCCACCTCTTTTGTATTATTATTTATTTTAACGAATTCCACTGGCAAAAACATTTATAACTTTAGTCAATACATGTCACATTAACAGTAAGGTTTTGGGTTTTTTTGCGCTTAGATGGAAAATTTTGAAATCAGACAGTAAGATCGTTCAACAGTACTCTATCATTCACCCGAGAAGTATTAACTTTGTAAATTAAATTTGTAAAATAACTTTGTAACTCGCAATAATGAAATATCAGTTTCCACACGTTCCTGCAAAATTACCATCAACGCGTTAGAAAAGTTTTAGTGAAAATTATTTACCGATGTGAGGCTGTATTATTACTTCATAAAATTAAAACTTTTCAAACTCCATCTTTAGCTAGTTTAAATGAGTACAAAACAGCATTCGTTATTTTTTTATCTAGGCATATGCATGGTAATTAAAATGTAGTTATTTTCTTGCATAAGAAAAGCGACCAAAGGTGAAATTATTTCGCATTAAAATTTTCGGCCGGTCGCTAGCTGAGTAAAAAAAACGCGTTGGTTTCCCATCCGGGCGTCGTGGGTTCATTTTTTCCGCTGGCTAAGTTCTCCATCATTGCACAAACAACATCTTCCGCTTATTATGATGGTAGTAGGGGTTTTTCAAATATTGTCAGGTTATTCGTAACCCGATAATGTTTGTTTTTCTTTATAAAAATTTAAAAAATATTGCGAAAACTGAATTGAGTTATCCATCTATAGTTTTATGAAAATCTCTAGTTTTGTTAACCTTCCAGTACCCACACTGGCAATTGACACTATTTAACTTATTTAATCATTAATATCGTCGTAAGTTTTGACAATATCAGCCTTAATTACGAAATCTGTCTTAGTATGTAATTGTAAGTTTTATGCATATAATTTAAACATGCTACGAATTTATTAAAATATTTGTATAAATTTGTATTAACATAGATAATATTTATATTATTATTAACATAGAAAGAGAAATGCGGTAGATATGAGATCCATAAGGAGCCATATATTTATGTGTGCGTAAGGAAGAACGGAATGAGTCAAGTATGCAGAATTGTTCCTTAGATACATATTTATCTGGCAAGGAAAAGAGAATCAGAAAATAAAAGAAAAAGTGATTAAATTTTGAAAAAGGACATATGAAATGATTTTTACTCATTTCGTTTTTCTTTTCGCCCACATACGTTCATCAGACGAATTATGTTTTTCTCCTCATTTTCGGTAGAAATGCATATTATTAATGCATTTATTTTTTATATGAATATCGTACACATTCTTTGACTATTCAGGGCCAGTGAGACTGTGACATTTCTTATGTGGGTGTTTTGTGAAGGGAGTATGAAAGGAAAAGATCTGAGGAGTTAAATTTAATAATAAATCAACGTATTTTCAAAAACTTTCCCAAGGTAATGTAAAAATAACTCAAATATAACGTTAACACTGGTATGACATCTTGGTATCGGAAAAAAAGGTTTCTAATTTGGTAACGGAAGGGTTAAGCGCACTCTATGTGATATTAAAAAAAACTCTAAAATCAGCGTTGTAAAATCAAGTGTTGTAATAATAATTCGATCCAAACTGCGTAATACTTTGTAACGAAGTATTTTTTTTTTGTTTTCGAACGATATTGTTAAATTTACCATACTAATTACAGTAGATTTTTTTAACAAGACCTTTAAATCATAGCGTCACGGGTGATATGTCGTTGTCATATTTAAGGTTAACCGTTGTATAATATATTTGGTCAGCGGCCTCCATACATTACACGCTGAACAAACATGGCCACACATCAGCACCCGAGGATAATGAATTAATTCAGGCAAATATTTGGATATTAATTTTAATTCACATCCCTTACAACCATTTATCTTATCAAGGAACACACATTATTACGGCATTAGAGACACCGTACGCGTTAGAACTTCCAAAGGATAGTTAGGTCGAATTTGAAGCTATTCTTAGGAATAGTTTGTTGATTTAATTAAATGCTCATCTTCACGTTTTAGACATGCAGAATTCCATACGGGCCAGCCCCACGTTTTAAGAAAGCCTCGTAGATTTTCTTGCTGAGGGTGAAATATGTAGGTTTGTTTTGAAATACTTGCCATTTTAATTAAATAGTCACTTGTCGCAAGTCTGTTGGTGATACGTGAGGTTTTTACGGAACTAAAAATCACGACTTTAGGCATTTGGATGGTTAGAACTTTATGTAATTACAAGAACAAGTAAAACCATAAAAAAGTTTACCACGAAATGTTGTTTTAATACAATACTACTTAAAGATAATAGCATTAGTCTACTCAGAAGAGTATAAATGGTTGAAGAAGCAAATAATACATTGATCCTTTCAAATAAATGAAACATCTAGTAGGTAGCCTGTAAAAATCTCTAACACACAATAAATTAGCTAATCAGGAATGACCCAATTCAACGTGTTTCTCAATACAAATACTTAGGATCTTGGGTTAGTGACAAATGGAATCCATCTCAAGAAACGAGGCTTCGCATTGAGATGCTCAGGAGCGTATTCATTAGGATTGAGAAACTCTTTTGTAGCTCAGATCTAAACCTAAATTAAAGAACAGAAAGGGTTCATTGTTATGTTGTCTCTATTGGTCTATATGATATGGAAACCTGGACACTAAATAAAACATTGACAGGCAATATAGAAGCTTCCGAAATTCGTGTGAATAGGCGTGTTTTCCACAATATGCCCTGGACAGATCGGGTGACTATTGTTTGGGTTATTTGCGAAAAACACGTGACATAAAGATAATATATCTGGGATATTCAATCAATCGCCATTTTCGAAAACATTCTTACGGATACCAAATACAAGTAAAGCTATTTATATTATTATAATATAATAATATTCGTAAAATGTATGTACTGTAATTGATTATTTATAGCAGGATTGATTGTGTTTCTAGTACAAACTTGACTTTCCTAATGATTTCAAATTGTCACCTATTGTTAATCTTTGGTGCCAATGGCATACGTATGTTACATAATGTATAAATGAAATACTTTGAAAATGTTGTATGGCTTTCTTATCAGTGTTTAAAAGAGATAACTCTGATTTTGCAGTCAGAATGAAATACGACGCACCGGCGGATGAAAATATAAGTCAACAATGCCCGAGAAATACGAGTACATGATACGATAATAAAAATCAACTACTTATTCAGAACAACAGAAAAGACTAAATAAGACGATACATGAATATGAATCAAGCACGGAGTTTACGTCTAAATAGATTTATGTAACGGTCCTTCCGCTCTGCGTACCCCCTAGTTTGCAAGTTGGTTAGCTAGTTTATTTTATATCATCGAGTTGTTAACATTACAACATATTAATTGCAATTATATAATTAATCCAAAAGTTTGCGGTTTATAAAACCTAGTCGCGTTTTTCTAATAAATGGATGTATTTACTTAAATTTAATTGGTTAAATAATATTTTTGTTGCGGAACATTCACTTGTTCCAGTGGTATGCAAAATTTTCAACCGATACGTTTGGCGTTGGGTAGTGCCTTCAATTGGAAAATTACTCAAAGCCAAGTGGAAGAATTTCTTCACGTGGTTGAGAGAGCTTCAAAGGTTATGTTCGAATGAAAGTTGTTTTGGGGTTCTCTTTGAAGATATATACTTCAAATCGAACGTATTCCATTTTCAAAACGTTTTCATAACGACCCCTTGGAATAAAAAGGTTCCATCTGTCACCGCAATGCTATGCGATAATAAACTCTAAAGTGGCTTTCTATAGAGCCCTTTATCGCATGACATTGCCGTGTCAGATGGGACCTTGTTATTTCAAGAGGGTCGATAGGTAAAAATCAAAACGCTTATAAATTTACTTTTTCATATAACAAGAACTTGTTAAAATAAATTCGGTTACACTGTTTTACAATGAATCGGTTTTATTTTTTTGTGTGTTACCACATATGATTCATTTAGCAGGAGCAAGGGGGAGGTAAATATAAACTAAATTCAATACACTTTTTACGACCGTGAGATACAAACTGATTGTAAAAATGTTCAGGGAGGGTGAAATAGAGGCCATGGCACTAGTAGAGACGAAGGTAGGCAAGAGTAAAGGAAGGGATGGGAATTCAAAGGTTTTCCTTGGGGTTTTATCGAAAGCATTGTAGGGTATAGGGACAGACGTAGTGCCCAATAGAGTTCTGACTTTAAAAAAAAGTTATGTGAACAAAGTAGCAGAGGGGAAATTCATTTGATTTTATAACACTATATAACAAAGTTACTCATTTCCAAACATAATATAATGTGCATAAATAAAACCTTGATAATATTTTTCACATTGCAAGGTTTTAGCCCGCGAACTCTGAATCCAGAACCAAAGGTTTTCTTCGTATTACGGAACCCGTAAAAGAGATAGAAGCGTATCTGCATTAGAGCCGATTGCAAGGGTAAATCCGAATAAAGTGCAGCTGAAAAACCACTCCCGAAGGGCGCATCTTGGGATTACGGGGTCTGCCGGAGCGCCAGGTAAGTTCTTACTTTTAAAAGTAGCACAGCATAGGGATGCCTGAACGCGTTTTATCAAAGATGATAAGCTTCCAACCCTTATGGAAAAGTGTGAGAAAATGAATGCTTCCATATTTTGTGAGTTCGTAAGAAACTTTTTCTTTTTTATGCGGATACCGCATAAAAATTCCAACTGCCCGGAGCCAGTGGCACTACGGCATTCTCAAACGGGGTATATTGTGAGGCTGAATGGAGTGAAGAGGAGTTGGATCAACTGATTCTTTCTCTTATTAGCTAGCTATCATTAGGACAATCTTCACGATACGTTAAGCTTGAAAAAAAATCAGCGAAATTGTACTCGCACCACTCACGTAAGTTTCTAAGCTATGAGGTGCATTTGTCTACCACTTAATAATAATTATAAATGTATAACTTTTGTAGCGCCGCTTTTGTGGGAAAATTATCTCAAGGGCGCAAGAACTTCCATAATTAAAAAATGGGTACAAACTATGAATAAATTACTTTATTCAAATAAAAATAAAAAAACCATTGATATTCACATACACATTTTTAGGACAGGCGTTAAAAAAATGAAAACTTCTAACCCTTAGAGTAAATTTATAGTACAAACAATTTCACAATAAAACTTTTCCCAAAATATCATCTGTAACTCGATCCATTCAACTACAAGCCATGCGTTCTGTCTACCAGGCTCTCAATCACGTCTATTTTTATTATAATTATAACGGTTTATGTCATTTTTATAAACGGATAATATTGTAAACGTCACATCGGGCTTTCTTTCAATAATATTCTACCACAATTTTAAACTACAAAACTGTTTTCAAAAGTAAAAAGTTCCTTCCCAAGCTAAAACTAATGCCACGGATCGTTGTATCAACAAGCTATACATCGACCTTAATGTAAAAAAAAAATAGCTTCACAAAAGAAACATTATTCAAAATTCAAGTTTCCGAAAGGTCAGGATAGTATTCCCCTGTCGAAAGAATATTTAACTAAAATAAATTTATTACTTAACGACAAATGTCAGAGTATTCCCCGGCTGTTTGAGCAATATACCTGTAAGTATCGCCTGAAACTCTAACCTTATTACTTGAATTGCTGACTGGGTGTTTAGTAGATGAACTTTAACTGGAGATAATTATAATTGTAAGCTCTTATATTGCGTACATTTTTATCGACAGTAAACTCTTTGCAATGTGGCATTACAGATGGAATTGAGTAACTTGAATTTGTTTTTTTTTCAAGGTGAAAAATAATGCTACTAACATTTTAGACTTGGACATAGTATGTAATAATTTTCTCAATTACTTATTTATTAAATAACGGCCTATTGTCCAATTACAAAAAAAATACACAGCACGAAATTGAAAAAAAGAGCAACAAAGAAAGAAGAGCACATAATATAAAATGAAGCAATGACAAAAATAAGACAAAATAAACATAACAAAGAACATTTTAATCAAAGCCAAGGTTCAAAATTATACGAGTATATATCGTCACTGGAAAGGCAAAAGGGCTAAAGCGCCATTTTTGGAAGTTGACACCAGAGCACTTTAAAGTTTTTTTTGTTTGTTTTAGAAGTCTTCAGTAACTTGTTGGATTTTGAAAAAAAAGTTAACTCAATGCTCTCACTGATTTACCTAAAGCGAAAAAGGTTAAGGAGTGCCAAACTTGTGTCGCATGAATAATGTTTTCTCCAAAATGGTAAATATATTTAAGATGGGCCACAAAAGTCTTCAGAATCAAATGAGAGTCAGAGAATTTGATGCAGATTTTTTTGTTTGTTCAAAACTGCATATTTAACCTTTCGGCTTTCCAGTGACGACGTGTTATAGCAAAACTCACGAGAGAACAGTCGTTAACCATCAAACGCGCAATATAATAAAACCGAAGATCTGAATAGCCAGAAACTTCCCAATCCTCCTCTTTCCCATCTCATTCACTTTTTAACTGCCTTAACAGTTGAGTTGAGACTCTAGTGCTGTCTTCACATTTGAAAAAATCATATGTCACAGGTTGATTCGTTTGACAATATGATTTCTTACGGTTTCTGTAGATAGTAAAAACAGGTATTATCAAAAAATCATCTTCATTTATGATTAATGTGAAATTGTGCAATGATAAGAACAACGTTTTATTCTGCTTGATCACTTCATCGTGCTACTGTTCATTTTAATACAAATCAATATTTTTTTGGTATCATTTCCTCAAATTTCACTGTTAACGATCTTAGACAATTATTTATGTCAAAAGTTCAAATGAAAAAGAGTTGGGTTAAAGAAAAGAAATATTTCAATGATGGCAGAAGTCACGTGAAGTGCAAAGAGATGCACGTGTTTTGCGTTCCATCATATTATATTTTCTTAATCCTGCGTGTTTATATACCAATGGACTAAATTCTAATTACAAAAAAATACAGAACACGAAATGTGAAAAAGAGCGACAGAGAAATAACAGCACATCCTTAATATAAAATGAAGCAATGACAAAAATAGGACAAAATATACATAAGAAAGAACATTCGAATCGAAGAGAATAATAAATTAAAAAGGAGAACAAAAATACTATGACTTTTTTATAATGATTAAGAATTAACACTTTGCAGATAAGTGAACTTTACGAGCTAAAATAACTTTTCACTCCAGTATATTTCCAAGTTATCAGATTTAGGTTACCCGTTGCATTATTTCCACTCCTACCATTGCATTCATAATTCGTCTGCATTTCCTTCAACGATAGTTTTAATATTCTTGTAAGTTTCTGTTTCACTATAATTATTAACTTAATATCGGTAACATTGTACATTTTCTTCCCTACAAGATTTTTTATACACCACGTCTGTATCTTGGCACTTTTTTCAGTAATTGAGTTACGTAAGAGACCTATTTTAGGCTTTTAAGTACTACACAGAGAAATACAATTAGACAGTCAGTTGTTAAACGACGACGTTTAACGAAGTAAGGTTAGATTAGTGGCTGTTCGTGAAAAAACTGGGTCTACTATGGATGAAGGCCACCGAAGTAGCGCAGAACAAGGGCGTCTGGAGGAGCCTCTTCGAGGTGAATAGGACAAGGGGAAGGAGATGAAATGAGATGAGATGAGAGGTTAGGTTAAGATATTTAATTGTTCTGACGTTTCCTCAAAGTTTGAAAAAAATAAACGCACATTATTTTATTTTCTGACTGGTCTCATTTTTCCTGACTAGATATGTATTTAAAGTACAATGATGCATACTTAACTCAAAACTTTTTATTTTTTGACATATCTAGTTCTTTTCTACGCACACAGAATTTAAAAAATATACAAATACTTAAACAAGAAACAGAAAGACAATCGTTAATTACGAGCTTATGTGATAAATTGCAGTATTTTTTGCTACTGATGTAAAAATATTACATATTAATTCAAAAATGTATGTAAAGGTAGGTATGGTATGTGGTGAGGCTGAAGGAAATAGGGAGAAGGGGAAATGAGACATAGAAAGGTTTGAAAGTTTTATTTTCTTCATATTTACGTTTTTCAAAGCCTACTCGTATATAAAATGTATAATTTTGTGACACAAATCTATCCACCCATGGGGCTGTGCCTATCGCTTTTTTTTCATTGTGCTAAATTAGGAACATTGTTATCTTTTTTCAATTTCTCATTTTTGACAGTTAATCCCGCAAATCTGAGCATTTTCACAGCGTGACAGCCTTCAACATCTGTACAACCATCTTTCGCATATTTAAATATGCCATACACGGGATTTAGATACAAAAAAAATAACCCTAAAATGTTTGCAACTTCTTGTAGAGTGAAAGAGTTAATAAAGTAATTGTGTCTACCTGATGTGACCTACCAGGTTAGTATGTTTCTGTATATTTTCTCTGTACTTTTCTTTAAAAAAAATATTGACTAGAAATTAAAATTTGTACAGCGCCCTTGAGATGATTTTTTACAAAAATGACGCCACGCAATTTATCCAAATATTATTATTATTATTAAATGGTACGATAATACGGGGATGAGCCTAGAAGGATAGTCGCAAGGGCGCTAAAAACTGTGTAACATGTACAAAAAACACAACCAATAAAGAAAACTTAAGCAAGTATAATACGTTTATAGAATGAAAGACGATGTTTGAAAATAAATATTACTTTGCAATAATACTCAATGATAGGTCAGCGTTTGGACGTACTTTGTGTTACAGAGAGTATGAAGAAATAATTAACAACTAGGCTTGATGTCATGCTCTTTCTCTCATCTCGAGATGAGAAGCAGGAAATGCTTGTCAAGGTATCGCAGCATTATTACTTCCGATAATGTTTGAGTTTAAATTTATAAGACAGAGAACTGGGGATCCCGGTCAGGGCCAAATGAACAATTGTGTTCCTTGTAATAATTACTGTCAAACCGCGTTATTGTGTTATGCCACAAGATCTGTTTCATAGAAATCAACCAAGTATTAATAATAAAATTAGCACACTCAACGGAAGTCATGTTTTAACATTTGCCAACCCCCTTCTAAATAATTGATTCCTCGGAGTATCTCCTGTGACCTGTGACTTCACACTGTAGAGACGGTATCATCAGATACTTCTGGCAAAGGTCTGATTCCGTTCACTTCGGTCAGAGCTTCCGAAACCGGAACCGCCTAGAAAGTTTGCTCAACATTTACAATAAATATCGATAATGGGGCCCCAACGCGCAGTCAATTCACATTACGAAGCGGGAAAAACATCAATTTGTGTGCGCTGTCGGAAATTAGTTTTAAATTAACTGCCTCGGTCACGGAATCGAGATTCACGTGTGGTCTTCGAATTGGAAATATCATAAAAATGCGAATTATGCGATAAGAGTTAATTAACGATTTCAGTAGTTGACTTTCTTACTATCATATTGTGTTTGAAAATAATTCATCACATTCATAGCAAAACATGACACCACTGAAAATATGAAATGTAAATTAAGATTGAAAATGTAAGTTGTTTTTAATCATAATCTTGATTAATTGGTCAGCACTCAAAATTACACACTTTTTGGTTTTCCAGTACAAGCAAAACTACAATTTCTTTATCTGTGAATTCTATACGGGTAGTTAGAAAATGTCTAAGGTTTCCAGTGAATACAATTCTTTGACAGTAATTTTTTAAATTCTTTATGAAATGCACACTGAAGTTTTAGATTAAACGTTCAAAAAAACCTTTGTTGGTTTTAAAACTGCACCTTTTACTGATATGTCAGTATGTTTTTCATAGACTTTAAAGGATTAAAGTTAAAAAAATTGTATTCACTGGAAACCTCAGATATTTTCATAACTACCGATAGAAAATTTACATATAAATAATATGTAGTATTGCTTGTATTAGAATGCTACAAAATGACGTTTTGCGTCATTTTTGGATGCTGGCCCTTAAGTGAATAAAGTAAATGAGTTAGTTTGAGTCAAGAGTCCTATTGAGAGAGTGTGTAACGTCTTAATGTAAAAAAACTTATGCAAATGAAATAAAATGTTCCACTATTTGCCTAAGTCAGGATTTGAACCCATTACCCCTGTTTCCAAAGTCTTGAAACATACCGCTCTGCCAATAAATTTGTAATAAACTTGATATCACTTGTAAAATATCATTCTCTAATGACTAGTCTAAATAATAAACGTTCAACAAATCATATGTACGAGTAAGAACATTATCTTAAAGTATTTTCTCACAGTTCCTCTACGGAATAACAAGATTTTAATTTCTCAGAAAGATACAAAGAATAATTAAATACAAACAAGTGTTATTTTCATGTACAAAATTCCATTCGCGAGATATATTTTAAAGCACAACTTTTGAGCCAAGAGCCGAGAATATGAATGCCTACAGATCCAACCTGTCGCGTTACATGAAATTTAACACAAATTCTTGCATATTTCAGCAAGGGGGTACCCTTGCGCTGCCGGCCACCCCCTAGCGAGGGAGACAAGTGAAGTTTTCCCCACTCCCCCTTGACAAAGGGTGTTTTCTTAAGGCTTCGACTCTGCCTTTAAATTTATAATATCACACCCAGTTTAATATCCAAGGCGCGTATTTCGCGGAATTTTCCGTGCTGAGGACCGTTCAGGCGAAATTTAATTTAAATATTATTATTCATAAACTCGAAGCCGAAAGAACGTGTATTGCTCCCCTAGAAATATATCGTTATGTGGTTACATTTTTCAACAGATTTTATTGGCCCTCTACACTAACGACCAAATTCTTATCAAAGTTTTACGATTTAAAAAACTCAATCTAAAGCATTAAATAAATGAAAAGACCACGGATAAATATATTTTTTTATGACTGACCGGTTTTGCTTAGCCTTAGCAACAAAATTAAGCTAAACAAAAATACAAAGTGTGGTTATATATACATACAGAATGAGTTTTTTTTTTAAAATAAAATAAAATGACAGAACAGTGAGAAAACAGTAGAATAACATTTAAATTATAACAAAGGAGCATAGAAAAAGAGACAGATAATATTAATTGAAAGAGATAAAATGTCAAATGAGAAGGTGATTAAATAATAATGAGAAATTGTTTGAGTTTATAGGAAATATACCTAATATTTGTACTACTGGACAGATTTTCCATTTTATTAAGAAGAACAAAAAATGCAGCTCTGCTAAAATAACTAAAAAAAATATTGATTCCTGTGTTTTAAATAATAATCCTTTTCAATAAAATGAACATGTTAACATTTTTTGGTGACCTCGGAGAGCCGATTGAAGAAGGATGATAATTTACAGGAAATAAACGAATTGTATGTGATTTGTAGCTTAAATATTCGATTTAACCTGGTCACTTATAGCAGTTAAGATTGAACAAATAAGGAATCATTTTTCGAGGTAATTTTTTTATTGTACCAGTTTTTTCCTGCTGATGACATATTGGTATGGGAATTCAATCAAGTTATCACATTAATTTAAACCTAATAATGTTTAAACAATTCAGTAGTTTAAACAACATGGAGCAACCTTAAAAAAGCCTTGAAAAAATATTGCAAGTTCGTAAGAAAACTCTGTTTATACCTATGTGGAGACATTTACAGACCAAAGGTCTCGTAAAGTGGACAAGCGATCTTTTACTTCTGAGGAACTGACATATATGCAGGGTACAACTTGTGAGATGTACTTATATTCTTTAAAAACAAAACGTATTTACTATTTATTACAACTTTTGTATTTACGTATATTAATTGATTTACTATTGAGAACGATACGAGTTGCACTAAGAGCATGCCTCCAACAAATCTTCCCTATTCCCCTCTGTGTATTTATTTTATTTTATTAACTCTTCATATCATCGCTGGAAAGGCAAAAAGGCTTAAGCGACACCCGTCAAAAATGAGTTAAATTTTCCGTTTTGATCAGTTTTGTGCTCTGCATCGACTGCTTTAACTTTCGTTTGATTCTGAAGAATTTTGTGGCTCTTCAGCAATCTAAAATATATTTACCATTTGGGAGAAGGCTTAACTCAAGCGACACAAATTCGGCACTTTTTTAGTTTTTTGCCGCTTCGGGTAACTCAGTGAGAGCATTGAGCTAACTTTCTTTTTCCAAACTTAACCAGGTACTGAAAAATTATGAATTTTATTGTTAAGCAAAAAACCAAAATGGCACTTCAGCCCTTTTGCCTTTCCAACGACGATACGACAAAAATAGTCTTTTAGAAAAGTGTGTGAAAATAATAAATGAATGAATCATAAAATATAAGAAAAATAAATCTTAAAGATAGGGGTATTCAAAGAAATTATACAAGTGTGTACAGTAATATAAAGTAGAGTAAATCACTGTGGGTGGAATAGAGATGATGGATCGGGAAGGAAGGAAATTGTGCCGGTGGTAAGAAAAAAAAACAATTTTCTTTCAGTCTCATTTTTAAGGTAACTATTGTAAGAATTCATGTAAAAAATACCATATATATATATATATATATAAATGCTGTAACAATTTTTAGAGATTATTTTTTTTTGCCTTGTCATGGGATGTTTAATTTTGGTTGAAGAGGCTGTTGTTTCTATAAGTCTAAGTATTTTGTTAATGTCCTGTCAGGGTAACGTCAAACACTAAGTACCTGGTCATAGATGTACGTATATCCCTCCTGAAATATGTGCCTTAACCCTCAGCCGTGGAATGTGACCGACAAATAGACCTGAAAATGGTCCAAATTATGCTATCCGAGGTCCTTGGGATCCAGCCACATTATTGACAACACTTGGTCTACTTGACTAGCGGTCAGATTCCTAAGCTACCGACACTAAATACTTAAATTGCTGGAACTGTTGAAATGCCAGTTTCTTCAAAGAGATTTGTACCTGTACCTAAACATATTAATTTGCATGAAAGAAATCCGAACAATTTTAGGGACAATTTTTTTAACACAAATAAATTTAAGAAAACTGTAAATTAACTTGGTTAAACTATTTCCACGTTGGTATCCGCTTTCATTGAACTAAACTGAGTAGACGCTCAGATAAATATCATTTTTTTACTGAAAGTTCTATTAAACAACCCGCAACATATCGTCGCCGGAAACGCAAAAGGGCTGAATCACTATTTCGGGAAGCTTACACCAGAGCACTTTAAAGTTTTTTTGTTTTACAATAAAAATCAAGTCTTCAAAATCTGGTTGGATCTTGTAAAAAAAGGTGAGTCAGGTTACTCAATGCTCTCACTGAGTTACCTGAAGCGACAAAGCGAATGTAGTCGCAAACTTGTGTCGCTTGAGTCAAGCCTTCTCCCAAATGGTACATACTCGTATATTTAAGATGGCTGAAGGGACACAGAAGTCTTCATACGAGAGTAAAAGCATACGTTTCAGAAAAAAAAACTGATCAAAATTGCATATTTAACTCGTTTTTGCCTTTGGCTTAAGCTTTTCCAGTGACGATGTATAAATAATCAATATGTAAACATCAATATTCAACAGTATTTTTTTTAAACTTTTTTTAGATAATTTTAGCTATAGTTTTAGGTATTTCAATGATTCGGTGGTTCTTTTAGACATTGTTTTTTTTATTATTTTTAACAAGCGCCCTTGTGGTGATATTTCACAAAAACGGCACTTTATGAATTAACCAAGTAATATTATTATTATTTCCATGAGTTGTATTCTACCTCACATTTTAAGATTAAGTTGTACCTGGAAGAGATTAATTCAAGCAAATTGGTGCTTTAAGCCTACTTATAATTCTTTACGCGAAAGAAAAACGAATAAATCGACCTTTATTTGCACTTACCCGGGTTTCGAACTGTAACCCACAAGATTCCTACCACTCTGTTGCGGAGCTTGTCAAACAATAAAGGGTATTGTATGAAATTAAACAAGAAGTACCAACAAATGAATTTCCTCTACCGTATCAAATTACCGAGCAGCTTTCTAACTCTCATTCTAACTACTACCTTTTTATTTCATGCACAGAACCTTTTACACATATTTATTTCACCATTTGGGCCGACGATCGCACCCTCTCACCTTCCCACTGAAGTGTTAATATTGAGTTCCCCCGTCTGCAGACTTGCGGCAACCCTTTCCGTGCTATTGCAAACTAACTGTTACATTATAACCGTCTCGAAATATTGGTATTTTTTTCTCATTTTATTGTAGGATGTGTAATTACAGTTGACACAGTTGTAGGATTGTGTGCATCTGATATACCCACATTACCTACAGTTATTTATTTGCCTAGCGTCACTAAGAAACAGCTTTTCGTATTACTTACGATGATATATTTTTTTAGCAAGACAGGGATAACAAGTACATTTGCTCATCGAATTTAAATACTGAACGAAAGGTAGATACTCTCAGTGTATTCCAGGTAAAATAACCTTATCCAGATTCAAAACGTTGTTTGAAATGGCTTTAGCCGTATTTGGTGACCAGATCTGAAAAACCAGGTATTTCCTAACCTCTATCTTAAGGCTGATTCACACCAACGTCCGGTTCCGCTCAGTGCCGATATTGTTCCGCAAGAGAGCTTATTGATATGGAATGAATATCAATCAAGGAGTATGTGCCAAAACAAAGTTGTATGGCAGTATATCCTTCTGCCCACCCTTATTGATATTTAACTACTTATTTAGTTAAATAATTATTTTGAAGTGTAAAAATACTTACGACGCAGATTTTTTTTTTTAAACCATTTTTTTATCACTAAATAATATTTTTATTAATTATTACTTATTAAAAATATTATTTAGTGATAAAAAAATGGTTTTTGATAAAAAAAAATCTGCGATGTTAGTATTTTTACAATTCAAAATAATTATTTAACTAACTACGTAGTTAAATATCACAAGGGTGGGCAGAAGGATATACTGCCACACAACTTTGTCTTGGCACATACTCCTTGATCGATATTCATACCATATCAATAAGCTCTCTTGCGGAACAATATCGGCACTGAGCGGAACCGGACGTTGGTGTGAATCAGCCTTTAACTATCTTTATCCTTATCCCACTTCTTCTTTCATTAAACAACATTAAGCAAACAAAAAGTCTTTTAGAATAAACTGTGTTTTGTATGAATTCTACTATAAGCATTTTACGGTATTCGTCAAGTAAATATCAGTGTTTTTTTTTATTTTTGGTAATTATTATAAATAGGTAATTTATCTATTTTATTATCAGTAGATTTATTAAATATAATGGTTATTTTAAACTTCAATTTAATTCAAATATTTGCAATGCAAAAAATGAATTACCAAAAATCTATTGCATTTGGAGCTTGGATGTTTTCAGCAGATAGAAATCTAAGGTATGTAAATTAAAACAACTTTATAGTAACAATAATATTTGCTAGACAGGTTGGTCCAGTTTAGCGTTGTGACCGCTTTGAAAGAACTACTTCTTTTGGCAACAGTTCCTACTTCATTCATTTTTCATTAAACAAATACTTCAATTGAAGTTGGTAGTTCATTTAAGCATTCATTCATTTTATTAACTTCATTTCATTGAACTAATACTTCATGGTATTGAAAAAAAAAACACATAAATGTGATCCTTCAGCTGACCGGATAAATCCAAATCTCTTCTTTGCGAGTTCGGCTTCAATTGAAGTGTTCACTGCGAAGGTTCATTTTAAAGAACTAGCAATTCGTGAAGCATTCACAAAACATTGAAGTTTTTCCCAATTCTAGTCCAGCTGTAGTTCTCTAGGCATCACGTCGCAAGAAGCGATAAGTAGAAGGTAGAAAAAATCGATGATAATAATTTCATAGACAACGTAGAGTCACAAACTCATAGACAATGATAGACATTACTATCTTTAGTATTTAAACTTTTTTTAAACTTATTATCCTATTGTATTTTTTCGTTTATCATGCTTTTTTTTTTTATTTCCCTTGAATTTTTGTTTAACTTTTGCCCCTTTTAGATAATGGTGAACAACACTGTTTAAGGAGATAATTTTAATATATAAACATTTTTTCATTGACTCCTGGTTTAGTGGTCCCCTGACTATCACAGGTAAAACTGGCATATTAATATTTGCCCATATTTTTTACGTTATGTATTTTCATATAAATAGACGTACTTAAGCGCCTTTTCGATTCGGTCCCCAAAGCATATTTTTAGGCAATCATCATTTGTTTTATGTGTATACCGTACAAGAGTTCCGACAGCTCCCAACCCTTTGGAACCAGTAGAACTATGGTATCGTATGTAATAAAGATAAAGGTAGTGGTGAAGGAAAGTAGATAAAGATAAGGAAGAAGGAGGTTTTAAAATACCTGGCTAGTCAAGTCTGGTCACCAAACACGGCTAAAGCTATTTCAAGCAACGTTTCGAATCTAAATGGTGGTCTTTTACCAGGGCGATACGAAGAGTATCTACCATAGTTATTTATCCTACGGAGTATATTACACACCAATGAAACGATTTTCGCTTTGTTATTTGACATCGTGTTTAAAAATATTAATTCAACAATATAACTCATCATAAAGTTATTTTAATGTCAAATAAATAAAAAATCAATCGAAATCGTTTCTTGACGAAGAAAGGTCGAAAAATTCTAGAAATAAAATTAGTACGATTTTAATACTTAATATTTAGATGGCGTAGATGATGAAATTTTGCGACAAATTAAAGTAAAGTAAAACTCCATACCTCACAGTGGAAAATATGTTACGAACAGAAAATATTGCGTTGATCTAAAAAATCTGGACAAAAAGGTTTTTTAAGATGCAAGATGTCGTTTACATATATATTTTTTAAATTGTCGTCAAGTTAAATCTGCTTTGCTGTTTTCGGATAATCGTTTAGTTCTCCTTGAGTAATATCTGTAAGATTGTTGTTAAGATAGCCATAGCTTAATATTATTTTTATATTCATTCAGTTCATAGATTTGTTTTTAATTCACATAGAAGGATGCCGCAGAGTTCAAGAATACAATATAAATAGTTTCATTATCAGAACAAGCAAACACTTTGTGGATTGACATGATTAATTAAATAAAAACACACGTTGTTCTAATCCATTTTATTTAAATAAAGTGAATTTAAACAAGGTGTGTTTTTATTTAATTAATAAATAGTTTCTTTGAGCCAATCGATTTGGAATTATGATTTGAAACCACAAAATCAATCAAACATTTTAAAATATTTTTTTGTTGAATGTGAACACTACACAGGAGTCCCAGCTGCATCAAGGTATTATGCAAATTTGAAGGAATCTGGGAGGAGGTGGAGATGAGGAAGAGGAAGATTAGTAAGACATCATCTTTATCATGGTTTTCAAAAATTTAAAAGCCCTAGCTTTTTACAATTTGTTTTATGGAGTTTTAAATGTATTCTTGTTGAATTTAAGATTTATCTTCCGCCGGAGGGATGGTGTTAATATTATTCGAGTAGCGCCCTATCAGGATGGGCAATAAGACGAACCTTGGAGGCCAGCCGTTGCGGGGAGGAAATGGCTTTAGATGGCCATTGACCCAAATTCAAAGGAAAATTAGAACCAGCTCAAGTGAATTGTTCACCTTTCTTTCTGGGGAAACATACAAGTAATCTAATTCTACTATCTGTTAGGGTAGAATTGAGTGTTGTTTTTTTAATTTTATTGTTAAGTATATTTTAAATAAACAGTGGGCTTAGTTTGTTCGTTTATAAAGGGAAAAGCTGTACTTATTACTATAGAATGTGGTTGCCTTGTTAGCTACTGCTGGTGTTTGAAAGAGAAGGTACGAAAACAACGTGCAATATAGTTGTGAATGATAAATACTTGAAGCAAGTAACAATAATAATAACAGTGAACTTATATAGCGCAGTTTTGTGAAATTTCGCGTTTCTTACTAAATTAATTAGGCTTATAAGACTAACTAACAAAGAGAAAATAATATATAATATGTATACAAATTAAAACTTTCTAAAACCACGATCGGTATCTTATATCACGAGAGAAAAAGGTTCAGATATGGGTAAAACAGTACCTGTGTACAGATAAAAAAAAACGATTTTCTAGAAGTCAAGGGTCTAAAAATCAAGTGGATGAGTTTGCGTATTTAATGAGAATTGTTTACCAAAGATGGAAAGGCTGATAAGGATTTAATAAAACAAATTTGTAACTTTATTCCACTTTTATTATTTTGACTGGACCGGTTTCAGCCCATGACGGCCATCTTCAGACTAGTACAAGTGTTTGTTAACCTACGGCTTATATACTATTTTTGGGGATGTTAGGGGTGGTAAACAATGATTTTACTTTAATTATATTCATCAGTATTGTTGCATGATTTTAATAGTTACAGGGTAAAAGTTACTTTTAATTTATTGGTATTACTATTTTATATATCTATCTGGAATATTTATTTATTTTATTTAATATTTAAGATGGGTTACAGTTGCATTTCTATAAATATGAATTGACAATGTATTTATATAATGAAAGGTTGGTGAATACTGATTGCTAATGAGTTTACTTTAGGTTTTCCCATCTCAATTGTGATGTCCAGATGTACAACATAATTTTCTAATTATTGGGTTACTCCCAGCATTATGGTATATTAGTTTTATGATTCTATTCATTATGCACTGTTAGAGTAGATTACTTCTATTATTATAATTTCTCGGTATCAAGGAATTTTTGAGTGCTATGCACGTAGGTTAACAAACACTTGTACTAGTCTGAAGATGGCCGTCATAGGCTGAAACCGGTCCAGTCAAAATAATAAAAGTGGAATAAAGTTACAAATTTGTTTTATTAAATCATTAAAATGGAATTCCACCACGAATTAACAGTTTCAAAATTAGAAACAATAAAAAGTGCTGATAAGGATATTGAAAGAATGGTGAATGCAGGAAACTTCATTGATGGAGGACTGAACGCTATTTTCAAAATTGTCCAAAGAAGCGAAGCTAGCAGCTAGGAGTATTCATGTCCCACTCTGATTGAATCTAGTAGCGGTTTGTTTTAAGAAATTGGAAAATGAGATGTCTGTGGAGAATATTTGCCAAACGCTTGGCTAAACCAAGTATTATGTTTAATGAGTTCCGAAAGAAAAAAATACAAGAAAAGGAACTCTTCGATAGTTTGGAGATGCAAAACGAATGGATGAAGAAAAGAGTATAATATGCAGGTGGAAGGATAAATAACTCAGAGACGCCTCAAGACGACATTGCACCATCAAGTAAATCGATTGTTTATTACGGATTCTTCATTTAGTCGACTCTCTAAATGTTAAGGTATTCATTTTAAGTAGCGATGTAACCGCTCTGTGCGAACTACTTCATTTTGTAAGTTCATACTTAACACATTTCTCACTGTGCGATTGCTTCAATTGTAGTACTTCGAATTTACTCTTCCGGCCGCACTTTTTTGTAGTGTGAAGTTCGTGAAGCAATGTATGAACTGCAAACTGATTGCAGATATGGACAATGTAGCAGTTACTCGAGTTCATAGTTCCTACACTACGCGCTACACTACCTACTACGTTGCGAATTGAGCGATTGAACTGTTGGTTCAATTAAAGCGTTCACCGTGAAAAGTTTGTTTGAAAGAACTTGTTGTTCGTGAAGCGTTCAAAAAACTTATTCCCATCGCTAATTGTAAGGTATTTAATGACAATAAACTAGAAATTAAATCGTGACCTTTTTTACGATAGCAGAACCATCGTTTCTATGTTTTGCGATTTGCGGCTTTAATCTTTTTGTTGTTTGAATCCATGTTTTCCATATACTTTAGTGAGCATGTGGTCGTTTTTGTGGTGGGTTGTTTAATAAAATACGTAATCATCCGTAAAACTGTTTGGAAAAACAACGTTATAAAATTTCATACAACATTGCTTTGCATGGAAATAAATAATCTTAAATAAGCAAATAATATATATTCGTAGAAAGCTATCACTTTGAGGTAATTGCTTGAAAATAAATTAATTGTTTAAATAATTACGTTTTTCAGAATTCGCCAATAATCTAATTGAAAAAGATTACCGGTGCTCATATTCTGCATAAAAATGATATTGGCAACAGATTACACAATTTAGAAACACTAGAAATAAATAAAGACATTAAAATTAACAGTCATATTCTTCATGATCCATTGAATTTTTCCAGTAGTCTAATATTAGGTATATTTCCTATTAAAACTCATAAAAATTCTCATTATTTTTATCACGTTCTCAGTTGACGTTTTACCCCTTTTATTTCATATGATCTGTATATTTTTCTCTGTTCCTTTGTTATAATTTAAATGTTTTTCTTTTGTTTTCTTACTGTTATCTTAATTAATTTAATATTTGGTTCTCCCTGTGTATTAGTATATATAACCATACATTATGTATTTTTTGTTTTGTTTTTTGTACCCAGATGATACCTAAGATAAGCGAAACTAATCGGTCATAAAAATTAAAATTAAATCTGTGGTCTTATTATTTCATTTTATTTAGGTAAATAATAGTTTTCTTCCTCGATAATATGAACATCAATGAGTGCAAATGTTTTTCAAAAAACTACACAAACGGTGAGCACCCCAGTGATTAATCTTGACATAAGTCCCTGCTGTATTAATTACTGTTTTTTGAGGCATGCAAAAGCGGTGGGCATCGAAATCCAATTCAAAATAATCGGCTACCATTAATACACTTGAATAAATTAGTAATCGTGGCATTATATCAAAATAATTCGATTTGCCTTAATATTGGTCGATTAATGCGAAACCTCCTTCGATCGCTGAAATTTATGTGGAGGTTCAAATAATGAAATGATTTATTTCAGATATTGGATTATTGGAAAAGTTAGTGGCGTCATTGTGAATAAAGAAAAAAACATATGGAATTAATGAAAATCATATTTCTCTGCATAATTTACGATTGACTTCCAAGGATTTGGGTGTCGTCTTATTTCACACCTGGAAAAATCCGGTAATTTTAAGATTAACTGGTCATCAAGCCATTTTTGAAGAGAAACGTCGTTGTGAGATGATTTTTTGGATAGAGAGCGGAAAATCTGAATCCCGGTTAGTTGCGAAAATGGTTCTAGCGTTCTTCGACGCATTTTTGGATAATATTGAATAAAAGGATATGTTGTAATATTTTTTCTTCTTGACTCTTTAGTTCCTGTTCATACAATTTATACAAACTTTTAAAAATCGGAAAATGTGAGTTTTTGAAAATAAATTATAGTCTTTAAAAAATTCTGTTTAATAATAAATTAACGGACTATTGTCTAATTACAAAAAAAAAAACATAATACGAAATGGAAACAGAAAAAAACAGAGGAAAAACAGCACATACATAATATTTTAATGATGCAATGACAAAACCAGACCAAAATATACATTATAATGAACATTTAAATCAAAGCCAAGGTTTTGGAAGAGTCATAAAGAATTTTTTTTTTTTTAATAAAGACAATATTTGAAAAACTCCTACTGCCATCATAAGAAGCGGAAGACGTTGCTTGTGCAATGATGGACGACTTAGCCAGCAGAAGAATTGAACGCAAGATGCCCGGGTGGGAATCCGACGCATTTGTCCACTCAGCTACCGAGCTAAAATCATTTAGACTGGTACCAAAAATTTCAAGGCCATGGCCTGAGTTAACAAGCCTCGATATTCTGGACAACGGAAAATGATACCCATAATTTAGCAATTAAATTATCATGATTTTAATAATACAATTTTGTTAACTTTATTCCACTATTTGGAATAAAGTAAAAAATTTAAAATTATTAAAATCATTAAAATGATTAACAGTTTCAAAATTATGAATAATTAAACAATCGACACTAACTAATATAATATCCCGTTGTAATGTCAAACAATTGCTTTTCATAAAAATGAAAATTAATACCATTTGTTATGATTACACAGAATAAATTATATATTTTCATTATACAATGCCTTTGTATTTCTTTTTTATTGAAAAAAATGTTGATGACATTAAGATATACGCAAATTCTACAAAAGCTAATATTAGGAAAGGTGGTTTAAATTCATGGCACGGAAATACAAGTAAAGTAACACAGTTTTTTACGATATTTTTCGAATTTAAAAATTTTATACAGTCCAATTTCAAATTCGGTAATCCCTCGAACACGTGTAAATACCTGACAGGCGTGGCTTATTTGATTAATACCCCGTATCCATTTGACCGTGTCCGTGAGACTTTTTTGTTATTTTAAAACAATAGCGTCCCCAGCGCGCTAGACGTAATTTAGAACGATATAAATTGTATTCGGAGAATGGGTGAAGTGACGGCTTAATGAAGTGACGGGAGAAATAGGCTTTATACTGTGAAAAGTTATTAGGTTTATAAAAAAAAGTATGCTCTTTTTAACTCGACACATGTACACCTCTAAGTTTGGCCATACATATGATACTCTGCTATATTTTTAAGTCTATGAATATACTTATTCATGTTTATCTAATATGTATGGGTAACTCGTTTAACTTGTATATTTATGTACAGTCAGTTTCAAAGCAAATAAGTTTAAATTATAATTTTAAAAATTAAATACCAATATATACGATGTGCAATAGACATTAGTCGCGTTTGAAAAGTAGGAAAATAAAACCAGACAAGCGAAATTAAGAAAATATATAAAACTTCAATGAATTTCGCTTTATATTTAAATCGCTATTCAAAATCATAACTTTGCTGCTTGTATCTTCGTGTGGAATATATATTGATAAGCCAACATTTAATATTAGTTTTAAAAGGTGGTGTGCAAACAATTAACTGAATTTTAATGAAAAATTTTCTGTGCATGCAATGATCCAACTAAACCTTTCTTTCCGTTTCCCAAAATCTACTATCAGTTTTGCTATAGTCCTACTAGTTACGGGTAGTGAAAACTGTTGTGTGGTGTGATGACGTAAAAATAAATCTAATATTTTTTTCGCAGAAAGCAATCACTTTGTGGTTTGACATATCTAATGAAAAGGAAATAATAATTTTGTATACGTTTTGCCTCTTTCATTTCATATTATGTGTTTCTTTCTCTCTGTTTCTTTCGTATAATTAAAATGCTTTTATATTGTTTTCTGACTGTTCTTTTATTTTATATTGTGTTTTCTATCTGTATGAATGTATCACCGCACACTTCGTTATTATTTAATTTTCATTAATCATATTATAATATATCTGTAATTCATTGTTCAATATTGTCAAAGGAAACTAAAACACAAAGCCTCCAATAAATGTTGAAAAAAACATGATTATGTATTCACCCTGGTTTCGTTAACAATATGCCATGTTTTCAATGGTTTATGTTGATTAAAATTTGAAACCTTAAAACCCCCGGTTGTATAAATTGAAAAGTTTGTTTGTTCAAATATTTGCACTTTCAATCGGTGGTTTTCCTTTCTAAGTAATACGCCAACAAATGAAACACTAATCACCGGAATACTCTAAGAGGGGAACTTTCAAAATTAATATCAGACACGGAATAGCCAAGGAATTATTGTTAGAACAAGGTGTAAAGGGGAAAATTATGGAAATTAATGAAAACACTTTGAAAATGTTCGCGGCTAATCTCAAATTGGAAGAAACCTACAACGGGACGACGTCTTTGATCGGCTATTCAAAAAGGGCAGTTACACGGAAATATTTTTGAAAACACCTTGGGAGACTAGACCAAAAATCGAAATTAAATTCCACGCTGAATTCTGTAAATAATTTGGTAATTTTGCTAAGTAGTCCATGAATTGTGAGGAAACAAAGCATTTATTGGGAAATTACTTTGTTTGTTGAATTTGGGTTGTGGTTTGAAAAGGTTTGTAATTTACTTTAATTTATGTTTTTGAAATCTGGTTAAACTTTTAAAACTCAACTCAAAAACAAAGTACTGTTGTTGTTTTAACTTTATAGTACATTCGGTGTAGTGATTGAAGCAAGAAGTGTGTGCTAATACAGAGTTTGTGTGGCACTTTACGTAGAGAAACATAGTGGGGGTTTTCACAAAATAAATAAAATGTTAGGTTAGGTTAATTAATAATATTACTAAAATAATTTATATTTATATATTGCCAATTGTAGACAATATCATGTTAAGTTAAATTCTGTAAAATGAAGAAACAAAAAAACATCATTGCTTAGTTGCAATAATTTACAACAAAGATTGACTCGACTATTGTTTCGAAGGACTGTAATATAAAGTTTTCAATAAATGTAAATAAACATACGCAGGATGAAATATTAAAAAACCTTGAATATAGAATAGAATCGTGCTATTTCCTCAAAAAAACATCTAACTTACAGTTAGCAACTATGTTGTGAAGTGTGTGAATATTTTTGATTGTTTACGCGTATTCAAAATGGTTTTCTCTAATGTTTATGTTTCCCTTGCAAATGTTGCTCAACTAATAGCGGCGCTTTTCATGTCACCGTTAAGACAATGTGGAACAATCCAACTGAGCGACAAATAACATTACACATTCCCTTTACTTAGAGTCAACAATAAACATTAAGCACAACTTGTTAGCGATGTCTTCGCTACTCGGCTTTGTTCGCGACTTGACAACTCGACCCCGTTCTCCGCTGTGTTCTGTGTTCAAAGGTTCCTGGTAGCGGCGCGGGCGTAAGATAAATGGGCGCAGATGATTCGTGACGTATCGTGAAACTGATGACTGGATTGTCACGGTAATGATGTACGCATCTCGCAGTTTCAAATTAAGGGTGGTACTCGTGTATCGTACACGTGTATGATTTATTCACGACATAAGCAACTACTATCGAGCATCTGTGACACGGTTAACGCCCAACAGCACCAACCCTTAAATCAAACAAAATGAAATAGTAATATTTCAAAAAAAAATATAGTACAAAAGTCCCAACTGCTCCCAACCGTCTAGAGCCAGTAGGGCTATGGCTTTCCCGATTGGGGTATGTTGTGACGTTAAAGGTAGTGGGGAAAGGAAGGAAATGGGGAAGAGGAACGTTTTAAAGTACCTGGTTATTCAGATCTGGTCACCAAACACGGCTAAAGTTATTTCAATCAACACGTTTCAATTCTGAACGGTGGTCTTTCACCAGGGCGATACTTAGAGTATCTACCACTCTCGTGATATTGATTATGATTTTTAAACAATAAACGCATTATGGTGAAATAATCGCAGGTTTTTTAAGAGGTGAGGTTTTCTTGCAATTTTATCTGACACAGCAATCCAAAGCTGACAGTAAAATTTCTTCACTGTTTTTGTCAAATATTTTATAGGTAGGTACCTACTTAATCGCTTTTCTGGATGGGAATTTTTTTTATTTTATTTGATATTTTTAATCCACAGTTCCAATTTTGAAAAGTTCACACGCGTGAGTACGTTCGCACTTGCAAATATTTTCAAATATTATTTAACAAATGAATCAATTTGAAATATAAGATAACTTGTCTTGTAAATTGAATTAGATATAAACATGTTGAGGTGGGAAGTGGAAGAATATCGAAGAAGGGTAGGATTGTTCGGAATCTGGAGAAGACTAGTTAAGAATCTGTATTTTCGTTATCGAGGGGTGATGTTTCTTTCACCATCAGTCAATTCGTTTCTAAAAATGCGTTTTATTTAATTAATCGATAAGTCTAAATAGTAAGCAAGTACTTCGCCTCACGACAGATAACGAATTCTAATCTTCAAAAGATTTTTCTTTTACCAATATGTATTCACACCTTGTTATATATTATCTCGGGATATTTTATAAATAAATATATATATATTGAATTTTAAATTTTCGCGGGCTGTGTACATTCGATTATCGATTTTATTGTTGTTATGTTGGTACACATATTATATTTATCATATGTTAGCATTATCAGCCATATTGGATTAGTGGTTTGTTTTTGACAACTGGAAAGGTTAGTCACGTTATTGTGTGTTCTTCGATTTTTTACTTTTGAAAAAAAAATGGATCAAAAAATATGTATTAAATTTTGCGTTAAAAATGGAATAAAGTGCTCCAACGCACTTAAAATGTTGACTGTGGCATTTGGCGTGTCTACTTTGTCTCAAAAAAGTGTTTATAAGTGGTACAAGCGCTTTACAGAAGGCCTAGAAGATGTTAATGACGATGAGCGTCCTGGAGTTGTGAAAAAACAAATCATGGATTTTATTCTTTGATCCATTTTTTTCAAAAGTAAACAATTGAAGAACACACAAAAACCTGACTAATCTTTCTAGTTGTCAAAAACAAACCACTAATCCAAAATGGCTGATAATGCTAACATATGATAAACATATGTGTACAAACATAACAAAAAAAATATCGATAATCGAATGTACACAGCCCGCGAAAATTCAAAATTCACCTTTTATTTTGAACAGGCTATGTATATTGGGAATGCTGGGTATCTGCAGCCTTAAGAAGGTATATAGTATTACTGATTTTGGCTCATAAACTCTTGAACGGTGTATTATTAATACCTGACATCCTGGATGAAATTGGATTTTATCTCCTTGATAATTTCACAGGAGGCCACCAACACAGGCATCTGTTTCTTCCCAGGCGCAGAACTTACTTACTTTCGTTGTGCCCCCTGGTAAGACTAACTGGATTAATTAACTGCCTCGCAGGAAATGTGGATACTTTTCACATGACTTATAACAAGTTTAAGCACAAACTAGCTATTAAAAATTAACTATATTATTTACTTATTAAAACCTATATTTTTTATTTCTTAACTCTTTTTCTCTTTTTCAACCTTTATTTGTGTATAATTATGATTACCATTTTTTGTGATTTTTTGGTGAAATTTTTTTTTTCTAAAATAAAATAAATATACCCTAAAATGAGAAGATGATTTTCCATAATTTACAAGAGAAAAAAATGGGCTGTGGTTTTTATTTATTTTCACGATGTGTATTTTACGGATCGCATTTTTATTTATTATATTCATGTTTTTAAACAAAAAAGTTCTCGAAAAAATACATGAGTAGGTACTATGCTGTTACCTTTCAGAAGATTTCTGAGAATAAACAGGAGTTTTAAATGTGGACTTTCATTATTTGGGTTTTAGAAGCAGAAATATGGCGCCTTTCATCGTTTCTTAGAATTATATTTATATATGTTGTGGTTTCAAAAAAAAAATGCGCAAGTTTCTTTCTGAAAACCGTATTTAGTTTATTTGGAGAGTTGTTTTTTTTAAATTTTGTAACATCAGTAACTAATGTTTGAATTTGCTCGCTTTACTTTTAGCTTGGCTTTACTTTAGCTTGAAATGATTTTACCAGTGTTTAGTGAGCAGATTTAAATAGCCAGGTACTTCCTAACCTTACTCTTTCTCATCTTATTTCTCTCCCCACTACTTTCAGCCTTACCACCGTGGAGTAACAATGTATGGAGAGAGAGTTAATTATTTTTACCCAACCTTTGTAAACTTGCGATAAATTACTTTCTCCGGGTTTTGACGTCGTATACCATGAGAGAGAAAGAGACAACAAATATAATACACCGCTTATATGTACTGTCACAATTATCTTGGGCTCCTGGGTCACCGCGGGACTCCTTTTTTACTATGCCACTAAACATGACACAACTAAACGGTATTTTAGGTTATATGCTATATTTTTGTTGATAACAATACTGTGAAAAAGTGGTTACACGAATAAACAAAAACATTATGTATGTGCTATGAATGGATGTATAAATACCCTAGCCTTAGTCTTAGCCACGCCCAGGTCCGCCGAGTTTGGTAAAAATCATCAAAAACTGACTACACTGCCTTGGATAGATACCACTCTATATACTCTAAGCTTACAGCATACCCCGATTAAGGGTGCCGTAATCTCACTGGCTCCAGATGGTTGGGCGCAGTTTGAACTCTTGTGCGCTATTCACAAACAAAACAAAAATAATCCCTGACTACAGATAACCCGGTTTTATTGATTCCTTCTTACTCCCATCCTAAAAAGCTACATTTTGTTGATCGTCAACGATGAAGGACTTAGATTGTAGGAGATTTAACCCTCAATGCAAGAGTGCGAATCCGACAATTAATATTCTTTAACAACTAATTACAAGCCTATTTTATAGCTCAGTTAGAAAAACACTGTTTTACATTGACAAATAATAGAGCATTTTCTACGTTGATCACAAGTATACATATTTTTAATAATCTTAATTAAACATATATAATATCGTACTGCATGTAGGTAGGTAATAGTCATCACAGTTTATTGCTTTGTTACTCTGTAGTTGGCTGCCCATATTTGGTGGGAAATTGATGGTGTCGTGAGGTTGGCATTTCTGTATTTAGGCGCCAAAACGCGGAAACGTAAATTTCAATTCCTGCTTCGACTCGATGTTAATATTTATCATTGTGAATCGAATACGTTTCCCTGAACTATTTACGATGGCAATTCGATACATGCATGATTGTGCATATTTCAATCAATTCCTACAAGATTAATAGTATTATTATACTTTTTTCATCAATTTATAAGATGACACATAATACCACTACAGAAAAACCAACAAAATAGTGTTGTAGGCGTGTCTGGTATGCCCGAAGAAAGGTAGATTTTTAATTGTGAGATTACGCTTTTAACATTTAAATTGTAATTAATTTTGATAAACATATTGTTATAATTTTGAATGTTTTCCGAGGAATGTCTCGAAAGGTAACAAATTCATCGCATGAAAAAATAAATCAGGTCTTTACCGTTAATTTTATTGCTGAAAAACGATTCGGAAATTTATAAAACGTTTCACGGTTAGAATGTGAGTCGTAAGGGACAGATTTTCTAAGTATAAAATGTTAATTACTCACATCCTTTGAAAACATTTGTTATTATTGTTACAAATTCATCATAATTAATTCGGGCAAGTTCCCGTTTTCGTAGTTTTTTTATGACTTTATTCTTCGTGATAAAGATACATTTTAAATTATTTCTTGAAAAGATAATCTCATTTACCTGTCTAGGGCCTAGGAGTTTGAAGGTCGTGTGTAAAATGGCGACGTTAGTTTTATTTCATATCGACATACATCACACTTCTAGATTTGTCTGTTAAGTGCCTTTAATACCTGTATATATGGTAATGTAAATGTTATCGAATATTGAATAAATAGGCATTAAGAATATTTTTAAGAAATGTTATCAATCTGAAATGTTCAATATTAAAAAAAAAAAATAATTACATAATTCAATTTGTAGGTACGTAGGTAAGATTATTTTATACCTACACATAGTAACTATCTATCCGGTTTCACCCGTGTTTCAACATATTTTTTCTTTTGACCTTCTTTTTTTAAATGTGGCATAAATGAAATGGTCTCGTATCATATTTTTCAGTATTTTTTTTGGTCCACAGCCACATTTTACTCATTTTAAAAGGTAATACAAACTAAAAGGGAACAAGTGAGTTAACTCATTAAAAAGAGACTCACGATAGATATAAAAGTAGAGCTTGAAGCTTAGTTAATCAAAAGTTTGTGGTTATTAAAACTTATTCAAGATATTTGATTTTTAAGTGTTTTTCGATGCTCTAAACACAAAATAAAAGATTTAGGTACTTTTGCTCCTATCTGAATATCTGAAAATTACATTTGAAAATTACAATCATCCTTTTTCAGCTATCCAAACGTTACAATTGATTTTTATGGTTTTAAAGTTTATTTTGTAGAACTCCATTTTAATTTTTAGGTTTTTTAATTTTATTTAAACAATAATTATTATTATTTTAATTTTTTAAAAACCATTTTTAGTTAAAAGCTCTGCGATGTTATTATTTTTACGCGTGACAGCTGTTTCGCCTTCTGAGGGCATTATCAAACTGTTACAATTGAGTTCATAAATCATTGTTGAATCACTCATCATATTTAATAGACGGCTGCACCACAGCAAAATTCATGCAAAAGTGTTGCGAAATCTTTAATCAAATCGAAGATTTGAGATATTAACTATAATTGTAGCTCTGATATTCTTACATAAAAAATGCAACATTTTAATATTAACCTGTTTCATTTGTCTAAGATGTTAAGCGTAAGGAAAATATCGAAAGATGATTCGATATTTAATTACAGAAATCTCAAAAAAACGTACAAATGTAAGGGTGGTAGAGTTTCATTTTCGATTTACGGCGATTTAGAGATTTTATATTTGATTGTTACGTGAATTTTGCAATACTTTTACTTACGTATGGTCGTTTGTGTGGGTAGCTATTAGGCTTAAAAAATTATGAAACCAATATACAAAACAGCTTACTTTATAGAGAGATAAAATGTTATAATGCGCTGCCAGAAACCATAAAATTTATGCCAGTTTACAAATTTAAATTTCCTGTAAGAACCATTAAAAATACAAAAAAAATATTAAGCAGAATATAAGTTATAATATTATCATTAAGTCAAAAATAATATGAATTACAATTATATACTTTGTAAACTTTGATGTACAAGTACCTAAAATAAAATAAACAAAACTAGAACAAATCATTATTTAGTGAAATTCTACGCAGGTGGCAGATAAAAAAAATATAAGGTTGTAATATATCTACGCCATACTAGAAACCTCATTTTCTTTTCATTCTCCGATTGAATCCCTGCAGTCTAAATTAGCCCCACTTAGTGCATCCTTTGACTAGTGACTACCCTCTTGGCTCTTGCTCTATTATCAGCGTTAATTGCATCCCCGTCATAACACTCGTCTGCCTTCAGCCGGCGAGGGGAGATAGCATTGTTATCGGACTCCAGAGGCAGCGGTGCTTTGTCGCTGATGCAGACACAGGTATGAGAACGATTCTTTAGGAGCTGGCGGAATTGGTTTCCTTCGCCTTTCAATACGTCACTAAATGTACTAAATACCGCGTGTAACATGTTGTAATATTTGGTCAGTCTTTCTAGCTATAATCAGTGCAAGGTGTTTGATATATCGTCACCAGAAATTAAAAAGGGCTGAAGCCAGAGCACGTTTATTTTTCAAGACTAAAATCTTCGGAATCAAACGAGAGTCTAAGCATTCGATACAAAAATGAAAACTGATCAAAACCGCATATTTATTTAATTTTATATCAAAGTGTCACTATGTCTATATATTACATTCCGACTATTATCAACGATTTTACCAGTTATCAGAAAGTGGAAGGAAACAATGAGCAAACTAAGTACCATTTTCAATTTCTAGGATTAAAATATATTTCTACTCAAACTAAGACGGATAAAATAAAGATTGTGAAGATAAATATATAACTCATGTCTAAGAGAAATCATATTCGTTAATAGGCTATAACTATGTTGAAAAACTTGTTTTAGAATTGACCCTTAGTATTTAATTTCGCATTATTACCAAATATAAAATAATAACATACATTTTTTAATATTTTTCGTCATTCTAAAAAAATGTATCCCATAAATCTAAGCGCTTTCACAACATGCGACATATGAAAATATGTAAGTACTAACTATTGTTTACATGTATGTGAAAAACACAGTATTTTTAATGTTGTTTATTTATGGTATAACAATTCCGCTTTTGATTTCAATGGATTAAAAATACAAAGTATTGAAAGAAGACATGTACAGCGTATTTGGGTGCTATTTAACATATATCAAGTATTCAGTTTTATCCACATGTTAATACTAACAAAAAAGGTAGAAATTTTGTAGTTTTGAACTCAGCATGTGTGCTTAAATATGTAAATCTTCTAATCTGTGAAACAAAATCCTATCATTGACTACAGAACTTTGAAAAATGATTTTTTTGTGCGTTTTATAGAAAATTCCAATTACCAAAGTACATCATTTACGAGATATGATAAAAACGTTTTTTATGAAAAATGCAGATAACTTATTTGAAATTCGATTGAGAATGCCAACAACAGAAGCAAGGTAATATTTCTGGTAACAGAGCAATTTTTCTTCCGAGAGATTACCTATCCAAATGACAATGGTGGAATCCCTGCACCTCAAAGCAATCAATGATTTTTGCCCACGGGTTAGCGTACAATTCTTCGACTACGATAAATATTTGCACAAAATTTGGCCAAACTTTTTTTCCGGCTACACATTTTATTGCATAAATATAAAACATAAGTTTTGAAGACAAAAGTGTTTTACAATTATTTTATTGAATTTATAAATAGAGCAGGAAATCTATCTCCAGGCAGGTTTTTTTATGTCTCGATTTTCCAGATCAATGAAACTATTTTCAGCTTACAACGTCATTTTTATCTTCATTTTTGTTGTTGTATCGGCACATTCTTTAGTTCCCCGCCATAATATAATGTGATGATAAACTATTACAAGAACGGAAATCTGAACCGAAAAATGTAAACCTTCTTGAAGGAACGTATGTATCACAGTTCCCTCCCGCGGCTTTAAAGCAGTCACAATGAGCTGCCCTTTAATATACGGAGGTTTTTTTAAAATGCCACCTCTGAGGCAAAACTAAAGTGGTACTCTCTGTTACCACCAGTTTAATGTTCCGCTTCCACCCCAAATTAACTTTTTTTCTTGCCGATCTTAAAACCTTTTGCGTTTGAAGCTAATTTATATCACAGACGTATTTGTTTTTAATTCTCGCAGGTCGGTAAAAGAGTTTCTATGAATTACAACCAGACATCTGGAGTTTTCACTAAGCTCACGTTTATGTGACAACTAACAATGACGTATGTAAGGCAATCATATTTTAAATGTTTACATAGCACACTTATTTGCAACGACCACACCAAGCATGGCCCACTTAATTAAATTAGGTTTGATTTCGAATTTGGTTTTCAATAATATTGAATCGACATAATATGTGTCATTATCAATAACTACACCACGTATTAGCAGTTTATGTGCATTTACTAGTCATTTTTTTATTATCTTGTCAAGAGAAGGAGAGTTGAGCATTGACATATACACATATAGGTAAGAAATAAGGGAGAAGAGAAAAACAAAGACTTACCGAAAACACGCAATTGTGTTTATGAACTTCGCTAGAATTGAACCCGCTACCTACAAACTCCCATTCAAATGCGTTTAACATAACGCTACGACGCGATGATCGTCGGAAAGCATAAAAACAATCATTACTGTCTCGCCAGATACTTACGTTTTAACACGATTTAAATTAACCATTGTGACGATTCTACGAATTCGCAAGAAAATATTATGGTGGAACACCACTAAATTCAATAATGAGGCACATTCGTACAAATTCTTCAGTTATTTCAACCCTCAACATAATCCTTCTTATCCATTTGATCCACACAGCCTTGTAATACTTCCTGGAGTGTTCTCAATTTCTTATTTTAGTCACTTGTGCGTCATGCATTCAAAGTTACATAAAAATGTTTCCAAATGTGCCGGAAATTAGCCACTTTTCTTCGAACGTCCGAGTTGATGCACCGAACTTAAGACGAACTTAGTTAGTGAGAGAATCGAAGTGGGGTAATATTCCATTTCCAACGTCGCGAGCCGCTAAAACATTAGCTAGGTAGGTACTTTATTTGAATAAATGGGTTCAGCACTAGTTTAATTAACTACAAAGGGATTTAGGAAATACATTACCCAACGTATTAATTTAACAATTATCTAGCTTGATTTCACTACACGCAACAAAACGTGGTGTGAGTACGTAACGTGTCAAATGTCAAAAACATATACGCCTACCACACTGGTTTATACGTTTGGCAAACAAAGGTACATAATTTTGTAATGTGCAATATAATTTAAAAAGTTGAGTACGCACCTATTTTTGGTTTTCAAAAAGTTGAAATAAAACGTAGCTTTGTTAAAGCTCGTTTTTACTGACCACTAAATAACAAATTTAAGAACGAGTGTGAATTTTCCAAAATCGAAACTGATTTAAAATGTAGACATTTTTTGAAAATGTTTGTAGCTACCTATGATTTACTTATTTTAGATATTTAAAATGTGTTTTATTTTTTTTTACACTTTTCATTTTTCATGTCATATTACAATTATAAACAACAATAATGTGTCCGCAGAGAAGAACGGAATGAGTCAATACACGTAGATGTTCAGGAGAACCATTTTTTTATTAATTTCGTTTTTTGTATGTAATCACGTCATATGTCACATATCCTTTTTCAAAAAATAATGGCACATTATTTTATTTTCGGACACATCATATTTTTCCTTGATAGATATGTTTCAATTATATATTACAATTCTGTATAATTAACTCAAAACTTAATTTTTTTACTCATTTTCCCTTGCGCACACAGATGTATTCAAAGTGGTTAGTGCCGCTTTTGATACAATTAGTGTTCACAAAAACTTCTTACCACTCTCTTAATAAAATCTCAGATAAAATTTTAATCGTCTCTATCATATAAATGTAACAAAAAAAAACTAACAGAAATGCAAGTAGGTATCATTACATCGATTTTGTATTAAGTTCTCTGGGAAACAAACACTAAAAGTCTCATTTGAATTAGCTGTGTTAAAGGTCTCTATTCGAGTTTTATCAAAAACTTTAATGAGCTACTAAACTTACTCGAGGATGATTTCATAAAAAACCTTGGACTCCGCATTTTTTTCTGTTGGAAGTTCTTACCTGTAACAAAATAAAAACGTGATTAACAATATGTATAAGTTTCATTCAAATGTATCAAGAGTCAAACACAATTGAAACATTCTGATGCTTTTTAAAAATCAAATTTACTATTAATTTAAAATTCTTGGAATGCCTAATTTATTTCGGTATTTTTTCGTGGGATGATTAAAATCATTATCGTGAAACAAAACAAATATTGGGAAAAGTCTTGAATCCTTGAAACGGAGGCTGAAGGGTTTTAATTAATCAAAAACTTCCATTATCGACGTTTGCAAGATTCATTTGTAGGAGGCTGTGTACCAATGGGGTTTTAAAAGCGTAATCATCTCGGAAAATCTGAACGCTGTATTTTTACATTGTCATTTTTTATTGTTTCTCTGCGTATTCTTGGAAGTTTTTATGGCACTCGTTTGATTGGATTTTCCCAAATAACAAAAATTTATAATATTGAGGTAAAATAATATGATTAATTTATCTGAAAATATTTGATTTTTTTAAATGAGAACAAGGCGCAAGTTTTAACTACCCAAAATCAGTGGGACTATGGCATTCTTAATCGGGGTATGTTGTGAGACTGGGGAGTGGAGAAGGGCAGAATATGAGAAAAAAAAGTTTTTTTTTTAAGAAAGACAAACATTTCCGGGTTACGAGCGACCTGACTTTGATTTAAAAAAACCCCTACTACCATCTTAATAAGCGGAAGATGTTGCTTGTGCAATGATAAAGGACTTAGATAGCAGAGAAATTGAGCCCATGACGCGGAATCCGATGCGTTTGTCTACTCAACTCTCAACCGATAAAATCTGTTCATACAAATCCGGTCGCCAAACAAGACTAGTCTCATTTCACTCAAAGTTTCGATTCTGAATTATAGTTTTTCACTAGGGCGATACTGAGAGTACTTTTTACATACAAACATGAGCACAATTATTGAGTAAATATTTTTTTCCCATCAAACCTCACAATAAATAAATAAGATTTTCCATATTTGTTTGTAAACTTAAAGCTACAAAATAAATTAATAAATTTGTAAAAAGCGAAAAATATTAAAAGCTATGGACCGTAGAGGAGGAAATACTTTGAGCAAATGTTGCCGTAATAATGATTACTGTTCATCGGAAGAAAAAAAGCCTCTGTATAAAAGCCTGTGTTTGATTTTTGTCTTTTTCGCCGGCCAAATTTCAAAAGAACCCCCGTGAATAAGGTTCCGTAATAAGATTTCTGTTTAAAAGGAATTGTTCTTTTAAACTACCATCGTGGACTCGAATTTCTGTGGACCAATTAAAACTTTTTTAGCCGTATTTGAAGATGAATTCAAAGTTCATAATTCGTTTCACATGGCTTTCATCATATGAAAACATTCCGCTTTCAAAGAAAACTGGCCCTAGGCCGGCAGGAACCTTCTTAATTGTTTCCTCGGAAAAGTTCCAGCCGTTCCGCATAGTTTCTCTGTTTCTCTGTGGCTCTCTCGATGAACGACATTACATGACATTTTTTGTGAACAACGACTAGAAGTTTTTTTTATAAAATCTTGCCCAGAAGAAATACCAACTGATTGTTTGTTGGTTTGAGTGATGTAAGTACGAGACAAGCAGGATATAATAATAAAGAAGATGTGTTCTAGATTTGGTGATATCATTCTGAAATAAATTGTTGTTTGTAGTGTTATAGTTTATGACGGCCTGCGTGGTCGGGTGGTAAGACGCTTGACTACGAATCCAGAGGTTACGGGTTCAATACCGGCATGCGCACATTCATTTTATTTAATTAATATGTGTCATAACACATTTAATTTATTATATTGACGACCTTCATGGTCGAGTGGTAAGACGCTCTACTACGAATCCAAAGGTCGCGGGTTCAATCCCGGCGTGCGCCAATAACTTTTATTTAATTAATATGTGTCATAATACATTTAATTCATATAAAAATAATATAAAGCATATTTGCGGCACGTACCAGAGTGGTAGATACTCTAAGTTTCGCCCTGGTGAAAGACCACCACTCAGAATCAAAACGTTGCTTGAAATGGCTTTGGCCGTGTTTGGTGACCAGATCTGAATAGCCAGGTACATCCCAACCTTCCTCGTCCCGATCTCCTTCCACTCTTCACTACCTTCAGCCTCACAACATACCCTATTTGGGGATGCCATAGTCTCACTGGCTCTAGACGGTTGGGAGCAGTTGAGACTCTCGTGCGGTAATCATATAAAAAAAATATATATAAATAAATAAATAATAAAATAATATAAAGTGTGTTTGCGGCAAGTTCCAGAGTGAAAGATACCCATGATATCGCCCTGGTGAAAACCACCATTCAGAATTGAAACGAAAAAACTTTATAAAGACACAAAAATTAAACAAAATCTACTAAATGTGTTTTTTTGTTTTTTTTTTGTGGCACATTAAACATTGATTTTGGAATTATTTTTGATTTTCGGAAGTATAATAGGCACATAATTATTATACTCGGTCTTAAGTTATTACGAAAAGCCACACATAAAAACTTTCCTTTTGAAATCTAGGGGAAGATTAACGTAAGACAAACCTCATGACTTCAATGCCAATGTGACTGGAATAAATACGGTTTACCTTGTCATTTCAAGCCTACAGGACAAATGTTTTCGTGAAAGTTGTTATTTTTTAATGCTTTTAGAAAAGAATACAATATTAAAACCGTCTTTCTAAACTAATTAAAATGTATACAAAACCTTTGAACACACCTTTTAAATACTTTTAGTCGAAAACTTGCTGAAAGGGCTCTATTAAAAAACTAAAGAATATTTAAATATTCGTCCAGGATTAGAGCAACCTAATTTGGCATTACTTTTAATGAATAAAATTACTTTTAATAAAGGAGAATGTTGAAAGGTCTTTGCATGAAATACAAATTTTCCGGAAATTACTTAATTAAGATCATCTTATTACGATAGGTCCGATGAAATAAGGAAAGCTTTTCGCAAAGGTTGTGTTTTGTAAAGATTTCCAGTTTTCTGTATCTTTTATACCTACGATTTAAAAACAAAACTGGATACACTTTGATATTAAACAATTTCATTCACTTCAAATAACTGTTACTGTGGAAGCAAAAAAAAAGATGTTTAAAAATAATATCCAGCTTCCATTTTTATTTCAGACTCTTTAAATAATTAATATTTAGCCTTTATGCCCATTTTATAAAAGCGATGACCTGGTAAAGAGAAGTTCTATTTGAAAAGTATTCATTAACTAGATTTAATGATTTGCGAGAAGAAAGGATCTTATAAATTATGAAATCATTTGTTTCAGTTCTTGACTTTCCGCATTTTTAAAGGAATATTCTTCCTTATCGGTACTTTTAAACGTATAGAACAAACGAAATGGCTTTTATCTTATTTTTCTAGAGGTCGATACAAAATGAAAGGTCTGCAGCACACGAGGAAAATGACGTTGCATGGTGTTAATAGTGCATTGACATACAATTTCCAGAAGAAAATCTGAGGAAGTTTATTCACGCAAGGGTTCATCGATCGAGCGATTTTTATAACGAACTAACTAACCATTACGCCGTTTCTCCGCAGGGGTAGGCAGAGAGAATAGACCACCTTACAACTCTGTCTTGGCACACACTCCTTGCTTCTTTCACATTAATACATCGTCTCATTCATACTATTCTGTTATTCTGTTATTCTGACTCCTCACATGGCCCGATTCAAGTAATTGATTTATTTTACTGTGCCATGTCTTCCTCGGGCGTTCCCGACTTCTACTTCCATTTACTTTCGAATCATATATTTTTTCACACTCCTTTCTTCGCTAATTTGTTCTAAGTGCTCAAACCATCTAAGGGTCCCTGTATTGATCCTATTCATTACGCTTACACCAGCCTTGCATTCTAAGTGACTTTGCTGCTTCACAAAAACAGATTTTTGATTCATGGTTAGGATCACCGAAAATTATTTAATTAGCTTCGACGCATTATGTCATCAGGTAAACGAAAACATAAATATTATTAAGTAACTGGCTCAAATAGTGCCTATACTTCTTTATTAAAAAAATGTAGGGTGAGTGCTAAAATCAACGCTGTAATCCATTAAAATTATATAATGCTGCCGCAAAAATCTGCTGTTTAGCACGTGAGCTTGCGGCTTCCGGTCAAACGGGTGGCTTTTTAAAACCATAACTGCACCTGGTTCAACTGATTAAGCGGCAGAAGAATTTTTGAATCCCAGAGAGCTTAATGAACCGAACCTCCAGCGTGCGGATGTTCGGATGCTGAACAGAAACAGATGAATATTCGTGATTAGCTAAAGCGTACTTAATACCTGAACCTTCGATTCCTTTCAGAGTGAATTAAAATAGTCAGAATTGATTAAATAGAATTGGACCATTTGTAAATAACCTATAGAATTTAAAGAATATTTTCATTATATTTTGAACCATATCGACATATCGACATTGATCAAGACTTATTTGAAGTCGTCACCAAAAATATGATTCTTGGTCCATGTGGCTTACTCAACAACAATTCACTATGCATGATGGGGAATGCACGAAAAGATAAAAAAAAATAAAAATAAAATTTAATTGGGTACCTAATTATTTTGTTTTCCATCTGTGGTTAGCCAGAACGGTATATCTATGGGCTAACCTCAACAGAAAATTGCGGGTTCAATGATTGCATACTAGTTTTAAAACGTCATAGCAAAAATTAAAAAAAAAAAATGATTTCATTTAAACTACTCTCTAAACCTTCCCGTCACCAAATATAAAACAAACTGTGCAAGAAAATTGAAAACGAATAGTCAATAAAACGAACAGACAAACATTTTTATTTATTTATAGAGATTAAAATAAGGATTTGTTAAATATTTTAGCTCTATGTTTGATATCATTTAACTTTAAAGTGTATATATGGAGCACTTATAGAGTCATTTGTAAAAACATGACCCATAGACGTAGTTAAATCAATATAATGCATATCGGTATCATGCGCTCAGTAGCTGCATGACGTGTACATTCCATGGTTTTATTATTTTACTATCAAGATATCCGAAATTCGTTGAATTGTTTGTATAAATATGAACATTTTTTGGAATACGTTAACAGTCTCGAAAGTTTTGTGAAGTATTTTTTTCGGCGAAATAAAGTAAAAAATAGTGTTGACTTATTGCGGCAATTCTAATCAGTCAGTGTGGCAAAACACGATACACTACGATGATTAATATAATTATATTTGGTTAGATTAGTAAGCAAACACCGCACTTTAAACTATTACAAAACTTCAGTATATGAATTCACTGTTATTTTTATTGTTAATATACAGATTTAAAAAACCTTATAACAAAGCATGTAACAGGAAACATTATATATAGGTTTTGTGGGATATCATTGTACCATAAAACAGTGGGGTTTTTTTGACTCGACATTCAACTTCAATATACAGATTAACCGCCTAATTATGACACTTAATTAAATAAAATTGTTTACCCACGTTGTTTTTTTTTCATGAAGGAAAATATGGAATTTTGATATAAAAAGGGAATAACTAGATGCTTCAATAAATAATAAATATAAACAGTGAACAAACTCACAATTTCCTGAGTGAGGGCTTAAATATATGGACAACTATGCCATGAAAGACAATATATAATAGACGGCAGCCCTAGCAAGCGTCTCAGCGCCTCACGTACATATTTATTGAGCGAAGAGTATTATGGACCAAATTTGAAAAAGTGGAACAAATTATCTTTTCAGACAGATACAGACTTATGCTGACACAATTGAAGCACACCAATGTGAGTGGCACATTTTTTTTTTCTCAAAAATAGAAACCATTTTTTTGTTTAAATGCAAAGGCTTAAGCTTTTTTTCGATACATCTAGCAAATACTTTAACGTTTGCCTAACTTTATACGCTCACTGTCAATTGTCCCTATTTTTTATGAAGCAAAACATAATTTTAGTTTTCTTAAAGATATTAGGTGCAAACCATGTATGACCTTGTTAGAAACCATGTGTGACCTTGTTAGAAACCACGTGTGACCGTGTTAAAAATGTGGATATTCGGAAAGAATGGAAGGCTGATGTAAGCGTAATGAATAGGATAAAAAAAGGGACGCTTAGATGGTTTGGGCACATTAACAAAATTAAGGGAGACAGGAATGTGAAAATAATACATGACGCGAAAGTGATTGGAAGAAGTCAGGGACGCCCGAGGAATACATGGCAGAGTCAGAATAGTCAGAATAACAGAGGTATGTGAATGAAGCAAGTGTGAATGGGTAAGTGAAATAAGAATGTGAATGAAGCAAGGAGTGTGTTAAGACAGAGTGGAATGGCGGTCCGTCCTCTCTGCTTACCCTTGCGAAAAACAGCGTGATAGTTAGTTGGTAAGATATTATCTATTTGATAAAAAAACTAGTGGCAATATTTTAATATTTTATTAGTCTACACCGGCTTTCAAACCCAACCTCACAACCAAGGAGCTTTTTTCTATTTTTTTATGTGTGTGCTATGTGAAAGGTGTTTAATTGCACCTTTCTACATCCTGGAATATAATCATTATCCGTGTAATAATTAGTGGTAATAGTTGATAATTATTTGGCATTGTTATCAGGAGAGAAGGTGTTGCAAGGAGATGTTCTTTATTACCCTTCTTTATGCTAAGCAACTATCATGTACTCGTACGTATGTAGATTTCAGGTGCTTAGAACGATCCCGTGCTTTTGTCTGAACTTCCGTTATACTGAGCTGCTTAGCGGAACAAAGCTTGTATGAATTTTGTCTCGTTACGGGCCATTTTAGCATTACAGCGTACGAACATTGTAATAATATGTACAAGTTCTACAACGTACATTGTACAATGTATACACTTTGTTCATAGAAGATATTGTTAGAGGTAATGAAAAGTGCTTCACTGTGCTTTGAGACGGGCTTAAGACTAAGATAGTCGCTACGTAATACCAGTTTTAAGACTTGCCAAGTTTATTTTTCAGCAAATTCCGAGAGATGGAAATTTACATACAAAATAAGGTAAGAGCATCAATTTTTATAGATTGTGAAAAAAACTGATTAGTGCAGGGTTGTTTATTTTGAAAATGTACACTGCGCTAGAACCTCTCAGAATCAAAATGAACTAAAATACATCGTAAGATTTAATAGATCATAAGTTATCAACAGCATAACCTTGTGATAGGACCCCAGATGATAGAATACCAAAAATTAAAACCATGTCGGACCTTGAGACAGACTGAGGAAGGGGTGGATTGGAAGGCTGTCTAGGACTGTGTGAGAACCAGAGAATAGTGATTACGAACCGAAATCTGTGAATATCTGTGAAGAAAGCCATCACATCCAGGAATAACTAGTGTTATATTTGAATGGTAAAACATCAAAATATCAATTTAAAAAATGAATATCTCAATTCACAGTGTATTGAGATATTCCATAATCTAACAATGTATTTGAACATTGCAGAGCAGAATTAACCTCAATTAAGGATTTCAGATATGATTCGCTTATACTGATTTAATACTTAGCAATCATGCAAGATACTCGTATGTCGATTGTGCGTAGGTGAAAGGCGTTATTTCACATTTTTGCAAAAAAATTCAGGCCTATGTGATAACATAACGGTCATGTAGTTATCCTTGACTCATTTTACTTGCTCATTGTATTTTTAAAAATATTTATTTAAGTAAACATACAGTTGTATACAAATTTTGATGAAAGTGATAACTATGTTGCAAACCAACGAATTTCATAATTTGATCAAATGGCGATTATTTGAAGCGGTAACGGTAATAACAAACATAATAGAGCTAATCATCAATTTGCGACAGTGTAAAATGTGACCTAAGGTCTAACTTTTCTCACAAAAAGATGTGTAATAACGCAGTCAATATGCTTTGCTTTATCGTTCAGTAAATGGCTCTTTATTTTGAGATGTGCTCGTGTGAAAGATATTGCACTATTTAATTATTTATTTCCCCATTTCCTTCATATCTAGTTCTTAAGGATGCCTTAGTTTCACTGACTCCAGGCAGTTAGAACTCTTTGGGTTATCATTTTTTTAAAGGCTTTCTGGCAGTTGTCTTAAAGCTACTTCGATTATTATTGGTAACTCAGACAACGCGGTGCAAGAAGCAAAAGGGGGCATTTACAATAACGGCGTACTAAAACACAACCGTGCTGATGAACACAAATGCTATTAACGACGTGATCGTAAATTCCAATTGCGGAGTTATAAACACAGGCGATTTAAGCCCCTGTTGGCTTTGAATAAATTTTCAATAATCCTTTACATCTCGTCCGCCTACATCGGCCCGCAATAACCGAATATTGTTTTTCCATTAAATTCAACATTGAAATTATCTAAATGTCTACCCTACCCAAATAAACGTGGTGGGGGGGTGAGGGGTTTTTATTTTAAAATGTGTCAATCAATATTTAATTAGATGTTTTAAAGTTTTATTGAAAAAACAAGGTAGTTTCTATCGGACAAAAAATCACGGAATGTAACATGACTTGCCAAAAATAAACATATATTTGTAAATATACAGACTTATATATATAAATAAATATTAGTCTGCTAAAATACGTTACAGCGGTAAGTACTTTATAAGGTAGGTTGGAGTTCAAAAAGATTTTTTTTAATGTTTTAAATTCGAAAATTTCAATTAACATCTGTTGAATGAATCAATTTGAAAAGTTCATACTCGTACGGATGTACATACTCACACAGAAATTTATTTCTTAGAAACTGTAATTCACAAAATATAACTGCAAGCTTACACAAATTTTGTCAAACTTAATTTATGGAATGAAAAGCAGAAGTGTATGAAAATCGTTTTTTTTTCAGAAGTCAGGTATTTTTATTAGAAATAAACCCATTTCCATGAAATTGTGCCAATAATTAAATAATGTGCATGGTATCTTTTTCTAACTTTTGGTAAGAGTTTCAGAACTTAAGTACCCTTCAGTTTAAGCAAGAATATTATTTATTTATTTATCACATGAGGAAAGCGAAGAATCATTAACCTCCTAAATGGGTATGGCACTATCATGCGATCCAAAAAATCGAGGTGACCCATTTCATTAGCACTATGCAAGACGATATAATGTGAAGACTGAACTTAAATTTCCTTTTATAATTACGTTTTACGAAAATCTGACAGAAATTTAAAATTTTCGTTCAAAATTAGTTTTCATTCCAGTTTCACTTTCACCGGTTTCAGTTTCAGTTTCATTACAGGTTTCAGTTTCAAATAACTCCATTAAAATATATCATACTAGTCGTGTTTACCAGGACAACGTAGTTACGTAGATTAATAATTTTCTCTCGCCTGCCGGCTTATGCGCACTTTTGACAACGATACCTTACGACAAGGCCTTCGTTAGTTTTAATCCTAGTGAGTGGGTAAGCACGTGCGTGCTTATAAAAGTATAGTTTCATCAACTAGACATTAATTATTATTTTAAAAAGAGATGGAAGAAAAAGTCCCCTACGTCCGAGAAAGACATGGCACGATCAAGTGAATCAAAGAACTCCATTGAGCGCGCATAAAAATGGGGCTATATAAATTATGAAATATAAATTATTGAAATAATATTTGACCGGTCGGTAGCTGAGTGAAAAAAACGCGTCGGATTCCCACCCGGGCGTCGTGGGTTCAATTCCTCTGCTGGCTAAGTCCTCTATCATTGCACAAGCAACATTTTCCGCTTATTATGATGGTAGTAGGAGTTTTTTCAAATATTGTCAGGTTATTCGTAACCAGGGAATGTTTGTCTTTCTTTTTTCAAAAAATAAAAAATCGTTTTGTATATATCTATATTATCGATCGTGACCGTTATTTTTCTGTTTTATATTCACGTTGAGGGTTATTGATATTATTTCAATAAATAATAAAAAAATTCTAAGAATGACCGCTTAAGTTAATTTTAATTTATCATAATTAAATACTTGAGTCGTACGAGGATGTATGAACGTGGATGAAGTAAAGAGTATTTGCCAAGACAGAGTTGTATGGCAATCCGTCCTCTCTGCCTACCTCTTCAGTGAAACGGCGTGATGGTTAGTTAGTTGGTTAGCCCTTGAGGTGATTTGTCACAAAAACGGCGCTATAAAAATTATCGAAATATTATTTTTATTATTATTGTTTAAAAACTGACAGGAGCCTGAATACTATTCCAACAAAATGTGTTGACCTACCTTTGAGACCAAAACTGAAAAGAAAAAAATGCGAATGAAAGTCAAGCCCCACTATGTGACCACACTGAAATATCTCCTCCGCTCCAGACCACAAAATAGGGTGGCCTTTTCTCCACCATCAATACAGCCAGGGCTCGCCAGTATCAATATTCCGGACCCCGGTCACGTCGCCGTGTTGGCTTCGGATCAAATCATTTTCCAGTTTGGTTTTATCTGGCCGAATTCCAATGATAGCAGAAATATCGATAAATCTTCCGGGTATTTAAAGTATCTGCCCACTCATTACGCACAATAATTTTTATGCGTACTGAATTTTAAGAGGGGAGGTACTGGGTAGCAACTGAAATTCATTCGATTGTCATGAGGCATGACAAATATTTCGTGTAACCACGAAAGTGTATGACATTTATATGTCCCATTTTAGCATTGATATGGAAGATATAAGCTTTTGAAATGTGTATTGTTGGATTTCAAAGAGTTAATTTGTTAGGTTCTTACTTCTTGTTTTTCATCCAGTTTCTACCTTATCCAACCATTTCACTATTTTCGATTTCCGTATTCAACAACACCGAGCTTAAAAACAGCTGACAATCTGAAACAGAATAGATTTGTGTGAAAAAACTAGTTCGTTCGTTGGTGTCTCGCTTGGTCGTTCGGTTTGATGTTGTTATTTAAGTTATATTCAATTAAGTGTGTTTTTTTGTTGTGGTGATCGTTAATAGTACAATGTTTAAGAATAATCAAGAACTTAATTTAATCGGTGAGTGAATTGGTTTCCTATTTCCTTCATTCCATAACCTCTCCACATCCATAATTAGACACTTCCATCAAGTAGTATAGTTTATCGTTTACAATTCACTGTTTTCGAAATTCATCTGAAGTTAAAAACACATGATGTTTTATCGCTGCTTTGGATCCAATTAAAAGTTTATTATTTCATTTTTTTTACGATTTAAAAGTAAATATACAAAAAATCATGCAAAAGGGGTAAATAGATGAAATCGGTGTCCAATATAATATTTGTAGAATGAAATTTAAAAAAATAAAATAAAATGAAAATAATGATTAAAGTTAAGTTGAGTTGTTTTAAGCTACAGTTTGTAAGGTGTTGCTTGTCATGATGATAGCCAACGTCTATTAGAAGAGAGCGTATGATAAATAAGAAGATAAAAATGGCATTTTTTTGATGGGTAACTTCAATACGTCAACAAAATAAAAAATATAGAAAATGTAAATAATAGAAAATAATGCAAAAAGTACAAACATTGCGTCCTTTATCGAATATCAACCGAATTAATAACCATTATGAAACCATGAGAGGTGGTAAATAATGATTTACTTAATAAAAATTGAATGTGAGAAAAAAAATGAACGAATAATATACTAAAACTTTACTTTCTTCCCCTCCTTTTTTTCCTAATACGTGTTTCTCTTAATTTTGTTTTCTTTCTTATTTTCTCTCCACTATTTAAGCGTATAACCTGTACAATTTTATATTAAAACATAATTTAAAGACTCACATTATTTACTACTTTCAAAGCTACAAAACGAAAAACAAAACATTTTGCACAACATGTCACGGCGTGATTAGTTTCTTGGAATAAGCATTTCTGCCTCGTCAGAAACTAATGTTGATTAAGCCATAATATATTTACACTTGTATTGTAGCTAACTCTCAACGGAAGTGTGTATGTATCTTTATCCACGTGTACGTTTGGCTTATTTCTGTATTATAATTTCATTTTACTTTTGTATCTAACTATTTATAAGTATGTAAGCTTTATAGCGTAGTTAAGTAACGTGGTTGCCAACGTTATCTGTCTATTTGTGGATTGTAAAATTACTGATTAATTTGTGCTGTCGAAAATTAGTGACTTCGTGTTAAACGATAAATATTAGTGATGCTTAGATTTTAATCGTAACGAAAGGGCTTTCACACACTTGCAGTTAAAACTAATCGTTCTGAAGGGTATCAACAAAAATGTTCCAGCAAAAAATAAATAAATTATTTTCAGGGTATACCAGGAAGCCTGCCTATACGCTTTGAAAGGAATTTCTCAACCACTACTACTACTCTGAACGTGTTTTCGTTCGTACGTTTATTAAAAATTCAATAAGCGCTTTAGCATCCCTGGGCCGCGTTGTCGTCCCGTATACTCATAAAGTGTCTCATTCTTTTCTTGGCCCGTTCGCCCCTTTTTCTTAAGTGGGGGTAATGATCATTCATTTTTAAAGTCCCATTCATTTTCACGATCCCCCAATTCTGACTTGAAAAGGTTTCTGCGGAATAATTTTCCTACTGAGTGCTCGGTACAAAAATTTTCACTTAGCGGTCGGGCCCTACGACTTCGAGAAAAAAATAAAGCTGGCCCCTTCATAAAACTGACACGACCCACCGTATCACTGTAATAATTACATCACATAGAAAGTTCCAACCTTTTTATTCTGTGTTTCGCCTAAGTACGGGTTACCGTAGGTGATGAGGGTCTTACATGAAAAAAGTATAATATTTCTGCGGACGCGATAGAATTAAAAAAAGGAAATACTAGGTGTTCAACCTACCCCGCTTTGGTTTGTGTGGAACTACCCTCTTTGGAATATTAATAACCAGAAAAGTCATGCGGTTTTTTTCGGTTTGTGGTGGATACTGTATTGAATTCACGGACATGAAAAGTGCTTTCATCTTATTTATTGAGGCGGAATTATTTTATTTTGAAGGAAATTAATATTTTGCTATTCATTTTATGTATTCGGGGAAGTTTTTGGTAGAGTTAAAATATTTTATTCGCAAAACCTACTTCCGTAGAACTTAAAAGGAAAAACGTTTCTCAGGGTACTTTTCAAAAATAATTGTTTGTTTTTATTTGAATTTGCGTAGGTAGGTACTCTTATAAAAAAATATGAATTTATTTCCCTGCATACCTATCTGTTGTTTTATGAGTGATAGCCGGGTATATAATATGAGGTATATACCCAATATATAATATACTCGAATTTAAGGCTCTCAACGGATATTTTATTTGAATACTAATATTTATACGAATAGTTGATATTCACATAAATATGTACATGCTACAACTGGGCTGTATAGAATAGATTACTGGAAATATTGACTACGGCAATACAAACGAAGGCAAATGAAACTTTTTTCAATTGTCGATGTTTTTGCTGCCGAGTTCTTTGAGTTGAAGAAAACATTCAAATAAATTGCCCAAGAACCACCCTTGCAGTTTCTTAGGATGCTTACTGAGTAAACACGAATTTAACTTTAAGCTATCTTTTCTCCATTTCATTCTTCATGGTTTATTAAAACATTAAATTGATAGGTCAGAATGGATATAATATTTAATGGATGACCAAGCATTTATTCTGATTGAATCAGAAGAGAAAATATAATTTATGGCTTTGATTAAATTGTTACATTTATCTTCGTGATGTTTCCTTTAATATTCAGTTGTAAAACGAAAATACGAAAGCAATTCTACAAAAACCAAATTGCAGATTTTATTCCACAATGTAATGCGTTTCAATGTATAGTTTAAGAAACCCAAAAAAATGAGCTGCTCGTAGGATCCAAATAAAACAAATCTCAGATCAAAATACTTTTCAATACAGTTTCAGGCATCGCTACTGTTAATTTTCTGCATACAATAAAAAACATGGATTTTTTTAAAAGTGCTACCTTTTCTTAGCTCCCATTTGACCTACAGAGATAAGCATGACAAGCTCTAATAATTTATTGTTGGAAGAATATAATTATATCGACCTACTTATACATAGTTAAGCTGACTAAGTTTTCTGTGAAATTTATATATTCTATTTAGAAAATAAAAATATTGTAAAATATCTACCTACGACGCAATTACTATCTAACAATTTGTGATTTGATTTACTATACGTGAACGAGGATAAATATAAAATAAATGACGATAATATTCTCTCGTTTCTTTTTTTTTAATGTGAAAAACTTTTTTTCGCTTTTAATGTGGTGAAATTTCAGAAAAATCTCAGCTTCACACAAGTTCACAGCTTCGTTAAAAGTATCATCTTTAATTCATTCTCAGTATCGCCTTGGTGAAAGACTATTAGAATCGATACGTTGCGTGGCTTAAACAAGTTTACTCGTAAGCCGTGTTGTAAACAAGTACCTCACAGAAAATCAAATTCAAAAATCATTCGGGATTTATTTTACTTATTAAAATGATAATTTAGTACAAACAAAAATACATTTATTTGTATGTTATTGCTAAGGAGCTTAAAAAAAACTCATTCCGGGAAGGACAAAATTATAAAATAAAAACGAATAATATTTTCACAAAGACGTACAATTTTTTTAAAGAGGGTACCAAAGAAGAGGGAGCAAAAAAATACATTTAATATAAAAGGCCGTTGGTTGCAAATTTAAAAGAGATTTTCCAAGCTCACACTTGAATCAGTTTTGTAAGGAATGGTTACCGATACGATTTCCTTTTTATCAAAAAATCAGAATTCAATTCCATATTGTAAACTTGTGCCACGTAAAGTACGAGATGAGGTATTTTGACGCCTGGAAAAACATTGAAATGATGAACTTTAATGTTACTATCCCACAGGTAGATATTTAGAAAAGAGTTGTTTTTTTTGCTTTATCGACTATTACTCAGGTCAGCAGATCTGGATACTGTTAATCACTTAATCGAACTTTCTCGGCCAAATCGAGTCATTTACTGCGATCGCACTTTTCGTGTAACTGGCTCTCTCATATAGAATGTACTTTCCTCGGCTCTTACTTATATACAGAATTTAGCTGAAATTAAATGGGCCTTACAAACAATATTATTGAAAAAATCCTTATCTTATTAATTGTAACTTATTTCTAATTTATTATAATAAACCATTTTCAAGTCTGAGGTTATTGTTTGGATGTGGTTGCCTCATTGCTGAACTGTTTTATGTATATTGCCTACCCTCAAAATGTTATTGTGTTATTGCTGAGCCTTAACTGTTTTTTTAATATGTTTTATTGTTGGTATTTTGTTCTATTCTATTGTTTGTGTTCTGTTCTCATTGCTTTATATATTTACCAGTAGAACCGCTTTGTCAAATAAATTTCATCTGTTCCAGGTTCATATTATTTGTAGCTATTTACTGATTTAAAACATTTTAAAATTATCATGTATATGTGCATCTATGAGTTATCTCGTATTATCTGTAACCTGTTTATGTATTTTATTAAAAAAATCTTATATTTATGAAGCATGATTGGATTAGGATTAATACTTTTTCTGTAAGATTATTTGTAACTTAATTTTATCACCTATTTAAGGAGCACTATGGGAGTAATTTTAAGAATGTGACCTCTGAATAGGGTCACAAAATATTCACTTTTAACTTTATCTTAGTAGAGCGCACTTGAGGTGATATATCACGAAACTGTGCTATGTAAATGTAATGTTATTATTTATTACTAGAACTCGGAGATCGTGAAAAAATATATATCGTATTAATTTTATTTGGCTTATGAATTTAAGTACCGAAATGTATTTAAAATGAGTAGATTAATAAGTCAAAAGGTAAAGGTAAATGTTTTCAAGGTTGCAAAACCAACGTATAATGTGTATTACGCCCTTTTTTAGAAGACCATCAAAAATGAGTAATTCATCAAAGTGAAAAGTTGTTTTGAAAAAGCTATAAATTAAAATAAAAATACACAACTTGTACTAAAATAAAACTTTATTTATTTATGTTTCGTGTTGGAGGATGAAGAAGAAAAAACAACTTTACTTGTTGTTCGTAAGACTTCTAATATAACAAAATTGTTTGTTGCAAACATTTATTCATTTGTTTATTTTAAATACTCAAGATATATTGACATAAATTTATTGTAGGAAACTGATTTTGAATATGTTACGGAACTTTATTAATAGCTCCTGTTCACGCAAGGCTACCTTCCCTTTTTTCTACACGATAGAAGAAGAAAAAAAAAAGTATGATTCGATTGGTAAGATTTTTCCGATCGCTCTTGTTTTATTTTAGCTTCTTGTTTTATTTTAGCTTCTTATTTTAGCTTTGATATACTTTAAGTTTCCCACGTCCAATAGTATAGTATTCTCGAGCTTTTGGGATATTGGGCATTAGGTACTGCGCTTTCTCCTTCCTTTTGAGATAAAGTTTATTCATCTGTCAACGATACCGTGTCACAGTCCAATATCGTTAATGTGAGCTATGTCGGTTACGGCTTTGAAATACCCTTTGGCACAAGTGTTGAGTCGTCACTATTAATGTTAATCGGGTGCTTATAAAGTTCGTTCACCTGTGTAATTAGGTGAGATCGATTGGTTTTGAAAATTTAATGAAATTACCAATATTAAGGAAGAACTCAACAATCGCAGATATTATACATTTCAATCACTCTTTACAACTACCCCCGACTGCCCGGAGCCAGTAGGGCCATGGCATCCCTAAGGTGGAGTGGGGAAAGAAAAATATTGGAAACTTCCTAGCTAAACAGATCTGGTCACCAAACCAACGTTTTAATTCTGAATTGTGATCTTTTAACAGGGAGATACTGAGAATATATATTACTCTTGAACGTACCACAAATATAACCTTTATTAATTTACTGTGAAATAAAATAAATACAAATTATTTGCGCACGCTGGGATTTGAACGTGAGACCTCTGGAATCACAGCCGAAGATCTTAACCGTTTGACCACGAAGATTCTAATTAATCACATTTTAGCAGCAAAGAATTGATGCGTTGTGACACCAGAGAACATTTGTACCTCTAACGCTGTCGATAAGATATTTTCCCCTTTTGAAAGTTCTCTGAAACCTTAACAAACCTAAAATTTAAAATACATAATTAGATTACTAGAAAAACACTCAATAAAGAGGAAACAATTTAGAAATGCATTACTGCACACATTCAAACTAGGTTATACAGGAATGCTAACAAAGAGCAAAAGCTCCAATAATTTTATTCACACACATTGTGAAATATTCAATAAGTGTGTTTCACCATTTTTTCACCGTTGACACTATGTTAACTATTCGTTTTTCAATCAATTGTGAATATACAATATTCTTATATAACGAAAATGAAAAAATAACTGTGTGTAAGACCACAGATTATATTTTATTTTTTATGGCCAACCGGTTTTGCCTAGCCTAAGCATCACCAGGGTAAAAAAATTAACTAAACAAAAAATACAACGTGTGCGGTTATATATACATACAGGGGGAGAACTCAATATCAACTAAAAAAGAGAACAGTGAGAAAACAATAGAATAACATTTAAATTATAACTAAGGAATAGAGAAAAAGAGACAAATTATATGAAATTAAATAAGCAAAACATCAACTGAGAAGGTGATGAATAATGAGAAATTTTATGAGTTAACAGGAAATATACCTAATATTGGACTACTGGACAAATTTAACTGATTATTATGAATTTGACTATTAATTTTAATGGCTTTCTATATTTCCAGTGCTTCTAAATTATTTGATCTGTTGCCATGACCATTTTTGTGAGAAATTTGAGCACCGGTACTTTTATTGAAGGTGTGATTTTTTTCAATAAGAAGATTAGCGAATTCTAAATTACTTAAGCATCTGAAATTTGTGAAAGTTATTATTTCATTTTTATTAAATATGTCAAACCACAATATGATTGTTTACTACGAAAATATAATATTCATATTTTTAATTGTATACGAGTATCATGAAGATAACCGATTTTTAAATGTTTCATTTTACATTTCTAATAAACTTTTTAGCATAGGTATCCAGTAACTAAAAGTGAAGTTCATAACTTGGAAAATGTATCCACTTTTTTTTACAAACCTACCTATTACTTGCATTGACGCAAATGATGGGTAATTCTAATTCTCTAATGAAGTGAACCCGTGCATTATTGGCACGTTGTGACCAGGAGCTCACGAGTCAATAAGTTAACCAAGGGGTATAATAACACAAGTCCTGTTCCAGGATGTAATAATTAACTTACAGTATTCATCTAACTGCTAATGAAGCGGTGAATTCATTAACACTATCATCACAGTGCTCCGTTCTTGTATAGTAATAAAATTTGAAACGTAAAGCCACTATATTTATCGTAGCCTTTTCTGTAATCCTTGCATTCATTTAATATACAGTCTGACTGAAAAGTGTACTTCAATAATACATGTATATAAATAAGTATATATATACTAGATACTTAAGTTGGATATCACAAAGTATGAAATCGTGTCGGATAATATTCTCGGTAAGTTTTCAGGAAAATTATTTATGAGGTTTACCTATTTAGGTTAGGTCAACATTTACACTTCGTAATTCACATGAACACATTTCGAAACTCGTGTTTTTAATACGTGTATGTGCAAACAGAACTCACCGAAGGAGCTTACAAATAAACTGTATTTTGTTTTTAATTGCTTTCTTTATCTATGCCAGCTTTTCAACACAAAAAGTAGATTTAAGACCAGATAGACAGGTAACCGGTGTTACTGTCATAATTTTCACACTCAAGGAGAACTGTGCTAGACACAAGGCATGTAGAACGACTAGCAGATAATCGTTAGATGAAATATCATCGGATATCCTATTTTTTTAATGTGTATTCTGAACAAGAGTTCCAACTTCTCCCATCTGTCTAGAGCCAGTGAGACCATGGCGTCCTAAATTAGGGTATGGGTATTGTGTGGCTGAAGGTAATATTGAATGGAAGGTTATGGGGAATGGGTAGTTAAAGAAGAACCTGACTACTGATATCTGGTCATCAAATACGGCTTAAGCCATTTTAAGCAACGTTACGATTCTGAATAGTAGTCTTTCATCTAAATTAAATAGACTTAAGACTTTTTTAAAAACTTCCTGCTGCGAATAAGTAAGAGTAACCAATTATCAGCAACAGGTTAGATATGACTGAGGGAGGCTGTGTTTAAAGCCAAATAAGAATATTTAGGTATATTCGTACATCGTTCCAGATCCTTGTTCTTAGTATTCGTTTTTTTGTTATCCTTAACTCTTCTATCTCGTAGTATTTACAAATCAAGGGTGACATAATTTTATTGATTTCAAACAGAGTAAATCTCGTATAAAAATAATTTAAAAAAAAACAATGAAAGCATGAACGTACAAAAACGGTTTTATTAATGAAACATACTTATTTTTTGCTCCCTCCGACTCTCTCAGAGGCTTAAATAAATGTATTTATTTTCATAAATCCTCGTGTCATACCACTTGCGAATGTCAAAAACTTTTCCTCGAATGTTTAAAATAACACGAAGCGATCAAAACGACGTGCGTGTGGCAGTTTTTGTTGAATTCACTTTTAATACTGGAGCTGTTTGTGTTAACGTCATTGTTTGAAATAAATTGCCTACCATATTAATAAAACTTAGGTTGAGGGTTATTAAATACTTTTAAGGACTTTTAAAAATTAAATTGCAAATAAAACGATTTATTACAAATTTTAATTACTTACTAAAAATAAAAATACATTGATACCTACCCAAGATTGGGAAAATTTAATTAGAATTTCTCAAATCAAAAGAGTGAATATAATTAATATTTTTTGATACTTTCATTTTAATTGGTTCAATAGCTTCAACAGCGATTTTCAATTTTTAAAAGCTTAACATTTTTTTATGCAACGCTTCTTAAAAAGACGCAGTATCCTACAAATAAATCAGTGGAGGAGGGGGGGAGACTTATGAATAGTGATTTTCAAATGTTCCAATTCTATGGAAAATGCGAAAAGAAAAACCTTCAATTAGCTTTCAATTATTTTTCCTGGCCGGGGTACTGAGGGGTTATTTAAAAACCAGTTAGTAGATTAAACAAAATTAACGACTAAAACAAAATATATTTGCTCCATTTGACGTCAATAACGAATCAGTATTTCGTGAACACCCCAACGCTGTAGACATATCCTTGAATAATTTATTAATAGCACTGAATTATTTTATTGAATATCTGATTTATTACGGTACGATTAATAGATACTGGTGAATACCGTTACCTATATTTACAGCACACTTATGCTTCAAGTAATCTTTCAAACGACATTGCATAGCAGAATCACTTATACGCCAATACACTCGTAGGTGTTAAAGTAGTATGCACACATTCGTCCCTCAGTAATGGACAGCTGGATGCTCGAGGAGTAATCGTTTGTCCACAGGAAATTAACAGAGGTCCTAAACAGACTTCCTCCACCGCCTCTTGTGCTCCGACCACAACCTACCCCACCCCGGATCAGCCTGATTTCTCCCACCCCAATCAACCCCTACAGACCCCTATATCCCCCTGATCTCCCACTCGCCTCTTTCCCCGCAACTCTCTCAACTTCCCTCCCGCACCTTGCGGTCCAAGCAGACACGATCCGTGGGAGAATCGGAGATCAATAGTGTTGTGGAGGATGTTTGAAGTTGGGGCAGCTTAGGAATTGGGACAGGGCACTTTAAAAATCGAAAACGACACTATGAAGGTAAGTGGGTAATTTTATATTTTATTTTGTTTACTTTCCTGAGGTAAGTTTGAACCAAAACTATGTATGATCATATTACCACAGCAAATTTATGGTAGTTAGTAGCTGATTTGATAAAAGCATTGGGTTCCCAACGAGGTGTCGTGGGTTCAACTATTCTGCTAGCTAAGTCCTCCATCATTGCACAAGCAATATTTTTTTGCTTTGTACGATGTTAGTAAGAGTTTTTAAACATTGTCACGTTATTCCTTACAATGGTGAATTTGTGTTATTTAAATAAAATCATATTAATAAAAATATTAAATATTATCAATCAACACAACGTATATATTTTTTTAATAAATTTTTTAATGGCTTTGCTAGGTGGCAACTTCTTCCAACTAACCTAATATGGATAAATCCTAAGAATCTTACGAGTGAGTCGATGAGTTTAACAAAATTTCAAAGTATTTTTGCCAAAGACGGAAGACTGATAACGACATGTCTTTGAAAAAAGGCGAATAATGGAAATTCAATTAAAACCTAGTCAGCAGTCTTATGTTTTGAGTTTTGATAAAAACCCCCTGATGTTTGGTAGTGAGTCAAAGAACTGGATAAATGGACAAAAAAAGGTTAATTAGGTGTAATCCTTGAGGCGTGTGTGTATAAAACCATTGCACAATTAAAAACCAATGTAAGCGCAATGAACAAGAGCAAGAAACGTACTCTTAGGTTTGAACATGTATGCCGGATGAATGGAAAGTGGAGTGAAAAGTTTGAACGAAAGTAGTACTATTTGAAAGTACGTAAAAAAAAATCAGATTTTATACAGTTTGCATTTTTTTTGTATTTAAGGTTTAAGGCATTTAACCAATGTATCTTTGGCACAGCAAGACCAAACAACGTAAAGCGAGGCGAAAGAACTGCTTATTTAAAGAAGAAAATAATTCGATTATGGGTCTTTATTTTCTTCTTTTTTTTCCATTTACAGAATGCAAAATTTTTCTTTACGGAACTTTATTTTATTGGTGTGTCAGTTGGAACTGAAGACTTTGTTTTTCTTTTATCTGCTTATTAATCTAAACGAAGATTTTCTGGCATCCCTAACCGTTAAGTGCATAACTAAATAAGTGAAACAAGAGGGTAAAACAAACCCTCTTTAATATCTAACAAAACGTACTTTATGCTTCCAACAACACGATATCTGCACTGCAACCTCATCTGACGCCATAGCACGACTGACACGATATTTGTTTTGACTTTAAGCACGATTATTTGTTTTATTGCACACCTGTACCCCCATATTTTACGTTTAAATCACATTTGTTACAACCGTCTCTTGTTACTTTGACCCATGGTCTTTTTATCTTTTTTCTATAGTGAATACCGCATAAGAGCTGCTCCCAGCCGTCTAGAGCCAATGAAACAATGCCATCCCCAATCGGGGTATGTAATGAGGCTACAGGTAGTGAAGAGGTGAAGTCGATGGTGAAGAGGAAGGTTGAGAAGTACTTGGCTATTCAGATCTGGTCACCGAAAACGGCTAAAGCCATTTCAAGCAACGTTTTGATTCTTAATAGTGGTCTTACACCAAGGCAAAACTTAGAGTATCTTCTACGCTGTTACGTGCCGCAAATATACTATTTGTTATTTGTATATGAATTTAATGTGTTGTCACCCATATATACTGAAAAAAAAAATTGCGCACGCCGGGTTTGAACCCACGACCACTGTATTCGTAGTCGAGCGTCTTACCACTCGACCACGGAGGCCGTCGACTACTTAAGCTGGACCAAGATGGAAAGTTAAAGTATGAGACGATGCATTAATGCAATGAAGCATAAACAATGTGTCTAGACAGAGCTTTGTGGCGTAACACTGCAACTCCTCACTTCCGTTAAATTTGTAAGTTAGTTCGTGTTTAGATATTTTTATGAAAATATGTGTTCAGGGTTTTTGTATATATATTCATTTGAATTGTTTAAGTATCGAGTAAGAATTCAAGGGTGTGTTTAAAAGATTCTTCTAACAAAATTTAATTTCAAGGACACACTACTCCTTGAATCTTCGTTAATAGAGCCATCGCTAAAATGAACACACGGCACGTGTATCTATCTACTTATACTGCTTGTGGTTGAGGCGAGAACAGGAAAAAAATAATTCCATTTACAGACTTATTTATGTCTCAGGAATTATTTTTTCCAATATTCATTTTCAAGGTTAGTATTGACATATTCAGCCTACCTAAATATTGTTGACTGTTTGCATGATTTATTTTCTATATCTCATAGCAGAAGAGTAAGTTCTCTTGCTTTTGGGTCGGTGCTCGCGGGCTTGAAACCCAGCTAAAGCAAAAAAATGATTATTAAAATTGATAAATATATTATATTTGCGCCTTGTTTTAAATTGAAAAATATCTTAGTATCTTTGGTGAGAGGCCACTATTAAGAAACTAAATATTGCTTGCAATTAAATTGGCCGCTTAGTTAGAAGGGCGGTCCGAAACGTCTAGTTTCCACCCAGGATACGCGGGCTTAACTCACTGCTAGCTAAGTCCTGCAATATTGCAAAAATAACGTTTGCCATTTTAAATTATGGCAAAGTATTTCAAATATTGTCAGGTTATCTATTACTTGGAAGCGTTTTTACTCTTTCAAAAAACAAAAACAAAAATGCTTAAGATGTTTTCTTGTAAACATTGATTATATTGCTTTAAACTAAGCACTTTCAATGCCGGTAAAGGTTAAATACACTGTTCAATTTTTTTTTCATTTTATATATTTGTTTATCTTGTCCTAGTGATGTATTTTTTATTTGCGAAACTAGTCGGCTGTTCTGTACTTTTTCTCAATTTATAACATTAATAGATAATAATAACCTACCTCTTCCGGTAGGAAAAAGTGGAAAGATGAGAGAAGAGAACAACCCCTTACCACCTCCCTCCCCTCCACACCCCAACAAAATTTAACCTCACAACATTCCCAATATTGGGGCTATTATAGATTAACCCACTGGCAGTATGCAATTGAGCATGACTTTTGTGGAGTATTTAAAAAAAATAGATCAAATGTTTATTCGCAAAAAAATAACACGGCAAACCCTTTTATTTCACCCTAGATTTAATATACTGTTTCATTTATATGATATTTTAATACATTTTTTACTTAGGTCAGCACTCAAAAATAAATACAAGAATTCAAATGCGTGGAAATTCCACATATTATTAATCTTTTTACGATATACGGGCAGTATATAATTTTGGAAGTGATATATTTTAAACACATGCTGAAATAGTAAATAAAATATTTGAAAATGCTTTTGCTGATTTTAGTATTTATTTCATAGAATAAAAATATTTATTTTTATGATTTACATTTTATAAAAACCCTTTCGAACAATTCATTTTTAGTATTGCTTATATCAAAATTCTACAAAGTGACGTTTTAGGTTCTTTTAAGCTTTTAACCTTTTAACCGCTTAACCTTTCTTCTCCGGTGCTATTTACTGAGTTTACATCGTCTCTAATTATTTTCTATCTCTAAAACACGAATAACATACACCGCATGCTAGCCTAGCCTAGCCAGCGGTATATGGATGAAGTTATTAAGTTTTGAGTAGATTCAGTTGTTTTTTTACCTGGTCAGTGATTTTTTTCAGCACTATTAAACTATGTTTTTTGTACATTTCGCCTTATTTATCAACTAACAAACTATTGTCCAATTGCAACAAAAAAAATACATAACACGAAATGGAAAAAAAAGAAACAGAGAAAGAAAAGCACATTATTAAGAAGCAATGACAAAAATAGTACAAAATATATATTAGAAAGAACATTCAAGTCAAAGCCAATGTCAATTCAAGCTTTGGTAGAGTCGTAAAGAATGACAAAAATCATTTAGACTGCTACCAAAAATTCCAAGACCATGGTTTGAGTTAATAAGTCTCGACATTCTGGACAGTACAGAATGATAGTCATAATTAGTAGAGTGATGATTGAGGAACAGCAATTCATTGTTTCTGAGTCTACGGTACAAAATATTAAACTGGGTGAGTTGCAACAAAGAATTTGAGTCAATTAAACAATTAATAAATTTGAAAGTGCAAATTAAATCAAAGTCTTTCCTACTACTTATATATAATCAACGTAATAAATTATAATGTAAAGTACTTAAAAACAAAAAACTTAAAATGTAAACTGAGTTTAATGTAAGAAAAAGGTTAAACTCATCTTTACGACTGATGCCGCTTCGTTGGGGTATCTTGAAAATGCCTTTGTCAGCAATCCAGATAATCAAAATTGTTTTATTTTCCGTACAAACTTCTCGAACACAGCAAAGTTGTGTGAGTTGTACGATGTTTACTAAAAGTTTATCGACTTCCGGAATGTCAGAATTTTGACAAACATGACACACCCACGCCGGTAGTTTGCAGAACAGATAAAATATAGCGCCGCGATCGCTCGTCAATTTTTAACACGTGTTTATTTCGCGTACGAAACTTTTCCGCCGAAGGAAGTTCTGCTAAATTTCGATCAGGTTTCATATTTCTCGTGACACAGTTTCGCTCGGTTGGAAATGTGATTTTTAGGAAAAATCTATATTTTGGACACATTTCGTATGTTTATAGTTGGGCCAAGTTATGTCGATGTGTTACCAATACGTGATTTTGTTTCGGACATGATAATATACTTATTAATATTTTCATCTGTTGTTGCCAATAAATAATGCCATCAAACATAATGAGTAAACTTTGCAACATACACTATATGAATGGCGAGCAGTTACATCCATGAGATAATGAAATAAGTAGTAAAAGGCTACCCCAATAGGATGTTATTTAATACATAAAATAAACAATAGTAACAAGTTTTTTCATTTTAAATAAAATAACATTTTGTTTTAAACGACGGATTTATTATGCTGAACGCCAACCGGATTCGCTTAGAAGAAGCTTTGTCAGGACACATTTACAAACTTATTATTAACTTGTTAGTATATGTGCCCTGAAGAAGCGTGATCTAAGCGAAACCGGTTGGCGATCAGCGTAATAAATTCGTGGTTTAAAACGAAGTGTTATTTTATTTTAATACAATGTCTTATGAAAAAAAAGATTTGTTTTTTATTACAGCGATTTTGATTTCAAAATGTCGTTCAGATCGACATACTTAACATCATATGCAGGAGCTTTGCCAGATTTGTGCAGATTTCGAAGATATAAAAATGCGTTTAAAAAAAAAGTTCGTTCTAGTTTTTCTTTTGACCCCCTGTAGAGTTTAAGTTTTAAGATTTTGGCAAGCAAAAGATGGACGATTCGATGTTCTTATAAACGAATAATCGAAATATATTAATTCTAGATATCGCCATTCAATGTGATGAATGGCGGAAAAATTTACAGCCAAACAAATATATTAATTGAGGAAATATCAGTGTTTGACCGAATAGCACTGATACGTACACTCTTATTTTACCCCACATCAAGAAAATATAACACGTTTTTTTTTTTCAGTACTATGGCTTATATATGTAATACACACATTTACGTTGTAGATAATGGAGATATCAAATATTTATTTGTTTTTTTTTTTTTAATACGTTTCTTTTATGCGAAAACCGCACAACAGTCTAAATTTCCCGGAACCAGTGGAATTCCGGCATCCCAAATTAGGGTATGTTGTGAGGCTGAAGGCATTGAAAGGGAAAGAGGATGAGAAAAATGACAGTTAAAGACTATTTTGATTTGGTTACTCAATACGGCTACAGCTCCAACTCCAACTCCTCAAAAGAGTTCTGTGTAATCTTTGGGGATGCTTGCAGATGGTATTTTTGAGGAAATGAAGTAGGTTGTAGGAGGTGAGAAATAGAGAGGTCGGAAAATCACTCCACAGCCAAGCTGTTGAACACAAGAACGCGTGAAGAAGCGACCCGTTCGCATATGATGAATTTCAACCGTGTAACGTTGGTCGCCCGTTTGGAATACAAAATACAATGTAACATTAATTATATAGATATAAAATAACATTACATTTTTTTCTTCAAACATGTTCATATGGATTTTCTGCTATAAACTTCTTGCTACTTTGCTGTTTACTTAGAAGATTGTTTCACTTCCTTATAACGAAGAAACCATTAAACAATTAAAAACTAAATTGAACTCCTCAATTATGAGGCTTCTTTAAACAAACAGAATCATTAGTTTTAAAGATTCTTAAGTAAACGGACATTAATGTTTATCTTCAACACTTAATTCTTGAAATGTTAGTATAGTTAGACAGCGCAAGAAAACTTTGTTCGTTTGTTTTAAGACATCTCCTTTTCTTCGAAATCAATTAAAAAGATTTCTCTAAATAAAGATGCAGAGCAAAGGTCTCAGAATGCTTTTGCTACAAATGAATGAAGTTTGTATGAGTGAGAAGGTCGAGTGATTATTTTGATAATACTTTTACCCCTCCTTCTGTCACTGATATGGAATATATAATAGAATGATTTCTCAGGACCACTACTCTATCTAATAGAGTAGAGATCTCGAGTTTGGATCTTGGTCACAACCTAATATTTTTGTTTACGATGTCTGTTAAAAATCCCTTTTTAAGCGGTTATATAGAGTTAGAATTTTTGAGAAAGCATTTATTTTATTTGATTTTCGTAATTCACATATATTTAAGTACACACACAGAAAATTTTTGAAGTTACTCGCATATTTTTAAAGACGTGTCTGAGCGTTTGAAGGAGGCCAAAGCGGCAGCGCTTATCTATAACGCTGCCCGTTTTATTTACCTGTCTATTGTAAATGTTCCCTTCTAATATATTCAGATGCATAAAGTGACAGTGCATTATTGTTTATTTCATACCTGCAGGGTAAATTTTCATCTTTCTCTTCCCAAACTGGCAAATAATATAGATTAGTAGTCAGTTTAAAGAGCTAAGGCAAGTGTATTATGGCTTAGCAATTAGGAGAAATTGTGATTCCGTTGAAAAAATGTAAAATGCTATCTGGGCCATATATTATCATTATTGCTCAACGGACAAAAATCCTCAACATGAGAAGTGCCCAATCGGACCAGAGTCATGGTGCAGTTGGCAGTGGGCAATAGCTGCCAATGAATTATCCACTTTCAAGCATGATTATCCGTCACTACCACAGGATTTTGCTGAGGCTATACATCCGATTTATATAGATCTCAGCAACGAGAAATTATTTGAAAGATGTGTGGGTGGTTTCACCCAAAACAAAAACGAGAGCTTTAATCAACTGATATGGAAAATCTCTCCAAAATAATTCCGGCCGGTTCGAAAACCGTAGAAGTGGCTGCTTAATAGTGATGAATAATATGTCGTCATATTTAATGAAGGTACAGCATCACTATTGTATTATATGAATGCAATTGGGATTTTACTTGGGCCCAATGTGCATTCATATGCCGAAAGAGTCGAGCGTCTTATCACATGACCATGGAGGTCGTCAAAGATCTTATTTGAAATGTAAATAATAATACACGATGTTATTTTTGAAAATTCAAACAAAAGGGTGTTTGTAATATTTATTTATTGTATTAAAGTTTATTTTGTAGAACTCGATTTTAATGTTTAGGTTTTTTTTTATTTTTTAAAACAATATTTATTATTAATTCCAAAAGAATACTTTGTTATAAAGCCTTCGACATAATATATTTTGTGGTTTTAAAACAAAGTATTCTTTTATTGTTAATTTAATGTCTAACCACCATGTGATTGCTTCCTACGAAATAGTAATTATTATTATTTCAAATTTAAAAAAACTAATTTTAGTCAAAAGTTCTGCTAGGTAATTATTTTACGTGTGACAGCTGTTTCGCCTATTTATATCATATAATGAACAAATATTTAATATTATTATTTTGAACTACCAATGTCTCCATTAAGTTTTTCTGATAAATTGTAATTATTGTTGATGCCTATTAACATGGGAAGTTTCCCTACCTAAGGGTATTCTATTGTTTGAATTTGACAAAAGGTCGTTAAGGAGGGGGCATTGGTGTTTTCTAATTCGTTTGGAAAATGGTTTTTTTTTCATTTATTTTTATTTTTTATTACGTAGCAGAACTTTTGACTAAGAATCGTTTTTTAAATTTGAAATAATATCAATTATTGTTTAAAAAAAATTTCAAAACCTAAAAAAACCTTTTTAAAAATGCATTTTAAAACATCGCACTAAAAAATACAAAATCTAATGTCTATTATCGTTAATGAAAAAGAAAAAATGACTTTATTATAAGACCACAGATTTTTTAATTTTTTTTTATAACTGACTCGTGTCTCTTAGCCTAAGCATTTTCAGGGCACAAAATTAAACTAAACAGAAAATAAAAAAAGTATTTATATATATTGTAACCGCACACTTATTTTTTAGTTTAATTTTGTACCCGGATGATGCAAGGTTATTATTTATTTTTTATTAAATATGTGAAACCACAAAGTGCGCTTTCTTCAAAAGTATATTATATCGTTATACTGACTCGAAATAAAACTACAAAACCATGGACTCGTATCTTGAATTCTAAGTTATTCTAAGTATTTTTATTTTTTCGGTAAATTTAACTGTTCACCTCACAATGTTACTTACGTAACAACTTCTAAGCTTAAGCTAACTTTTTTACTGATTTCTTCAAAAGTGAATATGAAAGGGACTGTATATTATAGTTCCTGGTGTTATATTCAAAACAAAGCAATAGACCCAAAGAAAAAAGAGAGTCCTGACGATAATGTTTCCGCTGTCCTAACTAACTGAATGTCAATTTTGGCCAAGCCACCATGTTAAATTTTCGACCAACCTCAAAACTAGCTGCCTCTCTGATTTTTGGAGAAACTATTAGATTACATAATTGGGTTTTTTTTTTAAAATATAAATGCCGCTGAACTGCTCCCAACCGTCTAGAGCCAGTGAGACTATGGCATATGTTGTGAGACTGAAGGTACTGGGGAGGGGTAGGAGATTGGGAAGAAGAAGGTTGGGAAGTACCTAGCTATTCAGATCTGGTCACCAAACACAGCTAAAGCCATTTCAAGCAACGTGGTCTTTCACCAGGGCGATACTTAGAGTATCTCCCACTTTCGGGAATATTGGCGAACTATCAAATTATCGACCCATTTGCATGCTTTCTACGATTTCCAAAACATGTACTTGATAGAATTTTCTAAATATAATATACTAATCGCATCATCGTGCCAAATCAAGACGGTTTTATGCCAGAAAAATCCTCTGTAACAAAAATCTCTTTTAAACTTTTTTTTATCTAAAACTCAAGTCCACTCAATATTATACAGACCTTGTAAAAACATTTGATAAAGTAAACCATAAAATTCTTCTTAACACACTTTGTAAGTGATATATTGGGGGCAAACTATTAGAGTGGACAACGAGCTATCTAACCAATAAAATTCTCCAAGTGATAAATCACTCAAACTTTTCTTCAACATTGCTACCAGCGATGTACCAAAAGGGTAAAATTTAGACCCGATTTAAATTTTACACTTTATTAATAACATTATAAATGTATTTGATAAAAAAAAAATATTGTGTTAATGTGTGTCCGACGATCTTGAAATCTTCAAACTTATAAAAATGTCTGTATCGAAGAAAACTGTATATTATGTATTTAAAGGAACTCAATTCCATTACAAGTATGGTGTAATTTTAACGAACTTCGTCATGGCATAAGTCAATGTCATTTTTTTTAAATAATAAATTAGCAACAAGCAATATTGACTTAATAATACTTGCCTTACTCCTGTCAATTAAATTAATTATCTTGGCATTATTTTAGACTCTAAATTTAACTTTTTATCACACATCAGCACAGTAAAAAATAAATTATATTATCGCACCACTTTTCGGTATGTAAGCATGTTAACCGTCTCCCGCGTCTCCGGTGACTCTGCGCACACGTTTTATTATGCGACATAACAGGACATAATTCAATGGGTTTTTAGGTAATATAGTATTTTTTTATAACAATACTGTGAAAAAGTGGTTATACAAATAAACAAAACATTTTGTCGACATGTGCTATGATTGGATGTATAAATACCCTAGCCTTAGCCACGCCAGAATCAGGAAAAAAATCAACAATCCTGACTATTCAAGCTATCTCTCCTGGTATATTATTTATCTTAGTAATTATGATACGGTTTTGTGGTGTATAAAAGAGCATTTGATAATTTTAGATATGTGTTACCATTTCAAAAGCATTAGAAATACATTCGGGAAGAAAGTTTTTGTCAATACACACTGTTTAAGGATCTTATTTTACTGATAGTTTCCTCGATATCTCAGTGGCTGAAAGTAGTCGCTTGATTGGTGGCGTGACCAAAAGTTTAGCAGGTTTCAAAAGGTTCCTAGAATTCTCTTAGGAATCTTCATTGTTATTTTTTCTTCAGGACTGTTGTTAAAAGTTTTCATTAAGCCTGGCCATTAATTGTTTAATTTGTATTACGTTAGTTTTGAAAATGTTGTTATTCGAAAACCCGTCGTTATGGAAATTGGATACAACCTTTAAATGTTTTATCTGCAAAATTAATGTTTGAATGCATTTTATAAAATGAACATTCCAAGCCTGTGGAGACTACGAGATGTAATTTTGCGGATATTTAGACATTTTATTTTCTGCCGAACCGTTTTCGAAAACGCCAAGCAAAAGTTTCAAAGTCATTTGAAAATATATGAACCGCAGAAAGTTTAAATTGAATTTGCGGAATAAATGTCATGTTTTTTGGTATTTCCCGGGAAAGTTTTGATCAATTTCAAGAATGTGATACTCAAATGTAATCCAAGTTTACGACGGTTCTGAGGGGAGCTTTTCAAATGCAACATTTTATTTTGGATTTATTTCAGCTCTTGCAAAGCTATTAACTTAACTGTAAGTAGATTATTTTAATACTTTACAGTGTGATTGTTTAGAATATAAAACAACGTCTTTACAGCATCAGAAATATATTTGCATTGAGATTTAAGGAAAGCTGACGATTTTTAATGTAATTCGTGTTCTTTTTCTAAAATAAGATCTGTATTATTTTGAGTGACGAGTATGAACTATGTACACTACAAACAAATGTGTCATATCCTTAATTCATTAAAAATTCAAAAATAGTATTTTTTTAACCTTATAACTCTCCATACTCCTAAAAAAAATACGCTTTCTAAAATATCAATGAAGTGCAAAACTTATTTTAAGCAAGAAACAGCCAACACTGGCACGGAGGGGAAATATATCTTGACTGTTTAAAATGTAGGAACAAAAAAGCTTTGATACTGCATATTATATCAACTGGATATATATTGTTAAATTAAAACAAATACTTGCACTAATTTCAAATCAAACATAAATTTGTTTGTCACGTTTGTATTGTATAATTTTCAACTGTTCTAGTATTGTGTAGCTGTTCAAGTTACATAAGTAGCTACTTACTATGTCCAATCAATCATTGTATATAATTTTTACAAAGTTTTTGTTTGATTTTTTTCTTATAACAAGAAGCAATGATGTTTTAATAATGTTTTCTTTCACGCTGAAAACATTTCGTCTTCTTATCCACAGAGCTCTTTTGAACAGAAGATCTCTAAAAGGGTTTCATCACAGGTGCTATTTATTTTTGGGTTCTGCAGATCATAGAATGCACAATTCACAACCAGGAAATGGTCCCATAGTTATTTTTGTTAGTTATGCTTATATTTTTCAATTATATTCAATTTCTTTATTCATTTTAATAACATTATAAAATAAAATTTTAAGGCGTTATTAAAGATACGTAGAAAAAAATATACGGAGTAAACAAAAAAACACTGCATATAATATACAATACAAGACAAGATTTTATAACTAAACAGAATAGATAAATAGTAAATACAAGTTAAGCAAGCAGCAATAAAACTTGCTGTTTAAAGACAGTTTCGCTGATGCAAAAAATTTCGATATCCGAAGCGATTCGATTCAACAGCAAGAGTGCCCTCCCCACCGGCATGACCATTGGCAAATTATTTGGCAATTATGAGGAAGGCATGATAAAAAAGGTTTCTTAAATCTATGTTTTTTTTATTGTAGTTAGCGATGCGTGGCAAAATCGAAGCAAAAAAGTAAAAAATCTGCCACAAATTGGTACCTATTTGAAGTTATCTTAAAAAAAATACTTAGAATAAGGCACTCCGTGCAAGATTTTTTTACATAATGCTATTTCTACCACCTATTTTGCTATGAGAATCTTAAAAATGCAATTGCAATGCAATTCAGAACGTACATTTTACTTAGTCTCACGGTTATCCAAGGATAAACAATCAATTTTCAAGGTTTTATTTCCACTTAGTGTTCAACTGTCAAAACTAACCTTTGCTTAATTTGTTTTTCGGGGCTAGCCGCCCTGACAATCATGTTAGTTGTCTTATTGTACTTGATAAAAGTGAATAATTGTGTACATTATTTAAAAAAAATCGCAATTACTACAAAAAGAATAATTACTTCAGGTGAATGAAGTTAGTTGTTGTTATCGATTGGCATTGACCGAACGCTCAATGAATAACAATAATATTTATTTGAAATATTTAAATAATATCAATAATCAACAACGAAAATACGAAATAGAAAAAGCCAGAAAATGAAAAAAAAACAATGGTCACAACCGAGACATGAACTCGGATCCTTTACTCTATCTGTGAGTATGTCTCGGTTGCGACCATTGTCTTTTAATGTTCTGGCTTTTTCTGTTTCATATTTACGTTGTTGATTATTTATTATTTCACTTTTTCAAAAAATAAGTATTAACGCCTTAAAGCTAATTCTAATTTCAATAATAATTAAATGATTTTTATTGCACCATCATATGGAAAATAAAATCAACTTATGTTTATGAATTGAGTTGTTATTGAACTGCGATCCGTAAAAGCTTCTCGATCTTGGCAATGTGTCAAAAAGTCAAGGACTTATTAAATATTGTCAATAATCTTCCATTTCAAAAATATAGTTGATAATATGCCAATTGAACTCGAATTTCCTTGCTTTCAATATCATTCCTACTTTGAAAACATAATTAGTTAAACGATTGTACTATAATGCCTTTTATTAAGGCTTATTGAAAATCTTCTCAGAAATCCAATATTCTGAGGTATATTTTTGAAAAAAACATTCTAAGAATGATGGTCTTAAAAGCTCCATTTTTTTCTAAATTCAACCCATTTAGGGACTTAGACACCAGTAAAAAGACGTAGGTTCAAAACAAATAAAATATTTTACAAGGACTTCTGGAAAAATTTATTGGCTCATTTACTGAGCATTGCGATATTAGATCGGAAAACGATTAGATGTCCATTTCGGTTTTCGAAATTCCATTCTAAAAGATAATATATTCTTTGGATTTGTTTCTTTTTTTAATCTTTATTGCAATATTTATTTATCTGGCCAACACCATTTTCTAATTGTAACGGGGAATAAAATGCGGAGAACCTATAATGTTAGACCAACGGTGATTAAAAATACTGTTGTATAAACACTTCACTTAGACTATAACAACGTCACATTATGTGGGTACTCTTTATTAATAATACACAATATGACGAGTAATCACCCTCAATATTGTAAAGGTGTATTAAAAAACACCTATTACAAATGGATTACAGGGTTGCTTCACACCAATTCGACAAATGCCTCAAAGAATGTAAGAAACAAACTACAAAAATATTCTCTACCATCCGCTTGTCATCTAAAACAGATTACAAGTTACTTGTAACCAATGACAAAAAAAATAGTAAAAAAATTGCAACTAAACAAAAAGGTAAAGGACAAATCACCCTGGAAATAGATCGGTGGGGGGTTCCCAAAAAAATTAGGAGAATGCTTAAAACTAGATGAAAAAAATATTGCATTTGTTCATCTTCTAAACTTTAATATAAATCAAGAATTCACGTTGACGATATACTCGTACACAGATCCAATGTCTCTATTCGCTAATTGAAGAGCGGCGACTTAAGGCTGATTCACACCAACGTCCGGATCCGCTCAGTGCCGATATTGTTCCGCGTGAGAGCTTATTGATATGGTATGAATATCGATCAAGGAGTATGTGCCAAGACAAAGTTGTGTGGCAGTATATCCTCCTGCCCACCCTTTATCAAAAGATTTTTTTTTATCAAAACCATTTTTTTTATCACAAAAAAATATTTTTATTAATTATTAATTATAAAAATATTATTTAGTGATAAAAAAATGGTTTAAAAAAAAAATCTGCGATGTAAGTATTTTTACACTTCAAAATAATTATTTAACTAAATAAGTAGTTAAATATCACAAGGGTGGGTAGAAGGATATACTGCCACACAAATTTGTCTTGGCACATACTCCTTGATTGGTATTCATACCATATCAATAAGCTCTCTTGCGGAACAATATCGGCACTGAGCGGATCCGGACGTTAGTGTGTATCAGCTTTTAAACGGCGGCCAAAAACGAACGAATGAAAAAAGTATGTACGAGAGGCATAGGACAATTTTTCTGTAGCAGACCTAGAAAGGTGTTCTACCCAAGATGATAATAACATAATACTCCACAGGATGCCACAGGACCACTGGCTCCAGACGGTTGGGAGCAGTTGAGACTCGAACATAAAGAAAATATTTTAATTGCCATTATCTTCAGTCATCTTTTATCTCCACTTCTGTTGGAATAAGACGAATAATAGTATTCTGATGTTGAATCCTTTCCTTTACAGATTTACAATCCTCTTCCTCTCAAGAATCTTCACCCCGGGACGTAAGGAAGCGAGTATTAATTCTCGACGAGAAAAAAGGAACCAAATGTGTTCGGCAAGAAAAAGACCAACGAATCGACACAAGCGCCATGACCGTTTACTTTGTGCGTGCTGTGAAAATAATTAATTTCGTAATAAAATTATTAGATCACACAAAAGCTTTAAAATGCGATGGAAATATTATAATTCAATACAAAAACAAGTATTTTTGTTTTTCGATTCCAATTTGTAGAAAAAATGTAGTATACGAGTACATCAGTATTTGAGTTATTCATTAAGAGTTTTAGTTGAGTACCAGAATCGTTCTATTTATTATGTTGTGACGGCCTCTGTGGTCAAGTGGTAAAACAATCGACTAAAGGTCGAAACCCGGTGTGCGCAAATTAATCTTATTTAATTAAGTAGTGTGTCATAACACATCTAATTTATATAAAATAATATATGTTTGCGGCACGTTCTGGAGTGGTAGATACTCTAAATATCACCCTGGTGAAAGACCACCATTTAGAATCACAACGTTGCTTAAAATAGATTCAGTGGTGTTTGGTGACCAGATCTGAACAGCCAGATAAATCCCAACCTTCATCTTTCCTATCTTTTTCTATTCTTCACTATCTTCAGCCTCACAAAATACCTCGATTGGGGATGCCATAGTCTCACTGGCTCTAGACGGTTGGAAGCAGTTGGGACTCTTGTATAGTATTGACTATTATATATATTATATAAAAATCAATATTTCCAGTAGTCCGATTTAAGGTATATTTCCTGCGAACTCAGAAAATTTACCATAATTCTTTAAGGACTTTCTCAGTAGACGTTTTGTCTTTCAATTTGTATTATTTGTCTCTTTCTCTCTGTTCCTTTATTATAATTTTAATGTTATTCAATTGTCTTCTCAATATTCGGTTATTTTATTTTATATTTTGTTCTCTTTTTTTTGTATATATAACTTGAAATAAGCTCACGAATATTTTAATAACCAACTGTAAAAATCAGAAAAATAGTTTTAAACAAGCGTTCTCTTCCTGTCTTCATTTTTCCATACACACTGTATTTCTCAAGCGAGTTACTAGAAGAATAAGCACCATTTTTTTATGCTTTCTTATTACCTTTCTCTGTGCTTATTCTAGGGTAAGTGCTCAAAGTAGAGGAAATACCACTTAGTTCCTACTTTCTTCAGACACATGAATTAAAGCAGTTGTTTAAATAAATATGCTTCAAAATTGGTGAAGTCATATTATTTAACTAATGATCATTACAACAACCATTTATCAGGAAGTAAAAATGAGATCTCTGAGGCGTATGTGCAGTAAAACCATGTATGACCGTGTTTAAAATGTGGTACCAAGAAAGGTACGTTTATATAAAGACGTGGCGCGATCAAGTGAATCAAATACTTGTGTCGGGCCTTCTGAAGAGTCAGCATAACAGAAGAGTATGTTTGAGACGATGTATGAATGTGAATGAAGCAAGGAGTGTGAACCAAGACAGGGTTGTACGGCTGTCCGTTCTCTTTGCTGACCCCTGCGGGGAACGTAGTGATGATTAGTTAGTTAGTTATATTCAGGATAAGGTCTAAAAAAAACACAAAATTTCTTTCTGTCAAGAGTCAGATTTGCAAATAGAGTCTACGCACATCGAGATTTTTTCGCCATTCCCTAAAACAACCCCTTTAATCCACTCCCACATCGTCCGAATGCCAACCATAACAATCAAACTTCATCCCTCACTCTTTCTAATCATAGAAATGAATAACGAGTTTAACGTTTTAATTAGTGGTCGGCAGCCCAGACCCTCGCCGGAGGGTTCCTTGACGGAGGGGGGTGAAAATTAAGAATTCAATACAAGATTTAAAGTATCCAATCTCGTCGCAACCTCGGGACCGCAGCTAACGAATGAGCTGGCGGTGATTTATAAGGTTATATAGTTTGTTTGTGTTCGACTCCCGGAGGGACCGCTGTGCTAAGAATCATAATTGAGTTTCGGCATTAATTCCACTCCCATTCTCTCAACAGGGTGGATTTATTTCCACGTGGCTATTCGCGGCAATCAAATTACGTGAAATTACGAAGGGATGAAAGTGTGTGTGCTTTTAACGACAGCATTTTTTACTGATACGAACCCAAGAGATTGAAGTGGAAAAAAACTAATAAAAAAAAAATGTAATACTGATAAATGAACAAGCGTTAAATGTATTTTATATAGCAAATAGGTTTAATCCGAAATTACTAGAGATTCGTTCAACCCTATTTTTTATAAATTTTCGTGTTTTTGAGGGTTAAAGTTTATTTTAAAGCTCCATACTTCATGATAGAAACACATTTTTAGCTGAATATAGTTGCCTAAACTTATAATAAATAAGGTTAAGCAAATTTTATGCCACCATAGCTCGAGAGTTTTTGCTACTACATTCAACCTGATACATAAATTAAAATTCACATACAAAAGACAGTTTTGCAAAATTTGTGACTTTTTAGTGTGTTAGAGTGGTAAAATTGAAAAAAAAACGTAATTATTGATGTTGTTGTAGCCGACAACTTTTTTTTTTTTTTCAAAATTTCAATTTTTTTCAAATTTCAATCCGTGCAGTACCCCCAAAACTGAAAAATCCTGAAAATCTTTTTACAAAATATATAAATTACAACAACACTATGCAAACAACAAAACATCTTAGCACTCTAGTACACTAAAAACTCACGAGCCGCCACTGAGTAGAAGTGTGGATACTGAAATAAGCAAAATTAAATATAAAATAAACTAATTATTGAAATAGAATACAAAATCTTCAACGTAAATACGAAACTAAAAATTAACGGTCGCGACCGAGGTTTGAACTCGGAACCTCTACTTTATTCGAAAGTAACGGTTCTCCTAATTGAGCCGCCGAGACTTTTTAAGAAACCGGCGTTTTTAATCGATCTCATTCTTCATTTGAAAATTATTAATATATTTTTTAATTTTCTTCCGTTTTTGACTGCCATCTTTGTATAGTACACAAAGGTTACAGTGGTTCGATTGCTAAGAGCGTTACTCCCAGACAGAGTAGAGGTTCCAAATTCGACCTCGGTCGCGACAGTTTTTTTTTCTGTTTCATATTTACGTTGAAGATTATTCATATTATTTCAAGAATGAATATTAAAATAATATGCCTTAAAGTTAATTCTCATTTCATATTAAATAAACTTTTGAAGTATTCGGTATCGAAACTTAATGGTGACCTAATTCACATTCTTACATTTACATTCATTACATGCATTACCGCACAACGCGATTATTTTTTCACAAACAATAAAAGCGTTAAAGTGATACCTTAAATCTTCTTAAATTGCCTTAAATTTATGTGTGTAAAACATGCAAGGCGAGTGCAATCGTATAAATTACACAGCTTAACTGCGGGCAAAAATAATTAAATCCAACATTTATAACGCTATCAGGGTTAACCTTGTTATGCACGCAGGAAGTTTCGGACTAGAGCCTCCGAGAATTTGCGAGGGGGTAGCGAGGATTGTAATTAAAAAACAGTTTTCCACCCTGCTTGAACGGGGGTGTACGGCGCAATAATGCAAGGTTACTGAAAGCCTTATTTAATTACACAGAACAGGGATTTAAAACATTTCAATCCTTTTTTTAACAAATGAATGAGTGGAATTATGATTTTTTTCCCCTTTTTTTGGGTTTGTTGTGAAACGTAGGCCCTCTGCACACGGGTCAGCATTGAAAAACCCATTGGCAACTCGAGTTGATTTTCTGTATATTTTGATGGCGACCCGCATACGATCCAACTTCTCAGAAATCAGTTTTAAACACTGACGCAACCTGTCCCTCGCAACTCGCCGCACTAGTCGCCTGTGTGTTGCAGTTTCCAGTTGCGTCGTAGTTGAGAGCTGTTTTCGAGAAATTTGTAACATGTCTGAGCAAAAAAACAGTAAATTGGTTAAGGAAGTTAAAAAATAACGTTTTATTTATGATTATAGGCTTATGGACATTTTTGTGAGTATTTATTTCGCCTAAGTATAATTCTCATTGCTCTATTTTGGAGAACTTTAAATTTGTTATGTTCTCTATCGTTACAATCGTTAAACGGTATTAAAAATATGGAGCAATAATTAACTTCCATAGACAATCTAATATTCGTCTAGTATGAGAAAGATAACAACTTCATAATTTCTCTAAGCCCCTTGCGGCCCAACCACTATCAAGAGCTTTTCTATTACTTTTCGTCCCCGCAAGTTTGAGAATTTCTGATATTTTACAACATTAGAAAGGGTATTAGCGGTGACGTATTTTTTAAATTATGTAAGCGAGTGTTCTTAAAAACCCTTTTTTTGCATTGTGGCTTTGCTTTATAGTACGTAATCTCGCAACACTGAAAATATTTTTTTTAAATTTGGAAATACTCGTTCTAGTTGAATCAATAACTAAATACAACAAAAAAGGGAAACGGGCAGATTCTCATTTTCTACAGGACGTATCTAAAAAAAATTAGCAAACAATATAGTATTATATATAATAAGAAAATTTTTTTATAAAAAAAAAATTGCATTTAGAACATATCTCACATTAAGAACATGTCCCATAATCAGCGACTTTTCTATTTCAGGAGAGAAATATCCACTTTTTTACTACTTTGATGAATTAAACAAAACTATATGTGAACCGTACAAGAGTCCCAACTGCCCTAAGTTAGTGAGACTATGGTGTCTCTATTTGAAGTATGTTATGAGGCTAAAGAGAGTGGGTAGGGGAAAGATATGGGGAAGAGAATTGTTAGGAAGTTGTTTCCTGAGTTTGTTCAAGAATTATACGAACTATGGATAACTTTATTTCCCATGATCAGCGACAGAAAGTTATGGAGGGGTACTTTACCAATAAAATCAAAACAGCGTATCATACGATACAAATCAAAAATCAGCATAAATTTAAGCTAAATTAGGTGTGTAGGAATGTAGTCTTATATAACTCATTATTTTAACGTTCCTGTAAACTAAATAATAATACGATACTGCCAAAGTAAATTAATATATGAAACATTATTGGAAATAATGCTAGACTGATTTAAGCGCAATGAAACGTATCAAAATCACAGATAGCGGATAATTGGGGAAATTAGCAGATAGAGAATATATGACGCGAAAGTTAATGGTAAAATAAGTCGAAGACACCCGGGGAAGGCATAGTTCAATCAGGTTAATCAAATACTTGGGACGGGTTTTGTCAAAAATCGCAACAATAGAAGATGATATATGATTTAAAGGATTGTGAATTAAGCAAAGAGTGTGTATCTAGACAGACTTGTGTGGTGGTCCATCCTCTCTACCTACCCTTGCGAAGAAATGACGTGATGGTTAGTTAGTTAGTTATGCATTATATTGAAAATTCGCCCATTTATGAGCTGCACGGACAAATAATAATTGTGGTTCAATAGATGTTTACCGTTACAACACTGTGTCCAAATTAAAAATGAGCTTATTTGAATGTTTCAAATAGAAGTACAAATTTTTCGTTATTTATTATAATTTTTTATAGTTAAAATTACTATGTTAAAATAAACCTACTACCAATGGCGCTGTAACTTTCTATTAACATAGTACCTACTTTATTATTATATAGTTATGCTATAGTTATTATCATTTTATTTTTTTGTCATTATGCCATGTATTATAGTCTTTTTTGCAATCTCCTATAATAATATAATAGTTGTAACAATTATACATTGCGCTGCAATTATATTCTTGCTCCGTACCTACTAACTTCTTTTGAGTTTATTATGCCATGTGTATTTCACTCTTTTGTGCGACCAACACGTTTTATTTGACAGCCTCGCCTACGAATCCAGAGGTGACGGGTTCAAGCCCAGCGTGTACAATTACATTTAATTTGATTAATATGTGTCAAAACAAATTTAATTATATGAAGTATATTTGCGGCACGTTTCAGTGTCGCCCTGGTGAAAGACCACCATTTAGAATAGAAACGTTGCTTGAAATTGCTTTAGCTGTGTTTGGTGACCAGATCTGAATAGCCAGATACTTCCCGACCTTCTTCCTTTCCATATCCTTCCCTTCCCCATTGTCTTTAGCCTCACATCATATCCCGACTGAGGAAGCCATAGTCTCACTGGCTCTAGACCAGTCATTCCCAAAGTGGTCTATATCGACCCCCAGGGGTCGATTCCGACCTGCAAGGGGTCCACGTCAATGAAAAAAAAAATTGGGGGTGCATCAGACGTAAATGAGGGTCCACGGGAGTGGATTCCATTTAGGCAGGCCGTCACCAAAATATTGGCTTCCCGCAAATGTAATAATCCACCTCACAGATAGTACCTATGTAGGTACTTACGTAATACTATCATATAATGGACTTTAATTCCCTAATTATATTAATAATAATAATTTTTGTGGAAGATATTTTGCCGATTTGCTAGTACTTTTCGATTTTAAATCTCTACCGATTAGTGCTTTTTTTTCGGAGGGTAAATTTTGTAGATTTGCTAGCACTTTTTGGGGGAGGATTTTTTGTCGATTTGCTAGTACTTTTCGATTTCAAATCTCTACCGACAAGTGCTTTTTTTCGGAGAGGAATATTTGTTGATTTGCTAGCACTTTTCGATTTGGGATCCCTGCCGACTAGTACTATTTTTTGACGAGTTTGACTACAATTGAAGTGTTCACCGCGAAGGGTTCATTTCAAAGAACTTTGAAGTTTTTCCCAACGCTAAAAAAAAATACTAGGAAAGCAGGGGGTCTATACAAAACAGAAAAAATTGACAAGTGGTCTACGGGACAAAAAAGTTTGGGAACCTCTGCTCTAGACGGTAGGGAGCAGTTGGGACTCTTGTGCGGTATTAACTATAAAAAAAATGTACAAAAATTCTTTTTTATTTTTTTTTATTTTAGTACACATAACAGGCATGATGCCTAAAACAATTATACATGAGTGGTTATTTAATTGGAATATTTATCTTTTGTGCAATTTACTATGATAATGTCACTGATTGTAAAATCTACGCTGTAATTATACGAGTATGCTAACATTGTAAGTACATTAAGTTCTTGCTATTGTGTACCTACTATTAATTTATTTTACTCTTCTGTGCAACTTAAAATATATCTAAATGTAAGTCCCTCCAAAGCGTCGATAAATAAATAAATAACTTTTTATACTCGTATAATATTATATCCAGAGTGGTAGATACTCTAAGTATCGCCCTGGAGAAAGACCACCATTCAGAATCGAAACGTTGCTTGAAATGGCTTTAGCCGTGTTTGTTGACCAGATCTGAATAGCCAGGTACTTCACAACCTTCCTCTTCCCAATCTCATTCCCCTTCCCACTACCTTCGGCCTCACAACATGCCCTATTTCTGGATCCCATAGTCTCACTGGCTCTAGACGGTTGGGAGCAGTTGAGACTCTTGTGCGGTATTCATATAAAAAAATATATTTACTTCACCCAATTCAGTGCAGGTTGTCGAACCACTTACGGCCACTAAAGTAGAAACCCGTTCATATTATGGAATAAATTAGAATGAGTCAGGGGAATTGGGTAGCCGCGTGTACACCCCGTGGGCGGGATCATCACGGCGTAGTGGGACTATTCGGTTCGTTAGAGCTCGTCTCCCGTTTTGCGTAACCACGTCGGCCACCGCCCGCCCTTCGCCCAGCTGCACATTTGCCGGTGATTGCCGTTCCAAGATTTCAATTGGGTCTTAAAGCTGTGACGCTGGAATGCAAATTCTGTCAGATGGCAAATTTGAGAAAATTTTAGGCTGTCAAGTAAATTTAACCGTTTGTACTAAAAAGCAACTACTTCTTTTTTATTATTTTATTTTTATTTTTATTAATTACAATATAACATTTTGAAAAAATACATGATGAAAAACAGATATTTATCGAAGGAAGCAATCACTTGTAGCTTGACATTATAATTTAAATAAAAAATATTTTAGTTTTAAGCCACTTTATTTATACACATATAACATTCGACCGGTTTCGGTTAAACTTAACCTTCTTCAGGAAAATATATATAAAAACGAATAAGAAAGTTTATATATATACTTTCCTGAAGAAGGTTGAGTTTAACCGAAACCGGTCGAATGTTATATGTGTATAAATAAAGTGGCTTAAAACTTAAATATTTTTTATTTAAAAAACAGATATGTTGAAAAACAAATAATATTTTATTCACAGTCCTCCTCACTAGGGATTTCTGTTCCGAGGGGGACTGTAGGTTGCTACGTTGGTGTCACTGGTTCTACAATTACTGCAAAATCTTCATAATTTCCTCGTCTTCATGGTTATTGATCTACATTTTTATGTTGCTCTTGAACATTTGCATCTCGGTGGTATCTTTAATATGTTTTGGGAGAGCATTATATAATTTGACATGAAACTTGTGGTTTTTCTTTCCAAAGGATGTTTTCGATCTTCGAATGTTCATTTTATTCAAAGTTTTTGTTCTTGTAGTGTGATCATGTTGGTCAGTAAGGGACTCACTCTTTCTTTTAAAATTAAGTAGAGCGTTTTTTGTGTATATTTTTGTGATGCAGGGAACATAAAAGTTTTTAAAAATTTCTTGTGACAGAGTTAGGTACCTTTAAGATTGTTTTTATAATACTTTTTTGTGCTTTCACGAGCTTCTTCATATGAGTGTTTGAGGCAGATCCCCATCCAATAATCCCATATTCTATACGTGATTGGCAAAGCGCATAGTAGACTTTATGCCGATCATTTTTGTTGAGAATATTACGTATGTTTCTGAAGTTTCATGTCGTAAGTATGAAATAGTTGGACGTAGTTATTTAGAAAGCATTCAACCTTAAATAGATGGAACTGAGAAAAAGGCGTTTGAAAATATGATGATAAAAAAAAACATTGATATGCGTAATCGACATTTGTAAAGTGAATATCAGAGTTTTTATGAGCATTATTATAAATAGATCATGTATAATCTATCAGTGTGTTTATTAAAAAAAAATGTATTAATTATGTTATCCTACATTTTATAATGTTTTTAAACTTCAATTTAAGTCAAATATTTGCAATAAGCGTAAGTGAAAAAATAATTACCACAAATCTATTGCAGTTGGAGCTCGGATGTTTTCAGCAGATAGTAATTTCGTATTTTTCTATAGGAAAACGTGTAAAACTCGATTAAGGAAATTGTGAGTTGGATGCTTTCTGGATAACTACGTCTAATTGACATTCATATGAATGACCTTTCACACCTGTCACCATTTTTTTAATGTTTTTTCTGAAATTTGAGAGTCAACTGAAGATTTAAGCATTAAATTGGAAATGCCGACTATCCCTTTGGTGAAAGACCACCATTCGAATTCGAAAAGTTACTTGAAATGGCTTAAGCCGTGTTTAGTAACCAGATCTGAATAGTCGGGTACTTTCAACCTTCCTCTTCCCCATCTCCTTACTCTCCCCACTCCCTTCAGCCTCACAACATACCCTATTGAGGACGCCATAGTATCACTGGCTCTAGACAGTTAGGAGCAGTTGGGACTCTTGTGCGGTATTCACGATAAAAAATAAGAAATACGAATTTTCCACCGATTTACGTATTTTAAGTTATTATTAATTTTCGCTAAATACTCTAAAATGTATATCTAACCGTTTTTCAAGTACTAGGGAACCAACGGAATTAAGGTGTTCACTGTAAGATACTTAGCGATTATTAATTAGACATTATAATTTGGAAATTGATTGAAAATGTGCTTAAATTGAGGTAGCAGAGCTGGATTTTCGTTTTCTTTTTAAATTTTAACCTAGATCTTTGATGGAATATCAGATTTCAAATGTGAATACCATAAAAAGGCGGTGATAATAGTGGTATTTCCGATTGGGTAATATTGTCAGGTGGAATAAATAGGGGAGGGGAAGGGAAGTAAGAAAGATGAAAAATGACTCTTCATATCTATTTACAAAACACAACTTAAGCAATTTAAAGAAGAATTACTCTGTTTAATAGTGGTCTTTAAATAAGTCGATACTGGCAGAAAATAGAATTAACTAATAAAATAAAAGAACACTTTGTTTTAAAACACGAATTTATAAAGTTTTAACGCCAACCGGTTTCGCTATGATCAAGCTTCGTGGGGTAAAGCTTGATCTACGCGAAACCGGTTAGCGTTAAAACGTAGTAAAGTCATGGTTTAAAACAGGCTGTACTTTTATTTTTTTATAGTGTCAAACCACAAAGTGATTGTTTCTTTGAAACAAAATTGAATCATCTTCTCTGGAACTGTGTGCTTTTTTTATTTAATCTGTCTTGCTGCCAAAAAGTGTGAATATTGCTTTAGAGAGTCCACTGTTGATTTGTAGAAGTAATATGTATATATACGGATATAAATTATTTGCGCTCCATGGTAGGTGGTTTTTTCACTATTTGATAGATCACATGTACTCGTATACCCACGCACTGGCTTTGCCTATGTTGAATTTTTTGTTATGTCTACGAGTACATTGTTTTTTATTTTTTTTTCTTTATCCTTTAAAATAGGTTTTTTTTTTCTTTTTACTTAACTTGCTTATTTCTGTAATCGTTTCTTTTTTATTTTTTTCAAAAAATGTATGTAACAAAAAATCAAATATTTAATTTTTTTTTTTTAGTGCCAATCCTTATTGAAAATTTTATTTTTCTTCAATCAAGATCGGTAATTCTTACATGTTTTTTTTTCCTATTTTTGTTTCATATTTATTCAGACCTTTATTCATTGAAGACACCTATAATGATTTATCTTTCTAAAGTAAGTATTCGTATTTTATTTCGCCAGAAGCTTTCCTCTTATAAGGATTGCGGGCTTAAGGGTAGAACCGCAATGAAACCACCGACGCCTTGAGAGGTCCTGGAGAGATTTGCTAAGTGATATAGTGTGAAAAAAAAGCGAGATGATGAAAAGAAGATAATGGACCACTTAACGGCAGAATTAAAGAAAACAGGTTATATTTTATTTAATAAATACACACCCGTAATACTGTTTCATGTAAAATTAATGGATATTTTTGTAATATTTGGGTATTATAAAATGTATTTTTATAAAGATTGATGGAAAACAAGGAGAAGAAAACGCCATACTTAATCGCTTTGTAATCAATGTTACTTGTACGATAACTGCAGTTCCAGAGTTGCTACGGGCTGTAGTCTGATTGCCTCGATGATACCCAACCTTAGATAGGATTTTTTTCAATATGTTGGTATTTGAGCGAATGAAAAAAAGACGATTAACATGTAATGGTAAAATGTAAAATATACGTCACGAAATCTGTTTTGTATTAACCTCTCACTCTATCTTATAAACGATGCACATGACAAAAATAAAGTTAATAATGGAGATCTCAGTGGCAGGACCATAAATAATTTATTTTCTTTTCAAAATAACACCTCTTAAAAGGGCAAATTCGTTGTTCAATCATTATTTTTTATTAACTTATATACTTGATTTTTTTAAAAACTTTTAATACTTGATTTTTTATTAACTTATATTGTTCATGTTTACAAGTACTAATACGGTAATTGTCTTCAATATTATTTCCTTTTTTTTTCTTAAAAAACATTTTCTTATTTATACATACTTCAATACCCTGAATTTCAACACCCGCTTCTAGTAAATAGTTTTTTTATTCTGTCTATGTAGTCATTCACTGTTTAACCCATATCCGAACCTTTTTTCATAGTTTGTGATGACGATCATAATATAGATGGTTTTAATTTAAATACATATCTGTAATCTAATATTTTCTGGTTGTTATTTTAGTTTGGGTAATAAAGTGTGAAGTGCGCTTGAGGTGAACTATCACAAAAGTGCTCTATATATACTCACTGTTACTATTATTAAAATTATTAATAATATTAATGTCCTAATATTATTATTTATAATTATTTAGAACAAAAGACCGTTACCTATAGTTTTTTTTAAGACATCATTGACACTTTGACTAGGAAGATTTTGCCAATAATTCAATTGATTTAATATTCATCAAATATTATTTTGAGGTTTTGGTAGTTTGAATATAGCATTACTTTTGCGCAACAGCTGTTTAGGTGGCCGAAGCCTAACTACGATCAGGCAACGGACGTAAGACTTATTTAAAAGAAAAACAAAAAATGGCATTGAGTTCCAAAAAGATCATTGAAATATTCATATATTTATAAAGTTCAATAGGTAGAATAAAATATCTAAATTATTTTTTGTTAAAAATAGTGAGACATTGATACATTGCGAATTATACTTTTTTTCGCCTTATACTTACCATAAAATTATAAAATATTGTTTCAAAAACATGAGAGCACAATTGAGATGAAAAATTGAAATAAAAAAAAATAGTTAACAAATGATTTCAGCATTTGCATATTTTTATTACACTGTATTATTAGCTTGTTTTCAAATAACACGCTTCTTTGGGCAAGAAGCTTAAAAACAAGAAGACTTATATTTTGGGTACGATGTAAATTTTGAATATTCGGAAGTGTGTTGTTAAAACGATAAAAAAGCTCTCCAAGTTTTGGATGAAACTTTGATAGAAAGTAATAATACTTTGAATGGCCGTAAAAATCGTTAAACGTACTTATAAAGCAAGCAGTAAGGGCTGTTTGACTTTTAACGTTTCCAGCAATATTTGCCAAAAAAACTTATTTTTAAATATTTTCACGGATTACGTTTTACACATTTTTTAAATTTGAAAGTGCGTAAGTTCATAAAAGAATATTCAATTTTTTTAAATTTGAAGTGTTTAACTTCTTTAAAATGATTTTTTAATTCGGATGTAACTTTTTATTTGTCTTTCGCACGATATAAGACTCGTATCTTCTTGGAGCCATTGAGGTTATATCAAGTAAGAAATATTCTGAGGCTAGAGCACAAAAAAATGGAGGAATAAAAAGAGATATGGAAGAGGAAGGGTGGAAATTATTCTAATTATTCGAATATTGTTACATCATTTCAACGAAACTTTAAAACTTGAATTATGGTAACCTGGGCAATACTGAAAGAGTGCTATGCTCCAAACGGACATGACGATTTACTATGTAGTAATAATTTATACTTTTTCTTATTTACGATAGCTGGGATTTGAACTCGTAATGAAAAAAAAATGAACTAGTAAATTAGGAGTGCATAATTAAGTACGGCATATAAAATCGACCATTTAGTAGCTGAGTAAACAAACGCGTCGGATTCCCACCGGGCGTCGTGGGTTCAACTCCTCTGCTAGCTAATTCCTCCATCATTGCACAAGCAACATTTTCGGCTTATTATGATGGTAGTAGAAGTTTTTTTAAATACTGTCAGCTTATCAGTGACCCGGGAATGTTTATCTATCTTTAAAAAAAGAGAAAAAAATTATAATTAAGTCCATTATTTTATTTTGAATCGGGTACAATCCATCGCAAAAAATCAACCTATTTACATTTCATTCAACATTTTTTGTGCCACCATTCGAGGTATTGTGTATGATTTTTTTCACAACATCCTGTTCGAAAGCTCATAAATTTAGCATGCCTTTTCAAGATGTGGGATTTATTTCAGTTCGAACAACAATGTTCGAGAGAACATAAGATTTTCCTAAACGGGGCAAAAAATATCCCTTTGAGATAAGGTTTGTTTTCCCACCCTGCGGGTGGAACTAAATACCCTTTTTGACTGTGTACACTTGGTGATTTACAACCTGTGAATGGGGGGTGTATTTTGATTTAAACTCGGTTAGCTGGCGAGGTTTAAACTCCCAAAGTTAGGGTGAAAACCAGTGCCCTGAATCTCTCGTCGTAAAGCTGGCTCAATTCTAACTGTATTTGCTATTTATTTATTGGAATTTATACAGTTTATGTTTATGTAAAACAGAGTGTCATGAGAACTAATGAGTGGCAAGTAAATGGTAGAAGATATCGGATATTTTTATCGTTCATCACATTTCAGCGCCATTTTGATATGTTTGCATTTGGAAGGTTCCTGTTAGACGCAATTTTTCGGTACGTTTTAGCTTTTGTAGATACATGAAAAGCTAAAAAGCATATTAACATGATCGTCACACTTTACAACTTATCATCATTTATAAGAATTTCAAAACCCACAGTGAATAGGCATGTAAAAAGGACCATTAAAATTCATCGTATTTTATTCTATTTTTATGAGAATACTACACAAGAGACCTAACTGCCCAGAACCAGTAATACTATGGCATCCCCAATAGGGGAATGTTTTGAGACTGAAAAGAGTAAGTAATGGAAGGAGATGGGAAAGACGAAGGTTGGAAAGTACCAGGCTATTCAGATCTCAATCTGCCCTCTTCGATGGAGTGATTAGTAGCAAGTTAGAGTACGCTAGCACTGTCTGGGCTCCATATCAAACAAAATACATAAATATGTTGAAACAGATTAAAAAAAAATTCCTCAGATAGGTGTACATGCATTCGCACGGAACATACCCTATGTTCATGCATCACATGGAACTACTAGAAGAGACACATTATCAAAGCTTAGAGACTAGGCGCAATGCTGGTCTCATGACAATAGGCTTTAAAATTATAAATCACTTAATCGACTGTCCATACCTCTTGGAATGCTACTGCTTATTCGTGCCAGAAAAATACTGCGGCAGCAGAAATCATGCAATGTTCAGAATACCCTATGGTCGGACAGATGTTTTGGCACAGCATAGCATGTCAAGAGGTATAATTCTGTTGAATACATCATCTATAAATATTGATATATTTTCCGATAATTTACAGAAGTTCAAAAAACTTATTAATTTAATTTTTTTATAATTTGTAATTGGTTACTTGTTGTTCCGTTGTACTGTTATTGGATTTATATCTGTTGTACAATAATAAAAAATAAAAAATCTGGTCACTAAATACGGCTAAAGCCATTTCAAGTAACTCTCAAACATTCATATTGAATAATAAGGTAAGCAAATCATCCTCAGTTGATCCGCAAAAGATCATTTTTTCCATGGCTACCAACAAAAAATATATCATATGATATCCGCAAAGTAATTGACATCAGATAACGCGGTATGAAAATGTAAAAAAATATATTTCTTTTAGGAAAAAATGATTTAAAATCGTACTCGCTACTTTGCAAACCAAATACAGGAAACATAACAACGGAGCATTTGGCCAGTGGTCTTCAACCGGCGCTCCGCAAACTTTTTACAAGTATTCCGTGTCATTACGAAAGCGGTATAGTGGTTATAAAACTTTGTCTGTAGTGTTAAAATGTAAGCCGTTTACGACCCACGCATGATTCACTTCTGTTTTCGAGAAAAAATATGTGTTTTTTTAAATATTTTTTTTATTACTCAATACCGCACAAAAATCTCAACTGCTCCTAACCGTCTAAAGCCAGTGAGGCTATGGCATCCCCAATCAGGACATGTTGTAAGGCTGAAGGTAGTAGGGAAGAAAAAATATGGGGAAGAGGAAAGATGGGAAAAAGCTGGCTATTCAGATCTGGACACCAAACACGGCTTAAGCCATTTTTAAGCAACACGTTTCGATTTTGAATTGTGGTCTTTCACCAGGGCGATCCTTAGAGTATTTACCACTCTGAAACGTGTCGCAAGTACACTGTTTATACGAGTATAATAGTATTTTATATTAATTAAACGTGCGATGACACATATTAATAAAATAAAACTTATTTGCGCACGCCGGGCTTGAACCCGCGAGATCTGGATTCGAAGTTGCACGTCTTACCAGTGGAGCGTCTTACCGCTGACCACGGAGGCCGTCGATAAGAAGAAAAAAAATTAAAACCACAACATTAATAAAGCTTAACAAATTAAAATAAAAACATGTAAATGCCTTCATTAAAAAAAATAGCATTTTGTTAATTTTGTAACATGAAATTTAAAAAATCCTAATTTAATATAAAACAACTTTGACATTCAAAGTCAACTCTTTTGGAATGTACTAGCAATACTAATATAGCCCTTGTGTAAGACCACCATTCAGAATTGAAACGTTGCTCAAAATGGCTTAAGCCGTGTTTGGTGATCAGATCCGAATTTCCAGGTACTTCCCGACCTCTCTCTTCCCCATCTCCTTCCCCTCCATACTACTTTCAGCCTCACAACATACCCCGATTGGGGATGCCATAGTCTCACTGGCTCTAGACGGTTAGGAGCAGTTGGGACTCTTGTGTGGTATTTACTTTAAAATTAAAATTATATTAAATTAATCGACAAAGTGTTTTGTGACTTTGTGTACAAAGGTTAAGAACCACTGCTTTAGGGAACACCGATCGCTTCCTCCATCAACGTTTTGAAAGAATTTTATCTTGGTGACAGAAAAAAACCAAGGTTCTATGTACGTAATCTATACATATTATGAAGGCTCTACACCATCCCTCGTGCAAGATATGCGTTCCGGCCGTACAAACAAAACATTTCTACCTCGCATCATGAATTATTCATGGCCCTTCCTTCCGCAGCCGATATATTATTTTTTTACCGATTTTTTTACCAGCTATACCCATCGTCTACAGTACAACACACGGCACAAAGTACCAAGAATGATTGACGCACTGTCCAGACAAATTATTTTCGTATACGGGAGATCGAATTTATTTTGTTCTTCCGGGGATTAGAAATTTTGCAAATTTTTGTTTTTTTCTTAATATTACTGCATTCTTTAAAAAAATCTTTATCATATGTATGCTACTCTTTTGTAGATTCTTCTAACGCTATCTTAGGTCGGGGTGTTTAAAACTTAGTCAAATTTGACATCATTTTGACACAATTCAACGATAAGCGCTATTTGTTTTTTTCACTGGTACCTGTAAAAAGCCGATTGCGGGTCCGTTTCAGCATTTAAATATGATCAGCTGAAAAGCAGTAACGGCTCGTGACCTTTTTGTGTGCTAGAGTGCTAAGTTTAAAAAAAACGTTGTTATTAATGTTGTTGTACCCGAAAACATTTTTTTAATGAAGATTTTTCAGCAAACCGGAAAACACCATGAATGTCACGAGCCGCCACTGCTGAAAAGCATAACGGTCGTGTTGTTGCGCTTGTCAAAAACTAAATTGCGTAAACCATTGAATTGTTACGATGTCAAATGTGACACATGTTTGAAGCATACCAACCTAAAATTGTTTTAAAACGTGAATCGTCATTTCAGAAGAGTCAATAAAAAAAGAACGTGTTCATACAAGTTTAATGAAAAATATTGTTGCAGATACAAAATTCATCTTTAAATCAGTATCAGCACCAAATAAGATTAGTAAAAAAGATTATTAAAGATGAAATATACCATTTTTTTTTTTTCATTACATGGACATGAGATACCTGAGGCGTATGTACGGGAAAAAACATGTACGACCGTGTTAAAAATGTGAATATCCGAGAAGAATGCAAGGCTGATGTAAGCGTAATAATTAGGATTGAGAAAGGGACGCTTAGATATTTTGGGCATGAAGAGCGGATGAACGAAGAATGTAGTGTGAAAAGAATATATATATGACGTGAAAGTGAATGGAAAAAATTGTGGACGTCCGAGAAAGATATGGCACGATCAAGTGATTTAAATACTTGATCCGGGCCATGTGAAGAGTCAGAATAACAGAAAAGTATGTATGAGATAGTGTATGAATGTGAATGAAGCAAGGAGTGTGTGCCATGACAGAGTTGTATGACGATCCGTCCTCTCTTCCTTCCCCTGCGAAGAAACGGCATGATGTGTAGTTGGACATGTTCTTTTTCGTTGGATTTCAACTAATAATTTCTTACCTTCATGTTTTTCATCCAGTTCCTACCTATTCAACTATTTCTCAATATTCGATTTATGTATTCAACAGCACTGTGTTTAAAACAATTGCCAATCAAAAACAGAAGAGTTTGATGCGAAAAAAACTTGTTGCTCGTTGGGTTTTCGCTTGTTCGTCGGTCTTATTGTTTTTATCAAAATAATATAAAAAATGTGGTTTTGTGAATTAAGCCTCAGCACTCAAAAACGACGCTAAACATCAATTTTTGGCTTTCTAATACAAGCAATACTACAAATGATTTATCTGTAATTTTTCTGTGAGTAGTTAGAAAAATGTCTGAGTTCTTCAGTAAATTAATTATTTTCATCGTAATCCTTTAAATTCTATGAAAAACATACTTAAGTGTCAGTAAAAGGTTTAACGATTTACCTAAAATTCAAGTATTCATTTCATAAAGAAATTAAAAGATTACTGTTCAAGAATTGTATTCACTGGAGACCTTCGACATTTGTCTAACTACCCGTATAGAATTAACAGATAAATCATTCGTAGTATTGCTTGTACTAGAAAGCCAAAAAGTGTGTATTTTTGGGTGCTGACCCTTAAGAAGACTAAAATTAGTAAGGTGTATTCGTTTTTGCCAATAATACAATTGTTTGGGAACATTTAAAGAACTAAAAACTTCAACTTCATTGGAGAGTGAATAGTTTTCCATTTTTTCTTTCATTCAATAATTTTTCGACATACATAATTAGACACTTCCATCAAGTAGTGTAATTTATCCTTTACAGTTCACTATTTTCCAAAACATTACAAAAACTATCTATAAGTGTGGATAGTAAAATATTTATGTCTAAAAAAATGTGTAAACAACGTTAGGTTGATAATCATGAACTCTAATACTTTAGTAACTGGGGGGAATATTTTTGTCTCTTTTTTACGAACGGAATTTTGGTCAATTTATTTTTGCGGTTGTAAATACTTTGGTGGGATTAAGTGTATATTTTTTACAATGCTCTAAAATTCTTCCGGAGGCTTTCTTTTAGCAGTGCTACAGGAAATGGGAGGACGTACTGCTTTCCCGAGAAATTATCATCCACGGCCTAAGGAAGCAGGTTGCTTAATGGCACCCTTAAATTAAGACCATTCAGTACAGTAGGGGGTAGGTACTCTGTTCGGCAATATAATGTCCCATCCATTTCACTTGAACCGTTTTTTTACAGTTGAATGATACCAAGAATTTAAGTGTTGGAATTTTATTCGTATTGCTTCCACTCTAAAATTACTTGAGATAATACGTTTTAACACTAAATTTTCAATTCTATGTGGAAATTCTGTTAGGACAGTTTTTATGTTCAGTTTTTAATTTTTTGAACATACGTTTGCAAATTTAGATTCAAACATTTATTTTTAATAATAAACAACCAACTGGTGTTGTAGAGCAAACGGACAGAGAAAAAAATGTCAGGATTATAATATAAAGTAGTTATATCGAGTGTATAGCACGATTAAGCTAGTCAATTTCTTAACCTTGAGTTACTCGTGTCATTTCAAGAGTGGTTACCAATAAGAATATATCAAAAGAAAATGTATTAATATGCAGGAAGCAAGGAATTTCTGCCAATATGGAGTCAAATCTATCCATCTGTCTACAATGTTAATGACGTTATGATAAGTTAGTAAACTATAAGTTTTACCTTATAATTATGTTGATTCCGTCTTATATTTTGTTAATATTTACAAAACTTCGTATGATAAAAATCAGAAAAACCTGTTGAGTGTGTGGAATTCCAGACAGGCAAATATAGTTGTTTGATTGTTCGAGAAAGAATTACGGTATTTGAAAATGTTTAATCAATTTCACACGAAGTTAGATAGATTTGATTTACTTCGGCTCACGGACATGCCCGCTTTTTTCTTAATTTTACACCAGAGTTCCAACTGTTCCCGATTTCCAGAAGCCAGTGGGACTATAGAATTTTCAATTGGGATATGTTGTGATACTGTAAGGAGTGAAGAGGAGAAAGAGACGGAGAAGAGAAAGTTGGCAAGTACCTGGCTATTCAGATCTCGTCACTAAACACGGTTATTGTCATTTCACGAAACCTTTTGATTCTGGATGGTGGTCTTTCACCAAGGCGATCCTAATCTTAGAATCTACCGGAGTCTAGCATTTCGTGTTTTGAATAATTCTGCTCAAATTTATGGCATAAACGTATTCAAACTGACATGAGCCGATCAATGTCAAACGATATACCACAAACATTACAAGCAATACAGTTTGTGTTTCCAATAATAAAGGTGTAAATGAAAATCGTGAGGAGTACGTAGAAAAGTTGAGATTTTTTATTGAAAAACTCTATTTTTCACACAAATAAATTAACTTCTACGAGTAGGGCTGATAGCGTGGGCCACAATTATTTTTGAAAATGAATTCATGTTAAAACAGGCAGAATAAAATGATACCTTACAAATAAAAAGCAAAAATGATTAACACACATATAACAACACCCTAAAATAATAAAAACGTCATACCATGAGTGATAATTCTTCTGTTTTTGTGATTGAGATTTGTTTGTGTGTACCATGTGTTTGATGTTTTACCGATAGTTAATTTATACTTTGATGTCATAAAATAAGAGTCTTTTTAGAATATAGTTGTTTTTACTTTTGGCTTTTGGGCATTAGGAAGTTATTTTTAAATGTTGGTTTATGTTTGTGTTATGACTGTTTGGAGGTAGCCGTACTAGTTGGAATTTGTTTACTTGCATATCGATAGAGTAACGAGCACTTACAAAGTTTTTTAAAATTATTTATTTCACAGCATCTATTGAGTAAATAATAATAGGTAACTGTACGTAAAGGTTGTCTGGAGAAAATTGACTATATTAAAGCTATTATAAATTATACGGGCAATATAGAATACATTGTACCACCAATCAGGTAATATTGTTAGCGTTGCAGAGATTGGGTAAGAAAGGGAAATCGAGGGAGATTTTTAAATACTCTGATACATACATCTAGTTTATGTATCCAGATTTTCATTTCAAGAGTAATTTTCTAAAAATAAGTAAGGAGACCGGACGATTGAATACTGGCGAACAGTTTTTTTTAGTTTTATTTATTTTATTTTAGTTACTGTGTACATTAAAGTTTACAAGCAGTTAATTATTTCATTTTCTTTTTGACTTTATAATACATGCATTTCAAATAATTTTTACAGGTTATTTTGAATTTATTGATAAGCATAATTTTTATGGTTTCCGGCAGCGCATTGTAAGATGTTATCCCTTATACTCGTATAGTAAGCTATTTTGTGTGTTGGTTTTGTTATTTTCTGGTAGTCTAATTTATTTGCATGCCCTTGTATTATATTTGTGAATATTACCATTGTAGATAATTTAGTCAGAAAAGTATTTTGGTAACAAGTTGTTCTTCATTTTATGTATAAACATCAATGTGTTTAATGTTAGCATCTGTTTTGTTCCTCTGACATTTTAGTTACTTTTGAGTATCTATTTCGCCTAAGTATAATTCTAATTGCTCTATTTTTGAGAATTTGAAACCTGTTTTGTTCTCTGTAGTTACACAAGAAAAGAAGCAGTGATTTTGAATAAACTTAATAATAAATTTGCATTGGAGAAAAATGAGAGACTTAGCGCCAAAATCGTAAAGCTGATAATAATATGATAATCCTTGTATAAAAAAATATGTTTCCCAAATGAATATAGGTTTTTCAATAATAAAAATAAAATATTTTTGGTACCACCTGCGGATAATAAATTTTCGAAAACTAATGTTTCTACATCGTAGCGATAATACATTACTTTTACATATTCGTAAAAAGCATTAACTTTGTGGTTTGCCGTAATTTTAAAGAAAACTATTTTTTGTTGTTCTTTAAAACCACTTTATTAGGAAAAATATTTTTTTGAGAGGTTTCAGAAATACCCTTCCATCTTCAGGACAATCTAAAAATTTAATAATAAAGTGGTTTTAAACAAACGTTTTCTTTACATTTTACTTTTATATTTATTTTGCATTTTCATTATTATAATTATCCCTTATCTTGTGTTACGAAGCTAGCCACAAATAAAAATATAATTGATATTTAAATAAAATACTTACATAAAGAGAGCAAAATCGATTAAATCTTACCAACCGACCCAAACCATGGCCGAACAAATCCTACTCGACGTTCACTATAGCTGGTTGTTTTAAACGACCTAGCAATTTATATTAACGACCAATTACGACGATGCCTTGGGTAAGATCACAAAATATTAATGAAATGAAAACCGAGCACACAATTAAAACTCTCAAAAAAATATTTTATGGACATAAAAACATCCTTTTAAATTATTTAGATTCATTTGGTATGTGCCCCCGCAAACGCCTTTTTGAAGAGTTTCTAAACGACTTCTTCTTTGGATGATCTTTTCTGTTCTGTGTTCACGGTGTTCTCGTTAAGAGTAATGCCATTGAAAAGTTGAAGCTAGGGAGAGTGAATCACGGAAGTTTTGATCCAAACGCAAAAAAAGTCCTTGTCGCACGCAACGCTGGCTTTTAAAGCTTTCGAACTTTCGTAGAAACAAGGAGTGCTCGTTTGATGTCATTATTATTTTTTTTTGAATTAGTACTTCTGTCAGTACATTTCTTAAAAGTTTTCGATCTATTTCTATGTGTAATCATTTACTACTCATCAAATGGATTAGTTTGTGGAATAGTGGGAAATAAATTTTGTTTGGTTTAGTTAACAAAATTAGTAGATATTGTAGAGAAAAAAAACGTCATCCAAAAATACTTTAAAATAAACACGAAGCCACTGTATTTATATTTTTCATGTTCAATTTGTACAATTCCATTTTTTTAAATAATTTTATTCAGATAAATTAAATTTTATTATTATTTAGTTCTGCTAGTTTCGTTGTTGTTCGTTGCGTTTGGCCATTATCAAATTGTTTAATAATGGCCTTAAAAGCAGTAGAAACGCAATAAACCAGCAACGAAACTAGCAGAACTAAATAATAATGATATTAAATTTAATTCAATCGTATTATAAAAAAAAAAAAAAAACGATGCCACTGCTTTCAACGACTTTTTTTAACATCGTCATTGTATCTCTAAAATAATATGAGTTAGGTTATACCACAAGAAAAAATACGACATTGGTTTATACAGCTGAATGCAGCAAAGTTGTGAAACCAACGAAGTGGTCAGAATTGCCATCCGTGGATACGTACTATTTTATGTTTTCAGGCTCATAGGACAAACAATATATTAGTCCTAACAAATAAAAATGAAGTCATTGTAGAAAACTTCTGAGCTGCATTCTGCGCGGCAAAGGTTCTGGTGAACCAACTCCTAACAGCAAACAGCACCAGAAGAAGAAAAAAAATAATACAAAATATTTTTGGTTAACAATTAAATATACCAATTTTAAATTACCCTAAGGGAACCGGTACTTTTGAAAACAAACAAAGCGGAAAAAGTTCAAAGGGTTTGATCAAACGATTTTTGTAAATTAAACTGCTGAAAATTACTTTGGCTTAGAAAACCATTACGAAAAACGTATTTATTTCACGCTCTCCTTAATTTCCTGTGAGTTATGAAAATGCCTATCAAATTATATTTCTATAAATTCCGAGATATAATAATTAATCACTTTTCCAATTCTTCAACGGGGTTTACTGATAAATTAACAGAAATGAAGATTTAGTCAATGCTAAAATATATATGGCTAAAGCTCTTAATTAGATCGTTTAAATATAGCCATTAATCTAAATTAAATCATTTGAACTTATTCATCAAGCTCTGATTCGCTACCAAGAAATGGGGAAATTGTGACCAAATTTCAAATATTCCGAGTCAATACAACTGGCCTTAGACTGCGATGAACAACTTTGCCGAATTCAATCATTGAAATGTTATTTCTGACGATTATAGAAGGTAACTTGGCATATTATGACTGTTCTCTAGTACCGTTAATAATAGGAAGCTATTGTTGATTTTTCTCTTTAGTAAAACAAGCTTTTAACGAGTTTATTGCTTATTTTATTAGAAATACCTACGTAATAAAGCTTTTATAAAGAAATCTATTGAGATCAAAGCTCATTTATTAGAATAGGTTCTAAAACAGTTATACAAAGTGATCGGTAGTACTTGATGCGAAATATTGAAGAGCGTAATGGAAGAAAAATATACGTACCGCATAAAAATTCCTATTGATATTGTAAAATCCAGGAATTGAACCTGTCACCTATAAAGTTCAGAACTACAAAGCCTCGTCGTGGGAGTCAACAATTATTCACTGTAGAAAGCACAACACCAAACAATAAAAGCACTGGTGCTCATATTCTCCATAAAAACGGTCATGGCAACAAATTAAATAATTTAGAAGCACTAGAAATAGAGAAGGCCGCTTAAATTAATAATCATATTCTTAGTAATCAGTTTAATTTGTCCAGCACTCCAATTTTAGGTGTATTTCCTGTACACTATAAAATTCCTAATTATTACTTAATTACTTTTTCAGTTGACGTTTTGCTTCATTCACTTCAAATAATCTGTCTCTTTGTCTCTGTTCCTCTGTTAAAAATTAAATGTAATTTTTTTGTTTGTTCACTGCTTTCTTATTTTACTTTATGTTATGTTCTCCTTCTGTATGTATAGGTATATATAACCACACACTGTGTATTTTTTTTAAATTTAATTTTGTACCTTGATGATACTAATAAGACTTGGCGAAACCGGTCGGTCATAAAAAATAAAACAAAATCTGTGGTCTTTTACAAAGTTATTATTACATTTTTTATTTAATAATAAGTTTATTAGTGCTGCTGATTTAAAGGGGTCTAAATATTATGCTACAATCAAGTATCATAACATGACACCGACCGCATTTGACGAATGGTCGAATGTCAAAATCACATTCAATATTAGTAATTTATCTGGGCCAGCATTTACTTTGCGAAAGTCGATTCGAACTTTAAAATGAAACAATTTGAACGAAACTCTGTCCATATTTCACATTTATTATAATATAATAGGAGCAGACAATGCTGGATTGCCCTGGCCTATAATAATGCCGATTATAACGATAAATGGACGTCATGCTCGAAAATTTCTCATTTAGATTTCATTTGAATCGCTCGCGTTTGTTCATTTTCATTTTCGTTTATTAATAATTATTATTTCAGACAGACTTTGCAAGAGAACACTAAAATGCTGGTTGATTAAGACCCCGATAAAGATATTTTATCTTCTCTCTACGCTCATTGAGATATTCACCCGAAGAACTGGAGAGATTGCATTTTGATTATTCTAGATTATTTGAAGACCATCTCCGTGACAGGGGGTAGGTTTTTTGGCGCTTTACCCGAAATTATTTGGTTGCATACACAGCAGGGAAAAATAAACAAACACATGAAATTGACAAAAATTAAAATATATTTGCAAGAACTTTCGATTTAAAGTGTTCGTTGATCTAAATAGATATACTTCCCAACGTTCCTACTCCCCTTCTCCCTCCTCTCTCCCACTCTTTTCAGTATTTTGATAGTATGTCAGTATGTTATATACGAGTAGTTGCATAAAAGTTTCACAGGCTCCGAGCTGCTGTATCACTAGGGGTGTGGCCTGAGTGGTAGAGCGTTCGCTGCCTGGCCTCAGTGAACAGACAACGTTCGAAGGAAACAGTCGTCATTGAAACTGCCACCGTAGCATCATTAAATATTATTGACATGTATTTAGAAGAAAATTCATTTCTAAAATTGCTTTTATTGATTAAGGAAGGTCAGAGTGAAATTGTAAAACAAAGAAAAAAATTGGAGAATTCTCTACGTTATATGAAAATTTAAGGTTAAATACAAACTCTATGAATTTAGAAGAATTTCAGTGTCAACCTTTGACTATATTCTGTATATTTCATAGATTGAATTCAGGCTTAGATTGAATTTAGAATATTATTTCTTGCAACGGCATCACTCATAGGTACTACAAACCCTGTTAAAACACAAACCAGTTTGAACTTAGAGGCACACGCCCAGCTGAACACAAGCAAGGACGCTCTGTTCGCCGCTCAAGCGTCCGCCACTCAGGACACTTGCATGTATGGACATGTGTTGCGTTGCACGCTGCACCCTCCGCCCCGCTGAACGCTCGACTAGAGCGGGCACCCAGGCCTTAAACTTATGACTCAATGATTGAAACATGTCAAATATCTATGAAATTTATTCACGTTATGGTTTAATGGTCAGCACCCAAAAATACACACTTTTTGACATTCTAGTGCAATCAAAACTACAAATTATTTATCTGTCAGTACTATATGGGTAGTTAGAAAAATGTCTAAGGTTTCCGGTGAATACATTTATTAAATAGTAATATTTAAGTAAAAATTTAATTTTAGGTAAAATCTTAAAAAATTCTTTTGCTGGTTTTAAAACTGCACCTTTTATTGATATATTAGTATGTTTTTCATAGAATTTAAAGAATTACAGTTGAAAAATTGTATTCACTAGAAACTTCAGACATTTTTCTAACCATCCAGAGAAAAATTACAGATAAATCAATTGTAGTATTGTTTGTATTAGAATGCTACAAAGTGACGTATAACATTCATTCATTCGTCATTCTTGGGTACTGGCTGTTAAGAACTGTCGGAAAACGATAAATAAAACTTTACAAATTTGACGCCATAAGCCTTTGAAATGCAAATAAAAAATAACAATGACGAATAAGACATCGCGACAAAAAAAAACCTATAAAAAATAAACGCAAGATAAGGTGAAGTTAAATTCTTTTATCTCTCACAAGAAAACTATTTAAACTGTAAAGCGTCGTTTTACTATTAATATTTCACACTAAGGCGTGCATATTTTGAAATTCCCATTCTTTTCACTGTTTCTCCGCCATTCCCGCAAAGCCTTTGTGATTATTTTCACAATCCTTTCTCCTAGTGTTCCTGAGGTTTTGTATTCTTTTGAAGTTTTGTTTGTCGCACGTGTAATTTTTACGCTGAAAATACAATCCTGGTTTTGAGGCGGAAAGCTCTGGAAATCAATATAGACAAATGTCTTCTAAAAGCTCCTTTGTACGCAGATGGTTCCCATAATATTTACACAATTTTCAATGTTTTTTTTTCCAGAAAAGTCAAGGGAGCAAGGCGGAGAGAAAGAGGAATAATTTGTAGCTCTCGAAATTGAAAATTTCTCAGGTGTTTATCTTGCTGGGGTCGGGATTACAGAATTTTCTTATTATTTTAAGCCCACGCCAAAGAACTTTAAGGTTTTATAAAAAGGCGCGTTAATAATGACTGAGAAAAACCCCAAAAAAAATCGTAAGCTTAATAAAGAATCTCGGTGAGATATTGACAATACTTTATCCGGGTTCGTGGTGTAGTGGAAAGATCTTTGGCTTGGGGCCAAATGGTTTAAGGGTTAAAACCCGACGAAGTACAAATAAAATACATTAAATTAATGTGATTTCTTCTACGTGGGGCATAAAAATGACAGGTGAAGTATGAAAAAGAAGAATGGATTCCAAAAGTTTCCAAGCCTGATAAAAGCCCAATTAACAAGACTACCAATTGGACGTAGTTTTGCAGAAAACATTTAACCCCAAAAAGATGAAACTGAGAAAAAAGCGTTTGAAAATATGACGATACAAAAGCATTAATATTCGTAAACAGCGTTTGCAAAGTGAACTTCAGTGTTTTTCACTGTGAGAATTATTATATATAGTTAATTCATAATTTATTACTGTATTTCTCAAAACATATTTATGCATTTTCTATGCTATTCTATATTTATATGTTTTTAAACTTCAATCTAAGTCAAATATCTGCAATATGCGTTGGTAACAAAATGAATCAACCAAAATCTATTCCAACTAACCTAACCTACAAATGACTAGGCATATCCAATCTGGAGCTTGGATGTTTTCAGCAGATAGAAATCTAGTATTTTTCTACAGGAAAACATATAAAACTCGATTTTGACAAATTGTGGGTTGGACGCTTTCTGCATAACTACATCAAATCAATCCTTCACTGCGAAATGTAAATACTAGATTCGAGTCATGCCAACAGTATGTATAATAGAAGATATGTTTAAATATGAATTAAGCAAAGAACGTAAGCCAAGAGGAAGTTGTGTTTCGTTCAATTATCTCTGCCACCTTTGCTAAGAAATTTGTTTATTGATTAACGCCCTAGTGAGCTTTTACTTCAAATTTATACAATACAGTTGCGTTAACAAAGGTTGAGCATTATTTTACGATAGTACATTAAAAAATAAAGTAAAAAGTACATGCTTCTTGCAAAAAATATAAATTAAGTTACAAAATTAAATATATAACCAGCGGTATATATAAAATGCAATTTCAAAATAAATAAATAAATGGTAATAGTGCGTATAAAAGCATAGAAGTAAAAAATAAAAATAATTTCATATTCACTATGATGGTAAACTCGTATATTTCAGTAAGGTATTTATGAAGAGTTCGTTTCATCACTTATACTAAATCTCCAAATATCTAAGAAATCTATACCAAGATTATGCAGTCGATTTATAGGTGTGTGAGCCTGATAGTTAGTTCTAAAATTGTCTCAGAAAATGTAGCGATTTGTCTTGTATTTCTGGTCGGTACGTATAAATTTATTTTGGCGAGAATGTCAGGGCTGTCAATACCTTGGAGTAACAATATATGGAGAGAGAGCTAATTATTTTTACTTAACCTATACAAATTTGCGATAAATCACTTTTTCCGGGTCTTTACGTCGTACACCATGAGAAAGAAAGAGACAGCAAAATTTCCAAAATTATTTCACCGCTTTAAAGTATTATAAGGATGTTCTTCGTGTCCCGCGTCTCCGTTGACTCCGCCCATACGTTTTGAAATGCTACATAAATGAACATAAGTCAAAGGTTATATGCTGTATTTTTGTTTAAAACATTACTATGAAAAAGTGGTTATACAAATAAAAAAAACATTATGTCGACATGTGCTATGAATGAATGTATAAATACCCTAGCTCTAGTCCTAGCCACACCTAGATCTAGCCGAGTCCGGCAAAACTCATCAAAATTGACTATAGCAGCGCTCTCCCTTGTATATTATTGATCTGAGGTCAATACCGTAATGAATAATTTCATTTAGTAGGACAAGGTCTGAAACAATTCGCTTATCGGACAACGTGACCAAATTTAGCTGTTTCATCATTTTTTTGTAATTTATATATTTTACTTTAATATTCAGCTTAAATCTAATACTAGTCTTAGAAATTTGTGCTGTTCTCCTTTTACATCAACGGAATGTACTTTGTAAAATGGGGACCAAATATGCGAATTGTACTCTACCCGACTTCTTACTCATAAAGTGTTCTATGTTTACAAACATTCTAGTGACTTGAAGTCACTTACAGTTTTGCATGTAACACCAAGCATTTTTAAAGCTAAATGTCCTGATATTTAGTTAATGTATCTATTTTCTCTTTGCTCCAAAGAATAATAATACTAAATATTGCTCAGAGGGGACTATTCATAAAATTAAAACGTCGCAATCAAAATGTGCAACAAATTAAATTATAACTATAATATTGATAACACAAATAAATAAATGAAAACAAAAACAATTGATCATAGAGATGGATTTCCGCTGCTTTCGTTTACCTAATAACAGAAATATCATACGAACGAAGATTAATTATCAATTTTTCCTCAAAAAAATTAACTAAATACATAATTTATATCAAACTCAAGCTTCAATAATCAAAATTAACTAATTTACCCAGAAACCAGGTGGAAAATAACATTCCCACAGGAAACACATTAATAACTGAAGAAAGACGTTATTAAAGAAATTAATATTTTCAGCTCGCCAGGACGTGAGTAATTAGAAAAGGAATTGGTTTATCCAGCTGCGCTGTGGTGTTGTGTACCCACCGGATGTTGAGGCTTTAGGGGCGGGTATAAGGTTGGAAGCTGTATTGTGAGAAGGGTGGAAGAGTGAAAGTTCTTGTAACGGAAATATGGGACGGAGATTTAGCCGGATTTATGTCACGGTATGACGCTGCGATGCCATGAAGCTGGGAATTCACAAAGTTACGAATTGTTGGATTTGAAAAAAACAATCTTTAAACTTCAACTTATTTAACGTGTTTTAAAGTCAAACTATATGTACATTTTTTTTAAATAATCTCACGATTTCAACATAAACAGAGTGCACTTGGTATGATATTTCACAAAAATGGCGCTATATAAATTAGCCAAGAATTATTGTTATATAAAACTGGAGTATGGACTTAATAGATAAAATAATTAAATATGCAAAAAATTCTCATATTTAAGTTTACTACTTTTAATAATATAACAAAAATATCACATTTTAAATTTACCTGGTCGATACAATAAACAAACAAACAAAAAATTTAGACGAGTTTTTTTGCTATTCCTGAACTTTGCTAAGCCGTGGAAGTGCACATAATTGAAATCTGTAAACACAAGATTACATTATTATTCGATCGAATTGTTCAACACTTCTTCAATTGTTCAAACAAATCTTTATCCACGTTTATATGTCCCATATTCATAGTAAAGATGCAAACCTTGTTTGTTTGACTTACGGCAATATTGCTGTGGGGTGTGCAATATACGTGAATAGGGTCTCATGCGACCTACACAAGACTCGTGCAAGGTATATTTAGATTGAGGAAATGGATCAGCTGCTGAAACATGATATAGTGAACTACTTAGTTTATAAGCATTCAAAATACTTAAAAAAAATAATTATTCCCAGCAACTATTCCCAATATTAGTACGCGTTATGTCTGTTTTTTAAATCACGACAGAACAGAATTTCTGACACAGCATAGCATGGAAAAAAGACACAAGTTTTTAGTTAGGCAATGCTTTCTTTGAAAGAAATAGTAATATCTTCTGAAAGCAATCTCTTCTAAAGATATGAAGTCATATTTTATCAACTGTGTTACAGGGTGGGCGTGTGATTTTTTTTGCTTCTTCGAGTGTTATTCTGGGTAATGTCTATATATATAGTATTGAATACATTTATAATATGTATAAGAAATATGGGGCTATGGTTTCAACTCGTACCAGATGCTTTTTGGGCTGTCATGGTTCTGCAGTGCCTCAGAAATGTTTACAGAACAGCGAGTTCCCGGGTTCAGAGTCCTAATAAGAAGACGCATACCAACTACCGAATAAGAATAGGCACGAGCGAAAACACTCTTGTGATGGCAGCACTGGATTTCTTGCAGGGCCCCGCTTATGAACAATGAAGTCATTTATCTTGAAGCAAAGCATTTTTTTTTTAAATTTAATATTATTGTTAAATTATCATGTTTTTTACTTTATTTATTATTTTTGCATTTTTTCTATGTATTATATGAAACTCATGGAACTGCACCACCCTACCTGAGATCTGGAATAAATACAGGTGTATTAAAAATATATACATATATCTAAGAAGTATCTCCAAGTAATGTATTTGAAAATAAATCAGTATTACTTTGTGCGTAAAGCAACCTTGTTGGAAGTAATTGCGTTTCAATATAAAATTGTTGACGACAAAATGACTTATTTGCAGAATGTATTTGAGATTCGAAAGTTATTTTATGTTTGACATGAGTATCTCATGAACGATCAAATTTATTATACGTCCGATAAAACTTTTTGTAGGAAAACCTAAAAACACCACAGGAGTGATTAATGTGAATGACCCACCGCACGATTACATATTAAAATTAAACTTTATCTCATTAATTGTAATCGCATCAAAAATAAATAACGGAAGTTTATTGGCTTGAATTATTTACTTTTGTGCTAATGAACATACTATTTGTGGTTTTAGCATCATACAATTATAAAAAATGATTTATAAGGATTAACAACAACAAAAATAAGCTGTAAAAAAGGTGAAAAAACCAAAAGAAGTAGAAGTTTAACCTACTGCGTTTCTGAATAAGCCGAGCATAATAATTGGACATTTTTTTTTTAATTAGCCGCCTTCAACTTCACAATATTAAACAAAACATTTCTTAAAGCGACATAGCACCCAAAAACGGATGCTTGTCCGAGATTTACATTTCAATGAATTCTAATGCATTTGTAACTATGGTAATTTATATTTTCAATTCGTATAAACTGACCCTTACCATTCACATTCTTACAGTAAGACAATTTATAATTTTCAAAATCCTTTTTCGGTAATAACATTTGCGGTAAGAATCATTTTTTTGTAACGAATTAGTTCTTTCTCAAGAGGTTCTTTTAAAATCATTTGAGACTAAAACTACATGTTTATCAGAATTAATTATAATATACTCGTATGATGCGAAAGTGAATGTAAAGAAGAAGTCGAAGACCCCCGAGGAAGACACGATCGAGTAAATCAAATACTTGAATCGGCTCATGTGAAGAATCAGAATAACAGAAGAGTATGTATGAGACGGTGTATGAATGTTAATGAAGCAAAGAGTGTGCGTACCCTTGCGTGGAAACGGCGTGATGGTTATTTGGTTAACATTTTTCCGCAAATTAAAATAACAAATACGATAGAATATAAATGAATGCTATTTATTTTATACTCTCTTTAAGTCTTCGTCCCTTTTTTGTGAGAACGCGCTCACAGATTTATTTCTAGGGTACTGTGTCCACGTCCCTTTAAACCACGATACAATCTGAAAAATTCAAAGGCAGGTCGAAACGGATCCAATCAACAATAAATAAGTCTTAAGTGTTTTTAGAGTTTTAACTTTTACGATAATGGTGAAAATTCAAAACGATTTAACAAATCATTGAGATATACTCGTATACATATTGTAAATAAGAATAATTATATTTGGATAATTTGAATGGCGCCGTTTTTTTTGAAAAATCACCTCACGGGCGCTGTAAAATGTAAATAATTATAAAGTTTGTGTAATAAGTTGGAAATTACATCGATAGTACGAGTCCCAACTGCTCCCAACCGTCTAAAGTCAGTGAAACTATGGCATCCCTACTTGGGGTATGTTGTAAGACTTAAGGTAGCGGGAAGAAGATGGGGAAAATGAAGGTTGGTAAATACCTGGCTTTTCAGATCTAGTCACCAAACATGGCTGAAGCCCTTTCAAGTAATGTTTCAAGCAATGTCTCGTTTCGATTCTGAATGGTGGTCTTTCACTAGAGTGATGTTTAGAGTATCTACCGCTCAGGAATGTGCCCCAAATAAATTTCATAATATGTTTTATGAATTAAATGTGTTATGACACATTATAATTAATATAAAATTTATTTGCCCATGCTGGGTTTGATCCCGCGACCTCTGGATTCGTAGTCGAGCGTCTTACCACTCGACCATGCAGACAGTCAGTTTGAGTCAGTCTAGTCATTAAGAGGAAGTTATCAAAAGAAGCAAGGCCAACAATCCACAGAAGAGTTCGCTTACCAACCCCGACATGTCGTAGTGTGGCATAAAAAGGGAAACTTATTAAGTTTGACATGTAAAATGTTTGGAAGGAGAAATGGGTGTCAGGAAAATACACATCTTGCTGGGAAATGAAAGAACTCGACGACATCACTGAAGAACATGGCATGTTCAAGTGAGTTAAATACTTGCGGACGATTCAGCCAATGACAAGTATTGGCATAACAGAAGAGAACGAGTGAGAGGATGTATTAAGGTTGATGAAGCATTGCATGTGTGTAGGACAAAACTGTGTGGCGTTCCATTTTCTTAAATTGGAAAATGGGGTGAATTACGTAATTTAAAAATAAATAATTCCATTAATTTTAAATGATTTCCTTCACGAGTACCACCATAGGTTCCAATTTGGGACCTTTATTATTTTTAATATTCATAAATAACATTAGAAATAATATTATATTCGTTCGTTTTTTACTTTTGCTGATGACATCAAACTATTTATTCGAATAAGATCATTGGAAGACTGTGGGCATCTTCAGGAAGATATTAATGCAATTATTGACTGGAGTATTGCTAATAAACTCAGTTTTAACTTCCAAAGTTTTTCCGTTATTTGCTTTACGAGGTCACACAAGACCGTGTATTTCAATTACAAAATGAAAGATACGTCTCTAAGCATACGACTACTTGTAAGGGGACAGTATTTGGCGCTCGTTTAACGTTTCATAATTACATTGAAAAGATCTGCAAATCAGCCACAGAAATGTTGGGTTTTGTCCTTCATAATTCAAAGGAGTTGACAAATCTTGCAGTGATAAGGCTGGTTTACTTTAGCTTAGTGCGTAGCATTCTCGAGAGTGGATCTCAGGTATGGGGGCCAGAGGACACCGCCTATGTACTAATAGTCGAGAAAATTCAAAAGATTTTTTTCCGGTTCCTCTACATGAGTTTGGTTTTTACCCATGGCTGTTTCCAACCGCGTTTATCTAGGAATGCTGGGTATTTGATATCTGAATGCTGGGTATTTGCAGCCTTAGTTCGAGAAGGGATATAGCATTACTGCTTTTTGCTCATAAACTCCTGAACGGTGTATTATGAATACCTGACATCCTGGCGGAAATTGAATTTTATGTCCCTGATAATTTCACGTGAGGCTGACAACACAGGCTTCTGTTTCTTCCCAGGTGCAGAACTAACTTACCAATGATGATGCCCCTGGGAAGACTAGGTTAATTAACTGCCTCGCAGGAAATTTGAATATTTTTCACACGAGCTACAACAAGTTAAAGCAAGAACTAACTATTAAGTTTTAACTATATTATGTACTTCTGGAAAAAAATTTTTTTTGTTAATATTAGTAATAATTATGATTACCATTCTTTGTGTTTTTTGCAAAGTATTGATGTAAAACTGTTTTTACAAATATAAAATAAATAAATAAATAATAGTGTGAACTTTCCGAATTCGAAACTGATGTAAGTCAAAATTATCATTTTTTTAAAATCAAACGAGATGTAGCAAGTAAAGCTACATCCCGTGATTTAGTTGAAATATATTAAAGGTACTCTTATGTTGCGATTTCAATCTGACCTTTTCCGAAAAGTATTACAATATAAAATCCCTATTTTTCTCAACATTATAATATAAAGGTTAGAAAAGGTTTTTTTTAATGTGATTAAGAAACATTTTTCCTGGACAGAATAAAAGTGTGATGATATTATCAAATAAATAATTCGACAAATAACCTTAATTCGTAAATCTTTAAAAAATAAAGATGAAACTGAAATAAACAACTGATTTTTGTGCCAACTAATCAGACTCCTTACCAAATAATATACTTAGGCTATTAGGCTTAATCCTATAATGGTAACGGAAGCCTTTCACAGCAAAAAAAAACTGTGTATTAAATGGTATTTATACGATCATTTGGCAGGAAAGACGAGTAATTTTATTCGAAAAGCATTTTGAATAAAATTAAGTGATTCCGCGAGAATTTTAACAGTTCCGTATGTTTTTTTATCATTTTTATAGTTTATTTTTTGGCAAAATTTATCAATGATGGGGTACATTTTACGAAATCGTACTAGAGCAAAGCCGAAATGAAGTAATTTTGGACTCGAACGCGTGATTTTTTCTAAAGCGGCCATCTGTTGAACACAAAAAATGTTAAACTTTTTGACTAATGCAAACTCCCACATGAACTAAAACCGATTAAAAGCGACACAGAATTCTGAGCAAAACCTCAAAACTAAAATTATTCCTAGTTGTAAAAAAAATATAATGAAGTTGATATATGTTGTACAAGCGCTGACTCGTATTATATTACTTCCATAATACTATAATGCTTTTATTCCGTATTTTATTTTTTGAAATTACGGTTTTCAGTTTTTTTTCTTTCTCTATTGACAATTTACAATACGTATGAACCCCTCCAAAGCCTGCGATTTCTAACAAGAACTGTTTTCGTTTGTTCACTATTTGTATCTAAGTATTTTAAAGATTTTTCAAGCAATGTGTCTTGTCAAATTTATTGACAATCGTGTATTTTTCTAGCCTCCATAGCTCAAACGGAAACTATATATTACTATATATTCTCCGTTTGAGATATAAAGAACGTTATGGTTTGGAAATGGTTACGCTGACCTAGGAATATAATTTTAAAAAAAAACCCGCAAATTACATACTAGATTTCTGTTACTTCAGCAAACAGACTTTCTGCTTTTTGGTTAAGATTACAAAAAAACGTAAAGATGAAAGCTTTATCGTGTAAACACGGTACAGTGAATCTCTTTGAAGGCTTAGTTTTGTGATGCTGGGTTTAAATACCTGCCCTAATTGCTCACGTGACTGCTACTGGGGGGATGATAATCCACCAGGTGTCTCTCTGTGTCTCTGTATCTCTGTATCTCCCTTTATCTCTCCGTGTCTTTCGCTCTACCTACTCATTCGAATGCACTCCTCTAAACTATATCACACCTTAATATTCTGTTGTTTGTTGACAAATATGACACGGTGTGCGAATAAATTACCAAAACCAAACCTTTTTTGTGATGGTATGAAAATACCGAAAAATATAACATTTTTAATACTCACACTGAAATTCTCGGTAGTAAGAGAAGACATGTATCAAAAATTTACCTGTAACAAAAAAAAGGTCATAATAGTATCGTGAATATAACTAACACACACTGTCAATTCCCCTTATGTATAGGCAGAAAAGAAGGGAGGTCACACAACTTCATGAAAAAAATCATGCTGCATTTACATTTATTCATTATAATTGGTATTCTCATTGATTTATCCACACTAACAACCTCAAATCTACGTAAAAGTATTACGAAACCCATAATTCAATCGAAGGTAAGTCGTAAATAAAACAACTCTGCTACCCTAATACAATTTTTTTCATCAATTTATATCCGTACGTGAATTTGGACATCAGTGTGGAGGAACATTAAGAACGCAGCGGAGTTTATTTGGCAGTGATACATTTTAATATGTTTCAATATATTCCATTTCATTGTACGAGATACCTTACATAAAGTCCCCTAAGATACATACAGCTCGCGTAACATACTGTAGGATTCAAACCAAAAATATAACACGTATGTTTTACGAATAAATGATACATTAAATATAAGACACATGCCCAAAGCGATAGATTCAAACATTAAACCACAAAGTCGACAAATATAACTTTCGCTCCATTTGGTAAATATTATTTTAATCTTCTTCTCTGCCACGTATAAGAAGGGGGCTCCCTCAAACGTGTATGTACGTATATTTATAAATTAACAGTGAATAAACAGAGGAAAAATAGAAAAGAAGCAGGGAAACTCTTTTTAAAGCATGCCTTTTACACATTTTCTTCTTTAATTAATTACTTAATTTGGGGATTTCGCACCTTTAAGGGAAGTTCGAAAACCTTTAAAGATGTTCGAGTGTCATTATGTCGGTTTCAAGGGCGTTTGAAAATCGATCAATTGCCTTAAAGTTCCCCATTTATCCAAAATCTCTTCCTAACAAGGAATATTTTGAATTTTAGAAACAAGAATAAAATTCGTAGTAGTCTATTCTGGTCTAAGAAATGGTGCATGTAACACCAATTGGAAGTCAATAAATTAAATTTTGGCCGATTTTTGTAAGGAAGCCACAGTATTTTCGTGATGTCACAATTGTCCAAAAGGTCACATTGATTTCTCTTAAAGTTTTCATATGTGTATGGCGTGTGTAGCATTTAAAATGGTCTCTTGTGTATTGCACATTAGCATAATATGAATCTTAAAAGCCAGGAACTAAAGTTCAGTCTCTCAACTGCATTAAGTTAGATAATTTCTGTATAAAGTTAGAAAATTTGCGTTTTCAGGGTAGCAGAACTTAAAACTTAGAATTATCTCAGCCCTGAACTAACGCGTTAATAGCTTAGCAAAATCTAAAGCGAAAATAAAAACCCATGTCTAAAAATATACCGTTAAATTTTTGAATGAAAAATCTTCTCAAAGGAAACTGAAAATTCATCTCTTCAAAAAAGTATTCTCCTTATTTTTAAATTAATTAATTAAGTTTTAAAATTTCGCTAGCTAAAACAAATATTGTTTTTAGTTACCAGGTATTTATTGTATTGGGTAAAACTTGCGAAAATACTAAACGAAATATATTACAAAAATACAGTTGTGGTAGTCTATATTGCCAGGGGAAATGACGCTCAGTTAAAAATATGATGCACTGAGTTCGATTTTCACAGTAGATAACAAAATATTATACTTGTATGTTTAGCAAGAGCTTGGGTTCCATAAATCTTTGAATGTAAAGGCAACAAAAAAAAAACTACTGATTATTTTTATGTCCGAATGGTTTCGCTTAGTATCAGGGTACAAAAATAAACTTAAAAAAAAATAGAAAGTGTGCGGTTATATGTAAAAAACAGAATAACATTAGAAAAACAATAGAATAATATTTAAATTATAACAATGGAACACAGAAAAATCGATAGATAATATGAAATAAAAGAGGCAAAACGTCAACAGAAGGTGATTAAAGAATAATGAGAAATTTTATGAATTTACGGGAAATATACTTATTATTATACTACTGGACAAATGTATCAGATCATTAATAATATGACTTTTAATTTTGATGGCTTTTCTTATTTCTAGTGCTTCTAAATTATTTAATCTGTTGCCATGACCATTTCTATGGAGAATATGAGCACCGGTGCTTTCTTTGAAGGTATGATCTTTTTCAATAAGATGATTGGCAAATTCTGAAAAACCGTGGTTATTTAAACATCTAACATTGACATTATGTGTTGTTTTACCAATATTAAATGTAGAACAATCACTACAATCCAATTAGTAAATTTCCGAGTGACTTAGTTTGTCGTCTTTATTCATAGAATTGCTTAGAAATTTACCTAAATAATTGTTTGAATAAAGGCCGGTCGATATTTGCTAATGTTAAAGTTTCATAGCATTTGTTACTCTTTTTTTATTAAATTAATACAATTACACCAACTTCTTTAAATATATTAGATCGTTAATTATTTTGTTAGATCGGTATAAAAAGTTTTAAGTTATTCCCAGACACAAGGCGGTAAGTGTGGGATGTAAAGCTTTTAAGCTCGCATTTAACACCCCACACTTTTCTTTTGTGGGTTGCGCGACAGTCTTTTTAGTTGAGACAATGCACAAGGACGAACAACTGTTGATTTTACACTGGACTCTGGAATTTAATTTGAAAATCCTTTTTTTATATTGTTAACGTTACTTTGTTTTTTCTTAGGCATTTTTTATACGGTATAATAAAAATGGTTTTTTTTAAATCTAAAAATTCTTTAAAATTTCCACAACGGAAATGCTTTAGTGCCCATTTTAGTTATTTTTAGTTAGAATGTGTATTTAAATATGAGTTGTATGCGGTTTTTACATGTTTATAGATTTGACAAGTTCAGTATCAAGGTATTAAAAGACAATCATTTAAACCAAAAAAACAGTCTCTTGTTAAAAACCTTTAAACATACGAGTAGTTACTCAACAAGTGCAAAATCACTTTGTTAATACTTTTATACGAACATTTTGACTTGGTTTTATATAGGTGTATGATAGTGGTGGAAGGTTAAAATAATATTAAAAAGAAACAGAACATATTATTTATAGTTTTTGTGTTCAATCGTTAAAACGCCATTTAATTTTTTTCAATTGAATTAAATTTTGTATCATTATTGTTTGGTTTTGCTTTTTTTGGTTTCAATTATATACAGTTTGATAATGTCTTTAATCGCTGAAACAACTGTCACTCAAAAATCAGAACTAAATAATAATATTAGTAAATCTAATTCAATTGAATTATATTAAAAAAAATACATAAAATAACAAACATTAATTTGTATCGCGGTAGAAGAAAAATGTTATAGGTGGTCGCAGAATTATGGATCTTCACTTAGCAATAAAACCCAAATACAATCAGCAATCACAAATCACCAAATCGGTATCGTCTATCTATTTTTTTTTATTTTCATTTCTTAAAATATTAACATACAAAATACATTTGGTATATTAATCCCAAGGAGTTAAAAAGAATTGAAGTAAAGATTTGTTTAATAACTATGCAGATGTGAACAGTATGACAGTTTACAATGTTTTCTACTCTCCTTTTTCTTATAATGAAAAGTAAATGGCTTTAATTAGTGGTAGGTACTCTTGTATGGAATTCATATAAATTCAATTTCATTCCCAACGAAAACATTGGTTATTTTGAGAAAATTCTTTACTAGTGATTAATAGTTGTTTGTAAATATACCACTTCAACCGCTGCAAATCCGCGAAAAAATTGATTTATTCGTCAGAATTCATTGGACTAAAATGACAGCATAGATAAATAACAGACGGTCAAACATAAATCGAATATGAGAAGCAATACGTTTGATTTTTATTGACAATAAAAATGGCGATAATAGGCGTGTAAAATTCTATAAAAAATACAAAGTTCAGGTAAATATAGCATCTGCTGCCTATTTCTATTGAAATAAAATATTTAATGCTTCAATAACGTAGTGGTCTGTGCATTTTACATTTAACCATAAGATTGCGAGTTCGCTTCCTGCAATGACTTTTAATATTTGGGACTTGCCGTATATTTTTCTGTGTTCTTGTATTGTTGTAATGCGCGAGCCTCTCAAAATTAGCTCTTCAGCTTTAATTACGTCTTTAGCATAAAGCGGAAACCTGTTTTCCAAAGCTACCAAAATAAACGATGAAGTCTGCTGAAATATGCTTTTTATTTAAAGAATTTCCGGGTACATAAAAAACTGATTATGTAATTTGCACCATACTCTGTGGAGCATTTCAGTACCCCTTAATATTACAAAAAAGCAACTAGACATCATCAAATATCGAAGTCTATGAGATATTTGTGAAAATTTCAACCAACACATAAACGTAATAAAGCATGTTATAATAATAACAGTGAACTTATAAAGCCCAGTTTTGTGATATTTCACCTCAAGTGCCCGTGTTGTTCAATGCAGACGGAAAAAAATAAAATTTGATGCATATCGTTTTACCTCTATTTTATTTAATTTAATTTGAGAAAACATGTACTTGTAGAAACATGTTGACATATAACATAATTACTTTGTTAAATTAACCAGTGAAGTTTCCGCTTATAGTATCTAGAAGTATATGAGTTCCGTGCAAGCTAATGACATGCACATAATGCCAACACGAATGTTATGGGATGCGTGATATTTGTATAAAAATACTTTGAAGAATTTTTTATTGTACAAATTCAGTAGCTTATCCTATCAATCTATTGCAAATTTTTCACTTGTTATTACACACTCAAAATTTCTTCTAATTCACAAGCCTTCGAACAGCCACCTTTGGACATAACTATGTAGGCTTTCCTTTAATGTTTTAAATTTCCCTTTTGATCGTTAGTGGATTTTACTTTTCCAAAGTTGACTTTTTTCACGCTGTTAGCAACCTCTGGTTCTTTTTTCCCAACCCAGATACCATACAATAATTTTGGAATAATTGGTAGTTTTGTTACATTTCCACCATAGTCCCGCTAGGTTTTGACGGTTTTATTGGTGACATTGGTTCTTAAGCCTTCCTCAGCCTAAGATATAGGCGAATTCTGTATATTTTATGTTTAATATTATTTATTTGTTATCGTGTGTCTATATCTGTGTTTTCTCCTAAATAAAGAAAAAAAACTGTTTTTTTTACTGTATTTCACTGATTCTCTCACAAAATGGCACAAAGAAAGAAACTTATTTTTAATTCAAAACTTAACGAATACAACAACCTTTACAAATAATTTTCTGAAAATGTCTCGAATATTCGAACACTAGACCAATTAGTAGCCAAGTGGACAAATACGTAGGAATCCCACCTAGCAGTCGCAGATTCAATCCTCTGCTTGCTAAGTCTTCTATCATTGCACTCGCAATTTTTCCCGCTTTAAATGTTGAAGAAATTTTAATATTTTCAGGTTGTTTGTAACCAGGATCGTTAGTTTTTCTTTATTAAAAAAATAGCTTTAATAAAAGGCAACACGACACCCTGGTCTTTAACTTAACAAAAACGCAATGCGGTTAACAAAGCATCGGCTATAAGTGAGTTCAACAATTTAATATTGTTCTCAGAATTTCAGAAGGGAGACCAGGAATATCTTATAAAATAAAATTATGCAGCTTCAAGTTCGCGGAGCACATTTCATACATAAATGAACATATAACTTTGAATTTTCTTTATATTAAGAAAGTTGAATTTTGTGTTTTCTCATAATGTATATTTTCGGGCCTTTCGCTATAAATTACTTTGCCAGATTTTGGAAACTTTTAGACACAGTCTAATACTTGCCATGCAGCGTTTTAAAATTATCTTTATTATTATGTATATACATATATCATCGCTGGAAAGGCAAAAGGGCTTAAGCGACACTTCGGTCAAAAATATGCAGTTTTGATAAGTTTTTTTTCTGCATCCAAGGCTTTCTCGTTTGATTCTGAAGACTTTGGGGGTGCTTCAGTAATATAAAATATATTAACCATTCGGGAGAAGGCTTGACTCAAGCGACACAAGCTTGGGACTTCTTTGGCTTTTTGTCTGTTACTTGAGTTAACCTTTTTTTTCAAAACCAGATACTAATGAATTTTATTCCCAAGCTTCCCAAAATGAAGATTCTGCTATTGTATCTTTCCAGCGACGATATGCCAAAGCTGCCGCATGATTTTGTTTTAAGTAAATCGAGTTTGTTTATGAAAAAAGCCTTATTTCACATTTTTGCGAGGATATTTAGGCCTTAGTGATAACTAATAACTAATAACAGAACAGTCATGCTCTTATGCTTGATACATGATCATAATTTGATCAAATTTTGAAACGGACCGAGAACCGTTGGTTAACGTGAACGATTTTTTAAAACCGTAGCGGTAAGAAAATCATTATTGCGCTAATTATCGATTTACGAGTTAAATGTGACAGTGATTCAAACCACTTGACCTAAGTTTGCTTGTGAAAAAATGTGAAATAACGCCTTTCACCTTAACCAATTAAGTCCATTTAGGTGTTCCACATTCCTAAAAATTTGATTTTACTAAAATTTAATAATCATCAAATAGACACTCAATATTAGAGTCGAAATATTAAACTAAAGCTTTCCATATTTTCACGGGCATTATATGCAAGTGAGCTTAAAAAGGAAAGCTTTTAAAGCTCATATTCTCATACTGTAATCTGAAATAATCTCATAAGCTTTGTGACAGCTGCAAAGCAAGATGGTTTTTCCCACCAGGATTTGATCGCCGGAATCATTTACCAACCGGCAACTGCTCTACATATCAAGCTCTTACGACAATCTTTATACTCACCGTGATCTCCATATCTTGTTTTATTACAATTTTATCAACACCAGTTTAAGTATTATCTGGATGCCTCTTTTATGTATTGCTAGCACTGAAGGGGCGTACCGTTAGAAGTGTGTTATGGTCATGTCTGTTCGCCAAAAGTATGGTCAATTTTATCTTTGTCTAATATAAATTAACGACATCACCTTTTTCTGAAATACTCATCACAATTTCTGTTCAGTGATTTGGTACCTTAAGTCAATATTTAATATCATCATGATATGCTTTGCGCTACGAAATGAGGTCAAATCAACATTTTTATTCGATTTATTATCAAACAATATAATTTTGTTGCGAGTACGTGCGTGCGTAAGTACGAGTGTAAACTTTTAAAAATTGGATTAGATTTTTATTTTGGATTGTTTTTTTTATTTAAAAGAAATACAATTATTCTCGGGTTACGAATTACCAGACAATATTTTAAGAAACTTCAGCTGCCATCATAATAAACGAAAGATGTTGCTTGTGCAATGATGGAGGACTCAGCTAACAGAGGAATCAAACCCACGACGCCCGGGTGGGAGTCCAACGCGTTTTTTCATTACCAGCTACCAACCGATCATGTGATAAGATAATTATCAAATTAGAAAAATAATCATTTTAAAGCCTTAAAGTACCTACCTTTAACATATTTTACCAGAAGATTTTTTTTTCTTTATTAGAACATTTGGATCATTCGGTTTAATTTTGCAGGTTTTCGTTTTGACAAAAGTGATATCCCGTCATTTTTCGTATTTTATGTATGTTTTTAAATACATTTTTTTAATGTGATACAAAAACATAATCCAAGGTTATTTTTATGTACGTTACAATCAGTTAAGGTTCCTACGGATTAAATTAATAAAATAAACGTATAATTTATTATGAGAAGCGTGTACCGTAAATCTTCTTTCACCTAATGTCTAATTGGCAAGTTGGTTAGCGTACAAGCTACAAACACAATTTACATAAGATGTGTCGCCTAAAGTTTGCCAAGTTAGTTACATAATCGGTCGATTAGTATAATAATTTACGACTAAGAATTAGTTCAGTTGCGGCACAACTTTATCTCCGAGTGTTGTTATGCACCATAAATTATTCTTAAAGAATTTTAATAATACGACCAGTCAGATGAGTGGTAGGTACCTCCCCCAAGTTGTGAAAAATAGTTAATACATTCGTATTTTTTACTACAAAGGTCGCCAAATTAGAGTTGACCCAAACAGAACACCTTTAAAATTGTATGTAACGGTGCATATTTATTCACTTCCAACTGTGACGTCGCAGCGAATCGTCGTAGAGATAAAGCCTTATGTCCTACTTACGTCAACAAATCTATTTATTTATTTCATTTAGTTTTTACAAAAATATAAAATTCACAGATTTAAATAAAATCTAATACTATGATCTCCCAAACGAGGAATATGCCCGTATCGTGGTGGTCTGCATTCTTAACAATTATAATCTGAAACATAGCATTGCTTAATAACGAGGTTACAGATAATAATAATAGTAATAAAACAACCATTTTCTAGTTAGTCCGGGGATGTCATGATGGACCACAGCGGACACAGCATTCAAGTAGAATCCGACCGGAGATGGAAAATAAAGATGTTGTAAAGGGCAGCACTTTCTCCAGGTACCACAGTGAGGGAATCGTCATTTCGGTGTTAAGTGTAAATTTTTAGTTGATTCTATTGAGGAAAATTTCTGATTCTTCTCGTTCACTTTCTTTTGGCCATATTATAATTTGTTATTTAAGCGGGCATTGTATCAAAAGCAAAAGGGACGCTAAATGTGTACGTTTTAGAATTTGAGTAGTTATTTTCTTTTTACATCTATTCGAAATGTTTAAGTGTGTTCTTTTTATTATGTTAAAAATGTTTTTTTTCCAATTTCACTGAAATTTTCTTTTCTGAAGTCGAATAACAAGTTTGAAGCATACTGTATGCAAGCGATGCATCTGTGTGAGTATTGTATTCGTGTTTTTTGGCTGCGATACCTATACGTATTTCTATATACTTATCGTTCACTTCATAAAAACCCACTATGTACATCTTAAATGAAATATATACTTTTTTATGTAGACAATTTTCATCAGTTTCTGTTTTAAACACGTGTAATTTTAATTATTTTATGTGTCACTGGAAATCAATCTAGAGTCATTAAATCTTATTTATAGAGACGAAAAAAATACGTAGATTTTACATTTTTGGGTAGGTATTATTCCGCCAAGTAATATTACATTAAGTGTAACGAAATACAAAAAAAAAAACAAAGAAATAAAATTGATATAAAATATTATACGCATTATGGCAGAAGTAGAACCAAACAAGAAAAGCTGCTCAATGGAAAAATTAAAAGAATACCAAAATTGAATTTCTTATGAATGAGTTTTTATTGCGGAATGAGTTTTTTTTAACTCCTTGGGAATAAAACCAGGATATCTTTTTTGGTACTATATTCATTTTAATAAATAATACTGCTTAACAGTGAAAATAATACAATTACGTATGCACTCCAAATACACAATTAAAGCCGTGGGTGATAAGTAAGACCCGAAACAGGAAAGCTTGAATAAAGATAAAAACACATTTTTTAAATTAAAAAATAATTTGCAAAAATCACAAACGGAAGAAAGTTTTTGAGCGGTTTGTACATTACCACATATAAATAGATAAATAATTATATTCTAAAGACAAAGAAATGTGTTTCCCATACTCGTATATGCGTATCTATCGATTTTTCCAAATAAAAATCTTCCTTATTATTAATGTCGGCGGGAGAAGAGGGAAATAGTAAAAACTACTCCAGGGGGAAAACTTAGATAATTTGATAAAATAAACTTTTAAGTTATTTATTGTCTTTTACCCACTCAAGGTGATCTTGAACTAGTTGAGGCGAAATAGTTTCTTAAGTGTATTATAAGCGCAAAAAACTGTTTAATCTTTATACGGTTTGTACGAATAATTTTTTTCACTATTTTTTTTTTATATTTTATAGTGAATACCGCACTCCCAACTATCTGGAGCCAGTGGGACCATGGAACCCCTAATAGGGGTATTTTATGAACCTGAAGATAGTGAGAAGGGGAAAGAGATGGAAAAGAGGAATGTTGGGAAGTACCTGGATATTCAAATCTGGTCACCAAACACGGCTAAACCCATTTCAACCAAATTTCGGATTCTGAATGGTGGTTTTTCACTAGGGCGATACTTAAAGTGTCTATCACTCTAGAAACTGTTAATTTGCGGAATGCTGAGAGGCTGGGATATTGATGGGGACTTTAATCTTAAGTTCAACCAATTTATTTAAGAAGTTTATAAAATGCTCATTCATGGGCCATTCCAACAAAATGTGGTCCAGAGTATTTGCTGACCCGCGATTGCAATAAGACGAGCTTACTATGTGGAGCACGGCGAAGTGGCTAAGACAACAAGTGTGACCTTAATTTAGGTTGTGAAGAAAACGTATTTTAATGGCGTGTTATATCCGAAGCTGCGATGAAACACTGAATGTCTTTCTAGCTTTAGATGAATTTGAAAAATAGTGAACTGTCAACTATTAACTATAACACTTGATGGAAATGTCAATTTATGACTTGTGGAAAAATAACGGAATGAAGGGAAAATGGGAAACCATTCACTCACCAAGTAATTTAAGTTAAAGTTCTTCATTCTTCTTACACAATTGTACTATATCAAAAACACATTTATTTTAGTCTTCTTATTTATAAATATATTTATATTATTTAATATCAAACCAACGAATAAGCAACCACATTTTTTCACAACAAAACTCTTTTGTTCGATATTCAATTGTTTAGAATACGGTGTTGTTGACTACGGAATTTGATACGGCGAAAATGATTGGATATATAGAAACTTGAGTGGATAACATCAAGGTAAGAACCTAACAAATTATCACTTTGAAATCTAACAGTATGGATTTGAATTTGTGAAACCAGGTTGATTATTAATATCGTTAGAGTACTTTCTTTAATGTTCCGATCGTCGATATTTTTTCGTAATGCATAACGTCGATTCAATATACCACATCGTATTTAGTTTTAGAACCTGCTCGAGTAAACTTATGAGTCTATCTCGAATTTGGTGTTTCCTTCCTTGTTAATTACGGTCGTAACTTTATTGTCTTGCGATCCTGTTAATACCCTTTTCGATAGAGCGTCAAATGTTGATGCGAGGCGCGATAGGCTCGTTTTTGTTGAGTCAGATAATAATACTGTGTTTTTAAAATTAAATAAAAATATTTTAGTGGCGAGTTACAAATTTCGATAGTTTGACCATTAAAATCGCACAAGTTGCACTTCGATACTGTCTTCATGAAATATTTAACTTAAATTTAATAATATTATATAATTTATAACTGATGATCAACCGGGCAGAAAGCAAAACTAATGAAAAAAAGGGGATGGACTACCACACAGATCTGTCATAGCGCACACTCTTTGTTTCATTCACACTCATGCCTCGTCTCAAACATACGCCTTTGTTATTCCGTCTCTCTAGATGGCTTGATTTGGGTATTTGATTATCTTATTTGGGTTTCATTCGTTTTGGCGTCATACCTGTGTGTTTTCCTGTCACTCCTTAATCTGTCCATCCGCTCTATATATACGAGGCTTGTTCAAAAGAAAAGGTGGATTTTGAATTTTCGCGGGCTGTGTACATTCTGATTCATTTTTTAAGTAAAAAATTGAAGAACACACAAAAACGTAACTAACCTTTCCAGTTGTCAAAAACAAACCATTAATCCAAAATGGCTGATAATGCTAACATATGATAAACATATGTGTACCAACATAACAAAAAAAATCGATAATCGAATCTACACAGCCCGCAAAAAATCAAAATTCACCTTTTCTTTTGACCAGGCCATGTACATGTCAAAACCATATTAACGTCCTAATGTTAGTGTTTCGCATTACGCTTAAATTAATCTTGCAGTATTTACGCATCTCTACATTTATAGCACAACCATACACGGTTTTACCATTAAAACGTCTCAGTTTTTTAAATGAGTCATGAAACTTAATCTTTTACTTCGAAGTATGGAAAAAAATCAAGAAAAGTTTCACGAGTTTCCACTCTAAAATGAATACATTACGTTACTACATGGTTACGTCGGTCAGTAAATCTTGGTCATGGTTCGTACTCCACAAGCGTGCAGATAAGATATTTAGGTTAGAAAAAATAACATTTATTTTTATTTTTACCACGAAGCTCCTTCTTCCACTAACCGCTTGAAACATCTGGACCAGGTTGAAGACAGCCTCTCGTCACATGATCATAATAAACTCCCGACATCTAAGATAAGAAGGCGAGAAGCTAGATTACAGCCCGAGTCGGGAAGAGAAGGACAGAGGCGTCTTACTTAAGTAATCGCATTTTCTTTAACTCGCCCTTAAAAACAAACGTGACTGTTCATGTTTAACCCGAGTAATAAATCAGTACCTATCTCCGGAAGTTTGCCTCTTATTTCGTTGTTAGTTGCTTTTTTCCAGCGTATTCTTTAAATTTCTAACAAGGGTTGGTAAAAGTTTTCGTTTCTTTCTTTTTTTTCTTGACTTTTTTTAAATATTTAATAATGTGACTTTTTAAAAGCAGGCGGATTTACTGACTCGCTGTTTGATTTGCATTATATTGAAAAAGTTCTAAAAAGAGCTTAACTTTTTCCGAGTTCAATTAAAATAAATAATTATCGTTGAAAAGTTATTTTTTAATTCGTAGGAAAGGTTTCTTATTATTTTAGTTTAGTATGGATGCTTGAAGAAATTTTAAATTTATGATACGTGCAACTTATTCCAACCTAATATTTTTGGCAGTTTCTTAAAATGAAGTCTATATTTATGTTTTTATGCTTAGTACTATCTTGTGCAATTTCTGTGATTTACAATTGAAGCAGGAAAAACATGCGTTACATTTAAATGTCAACATAATATCACGTACGTTTTATAATGTACGTATTAATACATTTAATAACTATCTATATGATGGTCCTTCTGTGTTATATAAAAAAATAAAAGCTGTATAATAAACAAATGTAACTTTTGCAATTATTTTAAGGCATCCATGTGCTCGAAAACAAACATATAAGCGAATTTATAGTTGCTATTCAGCACACTTCAAATAGCTTTTGTAAAAAAACATTTTGGAAAAATTATAGTTTATTTTTATTTTTATAATAACTCCACACAGGAGGCCTTGAGGAAAACAATTTCCCTCAGGGCCTATGTCATCTTTGGGGATGCTGTGTGGAGGATTTTTTTGAGGAAAGGAAGGAGTGAACTTGGGTCTTGAAGAGGCCCATGTTGAAGGAGGGAGGAAACACAGAGGCCGGCAAATCGTTCCATAGCCGAGCTGTTGAACATAAGAACGAGTCGTAAAAGCGACCCGTTCTCATGTATTGAATGTCAACCGCGTACAAATGTTGGGCGTGCATTTGGCGAGTTTCCCGACTATGCACCGGTACAGAAAGATTAGTTAACTGGGAGCTACAGCCAAGAGACTGTCACGAACAAAAATAGGTAGAATAAATAAAATAAACCAAAACAACAAAAAATTATGAATATCTCCAAAAAGACACTATACATTAAGAAAACCATATGATAATTATTATTAGGTAGGAATCTGGAATTTAGATTGTTATTCCTACTTATCTAGCAGCTAAATCTAAGCCGCTTTTTTTCTGATATCACCATGTTGTGGGGCAGATATATCGTCGCTGGAAGGGCAAAAGGGTTTTAACGCCATTTTGGGAAGTTCCCACCAGAGAACTTTTAAGTTTTTTTTTTGTATGTTTTACAATAAAATTCTGTAATACCTGGTTGGATTTTGAAAATAAAAATTAACTCAATGCTATCACTGGGTTACCTGAAGCGACAAAAAGCAAAAAAAAGTCTCACTTGAGTCAAGTCTTCTCCCAAATAGTAAACGTATTTTAGATGGCTGAAAAGCCGTGAAAGTCTTCAGAATCAAACGAGAGTCAAAGTATTCGATGCAGAAAATAAAACTTATGAAAACTGTTTATTTAGCTCATTTTTGACCAAAGTGTCGCTTAAGCCCTTTTGCCTTTCCGGCGACGAGATTAAATCGTTTTGTGTTTTACTATCCAGAAGTATTATTTTACCGGCACTATTATTGAGCCAGTGCGGTTCTCAATAAAGAAGATTGATATCATTTCAGTTTTGCTTATTTACCTGCTCAGTCGCAGTCGATCTATTTACGTATTTATTAGAAAACAAAAACAATGCAAGAAAGCTTTATGCTTTTATTCGTATTTCCGATAAGGAATTTTCCCGATTAAGAAAATATCCAAAACACATAAACTCGAGTAAGTCTCACTTTTATATAAAATTCTAACAGAAAAAGAGACATTATTGGAAAAACTCTGCGTGTTTTAACCTTATGTTTCTTTTATAGGATGGAACATAGAAACTCACTCCACACAATATTATTACACTCGTAACATTCAGGTTTCTCCCATTTCATTCGCATATTTATGCCGGAAAGAAATAAAGGAAGATATTAGTTACAGATAAGAAAGATTTTCTGAACCTTATCCTGTAGACGTTAGATGCCTGTGCTTTACAAGACATATTAGTAGTTTATTGTGAATATAAATGGTAGATACAACAAAGAGTGTTAATACTTACCTAATCGCAACATGGAATTCAAGACATTAAAATGCTACGGAAAATACTTCGTATTTGATCTTCAAATTATATTGATCAATACACACACCACCCACCCATGAGCCCCTAACATATATTTTTTTCTAATCACATACTATGTCACGTGTATAAAAAGTAGTATAGGGATGAAAAGCTATACATATTCCTACAAATAAAACTTAAATTATTTTAGTTACCAAGAACAAATATTCTCTATGTTCTTCTCAAACAAATATTCTTCTCTTCATATAAAAATGTATGGTTGTCAGAGTTGTTTGAGAAGTTTTTTTTTTTTGAAAATCAATGTTTTTTTTTTTTTTTTTTACATGAATACCGCACAAGAGTCTCAACTGCTCCCAACCGTCCAGAGCCAGTGAGACTATGGCATCCCCAAATTGGGTATTTTGTGAGGCTGAAGGTAGTGGGGAGGGAAAGGAGATCTGGAAGAGGAAGGTTGGGAAGTAGCTGGCTATTCAGATCTGGTCACCAAACACGGCTTAAGCCATTTCAAGCAACGTTTCGATTCTGAATGGTGGTCTTTCACCAGGGCGATACTTAGAGTATCTACCACTCTGGAACGTGCCGCAAATATACTTGTTATTATTATTATTTATTTTTTTATATGAATTAAATGTGTTATGACACATATTAATTAAATAAAAGTTATTGGCGCACGCCGGGTTTGAACCCGCGACCTTTGGATTCGTAGTCGAGCGTCTTACCACTCGACCATGGAGGCCGTTTGGAATGAAAAAAAAATTCAAATGCACGTTTTTTGTATAGATATAGTAATAGTCGTCAAAAGGCATTACTCCCGTTGTCAAATCAATAATGGCACTCAAACAACAAGCTACTGGTTGATCTACACCTCAAGCACAAAAAAGGCAACACGAGCTTCAGAAACAGACGAGCAACGGGAAGCAAGCCAGAGCACTTTAAAGTTTTTTTTCTCTCTTACAATAAAATTCATAAGTCTTCAGTACCTGGTTGGTTTTTGAAAATAAGGTTAACTCAGGTAACATAATTCTCTCCCTGAGTTACTTGAAGCCACAACAAGCTAATAAAAGTTACAAACTTGTGTCGCTTCAGTCAAGCATTCTCCCAAATTTTAAATATATTTTAGATGGCTGAAGGGCCAAAAAAGATTTCAGAATCAAACGAGAGTCAGAGCTTTCGATCCAACAAAAAAACTGATCAAAACTGCGTTTTCAACTCATTTTCGACTCAAGTGTCGCTTAAACCCTTTTGCCTTTCCAGCGATGATATTTACTTATTACACATACACATTGTTATTTTAAATGCCGTACATTATTATAAACATAATGTTATACTCACTATCTGGATGGGTACCTACTCAATTACAAATTAAAACATCGTATTACGAAAAATCTAAATGATTAAAATCCTATCTTCAGATACGCATCACGCCGTAAAAGGGTTAAGGTCAGCTGTCAAGGACGACGGTATAAAAAGATAAAGATTGCCTTACTTTGCACAGAAGGATAAAAGGAATTGAATCTGATAGATGGCGCAGAGATCGCTTTTTGATTCTTCATATTGATTTATGTGCATCGTCAGTCCGCGAGTAATAAATTTAAACTCTGCGGACTTTCTCCGCAACGGGGTTCTTTATTTTATAGCTTATTCATTTGATAGTTTTCTGAAAAGTGAGCTTAAGATTTGGCTCTGAATTTTGTGATGTCTGCTTACGTATCAGTTAATTTCAATTTGTATTAGAGGCTTTAGGACCTGATACCCCGAAGGTGAATTAATATGCTTTATTATTTTAGGCAAAACTTAAAAGACATATTATCTATAATATGTATTACAATTTCTGAACTATACAGATAAATTGAATGTAATACCAATAAAGCAGGCTCGCTTTTCCTGAAGATTTCACGCGGAAAATAATTAATTATTACTGTGGAATATATATTTATATATATATAATTTTTTTTGATTTCTTGAATTTTTGAAATTTTGTAATTTTGTGATGGGATATTATTTTTAAAGTTGTTACCAGGGAAAAATCACGGTATTCATTGATTCTCTAGGGAAAAAATATTAGTTGCTTTGTTCCATCTATTTAAAATATAGAATTATGTTAGCTTAAATGCATATTAGGTCGTTGGGATTTGAAAAGATTATTTAAAAAAACAAAAATTTTAATTAACATCAATTTCCAATTTTGAAAAGTTCGCACTCATACGGACAGACGTACACACAAAACAAATTATTTATAAATGAAATAAAAAAAATAAAAAATTGCTTAAGACGACAGTATTTATTTTAATTTGTACGACCTACTGGTTTCGCTTAGCTTAATCATTATGAGGGTACAAAATTAAACTAAACTTAAAAAATACATTTTGTGCGGTTATATATACATACGTAAGGAGAACACAATATAAAATAAAAATAAAATAAGGGAACAGTGAGAAATCAATATAACAAAATTTAAATTTTAACGAGGGAACAGAGAAAACGACAAATAATATGAATTGAAAGAGTCACAACTTCAACTGAGAAGGTGGTTAAAGAATAATGTAATTTTATGTGTACGGGAAATTTACCTGATGTTGTACTACTGGACATATTAAATTGATTATTAAGAATATGACTATTAATTGTAATGTCCCTTTTTATTTCTGAAACTTCAAAATTATTTAATCTATTGCCACGACCATTTTTGTGGAGAATATGAGCGATTTATTGATTATTTGAAGATAATTTTCTCCACTTGAATTTATAAAACCCGACTTTTCAAAATTCAAAAATCAAATTTCAAAAACATTGCTTTAAAGGAAGCAGTCAACAATTTAAATTTTAACTTCAAGAAAACACTAACGCTGCTTAATGAATTAAACATGTTTTCTGTTTTTCTCAACATATGAATCACAAAAATAAAATAAATAAATTATCAGGCTTAAAAAAATTCGCTTCCTGAGTGTTTTATTATTATTATTTTTTTATAAATTCGCGAGACTTTTTTTGGTACCAATTGGAGTGTGATTATGTAAAAAATAATACGATTGTGAAAATGTATAAATCATTTTCATATTCCGCAATAAAACGGGGGAAAATCAAATTTATGTGTATCAAGGACTTCGGGATAATTTGGAGACGTGAAAAATAATGATTATTATGGTATATAACGGTAGATCATACCTGTTTACGATGAAAATATTCGGAAAATGTGAGCAAATAAAGATTCCTGACCTACTTCTAATACGCGATACGCATGAATGTGATCCCTAGCAGATGTTAAGAAAGAGAGACGGTAGGTAACCTAGCTACGGAAGTATTCTCAACTTGCGACTCACGCACGTCCTAAATCTTCGCATGATATGTTCTATTACTTACAGTATATACCAGAATAAGGAGGGCAAATGGGAGATTATTTCTCTATAAACATTATTTTTTATGTGGCATCTGCCTAGTTAGAAACTAATGTTGACTAAGTCATAAAATATTCACACTCGTATTCTCGACGCACGTATGTATGTACATGTTTGTACCTTTAACGTTAAAATTTGACTTATTTCTGTATCTTTTTGTATATATCAAAAAATTGTGAATAATGTTTCTTAATGTTAACATGTTATATTGCAAAACTCCACACAAACGGCCCATAGGTTACCCTTAGTATCTTTTCAATCTTTAGGGATGTGTTATTTTTTTTAAGAAGAAAAAGTGAACCTAAAACTCCAATAGACATGCTTCACATAGGAATAAATATTAACAATAATCATTATTATTTCAAATTTAAAAATCAATTTTTTGTCAAAAGTTCTGCTAGGTAATTATTTTTACGCGTGACAGCTGTTTCGCCTTCTGAGGGCATTATCAAACTGATAAACTGATAGACAGTTTGATAATGCCCTCAGAAGACGAAACAGCTGTCACACGTAAAAATAATTACCTATCAGAACTTTTGAGTAAAAATTGTTTTTTTTTTAATTTGAAATAATAATAATTATTGTTTAAATAAAATTAAAAAACCTAAAAATTTAAATGGAGTTCTACAAAAAAAACTTAAATACAATTTTCGGCAAGTCTTTTTGTAACTGAACTATCGAGCACAGTAAAAAAACGACCAGTTTTCACGCGAAATATTTCAACCGTGTAGAAAATGGTTTGGCTTCATTGCACGGCCAGACATTTATTAAAATATCGGTTTAATAAATACAGCCTGTTTTAAAGATAGCCTACGTTCGTTATAATAGTATATTCAAATCATAAAGTGATTTTCATACAGAACTAGGTACTTGCGTTAAAAAAATATCAAACGAACTTGTCATTAATTTTTAATCTTTGAAACTGTTGATGCATGTTGCCCAGTAATTCTAAAGCCGTATTAAAAACAGCTCGTTCTCATGCGGAAAATGTCAACGGCTTACGAATGTTCAACACGTTTAGCGTGTCTCCCGGCTATGCAAAATACCAGTCGAACAAACACAGTGTTTTGCACCCATATTATAATAACAGCAATTTTTTATAGCGCAGTTTTGTGAAAGTTCACCTGAAGTGCGCTTTACACTAAATTACGTTAGTTTATATAATAACGATAAAATTAAATATGGAAAATATGTATGTAAATTAAAAAAAATTAAAATCATGATTGTTAAAATCAATCGTGAAAGCTTGTTCAGTCATGGGAATAATAATGCATGTGTACATCAACAGATGAAAAAATAATTTACTATAAACTAAGGGTGTAAAAAAGTATTTGAAGTATGAATAAATAAAACATAAATACAAACCTATCATCTGTATCGTAAAGACAACATTATATCAGTTTATCTGAGTAATTTCATCATAAAATACTATGTAATAACAAACTACAAAAAAATTGCAAGATTATTTTAGTAATTTTAACTCAGAAAACAAGTTTTAAAGCGACTCGTGGTTGTGCAGCATTTAAATCAAGTACGTGTACGTTGGATATATGTTTGACGTGCCTCCGTGCTGTGCACTAATTCAAAATGATCGATGTATAGTTCTTTCTATTGAAATACCCGTAGAACATACCCAAACAATCATAACGTTGAGACAAAGGAATCTATTTATGAAAATACTTAGAAGAGTCATACAGACCACTTTCAAGGATAAAATGAAAAAAAAATCACTTTACATCCACTTAAATTACTTCCCTTCCCCATAAAAGATACATTTTTATTTAATTTGCTTCAATTTTCTTATATTACATCCTTTATTTATATTCATAAGCTAATTTTCTATTATGACATTTTTTTAATTAAAAACTTATTTAAATATATATTTTTGTTAATAAATCAAAAGTAGTTATAAATTCATATTAAAATAGAGTTCCACAAAATATTATTATTATTTTTAAAATTTAAAAAGAATATTGATTTATATTGACACCTTGAGGAAAATGTTACAATATTATTACGTTTTTATTCATTTTCCATAATGAAAATATTGGTTGATAGGAAAGACTTCAGAATCTAAACGTTTTTTGGAATGGCTTGAGTCGTGTTTAGCGACCAGATTTAAATAGCCAGGATCTTTTCAACCTTAATCTTTCCATCTTCTTCCCCTCCCAACGCCAACATACCCCGATGGGGGATGCCATAACCCCACTGGCTCCAGACAGTTTGGAGCTGTTGGAACTTTTTTGCGGTATTTACATTGAAAAAGCTCACCTTTAACCATTTGCTCCCTGACGGTACAAGTTTGTACTCGTCTATAAAACTTCATGTATCTTCTATTGCAAAATCAATTTTTAAATTAATATTCCTGTAAGTACATTATTAAACATCATTTTGTACGTAGGCCAGTTTTAACGCTTATTTATAAAAAAACTGATACCAGGGGAATTAGTGTAGCATTGAGATGTCACATGGTTAGTTGAGTTATTTTAGTACTTGTTTGAAAACATCACTATTGTAATGATGGATTCAGGTATGTGTATTTTTTAACATTATTATTTCAACGGGTATCATAATATTATCCAATAAAGTTACTATCTCTCAAAATTTTAGGGTATCAAAAAATAAACACATTTTAAAATATTTTTTTTACTTTTTGCCAGCCGGTACAAATATGTACCAGGTGTTTTTTTTTTTTTTGGATTTTTCTGAAAATTCCAAAAAAATCGAAATAATTTCTAAGTTAAAAATAACAGAAAATGTCCAAAATAATTTATGAAAGTTCACTTTATAAAGGGATCAAAGGAATATTATAATATGATGTATTCAAATCTACAAATGTTATGAAGTGTTCATAAATACAAACATGAATAAAGTATACTAGTTCAGTCTTGATACACACGTCAAAAGGGACATAGTGAGTAAATCGTGAAGTAGCGTTGTAGGAATAAAATTTCAGACTTTTTTACTTATGAGCAAAAATTATCAGTATTTTTTTACAGACATTAGCGCCCCACACGGCGATCCAGCAAATCGTGTACAGAAGACGGCTTAGCGTATTAATACTATCAGATAACGGACTTTTAATACAATATTTTAACTTGCTGAAACGTTCTTTTCAGGTTGTTCTGTCAAGTTTAATTCGCACTCACACTAAACAACTCGATTTTTCTTGCTATATTTGATTAGTACTTTATACATACGTAACATGTTATTCCACCTTCCTCCCTTTGTAGCTCTTTATAACCCGGCGTTTTCAAAGTCGCATCCCAACACTGGAGCGTGTCGGATCAAAGGTCGGACCTGAATGGGGTGTGATTGGATATTATTAGATGAAAAGGCGGTAAAGCAATTTGCTTTTTTAACCCCACGCTACCTTCAAATTCATAAAAGTGGCGTATCCGAAAAAAACGGAATCCAATTTTCACAAAATAATAGAGGTAGTAAAACATCATATTGGAGCGTTAAGTTCTAAAAGTTTTTTTAAACATAATCGCTTATGATTGTAGACTTTTGACTTTACAAAAACCAAAGATTGTTTTGTAAAATTTAAATTGATAGTTTATCTATTAACCATATAGAAAGAAGAGTGAATGCGGGAAACTCCATTAGTGGAGGACTGAACGCTGTTGGCGCAAATAAAGAAATATTCAAAGAAGCGAAGTTAGCAGTCCACAATGGAGTGCTTATACCAACCCTGATGTATGGCAATGAGGCATTGAACTGGCAAAGAAAGAATGAAAAGTAGACTGAATGCTGTAGAAATGAGATCCCTGAGGCGTATGTGCGTAAAACCATGTTTGACTGTGTTAAAAATGTGGATATCCGGAAAGAATGCAAGGCTGATGTAAACGTAATGAATACCATCAAGAAATGGATGCTTAAATGCTTTGGGCATATAAAGCGTATGAACCAAAAAAAGAGTGTGAAAAGAATATATGATACGAAAGTGAACGGAAGAAGAAGTCGGGGACGCAAGAGGAAGACATAGCACGATCAAGTGAATCAAATACTTGAGTCAGGCCATGTGAAGAGTCAGAATAACAGAGGAGTATGTATGAGACGATGTATGAATGTGAATGAAGCAAAGACTGTGGGCCAATACAGAGTTGTATGGCGGTCCGTCCTCTCTGCCTTTCTCTGCGAGGAAATGGCGTAATGGTTAGTTAGTTTATTAAAGATAATATCTATATTCAACTTGTCACTAATGATAAAGTCCTGATAGAATTTCCGCTTCTAAAATATAAAAATAAACTATTTCTAATTTCGAAACTGTTTATTCGTGGTGAGATTTAATTTTGATCATTTGATAATACCAATTTTTATATTTTATTTCGCTTTTCTTTATTAAGACTGGACTGGTTTCACTTTTGAAGTGGGCATCTTCATACTGCTCCTGACTGAAGATGCCCGTAACAAAGAGCTGCTTTTCATGGATAATATATTGCAACCATTGCACTAACATATTTTAGGATTTTTTGAAATGGAAAGAAAACATTCCCAGGTTACGAATAACCTGACAGTATTTGATTAAATCTTATTATTAAAATTTAATCCTTTCATTATAAGCGTTATTTTTCTTTTAAAGAAATACTTAGCCAATAGAGTACCGAACCCGCGACGCCTGGAACGATTTGGAGCACTCAACAACTAACCGTGGACGAAAACGGCAGTAAGGAAACTTGGATCGGTAGCGCATTTGGTAACGCATCCACCCAGCATGCAGTAGATTTTTTGCATGTCTTGGACGCCCTCATATTCATTATTTTCTTATGTGTGTTTTTAATTCATTTCATTTTTTTTTTTAAATATTGTTTCAATTATGAGTGGCACAATACAACGTCAAAATCAGGAAAAAAAATGTTTCAAAGATTTTTTTTCAAATCTCAGAAGAACCATTCTGGTTGAATTTTATATATAAATTAAAGCCACGCGACGCCAGGGTGGAAACTGGCGTCGCGTCGGCCCAAATCCCATTCCTTCAAATCCAGTTTCCCCATTTTAATTAATTTCTTTTCCTCTCCCATCCTTTACGGACTTGAAGAGAGCTTATGAATATTTTATTGTCTTTAAACATTCTCACCGTGGCTTAAAAAAATGTCACCGGGAAAGAAGCTCTCCTTTTTACAACCATGAATATGCAAGTATACCTAAAAGTGAAAAACTGTGTTTCTCATAGAATTTTACATTTAACATTTGTCAACTGTTTAGGCTGAAAACAAATTTAGAATGTAACTTGCTATTTTTTTATTTTATTTTCTTTATTTAGGAAACAAACAGTCATATAAGTTTAAATATAGTTACAATTATACATATTTTCGACCAATCAAGTTCCATTAATAAGTACATTTAGGTTATATTAACAAGTGAAGATTTAGGTATAAGCATAACATGTTAAATTAAGTACAGTAGATAGATAACAGTAGAATTAGTATCATTTAAAGTAACACTTCAGTAAGTTTCAATTTATAGGATTTCAAATTATGGTTGAAAATGTCTACATCTCGCAGGGTATTGTGAGTTTTACAGATTCCGCCTATCAACGAGTTTTGTGCGCTTTTAGTCTTAAAGTGAGGTATTTTAAACAGATCGTTTGATCTTGTATTGCGTTCAGGCCAACGAAATGCAATCCTTTCTAGGAGATATGATGAATCAACAAGACAGTTCACAACTTTGTATAGGAACAAAGCATCCAAGATTTTTCTACGTTTATATAGAGCAATGGGATTAAACCGATAATAACTAAAACGATACGATAGGTGTTTAATGAACTATATATAACTCAGATATATATTCGTAGTGGGTTGTAGTAAAAAAATAACAAATGATTTTCTACCTTACAACAGAGACTAGTTTTGAAGATGTGAATAGACATTTCAGGGTAAAGTTTTAGACTCCAAAAACAACATTTTGCATAAATTACTTCACGAGTAACAATTATTTTATATACTAATTATTCGTCACCCTCCGTAGGTAAAACCAGAACAAAAGTATAATAATAACATAGCAAGAAGAATAATAAGTAAATAATCCTTGACTTAATTTTGAATAGATTAAAACGTAGCTCTTACCATTAATAACTGTTTTTATGTCAGTAAAAACCACATCGTAAAATACCAGTTGTTTTCTATTTAGAGTGGAAAATACTTTCAGCATTACCCAGGTGATGTTTGCCATTCAGAATTGTCACATTTGTTAAAACGGCCTAAACTGTATTCGATGCTTAGATCTGAATAACCAGTTTATCCCTACCTTATTTTTTTTAAATATCAGGTTATTTCATATTTCCTCTCCCATTAATTGCACCTCGTGCCATACCACAATATTAAAGGGCGGGTTAAGAATACTAAAACTAAGTAGTTCCGTGAATATCTGCCTACGAAGTCCTAATAAATTACGGTTATATAACAGTGTAATGATTAACAGACGATTATTGCTGAGAATTATTTATTTGAGTTCTTAGTTCACCCTTTATTTAATGATAAAAATTACAGTATTTGAGGGAGTAAACATAATTTTCCTCTTTGTAAGTTCATACCTACTTTGTTTTTTACCAATTACCTACATATAAAGTTTATACACACACATATAATATTGTTTGTAAAGCTCTAATGGGTATTATTGAATAAATAAATGTAATGGAAGATATACAATATGGATGATATAGAGAAAGACCCTAATAAAAACTTACTATTATTTCCTCTTTTAACATTTTTTGAGTACTATTTTGTTTTTAAAAAAGGAGAAGATAGTACACCACCCATTTTTGGCAATCACGTATTGTTCCGTTCACATCCATACGTCGCGTCATCTCAAATATACTCTTCCGGTATTCTGTGGTACTTATAAACTAACCAACTCATTTCTTTTGTTGAATCACCTATTTTAATAATGTCAATGCATATTTTGTTACCATGAAAATAGATACGTCAATAATATACAAGTTTTCTAAAGACCGTAATATTGAGAGTCTTCGATTCAACCTTCGGAGTACGAGTTCAAATGATAGATGAGATCCTCACTTGATCTTGGAGTCGAAACCTTATAATTCTCACGAAGATTTACAGCCCGACTGCAAGTGCAATTTTAAGGTTTCTTCTACTCAAGCAAGAGGCGGACTTTTCAGAAAGGGAAAATGTAAAACTCTTCTTCCGTAAAAGCTTTTAGAAAGGAAATATCTTAAAGATATATTTATTTTAAGGAATGAAAAAATAACTTTGTATAAGACCACGGATGTTATTTTTTTATCGGTTTCGCTTAACGCATCATCAGAGTATAAAATCAAACTTAACAAAAATATAAAGTGTGTGGTTGTATATATTTGTATGTATAGAGGGACAAATTTAAAAAAAAAAATAAAATAACTGAACAATGAAAAAACAATAGAATAAAATTAAAATTATTACAAACGAACAAAGAGAAAGAGAAAGATAATATGAATTGAAAACGTCAACTGAGAAGGTTGAAAGTTATTTTTTCATGTATTTAAATATGTTGAACCACAAAGTGATGGTTTTCTACGAAAATATACATTTATTTAAAATCATGGTATTGTTCGCCTTTTTTATAATTTATGAACACCCAAAATGAATATAAGTCGCAATGTTTAAGGGATGAGTTATTGCAAAAAATAACACTATAACAACAAAATAACTTTGTATTTAACATATAACATCTAATATTTGAGATCGTTTCAGTTTAAATGCCTTTTCTTTGCTGACTTTTAAACTGCGAAATATGTTTTAGACCTTTTATGTTAGAATTCGCGATAAAAAAGGTTAATAATAAAAATTTTATGGTCATCAAACTTAATTTCCATAGCAACGAAAAAAATAAGATGGCAACCACTATGGTAGAGCGGTATTTTTTTTTAAATCTAGGTCCAAAGGTAACTGGTTCAAATGCTGGCAAGGACAAAACAAAAAATAAACTTCCCAGTTCACACAGCACGACTTAGCATTTGTCTGAACGGAGAAGTTTGTATCTGACCTAACTTAGGTATGGCTGACAAAACAGCTTGGCTTTCTGCTACAAATTGAATTAACACACAAAAAATAACAATATACAATATTATATTGCAACATCACGCAGCTCATATTTTCTGATATGTTAGCATTTATATTTAAACAAACTTCTGGGTAGAAAAACAAACCTACATAATATTTACACTGTACTTTCAGATCTTTATATAAATGGATAAACAACGAACATTTGTGTACAACAGATAAATAAAATTCAATTGCGTCCACGAAAGGGAAATGAAAATTAAGGTGAATACAAATAAAATTTCCTGGTAAATATATATTCAGCGAACCAGTAGAAAGTTTGTATCTAAAACACGTGATATAAGTTTAAATAATTACATCACAATGTGTAAAAATGCTTTGTAGGAGTCGTCGTTTTCACACATAAGTAAATAAATAGTAAATAATACATTATTTTAAAAAGTCATTAATATTGTAGGTATATCGACACTGATCTACCAATACCCCTTAACTCATATTTATATACTTTTTTTAATCCAAGGAGGTAGCTCTGAAACGAGGTAAATATTTGATATCCATATATTATGATTTACAAAGGCGGATGAAGCCTAAAGAAGATACTTGATATTGAAATAACTCTCATAAAAGTATTCGCGTCAAATTTCATACAAGTCACTAAACAAAATTTATTTGAATATGATTACCTCTCACCAACAGAGAATACAAAAATGAACTTGTTTGAAGAATAAAGCAAGGAAACTATTCTGCTGTTTTGAAATATACAAACAGACAATGGCGGAATGGAGCCCATTTTGTGCCATATGAAAATTTTCTGGCACAACAAAATCTATGAATTTTATTAATGGAAAACAGATGGTCACTTCTATGTTCGTCTTTCATGTAAACTGAAACTGGTTTATTTAAAATACTCTAACCTGGATGGACTTGCAAGTTCCCTGAAACTTACTGTCATTTTTAATGAAGTTAATGTCATAATAATTGAATTTATTAAATAGTAGATTCTTGACTACAAATAAAGGTATCGTGGAATCAAATCCCAGCCTATATAAATAAGTTTAATTTTCAATATGAACACTTATTTGTTTTAAACCATTTTAATATATTATTTTTATCGACTGGTTTCGGAAGCACCCTTCCTTTGTCCGGACAATATTAAGTTTACTAGTTTTTATTTTGTCCTCATTACAATTGTAGTAGAATTGGTAGAAGATTTTTTTTCACTGAGATTAACTACTATACCGTCGTCGGAAAGGCAAAAGGGCTGAAGCGCCATTTTGAGGAGTTTACACTAGAGCACTTTAAATGTTTTCGTTTGTTTTACAATAAAATTCATAAGTCTTCAATACCTGGTTGGACTTTGAAAAAAAAGTTAAGTCAGGTAACTCAATGCTCTCACTAAGTTACTTGAAGCTTGTGTCGCCCGAGTCAAGTCTTCTCCCAAATGGTAAATATATTTGAGATGGCTGAATGGCCACAGAAGTCTTCAAAATTAAATGAAAGTCAAAGCATTCGATGCAGAATAAAAAAAAATTATCTTATCTGCATATTCAACTCATTGTTGAATATGCAGTTTTTATGTCACTCAAGTGTTCCTTAAATCCTTTTGGCTTTCCAGCAACGATGCAATTATTTAAAGTAAATACTCATAAATAACGATGATTAAGCAATAAATTAAAATAAATAGAACATATATACTTTGTTTTTAACCACTTTTTTATTTAATATTTTGTCTAATATATAAGTATATATGTTCTATTTATAAATATGGCAAGCCACAAAGTTAATGCTTTTTACGAATATATAATAAATTAAAACTTCATAGTGGAGTTCACAGTTATCAAAATCCCTTACTCTTGATTTCACTTTATTTTGTTGCTTACAAATATCTAATTCAAAATCTTAGTTATTTCAATAAACCATTTGCCACTTCGGTAGTATTGAAACTTTCCTACGGTGAAATGTCTAAAATAATTCCAGAGAAATTGAGTGGGAGGCAGGAACATTTTATTTTATGGGATCAACCAGGGGGTGGAGAATGCACGGGGTGGAAGGGGAGCAGAAGGGTAAGGAGATTAAAAACAGGCTTTACGAGCGTGAACACTGAACAACCGCCCTTCAAAACTGCGAGTAGAAGGAAAAGCATGTCGCTACAAGAGGGACGGATTTTCTTGCATACGTGACACTATGTATACGCTTATATAAATGTATAAAACGTAGAAGTTGTAGCGCGATATTCGTAGCGAAAATCAAGAGATTGTAGATATGTTTAGTCCTGCCGACGCGTCTTGGAGAAGATTTAAAGCCGTTAAGGATATAAAGTGTTATCATTGTCCTTAATATCTGGCATCGCCAACGTTTCAAACTGTTTTTGACAAACATAAAAAGTGCCATTATTAAATGATATTTTACACCGTAAATAACTTATATTAAAAAATATATATAATACGGAAACAATATTATTGCTGGAAAAGCAGAAAAACTTAAGCAATACTATGGTTAAAAATGAGTTAAATATGCACTATTAATAAAAAAAAATCTGCATCCAATGCTTTGACTCTCGTTTGATTCTGAATACCTTTGTGGCCCTTCAGTCATCTAAAATATATTTACCCTTTGGGAGAAGGCTTGACTCAAGCAACACACGTTTGATACTTTATTAACTTTTTGTCACTTCAGGTAACTCGGTGAGAGCATTGAGTTACCTAAGATATCTTTTTTTTATTTCAAAATCTAACCAGATACTGAAGACTTATGAATGTAAAACCACAAAAAAAACTTTAAAGTGCTCTAGTGTAAACTTCCCAAAATGGCGCTTCACTTCTTTTGCATTTTCGGCGACGACATGTCGATGATGATTTTTGGTAAATGGACAGGTAGAGATCGCCAGCTTTACTCCTTTCTTCTACTAATAAACGGTTTTTATTAACAAATAAGATTCACTCTAGAATAAGGAAACAGCTCAATTTAATTTATTAGATCTTAAATTATCAGTTATAATTTTTCCTCACCAAGGGGTCCTGTGCTGACAAGAAAATTAAATTTAAAATTTACCAAATTCCACATATACGGATATAACCATTTAAAACACTTCTAACCACCCAACGCCCACAAATATTTCCCATTCTAATCTATGATCCACCGACTAGGTATCGTCTCATGTATCAAATAAAAAACTTTTTATAGGAATTGTCTCTGAATAAACGAATTGCAACAAATAGGTATGGATTCCAACTAAGTCCACAATATTCTGAAGAAAAAAATTAAATAATTGTCATCATATATTTTTTAGTTCAACAATTGCTTATAAGAGTCTAACAACTAATAATAATCAATATTATCAGGAGCGTAGAATCTTGCACATTAATATTTATTTCTACTATTACTAAAAACCTTCCATCTGATATCAAACCAGCATTTTATACGAACAATAGTCAAGGTCAATTCTTAATAAACAGTAAAGATAAAGACGACAGATTTAGCCATTCTGGCTGCTATTCACTTAAATGTAACGATCGCCCCGCGTTTTATACAGGTAAAATAGTGCTTATATTAATAATAGAGTCAAATAGCCCATAACAGTTTTAAAAGTAACGGGTTCTCTGAATTTGATAACCAACTCATAGAAACAGATCAGACTTTCAATAACAATACAAGCATTAAAAAAATGGAAGACCAGATAATATTAGAGAAAAGAAAATAATAATAGTATAGTCAAACAAATAATTTTTAACAAAAGCTCCATACTAAAGATGTTCCAAATTGAAAAAGGTACCTCCCTTTCCATTTTTTTACCCGTTCCATATTTTGTCTTATTCTGTTTATTATAATAGTATTTAAACCATTGTTATCTCTGTATACTCGTAAAGTTATTATAAAAATAATGCCCTGATAAAGCTATGGGGAAAATTTAACCTGGTCGGTAAGAACGCTGTATATTTCAAGTTAAAAATAATATTGCAAGCAGAAACTAGTTACGTCAACCTGAAAATTCCAAATAAATACGGCCGTTTGAAAATCATGTTGCCAAATTGCACGGTTAAACAGTTTTGGCTATTACAACAGACATTGGTACTTGAATCGTATGACATTTATTATTTCATATTGTTATTTTTCAGTTTTGTTGTTGTAGCTAATAGAAAATGAATTGCTCAACCCTTTGCAAATTACTAAAAAATATAGTTTCGACATTTGTTTCCCAATTATAGAAACCCAAAGTATTACACTACGATCTAAAAGAGCCTTCCACCCCATAGTCAAACCAATAGACCATTACGCTACTGGAGGCTGACTTCAATTCATTAGGATTAGCATATTTGAATAATGCATATTGTGGGGACTGATTTCACCATTTGGATGATGTTTTTTAAGGTAACTATAAAGGTGAGTAAGTCTCCCTTAAACTATAAAGGACAAAGATACGTAATACCATCGATTTTTTTTCAGTGAGGCTTCATTGTATTTTTACAGTAATATACTCGTTATTGCATTAGGATAAAGGTTTTAAGCCAAAGCTTTAAGAATTGAAAAATGGTTGCAATTCCCCATAAGTATTGCACAGAAGCAAGACGATGTGCTCATTGCGGTAAGGAAAGAAACGTATTTGGTAAGTCCGTATTACAAAGGGATCTTACCACCATTGACTATGGCGTCTAATCACACCGAAGAAGATAGCAAAGATCTTGCTGTTTACACAGTAAATATATATTTGCCAAAATGTGAAGGGCATTCGAACAAAGAGCATAAGTCTACACAGCTAAATTTTAATTAAGAATTACGTAAATTATTATTCAGTAACACGATTAAACTCAACAATGTTCAGCGAAGAATTCTTTGATGATAGATATGCAGAGGCGTGCACTCCATAAAAGCACATAAACACTGCCAGCCTTACCGTACTCGCATACGAATATGTATAATATTGGATTTGATTGTATGAAATAATAGCAAAAATAAATTTACACTTTCAAAAATATGCGCAAAAATTAGTTAATCGCACTGTCGCGAGGGCCCCACCAATCTTCTTACTATTACGTGTCAAAATCAGTAACTAAATTTGCTCAAAAACCGCTAACGCTTGAGTAGGTTATTCTGTATTCTTAATTTTTGGGTTTTTTTAATTTTTTTTTACAATAATTATTATTATTTCAAATTTAAAAAACGATTTTTATTCAAAAGTTCTGCCAGGTAACTATTTTCACGCGTGACAGCTGTTTTGCCTTCTGAAGGCAATATCAAACGGTGTCTACTCAGTTTAAAAAAAAAAACCTAAAAATTAAAATGGAGTTCTACAAATAAATTTTAAAACAGTAAATATATTCTATATTCACTAACCTACACAAAATATGTATGTTGTGAGATGTTACGCGTTTAAGTGGGTTATTTGTGTTGGTATTTTTATTAGTGTCTAAGGCAGTGTTTTTACAGAACAAATCCAATAGCAATCAGTTCTATTATCAATTAATCCGCCGTTTTTCTTACTGCCTACCTTGATCAAAACGCGCGCCACTGTAGATATGTAATTTAAAGAAGAGGTTTTGAGTGACCCGAATCTGAATCAACATAAGGTGGTGGGGGTCTAGCCACCGTTTTGAAAAACTTCTAAGATATATAATATCTAAGTGGCTGCCATTCATACTGATTTCAGAAAAGATTTATGCAAATTCGACCACTACATTTCCCTAAATAATGTTGTCCAAATACGAATGCGTAGAGACCTATTTCGTTAGTTGAAATCATATTTATATACTCGTAAATCATCCCACATAGTCGTTAATTGTGGTGTACCACACGGATCAAAAAATTGACCTGTTTTTCTATTATTTATTAATAACTTTGGTTTTATTAATAAGATATGTAATGCCCCTAATCAATTTCAACCCTTTACAACGCTTTAATTAAAAATAATTTGGAATATGGAAACACTATTTAGAATCAAAAGAGCAACTATGAACAGACTATAGAATCTGTTAAAAAAATGCTGAGACTGTTATCTTTCAAATTTGGTCTAAATGACTGCCTTAAGTCACACAACTCACGCCTTGAATTCATCAAAATAGATACACTGAAAATGAAAAGACAAATAAATTGATATAATATCATCGCTGTTTTGACCCAACCTCGTATCTGCAGTTTTTGAGTTAAGATTATGGGGTCATGTATATTTTTCATTCGGACCTATAGCACAAACGTTTCTCGCTTAATTTTTTTAAAGCTGTGTTTTATTAACTCAATCTCTTATGTTAAATGATAAGTAAGATAAGGATAATTCAGATTATTGTACAATTTTTTTTTAAATATTGAAATTTATTGATACATTAAATAAATAAAAATAACAATATAAAAGGGTAATAGAGAAAAAAAATAATGCAAAATATCACAAAGACTAAGTTTATGTGCGTGGGTATTAAAGAGATTTTATCGCACTTTTAAGGGTTTAAATGTGAGTTTAAAATAAATGTGAAAAGTATAAAAAGAAAATAAGTGACAAATATGTGACGAATGCATTAAAAAATAAATTTAAAGTAAGAACACAAAAGTTTAAAATTTAACAAAAAAGCGAACTGTTGAAAGCTGGGGTAAAAAAACTGAGATTATATTATGCGAGTATATAGCATTGAGAGCTGATATTGTAATGAGCATGAGCGAAAATCTGAAATTCTGAATTTAAATTTATAATAAAAAGGTATCTAGCTCGATATGTTTTAACCAATCTTAGAAATATTGTTTAAAGATACCTTGAGTTTAATAAATACGCCAACCTAAGCTATGTAGCTTCGCTATGGAATACTTTATCTGTTGTTTCTGTTTGAAAAATTATAAATGTCACGCATTTTTAGTTTGGAAAGGTGGCACGTTCTGTAGCAAACAAAATAAATTATCTCTTTTATTATTACTGAAACTCTGACAAGTTAACCGTATTCTGCCAGAATATGGGGTATTGTACCATATTATCTTATTATGTTCATAGTTAACAAGGAAGCATGGTCAATAGTTAAATTAACACGTGTCAAGATTGCCAAACAAGAAATATTTACTTTGGTGGCGAAGTGAACAGCTATAAGTTATAAAATAATTATACTCAAATGTTTTGTTTACCTATGTGCTTGGCAGGAACGTGCTGTGACATTGTACAAAATTTCTTGGCTAGTGGTATTTGTCGTATCGTAATTACAATTTGTTTTTTCGCACACCTTTTCATGTCTCATTTTTTAGAAATGAGATTAATTGGTTTGATAAAGTGATGAATTTGTATTTGAAATATTTAAAAAAATGTTCAACACTAAATCAATTACCTTTCTAACCATGATATTAAGAACTTGGTGGTTCACTGATAAAGAAACAGTATCATGGAATGGATTCATAGAATGGATCTAATGAAACGTGTGCGTACATTTGTTTCCATTTCAGGTAACTAACATAAAATATAGGTACCTACTACGTTCCTTTAGCGCTTGTAATGTATACGAAACTATTTTTTTTTACAGTAAGCCCTTAAAACGTTTTATACCTGTTGTATATTTTGACTCTCCCAACGAATAGATTGGATGTGCAAATTGGTAACTTTGCATTAGAGTTGTTACCATATTTACCATAAGATATATTTTTCAATTGAATAAAAATGGATTTATTCAAGATATAAAAAAAACCTCTAAATGTCTTGCTCTCGAAAAAAGGAAAAAAATGTAGATGCATGCTTTAATCGTGTAAAAATGAAATTTAAAATAACTCCAGTGCAAAGTTACTTATTTCGACATCCGAAAATGTTTGTTGGGACAGTCGATTTGTATTGACCAAATATGAATAAAGGAAAATTTAATAAGTAAATCCTTTTTAATTGTAATGTACAAACATGAGATTCGTATTCATGCAAAATTTGTCTAATTTAATCTTTAATTTATTTTCTCCTTTCATATTGCATCCGCTGTTATCCAATATGATATCCCAGACTTGGTTAGCAAATACCCAGGCACTCAAATCGATCACACACCGATAACTGGAAAGCTTATGGAACGGAGGTGTAAGATATATTTTCTCACCTGCATTAACTATAACTTAGTACTGCTATTTGTCCCTTTTTACTTTGTACCGTATTTTATTGCATTATTCAAATTGTATGTAAAATTTTTGTATAACATAAAAAGTCATTTGCGTAGTTTGGTGGTTAATACTAATAAACAATCTTGTCTTGAACCATTAAATGAAATAAATGAAAAATTCATTTTTTTAAATAAATTATTTGCTAACGTAATTTTTTTTTGGGCCGGAGGCAAAGTTTTCTTACCGCCATAAAAAAACATATCAATTTATTTCTTATTATCTAAACGCTACACAGCCATTTAAACGTATTTATATCTTGGCATTTACATTGAATTAAGTTCGGTCAGTGTTGAGTTTGACAGCCAACTGTTGTCTCTAGCTGTTAAATAATTGAGATAAACACTCGACTGTGTAATAATAGGTGATTTGTTTGATAGATTACCCTCTTAACAGAGAGATTGCAAAATGTAAATCACGTACATCATAATTATGAGAATTCGATCCTTATTCTTCCAGTATTTTAATGAACTTGCGACATTGATCCATTCGGCACCGGTGCACAACCTGGAAACACGCCGAACGTTCACTCAACATTTGTATACGGGTCACATTTTTTATATGAGAACGGGTCACTTCTACAATTCGTTCTTGAGATCAAGAGCTCGGCTGTGGAATGATTATCCGGCCTCTGTGTGTTCTCCTTCTTACAAAATAGGTATCTTAAAGACCCAGGTTCAATCCTTCCTTTTCTCAAAAAGACCCCTCTACACAGCATTCCCAAAATATGAAATTATTTCCCCCAAGGCCTCCTGTGCGGAGTTAATATAAAAATGAAAGCTAAGTTTTCGCATCGTTCGTCTTACAAACATAAATCTCGCTGTCACGTAAACTTGTATAAAAATTCAGAACAAAAACAAAAAACTTCTCCAGAACTTGACAACACGTGCATCTTAATATTGTCACGATTTCTCCTTAAAGTTGAAAGGGAGCCCGCTTTATCGACGCTTCGTTCGTACCGTTAGATCGCGCTTTTGATAGTAATTTAGTATGAGAGCTTCCTCGATACAACACTCGTTGATGACATGAAAACAAAACAGAATGAAAACATTTTGAAGTATATTAACAGCTCTGAAAAGGATTCTGACTATCTTTGAAGATAAAAATGTCACTAACTTCATTATCATTATGAACTTAATAGCAATTGTTTAATTTAAGATTGTACATGTTTTAACGAATGCGTTTCAGGCTGAGTTTCGAAACAATGTAAATTTTTTTTGTCAAATTATAAAAATTGCAGAGAATTGATATCGATAACTTTTCGTTATCCAATCGATATCTCTACATGATTTTCCATCTTAGCCAAAATTAAAACCCTTCACAATTATTTTCTAGTGTATATTGATAATTTTACAATGAATAATTGAGTTAAGTTGTCAGAAAGCTTTTCGCATTATAAAATAAACTTTTTTATTTTAATAAAGGTATTTATATGAAGCTCATAAGAAACCGGTTTTCCATATAATGGAAACCCGTTATATTGACACTTTAGTAAAAAATGAGTTAAATATGCAGTTTTGATCAGTTTTTTTTTTGTGTCAAATACTCTGACTCTCGTTTGATTCTGAAGACTTTTGTGGACCTTTAGACATCTTAAATATATTTACCATTTGGGAGAAGGCTTGACTCGAGCGACACAAGTTTGGCACTTTTTTAGCTTTTTGTCGCTTCAGGTAACTCAGCGTATTTTATTGTAAAACAAAATAAACTTTAAAATGCTCTGATGTAAACTTACAAAAATGACGCTTTGGCCCTTTTGCCTTTCCAGCGACGATATGAGTTAATAACCTGAATCTCTTAGGTGGTATGTAAAGGTGAACAATTTATTTTAAAATATTATAATAATTTTTTGAATCCCAATCAATAATTTTGAGAATGTGCTTCACGGCTTAATAATTCACTTTTCTAAAGAGTTGGATTGTTTTCTTAATAAAATAAAAAGCGTTGTTGGTAATATTTTCATTTAATGTTTTAGTCTTGGAATGCCATCCAGTTACATTTTTTAAGTAAACATTTTACAGTTAAGTTGTTCCTGCAAGCCAAAAACATTATTCAAATTAAATTAAAGGTTATTTATTCATTTAAGGAGGAAAACGAAGATTGCAGAAGCGGATATAGCTAGCAGGGTTTTTTAATTTTGTTTTTTTTCTTAAATGAACTGAAATAGGTTTTAACATTTCAATTTTAATGCTTCCAGTATAGATATTGTGGCGTTGATTGCTTTGATAAAGCATTCTTAAAAAAATGGCTTAGTGAAACCTGTCGTAATAAGAGTATTTTAAGAGAATATATTAAATACGGACTCTTTATCGCTGCCGGAAAATCAATGGTGATAAACAAATCTAAAGCTTGTTTATAATAATGTAGCAACAATTTATGTATTACAATGATAATTATGATTTTCCAATTATACCAATACGTATTCTTCAAAGCATTCAATTGAAAATTTCACTTATAATCTAACGTACTACTATATTATTTCACTGGTTTGTCTATTTAAAAAAATAATAACATTCAACCCGTGTGAACTTGGCCTTATGCCTCCAAGATAAAATCCTTTCTTTTTATTCATGTCCAGTCAAGTGATGTAAAATAATAATAATTACCGTATTATTGTTTGTATAAGGTACGTACATTCAAAGGGATTATATATAAGTGATACTTGTATCTATAACATTCGGTTATTTAGGTTTATTTCTACCTTTAAATGTTTTTGGGTCTTAATTATTCAACACACTTCCATTCATTTCATTTGAAAAATATTTTAACGTATTTGTGTAACTAATCCACTTCAGAAAATACGAAATTTAAAACCGAAGGAGGAGAATTAAAAAGCGTAAGTAATTTTTAACATCGAAATAAAGCTTCAGAGTTTGAGCTTCCGCTACCCCACGGCCGAAAAAATATTAACGCGCTTATTTTTCGAAATAAGCGCGTTAATATATTAGCATTAAAGGATAAGAAACATAAAGAAGTGTTCACGTGAAACTCGGAGGATTTTCTGGGCAATTAAAAACGAAATGTGCGTTCGAGGTAAAAAATCTTGTTTATTTGCATTAGAGTATTAATGAAATGATATTTGCCCGTTTCTTGATTGGCGACAATTTTGTAGGGTATTTATTAGAGTGTATAAAAATGTATTTGTGGACTTACTATATTAGATTGCAGTGAATGAAAATACAATTAATGCATTAACTGAACCTGTTGAAAAGGAAGGATATTTAACAGGTTCTTTTCCGTTAGTTTTTGATATTACGTTATGAAAATAATAAACAGTTTCGGAAGTTTGGATTTCAGTGAATAATTATTAAAAAGTAAAGAAAATATAACTAGCAGAGTCAGCAACAATGTCTTTGAAAACCACTAGGTGTACCATCCAGAAACTTTGAAAACTTTAAGCGTCAAGAAGAAATTTGGCTAAATTAAATTAATAATCAACGCTCGTGGCTTTAGCCAGAGGTCAACGAACTTTTTTTTTCGTTATATAGACTGACGAACACCTTTTTCATATTAGCTATGGTTTGGTCCATGCGAGTACCAACCAGCAAAGGAATTATTAGATTTTTTTCTATTATAAATGTAGCTCCATAGTCTCAAAAGTTATTTCTTCGTAAAAAACCCCCGTTGTTTAATGCAGCTGCAAGTCTTATGGGAGTTACCAAAAAGTCACTTTGATTTATGACTCCCATTTACATGATATTCCCCGTGTTGTAGAAGCTCCCAGTAACAAGACATACAGTCGTGTATCGCTGATTAAACAGGAGCACTACTGACTAATATGCATGTATCATAATATATATCTATGATAAATTAGCTGTGAAAGTCACGTACTTAAGTGATTTAGATCCAAAGGTAATAAATGATTTCTAGACGCAAATCAAATAGTTCTCCGTAATAGAACAAAAAGATACAGAACATAGTATTAGCATGAAAAAACACTGACACACAAATAGTTTCATCATGCACAAACCTAAAATTATTACAGTTTTTAAATATTAGTAAAAGAAAGACAAACATCCCGGGTTACGAATAACATGACAATATTTGACCTATATCATAATAAGTGGAAAATGTTTCGTGTGCAATGATGGAGGACTTAGCAGAGTAATTGAACCCAAGACGCCCGGGTGGGAATACGACGCGTTTGTCCACTCAGCCACTAACCGGTAAATTATTTGTATTGGTTTGTGTAATTACTTTAAGGTTTTTCTTTTCATAATTTTGCGATGTCATTCATTTTCCATTACCCCGTGTTTTCCCAATACAATTTTTATTACACAACTTTAATATATTTAGGAAAAAAAACGAAATATTTAGTTTCTTTGATGAAACAAGTTGTTGTGCACAACTTTTTTAATGGGTTTATAAAAAAAGTGAGTTTTTGAAGAACCCCACTAATAATTAAGAACACGCCACTATTTGACTTGAATCTGGCCTTTGTCGAAAATTTTTCAATAAAAATAGTAAATACAAGCACATTTTTACTAGCAAGCGAAGGTTTATTCGCCCAACTGTTTACATATACAGATTTAATCGCAACCAAATTTTGGAAAGTGGGAATGTGGCAAACATGTTTCATTCATAATCCTCGAACTTTTATGCCAAGCTTTTATCTTATGCTTTTAAAATAAACATTAACATTTTTAATAAGCAACAAAACCCATCGCAGGGGGGCAGAGAAAGTGGAAGATTTCCTAACTGCTATTATAAAAACATGTCGTACGTAGGCACAGTCACTAGGGAACGTTTTCACGTCGTGCTTACGTTTTTACGTGAACAGTGTGCGGTAAACGGGATACCATAAACCATAAAGAGGCTTTGATTTCACTGCATGGGGATGGGGCCATATAGCTGTGCTAAGAACATTTACACATTATATTTGATGATTTATTTGTATTTAATTATAAGTTTTTGGTGTTAGTTTTTTGCTTTACGTTTTTAGGTAAAACAAAAAGATAATACCACTCATTATTTTTTCTCAAACTTTGTTAAGTCGTTTGCTAATGTATAAGTCGAGTAGTTGTCATCAATGTATATTTCTGCAAATTTATTTTTCGAAATTAAGCTAAACACGTACTTTAACTTTGCGGACTTTCTTAATGCACCCCCTTCCCATCGCTAGGCAAATAATCACAGATATGCAAAAACTCCCCAGATTTAAGTTGTAAACCAAAAGTTTACGACTTAAATCTTAAGAGGTTTTTTTTTGCAATCCCCACCCATAGAATTCAAAAGAGCGAAAAAGTGTGTTAATTTTAGCTTTTTCAATTGCACATAATTTTTTTAACATTTTCCTGTTTTCATCGAATATTTTAGGAATATATTTTGGAATCCTTATTGCATATATCTGCATTTTTAATGCTCATAAACCTATGCGTACTTAAAGTCAATATTTTTTCTGAGTTTTTATTAAGAATAGGGTTTTTCTGTTTAAAATTTACTGTGAGTTACATTTATTTAGTATTGTTAAATTGATATCTACGCCTTTAAAATTTATTGTATTCGCTTAGTGTTTGCATGAAAGAAATTAACTGTTATTAATATTGTTACGATCTTTTAGTTAGGTAGGTAGGTACTGCTTCACAGCATCATTTACCCACGTGGAAGAAAAATTTTAAGTAACGAAGCAGGTACAGTAAATTATGTATTCATGTTTTAGAGATTAGTTTAAAGTCACCGTTTATAAGTTTGCATTTATTCCAGAATTTCTAGTTAGATATCTCAATTTTTTTTTTTTTAAATAGTTTCGGATAATATTTTTTAGATCTAAAATTTCTTACTACCATTCACTTTTTTAAATCTTCCTTGTGAACATTTTTCCTGAAAAATAAACTATGTAACTTATTCATTTTTTAGTAAAATTATTACCGTCTACAGAAATTTAGCCACGGTAATTTGGTAAAACTAGAAAAGTTTTTAGTTCTTTAGAATATTAATTCACTTGTTTCAATTTTCAGGGGAAGCTAACACGCTGTGGCCTGACATTATAATTTAAATAATAGTATATTGTTTGAAACCACTTTCAAATGTCAAATAGTTTCGGTTGGAGCCAACCCTCACTGGCTTGTGTTAGAATTTAGAGGTGTCTTATTGAACAAATAAAAACTATGTATTGAACTTATAATTTTACATCACAATGTGTTTGCTAGAAAACACAATTAAATACATCACATTGTTTAGTGAGTTATTAAGTCTACAGAATAAAATCAAGCATCTGGTGCAATGAAAGATCGCTCAGCTTATGTCTTCGTCCAAAGTTCCCCCGTAAAACTTTTTCAGCCTCTGATCATTTCCGACGATGTCACTTGACGTTGCCGATTAGAATATCGACTAACTTTCGTGTTGTGCATTTGACGGCGGTGAACGAAGGCTTTAACAAAACTTCTTGCCTTAGTGTCGAACTAACACAGCAAGATTATGTTAACCATTTCGTTCTGAAAGTTCGATTAGATATATAAAAAAATCTTGATTAACCTTCGTTTGATATATCTTAACAGGAACAGAAACCTTTATTTTATAATATTTTGTTTGATATGCATTTATATATTTTTCAAATTGAATACCGCACAAAAATCCCAACTGCTCCCAACCTTTTGGAGCCAGTGAGACTATGGCTTCCTCAATTGGGGTATGTCGTGAGGTTGAAGGTACTAAGGGGGGGAAGAGATGGGGAAGATAAAAGTTTGTAAATACCTGACTATTTAGATATTGTCACCAAACACGGCGAAAGCCATTTCAATCAACGTTTTCTATATTTTTTACCACACCAACACTTTGATTACTAATGTTTCATATTTGTGGGTGTATTTTCCATTACTTAAATTGTAGTGACGAAAAAATTGTTCGACAGTTTAAATAATGAAAATGGTTATCATTTTTTTGAATTATTTATCTTACTATGACAAGTCATGAAGTGGGTTTTACAAATTATTCTTAGTATTAATTTTTGACAAGGTAATAAAGTCAGAATAACATAAGAGATTGTCTGAAGTGATGTATGAATGCGAATGAAGTATGTGTTGGTCAAAAGAAACTGCAGGGAAACGGCGTGATGTTTAGTTAATTTGCTTTTTTTTCTGCCGCGTTATTATTTCTAAGCAAGACAGTCTCTAATATAGCGTTTTTATACTCTAAATATTTTAGTTTCAAACGCCACCAAAAAAACTAACAAAATCCATAACCCTAATCAAATTATCATTAAGTTCTGGTCATAAACATTACTATTTAAAACCCATTAAGTTAAGATAATAAACTAACTATCTAAGAAATATGAATTCAATTAATTTTTGGTTTTGCAATCACTTTGCTAATTAGAAATTATTGCAAATGAATTTAAACTTATAGCATGAACCATTATAATAATCATGTCGTAGTATTTTCATTTTATTTATTTTTAAATCATACTTTGCAAAGTCACTATATAAATTTTAATCTGTGTTAATTTCGGGATCTAACTTCTTTGAAGATTTATAATTCTCAAGCAAGGACGATTCGTAAGTCTTTTGTTAATTCGTTTGAATCTTGAACCCTTTTGCAATTAAATTTCTACCCATCAAATAAAACTAAAAACATATTTTCTTGGAAAAATTATATTTTTATGAAATGCTTTTCTCCTCATTTTGAAACACTTATTCGTGAAGAAATTAAATTGTGTAATTTTATTAATTTGAAATTTAATCTGAACTTTTCTTCGTTGACAAAAAGTATGTAGGTATGGAAACAAAAGTAAAAGTTGAATGGTTTCAAGAAAAGCATTAATAATTATGGCAACCGAGTTTTTTGTTTCTTCTATTGTTCAATCATAATGACGTTGGTGAGCTGTTTTATCTGTTAAGTTTATGGTTTTTTTTATATAATGCAACACTTAGAATCTTTTTAACATTATAAGCAATGATTTTACCTTTTTTTGTAAGATCTAATAAATTATCTAAATCGGTACCATTGTGACGAAAATTTTGAATTATTTAATAAATTTATTGTATAAATAGTATATCCTAACATTTGTATTATTATTTATTAGTGTAACTTTTACACGTATCAAAAAAATGTTTCATAGTATCAACACCTAAAATTATTATATGGTAACCGGAAGAGATTGAGTTCCAGTGCTTAGTAAATATTAGGTTACAACCAAAAGTTCAACCCATAGGCATTTATGAAAAAAAATTTTTTTTTTCTTAGTAATTCGATAAGACAGTCAATGTAACACATTTGTAAAGGAACATCCCATTTAAACACTATATGTAAACACTCAATCAATGTATGAAACGCTTCCAATAATATTATGAAATCAAATAAACAAACTATACCAAAAGCTTATTTTTTCGTTCAAATTCAGAAGTTTATTTTTTTTGTTCAAATACAAAAGTATATGTTTCTTTCTCATGTACCTCGGGAAAATTAATTGGCTAAAAACTTTGCCATGGTGAACACAATACTATTATATTCACTGCTTATAAGCATCAAACTAACGAATGATTAATAGGAATTCAGGTGTTTGGGAAAGCACCATACGTCCTTTCAATTACATATAGATAGTTAAAAAACCGTGAATTCAGCTAAGTTGAATTATTTATAAGTTATTTTTAATTGGTAAAAATCAACCGTCTTCTGATATATGAAATCTTAATATCTCGAAAATTTTATTTTATTCTTCTCTTCCTTCCTATGAATTAGTATTTCATTTCAAGAAATTTCTTTGTCTCTTGATAATAATTAAAAAATGTCTAGTAACATGTCTTTAAAAGATCTCATAGTTGTTTTGATCATTATTATTTTTAAAAAAATCCCTCATAATATATGTTTCTTAGTGTTGTACTAAAAACACGAAATATATGTCTGCGAATCATTTTACAACAAAAATCTTCCATGAGAAGTTTATAATATATATTATGTACTTTAACAAAAAGTTCGGGTAACATATTCCAAAAGCGTGTACGAATTACGAACACCGTTTTCCTTGATATGGACTTTTTTCTTCAAAGATCTGTTATGATTTGTTCAATAAATGAATATGGCGTATGATTCAGCTTAAGTTGTGTTCAACTTTTCAAAGGAAACTGTTAGTGGGATCGAAAATCAAATGAAAAGACGTTAAAAAAATAAAAAGCTTTTGCAAATGAGTAGATTATATTTTTATGAACCCGACAAAGTTATATGATAAATAGACATCAACTTAAACTCAGATATAACTCATATTAACCTAGAATTTATTATTGACGTGGGATGAAAAGAATTCGATTTTGAGGAAAGAAATAAGTTTAAGTGACTTTAGAAAATATCGGGTTATCTCTAATGGTTAGTAAAAAATATATCAACTGTTGAAGAAGAAATATACGAGTATATGATATCAAGATATTAGTTATCGGCAAAAGGGTGACCTACTTTGGAAAATGTAGGTGTCAGAATTCACTCTACTCAATTATTATAATATTATTATCTTCTTTTCTTCTTCGGTACGGGATCTAAAAAGTGGGTTAACGCTGTTAGCACCCTTAAATTCACGAGTGGATTAGAATTGGATAGGTTTCAATTATTCACCACAAATACAAAAGGTTGTGTAATAACAGAGTGAAGACTTGCGGCACTTGGAGGTACGAAAAATCAATGTTAACCACCAAATATCTTTTTTTCAGCCAATACAATCAACTTGAATCTGAGAGCAAATAACAAAATTAATTATTAAACCTTAAAGGTGGTCCCCTGAGGACATTAACTATTGAACCATTGCAAATCACGTGGAAATTAATCTTCAGAATATGATTCAATGTTTCTAAAGACAGTACAGTTTACATTATTAAATAAAAATTATTCCTTTTGATAGTGTATTTTTTGTAATTAAAATTAACTTTAAAGCTTTTATGCGTATTATTTTTATATTATTTATTGAAATAACATCAATAATCTTCAACGTAATTATGAAACAGAAAAAATACGGTCGCGACCGAAACTCGAACTCGGAAAATGGCAGTCAAATCGAAGAACAATTGAAAAACTGATATCAGTAATTTTCAAATGAAGTATAAGATCGATTAAAAATGCCAGTTTCTTTTAAGATCTCGGTGGCTCAATTGACAGAAGCGTTACTTCCGGATTCACTAGAGGTTCCGAGTTCGAGTCTCAGTTGCAACCGTTATTTTTTTTCTGTTTCATATTTACGTTGAAAATTATTGATATTATTTCAACAATAAATATTAAAAAAAAAATTTTAAGTTTTTATTATTATTCGTAAATGCCTAAATAGTTGTTAACACATTATTATCAAAACATGAAGATAAAATAAGTAGATTTTCATGAAGTGGCGTTCCATCCTTTCTACATAAATCTGTACGGCAATAACAGATGATTAATCGGTATTTAACTTTTATTTCAAACGCAAACTGTTGATATGGCTTTGAAACTATAAAGTTTCGTGATGTTAAAAAGGAAAAGACAAAGAAAGATAATCTTAAATCGAGTACCTACCTAGAAAAAGAGGCAAATGTGTGATAGAGCTTTTGATTAGTTCTTAATATTAATACTTCTAAGCAAATATATAATAAATGAAGATATTTATTCTAACTTTGGTTATTGGAAACGTTTTGTACCACACCAATTATTTTGTAAAGTGTATTGTGACTAATATGACTTTCGAACGTTAAAAAACTATTATAAAGTACTATCACAATCATATAAAACATAAAGTGGATAAAAATAACCTAACTTACACCTGATGTACTGCAATTTCTTTGAAAAATAAATTTCTTAACTCCTAAGCAAGAAGAATTAATCACGGGACCTTTAACATATTTTGTGAAACGAGTGATCAGGATATAAATTCAAATAAATAGTTTCGTAGAAAGCTCACTTTGCGGCTTAACATATTTAATGAAAATAAAATAATGACTTTGTATAAGACCCCAGATTTTATATTATTTTTTTATGATTGACTGGTTTAGCTAATCCTAAGCATCTTCAAGGCACAACATTAAGCTTAACAAAAAATACAAAGTGTGTGGTTATATATGCCCGTACATACAAAGTGAGGACATAGTATTATTATTATTATTATTACAACTACATCACAGGTGGAGAATTTCCCTCAATCCGCCGTAAAAGTTATTTTCTTTATTTCATTACAATGCTCTAATATTATTGTTATTATTATTATCATTTTATGTTATTTTATCTATTTATTTTACTTTTATAACTGTCATTTTTTTTTTTTTTTTTTTTATGTTATCTTCATTGTTTTAAGTTTCTGATATGTATTTTTACTTATATTGCAGACAGAGTATTGAACCCACCGCTCTGTTCCGCTGAAATAAAAAGCTATTATTATTATTATTATTAAATAAAATAAGAGAAGATTAAGACAATAAAATAATAATATTCAAATTGTAACAAAGGAACAGAGATAAAGAGACAGATAATATTATAAAATGAAAGAGGCAAAACATCAATTGAGAAAGTGATAAAAGAATAATAAGACATGTAATGAGCTTACGGGAAATATACGTTGGCGTTTTGCCTCTTTCACTTCATATTATCTGTCTCTTTCTTCCTGTTCCTTTGTTATAATTTAAATGTTATTCTTTTAGTTTTCTTATTGTTCTCTTATTTAATTTTATATTGTGTTCTTCCTCTGTATGTACGAGTATATATAACCATTCACTAGGATTTTTTTAGTTTAGTTTATGTTTGTACCCTAATGATGCTTAAGCTAAGCGAAACTGGTCGGTCTAAAGTTTTTTTTTTTTTAATTTTTGGTCTTATACAAAGTTATTATTTCATTCTTATTAAATAAGTATAATATGGGTAAACTTTGTAAAGCCTAATAAAAAAAAATTGAATTCACGCAATTTGATATATGCAATTTTTTAGAATATTGCGAAAGAATTCTTCACCTCATATTATTAAATAAGATTAAATCTTTCAGACTTGAAGTCTGAGCGGAAAATTCCATCCTTCTGAAAATCTTACAAGGAAATTAGGAAAATAGAAAGAACATAAAAATGAGAAAAAAGGTTAATGGGTAATTTCGAAGAACAAGGTTACTTCGAACAAGGCAAGATATTTAATATAGGTGCCAGATAATATCACGGAGCCTAACAGGAAATCATAAAATTAAAAAAAATTGAAATCTCGACTTCTTGATAACCAAAATCAAAAAATTCTGACATTGCGATTTTCATTTTTTTATTTACCTGCTAAAAAAATCATTTTTTTAAATTAATGTTTCGTGTATTTTTTTTTTGTATTATTTAACAATTCTGTAATAAACAAATATTAACCTTAAAACCTTTTTTAATTCTGTGCATTACTTTTTTTGGGTATCTTTTAGTTTGAGATATAACCGTGCTTTTTGTCAAATACATTCATTTTACAGTATTCATATTATAACGGCCCTTAAAATAGCATTTAGCGTTTTTTTTGTATTTTTTTTATATGGTGAACATAACACTAGCCCCAACTGATCCCAACTGTCTAGAGCCAGTGAGACTTTGACATCCCCAATCGGGATATGTTGTGAGGTTGAAGGTAGTGAAGGGGACGAAGATGGGGAAAAGGAAGGTTGGAAAGTACCTGGCTATTCAAATCTAGTCATCAAATACGGCTGAAGCCATTTCAAGCAAAGTTTAAATTCTGAACGGTGGTCTTTCCCCAGAGCGATACTTGGAATATCTACCACTCTTGTGATATTGATTATGATATTTTAACAATAAATACATTATTGTGAAAAATCTGTATTTTATCTACCACTCTAGAACGCGCCGCAAATATACTACATATTATTATATGTATTACATGTGTTATGACACACATGCAGGCCGTCAGTCCAAAAACAGAAGGCTGTAACCTACAAGAAGGTTTGGTTTTTTTAATGTTTTCCAGATCATTAAACCCAACGTAATCGTAAACGAAGTCTTAGGCCTTCCGCACACATTCATTATTATGTCCAATATAAAATAAACCACTCATCATTTCTTGAGTTAAAATCACTAAGCCGCGATTTATAATGTTGATCATATCTTTGTATAAAAAATGTATTGAAATGCTAAACGGCTTTGGTGGTCAAGTGGTAAGACGCTTGACTACGAGCCCAGAGGTCGCAGGCTCAATCACGGCGTGCGAAAATAAATTGAAATTAATAAATGTATCATTTACTTAATATAAAAAAATACATTTGCGGCGCGCTTCAGAGTGGCCGATACTCCAAGTATCGCCATGGTGAAAGACCACCATTCAGAATTGAAACTTTACTTGAAATGGCTTTATTTGTTTTTGATGACTAGATCTGAATAGCCAGGTACTTCCTAACCTTTCTCTTTACTGTCTCTTTTCCCTCCCCACTACCTTTAACCTGACAACATACCCCAATTAGGGATGCTATAGTCTCTCTGGCTCTTGATGGTTGGGAGCAGTTTGGAGTCTTGTGCGGTATTCACTATAAAATAATAGTAATAAAAACTTATGTCAATCTATTCATGCAAATAGTGCGTTCACCCTCGGCCGTATTATCAATGTGTTTTTTTTTTGAACTGGTGATCGTGTTCCTTCGGGCAGCCTTAAAACTTTAGGATACTATATAACTGGTGAATTTTCACCCAGTGATAGTGAGATAAACTGCCACTTATTGTAACATGCAAAATGGTTTAATTCATTCCAGTCGTTTATTTCTAAGGCCATTTTGTTTTCGAAAAAGATCTCGATTGCTTTTGTATAAGTCAGCGGCCTAGGAATTTCCGTCAGACTTGGGCTATCCTTCATCATTTATCGTTCGGGATGTGAAGTAATTATGAAAAGACAAAAGGTTCATTGAATTGGGTCTGGAATCTGAAGGACCCATCGCTTTGTGTCATGATTGGTTTACTGAATAGTTCATACTTTAGTGAAGGATTCACGTTCCCAAAGTTCTCCTTTGATATTCAAAACTGCAAATCACATCAGCTTTTGACAAATGAACCGTTGAATTTCTGGAGACTTCTCAAAATAATATTTATTCAACAACGCTGTCGAAAAATGACACTGTTTTGTTAAAAGCATCAGTTTTACCCTTGAATATATTGACGCAACGAAATACATCTTTACAATCTCGTATCCAAATAACGATCTATGTTAGCCAGCTTTTTAATTGTCTGTTTTCTGGGTAAGATTACATAATTCCAGTCTTAAATTACACTTCTGCCTAAATCATATAATTTTACAACTAACTAATAAATTACAAATTTTATAACCTGTCGCGAAATTATTTTAAATGGTGTTTTGGTGTGTTTTAACTCCAATTTTTTTTAATTTTAAAAGAATACAATACACATACAAACGACATACTCTTGAACACGACGATTTAAATTCGTTTCCAAATCAACAGGACATCTAGAACAAAACTGCAAATGGAATTATGAAAATTCGGGAAATACGAGAAAAACACATAAACTCCGAAGGTTATAAGTACTCATGAATAACAATAATTACATGGTTTTATTAAACTTAATGTTAACTTAAAATGAACCTACTTACGGTTATATGAATTACTCGGTGGAGATTTTGTACAAAGTTTGCTATTGATAATAATAAAGTCAAATGCCACAGCGTCCGCCAAACATTACTGTGAAAAATAAAGAATCGTGGGTTCTGAGAATACAAAATAAGGCATACTAATAGCCAAATGGAAAAATCTTTTAAATGAATACAAATTTATATCAGCGATGGCTTGATTTTGAAAGGAAAAAAGTAAGAAAAATGGGAAGCCTTAAAAATGATTGTCTAACTCGCTTTTCGAATTCGTATTTTAAGCTGCCTAAAAATATTAATATTGAGATGGTCCTTGGCACATCGGTAACAGCTTAGATTAAAGGTGCGATGGGTTCAGAAGAAAACTCAATGATCTGAAAAAAGAAATACATATATTTTGCACAAGTTTTTTCAACACAAAATTTGAAAAAAAAATCAATGCTTCTCTTCAGATTGGAAGATGTTATTTCTATCACCCTGATGTACTATCGTGGTATCAATGTATTTCTTTTTCATCACTTATTTACCTCTCTCTTAGTATGTTTGCTTTGTATTCTGTTTTTTGTACACCCCATATACATCTTTAAAAACACCTTGAAATTGTATTTTGCAATGTTTTTAAAAGGAATAAGTAATTGAATTTAAATCACTTCACATGGCTTAATTTGTCTAGAATTAATAGATCTAAAGAATCACTCTTCTTCACTTTCTCTTTTCCCACTTTTTATCAGTGTTGAAATGATGGGGAAGTCATTACGCAACTAATTTTGGCCAGTTATGTGCAGTGTTGATTGAAGAAAAATATGTTTTTATGTTCCAGTGCAACTTGTCCACCAAGTTAAGTTAAGATAAGTAACCAAGACCATATTTTCTAAATTGATAATACGAGTGGATTACAAAAAAACTTTATTTATAATATATTATTCCTAATGATTTATGTTACTGATTCGGGAGGCAGAACGTTTGACTAGCAATCGAACAAACCAAGTTCGATGCTCACAGCAGGATAATTCGGGATTTTTTTTCTAAAATTTAATTAAAAAAAAAACCTGAAACAATTCATTTTTTTACACAACTTAGGTTATCCACTCTTTCTTTATTAAAATTCGTAGTTAATTCTCCTTCTATCACTTCTATCTATTATTTTCTTCGTCTATCTTACACAAGAGAAAGCTGCGAAAATCTATTTGTATACTTTTTAAAACGGTTAATGAGATTCTGGCTCGAGATGATGCTCATCTACTTAAGAAACAGGATTCAAAGCTTCGGGGCGTAGAAACGTAATAAAATCACAACTGGACTACTTATTTTACTCGGAACATTTAGTTAATAATAATCATGTCTTGCCTGGAGCCCCGCAGGGTTTGATATAGGAGGGTGACTCTGTGTTAAGGAGGAATGTTCTTCTGAATAATAATCTTTTATTGATACACCGGTGGATATCTTTAATAAAAACTTAAATAAGGTTGGTTTGTTTTACGGATATATCAATAGAGCCTGCTCGTAGGAAGTGGTAACATTGTCAGCACTGGTTCACCGATAAATTCAGCGGACGAGAGTGGTATGATGGAGTTACGAATCGGACGATTCAAAATAATGGAAAATAGATGTAAGCATAATGGTGGATTCATACCAATGTCCGGATCCGCTCAGCGACGATACTGTTCCGCATGAGAGCTTCAGGAAGCACGGTGCCTCCTATCCTAACATGTCCGTGTTCCATCAGCACTTTACGGAAGGTCTGCACGTGTTCACTAAATGTGGTTTGAAAACTTTTTTTATAAAAAACCAAATTTAGGGGCAAGTTTTTTTTAAATAAAAAAAACAGTTCAAATAAAGTATATTTCTGTTCATTATTTTTATGTTGAATTGAAAGAACTCCATTTAATTTAGTGATAAAAAAAACAATTTTTTTATTTAAAAAAATGCTTTCTGAAGCTCTCATGCGGAAGAGTATCGTCACTGAGCGGATCCGGACGTTGGTGTGAATCCACCATAGTGAATGAGATAAAAAGCTGCGCTAAAATGATTTAGACATAAATAAAAGTCAATGAATGCAAAACTTTTGGAAAGTCCCAGTAAGACATGGCATTGTTAAATAAACAAATAAAAACCTTGATACAAGACATTGCAATAAGCGAAATAACAAGAAATAGTATGTAAAAGACATATCATCGCTGGAAAGGCAAAATAGCCAAATAAACATTTTGTTAAAAAAACTAGTTAAATAAGCAGTTTTCATCAGTTCTTTTTTTCTGCATCGAATGTTCTGACTTTCGTTTGAATCTGAAGACTTTTGCGGCCTTTCAGCCGTCTAAAATATATTTACCATTTGGGAAAAAACTTGACTCAAGCGACACAATGTTGGGACTTTTTTGATTTTTATTTCTTCAGGTAATTTTGTGAGAGCATATAGTTACCTAAGTATTTTTTTTTTCAAAATCCATCCAGGTACTGAAGACTTATGAATTTTATTATAAAACAAACAATTTTTTTAAGTGCTCCGGTGTAAACTTCCCAAAATGGCACTTCAGCCCTTTTGCCATTCGGGAGATGATTTTTCTTTTAAAGTAAGACAAACATTCCTGGGTTACGAATAACCTGCCAATATTTAAAAAAAAAACTCCTATTGCCATCATAAAAAGCGGAAGATATTGCTTGTGCAATGATGGAGGACTTGGCCAGCAGAGGAATTGAACGCACGACGCCCGGGTGGGAATCCGACGCGTTCTCCACTCAGCTACCGACCGGTCAATGATACAATAATAGTGTGGATGAAAAGTGAAGTTTGCGGCAGAACAGAGATCATTTTATCAGTATTGTATTTTGTAACAAACAAAGTAAGAATAGACTTTTTTGAAAACCTTTCCCAGATTTCTTCGGTAGAAAATCTTATCTATGAATTTATCTCTGCTCTATGTGCAAAATAAGTTCTTATCTCAAATTTCTAAATGAGATGTGCGTACGAAAAGTGTGGTGGATTCATCAAAACATTTTCCATTATAAATAATAAATAACTAAAAGACTGTCAACGTTAATCTGGTAAAAAATTAAGCTATTTAAAAAGAAAAACGCTTATCATTATATCAACCATGAAATTAGCTTTTAGAGTGTCTACAACTAAGCTGTTTTTGCTATAAAATAAATGATTACTCAAAGTAATAATTATAACTGATGATAACTCTAATTTTAAAAAATATATTTGTGACAGTTAAAAAGTTTTTAAAATAATGTCCAGGAGATGAAAAAAGGTAAAGAGTAATGCGAATTTTCTTGCTTTTAGATGACTGAAATCCTGAGTGCTGGTTAATATAATATATAATATGAGAATAAAACTATTTTATATTTTCGTAGAAAGCAATCACTTTGTGGTTTGATGTATTAAGAGAATTTTTTAAAATTTTTTAAATTTTATTTTTATTTTTTTTTTATTATTTTTTTTTTTTACAAGTGTTATATCAATATACATATATTTTTTTAAATGCAAACATTTCATTATAAATTATAAATTACCCTCATAAAAAATCAATGCTTGTGTGTATGAGGGGGTGTTGTTTATTTAGTTACTAATAATTTGCTGTAATGATTTTTCAAAGATATTTATTTTAAGTTTTCAGTGTAGTTTTTTAATTGTGTTTTGAATTCTTTAAGTTCATCATTAATTAATCTTATTTTTTTCTGGTAAACTATTAAAGAATTTTATTCCTAGATATTAATAACTTTGCTGGCCTATTGTTTTTTTACATATCGGGATTGGTAATGTACATTTTTGTCTAAGATTTTTTGTATTATTGAATGGTTCGGTTTTATTTAAAATGTCTTCTTTATATATTTGTAAAAATAACTTTTTATAAGACAACGAATATTACTTAGTTTCGGTTAGTCTAATTATCGTAATATTGTCAGGGTACAAAATTAAACTTAACAAAAAATACAAAGTTTGCGGTTATATATACAAACAGATAGAGAACAAATTATAAAATAAAATAACAAAACAATGAGAAAACAATAGAATAACATTTTAATTATAACAAAGGAACATCAACTGAGAAAGTGATTAAATAATAATCATAGAGTTTATGAGTTTACAGGAAATATACCTTATATTGGACTACTCAATAAATTTACATGATTATTAAGAATATGACTTTTAATTTTAATGGTTTTTACAAAATAAATAAAAAAAAATTTTAATGTCTTACGCAAGGTTTTTCTCCTTCAATGAATATAAGGTCGTGTTACGAGAAGAAAAATATCTCTGAAGTGTCCGACGGGTCTCCAAAAGTTGTGATGGGCCTTTTCAATGTTTTCAGGAGACCCATCGGAAACTCCAAATTAAACACCAATAATGGCACGGAAGCCTATTCACTGACATTGTGAAGAAAGTCGGCAAAGACCGTGGTGAAGAAAAGACAGATTTATTGTTTACGACTAGTATTTCATTTGCGGAGTTGGTATAATTTTTTAAATGTATTACTGTTTTATTTTTATTTTTATTGAATACCACACTAGAGTCCCAACTGTATCTAAACATCTGGAGCCAGTGAGGCTATGGCATTCCGATTGGGGTATTTTGTAACGCTGAATGTAATGGAGAGGGCAAAGAGATGGTTTGGAAGGACCAGATCTAGTCCCCAAACACGGCTAAAGCTATTTCAAGCGACGTTTCGATTCTAAATGGTGATCTTTCACCAGGGTGATACTAATTTGAGTGTCTACTACTCTCAAACGTGCCGCAAATATACTATATCGCCGTCGGAAAGGGATAAAGGCTAAAGCGCCATTTACACCAGGATGTTTACACCAAAGCACATTAAAGTTGCTTGGAGTATCTACAACTCATGAACATACCGCAAATAACATGTATATTATTTTCATATTAATACACACAGCATCCACAGCATCCACACAGCATCCCCAAAGATGACATAGGCCCTGAAGGAAATTATTTCCCTCAAGGCCTCCTGTGTGGAGTTATTGTAAAAAAAAAGAGAAATAACGCATGTTAATTTTTTTATTATTATTTTCGTACGCCAAAATTTGAACCCGCAACCTCTGGATTTGTAGTCGAGCATCTTAGACTCTTGACCATTAAGGCCGTTAGTAAGAATAAAATATACAAAAAAAAAACCTTCACAACTTAAAATAGTTTTCGTAAGTGTGCTGCCTCGACTTTTCTCCTCCTCGTTCTAGAGTGCACGAAACTCTTAGTATCACCTTGGTGAAAGACTGCAGCAAGATCTGACTGCAGCATCCAGCAAGATTCGATTGGTGGAAATAGTTGATATTACGTTTTATAACCAGAATAAATTAATTGTCCAGGTAGACGCCAAACGTCACCTTCCTGGCCTCTTTCCTCTCCCTCCTTTTTTAATATATGAGGCCTGTTCAAAAGAAAAGGTGAATTTTGAATTTTCGCGGGCTGTGTACATTCGATTATCGGTTTTTTTTTGTTATGTTGTTAGTCACGTTTTTGTGTGTTCTTTTATTTTTTACTTTTGAAAAAAATGGATCAAAGAATAAAATCCATGATTTGTTTTACCACAAATCCAGGACGCTCATCGTCATTAACATCTTCTCGGCCTTCTGCAAAGCGCTTGTACCACTTATAAACACTTTTTTGAGACAAAGTAGACTCACCGAATGCCACAGTCAACATTTTAAGTACGTTGGAGCACTTTATTCCATTTTTAACGTAAAATTTAACACATATTCTTTGATCAATTTTTTTTTAAAGTAAAAAATCGAAGAACACACAAAAACGTGACTAACCTTTCCAGTTGTCAAAAACAAAACCACTAATCCAAAATGGCTGATAATGCTAACATATGATAAATATATCTGTACCAACATAACAACAAAAAAATCGATATTCGAATGTACACAGCCCGCGAAAATTCAAAATTCACCTTTTCTTTTGAACAGACCTCGTATTTACCGAAGTTAAAGCTCTTGTGCACGATGACAAGCAAATAGTAAGGTGTACCAAATATGTTTATTTGTTGTATATATATGTAAAAATATTTTATGCAATAAACCACTTTTAAAATATTTTTTTTAAATGGTAGCAAATACAATTAGCTGAAAAAAGTAGGTTTATATAGGTTCATAAATATTTCATTCAAGGCGTCGTTTACACCCAAATGTGTGTATTCATCCCCCGAATATTTAATTTACCGTTGACAAGAGCACGCAGAGACGCTCTCTCTGAATGGCTCCAGTCAAGAAAGCGGAACCGGAGACGGCTCTCTGTTGGCCGAATTTATAACCCAACTTAATCGTCTACGTTTCCGCACGACACAGTGGGGCAGATTGTAAAGTAAGGAAGCCAAAATTCAAAATTGAAGTTTTTATAAGACATCTGAAATGAAAGACCAATTTATTTTTACATATTCAGACGCTATTATAGAATAATTAATTTATACAAAATTACTATTTTTTACTAATTTATGATATTTCTAGGAAAATTGTTTCCCTTTGTGTGGGGATTTTGAGGAATTTCCAAAGTATAGACGCGGTTAAAAAAAAAAAAAAAACTATCACCCGTTTTATAGAGTATATTTGTTTTCTTGGACTAAAATGCTTTAGGACGTAGCGCATTTACTGCAGTAGGTACTGAAACGATTTTTCAGTATCAGTCTAACATAGATGGAGTTTCTCTCAAGCCACCGTAAAAACTCTTTTAAATATTTACATTTTTAGATTGATATTATGCCGTTGTATTATTATTTTATGTTATCTCTTTCATTATGTTTTATTTAACTCATTTGCATTATTTACATGGCAGGCAGAGTATTGCATTCACAATAAAGCATTTATTATTTTTATTATTAAGAAGTATTACATATTATCTGTAATATTAGAATAAAATATAAGTAAATCTAACATCGGAAGCCGTAAATCGTAAAAAATGGAAAGTGTATTTGGATAATTTATTAATTGAAACATGAAAATCGTTAGAAAAAAACGGGTTCTTATTCATTTACGATTAATGGCAATTTATAGTAAAGATCTTCGATTGAATCTTAAATTTTGTAAAACTTTTATCTAGTTTGGTGGCTAGTGTGAAGAACCGTTAGGTGACCGCAATAAATTGCAAACATACAAATATGGTATTTCTTTCCAAGAAGTTTCAAATATTTTACATCTACACAACAGCAAACAGTAAGCATCTAACTGCAAATGATTGTATTACTGAAAAAAGCAGCATAGCGACGTTTGGGTTGTTTTAACATAAAATTATGCACGAATTTGCTTAAGTTATCCTGTAAAACGATTTTTTGTGGCTGGCCGAAATATTTTTTTGGGCTCCTTAATTCATTTGCTTGCCCACTGTGCGCGGGCGAGAACACGTAGTTTGTGTTTGGCGTTATAGAGCGCAGTTATTACGTCTGTCGTAAAAGGCTGGCCGTACGAAAGATGAATGTCGGCGACTACCTGTGAAATGCTGCCAGTACTGAATCATGGATGATTGTTTCACTTGCTGTTTGTCGTTGTACGTTTTTAGGATGAATTATTTTACACCTGCCCGGGTGAATAAGATATTGTCAAGGCAAGAACGTCACACAGCAATACGGGAACACATTCCTCGACACCACCGAGCGGTAATTTGGTGTAGAAACCACGTTTGCTTGGAATGAATAATAGATAGCGGAGAATTATTTTTTTTTGATGATCAAATATTTGAAATGTCGTGTATTACATGAACACATTGTGTTATTTATATTAATTTTGTACTTTTTTTATTTATTTTTTTACACCCGTTACATGTTTTTTGCACCTTTTTAAAAAAAAACAAGATACCTATAAACAGTGCAAAAAATATTCTAAAAGAAAATTAAAAATAATATTAAATAACATGTACATCTGGAGTTAAATAGTTTCTACTATTAATTTAGCTCTACTAGATGAAAAAAAATGTACTAAGATATACTTATATTGTGATATTGACGTACTAAATACGAGTATATCAACAACCTCGGAGTATCTGTTTCCCAGATGTTGAATTCGTCGCATAAGAGTGTAAATAAATGTGTAAATAAAATGTATATTAATATTGTCCAATATTATCCAATTACAAAAAATACACAATACAAAATGAAAAAAAAGCAACAGAGAAAAAACAGCACATACATAATATTTTAATGGGACAAAAATATACATTTAATAGAATATTCAAGTCAAAGCCTAAAAAAAGTTTTGGTAGAGTCAACAATGTTAGACATAGTAAATTGTATTCTTCGACGATTATGATCGTAAAGAATGACCAAAGTTATTTAGACTGGTACCAAAAATTTCAAGGCCTTGGCTTAAGTTGACAAGTCTCGACATTCTGGACAGTGGAGAATGATACCCATAATTAGTAGAGTGATGATTGAGGAACAGCAATTCATTGTTTCTGGGTCTACGCTAAGAAAGTGTTTAAAGGGTTACACGGTGGCTCAGTGATGAGTGCAGTGGTCCGTTTGGAGAGATATTGAAAAACCCTCTTATCCCAGTCGCAGCTTAAAACTTTTTTCCCAACGTGTTTTCTAATGTATGTACGACTACGTAATTTGAAAGTTAATTTTGCCCGAATCTTTGAAAAGTGACCACTGCTAATATTTTTTTCGTTAGGGGCTAAGCTTAAAAAACTAACTATCTTTAAATACAAAATCTTAAATCAGCACTTCCTAATCTTCAATATTTACTAAGAAAAGTAAATGAAAAGAATCACAACGCAACTGCCTAACGGATGGAAGAAAAAAAATCTTTAAGGCCTTTTATTTTTCCCCAAACGATATAATAAAATTCTACTGCTTGTTTTCAAGCCCTTATTTTATGGGTCTTATGTATTAGTTTACAGTTTCATAATGGCTTCGAATGCCGAAACAGCTGTCAATAAAAATTTCAAAACTAAATTAAAATAGCATAATATTTAATTCAATTGAAATATGTTTTTAAATTACTACATTATGCAGTAATGATACCAAATAAAAATACTCATTCTCCGTGTGATATTCACAAGTGAGAATGGTACCAAATTGGGTCTCTAGACTTGACTGCTTTATCGCAACACGTTGTCGGTGAGAGGTGCTCGGAGGCTTTTAGTAAATTGAAAGATGTACTTAAGACAAAAGGTGTGTCTTCCCGAGAACCGGTGCCGCTACAGTTTATAAATTGATCGCAACCTGTTTTCCGGGCATAAATTTTCTTGCTCGTAGAAATGTATCGAAAGAGAAAATTTTATCCCGACAAGTAAATATTTAAGAAAGGGGCTTTACCGAAGCCTTTTTATTTTTTTACCTAGACAATTCTTTTGAGATAAAACTGATATGAAAGACAAGATTCGGAGTTCTCATAAGCACTTATTGTGCGCCTTTCTCTTTTGACAGTAGTCCAGCTTTTTTTGTTAATTCACCAGAACTTTAGCTGGCTGTTTGGCGATTTTTCATGGTTCCGCAACGTGGCATTTCAGGGATCTGAAGCTTTATATTACTGAGGTGGGACATTTTCATCATTGACGAGCTCCGTGTTCGAGTGGTTAAACGCTCGACTACGAATCCAGAGGTCGCGGGTTCCAGACCGGCTTACGCAAATTACTTTTATATAATTAATGTGTGTCATTAGTGATAACAAATTTAATTAATATAAAATTATATATTTAGTGTATTTGCGGCACGTTGCAGATTGGTAGATACTTTGATATCGTTCTGGTGAAAGACCGCCATTCAGAATCGAAACATTGCTTGAAATGGCTTCAGCCGTGTTTGGTGACTGGATCTGAATATCCAGGTAATTCCTAACCTTCCTCTTCCCCATCTCCTTCCCTTCTCCACTTCCTTCAGCTTCACAACATACTCTAATTAGGGATGTCATAGTTTCACTGACTCTAGACAGTTGGGAGCAGTCGGGACTCTTGTGTGGTATTCACAATAAAAAATAAAAATAAAATTTCATCAAAGATAAATCGCTACTCCTACAACCTCTTCAAATTGAATACATGCAGGTGTTTTTTTGTTGACTTTCTACCTTCAACAGATCCACGTGTTTCTCTAGGTAGCAGTGTCTTGTTGATTATTCCACTAGTGCCCTCAATAATAATTTAGTATTGTTTCGTATTCCTACTATCATATTGCTCCTATTATAATTATCAAATCATTTCCATAACACATCGTGAAGATCAAACCACTCTCAAACCCATCCTCAACCCTACTCTTGGCATACTATGTTTACCTCCTAAGCTCTGTTTTTTTTTCTATAATCTATCTGCCGAACCTACTCCATAGCTTTGATAATTACACCTTAAACATATTAGGTATGGAACACATTCAAATAGCGACGTAACCTTAGCCGTATTTGCAATAAACAAACAACAAATCGACCATCTTTCAAGTAAATACACTGCTTGAAGCAAAAGATACGATGTCATAAAAGTTTTGGGATTTTTTTGAAACGGAAAATAGACAGGAAAAAATGCAAGGAAAGATACCTTGGCTATTCCGATCAAAATTAATGGCTAATTTCACCATGGTTTTTAACTTGGACCTATTTTTCTTCAACCAGAATCATACAAAACGGTTCTTCCAGAATCACATCCCCCGAGAAAAAAATATTCTCCAAAAGGAGACGATGGCGTACTAAATATAACAAATTTTACTTCCTCCACTACTTTTAGTTCACGGAAACATGATTACAACGAAATACTCAAATTAATGGAAGAAATAAAAATTAAAACCTGAATAATTAAAACACCGTCTTAGAAACTTCACAATTTCTCCCAACAACGTGTACTTCTCATTTATTTCGGAATTTTATTTATTCACATAACTATACATACTAATAAAACTTGCGTAATGTTCAACCATCAAACAAGTTACCCGAGTGCAAATAAAACATTTCTTACATTAGAAATAACATTTTGGTAATACCGCTCTTACATTTACCTTTTTTCTTTACTTTCAGTATTTTTCAAACGTAAAATTATTTAATATAATGATTTATCCACTAGAGCATTTTAAACATTATTTTTTTTTTGTATTTAAAAAAACATTGCCATATTACACCGCTATTTGTCGTATAATTTTTTTTTATTATTTTGCTCTTAGTTATATAAGCATTTTTAGAACGAAAATGTCGAAAAAAACTCACAGCTTTCCGTTGCATTATTAAGGCTGCATATTTTTAATTTATGAAATAAGATTTTCCACCCCTTTATTCCAGCATGCACTTATGTTTAGCCTCAAAAATGCACCCTTCCTCCGTTTTAAATATTCGTGGTCGAATTCTCCTCGAAAAGTTATGGCCGTAACGTGGTGCAACTTTCATACTAGGTGAAAGAAAATTGACAATCTGTTGGAATTTTTTTCAGAAATATAAGGCGATATTCTTAACCTCGTATAGTTTCAGTTTTTTGGAAAAATACGGATGGTATAGAGATTAATTTGAACCAATGAATTTAATATAAAAAATAAAATTATTTTACAAATTTTATGGCGTACTCCTTAAAAAATTGATCAAATTAAAATAGTGCTGCCAAGAATAAGTAGTAGTATACTTGTAAATAATAAAGAATAACGATATACTTTGAAGTAATTAATTGAATTAATTTGTTGCTAACTAGTTTTATCACTATTATAAACTACAGATTACATATAAAAATACTTTTTAACACAACATTCCCATCTCTTAGCAGATTATACAAGTAACCATTTACCCATCAGAAACTTAAAATACTATTATTCCCTCTCTTGATTCAAGTATTTGATTTGTTTGATTGCGCCATGTCTGCCTCGGGCATCCTCAACTTTTTCTATCATCCACTTTTGCATCATCTATCAACAAAATCTACACAGCAACATTAATGACTGCGAAACTAAGTGTGTCAGGCTATACCTACGTAACCAAGGAGAAAAACTTTTTCAATATTAAATCATTTTATTTTACCACAAATTACACATTTCATATAATAAGTAGGTATAACGTATCTATGAAAATCAAATTTATGGGCATTTTTCTAAGTTAATTTTACGTCTGATATTTTCATTATTTTTATTTAAATTTTACGGTACAACGGGCTACCATCAAAAATATTTGTATCACAAAAGGAACAACTGGATTTTTTTTAAACATTAAAATAATATTATGATAAAAAATAATATTTATTAATAACAATACGTACTTTTATTTCAAAAAGAGGTAATATACGTATATATTAACTACAAGTAACACAAACGAGAAGTAAATAGTACAATAACATGAAACACAAAAATTATATTTGTTATCAATTAGTATTCACTAGTTGTTGACTTGCCAAGACAAAATATTAGTTGCTACAAAATAATATCAGCTCAAATACAGTGAAGGTAAGTTCCTTATTAGGTAGATAGAGTTTTTAAAAGATTATAATAAAAAAAATCATATTTATATTCGGTTTCAAATTCATAATTCCAACATCAGTTCCAAAATTGTGAAGTAAATATGTACGTAATTATTCCGTACTTTTTTGTTTGTTTTTTATTTTTTATTTTTAACTTTAAAAACTGTACAATGGAAACTATTAAATACACAGAAAAGGTAAGAAAAACTGTTTTTTTTTTTTTAAATTAACTAAACGGTTGATTCGAAGATCGTAAGATAAAAGAAATAGTAAACACTAAAAAAGATAGAAAGCAATGACCGCAATTGACTTTGAAACTCCTCGCGATCAAACGTTTGAGCACCTCTGATCTAAACCCTCCTTACACTAACCCAGAGTCACGATAATCTAGACACTCCCTTATGATATCAACGTACTCAAGCATGTTACCCTTTCATCACTCTATTCCTATTAATAAAAGTTTCTATATCACAACCCACCCCCGCCTCCCTTTTAGAGCTCAGCCCCTTAGCTCAGTACAGTATACAGTATGGCATATAGTTCGCTTTGATCTCGACTCAAGGCATTCCATGTATACGATGGAGGAATTTCGTGAATATTATGAAACATCTCGTGTGGATTACGCGTCGGTTTATTAAAATCGTATGATGTCCTGGGTTATTGACTTTGGACTTTGGAAATTAGGATTGTCTCAGACTTTGCAACTTTGATTGAATATTTTTCTCACAACTTAATCCTTAACTCACCGCTGTATCAAATGTGAGATTTTGACAGCGTGCTCTACGCTTTACTGTCGCAAATGTGATTATTAAAGTTTTGCTGTCGGTTAAGTTGAAAATCTCAGTAGACATCTCAGAGTTCATTATTTTGATCGCCTTTTTTCAAAAAACTTAACCTTATACATGCGGCTATTTCATTTGTGAAATGTTGACAGAATTATCTGAACCACCACTACGACCTTTTGACTTTCCCACTATTTAAATATTTTAACAGCTTGACTTTAGAAGTACGTGTTTGTACTGTAACATGTATGAGGTTTTTTGTAGTGTTTTCCATGAGAAGCTGTAGCAAATATGATCCAAGAGGATTCGCAATCGGTAAATTCGGATTTTTTTCTGATAGTGTTAGTTGAACCTGTACCATATTTTTTTTAAATTTTGGCATGTTCTATCAACAACTTAGTTGTAATATAATTACTGTGATAAAATGATGGCTCAATTATTAAATTTGTTTTTAAAGGTGGTATGTTAATTTAATTTAGCCCTTTAAGAACAGCATTGTCTTTTTTTTTAATTAAATAAAAAATGTAATTGATAAAACCTCAGAAAATTATCAAAAACAAAATGGTACATTTTATTTTTTAATAATTTGACTACGTAACATGAAAATAATGTAAAGATAACATTACTAAAACAAAAAAAATACCGGTGGATCTCATACCGGGTATGACCTCCAAAGCACGAACTGTCAAAATAATTGCGTTTTTGTGTCCAAAAAACAGATGCAACCTAGCGAAAAAAGACACGCTATAAAAAAGATTGTTGCAAACCAAAAACCTGACTTTTTAAATCGCTACAATTATGGGAAAAAATCACAAGAATCATGTTGATTTAAATTTGCACTGGGTCTCAAAAGGTTTGTTTTCATAACTCATATTTAAATGTTGTTATCAAAATGTTTGACTAAAATAATAAATATGTATTCGTTAATTTTATCTGACTCAATTTTTCAGTAAGCAAAAGAGAAATTTAACTGACGTTTGTATTTAAAGTAACGTTCCTGAAAACCTACTTTAATATATTTATTTCGTATGACGGTATTATTTTTTGGTTCTGTATTTGTTTAGCTGGTTATATTTTTATTTGCTTAACTTGAAGGTTTTTCATTTATTTACTTAACATAAAAGCTTGATGTGGCTCTTTCTTTTGTAATTATCAATTGGGTATAGAATTTTCATTTAAATAATCTTTGGAAATTAAGAAAATATTAGGCCTTGGGTAACTTATTGGTGAAAGTGAATTATAACCTACAGTTAAATGACGTATAAACAAGTTAAGAATAAAATGTACTACTATTAAACCCAAAAAACAGTAAATTATTAAATTATCAAATTTTAAAACAAAAAACAAAAACCAGTAAATTATCAAATTTTAAAACAAAAAACAGTAAATTATCAAATTTTAAAACAAAAAACAATACATTGATTTCATTCCTGTATTTTTTTTTATCATTCATTTCATTTGAAGAGAACGAAGAAAGGAAATGCGGTTGTCGTCACAAACACTTGTATGTTTACAGAAAAATATCACTTTTGTACAAATAAACATCGCCTTAAGGACAAAGGATTCATGGAAAAATAAACCTGGGTTTTCGTCGATTCGCAGGCTGTTGGGGAGGGATGGGCGGCGGTAGCCGCGGGGTAATTTACCCCTTACATTTCCGAGATAAACGTACGTAAATATTTTCACAAAATGCCCTGAGTACGGATGAGGGTATTATATTTTAGGAAAAAATCTCTAGGATTGTTGTGAAAAAATCTCATATTCATGTTCATTAGAGAAACTCCAAAGAAAATCTTTCGGCACGTAAACTTAAACCATGGTTTTTAATTTTGAAACTGTTAATTCGTGGTGGAATTCCATTTTAATGATTTAATAAAACAAATTTATAACTTTTATAAAAGTGGAATAAAGTTATAAATTTGTTTTATTAAATCATCAAACCACGGTATTTGGAAAAACAATTTAATGTGATTGTTCAAATTTTTTTATGTTTAAATTTTCGCTCGAATTTTTCGTTTCATGAGATTTTTTGTTGATAATCACAACCACCTTAGAGATTAAAGCTGATTTTTCCATGAAAATTATAACTGATATGCACGAAAATTCAATTGAATGAAGCAGAAAAAGCTAGGGCATCTTATTTACACAGATTTTTCAGTCTCTAATTTTTTAGATCAACACAACTATTTTGAACTCTCAGTGATATTTTCAACATTTTCATCATGAACTATAGATTTTTGTTAAGTTTACTATGCTTACAAAAATAAAATAAGATCCCATTTAGTTTATTCCATACTTTTAAAATATTTAAGAAGAAAAAAGTTTTTTCATGTAACGTGTTTCATTTCGAGACAATAAATTTCCGGTTGAAGTCAGAGAGTTGGGCGAGTTAATAATATCCATAACTTTCAAGCGATACCTCTGGCTTTTTTTTCAAACGAAAGCGTTGTTTTCTAAAATATGGAAAATGTTGTAAGAAAAGGCTTCGCCCAACTTTTTGCCAGTTGAATGAGCGTCGCCTCATTATTATAATACGATCAAGAAAATGGAAGAAGTTACAATTTCCACGTGATTTCAACTTTGAATCGCTTAAGTCTGATGGAGCTGGCTTCGTTAACTTTTATTACAACATAGGTTTTGTACAACTCTTCGTTTTGGGCGGCGATTCTTTTTCTAATAATGCCGAATCATCAGGGCGGGTTCGAACCCCGCATTTGACTTAAATCCCAACAACGTGGAAGCAAGTCTAGCGTAAAAATCGTTCTAGTCTAGAACGACGCTCGTGACACTAAATTTAGATTCTGACAATGTCGTTCCTCAAGACCGGTCATTTTTTTCCCATCACTAGTCTGGCGGAGCGTTCCGTCGGTGGGAAAATTGAAGTAGCTCTTTTTTGCTCCGAAGGCATGAGCCGCGCGGAGGATAGGGATGCACAGACGATCGACATCGTAGCCTGTAAGTACGCAGTATCGATATTTTGACGCTACCTACTTTATTTCCCGCCGAGGCTTGCCGTAATGGATGGCTTAATTTAAATTTGTATACTGTTGGTATTTTGCACTCGCTTAGTAAATTGAAAAATACAGCGAAACGGAGAAGAAAAATGTTTCAAATTGCTGTATTTTGTGAATTTTCTCACGTCTCTAAAAAGTGAGAGGATCTGTATTTAAAGCTATTGATGTACTATTCATTCGATAAATTGCTCTTTGACTATCATTAAAAGGATAGCTATAATATAGTAGGCAAATGGGTATAGTTTTTTCAATGGAGATATGGTAGGCAAATGCGTAGTTTATATGTATGTAAAGGAAGATTTTGTTTCAAACAATATAAAGTGACATTTCACAAAAATGTAAGAGCTAAATAAGTAATATTATTTTGATTAAATATCCGAAATAGAACGCATGTCTTCCAAACTACAATGCCACCTATGCTGAGAAAGACATTTTCTAAAAATTACAAAAAAAATTGACAGCAAATAAAAACTAGAAAAAATATAATTTGATAAAAATAGTTACGATATATTAATTTTAAAATATTTGCACATTTTGATACACACCGATTTGATATTACTAATCTTTCCAGTTCAATGTGTATTTTGTACTGTGAAAGCGGAGATGCCTCAAATGGTTTACATTTATCCACAGGTCAATTTACTGAATGCATACTAAAAAAAATATATCAACCTTAATTATGAACTCCCTACCCCTGGTGTGTCTTTGAGCTATTTTAATTATTTCTCTCTATTTTATTAACATTATGTCGTGTTTCTTTATTTTATTTTGTTTGTATTTATCACTTTGTTTACATTATTTTTGTATGTTTTATTTTTATTTGGTTTTATTTAACTTCATATATGTTTTTTTTTAATTCGTTTAACGTAGTGTATCTTTATAATCAAATAAATAGATGATTCGTTTAATTATTTGCTTTTTTCAATTTTACAATCAATATTTTTTTCCACTTTAATTTCCTTTTTAAAATATAATATAAATATTAATTACTAGCGAAAACTTTACTGTTTAATGCAACAGAGTAATTATGTGATATATCGAAACGTTTATGATGTTTATTTATTAAAATAAAACTTAAAAGAAAGTAATTAGTTTTTAGTTTACGTGTTTGTGTTTGAAGTAGACCTATGCAAAGTACTACAACCGTTGATAAGGTAACTTATTTTGTTTAAAGAGCTTCAACTACACACAATCAGAATAAAAAATGGTATTTTTCCTCATTTGAGATGGGAAAAACACATATTTATTTGTTTGTGGTTAGTGAAGGCGATAGAGGAAAACAAACAGGAAGAATCGAAGAGCAAGTTAGAGCAAGCTGGTCAAGACGAAAAAAACTGCAGCGAATAGAAGATTAATCGTTTTGGTGGCTTACAGCTAAGACTCAAACTCTTTTATATTTATTTTGCAGTCGCAAACAGAATCAGTCGGAAACAAATAGATTTAGTTTCGAATGAGAATTTATAAAAACAATGTTTTTAGTTTCCAAAACATCTTTTTTCGCAACTATTTTTTTCTTGTAAATTACATTAAAATTATTGTTTGTGCAGTTATCCGAATATAGCATTTGAAGTACATATAAAGATAAAATCAAAGGCTTTGGGCTCAATGGTCACGAGCTTTAATCGCGAAAAAGAAGATTTTATTTCACTTCGTTTATTAAATGATATTTGAATTTAATATTTTATTGAAAACGTTTCATTTTTATTCCAGAGCGGGGCTTTCCTTCAAAATACATCATTTTCAATTAAGATTTATTTCAATGAAAAGATAAACTATGTTTACTTTAAACGGTTGGGAGCAGTTGGAACTCTCGTGCGGTATTCACTTTAAAAATAAAAATAAATGTTTAGTGAATAGAAGAAAATATTTTCTACCCCTCTCCGACTCCTTTTCCTTTTGTAACATTTCATAATTACAGATGTTATAGTCCTATCAACTCCGAATAAGATCTCCCCTTATTTTGTATTCAAATAAAATATGATTTTGTTTAGTATCTGTAATTATATCAAAGAATTTTATTTAATAAGAAATTTCAAAATGAAAGGGCGCCATTTAGAAGGTTTCAGTAAGATTTGAAATAGCATAAAAGTGTCTTCGAAACCTGTGAGTTAGCTTAGCCCAAAACTGGATCCAAGAAAGTTATTTTTTTCATTCTAAACTAAGGCTTTTAGTCAAAGGGTTGAACCATAATCCTTGTATTGTCTTTGCGTGGGTTTCTAACGAATGGCAAGCTTTTCACAATTTCAAGAAAATTGAAAAAAAAACTCAGTTTTATGTAAGCAACGCAACCACTCCTACGTCTCGAAACGATAAATATCTCAAAGCAAACATTTTACGCGATAAAGCTTCCCACAAAACCAATCTAGTGCTACGGACGCTCAATGAATATGGGTTTCACAACTGAAAGATTGGTAGCACAAAAAAAAGCCAACGAAATTAGAAACGAAAAACTTCAAGGAATGGGAACCGAAAACATCCCACTTGTATTACTTACAGATAGCGAGTCTGGATCTTCTAAACAACAACAAACTACTTCTCTTAAATACTCTCAGTTTTCCTCCACTGCTTCTGGTCTTCTAAACTCATCCACTCTGTTAATTGAATTGCAACGGCGAAATCTATTAAGAAAAATGAGATTCTCATCACACTAAGTGCATTGTCACTTTATCATAATTTATGCCGAGAAAAATAAAAACTTTAAACGAGTTTCACAGATTGTCAGTGGGTTTTTCGCTATCAAAGTTTTTAATAGTTCCTGAAACTTAACTTAATCGTCCTGAATGCAGAATTAAAATGATAGTGATTACAGAGACCTTTTAACTTTTTTAATGCGAAACCCGCTCAAGAGTTCCAACTGCTCCAAGCGAGTGGACCGATGTTCTTCCCAATTGTGGTATGTTGCGCGGTTGAAGGGAGTGAGTAGGGGAAGGAGATGAGAAAGTTTGAGAAATACCTCACGAATCAGATCTGATTAAGAAGCACGGCTAAAACCATGATTTCCACCAATGTATGTGTATAATAGTGAGAAAATATTCAGAAAATACTTTATCTCATCTGTCAATAATTGGATGAAATAAAACTGAATTTAGAACCCGCTACCTCTGAACCTAGTTTAATTTACTTTTTCGATGACTATGACAAACAAAATCGACATTGTACGGCCCACTTGGATAAATAAAAATTTTTAATGTTAACGAAATTCGTAAAATAAAGACGAAGCGAACTTTTCAAAAAAAATGTACTGTCAAAAATTGTTTCAATGAATATGTAAGAATAACGATTTGTTATAAAGGTATTGGAAAAGTGATGTAATATAATATAAATCGTTACTGTTCACCAAAACATAAATAACTTTGACGAAAACTAGCTACAAGGGAAAACTTGGTAAACAAAGTAGGTAGATTTAATTTATTGTATGCTTCTCGATTAAACTTTTTTTTTTTTGTTACACGTTCGTCATTCGTTTTCGTACATTAGTATCAAAAGCTTAATTCTATATTTCTCACGATAAAGACATTCACGAATTCAAGGAATTCGTTAAAGGGTGTCACTGCAAGCTGTAGTCTGCATTTTTTGATGTTTTAAATCTTTTGGAATGTAAAAATCGGTAGAATTTCGTGGTTTAACCTGAAATGTTGATAAAAATTCGCCTGCGAATTTTCACGTCTTCAATATTTAAAAGGTTCATATTAAAATATCAAAAGATTTAATGAAAGTATGGGTTCCGTTTTACCAAATACAAGAAGCTTTAGAAACATATTTTTTCCCTACGTAAGCTCCTGAATTTAAATTCAATAGTCACGCAAAAGCATTTTTCCACCCACATGAGGTGACAAAGTAAGGCGCATAGCGCCGTTCTATCGGTATAAGGAACAAGAATTAGAGTCAGTTACTTTAAATTATTCATCACCTAATAATAAATAAGAATCTAGAAAATGAAAAAAAAAAAAACAAGAAGCTTTATATTTTGTCAAGACCACAATTTGTTATTGATATATCTTGCTTAGCAGCCATCATTCATATTTCTCGGGGCTATGAAAAAATACGGTTTTCATTCTGTTTTACAAAAAAGAAAAACACAAAAGGGTGTGGAAAAATTGAGTAAGCTTGTCAAATTATCGACAAGCAGTTATTGTTTTAACCTCGGACCTAGAAAAAATTATAGCGCTCTCTTCATGGATGTTACCGTTTTACGATTTACGAAAATGTTGCGCGACTACATTAAATAAAAATAATTGAACTGAGTTCATGATTTGACCTTGAGTCTACTAAAATGTATGCCTTGGTGCTGTTTGTGCATGCTTGCAATTGCTTTATGAAATAGTTACCGTCGTACCAATTATAAAATGGTTACATTACAAAATTTATGAAATATGGTATGACATCTTATGGTAGGTATATATTTACATTTTTTTAAATGTATTTTATACCGATATCACTTGGTTGTGGTGTTAAAAAAAAGTTATTCAACTGTATTTTAAACATCAGCCTACAAAGCCTTCGCCATTCACAAAAAATGTTGAAATTATTCAAAGAATCGTAAGATTTCCTCTTTTTGTATTATAGATAAATACGTTTCAACTGTATTATTTTGTTTGCATGATGCCAATGATGTATAGATGAATGGAGATGAAATAAAAAATTTGATGATTGCTATGTTCAAGAATATCTTTTGTCTTCTTTCTGTTTCATTAAAATGGCACGTAATGAATAATGCTGATTTATGGATTGATATTACCTTTTTTTCTGTTTCGGAAATAATCGAACGCTCTTTGAGGCTTAATGCTTTCGTACGCCATATTAAATTTGGAAAACAGATGTTTAACAAGAAAATGATCTATTTCTGCCATAAGACAAAAAGAAAGACGAGATAATGTACTGAAGGGAACGATCTAACATTGAATTGAGTTTTTCGCAAATTCTTTTGTGAAAAAACGTATTCTTACTTTGAATTCTATCGTCAAACGTGTATCACTACTTAGGTTATGTTTCTTTTTGTTAAAAAAGGTTCGTCAAAATGTAATTCAGGTGACTGGGCGGTGTTAAGGCAAGCAAAAGAAACTCAAGAAAAACAATAGAAAACTAACAAGAGTGGAGGTGTTTTATTAAGGCGGCCAGAACTCTCCAAAGGTTGTTTTGTTAATGATTCATTCAATTTATGTGATAGCTTGTAATCATCCCCCAAAACTTGAGTTTGAAAAACAAACACTGGTTACCGATTCAAATTTTTATAACATAGAACTCAAGTGGGAATGCTGTGTGTGTTCTACGGGCATTCCAGGAGAAAGTGGTCCCAAGTCTCAAGGACTAGCGGCATTGATCCGTTCGGCAGCGGGAGACAGTGGGAAATTCACCAAACGCGTTCCATTAGCACGTGGTTGACACTATCTGCGTCATAAAGCGTCGTTAGTATGACACGTAGGTACTTTTGCTAAACAGCTCAACTGTAGCTATTTTCCGGCTTTCTTGTTTAGTACCTCCTATAAACTACAAGATCACTATTTCCTTTCCCCAAAAATACCGTCTAACCGAAAATTACTACTAATTAATAATAAAAAAACATTCCAAGAATCATTTATTAACGTTTTATAACTTATGAATAATATATACGAGGCCTGTTCAAAAGAAAAGGTGAATTTTTAATTTTCGCGGGCTGTCTACATTCGATTATCGATTTTTTTTTTGTTATGTTGGTGCACATATGTTTATCATATGTTAGCATTATCAACCATTTTGGATAAGTGGTTTGTTTTTAATAACTGGAAAGGTTAGTCACGTTTTTGTGTGCTCTTCGATGTTTTACTTTTAAAAAAATGGATCAAAGAATAAATATTAAATTTTGCGTTAAAAATGGAATAAAGTGCTCCAACGCACTTAAAATGTTGACTGTGGCATTCGGCGAGTCTATTTTGTCTCAAAAAAGTGTTTATAAGTGGTACGAGCGCTTTACAGGTCGAGAAGATGTCAATGACGATGAGCGTCCTGGAGTTGTGGAAAAACAAATCATGGATTTTATTCTTTGATCCAATTTTTTCAAAAGTAAAAAATCGAAGAATACAGAAAAACGTGACTAACCTTTCCAGTTGTCAAAAACAAACCACAAATCCAAAATGGCTGATAATGCTAACATATGATAAACATACGTGTACCAACATAACAAAAAAAAAACGATAATCGAATGTACACAGCCCGCGAAAATTCAAAATTCACCTTTTCTGATGATCTGATCTGAGGAACCCGCTTGCACAGCGCGGGTGTAAACTGTGCGCCTAAAGCTTAGGTTTAAGCTTACGGAATTTAATATGAAAGGCTGTTTACATAGATGTTTGTATTATCACTTTCTATAAATAGCACTGCACAATCGACGGTATAAGATGTTCATAATTCAAATTATCTGTTCGATAATGGCATTAAACTTCGAAACAGCCGTTACTAAAAACAAAAAGTGACAACACTTAACAATAATAATATTAAATTTGATTCAACTGAATTACATAAAAAAATTAAAATTGAGTTCTACAAATTGAACGCAGAAACTATTAAAAAATAATAAAAATTTATTTAAATATTTTTTTTTTACAAAAATGGCAAGTAAACATTGTTAGTCAAGATATGATTTAGTAAGATAAGATTTTTTTGCATTATAAATATAATGGTTATTCAATTGAACGGCGCTACCGAAATTATCCTTTCTGCGAATTGTGTACTGATTAAAAAGACATGCAACAATATTTTTGCTAACATAGGTTTATAAGGCAATTATTTCGTATTTCCGAAAAACGAAAACAGAAACCTTCTTGCAATTAACCGCATTAAATATTAAAGCAACAGTGATTTCATAACACAAATACGATTTCGTACATCGCTCACTATCTGGTTTCAATCAACTGTATTTCACTAACTGAAGCCTCGCATATTCAAAATACCCTAAAACAACACACAACAAAAACATCTAGTGGCAACCAGTGGCGCCTTGTGATTTTTTAGTGTGATAAAGTCATAGACATAAAATATAAGACACGTCATATTCATACAAATCGAACGATAAATGTGGCACGCTTTGATTTCAGTTTCAAACCTCATAACGCTTATGAAAAGGATAGCCACACCGACCAGAATAAGTGTGTATGGATGAGACAGCTATATTAACGTCCCGCGCTACTGTTATAATCGTGCATATCGCAATATAGCTAAAAACCTTGGAAAAATTGTATTTATTGAAATAATAAGTGATTTTTGTGTTCTTGCGCATAAAAAGAAACTTTATGAGATTTGTTTTTTGATCGCGAATTATGTTTACAAGTCAAAATCACAGGAAGGTATTTTATCTCAGAAAAGAGCTAAAAACTGATGAATATGTGGCAGTTGGTGACAGCTTGTATTTCGAACGAATGTTTGTGTGATTCTAAACGCAGTAAATCTCAGGTAGGTCTCTCGGACTCGGTTTAGTGCATTCACGCGCGTCTCAATAATGTATCTACATTATTTAATCTAAGGCTAAAGTGCCAAGATTAAAAAAAGGCATTTTTAATGTTGCTGTAGCCGAAAACGACTTTTATTTATTTTTCAAATTTAAAGTTTTGGTATGAAGATTTTTCAGAAAACCGTGCAGTGCACCACCAAAACTGAAAAATTCTAAAAATCTTTATACAAAACCAAAAAATTGGGCTATAACATCAATACCGTCATATTTTTTTAATCTTAGAACTTTAGCACACTAAAAAATTGCAAAACGCCACTGGTGTCAACATTCGAAAGATCTCGATTACACTGAAAAGGGTGATTTCCAAATTTATTTATTTATTTTTCCATGCTTGCAATTAAGTAAGACTGACATAGATAAGTTATTTCCAAATATCGACATTTGAGATCTGACAGAAATGTATGTATGTTCGTATCTTAGATCAAATCAATCATCTTACCAGGGATTTCAGCTCACACTCCTAACACCTGCCAGTAGTAATAATTGGTATCATTATTGGACGATCATATCTTACCTGTAACAAAATAAAGTAAAAATATGTTACACATTGTGATACAATCCTAAACAATAGACGTGTACAAATAATAATGTTTTCTATTTAGAGTTAAAAAGTAATGCTTTAATTAATAAGACTCCGCACTTCATTAATTCAAATCTACGTGACTGGTGCGACTAAAGTTCCGCAGGGTTGTTCCTAGGTACAGCCTGCAGGACGAAGATTTTTCGGATGATAGTTAACCTCTACTAAAAGGCACGAAATAAGAAGATAAAGCAGTAAAATATGTTCATTTCGTTAAAAGAACGGCTTTTGGTAGTCTCAGTGGTTGAGTGGTTATGTTTCTCGACTACAAATCCAGAAGTAACGGGTTCAAATTTCGGCGTGCGTAAATAAATTTGATTTAATTGATTTTTATTATTATTACCAATTAATCTTTCAAAAATAATCTAAAGAATATTTGCGGAACGTTCCAGAGAGGTAGGTACTCGTAGTATCGCCCTGGTGAAAAACCACCATTCAGAATTGAAACGCTGCTTGAAATGAATTCAGACATACTTGGTGCCCTGAATAACTAGGTTCTTTCCAACCTTCCTATCTCATTCTCCTCCTCACTTCCTTCAGCCTCACAACATACCCTATTTGTAGTGGCGCACACAGAGTTTTTGATTATGGTGGGTAGTAGGAAAAATAGCGGATCAATTGATAATAGAGAAAGGTACCGACAAATTTCAGTGATCGGTATATGATTTGTTACGTAAAAGCGCTGCCTTAGACACTAACTCAGATACTCACAAAAACGAACCACTTGAACGCGCAAAAACTCACAGCATACATATTTTGTGTTTTCTAGTGAAAATATAATCATTTTAGTTGGCGACGTTTGAGCACATATAGTTACTGCTTTTGACACGTTATAGTAGGAAGGTTGATGTGGCGCTCGCAACGGTGCGATTAACTAAATTTCACTCGTATTTTTTCGGTGTAGATTTATTTTTTGCAATAATTTCATATTATTTAATCCAATATTATACGTATTTTCATGCAAGTACGGCAGGGTAGGCAGTGTTTATGTGCCTTTACGGAGTGCAAGCCTCTGTTTATTTGGGGATTCCATAGTCTCGTTGGTTTCAGACGGTTGGGAGCAGTCGGAACTTAAGTGCGGTATTCACACGAACTCAACAGTTGCGATGAAATAGTTTGCTAAATATATATTTTTTATAACATACCTTTAAAGTTATTGTTGGCCAATGAAAATAAAACTTTTAAATAACTTGATTGAAGGTCAATAATGTATACTGCACGTTAGCTCACTGGGATCTATAAGATATGATTTTCACAAATTCCAGGTGAGGCTTAAGTTTAAAACATCCAGTTTAAGAACCTTACACGAAAATCTACACAACTTTCCTGACGCCAGACCTCACTCTAAAAGAGTTTTTGCTATCTCAGATTTTACACGCACTCATACCACTGATAGATCCGTTTTACCTTTCCCCTCTTTCTCATAAACGACGGACAAAAATAAATCACCCAGCGGATTTCTCAGTGGCAGAACTATAAACGGGTTTTCTGTTTTACGGGAAATATTTTAATTGCAAATTTTAAAATTAGTAATCTTTTTTTAATTATTTTTTTATATATATACCGCACAAGAGTCTCAACAGCTCCCAACCGTCTAAAACCAGTGAAACTATGGCATTCCCAAATAGGGTATGTTGTGAGGCTGAAGGTAGTGGGGAGGGGAAGGAGATTGGGAAGAGGAAGGTTGGGAAGTACCTGCTAAAGCCATTTTAAGCAACGTTTCGATTCTGTACGGCGGTCTTTCACCAGGGCGATACCACTCTGAAACGTGTCGCAAATATACTTTTTATTATTTTAATATGAATTAAATGTGCAATGACACATATTAATTAAATAAAAGTTATTGGCGCACGCCGGGTTTGAACCCGTGACCTTTGGATTCGTAGTCGAACGTCTTACCAGTCGACCATGGAAGCCGTCATTTGGCATTTTAAACAATCTATTTATTTTTATAAAAATTGTCCATGTAAATATAACAGATATATTGCTGGACATAAGCCGACTCCTGTTTGTATTTTAAAAATATACATTAAATTGTTTTTTGTCTTGTTCTTTCGTTTGTTTGTTTTTTTCTGTTCTCGTTGCTTTGATTGATTATCGGTAGAACCGCTTTTTTCAAATACTATCCATTTTTTGGGTTCATAACCTTTGCTAACATATTGATAATAAAAGAGGTAAAATTGGCAAAACAAGTACATTCTCTGTTGATTTGGGCTAAGCGAAACCACAAGGTCATATTTTTATTTTTCTTTTTTTTTATATATTAGTTATTTTGTACATTCAAGTTTCCAAGTAGCTAATTGTTTCATTTTATTTTTGATTTTATAATACATTAACTAATATACAGCTTATTAATTTGATTTAATATTAATTTGTATTACATTTGTAAATATCAACATTGTAAATAATTTTGTCAGAATAATATTTTGGTAACAAATTGTTCTTCATTTTATGTATAAACATCAATGTGTTTAATGTTAGCATCTGTTTTACTGTTAGCCAATTTAGTCCTTCTGACATCTTAATTACTTTTGAGTATCTATTTTGCCTGAGTTTAATTCTCATTGCTCTATTTTGGAGAATTTGAAACCTGTTTTGTTCTCTGTCATTACACAAGAAAAGAAAAGTTGAACAGTAATAAAAATGTGGAGCTATAATGGAGTTGTATATTGGAATTGTGGTTTTTCAGGATTTTTTTTTGACGAATTCTTCCCAAAAAATAAATCTTATTCACAATGTTCTTTTGTATATACTCAGCATGCTTGTTAAAGGTTAGTTTTGCATCTAATATAACTCTTAAGTATTTATATCACTTACATTTTCAAAAATTTCACCATTCTTTTTAATTTTGCTTTTACTGCATATCTTCTTATTTCCATAAATATTTTTATTGTATTATATTATGGTAATAAAAGACTCGACAAAGTTCAGAGCCAAGCTCAGTACTCATTTTTTCAGAAAATCATCTCCACAATCGAGATGCGTTTCAAGCCCAATTGAATTTTTGTTCAAACCAAGAAAAACAAACAAGAGTCTCATTCCTTAAATTCATTAGAAGTTTTTGATTAATTTTTTTCCGGTCTTTTAAAAATTTAAAAGACCGTGATATACTATATTTTAATTTTTCTCTCATGCCATAAAAATAAAAAAAGTTAAAAAATAATTTTACAAATGAAAAATTATATTAATATAGTAGGTGAAAATCAACTAAACTCTAAGTTATTAATTTATCGAAGGAAGCAATCACTTTGTAGCTTGACATTATAATTTAAATAAAAAATATTTTACTTTTAAGCCACTTTATTTATACACATATAACAATTCGACCGGTTTCGGTTAAACTTAACCTTCTTCAGGAACGTATATATATAAATATATATACGTTCCTAAAGAAGGTTAAGTTTAACCGAAACCGGTCGAATTGTTGTATGTGTATAAATAAAGTGGCTTAAAACTAAAATATTTTTTATTTAAATTCTAAGTTATTATGCTATGGTGATTGTTTTCTGACAGAAGTGATCTGCCAGGTAAGTATGTTGCTGTATATTTATACAAACTAGGAATTAATGTTAACCAGAAATTAAGATTTGTACAGCGCCCTTTAGGTGTCACAAAAACGGCGCTTTACAAATTATCCAAATATTATTATTATTAAGATTATTTTTCCTTTACCTTCTGACAGTGTCGTCTTCACAGTATTAATAATCATTCTTGAACTACTCAGGGCACTATTCACCTTGTAACTTGTAGCCTTCATCATTGTAGAGGTTTCTTCTTCTTTGTCTATATGTTTGTCCAAATCAGAGGATAATATATCCTCCTCATGTTGATTTGGGGATCTTAGGGTCATAAAAGATTTTGTGAACGGGTCCGGATTTTCTGATTTAAGAGTTTTATTGTCTTTCGTATTCTCAGAGTATCCAGAATTATAACATATTTTACGAACCTACTGCCATCTGTTGATCAATAACGGAAGCAGTATTTAAAAATAATTATGTGTTCATTGCCAGACACTATTTAAAAATGTGTATTTTTTATATTATTTTATTATATTATCGCCTGTTGGTAGGCAAAATACGTTACTTTTATTTATTTATGGTACGAACTCCTGTTGGCAGGCAATCTGATAATAAATGTATTATTCAAGTACCTACATGTAATTCACCGATTCGAGTTTTTAAATGCTATATTCACAATGAAAGCGTGGATTTGAGCACAGTTTTTGGTGTCTATCGCACTATCACTGTGGTATAATCATCACATAACGTTATCTTTGAACAATAATTCACTGGGAGAAGATATTTTAGTAGAACACCGGTTATCACACAAAGTACAATGAAACTTTTTTTAAATTTCCAAATAAACAATAACTTTTATCATTTACGAGGGTAAAAATACGCTCATGTAATGCGCGACAATCACTTTAGTATTCACTGACACTTTTTCGTATTTTACCGATAGTATTTCGTTTTAAATTTCAAAAACAATTACGTGAACACGAGGCACCGCTGACAGCATGTCTCTGTGGTCTTATACAAAGTTATTATTTAATTTTCACTATATGTTTGTAAGATATATATATATATATATATATATATATATATATATATATATATATATATACATGTTTTAACAATATCTAACTATAATTATATAACTCGCTTCCAGATAAATATAAAAATTGTCAACTTAATAATAAAATCCAAAATAATGATTTAAAAGAATATTTTTTTAATTCGTTTAAAGATGAAAATACCTAATTTGCAAATCAGTTTTCTTTTCCCGGTAGCGTAAAAATATCATCACTTACTGCACTTCAGGGTTTTATTTTTCTCCGTTTTTTTCTAGTTATAATTTTGTTGTATCTAATATTAATATTAAGTACCTAATTTTTTACACTTTATTTCTTATTACGTTATATTGTATAATATTGTTTTATTTATTTTGATTTATGTTATTTAAATTACTCTGTATTATGCTGCAACTCATTTATTTCTTAAATTTCCATGTTTTTATAACTCATCGGGATTGCTATGTATGTTGGCAAGATATTAATAATATAAAATTAAAAACTTAAATTATGGTGCATGATTAAAGTAACGTTTTTTTTTAATTTTATTTGTAATGTAATGAAATCAACTATGTAGGGAGCACTGTGGCAGTAAATTTAAATATTTGACTCTAGAATGGCCTTAGCGATCATTATTGTGTTTATTTTATTGAAGCATACTTGAGGTGATATCATGCAACTCCGCTATAGAAATTCAGAGTTATTATATTATTTTATTGATAAAACAAATTTTATACTGACACATATTCGAGAATATTTTTAGTACGCCATTACATTTTAGAATCATTGGAAATTTCCTTATTACTGAAAACGGTAGCCTCCAGATTCTGTTCTAATAAAATATGATAATATTCTAAATTACCCGGATGAAAACTTTCCAAAGTGTATGAAGCACAGCGTGCTAAAATAATTTCCTAACACAAACGCGTTGGGAGTTTCGACCCCTAACGAAATGGAGCATTTTGCAACGCCACCTTATTTGGCATTTCCAAACAACCTTCTGAAATGCTAAACCACAAAGAAATAAATTATGATTAAATTTGAATAATACAGAATACATTTTTTATGGTGTTTTAAATGTCGGTTATTCAAATAGGTGTTGGGAACCGATAATATCTCTTGATATTTATAAATATATATATATATGTTTTTTTTAAATTCATTGTAATTACCTTTATAATGTGTTGGAGCACTAGTTCCTAGCTATTTTGGTATCTATGGGAACAGTTCTTTGGAAAAAATGTAGCATTTAAGTTGGGTCATTTAAATAAAACAGAATATTAATTTGTTTCTATATTTCATGATATATCTATATTTTTGAATATATCCCAAAATTTATGAGCGAATCAAAAAGTGCATGATGAAAATGAAATAACAATTTTGTATAAACCACAAATTTTATTTATATTTTCACGACCGACTGGTTTCTCTTAGCCAAAGCATCATCAGGGTACAAAATTAAACTAAATTTTAATATATTTAATTTTAGTTTATTTTAGTTTCCTGGTTAGGCTAAGCGAAACCGGTAGGTAATAAAAAATTAAATATAATCGGTGGTCAGATACAATGTAACTATTTCATTTTTATTAAATATGTTACAGTGTGGTATCAATTACTAAAAAACGCAGATAGAATGAAGATAGTTTTGTTAAACAATAAATGTGCTTTTTTTAACAACGATTACTTCAATACTGCAGAAGTGACCCTGAACCATATGAACATTGGTTAATATTTATTTATTTATTATTCAAAATATAATTTGGTGACAAATAAAAGTATGCATTTTAGTCCATTTACCAAATAGTTCTTAAGAGAGAAATAAAGTATGTGAAAAAGGGTAAATTAGAAACTCCAATATACGAGTTTGTAACAAAATAATTAACTGAGCACACTTAACTAACATTCAATCGTTACAGAATCATTCTTTATAATCATTAAAAAACACATAACAGAATGAATCACTATACTTGAAAAAAACATTCAACTCTTTCAGAAAACACCCAATTTTGTTATGAGTCAATTGGAATACTGACAAAGTAATTTAATCACGGGTAGCAAACTGTGTTTTTTTTTAATTTACGTAAAACACAAAACAGTTTGTGTCGCACAGACAGATGGCGTTGTTCTGTGTTTAGGTCAGATTCAAACAACAAACGTAATAAACTATCTTGGTGCTTATTTATAACCCTTCATAATATTAAGTAATTCTACATCAGAATAACGGAATAAAAAATATTAAGGGATTAATTTTCATTGTATTTCAAATACGTGTTCCGGTTTCAAAAATTTTAATTTTAGGTAAGCTTTTAATGCTTTTTTTCTGTAATTCGATTTTCCAGGGAAGTATTTTTAAGTTGCACAATTTTTTTATTATGGTATTACGGATTGGTATTTTTTTATTGATTGAAATGGAATTTAGTAGAAAATAAAAACTTTTTTTCTTTTATTATTCCCAAGGAGTAAAAAAAAACTCATTTTAAAATGCAAAAAAAATGAAGGGCGAAATTATAAAATAAAAAAGAATACTACTAAAGATTTACAGATTTTAAAAAGGAAGTACAAAATAAGACGGAGCAAGCGAAAAAACACATTAAAAAGACTCATAGGAGTAAAGATTAATTAGATAAACATCACAAATACAATTAGAAAGATATTAACACTATTAGTATTACTTAAATCGATTCAACTTAAAACTTATGCATATTATTATTATATATATATAAGGTAGGAATGTATGTTTATTTTAACACGTGACAGCTGTTTTAATATCCAAATGCATTGTGCGTATGTGGTAATGGTGGGGAAATCTTTTTATCTATTGTATTTAGTGACCAGATCTGAATAGTCAGTCACTCTACAACCTTTCTTTTCCCCATCTCTTTTCCCTTCTTCCTCAATTTGGCTTCTCAACATACCCCAATGGACTATGCTGTTTTCCCACTGCCTTTGAATAGTTAAGACTCCGGTGCGGTATTAAAATTAAAATTTAAAAAAAATAATAAGTGAGGGCTACCCATTTAATTTTTAATGCAGTTTGGCAGTGAAACATTTGTCACCCGTAAAAATATCGATTCTCAGCAGCTTGTAGTATTCGTTCTCCAAAAAAAACGCAATTATTAACAATATTTATTTTATTCAAATTCAATGCTCTACTAACAATAACTACTGTGCAGGTACACACCAATGATTAAGCCGCTAAATACCGTTATTTAACAACTTCATATTATCTGTGATAGACGAAGCTGTAACCTTTTGGAAATGTTTTCAAAAAGCCTCGACCACGTTCAGCATGCAAATGAGATGACCCAACTCGTTGATTTATTCCCACTGTAAAGTGATCAACATTGCCAGAGCACGACTGATGCCGTACTTTTTGCAAATTACCCTCCGAGACCCGGAATGGCGAATGCTGTCGAAAATAAATGTTTTATTTCAATTTCAAGAGACAAATGCGCAAAAGTTCTCCTGTTTTAAGAGTTTTAGAAGTGAATTTCTAGCAAATTTCTTTCACGTTTTACAAATTACGTAAGCCGACTTTTTTGTACGAGAGATTGTGTCGGCTCGGGGTATACTCTTTTGTATGTAGAGAACAGTTCGGTACTTTCCAGTGTCAGAGAAAATTATGGCAACTACCTCCTTATGTTTCCAGTAGCTACATAAATCAACTTCAATCGCACTAGTTCAATGATTTCTTGACATCAATTTCAGAAAGATTATGTGAAGATAAATTGAGACAGCTTTTCTCAGAATCTTAACAAAGCATTCTCTTTAAGTGACGCTGTACCGAATTTAATTTTAAACATAGCTAATAAATACGCATACACGGCAGATGTATTTAGATGTTCAAAACGTATCTACAAACTCAAAAAGCTTTCATAGTATATCTCTAAAACCATTACTAATGTACGTATCCTGTATTGATTTTACTGTTGAACCGAAGTAACTGTTTTCCTTTTGTATAACGTTTTCTAAATAATCTACAGTGAAGATTGTCACATAATTCACTTTTGCTTACGGACAGACAATCACTCGATACTAAACACAAAATCTCCGTGTGATTACGTACGTACGTACAAGTGTGACATATTCAAAATTGGAAATGATTTACATTTATTTAAAAAATATTATTAATTTATAAAAAAAATATTTAAATCTAAATAAAGATAAAGAAGCTACGTGTATATATATTTTACCATACGACTATTTTTTATTATATTTAAAATATGCGTTCATATGGTTTACTTGTGTAAGCCACTTTTAAAAGTGTCAATAGGCAATTCAAGTTATAACCCGTGCTTTTTCACACGTAACAACTAGTAGTAAAATAAATTAATTTCCTTGTGCGTACAGGTATGATATTATCAAAATCAGACCTTTTGAGTGTGTTAAAAAAAAAAAACAAATTATATAAAGAATCTTTTTAAATCCAGACAAGTGACTGATTATAACATTTTACGAGACAATTGTTTTTATTCTAAATTGTAATATTTTTTGAGGCTGTAGATTTTTTTTCTCAGTTCTCATGTTAGCAATTCATGTTGCATCCTGTAACTTTTTACGAGTTACAACTAATAAAATATGAATTGTTATATTTTATTTATAACTTTCAAACTCGACTTTTGCAAACTTGCACAATGATTTATTACTTATCTGTGTAATAGTATGACTTTATACAGCATAAACAAAAATGCAAAATACTCAATGTTTACCGCTAAACTGTTTCAATATTTTTTTCCCTTGCATACAAAAAAAAGAATTGTCTCATTCCATTGAATGAAAAAATAAATCTCCTCTTTCAATCAATATTTCTTCTGATTTGGCTGCCATCTTTGACACCATCTAGGTATATAATATGTGCTCGGTAGAGCTTTGTATAACATACAAAGATGGCAGTTAAATTAGAAGAAAAAAATATATAATTAATTTTCAAATGAAGAATGAAATCGATGAAAAATGCCGGTTTCTTATAAGGTATGGTAAGCAGAAGTTGGCAGAAACGTCACTCCCGGATCGAGTAGAGGTTCCGAGTTCGAGTCTTGGTCGCAACCGTTATTTTCTGTTTCATATTTACGTTTATTTTATATTTAGGGGTATTGATATTATTTCAATAATTGATACAAATAGATAATTATTAAGTTTCAACGTTTCGACCTTTAAAAGTCAAGTTTACCCTCATGGAAACGAATCAACTATTCCGTCAAGTTAGAGTGTGAATAATTGCACTTCATCGCAGAACTTTACTTATAAACGTTCAAATACAGCATCCGAAACCACTCCGCTCTTGGCAATTTTCAAATATTTGTAAAGCCTTCTTCGAGATGCGGTGAAATTCAGTAGAGCTGCTGGAGACGTCTTAAGCCCAGAGCCTACCGAAGCCTTCACAGCCCGGGGTTCTGCTACACCCGACCCGCCAGGCTACTTCGTTTAATACCTTCCACCGAAAGCTAAAATGAAAACTTCGCTGAAAACTATTCTCGAAAGTTGGTTTATATGAGTATTCCGAGTCAGTCTTTGAATAAGCTTAAAACTATTGCGTAATGAGTTCTGAAACAAAACGAGGTTACAAATAAAAGGTTTTTTTTTTACCAAAAAAATATTATTTTAAAATTAACGTTTAAGCTTTCATGCTCATCAAATTTGATTTTAAATATTAAAATAATATCTCTGGCCACTCAAGAAATTGAATAAATAATTTTAATAATTTTCATTGAAGTATGAGATCGATTAAAATACAGCTTTACTTATATATACGTACGTATAGAGTAGAGGTTCCGAGTTCGAGTCTCGGTCGCGACCGTTAAATCTTTTATTTTCTGGCTTTTTCTGTTTCATATTTACGTTGAAGAATATAGATGTTATTTCAATAATTAACAAAAAAAATATCATCATTTTTTTTAAATGTCGTTTACCATATGTTTAAAATATCAATAGTCTGCTAAAAAAAGCGGACATTACATAAAAAAAAACATTAATAAAAATGATAAGACATAAGATATGGACCAGAGTGGTAGATTGCTCTGGTGAAAGACCATCGTTCAGAATTGAAAAATTGGTTGAAATGACTTAAACCATGTTTGGTGACCAGATCTGAACAGCCAGGTACTTCTCAACCTTTACCTCTCCGCTACTTTACAACATGTTCCAATAAAGTAATTATGCAGAAAACTTAAACCCACAATTTGCTGTGCAATTTTCCATGCTTCAATTGCACTAGATTTTTGGTAATCCTTTTTCTCAGTTTCATATTCTTGTCGTTGAATGTTTTTTGGATAACTACGTCCGATTTGGGGTACCATAGTCTCACTTGCTTCATTTGGTTGAAATTAAATAAAAAAAATAAAAATTGTAAATGCAATACGTGAAATGTACGGCCCTTTTGATCAATCAATAGAGGGTGCAGAAAAAACGTCAGTTTTCATGAAATAATGACCGTTTTATCCAGTAATAAGTGGATTTTCTTTGGATGATTAAATTTAATTTTCAGTCACATTTTTTTAAATAATTTAATTATAAAGATTCGGGTCTCAATGTTTATTGTGTCAGAACTTCGGTGAGATAAAGTACCCCTACGTTCCACGAGGCAGGGCTAGTAAACTTACGTCTTGCGTGATATGTGTAATGAGAAATGTCCTCGGTGCTTAGCAGAGGCGCGTTTCATTAGTCTCTAGTAATCAAATCGTGACCTCCGCTGCTATCTGTCGACCTTCTGATTAAACACTGGGGTTAGCTCAGTTCTAAATATAATTATTCAATTGATCAGTGACATCCGTATTGTCTATTTTATACACGTGTAAAAGTATTATTTGTCAGGTTGACATCGTAATAAGTTTCCTTTGAAAGATTTTATAAAAATTGATCCTTTTTTAATGGCGTCTTAATGGAGCATGACTTTATGGACATGTTGGCGAATTCAATAAAAAAATGACAACTCATTTTCAGAAGGAGATGCGTGCTAAAAATGTGGTTACGTAAAAAAAGATTTTATACTTTTTTTTGCAACCAACTTAATGTTTTTTTTTAATATATGCTTTTTCGGTTTCTTTTCTTCAAATGAAATATATCCACCAACTCCCTTAACTTACAAAAAAAAAAGTTTTATGAGAAAAGAAAAGAAAAAAAAAATAAAAAGAATATATATATAATATTATATATAACCTACTCTTGTTCGAATTATCGATGCGGTATTTCACCTATTGAAAAGGTTATGTAAGAATTTTTTTTCTTTACATATATTATGTTTTGATGTTTGTGTTGAATTAAAAATGTAATAAATACGTACATTTATAAAATATCTTTACATAGATTATTTGTTAAAGAGCCGGTTGACAAACTGCTTTTGTAGTAGTTTAACAGAACTTTCTTGTAATATATGTAACTTTTGAAATAAATAAGAACAATTTTTTTTAAACAAAAACATCAGTTAAAACACTGAACAGGTAATCCCAAGAAGTGAACTATATACCAATTTGAAAATAATTAAATGCCACCAACGTGAATATAAGCTCTGTGGACTGAACCCAATCAGGCTAACGAAATTGATTTTATCCTCAATAAAAGAAAAAAATTAGAATTTTTGTTATCAATTTCACTAGGAGTAAGAAACAAAATATTACTTCGGGCACACGGATACGCCCAAAACACACGTGTATCGACTTATCTCTTCAGTGGTATGAAACAACTCAGCAAAATTGCACTCATACTAGTTACCCAAGCTTACTATTCATTTATTTATTTTATTTTATACGCCCATATCGGCTTTTACATATTTATGAAATAGATAGTATAATATAATAATTAAACAGAAGTAACATGGAGTGAATGATTAGTTCACAAAAACATAACTAATTAATTATAAATAATACAATGGAGTAATTGAACATTAGTATGTTTGGAAGACGTATGCTATTCGATTATTAGCTTTCTTGTGACTGTATTTAGGGCAGTTAAATATATCCACTATTTCTGCGAAAGAATTACCCACTTATCATGCAATCTAGGTACAAGCGAGTATTGACATGACTGAGACCTGATATTATTGTTGAACTTAGAAGTTAAATATGTTCATTAAATCAAGGCTGTCTTTAATACCGTTAACAACGTTAAAAATAGAAGTCATAACGGAAATAAGCCTTCTGACTGAGAGTTTTAAGTAACTGTATATATCATCTAGTACGGGTTTTCTTGTCTAGATATTTCAGTGCAATTGCAATATTTAACCCCTTGACGAGAAATCTCTACATCAGACAGCCTACCTGTCCTGAGAAATTTACGAAACAATTTTTCGGTTCATATACATAGTTTTACAACATTTTAGTTTCTATGTTTAGATAGCGTCGAGAAAATATCCTCACGCCAAAATAAATATGTTAAAAAAGCTAGAAGTGTTCTTTCTACATAGATCAAATAAACGATGAACTGTAAATTTTATAAAACAAACACTTTTTATAACAGCCTATCATTATTTTCATTCTGAATTCGAGCTGAAATATCATTTGAGAAGAGCTTTAAGATGAATGCTTAGCCGGTTCATCTCAACCATATCTCACCTCCCACACAGTTCCTAACGCTTTACAAAAACTAAAGGGAATTTTCGTGCGCGTTTAAAAAAAAAACACTATGATTTACCTACATTGCCACTCACAAACAAACAAAGAATTTCCCTAAAAAAAGCTCCTCCGCCTTCGTACAATCTTCCCAGTATAACTTTGTTCCGTTATTGTTAAAGTTCGCCTGTTCCTCAAATTTACACCTCCAGTGTTGCCAAATCTCTCCGTCCGGTTGGGAATATTTAGGACGTCATAAATTCCTGGGCTTTTAATTACCCACTGCCGACGCGAAAAGGCTGCTTTTATAGGTCTGTTTTCAAAGACGTTACAGTCATTCCCGCGGTGCGTTTCCTTGCTGGGATTTCCGCTTTGTTAATGGCGTAAGAGAAACAGTTCGGTACAAAATGTTAGTACGCACTGAAAGGATTCATTACGGCAGGCTCTGAGTTTTGTCACGATTTTTCGGGAGGTTTTATTTATTTTCACAACAAATACTGCCAAATTGCTAAGTGCAGAATGAAAGCGAATTCTAGTTATTAATGATTAAAAAGTTTCAGTTATAAAGGCTGTGACAATTTTTAGACTTTTGGCACCTGGTTAAAAACATTGGCGAGAGAGGCCTCGGGGGCTCGGGAAGCATAAGTATTATTCTGTTCGCACTCGTCGCTTGGATGACTATTGGCCGTATCGTTTCTGTGCTGATTCTCGAGCCTCGCGCCCTTTGAATCGCACACAAAAAAACCGACACCAAACAGAGTGCAGGCGAGGCGAGGCGCGGAAAGAGGAGAAAATTTGAAATGAAACGAGTCGAGGGCGTCCACTACGCTTTCGCACTCAAGTTCCATTGTACAGCCTCTAAGAGTGTGAAGCTGGTATAAGAATTATTTCGAAGCTTAACAAGCAAACACAACAAAAAAGATTTCAAAATTCACAATTTAAAATATAACTTATCAAGTCTGCGTTTTATAAACAAAATATTCACATCAAAAACGAAAAAAATAGGCACATTATTTACGTTGCGGTTAGGTACTGCAATAAAGAATGAGTACGTACATTACAGGACTGACGTATTTATATTCATTTCCATACCGCATTATAAGGATAGCACAAAAATACGAAAAGTCAGTGAAACCTGTTTATTTCCCATTGAATTCTTCGAACACATAAATAATTCATTCAAATACTAAACATAACGACGGTTTCATTTAAAGTTTTTTGGGATGGATGATTTATAATCATGCGTTGCCTTAAATATTCCCTTTGCCCATACTTGAGATAAAGGCACTTTATGCGGGTCTGGAGCCTGAATTCCTTTATCCTGTCCTTATATCTCCCGATCTCTTTTATCTGATTTTTATTTATAGTCAGGTACGGAAAGTGTGACGGGCTTTCTCCTTTATAGCTGTCATCACATTTACATTCCAATAGTGAATGACTAAAAGAAATGTTTTTCACCAACCTAATATGACAGGCGTAATAAAATTATGATATAATTTAATTTAGTTGATAAATGTTTAGCACTTTCCCCAGACCGAGTGAAATAAGTTTTCTTTCTTGCCTTTCCTTTATTTCTCATTTCCGTTATTTTTTTCGTTGTTAAAAAATGAGACCATCTCGTAATAGAGCCTTGATCGTGACCTATATTTTATGGTCTTTTTGGGTTACCGGCGCAAGAATTAAAATATACATGAACCAAAAATTGATAACTTTCATATGTTTTAAAGTATTGAGCCATTGTTTTAATTCCTCCTCTTTTTTAAGCATTTTTTCAAACAGTTTTGCAAAGTCCATCATCAAAGCATATCTGTCTTAATAATAGTATCTGAAACGTTGGCTCTAGATAGAGTATGACACGACTCAACCTCATAAAAATTAAACAGCGTAATACTATAAGCCTTGCAAATAAAAATATAATTAAAATAATGTGTCGGTGATTTCCAGACAGATTGGCTTTAAGTTATTTATTTACTAGTGAGTACTTTCAATTATAAGTATGTTACCGCTCTGAGCATCAAAACAAATATTCTTTACTGACACGAGCGAAGTTCTAGAAAGATCTGTTCATATTTTCTTTTACATCATCATCAGATTTCTCAGCCCGCTTCAGTTTCAGGAGAGTAGAAGTATCGGAAGATTGACACCTTTCTGGAAGGCATACTCCCCCTTGCAGCATCCGGTCCAGAGGTCTTCTCCCGTGGATTCTTCCGGCAAATCTGTATCTCTTGGAGACTGGACTATCCGAAATCCCGAAATTGAAATTAGACGGTTGACGCTTTCTCTTAGCCGATAACATCATCGTGTCAGTATTAACATCAAGTTGAAGGGGGTATCCTAGGAAGAAGATCATTATGAAGTTATTACCATGAAATATTTGTCATGTAGTGACAAAAGTGAATGATTTTTTTTTCGGAAAATAAAATTGAATGTCTTATAATTGAGTACAAAATGAAATAAAATAGATTACATTGCTTGTAATTGCGTTCCAACACAAGTTAAAGAATAGCATATTTAGTTTTATGTTGAAATAATTTCAGTTGCGTACGCTCTCTGATTACAATATCAAACTGATAGAAAATATTTTAGATTTTAGAATGAATTTTCTATGACTTACAAAAAAAAAGTGTAATAGCAATACACTCATATCCAGGACGATAAATATAATTAGAAAGATAAATAATTTCAAGTATTTAAATAATATGAATAGTTTAAAACACCAAAATGAAACAGAAAAATCCAGAAACTAAAAAGAACAATGGTCATGACCGAGACACGAACTCGGAACCTCTACTCTATACGGGAGTAACACTCTGCCAATAAAACCATCAAGACCTCATTAGATGGCGGCATTTTTAAACGATATCATACTTTTATTAGAAATTATTAATATTTTAATTTTCTTCCGATTTAAGTCTGCCATATTTTTGCATCGGTCTCATGATATTTTTTTTAGTTTTTGGCTTTTTTCTGTTTCATATTAATGTTTCAGATTATTAATATTATTTAAATATTTAATAATAAATAAACATTATTTATTTAAAGTTATTTTCAATTTTAATAAATAATTCCCATTGAGAGTACGTACGACCGTACGAGTGTGAACTTTTCATATTTGGAACTGATGTTTATTGAAATTATCAAATATTAAAAATAATATTTTCAAATCCCTACCTACCTAATAAAGTACTTACTTATAATGGATTTTAGCAGAGATTTTTGTTTATTTGAATTAAATGATTAAAGCAGCTAATTTTTTTTTCTCAGCAAGTGAAGTTATATCCCATGATTTTTCACGGGAAACAACTAGTTATTTAATAATTATTACAGAAATGTACGAAAATATCCGGAGTACCTATACTCGTACATTGGATTAATCGCAAGTATTAAGACCATTACAGTGTTGATATATCGTCTCGAAGCTGCATAATTCTTTGACTTGTGTTGATAATGCATTTATTCGACGATATGTTGATGCAGTTAGTTGAAATTTGACGGATAGAAACATAAATCGTTAAAACTTTTAATATTAAATGATAAGAACGTAATATTCACGCCACAAAGTTTCGTCCCGTAAACTACTGTGTAAGTTTGATGTATTGTTATTGAATAGATCGTTTGAAAGTTAAATTTACAGATGAGAGATAATTAGCACGCTGCAGTTGATAGTTCTAGCAAAAGTTTTATCATCCTCTCGGAAGCGCAATATCATTTTATCAGAACTTTTCGCGTGAATAAATCATTCTATCTTTTATTTCATTAAAAAATACACATAGCAAGGGAGGATAAAAAAAAGTCAGGCCGGAAGAATTTTCACGAGAAACAAAATTACGTTTTTTCTTTTAAAGAAAGTTTTCTTATAAAGAGATTGTAAAAAAACGTGTAGCTTGATTTATCGTACCTCCTGCCTCGGGTATTCCCTCGGGAGAACCATTCCGTCTTTTTCTGTCTCCCCAAACGACCCATTTGAGCCCACTAACGAGCCTAGACCAAATTGTAGTCGACTCGTTCTCTACCTGGCCGTTTTGCTGACCATCCGTATCCTCTATTGACCCAGCGGCTACCATCCTGGATTCCTTAATGGACACTGTCCTCTTCGTGATCTTAATACTCAGTTGTATTTCAGTGGAGCCTTCGGGCGCGCTGAAAGCCGAGCTTAATGTTTCTTGAATCGATTTTGCTATTAGCTGCGAGAGGTCTTTTCCCCTACTCAAAGGGCTTGGAATAATAGGCAAATCGGGACTCTCCCCTATACACGTCTTGTAGTGGTCTGCGTTAGATATATCTTGTTCGGTCGGGGACGAGACTGAAAATGAATGAGATCGTATATTTTCTCTTAGAAGGCCTTCTTCAATAGATGATAATGGTGATACCTTGATATCCTCGTAAGTTGGGCTATCACTCGGCTTAAAATTAATGGTTCTTGCTGTGATGACGTTATTCGGTTCGGCGGTGGTTGGCGGAGTTTCATCGGGGTTGTTGAAGCGGTTTTGTTTGGGCGTTGTGTTACATTTGACAGCCCTGGACTCGAAGTTATTGATCATGGCTTGGAACCTCGGAGTCCTAGCCTGGGTACCCTTGACCTTTCCCGGTGTCGACGTGCGCTTTGGTCTTAGAAATTCTAAAAAAATAAACAAATTACATTACCACAACAACAAAAAAAGTCCTTTTACTTGAATTCTAAGTGAGTAGCTCTTTTTAGAGAAAATAATAATTTAACGTCAGTTTTAATAAAACTTGACAACCTAATTTCATATTCTTCACATCGTTGTTTGAATTTTAATCTTGAAGTAAATTTTAATTTCAGCATTTTCAGCAACCACAAACAATTTTGGCCTGCAAGAATTTGGTTATAGTTACATTATTTTAATAAACGAAAAATTTTTTAGACAGTGAATGACGCGAGGAAAATATCCTTGAGCCCGGTTTTTTCATTGAAAAAATATGTTTTTTTCGTCTCAGTTAGAGTGTTGAAATTATTCTCACGCGCGCGTGAGCTTCAAAGGAAGTTTTGATTTAACGGACATGAAGCAATTTCCTAGGGAAAATTATCTCGCCGCCTCCAGCAAATCAGGAGTAACGATAATACTATCCAAACCAAATGTCAAAATACTTATCGATGCCATCACGGAGCAAACAGATTTTATATTAGCATTCGTTATTTTATATAAAAGTAAGAATATAAATACGTTTACATCACATCGACGTGTTTATTTTTCGTATTGATGGAGTTCTTAAAGGTTCTGCCGGTCAGAGTTCTTTTACTACTATGAGTATATGAATCGTTTGTGAGAAAGTGGATATGTTGCAACGGTGCTCAGAGGTGATAAAATAAAACTGTTTTCTGCTACCGGGATTCGAATCCGGGGCCTTCCGTTTTCTGGACGTCTTTTTTAACCATTAAGCAATCGTTTCATATAATGCATGTCTGTGTTTTGATTAATTACCCGCCATACTTCTCTAGTACATGTCTGTGTTTTGATTAATTACCCGCCATGCTTCTCTAGTACATGTCTGTGTTTTGATTAATTGCCCGCCATACTTCTCTAGTACATGTCTGTGTTTTGATTAATTATGAAAAAAATATAAGTTTTATGCATATAACAAACGTGTGTTTTACTATAGTGTTGAATAAAGATACGTTTCATTATCAGACATACTATTTAAACTGAAAGATACGAGTATATCGCTAATAGTTCTGTTGTAATCTCTCCCTGTGAAGTATTTTATTTATTTATTCTTTCCAAAATATAAAAAAAATACATGGGTTTGGTTCATGTCTGTCTTACTAGGAGATTCCTGTGTCAAGACAGACGTAACGCATATAAAATAAAGTTGTATTAATTTCGAGCTCTTAGCGGCAAGTCCAAAGTCTGAAAAACCGTACATCAATTTAACTCAAACCATTATATTAAATACATTAATCGATTCATGAAATGTTTGAAAATAAACTAAAATGTAGAGTTAAGGGAAAGCAAAGGGCGGACTGTTCCGGATTTCCAGGAAAACTGTCGCCACTTGTGGAAACGTTGGTCCCGAGGAATAAATATATTTTAAAGCGACACGCAGAGGTCTCCGTCATGTAGCCGAGAGATATAATTTAGATGAACCTCCCCCCTCCAGGTGAACATTCAGGTGGGACTATAATTCTGTTCATTAAGATCCCCTGATCACCATTCGAAACTAATATCTCACGAATAAATAATATTGAGCTGAAATCATGAAACATGCTTTTTCAAACATTAGAATGTGGTAATGGTAGCGATTATTTAAAAATGATGTTCTCAGAGATACGTGCAATAGAGAGGCTTCTGTAGGGTTTATGAAATTGGATGCATATACGAAAAGTAACTGAAACTAGTAACAGACAAGGCATCGTAAAAGGCGTTGTACTTTTAAAGGCAAGTTTTGGGGTTGGTTCTAGTAGACAAAGCTCAAACATAATAATGCTTAAAATTTCATGAACTTAAATTACAAAGGAAATAGTGAAAATTGTTGTATGGTTAGACATCAATTTAAATTGTAAGCACATAAGGTGTATGGACATTTTTGAGAATGTGAAATTTGCTTCTTTTACTTATTTTTAGTTAATACTGTACAAGAGTTTCAACTGCTCTCAACCGCTTAGAGTAAATGAGACTATAATGTTGTGAGAAGGTAGTGGGAAATGGAAGAAGATGGGGAAGAGAAAGTTTGAAATGTACTGAATATTCAGAACTGGTCACTAAACACGGCTAAAGCCATTTCAAGCAACGTTTCACTTCTGAATAATGGTCTTTCACCAGGGTGATTCTAAGAGTATCTTTCACTCTGGAACGCTCCGCAAATGTTTTTAAAATTTTTTTATAAATTAAATTTGTTATGACACATTGATTAAAAAAACAATCTAAAAATTATTTTCATAGCACTTTAACATAAGTTTATCCCATTTCACACAAATTCATACCAGCCTTTTAATTTCAAGCCACAAAACTTTTTCCATGTTAAAAAGTATAAAATATCCCACATGCGAAAAATACATACATTTTTTATTTATTTATTATTTTAGATCCCAGTTTTTAAATCTAATTTTTTTAACTGGGTGAGTCATCGAAAACTACGTACTCGCATATCGTAATATTGACATATTTAATAATAAATAGAAAAAAGAACTTCACCAAAAGTTTTCTTCTTATGTTGGTTCACGTCCTCGGCGAAAGTCACGCATTTCTTCTTGGAACTGTTATTATTGTGCGGCGTTCTGTCATTATTGGAACTGGAACTGTTATATTCCCCGGGGGGTATCACTATGGCGTTGTCACTCCCCTGTCTACCGGAGACACCCTGGCCCCCAAAACCGGTTTCGCCATTCTTTGCCATGATACTCTTCGGAGGTGGAATCTCGTGGGTAGGTGGACTCTCAATTGATGAAAGCATTTGTGAGGAAATCTAAAATATTTAAATTTAAATGTAGAGAATGTGAACATTTTTGTTTGTATGTATCCTTCATACATGTAACAATAGCACATTACAATATATAGTAGCTCCAATTTTCAGAATTATATTAGCGGTCAAGTTTTTAGTCGATAAGAATGTTAAATTTTAAATTATTTACGAGTCTATCTGGATTAGTAATATATCAAAATATGATTAGCAGTTGAAAATAACAGCTAGATGCCGTCAACTTCCAACGATATTGACGAAAATTTGCGCCTTCAGTTGGATATATGACGCAGCGCAGTCTCAATACTCACTTGTTTCACGCTTTAGCGTCAAATAAACAAAAAAAAAACTAATATTGTATACTCCGTGAACGATATTATGCGTAATTTGTAATGATGTTTTGGTTGTTTACCTTCCTACTAGACGTCTTTGTGGATTTTCTTATTTAAAGCGGCCAATTACGCAGCGTCTAGTGTCAAACAAATCTACCGGTGGCAAGTAAGATATAGCTGTTGCGTTTTAAACAACACCCCCAATGTCTCCAACGACCCTCTCCATCTGTTTCAACTCTCCTAGCAGGGGATTATTATTATTAAAATCAATATGGTCACGTCAACGTCGGCGTTATTTCCAACGGTTATATTCAACAGCTGACAATATCCAAGGATAACGGCTGTGGCGTTTTTTTAAACTATCTTCAACGCCCAGTACTAATCTGGATATCGCAAAAATATCTCAACCTTCAAAAAAAACTTCAGTTTTTGTAAGATTAGAGATTTTGCAGAGATGCTAACCGAAGGCCTCACCCATCAGCAAATCAAAAAAGAAGACAATAAATCCAAACGCATAATTTTTCTTTTAAGCCTCATTAAGATTTCTACATATTCTCATAAAAGGGTTTTTTATGTCTATATACAAAATATTGCGTGATAATGTTTAAGAAAGATATTTTATTAAAATTATTTTTTCAATGCAGATAAGCATATATTCATAATAAATGTTAATGGCTTGTTGGTTAGCACACAAATGTTCCCAGAGCCAATGAACATGGAAAAATACGAAAGTGATTTTGTGTTTTTTTTTCAATGTTGAAATTGTTTACCAAATTTATAAAAAATAAACATACTCCACCATGTATTTTATCAAGTCCGTAGATTTTTCCATCATACGTGTACGTGCAAGCTCTGTTTATATAAACCATCCACGCCCACGCTATAAACTAAATGATGGCGGTGGAGCCACTGTGCTGAGAATTATTTACCCTGGCTTTTCCTATTTTCCTGGTATTTACTCCCAACAAGGCACGTCTCTGACATAATCCGTGAAATATTCCAATGAACTATAAACTACTTCGCATGTGTGAAAAAATATGAAACCAAAGTTAGCTATTAATCCTACCTATAATTGATTTATTTGGTGAGTACGTGCGAGTGCGAATTTTTTTAATTTGGAACCGACAGATGAATTCAGAAAATTAACATATTAAAAGTGGCTCTTTTCAAAACTCTACCTACCTACCTATAATGTACGTAGCAGAAGTTATTTTATATTTTAAAAGGGATTGAAGCGACTTCAATTTTTTCGCCAAGTCAAGTAACATCCCGTGATTTTTCATGGGTAACAGGTAGTTTATTTTTTTATAAGTGAATGAATTCTAATGATAAGAAAATAACAGACGAAAATTAAAGATTGTTCTAAAATACGACTGCTTTAATGGAAAATAAAACACTTTCTGTGACATAACAAAAAATAAATGTTTGAAGCACGCTTTAAGCTACATTAAAAAACGATTTTTTTACTTGGTGCAGAGAGTATTCTGTCAACCTTCTTTTTTATGGTTAGTTATTGTTTTGTTATTTTTAATCCAACAAAATTAATTAATTGCATGTACTAGTTAATGAAAATGAAATAAATATATCTTTGTAAAGGACCACAGATTTTATTTAAAATTTTGTGTTTCGCTTATCCTAAGCATCATTAGAGCATAAAATTAAACTAAACAAAAATACAAAGTGTGCAGTTATATTTACATACAAAGGGAGAACATAATATAAAATAAAATAAAAGAGCAGTGAGAAAAAAAATAAAAAAATATTTAAAATTATATGGGAATAGCGAAAAAAAAAGATAATATGAAATGAAAGAAGCGAAACGTCAACTGAACATACTATTTATTTCTACTAGTAATATTACAATTTCGTAAAGTTGCTTCTTATTGCAAATTTGCACACTACTCGACAAATCTTTTTTGTATGAAAACGTTATAAAAAATGAGGCGATCCGTATATTTTTTTAGAACGAGGGTTCGTTTGCATCAATTCATCAGTATTTTACATCAATTCTACAGCCTTGATGAAGCATATGAGCATCAAGATATCAATAAAACGTAGCGTTTAAATCAAAAATACGTTTTTATATCGAATGTAATTATGTTGGAGCCCATTAAAAATGTTCTGAGAGAATACAAAATAAAAAGAAGCACCTTTTGGCCCTCGGTTGGTGGGCTTGCTGCAGCATCTGAATCAGGGCTGTGAATCCCAGAAAGAGTTGAGGAAGTAAATGATTTCTGGAACATTCCCCATTTCGCAGTGTTTGGATGGGTGGGTGTGCTTGTCATCACTAGAATCAAACTTAAATGTTCAGAGATTTTTTTTAATAGCTGTAAATCTTATGACTTACAATAACATAGCCACTGTGCACAAAGCGGACAGCTTCATACTAGAATATCTCCATCTAAAAGGAAGTAATTCTGTAATCTCTGTGGGAATCGACCTCCACTCTTTCTGCACATCGGGCGATAAAACAACTCTGAATGGAGGAGTTTATTATTTTATCTTTTTGTATATTATTCCCAAGGAGTTAAAAAAACTCATTCCGATATATTTTTATTTCCCAAGTCACCGAACAAACCGTGGTTTTGTTATTAAATAATGTTGATAATACTTTCGGAGATATTATTTTCAGGCCATAAATGTTATAATTAAGGGATATAGTTTCCGTCTCCAAAAAGAATTATTATTAAAGATAAATAAAGCATATACCTACTTGTACCTGCATCATTTTGCAAGAAAGAAAAAAAATACCTTCAAATAACACACTTGCTTTGTTTGAATCACTGTGCTCAATCAGTTTCGATACTAACCACACCGTCATCAGGAAGACAAAATCATTAATTGAAATCATTGCTCTAAATAATACACATTATGCAATCGTTTGTTTACAAATAAATATTCTACGAGTATATTTTTTTTGTTTCGTACCAAACTGTACCTATGGTCAGTTCCAAAACTAGTTAGAAAATTCGTTTAGTTACTGGGTTGTTATAAATTATCCACACGTGGGTAAGAACAATCCATTTTTTAAAAGACATTATTCAAAGGAGATACAAATTAGGCAAATAATACAATGGAAAAAAAGTAGACAATTTGATATACAATAGATAAAAGACAAACATGAAGATATTTCTAAATAAAAAAGTGGTAGAATATAAAGTGGCACGGTATAAATTATCAACAAAAATATCAATATCAACTGATGGTACAGTCGACACATTCGAGACAGCGGGCTAAAATACGCAATATGTTCATAAGAAATGTGTTATGGCATATACAGGCATGGCAATAATAAGTATGGACGTTTATTTGAATACTGCTAAGACAAAAATTGGTGTCGAGATAACCGTGTATTTTTTATGAAGACATATCAATAATCAATCAATTGCTTTCTCTTTTCAATATTGAAATTTTAAAATATACGTCGTACGATATGTTTTGTAGGTTAAAAATGAATGAATCTATTTTTTTTAAATAACAAAGTGTAATTTAAAAAATAATAAATCGCAAAGTGAATACTTTTATTAATTTAATTTATATATCCTTATTTGAAAATATTCTTAAAGTTTCTTCCACGGGAAACAACTTGAAAAAAAAAAGACGCAAGAAAATTAATGAAATAATTTAATGATTTAATGCCTTGGAAGAGGCACATTGGCTACAAAACGAATTAATCATAAACTAAATAACGATGTTGAATACAAAAAAATAAGTATATCGTCGCCGAAAAGTTAAAAAGGCTTAAGCGCCATTTCGAAAAGCTTACAACAGGTTTTTTTACATTAAAATTCCTAAATCGTCAGTACCTGGTTGGATTTTGAAAACAAAAATCAACTGAGGTAACTCATGTGACTGAGTTACCTGAAGTGACAAAAGCTAAAAAAATCCCAAACTTGTTTCGCTTGAATCAAGCCTTCTTACAAATGGTAAATATATTTTAAATGGCTGAAGGACCTCAAAAGTCTTCAGAATCAAAGGAGAGTCAAAGCTTTTCACGCAGAAAAGAAAACAGATCAAAACTGCATGTGTAACTCATTTTTGACCAATGTGTCGCTCAAGCCTTTTTGCCTTTCCAGCGATGATGTATCATTTTTATTCCTTTACAAAGACATAAAATCCACAATTCAATATTTTTTTTTGTTAAATTAATGTTAGAAAGAACAAATTCTTGCAATTTTTCAAAGTGGGTTTTGAAATTTTAGCAGAAAAGTGTGTTTTTACGGACATAATGAGCCCCTGCCGAGGCATAAGACTGTTTCCTTAATGATGAACCCGAATCATCGTTTGACTTGCTTCCAAGCTAACCACACGAATACCGCAGGGATGGGATTCTGGTTTTGGTTGCAATAGTTAGTTATAGAGTCTGAAAGTTTAATTAAGTGGTGAAAATTTCATTGACTACCTATTTTGATTTAGGATCATGTTTCACTGCACGAAGGTGATTAAATTAAATGAATTTCATATTGTGAATGCTATATGTATACTATGACACTCTCCGCAAACGGGACTACGCTGAGCACCTAGCACGACTAGTGGATGTCGGAGTTCTAATGTCACCTGTGTTCTTGGTTGGGGAAAAACAGATGTCGTCCACATAACATGAGTCGGGCTGATGACCTTAAAGAAACTGCCGTCTTTGGACGAGCGAGAATTAGAAAATCGATATTTTGAATAAGTTATCAAATTGCCAACTATTAAACTTTTCAACTAAAAAAGAATTTGACTGCGAGCCACGTGTTCTATTTACTGATAAAAAAATTAAAAAAATGGTTTGTAAACTTAACATTTATTTGTTTTCAAAAACTTATCACTTGGTTCCGCTTTTGAAGAAGTTTTATATATATTTTTTAACAGTAAATTCAAATCGAAAAAAAAATCTACCACGAATCAATAATCAATGGGTTAAATATTTACCCATTAAAAAAAACTAAAATTAAGTGAATATTAATATCAATATAAATATTAATTAATGAACTATCCGAAGCCAGTGGGACTGTGGAATCAAGGTATGTTGCGAGGCTGACGGCAGTAGGGAAGGAAAAGGGTTGGAGGGGAGGAAGGTTGGGAAGTCCCTGGCTATCCAGAACCGGTCACCAAACACAGCTAAAGCCATTCCAAGCGACGTTTTGATTCTGAACGGTGGTCTTTCACCGGGACACTATTGAGAGTATTTACCACTCTGGATCGCGCCGGAAACAAAAATGTATTATTTCATTTGAATTGAATGAAAATTTTCGAAAATAAATATTTGCACACTCTGGGATTTTAACCCACAACCTCCGGCTTCATATTTTATTAGTAGTAGTCTAATCCTTTAAAACCGGTTTTATACGAGCGTGATTAAAATAATCCCGACAGAAAAATTATTCGTTTTAGGTGTCGATCAAACGTGCGGGAACTCCCCTAACCAGGTGAAGATACATGGTCATTTTTGAACTAGTCAGTCACACTGATCCAAGGAATTATACTTAAAAGTTTTATTAGTGTAGCACATTCCAATTCCAAGCTTACTTTTACCGGTTGCAAACGGCTTAGTAAATAACTTCTAAAATGAGAGAATTTTAGTACCTTCTGATTGTTCGATCATCTTAATTTTTTTGTATTTAAACATCAGTCCAACATGGTCAGCGCCATCTGTCGGCGACTGATACTCCTGCGCCGGGGGGGCCTTCGGGTATTCAGGCTCTTGTTTGTCCGCCCTTCCGGGGCACTCCCCCTTCTCGCCGAGCTCCTCCTCCTTGCAGAACGTCTTGCCGCACTTGCCGCAAGAGAGGGGGAGGTGGTTGCAGCAGATGTGTTCCATCAGTTCCTTGGAAGGGGGCTCCGAAGGCCTGACGACGTGGGGGCTAAGACGACACAGACGGCAGTCAAAAGATATGCCATGCTGCTTGGCTTCGTGAGCCTTTCGGCAGTCGGGGCAACAGAAAATTTTACCGCATTCCAAACATCTTAACTGTAATAAAAAATCCCGGATTTGCGTTTTAAAATCTTTTTGTAAACGAGCGACCGCTCTAACCTAACCGAGTTTTTTTTGTTTGCAAAATAGTTTTACACCAATACATTGCAAAAGCGATAGAAAAAACACAAAAATGGTTATCATTATCATACAAAGATAAACGTAAAAATAGGTTTTAACTAAGTACATAATTTAGTTACAACTGAATAGCTAGTTCGTGCTTAAACTTGCTGTTGGTCATGTGAACAATATCCACATTTCCTACGAGTTAGTTAATCAACCTAGTAAGTTTTCCTAGGGGTATCACCATTGGTAACTTAGTTCTGCACCTGGGAAGAAACAGAACTCTTTGTTGCCGGCCTCGCGTGAAATTATCAGGGACATAGTATTTAATTTTAGCCAAGATGTCAGGTATTAATAATACCCCTTTTAAAAGTTTATGAGCCAAAAATAGTGATGCTATCTCTCCTCGAACTAAGGCTTATAAGAATACAACGTTTAGAACAAAGAATTATAGGTAATATCGCTCTCCCGCAACTGAACTGTCACAAATTTAATAAATCGGGTGTTTTGAGTTAAGTGCTACGGCTGATGATGTACCTTTAAAATAACACCTGGCGAAATTTCTCAAAAATACTCCTATGGTTACTAGCTATATCAAACATACTAAAGCATTTTACTCAAACTTTTTTCATCTTTGAATGCTTCTAAACTATTACAGAATATAGTAATTAGTGCCTTAAATAAACGATACCATTCTAATCACACTTTTAAATTGTAATACAAATTAATAAAACAAGTATCTTATTTACAGTTGTATAAATACACAGTGGAGTTACAAAACTTCAAAATCCATTAATCTCTCGAGACCAAATAGTAGCGGATGTGCGTAATTATAAAATGGAACTGAACTATATAGTTTGTGACATTTGTTTTGTCAAAGATGTCCTGACAAGAAGTCAATACGGTGGGATTTAAAAAAAATACAAATTTAAAAGCTTCTCGGATTTAACAGATAAAAAATCTTACACGCTTAAAAAAATGATTTAAACGTTATTTTTTTTATGTATACAACCGCTTTATTATATACCGCATTTCACTGTTTTCTGCTTCGTATGGAAATTTTAGAAATATTTGTTCAATTGATAATCAAACAAATTTTATTCATTACAGTTCGTTTCTGCTGGTCAAATGAATTGTTTTTTTTTTTAAATCGCACAATATTATGATTTTTTTATAAATATTTTAATAAAAAAACAAGCTACCAATTGTGACACAGACTGATAATTACTAAAAATGTATTGTTTAAATTTTCAGAATAACAATAGTATTATCAACTTACATCAAGCGGAAGTTTCATTATTGATTATGAAACCTGAACAAAATGCCATATTCCACTGTTTCTGTATATGTTATTCACAATTAATAAAACCACAGATTTCGAAATGAATTAATTATACTTCTAAAGCCTTTATATCACATAAAAACCTTTTTTTTCAAATACAATACGTTGGAACTGGTATAAATAGCGTATTGTTGCAACAAAACACAACTTATTGTATAAACTCTGCAACACAGTTTTCCATAGATACATGTCTTTTTTCAAAAGACCACTAACGAAAATAATTCTGTGGTTTTGGTTCCGGACAAAAATTGTAACCAAAGAAAACACATAATAGTAATACTATTCACAATCGAATACAAAATAGTTAAAAATGTAGAAAAATCCAAAAAAAATAATAGTATTGTAACGAAAATTATACACTTTAAAAGCATCATCGTCTAAAATGTTTAATATAACTAAAAAAAGTAATTTTAATATAACTAAAAAAAAATCTGAGTTGTTTCGCAAATTTTATAAATTAAAAAAAAATGTTGCCTTAATGCACTCATTTAAAATAAATATTTTATTATTAGTCGGTAGGGAATTGAAAACATTTTTTTTCGTTGTTGATTTTCTCAATTAACACCAGTTCTAATTTTAAAAATTTCACACTCGTACAGACATACGTACTCACAAAGAAAATTATTTATAATAATAACAACACACTCGTTAAGAACAAAACGAATTATTACTACAATTTATTTTTTAAATCTACCAAACGATAGCGTTATATAATAGATCGCAATACATTTATTTCTTTGACAGTACGTTAACAGAAAATATTCTGCTTTTTAATGTTTCGGTCAGAAAATAGAGGTCAGTTTTGCCGCAATTTCACGATCCTTTGCACATTTAGAATTTTTCAAACCGAACGACAATGGTCAATGGTTTTTTCCACTTGTACTATTCGACAAACACGAATAGGTCGAATATAGCTTGGACGATATATTATATAACTATATAAGCATGCATTATTATGATTTTATCTGTAATCTTAATCGATTTTCATATTACTGAAAGTTTATGACCGATACCAAACACAACCTTTCTAGGTAAACGCAACTCAATTATCGCTCACAGTATCGTTTCATTATGAGCTACAATCCGTGAAGATTTCGTTGAAAGCACCAACGAGATTCATTTAATATAAGCATTATCGAAAAATCCTTTCACATCGCTTCTACAGAATTATTCATAAGTTTCATTGATTAAAAGTATACATAAGTGTGAGGCACTTGATCACTAAGTTCATTTTTAAAAATGCAGTAGTATTTTCAACTATTTTTTTTTTAATTATTATTTTCGAGTTCCCCTTCAGAACTAGAATTCAGTAGACTCAGAAACAATGAATTGCTGTTCCTCAATCATCACTCTACTAATTATGGGTATCATTCTCCACTGTCCAGAATATCAAATAATAACTCGTTAACTCAAGCCATAGTATTGAAGTTTTTGGTACCAGTCGAAATGATTTTTGGCTTACTTTACGACCTTACTAAAACATTGACTTGACCTTAGCTTTGACTTAAATGTTCTTTCTAATGTATATTGTGTCCTATTTTAACCATTGTTCTTTTATAATATTATGTATATGTTGTTATTTCTTTGTTGCTATTTTTTCCCATTTCGTGTTGTGTATTTTTTTTGTAATTGGACAATAGTACGTTAGTTTATAAATAAAATAGCCTTACAAAGGCCAACTATTAGAATCAGAACGTTGATTGAAATTATTTTTATGTTTTTACTAACTAGATCTTGTTAACAGGTGCTTTTCAAACATCATCACTAACCTTTTTTTTCTATCATTTCAAATATAATTAGTAAAACCATGCTTTTTGCTATCTTTGGAGTTCTTCAAGGAGTTGAATGACCCATTAAAAATGACGCCAATTATTCAATTGATTACGTAATGTAATATAATGATATGCCGTTTACCACGATACGAAAGTAATTGTGCCATAATGGCTACACGCACTACAATTAAAAGGTAGGGCATTTATTTGTGACTCGGAATGAGCAATATTGATATTGGACAGAATAATAAATTTGCTATCAACGTCATTAATGTCACAATTCGAATATCAGGAGATAAAATATTATTTATACATCAAACAGGCGGATACCTGTGACATCCTGATATTACTTCCTCGTTATACGGCAGTTCAATGAAATTCAGCAAAACACTGAACGAGAAATTTCGCAGCTCGCTTTGCAGAATGTATTTTATGAAATGCGGTCGTCAAACGAACCGATTTTTTGAAAATGAAAATAAATTGTTCACTGATCACTATTAAAAACCATTGAAAATAATATTTCACACTTTTTCAATTGCTTCGAAAATTTTATTTTTTGTGCTTTAAAAATATTAGATTGCTTTAAAAATGTTATAAAAGTTCATTTTTAAGTAATTTTTAGAACTATTTTACATCTAAGTAAATTTGACTTTTAATCTATTTTGGTTTTAAATAGTTTTATTATTTTTTGGTATTTTAAAACGTTTTTTTTATGATGGATTCTTTAGGTCAACCAAATTTTTACTGAACCTCAGCACAACTTTAGGAGTTTATTTATTTAGTAAAATGATAATATATAACAAAAAACCATGTTTTAATAAATAATATCCTTGTCAGAATACTTTTTTTTTACTTTTACAAAATAAGTAAATAAAAGGAATCATTTTTACAAAGCCATACAAATTTTAAATGGGAGTACAAAATAAAATGGAACAAACGAATTGATACATTGAAAAGAGACTCATAAAAGTATAGATTAATAAATTAAACATTATAAATTGAGTAATAAAAGATTGTTTTATTTTCTATTTAATAGTTAGGTATCCAATTAATGTGAGGTCTAGACATTATGGATATTTCAAAGCTCCGTAAAACATTATAAAAAATATATTTTTACGTGAAAATAAGTGCACTATCGTAGAAATCTCAGATAGAAAGCTGTGCGAATTTTTTTTACGCCAGAGCTCACCGTTCGAGATTTTTTATTGTCTCATAATAAACTATTTTTGACTTTTTTTATTTTTATGTTTTTTTTTATCGAAGTTTACTTATAAAATCTTCAGTTTTATTTTTTTGTGTTTACATGTTATTATTCCATACATTAATAATCCACTTATTTCCGACAAAGGGTTTTCAAGTAAATAGACAATTGTACGATTTTTGCATTAAAATTTATATTCCTACCGACCCAGTGAGTAAAGTGTGATATTGACCACATATTATTAGACACATTCGGTTGTACGCTAGTAACAATAATTAATTTAAACGATTATTCAACATTTCATTACCGGCGGTTGAATCCAGTCCAATGGCCACTAATTATTATACCACGTTAATAAATTAATTCGTCTGAAATGTTTTCGTTTGTAATTGTGTTGTGTTTTATCTTGAATAAGGAATCATATGTAAGTATAAATAATCGATAAATTATTTTTCTATTTTTTTAATTATTGTATTTTGTATGATATAATAAAATATTCTCATAAGTATTTTAGTGAGGGTCCCTTTTTGACAATATTTCAATTAATTGTATGCCTTTCGTTTTGAATCTCATTTTAAGTTATATCCAACACGGGTAGAATATATTATGAATTCGCATACTAATAGAAATAACCTCGTGCCATCTTCTCGCAGGAATAGGCAGGGATACTGTTTTTGATCACATTTCTCTACAACAGATGTAATTATTCATGCTGCTCCTTTCGCATCCTAAGAATTTTCAAAAATTTAAATAGAGTACTTCGTAGACACGTTATTTTGTCACAATTCTAGGTAAATCCATTTCTTTCTAGTCTGTTTAACAGGTAACAGAGATGGTAGAACGCTACGTATCTGTCTTGGGAAAAAAATACTTTTTGCTTAAATCGGATTCATATGTAAATTACAACGAACTCCAAAGTTTAGTAATCTACACGTTTTGCTTGGGAGGGTAATGTTGTGCTTTAAGAATTACCTTACGTGCAATTATCTTCATGACCTGTTTCCTGAGAGGTATGTGGGGAATACTTTTACTGACCTTACTAATGATAAAATACTTATGATATCAGATTTGGGCGCTTGTTTTAATGTTGTTTTTTTTTCGGGTATTTTTAAAAGTACAACATTCATAAATAAACCCCATTCCGTTTCCCGAATAATGTATAAGGTTCATTTTTTCATCTCATATCTTAGTAGAATATAAACAGCTTGCTCATACGTTGTCTTGCATATAATTTTAGAAAAGGTTTCATAACTATATTCACAGTTTCAACCATTATTTTACATTTGGAGTTTTGATCATTTTTTTTTCAATTTAATAAAACAATGAGGTGACGTTCATTCATTTCAACAGAATTAAAAATATTTTTTTAAATATTCTATAAATGTTATTTAAAATATTGAGTGTGTAGATAAGTATTTATGTTGGATTTTTTTGACAGTACACATACTAGGTAGTTGGAGTTTAGAAAATTATTTATTTCAAAGCAATATTGTCACATTAATTTTTGATATTGAGTCACAAGGGCAGTTGCTTAATGTGTATGTGATTTGCTTCTCCAATGGTCAAGATTATCATTTAATTTATTGAAGCTAAAAAGTAACCATCTTCGTGCGTTTACATCATATAAAACAGATTGCTGGATGCAGTTTCAAATGAAGAAAGAAAAACACATCATTTTATAAGGATGAGTGTAGTATTTTATTCTTTGTCTGCTGAAAATACTTACTAGGCCGTGGTCGAGCGGTTAAGTTGCCCGGCTCCAAATCTAGAAGTCGCGGCTTAGAAATCCGGCGAGCTAATACTTTTTATATTAATTTATTTCTGATACTCTTGTATTCATCTATCTGTCATACAAATCCAAACTATTAACGTATATTTTAATAATACAAATGGGGAGATCGGTTAATATTGAAAGGCCAATGTTAGCGAAAGTAATATGAAAGAAATGCTTGGATGGTTTGTTAAAATACATTGGGCGGATGGAGAAATGGGTGCCAGGAGAATATTAAACGTGTGGTTAAAGTGTATGGAAGAGAAGTCGGGTACACTTTTTTTTATATGAATACCGCACAAGAGTCTCAACTGCTCCCAACCGTCTAGAGCCAGTGAGACTGTGGTATCCCTAAATAGGGTATGTTGTGTGGTTGAAGTTAGTGGGGAAGGGAAGGAGATTGGGAAGAGGAAGACTATGGCATCCCCAAATAAAGCATGTTGTGTGGTTGAAGGTAGTGGGAAAGGGAAGGAGATTGGGAAGAGAAAGGTTGGGAAGTACCTGGTTATTCAGATCTGGTCACCAAACACGGCTAAAGCCATTTCAAGCAACGTTTCGATTCGGAATGGTGGTGTTTCACCAGGGGGATACATAGAATATCTACCACTCTGGAACGTGCCGCAAATATACTTTTTTATTATTTTTATATGAATTAAATGTATTATGACACATATTCATTCAATAAAAGTTATTGGCGCACGCCGGGTTTGAACCCGCGACCTTTGGATTCTTACCACTCGACCATGGAGGCCGTCAAAACTCCAGAAAGATAGAGATTTTTTAGAGTGGTAGATCCTCATAGTATCGCCCTGGTGAAAGACCACCATTCAGAATCTAAACTTTGCTTGAAATGGCTTTAGCCGTGTTTGGTGACTAGATCTGAATAGCCAGGTACTTCCCAACCTTCCTCTTCCCCATCTCCTTCCCCTCCCCACTACCTTCAACCTCACAACATGCTTTATTTGGGGATGCCATAGTCTCACTGGCTCTAGACGGTTGGGAGCAGTTGAGACTCTTGTGCGGTATTCATATAAAATAAAAATAAATGAAAAATTGTTTAGCGAATCAAATACTAGAGTCGAATCACATCAATTTATGAGCATAAATGAAGCAACGAGTGTGTACCGGGACAGAGCTAAGTGGCATTCAATCCTCTTTGCCTACCCCTGCGGAGCAACAGCGTGATGGTTTGTTCAAGTTTTGAAATCATTATGTGTCAAAATTGATCTACCGTTGTGTTTTTTTAATACGGAGTCCGGGCTTGGTAGGTGTGAATCTAATAAATCATTTTATCGAAGGAAGCAATCACTTTGTAGCTTGACATTATAATTTAAATAAAAAATATTTTAGTTTTAAGCCACTTTATTTATACACATATAACAATTCGACCGGTTTTCAGGAACGTATATATATATAAACTGTTTATATATATACGTTCCTGAAGAAGGTTAAGTTTAACCGAAACCGGTCGAATTGTTATATGTGTATAAATAATGTGGCTTAAAACTAAAATATTTTTTATTTAAATTCTAATAAATCATACTAATTTAAAAGTCAACTTAACCTAACCCAACCAAAATTACTAATATACATAAATGTACTCAAACCGTATATTCTGGTTATAATTCTACGAAGTCTGCCCTCATCCCGCTTTATCAATTTCGCAAAAGAATCTGCAATATCCGGTAAAGTAAAACTACCCCTTCCTAACAACTTCTGACCATTATTTGCATGAATCACGCGTAAATATGAAATAACTTTGTCGCTTTTTGCAAGTGGCCGTTATCTTTTACAGCACCACTCTGCCGTAAGTGTGGGTTATTTAAAACCATATCCTATTGACGAGATGCCTTTGATGATAGGAGTTGAATTTTAGGTAGCTAGTAGAAAGCTCCAACACATCACACAACCGCTTCAAACTATTTAGAATGTAACTCAAAACTTTTCGAAAACGTTCCTTATATTAATATCCTCAACGCTTGCTTATTCTGAAATGAGTCAAAGACACCAAGTGAAAAAGTTATGTCACATATTCACAACGGTTTTTAAAGCAACAAAAATTGTTTTATATTTTTACAAAGTATTTTCAAATGTATTGTTTTGTCTCCGATTTCAAAATGGTTGCTTGAATTTTGAGGATCATACACAATTTCTAGTAAAATGTCACTTTGCTTACAAACGTAATTCCTTCATTTGAATAATGGATGCCTTTGCCTGATCTTCATAGCTTTAGTATATTATGCCTTCATAGTGAATTTTCACCTTCAAATTTTACCTTTCGACGAATTTTCCGCGTAGCACGCTTCGCCAAACAAAGGGGATAACGAAATGCGCCCGTAAATAATATGATGTGTTTTTTTCTGTTAGATTTTTAGGGTTAAATCTTATGTGTTTTTGAATTTCTTAGCAACTCGACGAATTTCCGTTCAACGTTCCCCTTAAATGAATAAGAATTTATTATGTTGGGTTTTCATTGCGGAATTTATTATTTTTTATAAGGCGTCAGAATTTTTTTTTTATTTACGATTATTAGGAAATTTATTATGCAATTCAAAAATGCCTTTTTAAATTCAGGATTGCGGCCAAACGGCAATTTTAAGCGTAAACCAAAAAAATACATAAATATAAGAGTCCCAACTGCCCGGAGCAAGTGAGACTATGGCACCTCTAAATGGGTACGTTATGAGGCTGAATGAAATGGGAAAGGAAAGAGATAAAGTAAAGAAATGCTGGATATTTGAATCTGGTCACTAAGCACGTATAAAGTAATTTGAAGCAACGTTTCAATTTTAAATTATTGTTTGTTCACGAGAGTGATGCTTAGTGAACCTGCCAAAAATACAGTATACATCAATGGTGCGTGAAAAAACACACATACCTTTATTTATTTACTACGCATGCTGGATCTCGAACACCCAACCTCTGGAATCATAACCGATAATCTAACAGTGTTCGTCCAACTCTTAGCCGAGGGTCCTACCCACCAAACTATCGAACAAGTTTAGGTTGTTTATTCAAATAACCTCTTTATCTCATCTGCTATATTTTTTCGTATTGCAGGTCGATTGCCAAACTTCTTCAATTGAACCCGGTCTCTGGAAGACCTGGAGCGAAAATCCTTGGCATTGGGGTTCATTTCTGGAAGAACAGTACTATGATACTATCCGGTACTTGGAGGACTTATCTGATCATGGAATTAGTCAAAATCGTCACAAAAGAGAAGGTACATTTTTTTTCTTCTTGTCCTATGCAGGCTATCAACAGGGCAATCTTCATCAATTCAATCGTTAGGTAGATTATCGAAGCCATGAAGGTAAAGTTGGTAGACACATAGAACGTCATATTTTATAATCGCATAAAAATATCAATGAAATTCCGACAAGTTTTAGTTTTAATACAAAGATTTTTTATAGGTTTTTACACGTATCAATCAATTAGGGAATCATTGCACTTTAATTTTAAATAATTGGAATAGCATTTAGGATCAATGGTATTCAATTAACTTTAATTATGACAGCATAAATGAAACTCAACATTCGGAAAATTCGGTTAACATCGAAATTTGGAAAAGAGTATTAAATACTATTTCGTGAAACAAAACTTCTGTTAAAAGTATTTTTCAGAGCTTTGCTGTAATTGAAGCCTTTTTATTCCCGAAATTTATAATTATTACAATTCGGTTTAATTTTATGAAACTTTATAATTGCCTTTCCGCAATTGGCAGCCTGTCCTAAATGCATAACGTCAAATAATCTTTGCGGTCCAATTGAACGTTTTAAACTGGTAAAATTCAGTGCTTTGGTCAAAAAATAGTATTGTTGTGTGTCAACGGAACATATAATAAGTATGCTTCTTTGACAAAATTATTTGAATTTCACTTGTATATTTTTTTAAAGATTTTTAAAGAAGTATCTATCTAGACCTTATTTTTTTCTAATGTATCATATTTTTACTTTTTTACGTACATTAAATACATAAATTTAAAAGATAAAACAACCAGAACTCACAAAAGTACTGCCTGTGTTTGGGTAGTATAGGGTATAAATAAAATAACTAACAGGTTGTTAATAAAAATAAAATCGTTCTTGCAAGAACTAAATATATAAATCAAAAGTCAATTGACAGTTAAAATATTTATGAAGTAAACAGATATAATTAAATCATATCTATTTCAGGTTTCTTTATATAATAATACAATCATATGAAGACGGTTTCAACATTTTTGTCTTTCAACAATATTTTTGTTGTCTTTCAAAGAAGCGATATTTTTGTAGTCCTTTCATTTTGTTAGGGAATTTGGTGTTGGTTTTCACTTTTTCCTTTCCTGACATTCCTTTCTCAACGTCCATCGTTACTGATTTTCCTATCTACCCTACGAACTTTTCCTTGCATTTTTCCATGCTAAATTTTCTATTTTCTCTTTACCAATCTACCTTTAAAACCAAAAACTCTGCTTTTAACGAACGGACCATTTCTAGCCATTAAAGAGATAAAAGTGTGATCTTTACCAATTTGAAAGAAAGCTAAAGTCGCCGATTTACATAAGACCTTTTGACTCTTAGCCTCATTCGCCCTTGACAGGCAAATGAAAATGTTTTCGATATTTTAAAATTTTTCATAAATTTAACCCGGAGTTAAATAAAATCCGTTCGAACCACAATATCATCGAAAGGCGTTATTGGTTGAAAAAGAGGAGCAAAGGTAATCCACAGATGAGAAGGACTGTAGATATGAAGAGGACTGCAGACTTCGGAAGGATGAGAGCCACCCAGGATCGCCAAACTTGGAATTTTTTGAAAGGGACTTATGTTTAAAGCATGACGCCAGAGGACTCTTGTGAATGAATTAAAAATAACTTTGCATTTACGCACACAGATAAGCTACATCATACTTCTATAGTTGTATCTCGTCTGTGTATCAAGCCTAGTGCATTATTATTTTCATCAATGGGTTACATCAAGTACAAAAAGACTCGAATCGTTTCAGAATGCATTGCTTCGACAATTCACCAAAAGTCCCTGCTTCGTCAGGAATAGCATCGTTAACACGGGCGATAAAATTTTTCCACTCCGTAAACACATAATAGATTTGGCAAAAACATTTTACTACAAATTAGATTCAAACCCGAATCCTTCCATTTTCAACCTTAGTCGCTAGACCCCAAGTACGGACCCCTTTCGTCTCTGTCCAAACTACATCTTATACTCTCCCTAACCTTGGTGAGTGGGCTTAAATAAAAGATTGCTAGAAGCACACAAAACACACTACCAAATTTCACTTAAAGTACTTGTATATTAACATTTTCACAAAAAAGCCCTACAGTAGCAAAAGGTAGCCCGCTCACTGGGTAGAAAATATTATTTCCTCATTGATGCACCTCTAACCACAGTTGACACAGGAAGAGGGAATAAATATTCCTTGGCACTGTTTCAAAATTTCCACAATACGATCAACACCTTAAAAAATAAATTTGAAATCTTTTTTTTAATTACAAAAAAGTACCTATCCCAATTTTGTAACAATATTTTAGCTTCGGAAATAATTGCAGACGATGAAATTAGGTACTCATAATATAACCACAAGCCGTCAAACTGCCGATTATTGAAGAGCCCATGATAACGGCTGTCAAGCGTTAGAGTGTTGATACTGAAAGGGTTGCCCTTTTACTACGTAAGCATATTGCCGGAACGTTGCCTCGGATAAATTTTCCCTTACCAGGTGAATAATTTAGAATGATAATTCGAGTCGGCTAACGGAGAATTTTGAATATCCCAAAAGGAATTATGTTGTTTTGTCGGGAACTTTGAGGGAAATACATTTATTTTGTTAACTCCGCGTTATACCAAATTATTTAAGTGTTGGTTTCTGATTTCGTTAATCTATGAATTGGATATGTTTGGCGGTAAACATAGTTAATGAGAATTCATTAATTATTAAAATGTTGAAAAAATCGCGTAGTAATGAAACATTTACGGTTTTCAAAATTTATTAACTTAATGATTATTTAAAATATATCTTAACTGTTTATTTTAAGATTTCAATTGATATTTAAAAAAAAATCAACTCACGATGAAAAAAAGATGCATTGAGTGTTTTTTTTGTTTATTTTATCATTCTTTTTTGGTCTTGTAAATGTTATTTAAATTTTGGGTTCGTTAATACAGAATAAACGTGGTTAATCGTTACAATTTAATACTGTGTAGATTAAAAATAAATATTATGTTTAATAGTGAAATAACATTGTAGTATATATACGAGTAAATACAAAGAAAAACCTTTTTTCTAAAAAAAAACGCATTTAATTTAAAATTCAATAATAGAGTTTAATAAAAGAACATAGAAGATTACATATTTATAGGCACATTTGAACTATAGTAAAGAAATAGGAAAAATATATAAAGAGAGATACACCATAATAATATAAATAAGACATTAAGAAGACATAACCTTTTAAAAAAGGTTCGTCCCTTTTCAAATATCCAATATTGAACACCAGTAGTAAAATGGGACGGAGTTTTAGTTGACTTTGTGTCGGTCTTCAGTGCATTGTATTATATATTTTACGGGCAACGAACTAGGACTGTCGTTTTCGGAACAGCGTATCCCAGGTTTGAAGAGAAACGAGCTTGTGTTTGTTGATGTGGAGCTTCAAGGAGATTATCTGTTCATGCGTAGCATTACATTTAGGTAGGCTTATCTTAGTAAATAACTGGCGAATATCTTAGACTTGTTTTTAGCAACGAAAGGTTTTAAGGGGTGAATATTATGGTATTGAACTATATTTCTGAAATTGTTTTTTTTTCTGAGATGATTGAATGGATAATGGAATCTGCACAACCAACCCATCCTTCAATATTATAATATTGCTACGGATTGGCAAATAACAAAATAGACGAATTTTATAGTCTCTGGGTATAAGATAGATCTAAGACGGTTGGAGATATTGCATAGTTGCCGGAGTCTTTCTGCTGTTTTAAGATGATCATATACTGCATAGCGACACGCTTATCTTTGCAGTCAGTGGCGTTACTAGTGCAAAATTTGTGAAACCTAAGGATTTTGAAAACAGTTGGATAGTTACTCATTAGTCTGCCCGCGAAAATAAGTGAGTCAAGCTGTAGGTAATGATTGTTCTATTGATTAATTACTCATTTTTATATTTTAAAAAATATTGTTGTATTTGCGCTCAGTAGTTGCGTGACATGTTTTGGTTATATAGGATAAGCGGGGGTTGTTGCATTGTTTTGAGATAAGTGAACTTTTAAAGTAAACACAAGTCAACCTATTTTTAAGTTTTGTAAAATTTTGTTTCGGTGAAATCAAAACATAATCCAGAGAAGTTACTGACTTAATTTAGAACGGTCAGTGTAGAAAAATACAAAAAATATTTTATTTAGCAAATCAAAAAAATTATCGTTCTAAAAACACATTAATTTTATTTTATAAAAATAAGAATAAATAATTGCCTACTATAACTTGCTTACGACATATTTAAAGAACTTTAAAAGGTATTGTTTTTTATATTTAATTTTTATATATTTATACTATTTTTTAAATGACATTATTTTGTGGTGTCATAAAAAAAGAGGCAGCAAAAAAAATTAAATATTCCAAAAAAGCGAATGAAACAAAGCACATTAATCAATTAATTTATATAAACTCCCACAAAGATTATGATTATACAAACAAGTTTGTTGTCTATTTGGTTAAGTCTAAATCTGGCTTCTAATGATATCAATGTTGGGAAAGCACTGAAGCTTTTTTATCACATCCGACATTACACACACATTACGACATTTATTGAATTTAAATGGCAATAATACTGTTTATTTTTCCATTTAAGTATAAGCGTGCAAGGAAAATGTGGCAATCAACAAGCATAAGTACTTATAATCTACTGTTCGAGTAAATATTGTTTGACACGGGTCTAGACTGACATAAGTATGACGGCCTCCATTGACATCTACGAATTAGGGTTCAATTTACGTCCGGTGCGACATTAAATTATATTTGAATGATTTTTCTTTAAATATAAAGAACGATGCTAGATAAGTGAGGTTTTATTTTAATTATTAAGTTTGATTAACCTTATAAAAAGAATTCCGTTACACTTGGCTTTAGATTTGCATTTAATGTTTTTTTTTGTATGTATTGAGACCTTACTGTATTTATTTTATGATGATGTTGTTAAACGGTCTACCACCCAAGCCTTAAAGTAATACGTAATATATGATTCAATTTAAGATCTTATCTTCAAATCGTGAAAATCGTAAAATTTATCTCTCCTACTTTAACCTAAATTCATTCCACGAACGACTTCCATTTGATAATGTTTATTCGCTGAATACTTTTTGACGTATATATTTTTTATACTTTAAGCATCCTACCATTCACCGTATTTAATCGGCTGAGATTTATTTATTTACAAACTAACGGACCGTTGTCTAATTTAAAAAAATACATTACACGAAATGGTAAAAAATAGCAACAGTGAAAGAACAGCACATACATAATATTTTAATTAAGCAATGACAAAAATATTCATTTTGAAGAATATTCAAGTTAAAACCTGAACAAAGTTTTGGTTAAGTCGTAAAAAATAACAAACATCATTTAAACTGGTGCCCAAAGTTTCAAGACCATGGCTTGAGTTAACAAGTCTTCACATTCTGGACAGTGGAGAATGATACCCATAATTAGTAGAGCGATGATTGAGGAATAGCAATTCATCGTTTTTACGGCAAGGAATGTTGAACTAGTTGTTAGAATTTTGTGATCAGGTATTTAGCGAACAAACATTAATAGACATCGGATTACATGCAATAAAAATGTCGAAATACGAGTATGCACTAAAAACGCTATTATATTCACTAACAATTTTATTCAAAAAAATATGTTTGAAAAATATACGAGAAAAACAAGAAAATGGCCAAAATATTTATCTTTAATTGAAAAACTTAAAATGTATTCCTCTTTTGATATTTATAAGATAGAAGGGTGCAAAACAAAAATCAAAGGTTTGGCTTACAAATAAAATCTGAGGCAATTTTTAGAATTTCTTGTCCTTTTTTTAACTTTGTAGGGGGAAGGTGCATGTAGAATGACCGAAAAGTTTTAGATATCACAAGTTCACCCCATTCTGTAGAATTAAATGGCTGAAATGTACATCAAAAACTTTAAAAGGTTGATATCTTCACTGTGCATATGCAAATGCATATATTATGGTATAAACCAAGATGTTTACATTAGAAATTGAACCATGAAAAAATCTTCCATGTTGGAGGAGCAGAGTTGCATAGTCGGCTTTCTGCGATTTTCAGCGTAGATATTCGATTGAATCTTGGTTTTTACAATAATTTTACAAAGATTTGGTCACCAGTGAGAAAAGCTGTTAATTTCAATTGTGTTTCTCATTCAAACCACAAATATTTTCTTTTATTTTAGTTATTATTTATTTTTTCTGAATACATAATGTTAACAATATAAAGGATAATAGTGAACAAAAAAAATACCAAAAAGGCTAAACCTGTGAGTGGGTATTATGGAGACTTAACGAACTTTTTAGAGTTTAAATATAAGTTTCAAACATATAAACAATGCGCTTATATCAAGAAAAAAAGAAGTAACAATCATGTGATTAATGCATTTAAAAATTAAAATAAAAACATTAAAGTATAATATTAAACAATAAAGTGAACTGTTTAAAACTGGGGTACAAATTATTATATTTCAAGTTTAATAACCTTTCAGTCAATGCACTTTAATCAAACAGTTAACTTTTTACATTTTTTTTAAATGCATTCAGCGACACATCTCTCGCTTCAAATCAATATCGCCAGATTACGTGCTATAAAATATGCTAATGGCACAAATGACAAAACTTTGCAACGTTAGATCTAACTTATTTCCTGGCGAGGGAGTTGAAGTTTTCAAGCTGTGACTTGTATGGGAAAAGTTTCAGGCCCAAATTCACAACCTACTTATTTCACGAGAAATTACGGTGCTAGAATAGGAAAAAGATTTTAAATTACAAATGAATAAATATAACATTCTCAGGTTACAAGCGGTCTGATGATTTTTAAACTCCTTCTACTACCATCATAATAAGCTGAAAATGTTGCTTCAGGAATGGTGGATGACTTTCCTAGCGATGGATTGAACCTGCAACGCGATTGAAATTACTGATTTTGTTTTTTTTTTAATTTATTTTACTAAAATGATTATATTGTAAAAAAAATACATTTTTGGTATAAAAAAAAAAATCTTCTCAGTACTCAATATCGTATAACTCTCCGTTTTTTGTACGTTAGTTGTAGTGTAGAATTAACTGCCACAAATGTAATCGCCTTAAAAAAATAAAATTAAAATAATTGAATTGTCATTCTTGGATAACTCGTATATCTGTTTTGAACTTCTCCACCGTATTAACTTCAAAGTACCTCAGCGGGCATATTATTCTGCAACAATAATTTCAAAACTAACTACCACATGCATCCACCCGTTACTCGCCTACATACGCTTGGAAACGAATTCACTTTAAATATAGACATCTATCACGTGAAATTTCCAAAACTTAAAAGACGCTTAACTGATATATTTAATTGGCACTAATGTGGCAAAGTCTATGTAGGAACTTTCATTTTACTTTTGTTTGTTACCCGTATGTCAATACTTTTTACCTTTTACCATTTTTACTGTATTTATTTGATGTACTCGTATATATTTATTTTTATTATTATCTGCACACATGCACTCTCAATTAATATTATGTGTACATGCTTCTGATTCACACATTGTTAAGGGTTAGCACTCAAGAATGATGCTAAGCGTTACTTTGTGGCATTCCAATAAAACCAATACTTCAAATAATTTATCTGCTATCTTATTTTCAAACAATACATTTTTTTGACTGTAACCCTTTAAATTCTGAGTGCACTTCGAAAACCCTAAGTTAGAAAGCATTATTTAGAATACCAGGGGCCCTAGCATGAAACATCCAAATAGATTTTATCGACAATGTCAGTTCACATTGACTAAATTAAGTGTGTTTAGTCGACGAGAATTTTCGTTTTTTCGTTGAAGATCTGCACTTAGGCTCGGGAACTATTTAAAATTATTGACATTGTCGATAAAATCTAGTCTACGTTTCGTGCTAGGGCTCCAGACATTTTTAAGTAGAAATTAATGCTACATACAATGTTTGCATAAAATCTTTTTCCGGAATTTTCCTCCATTGTCAAAATTCGCCATAAAAAGCTACACTCTTACACCGAGGAATACATCGATTAAATCAGACCCGAAAAAGTACGTACGTGCTCGTACTTTTGAAAATTACCACTGACACCAGACGCGTGTTAGCTTTTTTTGCAAGCTTTTGTGTGGCGGAGGAATTCCGGAAACGGGGTTTGTGAATGTAAAGTTATCGAAGTCTAATAGATCAAAGGTTTTTCTGGGTCTTTTTTGACCCATGCATATCAGTCAAGGATTACTCCCCTTCCCCACACGAGCGACCAAACACTTGTAAAAGAATTAAGGTTTGAATCCTAAAGAATCGAAAATGAAGATCTTATACACAATGCTAATATAAATACTTTTTTTTCAATTTTTATTGATTTTCATGTTTTAAGTTTTATTTAAATTTTATTTTACAAGTACATTTTTTTAAATAAAGGAGATAGATGGGTATAAACAACATTAAGAGAAAAGTTAATTTTCAAATATTCGTTAATACCTTATAATAGATAGTCTATAAAAATGCATTAATTTTCATTGTTTAGAATTCTGGTGGTGATAGAGTTTAAAAGGAATAAAAAATATTCAAAAGAAACAAAATTAAATTCTATCTGCGCAGTTATCAAATTTTATGGTAAGAGTACGAAAGAAACTAAACCCAGCTTAACTTTAAGGTTTTATCTCTCCATAACTTCTTATTTATTCTAATTTGGTCCTATCACAAATATAACTTTCCTACCGATTTATTTGCATTGGACAGATCACCATAAACGATATCCATTCAAAAAGGGACGAAATTGTTCCATAAATGTTCGTTATTTTTCGTAATAAAAACATCAAAGGCCATTCAGATTCTTATTATCCGGACTATATTTTTATCAATTCATCTTTTCTTTTGTCACTTTGATCTGATAAGACACAAAAAAATTTCCATGACAACTGAGACTGTTCAACACGTTTAAAAATCCAATAAAACAAACATAATATACATTGTATCAAAGAGTAAGGCAGAAGGGAAAATTATTTATTGCTTTCTCCTTGATGTTTTAAAAAATATATTTATACGTTTTCATAATTTAAAAAAAAACGACTACTTCTTAATATAACTTTTTTTCGTTTTTATATTATTCGTAAAATACACCTATAAATAACGGTAAACATAATTAAATTGAACTCGTTAGTCTATTTTATCGAAACTTTTTGAAAGTTTCGTACTAAACATATGAATAACGAAATAATAAAATAAATAATCTCTTCCATTCACAAACTTCAATATGGGTTCATTACTGGAAAATTATTTATATGAAAATGATATCGTTAATCTTTTGAGCTGTGATTACATCACATCCTATCGAATTAATATGCCTACAAGCGGTGTAGAGACGTTTGACAAATTTTGCAATAAAATCTTACTAGGTGTGGGAGGAACAATATTGACATTGCTAAAAAAATTATTTAACGGGAAGGTTCTTGGCGATAGGTTTAGCCGCATCTCATCAGTTCTTATGTTGATTGAACGTTTCCGGTAAGAAATGTGAAGAACAAAAAGGATGAGAAAATTGATTATTTTTTTTATCAAAAGAATCGTGATGTACTGATAACATGAAACATCATATTTTGTACATTTTTTATTTTTTTATTGTTTCTTGTTTTTTTAGCTACCTTTATCAATGTCAAATCTCTTTTTATTGTGTTATGTGTAGCTTGCTTCTATTTTAATATTGTTTGAAGGAATTCTATTCAAACGATAAACTCATTTTTTAAATATGTATAAACAAGCTTCCCAGAGGATTAAAACCGTATATTAAAATAGATATTTAAAAACATCGGTCTCCTATAATGTTAGATATTTTAAATATGGTATCTTTTTTAAAAAAGAAACATACGATGTATAATAAAATGAAAGTTAAAAGGAATAAATATAAAAAAATGTATGGAGACTTAACTTTTTTTAATTTTTTGTGTAAAAGAATTGACAGACTATCTTTTTCGTAATTCCAGCAAAGCAGCGATGACCATTTAAAATAAACTTCGGCAAATTCACGTGCGGTCAATTTCACTGGCGTTTTACATCAAGTATCTAGCAAGTCCCAGCTGACGTGTATCTCGACGTGAAACTTAAGGGTTGGCAGAGCCTGGGTCACTTACCTTTCCGACTTATTCTAATGTTTATAATGATACAGTATTCGTTAGACATTATTTTAACATACATAATTACCATTCGAACAAGAGTCTTCTTAATATATTACAACAAATTCTTGATATAAATATTTTTTTGTGGTGTGAGTATCATCTGGGGAGAGAAGTGTTTTTAATCGGGGAATATTTGAGATTTTTGAGGATTTTAATAAATACTTGCGGCTGGCATTTGAATGCTTTTTTTGTGACCAAGAATTTTTAAAGATAAAAGAAAAATTTATAAAGAATACCTCTTGTCATATTTTTATCACTTCTTTTATTTGAATTGTTTTTTTTTTGTTTGTCGATAAATCAAAATTATATGTTCTACCTGTAAACAAAGCAAAATCTTCACTTCAATTTCTACCTAATAATACTTTGATAATACGTAGCTTTGACGTTTTTTTCTGTTTTTTTTTTCTTTTAGATAAATGGAAATAATCAAAAATGTTGCCTTAAGGCATATTCATTTTCTCGAGAACATAAGGCGTACATTATAGGAGTTCAGTTTTAAAGCAAAAAACGTGCAATTGATGGCTTTTAATGCCTCCTGATCTGACTGTCATGTATAAATTATAGTCTACGCAATTGATTTTGATTCAGAAGGTTATGCACGCGAATCCAGCTGCTGCGCAAAAAATACATATAATTTGTTTCTACGCAAATTTGTAGTTAAATTATGATATATCCAAATGGGCAATCATTTGAAAAGTTAGGAGTACGAATATTATTATGGAAATGTTAATATTGCCACCATAATCATTGAATATCGGATTATATGCTTGTTTACACATGCGTTATGCAAATATTAGTATTTTTTTTGTCATCAATGCATATTTCAGTATTTCAGCCATTTTATTACCTTTTCCAAGGTTCTGCGGCTTACTAGCTTATTATACAATCTGTTCAAAATGAGCTAAGCAGGTAATCCTGGTGACTTTACAGTCAAGGGAACGCTCGATACATTTTTTTATAAGCAACCACGAAATTTAAAAAATCCCAGAAATGAAAAACGTTGTACACCAATATTCCGAGTTTTTTTGTAAATAAAAGCCTCATGGGAATTAAAAACGTGAAAATTGCATTTTTTTGCTTTTCCAATGAAATATGCACCTTTTTTGCTATTCTAGCATATTTATGAAAATTGAATAATGAAATTGGCACGAACAAGAGGTATTATAAAGCTTTTTATTCTACTTTCATATAACAACTTTGCTTATATGTTAACAAAGACTCTTTGTTTGTTAATTGATTTGTGAAGACATCGCACATTTGATTCACAGCTGCTGAGTGTATGGTATACGATAACCTTCGGCCTGCGTGGTCAAGTGGTAAGACGCTCGACTACGAATCCAGAGGTCGCGCGTTCAAACCCGGCATGCACAAATAAAATTTATTTAATTAATGTTTGTTAGCACACATGTTTTTTTTTTACATAAAAAATATTTTAGTAAAATAAAGGAGCACAATAAATGGTAAGAATATAACATAAAAGCAAGAGTTTAAAAAAAAGTTAGTATGTAAAACACAAAGTATTTAAATAAAACGTAGGTTTTACAATTAGTTCTATTATATTAATTCACAGAAAAGTGTAATACGTATATAATACATAACATGATAAATTTCAAAGAAGTTAGTAAGTAAAGTGTAAGTATATTAATGCAGCGTAATGTAGTTACAATTAGTCGTAATATAGAAGATTTGAAATAAGAATAAAGTACATGGCCTAATAAGAACAACAAAAATGAATGATAATAACAATAGTAAAACCATAAAATTAGTAAGTAGGTACTATGTAAATAGTTAGATACAGCGAAATGGGTAGTATTTTTATTTTCACATGGCAATTATAACTATAAAAAGGTGCAAATAAATAACGATAACTTAATAGTTGTATTGAAAACATACAAATAAGCTAAATTTCAATTTGGAAACAGTGTTGTAACGGTAAACACTATTGAACCATACTTATTACCTAGTCTATGCAGCCTTTGAATGGGCGAATTATCAAAATAATTGTTTGTAGACGTAGAAACATAATACAGAGTCTCCTGCCGTGTATCACGGGTAGGTACTCGCAAGTTAATAAGGCTCGTTAGATCCGGAGCGTCCAATCTGCCATTCGCTATTTTAAAGAGACATACTGAATCGCTCACTGTGCGTCTTGATGATAAATCGGTTAGGTTAAGTAAGTTCATTAAAAAAACATAATTAAGGTAAACGATTGCGATACATAACTTGTAATCAATAAATCTGAGAAACTTATGCTGCACTGTTTTTTATCTTAGGTTGGTGAATATTATAAAATGGACCCCAGATTGTAGAATTATACTCTAGATTAGATCTCACCAACCCAGTTTATAGTAATTTAAAAGAATTCATTAATTTAAAATCTTTCACTGTCCTTAGAATAAAGCCCAAACGTTTCATGGCCTTATTAGTGATTTCATTTATCTGAGGAACAAAAGTTATTTTACTGTCAAAAAATATATCAATGTCCTTTATTTGCTCAACTTTTTTAAAAGTTAATATTTTTAATGCTATATCGATACATAATGGGATTTTCAATTCGGGCAAAAGTTATCGTTTGACATTTTTCAATGTTGAGGAACAGTTCGTTTCTAGCACACCATTCTTGTAACCTCACAAGATTCAATTGCCATTGAAATTAAGTATTTTTGGTACGTTTATAGATCATCAGCAAGAGTATCATAACACGGTAGTGATGTCGTAAATAAATAAAGAAAAATACTGGTCCCAAATGTGACCCTTGTGGAACGCCGCTGAAGATATCAAACTGATGTGAAAAGTGTAAATTGAGTTTGATTGATACTTTTTATTTTATGTAAGTAGCTTTCTTACCATATCAAAATATTTCCGGTTATACCGAGGCTTCTTAGTTTATGTATGAGAATATTATATGAGACTTTGTCTAAAGCCTTACTTAAGTCAGTATACACTACGTCAGTTTGAATACGCTTATGAATGGTATTAAATAGATGTTCCTGATAAATCATTAAGTTAGTAAGAGTGGACCTTTTTACCGTGAAACTATGTTGTTGATGAGAAATTACTTTATTAATCTCAGGTGAGAGTATAGAAAACAGAGCAGATTCGATAATTTTGGAATTTATGATTGAATACATATTGGTAATGGAATAAATATCAAATTTATTTCCTTTCTCAAAAATAGGAGTCAGAAAACTTGCAATACTAACACACCGCCTCTTCTGGCTTTATTAGTGGTACTTTTACTTCTGTCATTTCTGTACACTGTACTCGTATGTTCTAAGAAACCCAACTCCGTACTATCAATGTTGCAATTCAGCCATGTCTCAGTGAAGGCATAAATGTCGTGATCCAATGTAGGTAGGGTTGATTTTAGGTCCTGTTAACTTTGTCTTTAGTCCACGTACGATTTTGATAGTATGTTTTAATTTTCAGTTTTTTGCTTGTGTTTTAACGAAAGAAGGATAGTTTTAAATGTATTTAATAGTTATGTCAGTCTCGCCAGAAGACCTTCTATTTTCAAGTTCATTTTTTAGATTTATTAATTGTTTCCGCTGTAGAAATGATTGATCCTGATACATCCGGATTTCATTTTTCAAAACGTGTTTCTTGCTTAGTAAAATTTTCAGCCATTTTGCATCTGGAAACTCTACTTTTATTCCTCTCGGTTTGTCATCGTTCTTTTTGCCTTTAATTCATATAAAATAATATATCGTATATTTGCGGCACATTCAAGTGGTAGATACTATAAGTATTGCCCAGGGGAAAGAGTATTGCCCAGGGGAAAGACCACCATTAAGAATTGAAAAGTTGCTCGAAATGGTTTTAGCCGTGTTTGATGACCAAATTTGAATAGTCATTTACTTTTTCACCTTCAACCTCATAACATATCCCAATTGGGGGTGCCATAGTCTCACTGGCTCTAGACGATTGAGAGCAGTTGGGACTCTGGTACCGTTTCACTATTATTTTATTTTTTAAATAATAAAAAATAATTTGAACATGCAATGAAGCCTCTTTCAAGTCATACTGTTGTCTTTACTTACCCCGTTGATTCAACTTTTTAACGCACAATATGAATGCCCACACACAATGTTTTGACTGTTGTATCTTTTTTGCCTTCAGATAAAGAGCGAATAAGCATAGTAGTGGCATCTATATACGGAGAAGTAGTCTCTGAAGAGGCTGGAAGTATTCCTCGCATCTTCGAAGTATCAGGAGAGAAGGAAATTGTGGTTGAGGACAACATCTTCCATCTCCACAAACATGAAAAAGGAAAACTGTTCCTTGAGCTGTTCCACATTCTGGATATAGTGGATCCAGTCGTATTTGTCGAGGTAGGTAATAACTTTATTACCTACAGCCATCAATATAAACTAATAACTATTACTCAGACTGCGTACTGAGTTCCTAAGTAATGAAGATGAAAAGTTGATAGCAAAGCGTATTAATGACTCTATTTATATAGAGGTTTAAAGATTGCTGTTATGCGTTAGAATTTATAAACCACTATGTTAATAGTGCTGTTAATTTTTAAGTAGTTCTCACAAACTTATTGGGATACGTGATAGTATGAAATATCAATATTACCTATTTGAAATAACAGGTGTTCAATATTCAACCCTCTGTCAGAATCATTGAATGATTTTGTGAAACAATGATTTTTTCGGTAGGTACCTATTGTGCGTTTCAAATTATTATTATTATTGCTATTTGAAAACAAAGACTTTCTCATATTTAGTCACATACAATATGAAGCTAAGGTTTACGAGTATGTTAGTGAATAGAATCTGAAATTCACCATGCACCTTTGCTTGTTTCAAATAGTCTTAGTATTTCACGGCTTATGAAAAATAAACATTGAATTCGGTATTAGTTCACACAAACATCGTTTCTAAAGGAGACAAAATGAACATCTGCACTACATTTCAATCAGTTTGTGAGTGTTGTATAAGGTCGATGGGAACTACATTAATTTGATAAAGAAATCCATAAGACTGAAGCGTGGTACTATTCCAAATAGCAGGGCCCACTGACATGAATAAATCAGGTGTTTTGGCGAACCAGTTAATATTACAATTTGATAAAAATCAGCAAATATTGGAAATCCTTTGAAGAAAACTGGGAGTAATATGAAATGTGTTTTGAAGACAAATCACTTGCCACTACAAACGTACAAATTCGAAGATTCTGAACATCGCCGTTAGTTTTGTAAGATAATACAAACGAATAAACCTCTCGGTCAACCCCTCGCTGAAATAGACAGATAAGATGTCTCCCAACCATAAACAAATCTGTCCTAGTACACAAAATCTACACTGTACATCGTATCATAAGCCAATAACATTAAGCTGGGTCATCGAAGCTTTTATTACCCACACTCTTGACATGGTCTGAAAAAAGTACATGACTTGGCAAAACAGAAAGACATGAATAAATAAAATGTTATGATTTACAATCGACACTGATCTTCCGTACTAAGAAAATAAATTTATTACGAAGGATATATCTTGTATTTGAGACGTTATCTCCGTTTGTTTCCAGTTTGGTAGAATATTTCATCAGACGTTTATTTTGTTAGCTACTCACGTGGTTTACCCAATGTCATTCTTGCTGTGTTCTCATTTTGGCGATACGGGTAACATGGAAATTGTATCCAAGTATTTTTTTGTATCGTGTGGTCACATTTGGACTAGTTCTCATCTCTCACTTTGTTATTAAGACTAATTTATTTTTGACACGTCTTTCAATCCGACATTGATTAAACGATTGAGTTAATTTGGTGGAATGTTAGATTTTTTTTTCTCAAATATTTTGTTAAGTTGGAACTATCATATATTTTTTGCCTTATCCTGAAAAATTGGCTTTTCAGTATTTTTATAACCCCGGTAGTATTTTTTTTGAATACTACAAGCTTTGTTAATTATTTTATTATAAACGTATTATGTATTTGAAGTTATTGCTGTTTGTATGTATGTGTTGATTTTTCATGTGATGTAGAGTTATTATATATTGGCAAATTCGACAGACATGAATAGATTCGATGTTGTTGATAATTAAAAATATTCGATGATAAATGAGTTTGTCTTTACTCTGATGTTAAAAATACGTCTGTAAAAAACTTTTGTTCAAAGATGATAGTTGAATTTACATTGATAAAAACTATAATAATAATAATAATATATATTCGGTATACGGTGTTGTAAGTTTGATGTGATTGTTTCTTGTACATTTAAATATATATGTATATACCTGTACATATGTATTTTGTAATGTTATGTTAAAAAACTTAACAATGGTTACCACACAAACTTAACCTTTGTTAGTTTGAACAGAAAACACATTTAACTATAACGATGTGGGTACCATTTTGTTTAGTTTTCCAAAATCATGTAATATTATGGCTAAGGTGTTTTATTTTTTTTTATTTCTAGAGCACAACATACATGAATGAAACATTAGTCTTACTGGCCCATCGCGAGTATGCGCAACTCTTCTCTCTGCCACTGGGTCACTCTGACGCCAGGACAAGATGGAAAAGTTCTCGTAGAAGACAAAAGCTCTCCAGTGAAGGGAACAAGCTGGTGAAAGCAAAGTTTCTACACCATCACGGGGATGATCTGTACCTTGTTGTACTGTACCGTCACAAAAAAGGCTTGATGGTTGATTCAATGTGAGATAAATATTCAGAATTCTTTTCTTTAAAAGACGCCACATATTATGATTAATTGAACATTAACCGAAGAACATAAACCACTTGTAAATACGGATCAAAATAGCACATGCAGTAAAATGATATTTAATTAAATAACAAACCACGTTGTTTAAAACCACTTTATTTTTGTATAAGTCGACTAGTTTCGATTCTGCTAAATTCAACAAAAAAACATATCAGGACTTAAAAAATATTTTATACTGTAGTAATTTCAAAACAATTTAAAACATCACTGTTTTAAAATTGTATTCACTGGGAAACCTTCGACATTTCCCTAACTAATTTTATAGAATAATTATATTGTATTAGAATTAACAGATACATTATTTGTGGTATTGCCTGTATTAGAAAGCCAAAAAGTGTGTATTTTTGGGCTACCTTAAAAAAAACCCTTGTCTTATTCGCAGTTATCCGATAATTTCAGAACGAAAAACAAAGGAACGTTTTTCTTCATTTCATATTTTTTTGTGGTTGTAATTTTATTTGAGCTTTTTTTGGTTTGCATATTACATATCATACAATTTGAATTCGAAAATCTTTCGTGATATTGTTTTTTCCGGAAAGAAATCATTAAAACCCATTGTAAGATTTTTATCTTTTAAATTGTTTGTGGAAATGTTATATTTTTTATTATTTATTAAAATGATAATATAGTACAAGGTAATGGTTTGTTATTTCCAAGGAGTCAAAAAAAAATCTTCCGGGAAGGATAAAATTATAAAAGATATAAACATTTCAATAGGTAGTACAAAAGAAACGGGAACAAGCGGGAAAATACATTTTAAAAAGACTCATCGGAGTTGTATTAACAAACGCTTTTTAATAACCGTTTTATACATTGAAGAATCAAACCCGTTTTATTTAAACCATTACTTAAGTGGCGAGTACTTGTCAGGTAATATTTCACAAAAATGGCGCTTTGTAAATTAGCTAAGTGATTAAAAAAGAAAATTGTATGTTTTATTGGTAACTTTGAATGCCTTATATCTTACTTAAATCCCTTATTAAGTGCCAATTCTGAAGGGAAAATAGCATATCTTTTTAATTTTTTTTATTGTAATTTGCAGAGTTTATCAATGGAAAGGAAACTATTTTGACGAAAAATATGCAATGAAAACAAACGGAGCCGTCGATTTATCTGTGGTCGAGGAAAAGGGATATTTTATTATGAATATCGTACAGAACACATTTGGAAAAAAACAGGTGAGATAGTTATGACATAATTAATGAAAAATTTCAGTTATAAATTCTAGTTGACTCTGTCATTTTCAAGTCTGTAAAATCACAGGTTAGGTATACTTTGGGACGTTTCCTCGTGTTTTTATATGGTATCAAATAACAATAATTGTTCTGTAGAAAATCAATATTTATGTTTTGTTGCATTTACTCGCCTTCATTGGCGCCATCTGACAAATAACCCCCTAACAAAGAATTAAATTAATCTACACTAAAGGCATTCATCATTACCATCCATTTATTAAAGCAATTTATCGTAATTTTTAGGAATCCGAGAAATGTAAGTGGTTATGTATAAAATTATCGAAACAATAAGAGTGAAAAAAATTGCATAAGAAAAACATTTGGTGCGACTGAGAAACGAACTCAGGACCTTGCGTTTGCCGAGGGAACGTTTTTATCAATTGCACTACGCAATCCAGTTTCTATAATATCGTTTTTATCCATCAAATATATCTTACAAATCATTATTCATTAAATTTGTTTCCCCGGATTGAAGAAAAAATAAATAGAAAGCTTGTGTATTGATTAGATACCGTATATGTTAGCGAAATGCATAATTTTTCTTACAATAAAGAACGGTGCATCTCCGATCTACGCACTTCTAAAACTAAGCACCAAAAAATATCACTTATGCGTACGCAAATAAACATACATTACACCACAATCTACACGTCTGCCCTGATGATATACACTGCAAGGCTGTCTGAAACGTTGGCGTTAAGAAGAGAAAGCTAAACACGGCATTATACGCTAAAAAAAATCTCAAAACTAGTAGTACCTGTATAATATAAGAATGAAACGATAATTTTGTACAAAACCACAGATTTCATTTAATTTTTATATGACCGACCAATTTCGCTTATCCCAAGCATCATCAATAAATAAACTGGTGCTCATTTTCTTCACAAAAATGGTCATTGCAACAGATAATTTAGAAGTACTAAAATTAATTATAAGTTAAATAATTTGGAGTATCTAAATTAACACGAAATCAGATTTCGAAATTTCTAGAATTCGCTAAGTTCATGCTTTGCATTATTTATCAATCATGTGTGCCATTCTAATCCACCATTACATAGCATGAAGCAGAAAGTATACTTTATTCAGGAACTGGAAAGCATTCTTCAGTGATTTGATCCGAATTTTAACTGTTCCCCCAGCAAAAATGAGATGCTCTCTGCTTGTTGACGGTCTAGGAATGCATCGTTTCGTTCGTCTAAAATTTTAATTATCATATCGAACCAAACGAGGCATTCCGAGACGTCTACAAGATAACTCGGGACTCTCAGCAGAGATCAATTTTAAATGCATTATTTTCTTCTGCAAACAATTAAATAATAATACTTAATCAACACTGCTTTTTGTTTTAGTGCATAATATGAAGAGAGTAGATTTGTTTTAGGAAAGACATTAATCTCCACAACATCGATTGTAATTTCTTAAGAAAGAATTAACATTTGATTAACCTTCCTTGCATGAGCATGTCGATAAATTTTAAGGTTGTCACTTGACAAAATTTATAATTGATACAAAAAAAAATCCCAATCTTAGTGGATACTTAATTTTTAACAATCATTTTAAAACAGGCGACACAACTTTTTGGGAGATGGTCGTCTTTGCTTTTATAGACCTCAATATATACCCGATACATATCGTTGCTGGAAGGGCAAAAGGGCACAATCGAAACTTTGGTAAAAAAAATAGTTAAATATGCAGTTTGATCAGTTTTTTTTTCTGCATCCAATGCTCTGACTCTCGTTTGATTCTGAAGACTTTGGCGGCCCTTCAGCTATCTAAAATATATTTAATATTAGCGATACAAGTTTGGGACTTTTTAACTTTTTGTCGCTTCGGGTAATTCAGTGAGAGCATCGAATTACCTGAGTTAACTTGCTATTTCAAAATCCAACCGGGGACCTACTGAATACTTATGAATTTTATTTTAAAACAACAAAAAACTTTAAGCTGCTTTGGTGTAAACTTCCCAAAATGGCGCTTCAGTCCTTTCGCCTTTCCGGCGACGATATGTTGTTCGAACTCTTTTTTAAAAACTGTATTCTTATTTACTCGCATTTTTTTGTAAATGCGATACAAATAAGATTAAATTTTGTCAACTGCGCTTCCTGCATAATTACGTCTAGTTATGCTGTGGTACATCAACTTTTGTCAACATCTTGCATTACCTTGTGTTTTATTGTTGTGTGATATCGATAAAAGCAGGGTAATACGATATGTTTGCAAACGGAATAACATCAACCCCAATGGCGAAAAAATAAAAATATTATCACGGTTGGTATGTAACTTGTTATTAAAATTACTTTTTTTATTCATAAAAATAATTTTTATTTAATCACACACCATTTGTTATGATTCATTTATTTAAAATTGATAAATATTCATGTTTCGTTTCAATTCAATAATGAATTCGATATAAATTAACATGACTGTAAACACGGTTCTAGTTAAATGAAACAATAACATTAACTAATTTTTTTTAATAACCACCCTGAATCACAAACTATTTTGAGAGACAAAAATATTTTCAAAATATCGACAACAGAGAATTTTTTTTTTAATTAAAATTTTTAAATAATATTTCAAGGTTATCCAAGATCACCGATAGAAAGTTATGTCACTTGCAATATAATGAACAAGTATTTCATTTTTATTTTATTTTAGTTTGAGAATGTTTCAGTAAAACCTTACAATATTAAAATCATGTTCAATAACAAATCGTACATGATTCGACAAAAGTTATATGCAATCATGGATATGTATTGCACACATGTATTTATTTAATATTAAAATTAAACGAAAAAAAATGATAGATTCACATATTGATTTTTTGATTACTTATTTTGTGAAAACATTCGGAGTCAATGTCACATCGCCTCATCACTTATGCTGTTAATAAATTTAATTTTATTATACATACGCTATTTTTATTTCAGCAGGAATCGCTCGTTTACAAGTTGGAGCCCAGCAAGGGACTACAAAAGCTTCACAGCCTACGTACTTCCGGAGCTAAGCTGGTGTTTAATTACAGGGGAGCTGCTCCCGCGCATGACTCTCACGTTTTAATCATCAACGGAAAAGGACACAGCGATATATACAGAATGAAAAAAGGTAGGTTTTATGGGCTTTGACCATTAAAATAATTACTTTGTTCTAAAAATACATTAAACGTGGATGGAAAGCGTCTACCGACAAGGGGACCGGTTAGTAGCTAAGTGGACAAACGCGACGGATTCCCACCCGGGCGTCGTTTTTATTCCTCTGCTAGCTAGTGGCAGTAGGAGTTTTTCAAAGATTAGGCCGGTTATTCGTAACCCAGAAAAGTTTGTCGTTCTTAAAAAAAAAAACTTGTTTTAAACTATTTTTTTTAACAATTTAACAATAGTGAAATCTTTTTAAAAATAAAGACAGGCCTTAAAAAAATCATTGATTTGTTGCTTGCAAACTCCAAATAATAACTATTGCTTATTTTCGTGCGCTAATTTTCGTAAAATGTAACGTAAAAGCCAGTAAAACAAAGCTAAAACGTAACTACAGAGATATAAGATTCTCCAGGCCAAAATTATGAACACTGGTTTTCGGGGTGAGAAACCGCGCTGCGTTTTATTCTTCTGTTCTATTTAGGTACACTATTACAGTTTTATAGCCTTATAAATATAAAGCTGTTCATATAATTTGAAGACGTTAACAATTCTAAAACTGGTATTTATTTGTGTAATATTCACAGATGCCGAGGGCTTTGAATGGATTAAAGATTTGTTGGATAAACTGTGAAAAATTAAAAATTAAAAATACTAAGGTTATCTCAATATACACAAAAGCACTTATTAACGGGCTATCTTTTAAGTAAATGCTGTATCCTTATTAATTATTTAACGACCTTCTTTACTATTGAACATTTTTTGTAAGAGCTTACCGCAATTTGAGATTCAAGCGAAGATCTACGTTTTGATTGGCAAAAAATTGCATGCAACAGAAATGCATTTTTTCTATGGTACCTATTTCATATTTAACCTCATGATAAACTTTTTTAGATCAACTATTTCAGTCAGCCAGAATGTTTGTTGAAATTGGATGTTTTCAAAAATTTTAATTTACAAAATATATATTTAAATCGATAAAACAATGTATTCATTCATGTTAGGGAAATAGATCAGCATATTTAAATTTGCGCAAATTGCAGCCAAAGTCTTCGATTGAATCTCAGATTGCGCAATACTTGAATAATAATTTGTTTGCTGGTGACCTGTTAAGAACAAGATTTTCTGAAAAAAGAAGATTGAAGCTTAGGTCTGAATTATATTTATTTCAAATATTGCACATAATGATTTTTCTTCTAACCTGAAAGGTTTAATTCTGAAGCGGACATTTTAAAACTGGTATATACGAGAACGTATCTCTACTCTCCGTGCGAAACCAAATTATTGTTTCATTTCCTAAAGTGAATCACGTGACCTCCCAATAATTCTATCCTATAATGAAACGATGAAGGTTTTTGAAACTTTGTCCCGATAATATAAGCCTTGCTTTTATTTTTACGTAAATGGAATCATGATTTTAGATATTACTAAGCTTCAGCACTCAAAATGGCGATAAACGTCACTTAGTAGCATTGTAATACAAGCAACACTACAAATGATTTATCTATAAAAACTTTATAAAGGTTATAGAGAAAATGTCTATGGTTTCCAATGAGTGAAGTATTTAAATTATAACATTTATAATTCTATGAAAACCTTACAAAAATTATACTTAAGGATGCAGTTTGAAAACCAATAAAGGCATTTTTGAACGTTTTACCTTAAAGATTACAGTAATAGAATTGTATTCACTAGAAACCTTAGACATTTCCCTAAGTATCCATGTAGAGTTAACAGATACATAATGTGTAGTATTGCTTATATTAGAAAGCCAAAGAGTGTGTATTTTTGAGTGCTGATCCTTAGAGATAAGGTAGTCTGTTGCATCACTCATTTAATATTATTTTTTATTGCTGCGCATGATAATAGAAACCGCAAAGCTGTACGAAACGTTGGCTTAAAAAGTTCGAGACAAAAAAACATCGCATAATTTAAATAAATTTTGGTTTATTCACAAATTAAATATGCGTTCCACAAGTCACTTTCCCGAAATCACCTTCAAAGTCAGGTACCACAAATCCACAATGGTTGAGAAATTCTAAGAATCCGTCCACTTTTAAAAACTGGAACCTGAAATACTGGGAAGGCTTCAAACTCATCGAACAACCCAGCTAATTACAGGGGTGATTGAAATGTTTGACCAGTCGATTTGCATTAATAGAAACGACGGGACGGGCTAATACTCAAAGCGACCTCTGCAGCTCTGCCCAAAGGTCGTGGGTTCAAAACCGGGGAAAATTTGTAAATGGCAAATATTTGCACGCAATTCAAAGTAGTCCTTAGTTACTTTTAGGAATGCCCGATGAGAAACCATTAACCCCGCGCCAATGACGTCAAACTAATTACTCGGACGATAATACCACATCATCATGATCCGGACTTTTGTCAGTCATTTTTGTACAAACTTAAGTCAACTGCTTAAGAGTCAGCACCCAAAAATACACACTTTTTGGCTTTCCAATACAAGCAATACTAAAAATGATATATCTGTTAATTCCAATCGAAAAGTTTAATATCTAAGGTTTTCAGTGAATATAATTTTTAAACTGTAACCTTTTAAATTATTTATGAAATGCAAACTGGAATTTAAGATAAAACGTTCAAAAATGGCTGCGCTGGTTTTCAAACTGCACCTATTAATAACATTTTAGTGTGTTTTAAAGATTATAGGTTAACATTTTTATACATTGGAAACCTTCGACATTTTTCTAGCTGCCCATGAATAATTTACAAATAAATCATGTCCAGTATTGCTTGTATTATAATGCTACAAAGTGATGTTTAGCGCCATTTCGGGTGCTGAGCCTTAATTTTAATTTAAGTTTATTTTTATTTGACTTAAGTATTTACTAAATAGGGGTTATTTGCGTAAAAGATAAAAATAGTAAAAATGTTAGTATATTTTATAAAATCAAACTTTTACTAACTCTCTCAATAACACATGCAAAATCAACATTGAAAACGCAACTTTCGTATTTTTCGTTAGTATTATAAATATTAATAAAGATTAGTTATTTTATACACCAAAAAATAGATCGTACAAACTTCTTATCATACTAATAATATGAAATCAGTCCATAGCTTTCTCAATAAGATACATGGAGCTAGTGTATTTTAATGCTCTAGGCATACGTAATTTTTGCATGCATTACAAGTATGAGATATTTTTGTATCGTTAAACAAATATATGACACTTTCCCTTTCCACATTGTCTTTTTCTTCTTAGTGTCATAGTTTCGCTGATTCCGAGTAGTGATCTTATTATGTATTTAAATTAATAAATAAAATCTTTAAAATTAAAGTGGTCGGTAGCCCGGTAGGTAGGACGCTCGGTATTCCATTGGACGGATCGAGTTCAATACTGAGGGCGGGTACTGATTTAAAATCATCTACAACTTGGATATTCACAAACATTATACAAAGACATGCAAAGAAATCAGACTACCAAACACAATAAAACCAAAACACAAAATAGCCTTCTTGATTAAAGGATGAAATGTCATAATGTGCTGCCGGAAACCATCAAAATTATACAAATTAATAAATTTAAAATAACTCGTAAGAACCAATAAAAATATATTAGCAATAGCAAGTAGTATATAAGTTATAGTATTATTATTAAATCTAAAAGAATATGAACTATAATTAAATATTTTTTAAGCTTGTATGTACAAGTAACTAATATAAAATAAATAAGACTCTATTTGTAGCACGTTTTTAAGGGAAAAAGCGACAAAAGCTACCAACCGTCTAGAGCTAGTGAAACTATGGCATCCTCAAATGGGGGTATGTTGTGAGGCTGAAGGTAGTGGGGAGGGAAAGGAGATGAGGAAGAGGAAATTTGAGAAGTTGGCTATTTAAGTATGGTCACCAAACACGGCTAAAGCCAATTCAAGCTACGTTTCGATTCTGAATGGTGGTCTTTCACCAGGGCGATACTTAAAGTATCTACCACTCTGGAACGTTCCGCAAATAATCTTTTCATTATTTTATATGAATTAAATGTGTTATCACACATAGTGATCATATTAAAGTTATTGGCGCACACCGGGCTTGAACCCGTGAGCTTTGGATTTTTAGTCGAGCATCTCACTACTCGACCAAGGAGGCCATCGGCATTTACATAATCCAGTTTTGTGACTATTATAAAAAACATACAACTCTATTAAAAAATATGCAACTGTCTGGATGTTGGTTACTGTGAGACTATGGGAAATTTTGGCGTAAAAATAAGGTAGGTAGTCTTCAACAAAAATACCGTATTATTGCAAAATAAAACTGGTACTTACCTACCTTCCATTAAGTTTATGGTAGAAGCTTTCAAATGTATCTGACATGAATTTCCTCTTTGAAGCAAAGTTAAGCATAGTGCTTAATTAGAAATGACATAGGCAAGGTTTCGTAGTGCGATTATTCTTCGCTGTGTAATCTTATTTCGCGTGTTTTATGAATATATGTTTTTGGGGCCTACAAAAGAGAATGGCATAATGCCGATTCATCATTTTGGCTCGAATAGACGTTTTGATGCGAATGTAAATATTTACTTTGCCACTCTCTTCGACAGCTATAATAAGATAACCCATATCAGAAGGGCTCAGCGTGTACAGGTTTGATATATTTTACTTCAAAGTTAGTGCATTATGTTAAAATGAAATGTGACAGGCATTTTTATATTTTCGTGGAAAGCAATCACTTTGTGGTTTGACATATTTAAAGAAATGAAAAAAAAAAAACTTTTTAAAGACTGATTTTGCTTTGAATTAATCGTCATATTCTTAATAATCAGGCAAATTTGTCCAGTAGTCCAATATAAGGTATATTTCTTGTAAACTCATAAAATGAATAATTATTCTTTAATCACCTTCTCAGTTGGTGTTTTGTCTCTATCAATTCATATTATCTGTCTGTTCTCCCTCTGTATGGCCTAAAGCCATTTCAAGCAACTTTATGATTCTGAATGGCGGTCTTTCACCAGGGCAATACTGAGAATATCTACCAAACTATCTGAATTTGGTCGCTAATGTAGAGTGCTACTAAAAAACTTATACATTTTGTACCTACACGCACTTTCTGCGATCTTACTCTCAATAAGCAATTTACTCCTTTGATGTTTGCCTATTGGTCTGCCGAATTAAGCGACGTTAGGGCTAGGTAGGTTAATGCACAAAGCCTTATTCCACTAGAATACTCTCCAGAAGTGCTTAATTTCAAGCAATCTCCTAAATGCTTTCACGTGTCAGCACTTGCATACCACGTCAAGATGGTTCCGCATTACGTCGTATAATCCACCCCTTGGAATTCAAGTGTTTGTTAATACATTAGGAGCAGCTCCTCTTTACCTAATTACGCACTTCTCTAAAGTACTCCAGGCTAATTTCAGGCCAGTAATTAGGCATTAGAATTTGATTGCGTTTGATCTGATCCAAAATAATTGTTAATTCAATTATGGCTACTATAAAAACTGAGTCTTTTGGACCTTCAAACTATTAAAGAGCAGAATTCAAAATGAATGCCAAATATAATCGCCGGGCCTTGTTTCAAGGGACAAACAGGATATTATGTATTGTGTAAAAACATTTAACCTAAAATTATTAGCTTTCCACACAAAGCATGTGTCTGACATTTAATATTTTGATGTGAATCATATACGAACTTAACTTAAATAGATGATTAAGATCAAACAAATACACATCATCATTATTGGTTTTTTTTTTTAACTATTCACTACTTAATGCTCATAAACTAAAAATGTGTATACTTTTAAAGCCAAATCAACATTTATATTACTTGGGTAATTTATGCTGGAACCGAATAATCTTCACATCATTATGTCGTCAGGATAAATTCCTTGAATAGTCTATAAAATAATTTGTAGTAAACATTCTTTTTTAAATATTTATCTTCCTAAAATATTACACCAAACTTATTGTTTAGAACACAAGGGTGGATACGGTAAGAATACTTTTCTTACATAATGAATAAGATAAGAAGTATACTTTAATTGGCCTACCTTTCAAATAAAGACTTCTGATAAACCGTTGACTTGAATTTGATTGAAAACTTTGCTTACCTGTAACAAAGAAAACACAATTATTAGTTTCGTTTTTCACTATTCAATTTTTTTTTGTTGAAGAGTCAATAATTTTCGTTTTTGTCATCATATTGTTATTGATGTTGAGATAAATAATTTTTCACCATGAAATTAGCTAACCTTTATATAACGAACACATATAACATAAGTGTTGGAACATTTTCAATCAATGCAAAAAATAGGTTAATAATAATTAACAAACATAATATCGGTTTCCATCTTCCTCTTCGAATTAAGAGATTTCTTTAAAGAAATTAAGTATTTCATGACTACAATGAGATACTAACATTTTTTTTAAATGTAATGAATCACAAAATCATAGCTTATATCATAGCTTTTATTATCAGACGTTATTAAATACAAAACAATACAAAAACAATCAAATACCTGGCCCCTTTATATGGAAAATCATTTTAAAACAAAGGCTTTACAATAAATTAATTAAATGACTTAAAAAAACTGAACAATTTTTTTTTTACTCATCACCAACAATAATTAATAACCGAGATGCTTGTAACTTGGGCCTTACATCTTAAACCAACCATTTATCGGCCTTTGATAGATCCAATCGTTTACTTTGATAATCAAATAATATTTTATGTTTAAACACAGGTTGTAAAAAAACCTGACACAACCGCCCTTAACTAGCAATTCCTGGGCTTATTTGGAGTACAAAATGTAGTTGGCCATTTGATTTCCGGTGTCATTTTTTTTCAATTTTTAAACAAACAAAAATGTCTTTTACATGTCGCCACTAGTCACATAGGCAAATATCCCGCCCACCCCACGCCCCGACCCTAACTCTCCAATGCTGATTTTATCATTTTATTTAATTTATTAAGTGTTTTTTTGTGTCACCGGAGACTAAAATTCTATCTACATTTTTAATCAAAATAAGGTCAAAAATCGTTGGTTAAAGTCGGTCGGGTTCTATCTGATACACCCTGTATAGGGGTGCGTACTAAAACGAATTTAGGCATATAAATTGAAACCCACGTTCGAAATACTAGAATCTATGTATCCCTCGGTACCTTTAAACATATTCTACAATTACTTAGGAAATTACAGCAAAGGGTTAAAGGGAAAGATCCCCTGTTAATTGCACTTCCACCCTTGTCCTAGCCCACTCAGCACACAGACACCCACATACACACAGTAGGCACGGAGATTATCCCCTAAGATAAGAGGTCCTGGCATATACGATTGTTTCAACTTATCACTTGACAATGGGGGGTCGTGTTAATTAATATCTGATGGAAACGAAGCGTCATCAAAATTCTATGCGAATATCGTATTATTCATGTGAAAGTAAATACATTAAAAAAATGAAGTTTAAAACTGTACTTCACAAGTATATTGCTAAAGTTAAAAACTTGTATCGCTGTTAATGTTGACAACATTACAAAGATTCATTTATTCGGCGATTTACTTTTAAAATAGTATTTCAAAATTCTATACTAACAATCTATTGCTTACGTTAGGCTGAATAAATTTATTTATTTGTTTATTCTTGTTAAAATATATTTTTTAAACATGGGATTTGGTCCATGTCTGTCTTACTAGGATATACCTGTGTCGAGACAGATGTAGAGTACATAAATTATATAATATTAAATGTTAAACATTAATAAAAATAAAATAAAAAGTAATAAAAAGGAAAAAAGAAGAAAAAGTAATGAAAGATGAAATTAAATGAAAATTAGAATAAAGTTATTACATGGATGTTGCATTTTATATATATTGTTTAGGTTGTGCACAAAAGCAAAAAATAATAAAAAAGAAAAAAAAAAAATTAAAAATAAAAAGGAATAGAAAAGAAAGATGAAATTAGATAAATATAAGAATAAAGTTATTACGTGGAGGTAAGTTTTATAGATATTATTTAGGAGTATAGAGGTTGTGCATAAGATACATTTATAATTTTTTTGATGTTTTATGATCTAGGTAAAGGTTAATACAGAAAAATAAAAAGTAGGATTGTATATGCCTAGAGATAAAGATAGATTGAAAATTAAAGTATGCACGTCTAAGTAGGTGTTTTACAGTAGTTAGCAATATTAGAGCGACCTATTTTATAAATTCAATGTTTTATTTCATGTTTGAATTTGGTCATTATTTTTATTTGTCTAGTCGTAGCTGGTAGTAGATTGTATAATATGCAGGCTACGTATTTAAAGTGTTTTTGTCCAAAGCAGTATTTGCAAAAGGAGTTTGGAGTAGTGCTTTATTTTTGGTTCGTATATTATATAGAGTTTGTGTTGAATTGTATTGTGTTTTATCGTTTTTGTGCAAATTAACCAAAATGTTTCGTGCAAAGAGCTGCTTTAAGTCCATAACATTGATGGCATTGAAAATCGTATCGGTAGTGGTAGAAAGTGGGAGAGTCAGAATTATTTTAATGATTATTTTTTGGGCTTTAATGATGGGATCAAGGGCAGTAGACGAAGCGTTGCCCCAACCTAAGATTCCATATTCTAAGTGTGATTAGCAGAGTGAGTAATATATTGATTTTAAAGAAGAAATACAGATAAAAATTTCGAGCCCTTATCCAGGTGGCCAGAAATTAGGCCAATGACCGTGGCTATGGCATCGTTGGTCCTTTTTTTTCTGAAGCCAAATTGATAAGGTGAGAGTAGGTAATTGTTTTCCAGGTATTCGATAAGACTATTATTCACGATCTTTTCAAATATTTTGGAAAAGGAATTAAGGAGCGTTATGGGGCGATAGTTATTGAAGTCAAGTTTGGAACCTGATTTAAAGATGGAAATAATAAGACATTGTTTTAGAATAGTTGGAAAAATGCCTCGTTGGATGCTAAGGTTCAGAAGATGAGTTAGTGGACAGATTATACTAGGTGCATTTTTTTTAGAACAGTGTTGGGTATTTCATCAATGCCAGCCGAGGAGGAGTTTTTTATACCGTTTATTACTTTAACGTCTTCCTCCGTAACTGTTTTAAGAGTAAAACAGGTGAGGCAATAATCCATGGTTGAGGGTCACTGGGGCCAAGTAGACGTGTGTTGGCCGAATTTTTTTTGTTGCTAGTTCTGAACCAATGTTTACAAAGAATTTGTTGATGTGATTGACAATTGTCTGTTGTAATAATATTAATTGTATTTTTAATGTCCACAAACCTAAGTGAAACGAGTTGTCCGCGTTTGTAACTTCTCTTTCAATTAATGCGGGTCTTGAAGAGATAAAAATAAATAATATAATAATAATACTAAATCCCTTTTTAACTCTCCTAATCGAGTGGCAATGTGATTCTCTTGGCTTACGCAGTACTATCAGGGGGACACTTGAAAATGTAACGAAACTAAAATAAATACAATTTCATGTTATTCTATAAAGTGAGTAAAATAATATTTTGTTTGAAAATATGAAATAAAAGTTTGACTTGCTAATAAGTTGCTTTGCGAGGGTTGTCTTATTTATAAACACAGAAATTCTCTGAGTTATTTTTCATTTGTAAGAATTATGCAAAAACTTTAAGCCTTCGTCTATATCATTCGCAATAAACTGGTTGACATTATATCTTTGTAACAAGGTTAAATTAAAATCATGATATTTGGCTTTTGTTCCAAAAGTCTTTTAATAATTTCGGATTTAATTTTGATTTTAGTCGCCGGAAATAAAGGAGTAGAGTTGTTTTAAACTTTCGAGAAACCCTGATTAATATTTATTGTTTTGTATTATCCTTTAGGAAAACTTGATACAAACAATAATTGGTTTGTAATTTACAATTCTTAGACGCCTACAGGTTGATTACAGGTCTCGGTTAGTTGGATCTTAAATTCGATATTTTAACAACTTAATAAAATTTCATTATAATTGGTTATTAAATTGTATGAACCAGGTCCGAATCAGAATTGAAGACGGCGTGATGCGATGACATTTTTATTTTTGTTGTAAATTTAAGTTCTCCTCGAAAGATTTTATGCCTGGCTTTGGCGTCATTCTAGATCATTTTGTACGGAAAATATAATGCAATTTTCCCGACGCCGCGGGTTACAGTGAGTTTTTTTTTAAATATTAAATTAAATTTTCGAAGAATGCTGTATTAAAAATTTATCAAAGTAGTTCGTTAACAATATACGTGACCAGGATTCCATGAATAGAGTAGGGCAAACCGGACCAGCCAGTTAAGTAAAGTTTGGTTTAAACACCAACACAGAGCCTCTTAGTTAGGAAACTGAACCGTGGACCTTGTATCAACGTAGGCCATGTTGACTTGGGTTCAACAATCGTTATGACGTATCAACTTACACATAACAAACAGAGAATCAACTAGGTTACTTGACTACCGTAACTGGAAACATTTCAGTCAATTTTCAGTAATTATTCAAAGTTGATAACTAAGGAACGGTAATCGTTGGGTTTATTTAAAATTATTTCTCGGTAAGCGTTTAAAATTATAAAATTTAAGACTGAAATACATAATTTATTGTCCGTAAAATCTTTTATTCAATTGACTTTTCACACATTCAAAAGAATTATTTTTAAATTCCATTTGAACACTATTTTTTTTTAAATTTCATTACAAAATTTAATTTAACGTAGTGTTTTACTTACTATCAAAATATTAAAAAAGATATGTAAAATATCCTAAATAAGAAAAAATAATATTAAATAAATCAGAGAGTAGGTATCTACATAATTATTAAATTTCTTCATTGGTTATAGATAATTTTCACCCTACGTGTAAACTAGCATGAAATTAGTTCTCTTCTAGTATGCAGTGGTAGTAGAAAATTTTAATCAATTTACTAATTAGGTATCTGAATTGGTGTACCATATATTAAGGTAGTGAAAAACACAAAGGCAAAGCAATTAGTGGTCGAGTGACCCAACGCGTCGTGTTCCCACCTAGGCGTTAGGGGGTCAATCCTTCCTTTTCCCATCTCACTACTTTCCCTACTCCCTTTAGCCTCATAACACACCCTACAACAATTGAGGATGCCATAATCCTACTGGCTCTGGACAGTTTGGACTCTTGTCCGGTATTCACATAAAAAAAACAGATGAAGAAAAAACTTCTAGTAAATTATTAGTATTATCAAAAAACAAAGATAACTCCCTCTTATCGCTATTTATTTTTTTTACGGTTCTTTATGGTCACAATTCAGCTGATTAAAAAGCTCCTTTAACTTTGAATATTGTTTTTCGTGAAAAAATAAACCAATAAAAACGTTCTGAGAACAACAAAGAATACGAGTATTTTAATAAGACTTGCTTTTTTATCATGTTAAAACCATTAAAAAAAATACATTTTTATCAGTTGTCGATTGACTTTTCGAACCAAGTAAAATACTTGGATGTATCAGATTGACTTTTTGAACCAAGTAAAATACTTGGATGTATCAGATTGACTTTTTGAACCAAGTAAAATACTTGGATGTATCATTTTTAAGTGCAAAATGATTTGAAAATACAATTTTACAAATCTGAATGCTTTTTATTAAATCTTAATAGTTACTAATTAAATTCAAAAGGAAAAGTTGTGTTTTATTGTTCAACTTTCAGCTATTGTTTTAATCTCCGTCTCAAAAGAAGGCTTACCATTTAAAGAAAAGTGTTTAACCTTTCGCCGGAGCTTTTTACTTTAAAATTAACGTTCTTTCTGACTTTCGGGGACAAGGTAGAAATAAATTTGGAAATAAGGCACATCGAGAGACGGGCGTTTATTAATATTTATGGAAAGTTCGTAGATACTCCGCTCTCACAATAAATCAAATGCGATGGAGAAAATAATATCGTATATTTAATTCTTCGTTTTCCAAGTAAAGGGTGTTAGTAAACCATCCATTTCATATTGATATGTTTATTTAAAACGATTGAACTGTTATATTCCGCATATAAGTTTTAACAAAAGCAACGTAAAAATAAGATCCCTGAAGATGTAGGTAAATATAATAAACCGTATATCATCACTGTCGATTTCAATCTTCTCTTGACGTATGACCTATTAACCCGAACATAATTTCCTTACCAATAAAATGGTTAGAAGTTCAATAAGGTTCAACGGAAATCAATAAGGTTTACTTTTAAAAGTACTCCCAAGGAACGCCATTAATACTTGCTGGAGGATCCATTTAAAATAACGGGAGTATAAAACTTAAAAATATAATAATAAAGAAATTTAACTGTTATTAATAATTACTTTCAATATGATATCGACTGTGTTTATATGAACGGCGTTATTCCACATTTCTTCGGAAAGAAATTTACGCCTCACATAACGGTCATGCTGTTATGCTTGACACCTGATAATAACTTGATCAAATGCTGAAACGGGCTGAAAATCGGTGGTTAAGCAGTGGTAGAGGTAAAAAATTCAAAATGGCGCTAATCATCGATTTTTGCTAATCAGTTGTTCAAATCACTAGGTTTTTGTTTGCTTGCAAAAAATATGGAATAAAGCTTTTGACCTTAATACAGTGGATATAGTCTTCAGGGCTATATTCTAAGGTATGACTTTTTGAAAGCATTTATTGAGCTTTGCTACTAATAATTTAATTTGTATAAAAAATGATCATCGTTAATGCGTCTCAAATCAATGACGGCATTTTTATCAAGATACCAAAATAATGTTTACGAAGGTAAAACATATCACGGGTTAATTTACCAAGTGGTAATTAATTATACGTCATTTAACGACAGCAAAAACAATTGACCTACTAACGACCAAAATACAATAACGTTAAAGTACTGCGCAATACATGTTTTATTCGAAAATTTTAGCCAGAAATGGTCAAAATATCTTAAATTCAATTCCATCACCCTAACACAACGGCCTTGACAGCCTCCGTGGTCGACTGGTAAGACTCTTGACCACGAATTCAGAGGTCGCGGTTTCAACCCCGGCTTGCGCAAATAACTTTAATTTAATTAATGTGTGTCATAATACATTAAATTATTATAAAATTATATATAGTATATTTGCGGCACGTTCCAGAGTTTTAGATACTCTAAGAATCGCCTGTTGCTTGAAATAGCTTTAACCGTATTTGGTGACCAGATTTGAATAGCCAGGCACTTTCTAAACATCCTCTTCTCTATATCCTTCCCTTATCCACTACTTTCAGCCTCACAACATACCCCAATTAGGAATGCCATTGTCTCACTGGCTTCAGACGGTTGAGTCGAGACTCTTGTGCGGTATTCACTTTAAATTAAAAAAAAAAAAACAAATATATTCATCTACCGATTCTTACGTTTTTAGTACTAATACATATCCATTAAATATCTTTAATGGACATCTCAGCTAAATAAGTAAGGTAAATATAAAAACTATTTTTATGAGGTATACGGTTTAGAAATTGATAAAAATGTTAAAATAATAAGCGGAGCAACATTTTAGATTTTTAGCGATTTATAACTTAAGGGCCAGCACCCAAGAATGACGCTTCGTGTAGCATTTTAATACAAGTGATACTACAAATGACTTATCAGCAAATTTCCTATAGGTAGTTAGGATAAGTCTGAGGTTTCCAGTGCATACTATTTTTTAACTGTAATTCTTTAAATTATATGCAAAACACACTGAAACATCAGTAAAGGTGCAGTTTTAAAACCAGCAAAGGCATTTTTTAACGTTTTACCTATCTGGTGTGCATTTTAAAAAAAAATAAAAAGATTACTGCTTAAGAATTGTATTCACGGGAAACCTTAGACAATCTCATAATTACCCGTAAAGAATTGACAGATATTTTTTATATTATTCAATTGAATTAAATTTAATATTATTATTATTGAGTTCTGCTATTTTAAGTTTTTTTTTATATTTTTTGTTTTTGGTTACAGCTGTTTCGGCGTTTAAAGCCATTTAAGGCCAAACAGCTGTAACTAAAAACAAAAATAAAAATAAACTTTAAATAGCAGAACTCAATAATAATAATATTAAATTTAATTCAATTGAATTATATAAAAATTAAAATGGAGTTCTACAAATTGAACACAAAAACTATAAATAAATTGACAGATAAATAATTTGTATTTTTGTTGTACTAGAAAACCAAAAAGTGTGTTTTTTCGGGTGCTGACCCTTAAATCGAAAATGTCAAAACAGTACTCTTACGTGAATTTCACAGCTCCTATAAAAGATCGTTAATAAAAAAAATGCATTTTGTGAAAATATTTTATTAGAGCACCATGTACCTTTCATCACATAAATAATTCAATTTCTCTTCTTATTTCTATCAAGTTTCAGTAAGTTTGCAAGTATCGAAACCACTCCGTGATAGAAAGCGTATTTCTTTAAGGGAAAAAACGCTGCCTGCCTCTTAGATGAAGATAATGTTTGTTTCTTATTAATGTGCTTCATAATCGTTTCCTGGAAAGGAATTTCACAAACGTTAATTAAATAATAACAGCCCGATAGTATACTACCATAATTGACTTTTCTATGATGGCATGTGAGTAGAACAGGTGGAAAATTAAATTAAGCCAAAGCGATTAGGGCTAAGAGATGTACTTGACTATTCGAAGAAGATTGATAAATACATCGATGTGTTATTTATTCAACGTTTTCTATAAAAAATATTCAAACAGTATTATAGACTGATTTTAATTGTTTATTTATTCCCGACAGTTGGAAGGTTGGTGCGATTCTACGAAGCATACAAATAAGAGTGAAAAATGAAATAAAAATAATATTGAAATTGGAAATAACTTTAGAGCATTAAGGCTTATGTTTTTTAAATATTTAAATAACATCAATAATCTAAAACACAAAAATGAAACAGAAAAAGCCAGAAAATAAAAATACAATGGTCACAACCGAAACACGAACTCGGACCCTCTACTCTATCCGGGAGTAACGCATTTACCAAATCGGCCATTGGGACCTTATTAGAAAGTGGCAATTTAATCGATCTCACATTTCATTGAAAATTATAATTATTATTTTTAATTTCTTTCAATATTTGCAGCCATCTTTTGTCTCGACTGTGACCAATGTCTTTTTTATTTTATGGCTTTTTCTGTTTCATACTTGTGTTTTAGATTATTTTTAAATAATTATGGTAAGCAATGTGTCAAATATACAGTGAAACAATTACATTTTTTAAATGTTGAATAAAATAAAATATTTAAAGTCAAATGATCGTTGCCAGCTTCTACAGACAAAGGTATCCTGAAATCCCTGCGATAGCTTATTGATAGAGCTACTCGTGACTATTATTTTTTTAAATGATTTATTATAATGCCGATTCTATACTCGTATATTAAGCATTTGTTGAAAAGCACTTCATGAGAGTGATAGATACTCTCAGTATTTACCTGGTGAAAGTTCTACATTCATACAATACCGTACTTAATGACCAAATTCGATAAGTCGGGTACTTCCTTTTCATATCCATTCCCTCCCCACTCCCTTCATCTTCACAGTATACCTCAATCTGGGATGATATAGTCCCATTGGTTCCTTAAAACTGGGAAACTCAAAATTCTTTTGAAAAAAAACTGGAAAACTCAAAATTCTTTTGAAATTCAAATAAAAAATAAATGATTTCCTGAAGCTGCATCTAATACTGCAGCATCTTGAAGTAAGCTTTTCTGCAGGAAAATAAAATTATCATTATTTTTGCTTCGGTGAGTTTTAAAAGATAACTTAAATGGCCTTGACTCAAAGCTCTTAGAACTCTTCTACGAATGTAGATAAAATCATATTATTTCAATAGCTAAATTCTTAGTATCACATGAAATGAGCACGTGACTCGTGAATGTATGTTGGTACAAATGGTTTGGACACTTTACCTAAACCCCTTGTCAAGATAATAACGGTTTTATCTCTTGTGTTTCATTACATGATATTACACATATGTGTATCTTGATTCAAGTAATACGTTATTGTGAGATATTAATTCGTACTTTTGGTGAATATAACCTTGCCATTCCCCTAATATCAATTTTCATAATTAACGCATTCTCTTCGGGCCCAGCTTTGAAATCTTATACAAGCATTATAATAACCTAGTGGGTTTATATTATGAACCAATTATTATTTAAGCATCATGTAGGTATTCAGCTAAAGCGAGATTCTTCTATATTTTAGAACCAGGGGTATTCAACCTTCGGAAGCCTGCGGCTCATGAAAAACTTTTGTGGTCTTGACGTGGCCAAATTAACCCAACAAGTTATGGCAGTGGAAACCGAGCTCGTTAATGATATTTAGTATACATAAATTCATACTAGTTTCTTAATTTGACTAGATGTTTTGCTAAATGATTTGTTTTTAAATATTGAAATAATATCAACAATTTAAAGCACAAATATGAAACAGAAAAAAGTCAGACACTAAAAAGAACAATGGTCATCGAGACTCGAGCTCGGAACCTCTACTCTGTCCGGGAGTAACACTCTGCCAATTGAGCCATCAGGACCTTATTAGAAAGTGGAATTTTTAAACGATCTCATACTTCGATTGAAAAAAATTTAATATTTTAACTCCCTACAATTTAAGACTGCAATCTTTTGATGATATTTTAAGTTCTACCCGAACATATATTGAATATCTAGATGATGTTTTAGATTAATATCCATTTTTTAAATACGGAAGATATTTATACTTCTTACCAAGACTAACATAAATATTAAAATTGGAATCAACTTTCCTGGTGATACTTACTGTGACATAGTGCTTAAGTTAAAAAATCATAAAATAAAATGAAATAATCACCATATAATTTTTTTCAATAATAATTATAAGACAAGATAAATCTCTACATAAGCTTTGTCGCCATTTAAGTATTTTTGTTGTTTTAAGTTAAGAGTTTGTTGATTAAAGCTATAACACGTTTTTGGGAACGTACTACTTACTGTTTAGTCGATAAATAATTTAAAATATACGTTTTTCGTAAGGCCACAGAAAAAAATATTCCACGAATTCACTAAAAATTACCTAAGGGCATTAAACTTTTTGTTTTGTATGGAAGTTTTCTGAAAATATGAGTTTCAAGTTTCACATTGATTTCTGTAAAACTTTCAAAGCGTCTGGCACAGGTCAAAATCATGACCTCGCAGACATTATCTATTAGACAATAGTTCAAATAAGGCATAGATAACGCTTTGAAATACCTATTGTTTTGGAGATTCTCATTGTGACTTGTAAAACAGGGTAGTGAATTCGCTTCGTCAAAAAGCTTTTAATAAAAAATTCCAGAAACTTGTACTACATTGAAGTTTTCAAATAATGAGTTTTTTTTTCAATGTAGTATTGACTGAACGAAGAAAGAATAAATTTTAATTTTACCTTTAGGGGCTATTTTATCCACCTCTTAATAAACTGTTGAATAACTATTCATTGAATAACTCTAATCATCGGAATAACATGGCGTTAAACTGGCGAGCGTTTCACATTCGTTAGTTAGCTTCTAATTATGTTATCCCGTCTGCTGTCACGTCTGTCAATACAATGCCGTTAAAAAAACGTTTAAAAAATTGACTCTGGCTCTGAAAACACGTCGTCTATGTCTTTCCGCCATGTCGTGTTCGTTTATGATAATTGTATCTTCAACCACTTCCATAATTATAGTAAAAAGTCAACTTCAACAGAAAACTCGCCTACTAGACCCGCCAGCTGTCAAGTGTCAAAACAGTTCGCCGCCATTTTAAACCAGTAGATAGGTACTAACTACTGGGTAGCAGCAAATCGTAGTTTTGAGCAGTGAATAGTTTAACAGACACTTTACGTGGTGGATAGCGTTACGCAGTGGTGGTGAAACGGATAACATACGCTATCATATGGGTAGCTCTTATTAACAGCTTATTGAGAGGTGGTGAAATAGCCCCTTAGAGTGACAACTCCAATAGTAAAATTTCTCATGTAACTGGCCATGGGAAAAAAAATCCTTTTAAAATAAGTACTCTTTAAATGGCACACAAAATATTGCGGCAACCGCTCTGTTCCGCTGAAATAAAATCTTATTATTATTATTATTGTATATTAAGTCTCAAAAAGCTTGCATATAAATGATTTACCAGTTTAATTTCAAACTCTTTGAGTTGTTTTTACACAAGAAAAGGCATAAAGGATGCATACATATGAGTAGTTCTCCTCTGGGACTCGCTTGATATATTCGTTAGCATACATCTTCTCATGCATTCTTTCATATTATCAACTCTTGATATGATCCAACTCGAGTATTTGATTTATAAGCGGCGACGTTCAATTTTACCTTCTTAGGACTTCCTAGAGCACTCCATCGAATAGATATGGCTAGATTTCTTTGGAATCGATTATTTTCATATACCTTTGAAATATGCCAGAATACTTGATATTTTTCATACAGACGTATGTGTATGGTGTGAAAATCGTAAACAGTAACCACATTTTCAATTCAATTATTTATTACTTTTGAAAACATTAAAAAATACAATTTCAAGGCGTTTTCAAAGATATACAAAAAATGTATATGGGGTGTTCAGAAAACAGAGTACAAATCATATATACTAAGACAAGAAAAATGTAACTTAGTGATGAAAAAGATATACATAGTTCTAAGATTTTAGAAATAAACAAGATGGATAAATAATATACATCAGCTTAGCAAGCAACAATAAAGCTTGTTGTTTAAAAGCAGTTTCACTGACCCAAAATATGTCGATATCCGAAGCCATTCGATTCAAAAGCAAGAGTGCCCTCCCTACCGGCATGACCATTGGCAAGTTATTCCTGCAGGCCGGGAGATAAAACAATATACGAGTATGTATATATATATATATATATATCAATTTTTTAGGGCATGCGAGAAAATTTAAAATACAGTATATCGGAGGTATTTTTTAATTTTTCGTAGTGAGAAACAGGTAATGGTGAAAATCTTCCAATGAATTTAAGGAATGAGAGTCTGAAAGATTTTCTTGGTTTGAACGGAAATTTTATTGGGCTTGTTATATCTTGATTATGGATATAATTTTCTGAAAAAATGGATTTCGAGTTTGGCTCTGAACTCTGTCGAGTCTTTTATTACTCAGATCATGTGGTAGTCCATTCCAGGCTTTAGGACCTGACACTCCGAAGGCGCGCTCTCCGAACTTAGTGTCTGGTGTGCGCTTTGGTTCCTTCAACCTTCCGATAGCCAATGACATTGCCGATCTAAGGGTTGACTGTCGCGAATTGGAATCTTCAGGAATGCACAATTCCGATAAATAAGCCGGAGCCATTCCGTTAATTGATTTGAAAACCATCCAGCAAAGCTTAAACTGGATTCTTTCGGGACATTTAAGCCAGTGAAGATTTTCGAGGTGCTCTGAGATATGGGAATATTTTGATACGCCGGTGATAAGTCTTGCCGCGGCGTTGAAGACTAGTTTGTTAATTTGATATTTTGGAAGACTAGCGTATATTCCGTTGCAGTAATCCGTTGAGTTTACAAGTAATTTGGTTGCCTCTGTTGGCAGGTTTCTTTGCACTGATTTTATCTGTCTTAATTGAAAGAACCCTGTGCTCACAGTCCTGTTAATTTTGAAATTTAAGGGAAAAATCAGCGTTCAGATTAACACCCATAAGTTTGGAATAATGATACTTCCTAAGACAGCTATTGGAGAGTTATCAATGTTATGCTGACGTCTGCTTGTGGCGGTCCAGAGAAACTCTGCCTTTGAAGGGTACAATTTCTGTCTGTTTGAGGTCATCCAAAGAGTTATCAATTTAGACACTCTGTCATGCGAATTTTCAGACTGTCTATTTCTGTCGGTGAGCAGTAAAAGTAAACTTGCTGGTCATCGGCGTAGCAATTTGATATAAGACCAAGTGATTTATTTATTTGAGTGACATAATTTATGAAGAGGATGAAGAGCAGTGGGCCCAGAACGGACTGCTCTCCATGATAGCCAAGTTTTCAAAACATCCACGGATCAATTTGAACAAATAAGTAACGATGTGCACATCTCTTTTAACCCGCAGATGGTCCGTTCTGAGCATACCAAAAAAAAGTCAGTCGGATAGAGCCACGGGTAGTAACCGTACTCCCTCAAGTAGAAATCTCAGATATTTCTTCTGAACCCCCCAACATGAGGGAGTATTTCTCCTCGTGCGGACTCCAAATCACTGATCCACTCTCCAGTTTGCTTCTTACCAAAGAATTAAATAATATTGTGAGAACCCGGGTGTTTCTAAAAATTTTCACAGCGCTTACAACGAAACCCAGCATTTTCAATACTAGGTGCTACAGGTCATTTCGAAATAAGCATGAAATGTTAGCAAGTTAGTTTTATTTTGTACCCCAATGATGCTTAAGCTAAGCGAAACCGGTCGGTCATAAAAATAATAATAAAATCTGTGGTCTTATACAAAGTTATTATTTCATTTTCACTAAGGATTATTTATGGTATGGATTAATGATTCTTTTACACGAGTGTGCCATACCACAACAGGTTTTTACTATTTAATGCCATTACCACACCTCAATTTGAATAAAAGGCTAAATGCGCATTTTTCTTCGCGTTGAACTTATTCCATTCAGCAATGATTCTTCTCTCATTTAACATAATGAATCTCCCGGTTGCATGTTGTCGGTAAAAATCAACCATCACCGACCTTATACAAAGGCTAACAAGATTTGTGAATGTATTTTGATATGTTTGATGGCCTGAATATCTGCACATATTTGAATATTTTTAAGTGTCCATTTGTGAGGTTCTAAAGGTAGTAGAAGAAACCAAATATCTAGGGCACATCATCACCAGCAAGCTAATGGATGACGACGACATTGACAGGCAAAGGCGAGCACTCAGTGTGAAATCAAACATGCTCAGTAGAAGATTTCGGCTCTGTAGTCCACCAGTGAAAAGGACACTCTTCCTGGCGTTCTGCACTACCCTATACACGTGCGAGCTCTGGACCAATTTTAAGAAGAGTAGCATGGAAAGGCTTCGGGTCCAGTACAACAACGCCTACCGCATGATGTTCAGTCTTCCCAGGCACTGCAGTGCTTCCGGTATGTTCACCGAGGGGCGAGTTCCAGGATTTGCAGCCCTTATGAGAACCAGGGTAGCAGGAATGCGGGAAAGGATTAACAACTCCAGAAATAACCTCATCATGGAATCCCGTCAGATCCCGAACTCAAGCATAGAAGCGCATTGGAGTAAATTATTGGCCCCATTTTGTAGAAATGAGGCCTAATATACTCCATTAATATTTTCTTACTTACATTCTTTATTTTTTTTTTTTGAATTTTTTTTTTTTTTTTTTTTTTTTTATCATCATTATTATTATTTTATTTTCATATATTTTTTATTTTATTATTTACTTATTTATTTATTTCTTATGAATTTCTGTTCATTATTATTTTGTTACTATTATTATTACAATGTATTGATATCAATTATGGAAGGTATTGCATTGCACTACTCCTGCATACCTTCGGAATAAAACTTTATTATTATTATTATTATTATTAAAAACATGCTAAAATTTGAAAGCCTTCTTAAACCTTAATTATTTAAATTGAATTTATTTTTCAGGTGGTGAATTTGTTCCGGCCAATCGGAAGTTTGATTTTGTGAATGTAACCAGCGGAATTGTGGCGGATGTCGAAGGAGAGAATTTTTTATTTCTCGGAACGTCGGTGAGGGAATTATTTATTCGTATAATGAGGTTTACACAAATTAGTTCGTAGTATGAAAGCCGAATGGTGGACTTAGTTATTACAATTGAAACTTTTCAAATAAATACGTGAAAGAAATTGTTTTTTTTAGTGTGGACAAAACACGATTTCCTATTAGTTATTTAAAGTTAATCGGTTCTTTATATTTTGCTTATGGAAAAAATTATAAAGACAAAATATCATCGCTGAAAAGGCAAGAAGTTTTAAGCGACACTTTGGTCAAAAAATAATTAAATATGCAGTTTTGATCAGTTTTTTTTCTGCGTTGAATGTTTTGACTCTCGTTTGATTCTGAAAACTTTCGTAGTTCTTAAGCCATCTAAAATATCTTTACCATTCAAGGGAGAAGGCTTGACTCAAACGACACAAGTTCGGGACTTTTTTAGCTTTTTATCGCTTCAGGTAACTTAGTGAGAGCATTGAGTTACCTGTTTACTTTTTCTTCAAAATCCAACCAGGTTCGACTTAAAAATGTTATTTTAAGATAAAAAAACTTTTGAAGTGCTCCGCGGTAAACTTCCCAAAATGGCGCTTCAGCCCTTTTGCCATTCCGGCGACGATATGTATTTGTATTTATTTTTTTCGTTGTGAATACCGCTCAATCAAAGGCAGTGGGACTACGAGCATCCCCAGTTGGGTTATTGTGTAAAGCTGAAAAAGGTTGGGAAGTACAGAAAACTTCAAATTTCCAACTAAATGCTTTTCAGCGATGTCTTAAAACTTTTTTATGTTTCATAATAGTTACAAATCAGCTGGAGTAGGATTTTTTTTCATTTAGTCCCATATAATTGTAAAAGTTGCCTAATTGGACATTATTTTTTCAATTGAGTGCGTTCCTAAAAGTAAAAAAATATATATGTGTTTGAGTTTTTTTTTCCTTTAGATTTTCATGAATAATTGCTCCCACAATTTTCGCGGTATGAGCTTAAAACACGGTGTATAAGTTATTTACAATTCGTCATTTCTATAAAAAATACTATTTGAAGTTTTTTAAACCTAATTATAAGATTTTTGTATGCTTATTTACAGAATGAAGTGTTTATATATAAACCCATAAAAGATGATTTGAAAGCAGTTAACAGTTTTAATCTGGCAAATAAGACGATACTTAGTATTGATTACTTAAAGCTACCAGAAACTATTGGAGATGAAAAACACAATCTCATTATCATCTCACGAAACGAGTTTGACCAAATTGAATTAAATATTTTAAAGTTTTATCTTGAAAGGGATACTATTGGTAAGAATTTAACTGTACAATAATTTTGAATTAATTATGAAGAAATAATTTATTCCTTTGTATATTTGTAAAACTGATTAAAATTTGAACTCGTCGTGATCGGAATAAATACTTCATTTATTTATGGTTTTAAAGTTTATTTTGTAGAACTCCATTTTAATTTTTAGGTTTTTTACTTTTATTTAAACAATAATTATTATTAATTTTAAATAACAAATACTTCATTTTAAACGCAATCTTATTTAAACTGTCGATCGGTCTCGTGAGAAACGCTATGTTTTCCCTGCAGATCTCTTTTTCACTGTGTTGATTCCCACTCCGATACTTAATGATTTCTTTTATACAAGACTTTCTTTTGTATTTGTAGTCAAATCAACTCTGGTCCGTACAAAGAAAGGGCTTTAAATGCGATCAACAATTTAAATAATTGCAGTTGCTTTTGTTTTATTATCTACAAGAATTGCGTGGACTAACGGTAAAAAAAATGTATTAATTTGTGGGTTCAAAACCTGACAAAGAGCATAAATACGTTTTAATTATTTTGTTAGTCATAGTAATGTAGACATTATAATACTGAAAACAAGTTAACAACTTTATATAAGACCAAAGATAAAACTTTCCATAAACCCATAAAATTTCTCATTATTCTTTAATAACCTTCTCAGTTGACGTTTTGCCTCTATCATTGCATACTATCTGTCTCTTTCTATCTGTTTCTTTCTTATAATTTAAATGTTATTCTAGTTTTTTCTCACTGTTCTCTTATTTTATTTTATATTGTGTTCTCCCTCTGTATGTATGTATTTGTATAAAACCGCGGACTTTAAATAATAGAACAGTGAGAAAACAATAGAATAAAAATTTTTATTCAGTTAATTTTGTACCCTAACGATGCATAGGCTAAGCGAAACCAGTCGGTCATATTTTTTTAAAATAAAATCTGTAATCTGATAGAAAGTTTTAATTTAATTTTAATTAAATATGTCAAACCAAAAAGTGATTGCTTTCTACGAAAATATAAAATCATACTAGGTTTATCGATTAGAAAAGTTATATTTTTAGCTGTGGAAAATGAATTTATCGTTTTGTATGAAATTTCAGTTTCTTCACAAGAGATTGATCCAGTTGTGAAATGTTTATCAGAAGTGGAGTCGTTATTAAATGCCAGACAATTTGAAATCAATAGGATAGAAGAAATGGTAAGTTTATACTCACCCCATACTGAAACAGCTGTTAAAAATGATCAATCAATGTGACCGGTTAGTGGCCGATTAATTCAAAACGTCAGGTTACTGCCCATGCCTTAGGTAAATCTTCTGATACCTAAGTATTCCATCGTTGTACAAGCAACATTCTTCGCCTTTAATGTAAGTAGACTTCAAATTTTGTCAAGTTTTTTATAAGTAGGGAATAATTGTTCAAACTTATTTTTAGAAAAACTGAATAGGGTCATTTCCGAAATGAAAGAGGTTTGTCATTTCAAAAACTTGGAATGATTGTGAAAATAAATCTTTTCAGTGGTTAAAAGCCCAACCCTAACATTTCTGTTTATCAAAAAATACCCCTGAGACATTGATTTTTTTTTAAATAGAAATGCTTTCACCAACACACAAATCTTTTCTTTAGATTTGTCATATTTTATTTATTGGTCGGCGTAAAGAAGTGACGAACAACCTGCGTTATTTTTCGCCAGAAGTTCGTGTTATTTATGTTAACTACTCAATCCAAAATTATATTTTACTGAAACAATATCAGGACTGAATTTTTAAGATACTCGCTCGCACCTAGATTGCATGCAATTGGTAATACATACGCAGAGGTGGCTGATGTATTTAACTGCACGGAATGTAGATACAAGAAGGCTATAATATCATAAATCTGTAATCAAAATTAATTGAATGTAATCAAATACTATTTTTTACCACCTTACAACTATTAGTTATTTTATTTGGGCAAACAGTTTATGTTTTTTCATTGTTAATTGTAAACCATTTTATGTAAAAGCTCATTCGGGCGTAAAAAATAAAAGAAATAAATAAATAGGTTCCAAAGTAATATTAGATTCTAATATCCTTAACGGTCAATTTTGAAAATTATTAAACTAGCCGTTCTCCGAAAAAGAGTTGTGCATCAAGTGAACTTTACTATCAATTTTAATTCCAGACCAAGAAAGCCACCACAATGGAAAGTTCCTCGGTAATAGATGACGTTTTGGAAGTTTCCCGAGAAGTAAGACTGGAAAACTCCAGAAATCGTAACTTCCAGCTGCACAATGTTCAGCCCCTGCACGCAGACTTCTCTGACATAGTCGGCGCTGCCAAAAGTACAGAGGAGAAAATTAAATTCATGGAAGATGCAATTTCTCACGTGCATTTCAAGAATGAGAAGTTAACGGTAAAATTCCCAATTTGTTAACTGGAATGTAATGTACTAAAATGTTAAGTCCATTGCGGCACTGTCCAACAGAATTTTAAGAAAAAGGGAAGTGGTGTAATGTTTTCCTAAAACTTAAACTCTTAACAAAAATCGAATACGTACAAATAAATATATCTGACACCATATTAGTTTGCAATTTAGTTTGAGTGTGAATCTTTACCCACAGAAAAGTGGATGCATTTCACGGAAAATTAAAAATAGTATAAGATTATAAGAAAGTTGTGGTTGATAAAAATGAGTGTGAAAAGGGGGTTCCGTGGTGTGATCGGTTGTGCGCCTGCCTGGCAAGCGGAAAGTCCCGAGTTCGCTCTCAGTGGCATCGGTTTTGGTTTGTCTTTTTTGTATGTATTTTTAATTCATGTTGTTTGACTATTACTAATTGTTTTCAGAGAATAATTTTAACGTTAAGCTATAAATGTTAACATAAAATTTAAAAAACTTGTTTTCAGTTTACGAACAGGGTAGTTGTCTCCGGCGATCTGGTTGTAGAGAATGCTCTTGCAACTCATCTTAATATAACCAGCATCAACGGCAACCCCTTTAACTCCCGCTGTTTCATATCTAACTCAGATGTGCAGTACCTGCCGGAAGGAATTGCAGAGGGTAGGAATATCACAGCGAAACACCTGAACTGCACCTTATTTTAATAAATTTCTGCAGAGTGGTAAGTAGCTACTTATTTGAACAAAAAATGTTTTATCGTCATATCATGGACGTTTAAATACTTATGATTTTTAATGGATCCAAGAATAAATTATTTTTGGAAGCTCATTTTTTCGAGTATTCAGGTACCTCTATTATTTGTACATGATAATTAGCAAATAGTGGTATCACATACCTATGCAAACAATTTTTTTTATGGATATGAGACTTGAGGTAACACTTGAAAATAATCTCCAAAGTGGAAGATACTTTTAATTTCTCTCTAATTAAAGAGCATCATTCAGATTTATAATTTTGCTTGAAATGGCTTTAGATATCATAGTTAGAGACCAAATCTGAATTCCCAGATATTTCTTAACTTCCATCTTTCACATTTATTCCTGGCACAATTGGATTCAGGCAAAAACATTATCCAAACGAAGATTCCATAGTTCAATGGATCTGAATTGTTGTAAGTCTGACGTGGTGCCACGTAAGATCAAATTAATAACATATTAGTCTTAGAAATATATCTACAGGAGATTTCAGTAAAGACGTGGATCTCTTGAACTATAAAGAAAAAAGAAAAACCGATTAAATCTGCGGATCAATAAGTCTCATATACTAAAATTGGTCGAGAAAAAAGGATAGAGGGCTGGATAGGGAAAGAACACAGATGTTTATAGCTTTAAAACAATCTTGGTTTTCACTATGTAGATGAGCTCGTTAAGGATAAGAACAAGGAGAAGTTTGACGAGATGGAAGCCAATATATTTATAAAAATGGAACAAGCGCTCTTGAGGTGATATTTCACAAAAATGGCCGTATATAAATTAGCCAAGTATGGTATTATCAGAAGAAAGCATTTAAAACGTCGCTTTTCAGAGTGATTTGAGAAATATACTCGATGTAATTAATAATTATTAGAGAGAGTTGAAAAAAAGATTTAACAATCAAGGTTTTTATTTTAACTGCTAGCCATATTTTCATCTTTAAAATAAAGCTCGTGAGCTTATTTGATTTGATTTTATACACAAAATCATTGTCTGACGTTGACATTTTATGAACGTGTTACGAACGCTAGGCAAAAAATGATCAGATCACCTCTAAAGTACTTAGTGATTTATAACAATGAGAGTGAGATTTAAAACATGGCGAATAATTGCTATGAACTTAATTCACTACTCGGTTCAGGGCGCATACAATTTCCCCCAAAACCACCGAACCCGAAAAAAACGTACTTTTCAAATCCAATCAAGCGACGAAGTATATATTTTTTGCCAGACGATGAATTTCATTAGAAATTTGAAATATACGCCATTAAGCTGTCAGGCAGATAATTATATCAAGACAAAGGCTGTAAAGTTCCTAAGTTCCAAATAAATTATATACTATTTGGAAATAAACCATCACCTCAATACCGAAAAGGCACCTTTAAAATTTTTGGTAGTCAGGTAATTTAAATGTGGTGTACTTTTATTTTCTTTCAAAACTATTATTGGGAAACGAAGCCCGTCAAATCACATTTTATTTTATTGGACGAAACTATAATGGGTAACTTGATAAAAACTAAAAACAAAATGGTGAACTATTGGTAACGATTTTCGCAGTATCCGTGGAAGGTCAACGAAAATATTTAACATTTCGGTAAAAAATGACATGATTTAGAAAAAAAAACCACTGCTCTTTCATTCAGAAAATACAAAATAGAGTTTGTCTCTAAAAAACATTTTACACAGAAGTAGCCTTTCGCTTTTGAGGGCAACGAAATAAATGCCCGGTTATGTTTGTGCCTGACGTTTTCTCTGTGGGCATATTTAATTGATAGGATACATTTATGTCGAAATGTCAATTTCCTTTGAAATTCATATTAAATTGCACATCTCTATGCTAAACCGTTTTCCCGAACGTTCACTAAAACAATATACATGAAACGACAGTAAACTCGCACTATATATTGGATAGAATAAATGAAAAAACACAGTAAATATATATAAACAAACAGAATTTTTAACTAACAGTTACAATTCCGCGTCGTGTCGCCTTATTTTCAACTGTATTTTTTTTTTAAATTAACGTGTTGAACAATTGAAAGCATGTCTTTTTTTGTCCCGTCACATTTTGTTTTCCAATTATTTTGCTTGTAACTGAAATGAAGTTGCTAGCTAAAAATAATACCATTAAATTAAGCTCTGTGAATTCAGCTAGAGCTCACCGTTTGAGAGTTTTTGTAACACTTTTATACTTTAGGATTGTTTTATTTTATTTAATTTCCGCCAACCCGTCGTTTATAATTGTTTTTTTTTGTTAATGTGCATGTATGTTCCCACATCACTAGATAATATATTAAAAAGAAGTTAGGTTATTTTCAAAATATGATAAACGAGTATGTACGAGACTACTAGTGTGCTAGTGTCAAAAACCGCCACCGCTAGCTCTTTCAGCCACTTCTTCGCAGCTTGCTCGACCTCCTGATCGTTGGAAAAACGTTAAACTCTTTTTGATTAAGTGTAAAAATGATAGTCCTTAGGTTCTAAACGGGTGAATAGGGGAAATTGGTGACAATATCCCATGCAACGATGTCAGCAGCTCCTGGGAAACGTTGTCATGCAGGAGGCTGACTTCCCGGGTCAGCGTTCCCCTTCTGCGCTTCTGAATTGCTCTTCCGATTATTTTTTGTAGAGTATTGCAGTAATATTTTAATTTTATAATACCCTAGTGTCTTTTGGCATAAAATCTACCAAAATCACCCCCTTACGATCCTAAAAAAACAGATGCCATGACTTTTCCGGCTGAATGGGTCGTCATTTCAGTTAAAGTTTTCGGTGGCTGGGGAACGTGTATGACGCCACTGAAGTGATTGTCTTTTGGATTATGGGGTGTGAAAAAATTCTGCGACGACCTCTCCATCGGAAGAATTTGTTGTGACTGAAAAAAACTGCCGACAAACACGTGGGATCAAACAAACTGACCGTAAGGATCCCCGTACACGCCAGGTGCGCAAACTTCGAAACGATTCCCCCGACTTGAGAAGCTTTTGTAACCTTATTTTTGGAATGACCCTCGTATACAATAAATCTATTATGAAAATTAATTGATTCGTCAATGTAAACCAACAAAGATTACTTGTTAATTAATATTAAAATAGCTGTCTTAAAATTAAAATCAAATAATGATTGTAAAATGTCTTCCTTGCCACGACAAGTCTCAGTGAAGACACATTTTGAGATAATTTTGTAATAAATGTGTGTTTGGGTTAAACTTAATTTATTAAATGAGAATATGTTTGCATACTCGAAGATATAATTTTGTTGTAATTACTAATTATATCGTTCTTCGTTTTTTTTTCGTGTTTTTGAACATTAATTAGATAAAACATTTATTTTAATACTTTCCTAATAAAGTGCCTACTTTACTTCGTTCTACGTAATCTAATTAAACCACAATATTAATCTTCTTTATTTACGTGAACAATAATTTAGTATGTTGCTATTTGATGGTTAATTATTTTTCTTGATTAGAACATAACGGTAAATTAGGTTACATCATATTATGTAGAAAACTACTCTAGGAGTAATATAAAGCAAGAAAAGTGTACCTTTCTGAAATTATATAATGGGTAAAAAGCATTTAGGGTTAAACATGTGAAAAATCTTTAAAAAAATATAGTGTTTTTTTTATTAGAATTATTTAAAAATATATCATATTTAATAGGGTTGAAAATGAAGCATTTTCTTAAATGATAAAAATATCTTTTTAACACATATATTATCATTTTCTCAAATACAACCAACGCAGATTTAGCAGCATGAAATTCAAATAGAGTTTATGTTGATACAAATAAATTCTTAAAATTTACGATTTGTTTAATATTTTGCTAAAATAATGTGCGCAAGCTAAAATCATAGAATATCAGTTTGAAAATGCCAATCGTAGTTTTCAAATAACATGTTTGTTCGTTCCTAATTGCGACGTTACAGCGTTACTTTTACAAGTATGATTTTTTCTACGTTTTCTACGTGTTGTATACGTTTCAAGACAGTACCATGTTGCCGTCATCACAGATTCAAAATTAATATTTTTCCTTATTTATAGGAATAATACATTTCCGTATTAATTTAACAGTAAAACATTCACATTGGTGAAAATCACATCAAAATCCGTTCATTTTTAACAAAGTTATTCGCATTTCAAGTGTTAATTATGTATTCAGTATAAAACCACTATCTCAACATGTTCAATACTTAAGGCCGGTTTTTGTTAGTCTAAAAAATAGCCAATCAAATGAATGCTTGTAAACCAATCAATGAGCTCGCTCACTGTTTCCTATGTTAATATTGATTTTAAAAGAAAATATTTCCTCTACTATTGTACAATCAAGATCAGATTCCGTTGAAATATGATACGGTACCGTTAGTACTAGCCCGATATTTTATGAAATAATGTCTTATCGCTTACTGCAAATCGTGTTCATGTTTACAGTTATATTTTTAATTTAATTTATGTTTTAGGATAGAGCAAATTTGATTAATTTTCATCATGTTTATGCACTGTAATTTTATGGAATAATTTTGATTCACTATGCAATAAGTGAGGTTCGAGGTGGAATATATATATAGGCTTATTTCAAACGAGAAATAAGATTACTTAGATTTTTGTGAATACAATAAATTCACCAAGCAATTAAATTCACATTTAAAATAGGCGTTCTCAAAGGAATATCCTACTTTAATGATATCTGGGTATAAAAAGAGGTCACTTGCAAGCAATGACTCTGTCAAAAAACAAAAGTCACCAGGAGCTATCAAAAACTTCTATTCTACCTCGAACCTCAAGATCACCAAGAAGAAAGAAGAAAAATAAATACCCAAGTCGGGTTCCGAAAAAAATAAAGTATTCTTCTGAATTCCATAAGTTTTTGTACCACGAGAGTAAAAACAATGCTCTATATTATTTTTATAAATTTTATTAATAATGTACAAAAAAAAAGTATAATTTTCATAAAGTGACGCCACGAGTTATAAACATGAAATTGCTGAAATTGATTTTCAAAAAATCATATGTTAAAATATATTATATTGTCTCCGTCGAAAAATCTATTGACGTGAATTTATCTACGAATATCAACAATAATATAATATTTGGATAATTTGCATAGCGCCGTTTTTGTGAAAAATTACCTCAAAATGTTCATTCTCATTTTATTTGTTGATCAAAATTTTATTATTTTGTTTTACTGATTGCTTTTATTTTCAGCCCCTGTTTTAGCATCCCTTTCCGCCGGAAGCGTGTACCTGGCCGCTGGTAAAACTGTAAACGGCATCAACCCCGACAATATTGTGACGAAAGGCTATCAGGAAACCATCATGGGAACCAAAACCTTTGATAATCTCGGAACATTAAACCTGGTTACTGACAGATTGGGCAAGGTAAAACTGTTCACAATTAATAAATGTTGACATAATACAAGTATTCCAAGTTATTCTAGTTAAAGGGAAGTATACATACATTTCATACCTATGAGAATTTCAAGTGTATCGTACATACCGATATTTTCCACTGCGAGTCAGGTATACTTACGCATGATTAATACAAGTTTGGCATTCCAACATTTTCTATTGGTGTCCAAGATCACTTTATTTTTAATGTTTAAGGATTGTATTCTCTGGAAACCTTAAACATTTTTATAGCTACCCGTATAGAATTAACACATAAATAAATCATTTGTAATTTTGCATGCACTAGAAAGCCAAAAATACACACTTTTTGGATTTATAATACTAGAAATTATTTATTATTAGGTAGTAACCAAATTTTTTAAGGTTTTCAGTGAATTTTTAAATTTTCCATGAATTTATGTTTGAATTTTAGGTGAAACGTTCAAAAATCCCTTTGCCGGTTTTCAAATTGCACCTTTTAGTGACATTTTGCTTTGTTTAATACAGAATTTGAAAGATTAAATTTTCAATATTTTATTCCCTGGAAACCTTTGACATTTTCTTAACCACCTATAGAAAATTTAGGACAAAAATCATTTGTAGTATTGCTTGTATTAGAATGCTACAAAGGGACGTTTAGCGCCATTTTTATAGCAGGTTTTGCTGAGGTTCAAGAGCTTAAATCAATATACATAAATATGCAATTGTATCGGATAAAATTATTATTTTTTTGAAAATGTAGGAATCAAAATTAAAATAAGTTTGAGAATCGTGTTTTCGGCTACGCTATTTATGATAAGATAGTTATTTAACAGTTATGAAAAAGATTAACAATATTTTAAAATTGGAATTCTCAAGTCGAAATAAGCCACTAAGATCAAGCAGCAAGAAATAAGTACCCTCAAATGTTGATCAATTCACGGTTGAACTGTTCCAAAGCCTAACGGTTAATTTAAATGCCGTCTGTTGAAATGTTGGTCCGTTTGTCCCACCCCGGGCGGTGAGTGCCGCTCGAATCGTATTAATCCAAACTTTAAACAAATACGTAAAAGTGACAATGCCGCCGCAGCTTAACGAATCAGCCTTCCGGTCGAACAAATCGACTCAATAAAAATATAAATCTGATTAATTCCATCGGATTTGTTTATTTATAACAATTTTGTCTCCAAAAGAACCAATTTTTTTAAAATAATTTTTAGTGTGTATATTTTTTACTAGTTTTTTTAAAAACTGCACAAGAGCTTAATTTAACCAGACCCGGTATTTCTATGGTTGAGTAGAAAGTATGCTTCCACAGTTTATTATAAATACATTAATAAAACGATAATTAAATACATATTATGTATGTACGAAGACATATCCTACTATCAAATTAGTGAGAGATCACCACCATTCAAAATCAAAATGATTCAACCTATGATTAGGTATTTCTTAACATTATCTCGTCCCCCCCCCCCCCATTCCCGCTATGAAGATTATAATATACCCATTTCACTAGGGTTGTTATAACTCCTGTGCCATATGACGAAGAAAATAATGTGATTATTTTTATCAAATCAAAAACACTTTTATTAAATTGTGCGTTATGAAACACATATATTTCCGCGATCAGGATTTGAACTCCGGTTTTTTAACTACTCTTACCACTGAGTTATCGTGACAATATTCATATTCACCGTCTTTCTCCAATACACGTGATATTTGAATATGTAATAATATGTTTTACCCGCTAGTGACTTTCCTTGTGTATTAATTCACCGTTCACAATATATTCATTATTATAAATCGATAAACATTTATAGCGAAAACATAATAAGCAAATACTTTATATTTATCGGTCTTAAGTTTGTTTCATAAAATGCTTAAGTTCGCAGAGAAAACAGGAAGCAATTTTTCCACAATATGAATACTACACCTTTTGTCCCATTGTTATTTGACCTTGAGTTATTTTTAGGAAAAACTCACCCCGTGGATAGAGCGAGCTATAAATATTGAAACTCCAACAAAGAATCTAAGAGCCATAAGTAATGTTACCATTGTAAATCTCATTGTGAGGAAAATCAATGGATTCGATGTTGCTGAATTAATGGATTCCACATTCCAAAGAGGAATTCATTCCGAAGTTAAAGGTAATAATAGTAGTTATAACTGGACAATACATCTAAATTAATAGAACCGAATAAATTTTCTTAAGTACCGATTGTGCCAGCGTACCGGTATAGATACGAAGCAACAAAATTTCTCAACGACAATGAAAAAGGTAATTGCTTCAGTAAATGTGATTGTTTATGGTAGTCGATAGAAGGGGAATGTTAGTTATCCAGGTAGATTGGTTTGAATATACATAAACCAATTGGAATTAAAATAGATTTGGTAGCCCACAAAACAACGCTAATAAAGATTTTATTGGGGCTTGCTTTATGTCATCTTTTCAGACATGTGGTGAAATTAGATTAGATAGTGAAACTTGAATTTTTAAATTAAACTTTTATTAAAATTGAGATATTTTAAAACTTTTACTCTAATAATGAAATGCCATAATGTAGCTGATTTTATGATCATTTATTTTTCACATATCTTCCTATTGGAGTTTTGTTTTATTCGTGTTCTTTGGAAACATAACATTAAATGAAAATCGCCGGCTATAACAATGTATGATATTCATTCATAATATTTTTTTTCTTCAAAGAAGCAAGTTCACCATCAAGTTTTCGGATGTTTTTTCCTGTTTCTACACGAAAGTATTAGGTTAATATTTTCTTTTAGAAGACCTGTAAAGATAACATAACTCCAATTTAAAGACCAAATTATTATTTACCGAATTATGGATGAAGAGATACAAAAGGAATGCAAGGCCGATGTGAACGTTATCAATAAGTTTAAGAAGAAAGATACACGTAAATAGTTTGAACATTTAGAGAGAATGAGCAAAAAAATAACAGCATCAGGGATATGCTTATTGAGTGATGAGTTATCTAGTAGAAACAATCGGTGCAAGATTAAAACAATGACCAAATCTCTTAATTTGGAGATGTTTTTTGCAGGAATCATCTCTCTATCAAATTTTGATGAATCAGATTTTTGTTCACAATCCTTTAACTTATTTCTGGCCCCTTCAATACTTCAACAGTTTTTTCACCCTTCTTACACCTTCTTATACCACCATTATACGCAGCAACTAGCTAGTCGTTTACCATTTTAATACAAATAGTAAGGGACTAGCGATGATACTTGGCCTATATTATAGGGAAACTACGGTTTTTCCTTAAAACCAGCGTTGTCTTCCGGATTCTTTAATAATTGTAAACAGCTATCGATGGCACTTGCTCCTTTGTGTAAAGCATTGGCCTTAACACATGCTATCCACTTCATAAATTAAAACACTTTGGTTTATTTTGCACTTACTGATATGATGTTTGAGTACAGATGACGTAAGAAACGTGTGACACGAAAAGATTTTATTTAATAATTTCTACCTACTCCCGATGGCGTTTTGGTTCATTAGCGATTAATCCAATTTTATTTTTAGGAAATCTCCGATTCTTCTCTGATCTCGATATCGATAGTGTGAAAGCGGAGTCCCTGCAAGGGAAATCAGTGGATAAGTTCTTGACGAAAACTACGGAGCAGATCGTTTCTTCTGATCTGACTTTCAGAAATATCTTCGTCTCAGAATTGGATGCCGATAAAGTAAATGGCATAGATATCGGAAAGGATGTTGCGCTGGTTGGGAAGCATAACGCCATTAAAAGTAAGCTACTTGAGTTAAACAAATAAAGCAAACAAAAATTACTTGTATTTCTACTAGTTGGTAATGCGAAATAATTGATTTTTGTTAATTTGATCACCAGTTTGAAAAAGGCTTTTCATTATTTGTTTTTATTCTTTACGAGTTGTAGACATCTGTAATACATATATATAATTTTTTTTGCTATTCGGCGTACTAAGATTATAATGCAGTAATTTAACTTAAGTTTTAACTTTGAGTTTGGTTTTCTATGCACATGCTATTTTTGATATCTAAGACGTTTGAAAAAGGTAGAAAATAAGCAACAATGTTTGAAAATATTTTGCTTTAACTAAGTAAGTGCATATGTTACAAAAGACTTTTAATGGGAATTAAAAATTATATTTATACAAAAACGTCAAATAGGTGAAAAATTAAACATAAAGACATTTAAATTTGTACCAAACATTAATGTTATTGAAGCAAGGTTATACGGGTTTTTCTGGAATAAAATTTACCTCCGTTTAGTAAAGGTATATTCACGTTTCAAGATGTTTCATGTTTTATTATGAATTTTAATAATAATAGATACCGCGAATTGCGTGTAGAAATACATACGCCTACCACGGGGAATTGAATTTCACCAACTGAACAATCGTGGTATTCTCTTGACACGCACCTTTCACAGTGTAAGACCTCTGATCAAAGCTCTACCAACAAATGAACTCTTAGTTCTATGGTGCTTTCATCCCATTTAGCGAATCAATTCATTATTCTCCTTCCTCAGTTTATTACTTGTAGGTTTAAAATGCACTATCATTAGGTCGCGTTAATAATTGTAGCGCGGAGACACAATGGCTTTTTACGTGAATACAACACAAGAGTTTCAACTGTCTGGTGAGACTATGTCATTACCGATCACGATATGTTGTGAGGCTGAATTGAGTAAGAATTTAAAAGAGATGGGGAAGAGGAAAGTTCTATACGATTATTAAATTATGTACGAAAACTGTTAAAAAACTTTCAATAAATCACCTGTTTAAAAGTGAAATGTGTGATGTTTTAAAAAAATTCTTCCAAGAACTCCTAGATAAGCATTTCAAGGTTACGTCGTCTTGGTTATTTTTCAGTCGTATTTTTGTATTTAGTAAACAGGTTTTTTTGTAATTACAAATTAATGTACATTGTACATATTGCTGCTGGAAAAGCAAAAGGGCTTTAGCGACACTTTTTTCGAAAATGAGTTAAACATGCAGTTTTGATCAGTTTTTTCTGCATCGAAAGCTCTGACTCTCGTTTGATTCTCAAGACTTTTGTGGCGCTTCAGCCATCTAAAATATATTTACCATTTGGGAAAAGGCTTGACTCAAGCGACGCAAGTTTGTGACTTTTTGTCACTTCAAAACACTCGGTGAGAGCATTGAGGTTCCTTTTTTTTTTAATCCAACCAGATACTAAAGATTTATGAATTTTATTGTAAAACAAAAAAAAACTTTAAAGTGCTCTAGTGTAAGCTTCCCAAAATGGCGCTTCGTTATTATTGACGATATGTTATTATGCAAGGTTTTCAGTAATGAGAACGATAGTGCATACATTTTTAAAACCTTATGTTAGTCCGTATTGGAAAAGTCGACTTGGATACTATAAGCATTGAGTCACAGAACTCTTTAGTATGATTCAGTGATCAGATATCTTTAAATATTCTAGCACCGACTACAATATTCAACTTGGATGTCAGTAGCGACCTGTTGCTGAACTGTGGCTCGGATAACCAGAGCTTCTGCAACATAGTGGCCACGCGGGCAGACGACCTGTTGCAGATCTACAACGGGCCCGTCACGATCAGGGGGTCAGTCTCCGTGCCCGACCTCAAGTTTGGACGTCACGCCAGGCTGAGTGTCGGCGGGGAAGAGTTTCACACGGAGGTGCAGAGGCTGTTTTGGATGAATGAACAAAGTCAGGTGAAACATTTTCAATTTCTATTTTGGAAATAATACTGTATTGAAACTGAAAATAATACTGTGTATTTTTTTTACTTTTTTTTTTTACATAAACTTCACATAGGAGGCTCTGAAGAAAATAATTTTAAGGGGAGGGTCTTTTTGGAAAAAGGAAAGAATAAACCTGAGTCTCTAAGAGGCCCGCGTTGTAGAAGGGAGGAAACACAGAGGCCGGTAATTAATCACACAGCCGAGCTGTTGAACACAAGAACGAGTCGTAGAAGCGACCCGTTCTCATGTATAGAATATCAACTGTGTACAAATATTGGGCACGAGTTTGGTGATTTTATGCACCGGTGCCGAGGAGATCAATTACGCAAACACATCGGAGCATCTCTCATTGAAAACCAGTAGAATAGGGACAGCATTTTTATCTGACGTCGGTGTTACAAATATTGCGATCCGTTTGTTAAGATTGGAGAATCTATCAAACGGACCGCCCGTTTCTCAAGTCAAGAGCTTTTAAGGTATTTAAGGGCTCCAGACCAAAAGTGGCGACCAAATTCAACAGTGAGGCGCACTTGCGATTTGTACAACGTCAGCAGTTGTGTATTACAGTAATATTAAGTAGAAATTAAGATTTGTACAGCGCCCTTGAGGTGATTTTCCCACAAAAAAATATGCTATAAAAATCATCAAAATATTATTATTATTATTATCTGCGGGCCTTGTACAGTATGCCCAACTTCTGAGAGGCTAACCTTTATCTGACTTTGTAAGAGCCCCCGTGCCTCAGCTGGTCGCTAGTATAGAAACAATATGCATCAGAAAAACACGTTAAAAAGATAAACCGATAGAAGCGTGATGTGGACGTGTCTGGTGTGCCCGAAGTAAGGTCAGTAAATCCTTACTTCAGGTGAAATTCATAAAAAAAATTCAAATATCCAAATTATTTCTAAAACAGAAAATCAATTTATTTGACCTGCTTGGGGCCTAGGAGTCAAAGGGCCTCATGTGAATTATTTATATAAGTTTTCTTTCAAATCGATTTATAGATCACACTTCAACAGGTTTTTGTTCAGTAAAAAAATATATAAAAAGACGATTTTGGTACGACCGGGATGTTAATAATGCTATGATAAAAATATCACTATAGAAAGTGATAAATATATTTTTGAATAAATATAAAAATCATCGTGTGAGTAATTTAATCACAGTAAGTTTAGTATGCGGTCATATTAAATAAAATACTGATTTTAGTTTTTTAAATATGTTAAATACTTATTCTCTTAGTGAAAGATTTATGTTTCCTATAATCGTTTTACTACCCCAGTTTGATAAAGTGAATAACGATGAGGTTTATATTCGTAAGGATTAGAATAATATTGATCAAATCACAATTTAACTGGATGTCATACATTTGCAAGATGTAAATTGCTAATTTATTAGAAGATTTTTGTGTTACGTTCAAAAAGTAATCAAAGTAAAATGGTTCAAAAATATTTTTTTTAAATCATTCAGGTTATTCCGCAAGATGTCGTCTTCACAAAAGGAGTGTCTGCACCTCAAGTGACCGCCCAGTGGGTCAATAGCCTCACTGTGGATGAAATCCTCTCCTCAACGTCTAGGACCAACGGAAACGTTTCCTTGCATTTCGAAGATGCTGTGTTTCAGAAAGATGTCAGTATCGCCGGAGGAGGTGATTGCGCCATGATCCGAAACATGGATAAATCGGCTGTTAAGAAGGCCGGAAGGTAGGTCCCTACATAATAAAATATAACCAAATTAATTCAAATTGTACATAAAGGAAAACCATTGAAAGATATTATGACCTGAAAAATATATATTTTCGTAGAAAACAAGCACTTTGTGGTTTAAAATATATAAGGAAATGAAAAAATAACTTTTTATAAGACCACAAATACTATTTTAATTTTTATAACCGACCAATTATAATTTAAATGTTATTCTATTATTTTCTCATTGTATTGAATATTTTTTGAGAAAAGTTTTGCTTTACGACAGTAAAATACTAATAGTTTATTACTATTTTACTGTCAGCGCTGAGTAAAACATGATGTTATTTTAATCGTAATATACGAATACGTTTTAAGAAAAAAATACAGTTGAATCATCGTAAGTTCCCACGACTATAACTTGTTAACTAACTGTACAGTTATTCTGAGATATTTAGTATTTTGCGTTTTCCTAAAAAAAGTTGTGTACCATCGCAAATCCACAAACTATTTTTCATGAATATTATAGCTAACATACTTAATTTAATATATAATTTGGTATTTCGATGCATTTATGCAATACAATGTTATTATTGTGTACATGTTTTTGCTATTAAGAAATATTTCAGCCATAACAAAATATGCAGTATATACGTTTAACTCTTTGATGTATCTAAAAGTGTGTTCATTGAATATAACTTTACCAAGGATATTATTTTATTTTTTTATTACTGACCGGTTTCGCAAAGCCTAATCATCACCAGTGTACATAATCAAACAAACAAAAAAATGCAAAGTGTGCGGTTATATATATATATATATATATATATATATATATATATATATATATATATATATATATATATATATTATATATATATATATATATATATGTTTGTATATATACAGAAGAATAATAAAATATAAAATAAAATAACAGAACAATAAGATCGTATCCAAAGGTCGCGGGTTAAAACCCGGCGTGCGCCAATAACTTTTATTTAATTAATATGTGTCATAACACATTTAATTCATATGAAAATAATAAAAAGTATATTTGCGGCACGTTCCAGAGTGGTAGATACCTGGTGAAAGACCACCATTCAGAATCGAAACGTTGCTTGAAATGGCTATAGCCGTGTTTGGTGACCAGATCTGAATAGCCAGGTACTTCCCAACCTTCCTCTTCCCAATCTCCTTCCCCTCCCCAGTACCTTCAGCCTCACAACATACCCTATTTGGGGATGCCATAGTCTCACTGGCTCTAGACGGTTGGGAGCATTTGAGACTCTTGTGCGGTATTAATATAAAAAAAAAAATAATAAATAAGAAAACAATAGAATAACATTTAAATGGTAACAAAGGAACATAGAGGTAGATAATCTAAGTATCGCCCTGGTGAAAAACCAACATTCAGAATCGAAACGTTGCTTGATTGAAATAATTTTAGCCGTTTATGACCAGATCTTAATAGCCAGGTACTTCCCAACCTTCCTCTTTCCTATATATTTCTCTGTCTCCTTCCCATCCCCACTACCTTTAGTCTCACAACATACCCTAATTGGGGATGCCATAGATCCACTGGCTTTAGACGATTGATAGCAGATGAGACTCTTGTGCGGTATTTACTATAAAAAAAGAGAGAAAGAGACAGATACCTTTAATTGAAAGAGACGAAACGTCAACTGAGAAGGTGATTAAAGAATAATGATAAATTATAAATATTTAAGAAGTCAAATAATAATAATGGTCATATGCAAAGTTATTTTTTTCATTTCTTTTAAATATGGCAAACCACAAAATGATTGCTTTTTAAATTTTTCAGTATTTTTTTCTGTTAGATATCTTGTCACATTTGATGATCAAATAAAAATGTGACTAGAGTTTGAAACAACTCACCTTAGTAAAGACAACCCGCCTTTTACAACACTTTTTTTCTTCCCAAAAGCCTTTAATACTATCGAGCCTTCTACTCGACTTAAATACCGCCTCTAAAGTTTTAATATTAAATTCACGTTTTTTCATTAAATTTCGAATATCGTCAACAACGTTTGCAAAAACTACGAAAACTTAATATTGACGAGCTCCAAGTTCTGCCAGTCGAACCCCTCACAGAGTGTGGACTGAATGAATAAATATGTACCGTTGTGATTGTGATATCGCCTACATTGCAAACAGGTGGTAACACTGCGAAATATATACAATATTTTACAAGTCGAAGTGCGGAGGCGTTAACAACTTCTTCTGAATTTCATTCCATGAATAACACAAATAGTAGTTAATGATTAACGAGTTATGGTTGAAAGGCACGCGAAGTTACCGTAAATGTTCACATTGATTTTTATGTTACCTTTGCTACCCATGAGCTACCAAATGGTCCACAACTTTTGGCCGCGTATAAGTCGCGAGGGCTTTTTATTTTTTTTATAGTAAATACGCACAAGAGTCCTAACTGCTCCCAACCGTCTGGAGTCAGTGAGACTATGGTATCCCCAATCAAGGTATTTTGTGAGGCTGAAGGTAGCGGGGATGGGAAGGAGATATTCAGATCTGGTCACCAAACACGGCTAAAGCCATTTCAAGCAACGATTCGATTCTGAATGGTGGTCATTCACCAGAGCGATACATAGAGTATCTACCACTCTGGAACGTGCCGCAAATATACTTTTTATTATTTTATTTGAATTAAATGTGTTGTGAAGGGTGTCCTACTGCCAGAGTCTGGAATGTCCCCTAGATATATTTATAAATATAAATACTTTGTATTTCCGTAAAAAGCAATCACTTTGTGGTTTGACACATTTAATGAAAATGAAATAATAAAACCAACGGTGCTCATATTCTTCACACAAATGGTCATGGCAACAGATGGAATAATTTAGAATCACTAAAAATAAAGAAAGCCTTCAAATTAATAGTCATATTTCAAATAATCAACGAAATTTATTCAGTACAAAGCAATATTATTAATATTATTAATAATTTCCTATAAACTAATAAAATTTATCATTATCCTTTAATAACCTTCTCAGTTAACATTTTGTCTCTTTCATTTCATAGTATCTGTCTCTTTCCATCTGTTCCTTTGTTATAATTTTAAATGTTGTTCTATTGTTTTGTTACTGTCTTCTTATTTTATTTAATATTGTGATCTCCATCTGTATGTATGTTTTTTTGTTTAGTTTAATTTTGTACCCTGATTATGCTTAGGTTAAACGAAACCGGTCGGTCATAAAAATTAAAATAATGTCCGTGGTCTTTTACAAAGTTATTTGTACATTTTTTTTAAATATGCCAAACCACAAAGTGATAGCTTTCTACGAAAATATAACAAAAATATATAAATACATATTTTTGTGTTTCATGTTACCTACTTCATTTTCCCTATTTAATATGTCTTCTCAAGTATTTCTCCCTGTTAAAATCTTGATATTTCAGTCTGTGCGTTTTTGCTAGTCAATGAAACATTTATCACACATCCGGTTTCCGGTTTTTTCTCGATTTTATTACGTTTTTTTTTTGTGCAAAAACTCCGTCACCATCCACATCTTTCTGAAAGGCTACAAAAATAAGACGACATTTTTGTCGTAATACCACGTGAAAAAATTGAAAAATCAATGGTTTTTTTGTTAAAAGGTTTTCGTTAAAATAAGTCTTCTAAATGGTTATCCGGGCTGAATACCAAAAGGCATTTTTTATCTTTCACAAAACAAAACGAAAAAAAAAAAATTGTATTTTTAAATCAAATATGTAATAGTGACCATTACCATACGTAAAATTTTTCATTTCGCGCGTAGGTTTAAAGTAGTAAGTACAAATTATTTCCTATGTGGGTTCGTACGTCCGTAGCGGTGAGAACTTTTCAAATATGGTGTGAACTTTTCAAATTTGAAACTGATGTTAATTGAAATTTTCAAATTTAAAAAAAAACTTTTCAAATCCCTACCTACCTAATTAAGTACCTACCTTTAGTGTTTTTTGGCAGACATTATTATATTTTTCAAATGAATGGATTACAGCGACCAATATTTTGTTTTGGTAATTCAATATATTCCGTGATTTTGCAAGGGTAATAACTAGTTATATAATATTATTCAATGCTGGAATTCAACAGAACGAATATGGCACAGATGTAAAAGTTCATTGGCTCTGAAACAATAGTACGCAGGTTCGAAATTCGGATTGAATAAAATGAATTGTGCTTATTCTCGTTCCCGAGAACGTTGCTTTATTTGTGAATAGCGATGGAATCTGAATACTCAGACATTTTCAAACCTTTCTTATACTGTTTTACTTCCTCCCCGCAATTGCTTTAGTCTTATACCATTCTCTAATAGAAATGGTGGTGCCTTAGATCTATTGGCTCCGGGCAACTTTCGGATAAGGGATCAAGCCGGAACATTTTTTGGTTTCATGGAATAAATCAGACTTATCATTCCTTTCCGTGAAATGATATTTACTTAAAACAGCCTCACAACGCGTCTTTCGAAAGTTCAAAAGCAAAACGATGTTTTCGGAAAGAAGATGTTTAAAAGAAAGAGCTTAAAGCTATATTCTCGTCAAAACATAGAATCAGCATAAGCTAAAATGATTTTAATTATAATGTTTTCACCGAATATTATTTAACATTCTTCTCTGTCTTATTAGCCTGTAATGTTCCAAGTAGACGTCAACCGTGTTCGAACGATTAATCAAGTCATCGTTCGATCATTAAAAGATATCGGTTGAGCCCATCACTAGTTCTCACCAACATTCTTGTTAAATCTATCGATATTCCGGCGACCTTCGTGGTCGAGCGGTTAAGATCGTTGACTACGAATCCAGAGGTCACGGGTTAAAATCCCGGCGTGCGCAAAATAAATTAATCAAATGCATTGCATATTTGCGACACGTTCCAGAATAGTGCATACTCTGAGTATCGCCCTGTTGAAAGACTATTATTCAGAATTGAAAGGTTGCTTTAAATGACTAAAGCCGTGTACTAGTTGACCAAATATGAATACTCAGGTAGGTACTTCTCAAACTTCCTCTTCCCTATCTCCTTTCCATAAGCATCACATAATACCCCAACTAGGCATGCCATAGCCTCACTGGCTTCGGACAATTGGAACTCTTGTGCGGTACTTACTTTTTTTTTGCTTAATACTCATTCGAAAAAATAATTTCTTAAAAATTAAAATTCTAATTAAACAAAAAAACTTCATCACTCTTATTTAATATATCAAGTACTTTAAAAACATTTCTGATTTAATGTTTTAAATAATTGTAGAAATACTTTGCTAATTATTACTGCCCCATTTTAGTAAAAGCTCACCTCGGGGGCACTTCAAAAAGCTAAAAAAGCTTTAAAGGCTTTTAAACTATCCGATGAAAACAGCTTAAAAAAAAAGATTTTTTTAAAAAAAAGAGCAAATTTATATATATTGTTGTATAATTTTCATGTAACGCAAAAAATTACTGTTGAGACTTTTTTCGATGTTTATTTATTTATTCAGGCTTTTACACAAATATTTACATTTAAAAAAAAATATATATATATAAATATATATATATACTCATAAGCAGTTCGAACATCAATATAAAAAAAATCAATGTATAAAGAAATAAAATATAGTATAGCGAGTAGGAGGTAAATACAGAGTCAAATGGTGTCATCAAATAAATTAGCACTACTATATGAAAAAAAAACTTATATTTGATATTATAGTAACAAATAAAATTAACAAATACCGAAGGATTTTTATCACAAATATTATTTTTAAAGGTGTTTCTTTCATAACTGACTCGTGTTTTTATTATTCAAGCTTTCGAGTGAAAGGACAAAAAACATTCGCAGACCAGTTGGTAGTGCGATCTCTTAGAACTGATGTTATGAACGACATCGATATGCGAGATATCGTCTTGAAACAAAACGATGGATTACATTTTACAGGTAAAGAGTGATCAACTTATATTAGTATATAAACGAAACAAAAAATTACGTACACTAGTTTAATACAAAAAGTACGAAAATCAAAAATGGAAAAGAACATAACTACTTACTTGACTGTTTTTAACCTCAGATCAAAAATATACCAGGAGGGATAGCTTATGTAGTCAGGACTATTAATTTGTTCCTGATTCGGGCGAGGCTAGGGCTAGGGCTAGGATATTTATACATCCATTAAAAGCACATGTCGACATAGCGTTTTGTTTATTTGTATAACCACTTTTTCACAGTATTGTTATCAACGAAAATATAGGATATAATCTAAAAACCCGTTGAGTTATGTCGCATAACCAAACGTAGTGGGCGGAGTCACCGGAGACATGGGACACGGGAAACTTGCTTGCATAACGAAAAGTGGTGCGATATTATGCGACAACTTGTCATATCTCTTTCTCTATCACGGTTTACGGCGTAAAAACCCGGAGAAAGTGATTTATCGTGAATTTGTATAGGTTGGGTAACAATATTTAACTCTCTTTCCATATTCTTGCTCTGAGGTTTTAACAATAGTTATAATGGTTTTTGAAACTTAAATTTCAGTCGTGTTATATATACTCGTATATTTTTAATTTAGAGTGTGATTCTTCTAGGAGCAAAAGGTCATACTATTTTAAGAACGCAATTTAGTTCAATGTTGGAAATCATCAAGTTTGCCGGCAATATTAGCACAAAACTACCTACGAAGTCTGGTAATTTTTTATTTACTTTCCAGGAGAAATGATACTCGAAAAGGTCAGACTAACAGGTGACCTTAAAACTTTCTGTGATGTGAAAGCTGAGGTCATTAATGATGTGGTTTGGGAGGATTTTATTTATAATGATGCTGCCAAAGTCAACTTACCCACAGTGCTGCAATCTGTTACTTTTCATAAACCTGTATTTGGTAGGCAAATATTTAAATAACTCTTTTTAAATTAGGACCATCGAAAATGTTTTCAGGTGTTTCAATTTTTTTAAAGAACAACCATTATTTAGACATGTTTGTCTAATGTTCTGATGTTTACAGAAACAATTTCAAAGGGAACCACTTCCTGGACTGTTTAAGAGTTAAAAAGGGATGTATTTTTCTGATAATATAGACTGTGAAAACGCATAAAGGGTGAACGCTTGCTTTTTTCGATGGTATCTATTTTTTTAACACTGTGTGTGGAATAATACACATCCTGACAAAAAGCCAATATCATTTGCACTTCTTAATCATCATTAAAATATGGGAAGGCAGGAAGAGCAGTCTAAATATATGTATTATACTTCCATGTGCACTTACCGATAAGGCAAATGAAGCTAGGCCAAATATTGATAAAATTTACTCCTATGCAAAACTGATACGCATATGAAATTATCGATTCACTTTCATCCCATAATTGCATAACTTCAGATCTTATATGCGGTAAAATCTTTGATTCGATATTTTTAATGATATGGATTTTAAAAAAAAATTATTAACGTTTTACAACGAAAGCACTTCCAGTTGATGTTGTGATGTGGACTGCTAAGCATGATTATCTTTCATATGTAACGCAAACTACGATTCTAGGTGTATTTCATTACTTTACGATTAATTAACAGGCAAAAAATATTTGTCATATTTTTTTCTAAATTTTAAATGAGTATACCTAGAATAAAGCGTAATTAATATGTTTTTCTCGTAAGTCTTTTAATGATTTAATAAAACCAATAGTTTTAATTTATTCCATTGATGATAGCGGGCATCTTCAGACAGGTACAATTTTAATTAAATCTACGGTATATAATATGTTAATGTCCGGAATGGACGCTTATTGAGTCTATATCATATTGAACATCTGTCACTTAAAATTTGGTCTTATTGCTGAAAGGCTTTACAATAAAATTAAAAAATACCTTCAAATATAACTTCCTTTTAATAAAAAATTATATCCAGTATCAAACTATCTACGAACAAAAATCCTTAGTCCTAGGAAATAAATGTAGAAATCAACAGAAATTGTTCCGATTGCGTTGGTTTGTTAGGGAGTTTGGACAGCTTTGCGTACAGTGATTTAAGATTATATATACAGACTGTATATAGCAACCTATTTTTAGCTGCAAAACATTTGATTCAATTTGCCTTTTGCGGTAGCATGCCCTGGTTTTGCGTCCATTTGAAAGTTACCAAGGAAATTAATCCTCGTTAAGGAACATCCAAATATACTTAAACAGGTTAGTGAAACACAGAGCTAAAACACCATATCAACAGTTTAAATGTATTAAAAGAAAGGTTTTCACGTGCTACTGCTGGATACATCTAATTTGGCGTATAATTATAATCATTAAATTAACTTACCGACCATCACACCTTTTCTATACCACACAGATTCCATCTGTCCTAACATAAAAAGCTCATTTACTACGTTTTTCATTTACTTACGCGGCAGACATTTTTTTGACACTATGAGACCAGTTCAAAAGCGCACAAAATCATTTCTATTTTGTATTCCTGGGTGGTCAGCATCCACATCTTCCACCCCTTGCAATAACAATGTATGTTTCTCTCCAAGTCCCATCTACTTCCATATTTTATATTATCCTGATACTCTTTTTACTTCATGGGCAACTGTAAATTTTTGAATCTCTACTCTCAACACAGTTCAAAACGCTTCAAACTATTATCAACAAAAGTTCGCGTTAAATATCCACAAGCAGGTGAAAGTTTGGTGAAGCAGATGACTTCAATTCAACTCAGTGCGTGTAGACTGCAGAGCGTCAGCGCCGGATCCACCATACGTTCAAACAGTCATAGAGTCGCATCATCGCTACGAATCACACGCATTTTTAACGAGCTCCGCTATTATATTCATTTTGTCGTTAAATTCATAATGTCGCGTTCATTCTTAAACGAAATTTCAACAAGTGTAACTTCTACTGCACAGGGCGCTTAATGTCGTGGAGCTGGCCCTGGAGAACGTAGTTATCTTTTGGATTCAAAACTTGTCGAAAAATCATGTCTGATATCGCAACTCAAGTCGCGCCTGTGAAAAATAACTTTTGATCCAAAAGTACTGTTTTTGGTGCTAAACAGTTTGCCTCTAATTAGGCGTGACGTATGAAATTCCAGTGTTTAAGTTTATTTGTTTTTTTTTTATTTTGTTGACTACGTCGAAAATAACACGAGAAGCAAAATTCCTAATACCGAGGATAAAAACAAGTTTTTCAAAATAATTAAAAAATCTATCAAGACAATTAAAAATATTTTTTCCATAAATCAATGAAAAAATTTCGCCAACAAAAAATGAGAATAAAATCAGATACGAAAAAATCTCCTCTAAAAATACATCTACACCTAAATTGATATCAAAAAAATATGACGATATAAAACAAAAAATGCATCTCGAGAGTACACTCAGGACTAAGTATTGTTTTATAGTGCTTTCACACAAACGAAGTATTAAATTCCGTAAGTCTAAACATGAAATTAAGGTGCACAGTTTATACCCACGCTGGGCAAGCTAGTAATGCACAAATCAACGCATCAGCCTTAAGATTACCGGAAACTATGAGATAACTAACACCTATTTAAATATCAGACCACATGCACGGAAGGAATTTTGTTTGTGGCAAGCCAAGCAACAGGTGAAAATTAAATTCCATAAATTTGTTTGAGCAAGAGAAGGCCACACATCCTTCCTTGCTCGCATTTAAATCGAATCTAATTCCCAAAAATAACTTACTCTCTACTTCTTTTATTAACAACACACAATATTATTTAGTTATGTTTTTGTTTATATTGTTAGGGAAAAATATTTTTATGTTTTATTCATACAGTGTTCCATTAATTTTACGAATCAGTATAGTATGCAGTCTCCGCTGAATACAAGCATCCATCATGCAAGAAAATTATAATGGACTCAATTAACTATATTTAAATGTTCTATTAGGGTCGAACAAAAAATAAATAAAACATATATTAAAAAAATATTACCAAGCCTATGAATATTCGTAGAATAGCAAAAAAAAACTTCTACCTCCTACTTATACTAGTAAATGAGTTTAATATTATTTTATTGTCAGAGTGCTGAATTAATGTAAATTAGTAACTGATCTGTATACAATACAACACTGAACTAAATCCGACGGGGTCATAATCTATGACAAATCCAATCTAAACTTTATAGCGACTTAAAATATTGTCGATTGTGCAAACTGTCATAAATTTGCTTTTGACAACACTCTCTCCCCTTTTCTCTTCTCCACTTTCTTTGACGGCCTCCTTAGTCGAGTGGTAAGACGCTCGACTACGAATCTAGAAGTCCCGGGTTCAAATCCGGCGTGCGCCAATAACTTTTATTTGGTTAATATGTGTCAATTAATATATAGTTTATTTGCGGCACGTTCCAGAGTGGTAGATAAGCAAAGTATCGCCCTGGTGAAAGACCACCATTCAGAATCGAAACGTTGCTTGAAATGGCATTAGCCGTGTTTGGAGACCAGATCTGAATAGCCAGTTACTTCTCAACCTTCCTCTTCCCCATCTCCTTCCCCTCCCCGATAACTTCAGCCTACCCCAATTAAACAACATACCCCAATTGGGGATGCCATAGTCACACTGGCTCTAGACGGTTGGGAGCATTTGAGACTCTTGTGCGGTATTCACTGCAAAAAAAAACATTGAAATCTTACAAGAATTCACCCCCACACATCTAACTGCATAAACCAAATTACCTTACATAGCATTATGCAATTCGTCAACAAACTTACCCTAGACACGTACACTTCCAAAACGGGCAGACCACATCATGGTTAGATCCAAGCGGACATCTAAATCTTACCCCTTAAGTCCAGCAATACTGTTTATCATCAAACTTTGATATGGAATAACTGATATTGTCTGTCGAACCAAAAAAAATGGAAAACAAGTCTACTTTTTGAAAATTTTAACACGGCTGTAGTTAACTTTTCTGCATCGATAACTGCCTACAGCAATTACGCTTCTTCTATTATAACATGTGTATAACAAAAACAAAAAAGTTAAAAGCGTGGATTACGAACGAACCGATTTTCTGTAATACGATGGGATCAGCACTTAGCCAGCCTTACTCTCCTTTGTACTTAGAACACTTACTAACAAATATACTTACACCTAGTCTACTGAACTACAGTAAATGCAATCTGCTAATCCCTATTGACATGCGGCATTTTCATTTGGGGGGTGGCTGTGCCCAAAGTATTATTGATCTACTTCACAAAGCCTTTAAATTATTGACAAGAGTGTTATCAACAAGATATTCTTCCATGCAACTCTTCACCGAGTAAGATGTTTTCAATATACGTCAAGTCCGTTCAAAATGTATTATTAACTCTCTTACAACCATAAGCAACAGACACTACATATAACCCCCTTTATATGTAATACATAATATTCAAAGACAATTCATCTGCCTAGCTCCTAAAGCTTTCAACCTTCTGCCTAATAGCTTGAAAACGGAAAGTCAACTTTACACATTCAAAACACAAATAACGCTGTGGATCCCTAACTCTGCAGTAGATACACTTCAATCATATTACCATTACATTCTACTCATTAACCACATGAACACCTTTCATACACGTCTCACGATCTATTACTAGCAGCCTAGTTTACGTGGGTATAAACAGAATGAAAAACAAATAAAACCGTAGAGTTTCCACATGCACAATGTTAACATCTTGCTTTCTTTTGTAATCTGATTTTACGTGTTTTTTACTTTATTGGATTAGAATATGTATTTTTTCCATTGTATTTATAAATGTTTCAAATTAAAAAAAAATGGAATAAATTGCACATACAGAATACCTTTATCTTACTTACTGTTTACATGTCACCTGATTGTCATTTTATTTTTTGCTTTCTTAAATACCTGTATGCTAAAATATTATTTATTTCTAATTCGTTTTTTTTATGTTACTCCGATTCATACATAATTATTTTATAATGTATCGTTCTCACCAATAACATATGCAATTTGACCGGTCGGTAGCTGAGTGGACAAATGCGTCGGATTCCCACCCGGGTGTCGTGGGTTCAATTCCTCTGCACATTGCACAAGCCACATTTTCCGCTTCATATGATGGTAGTAGGAGTTTTTCAAATATTGTCAGATTATTCGTAACCAGGAAATGTTTGTCTTTCTTTAAAAAAAATACTCTCACAATATCTATTCAATGAATCTGTGAATTTCATTCGCCATAACATAGGGTCATCCCCAGCATTGCGTGCGAAAAAATACTCACACTGTAAATTGTGGCAATCTTATTTGCATGTAATAAATAAAACCATAAAACTAACCAACATTTGTTTTTCAGTATTAGAAACTCTAACCATTCACTTTATTCCACTATACCAGCTGTTTTTCTGATATTATAGCAAATACATAACTTAGTTTGCTGGGTATCAGTGGTTTTTTCCAGGTTTTTTCATCTGCAATATTTAAAATTACTTATTTTATTTACTTTTCTAGCTCAAACTGTCACTGTTGAAAGTGGTTCGCTCTCCAACACGAGCACAATGATAAACAATTCTCCGAAAAATATTGACGTGACTGTCAGTGGTTCAGCGTCATTGCAAGATGTCTCAGAGGTCCACGTGGTGAACGACGTCAACTTCCAAGCGTACGCTAGTCTAGTCGTTAGGAGGTCCAACCCTGGCTACGTCAGAGGACATAAGACCTTTAAAGGTCACGTCAAAGTCAACAAGGACTTTAATGGAGTAATTATAAATGATTTTTCGCTAGAGAAATTGAAAAACGAGGCATTGACGAAGTCTGATGATCAAAATGTTGCTGCAAAACATATTTTTGGCGAATTATTCACAGGTAAATTTTTAAACACAATACTTTTTTTATTAAAATTCTGAACCGCTGAAGTGCAAACTGTTTGTAATCGCGCTCGCGTGTTACTAAATGTATGGCTATTTAAAAAATGAGAGAAATTTTGGAGACTAATAAAGGTAACCCAAAACTTTTACTATATATTATGTAAAATATACAAACATTTTAGATTCGTAAAGAAATATAATTTTATATTAATTTTTTTTTATATATACATCTACAATATTAAGTTATCGGTAGGCCTACCTTATTTCAAAATACTAAGTATTAACACAAGTTATAATAAAGCTTCTAGCTCTCCTCTTATAAACGCAAAGGAAATAATGTTGAAAGTAGAATTTACCTACCTGAACGTAATTTATTAGGCAATTTAAGAAATATGCGGTAAATCAAAAGGAAGCGATAATCTAAGGATTTTAGGAAAGTAAATAGCTGTATCCTGTATATACAAGTTTAAACTCCTATCTAAAGTATAAGCTTGGCGGTAAATAACACGATATCTCAACGGCTTTGCATTCTTTAGACGTGTTTTTTCAATGGAAAATTAAAGTTCTATGGGGAAATTCTCGAGAAATCGATCGTAAACTGGGTCAGTTTTTTAAAAATCGTTTGTATTACATAGTTTTGTAATACTCCTATCATGTATATATTGTGAAAGTTATGGAAGTTTTTGTGAAGAGTAAGCATTTCATTTTTTTTTATCTACACTTTTCGAAAATCACAATACGTAAAAAATGATAAATCTAGTAACTACCAACAATATTTCTAATAAGTCTCTTATTGCAACTCGACTTGGCGCCTGTGCATTCAAACTGTTCCGCCATTGGTCAAAAGTGACATCATTTTGTGTTAAACAGTTTTCGACGTATGTCTGATACACCAGATTTCCGTGTGATGTATAATCATTATAAATCAAGTATTTTATTGCAACTGGACTTCGCGCCTGCGCATTCAAACTGTTCCGCCGTTGGTCGTCATTTTGTGTTAAACAGTTGGTGGCTAATTAGTTTAATTTTGTTTGTGTTTTTGCTAACTTTGTTGAACATGTCAAGCAAAAGAAGTAAAACACCTGTTGCTGAAGAAAAAATAACTTGGACAAATGGATAAGTAAGCCATGGAAAATAAACTTGAATCTATTAAAATAGAAATATTCCATTAAATTGATGAAAAAAATTACACAATATCAATTTAGAATAAATCTATAATTGAATCCTTGTCATTCCTATCTGACAAATACAGCGATGTAAACTTAAAAATAGCACATTTTGAAGAAGACATCACGAGTCTTCTTTTTTTCAGGAACAAAATGCTAACTTTAAGAAGTTTTGGATCATATTGAATCGAAAATAGATTCTCGAGAATACGAAAATCTAACAATTAACTTAGAAATACGTAACCTACCTAAAACTCTTAATGGGAGACTTATCCCAAGCTTTGAAAAATATATCTACTGAAGTTATCAAGTCAGTAATACAACCAGAAGACGTAACGATCTAATGATTTCAACAGAATACTTAGGGATTTAATCGTCTTCCTAGGAAGCAAACTGAAGAGGGACCTCTTCTTGTAAAACTTAAGGATTTTTTGAAAATCAAAAGGCGAATCAATACCTTGGGATTACCAGAAAAAAAGGATAACACAATCAACACCGATATATTACACATAATCTGACCAGATGACTCCACGGAAGAAATCTATTTTGACGCAAGCAAACACCAGGTGATAATAAAATCCTTTAAATTTACATGAACAAGAGAAGGCCAATTTTTTTTATCCGGAAGAGAAAGGATTTAAAAATACTAAACATCACTAATGAATCTGATTTCTTTAAAATATAACTAAGGGTGAACAAAATTTCTTACTGACTGCTTATTGTAATAACAACTCTCACTAACAAGACTGAAACTACGATTTTAAATTATTTTATTATATTTTCATTTGTAGAGAAAATTTAGAGTTGTACAATTTCCAGTTAAATCGTATCTCTGCAGTATTCTAATAATTGTATTCGGTAGCGAATTATTTATTTTTATACTAACGGACCATTGTCCAATTACAAAAAATACAAACACAACACGAAGTGGAAAAAAAGAGCAACAGAGAAAGAACAAACAGCATATACATAATATTTTAGTGATGCAATGACAAAAATAGGACAAAAATATTAATTTGAAAGAACATTCAAGTCAAAGCCTGAACAAGGTTTTGGTCGAGTCCTGAGGAATGAAAAAAATCATTTAAACTGGTACCAAACATATCAAGACCGTGGCTTAAGTTTACTAGTCTCGACATTCTGGACAGTGGAGAATGATACCCGGAATTAGTAGAGTGATGATTGAGGAACAGCAAATAATTGTTTCTGAGCCACGGCAAAGAATATTGAACTGGATGAGTTCCAACAAAGAAGGTTAGTCAATAATACAAATAATAATTTTTTGAAACTGCAAATCAAATCAAAATCTTTCCATTTTTCCATTTCCTTTAGAATTATTAAATTTGATGAACGTAATCCGATTTTCTGGAGAGATTTCGAGTCTACGAGTTCTACATCAAGAGAGGGCGGAGGGGTATTGGCAGCAGTCAACGAAAACAATTGTAACAATAAGGAAATTATCTTGGAAAAGCGACGGTAAAGATCTATGGCTAGTGATAAAACTCCGTGATTATTCGAACTCATTCAGTACTTATCGTCGCCGAAAAGACAAAAGGCTGAAGCGCCGTCAGAAAGTTTTCACCATAGCACTTAAATTAAAAATATTAAATTCAATGCTCTCACTGAGTTACCTGAAGCGACAGAAAGAAAAAAAAATCCCAAACTTGTGTCGCGTGAGTCAAGCCTTCTCTCAAATGGCAAATATATTTTAGATGGCTGAAGGGTCACAAAAGTCTTCGTCTCATTTTTGACCAAAGAGGCGCTTTAGCCATTTTGCCTTTCCAGCGACGATGCGTGTTATATAGATATTTCTTCTACTTTGTCTGCTGGTGATTATTGTAATCGAATTAAAAAAAAAAACAGGATATTTATTTGCAACACTTTTATTCGAAATCACAGTTTATAATCATTAGTAATTTTAATTTACTCGTAATTAAATGGGATACCCGTCATTGAATTTAACAACAAAACACTATCTTTATACGAAATAAAAGAATACTTTGTTTTAAAACCACAGAATTTATTATGATGAAGGCCAACCGGTTTCTTGCTTGGATAAAGCTTTGTCAGGGCACATATAATAACTTATTATTTGTGCCCTGACGAAGCTTGATCCAAGCGAAACCGGTTGGCGTTCATAATAATAAATTCTGTGGTTTTAAAACGAAGTATTCTTTTATTTAATATAATGTCCAACCACCATGTGATTGCTTCTTACGAAAAAAAAAACTATCTTTATTCATTTACCTAGTCAAAAACCACATCGTATTGTTTGCTTCAATGTGTAGCTTTCACCAATTCAATTATTTATGCATGCTGGGAATATTTTAAACTGGATTGCAACCATTGACGTATATCTCAAAGCTATTTTATATATATTTTATCATGTTAAGCACTCTGTTAATGTTTCAAGATATTTAATAAATAAGGGGTTATTGATGAATTTCTTTATGTGTCCCTCAGTATTATGTAATTTTTTTTGTAACTCTCAACTCCTTGTGAAAACCGCGGTCCATAGAATATATCAAAGGCTGGATTCTCAGAGGAGTGAAAAGGTCTTTATGGCCTGGAACTTCCGGCGCCTTTGCGCCCAGCTTCATGCCTTTATAAACACAACGAGTTTCACAATGACCGAGTCCATCACATGCTCTTAACATCCAACATGGCATTCTTGTGCCTGAATATATGAATATTCACAAAGGGGGAATTCATGGACTTCCATAATACTCGATCCGAAAATAAAAAAAGTACAGAAGCATTGCTCTGAATTCCACACTTTGACCAATGTTACTTGGTAGTTCTCACGAAACATCCTCCGAAGGGAAATAAAAGTGTTGAAATGGAACTTTTGTACTTTTAGAAAGAAGTGGGATTATATGTAATAGAAAAGTAAAAGCCTCTTTTATACAACTATCGAACAAATATAAATGAAGAGAAGTATTTTCTCACCATTGTCCAGTTTCAGCTTTGTAGAACTATCGATTGTAGAATACATATGGAAGATTCTTTCAGTATCACCCTGGTAAAAACCCACAGTTCGAAATAAAAATCACCTAAAATATCACCAGCCATATTGAGTGATCATACGTAAATTGTCACCTACTTTCCAACCTTGATCTTCCCCGTCTTCTTCCCCTCCTAACTTGTTTCAGCATCATAACATTCCCTGAATTGGGGAATCAATAATTGGGTTGATATTTATTATCTTACTAATTAATGGTAGTTGGGACTCTTGTGCATTATCACGTTTAACAATAAATATTTTAAAAATTATTTTCCTCTTTTGATTAAAGAGTGCCGCAGCGCAATATTTTGTGAAAATCTTTAGGAAATTTTTCCTTGTGGACTTAAGTGAAAAACAATCAAACAGATCCATTTGAGTATGAAACACGATCTAAAGAAAAATAATTAACAAAAAAAAAACAAAAATACCAAATAAGTTAATGAGAATGATAGAAACATTTTTCAAATAAACACTTTGAAAAAAACTAAGAAGGAATAAAAGAAAAGTTATAATATTTTTTAGCAATGTTGAAAATAAGGTTCAATAAAAGCTTCCGCCAGAGTGTAAAATTTCTGAAAAAAGCAGTAGAACAAAAGATGGTGAAGAAAGCGTAATTATTGTAAAAACTCAAAGAATATTATTGTTTTTCTAACCAACGAACGTGGGGGTTATACATAAAAAATGTTTATTCCCGCATTGTGAATTTTCACGCAGGGGTCTTACTCAAACCAAGCGACTGTTCTACCCTACTAAACTATACCATTAACTTTCATACGAACAGTGATATGCAGATATACATATTTAAAAAGCAGTTATTTAATTTCAAACGTTAGCTAAAGCTTAGTCTCTCTCACACTTTTTTTTTCTTGAATTCTTGGTTGCGGCGATAAGCTTATTTCATATTAATTCCTGCTATGTTTTGTTGCCATTTAACACGCTATAGAAAAAATCTTTTCCTATTATCAGTTTTAGAATAAGTCCCACATTCAATGAGTAGGCCCATGGTAGGCAGTAATAGTTTTTAACAGTATTTGTAATTTTACCTAATAATTGTGGATTTGTGAATGAAAAATATATTTTCAGTTTTTATGTTTATTTTTCGTTAAATTTTTACATACTTGGAAGGTTTTATATAAAAACCTCAAGATACATAAAAAATAGAAAAAAAAATAACTTGAGTTTAAGTACAACAAGTCGTTATGGCCTTTATTCAGTCATATAAGCAAAAGAATCTAATTCTTTTACATTACATTTTCAAGAATTTTGTGAATATGTGCTCTTAGAAGAAGTCAAAATTTGGTCGTTAATATTTTCACGAAACCTGTTAAGCACTTATCCTAAGCTTCGTACAATAACGACTTCTTGACTCCTTTCGACATGACTAAATAAGAAGGAAAAAAGCTCATGTTTTTGTGGAACGTTTTTTCAGGGATTTGGAAATAATGAATTCCACTCGAATAGAAATTTCTTTTGTTTATACATCTTCTCTGAATCACATTACCTACGTTTATACTGTACAGTGCCTTTCCGTAAGGTTACCTCGGCGTTCAAGCACTATAACTTTTCCGTGAATATTTTAGATGTCATTATATCACAATAAATCATTCGACTCATTCATAATCCACATCAGCTTGACACTTCATAATTTACCTTAACATGGTTCTATGATACCGCAAAACTATTCCCACTGCAGGAGGTAGTTGAACTATGACGACTTTGCTTATGATAATATTGCTAGACCGAAATAAGTGGGGTGAAAGACGATAGTGTTAGGGAGTATATTAGTACCTTGCTTTTCAGATATAAAATTATTTTTTACCGTATATATTAACACTGAAATTCTCTAGTTTTTTTAGCAGGTACAAATTTTCAAAGAGTCTATATTTGTATACATTTACAAAAAAAGTTAAATAATAGATTCACATTTATGAAGGTAATGATACATAATAATCTATATATTGTACTTAATTATAGTTTTAAATATATGATTAAAAGAGTACAACAAAGCATGCCATCAAAATTTATAAAAATGCATAAAATCTGGTCAATCAACAGAGCTATGGAATGTTTGGATTCTGAATGGTGTCTGCAATAGTGCTCGATCTTAGAATGCGGTGCAAAAATATTATGCGCCCTCGACGGCTCTCGAACCTAAGATTTCCGGGTTGAAAACCAAGAAGCTTACCACTCTGTTAAGGTAGTATTCTCAGATCAATAATATACCTAGAGGGGTCGTTTACTTATAATATTAGAATCGTTTACTTATAATATTTGAATATTAACTCTAGTTTTGTAACTGTTAATTCATGGTGGAATTCCGTTTTAATATTTTTCAAAAAAAAAAAAAAAGTATATAAGCCATAGAATAAGAACAACTTGTACTAGTCTGAAGATGGCCGTTATAGGCTGAAACCGGTCCAGTCAAAAAATAAAAAAGTGGGATAAAGTTAAAAATTTGTTTTTTTTTATTTAATCATGAATATTAATGTTTTAATTACCAACATAATAACTATCCTCAATCTAATTTCATTTTCTTTGATTTGGCAAATATGTTAATATGAATTCATACGTTTCATCTGAATTTTTATACCCTTAGCTTCTGGTAAATAATTTTTTTTAAATCTGTTAATGTACACATGCACTGTTATACCCATATCTGAACCTTTTTCTCTCATGATTTATAATAACGATCATGATTTTAGATAGTTTTAATTTGTATACATATTATACATGCCTGTTCAAAAGAAAAGGTGAATTTTGAATTTTCGCGGGCTGTGTACATTCGATTATCGTTTTTTTTTTTTGTTATGTTGGTACACACATGTTTATCATTTGTTAGCATTATCAGCCATTTTGGATTAGTGGTTTGTTTTTGAAAACTGGAAAGGTTAGTCACGTTTTTGTGTGTTCTTCGATTTTTTACGTTTGAAAAAAATGGATCAAAGAATATGGATTAAATTTTGCGTTAAAAATGGAATGAAGTGCTCCAACGCACTTAAAATGTTGACTTTGGTGATAATTATTAGGGATAGCTTTGCAAACAGTGTAGTCAGAATTTTTGATTTTTCCTGACTCGGGCGTGGCTAGGATTTTCATGGACACACCTTCTTACATCCATTTATAGCACATGTCGATGTAATGTCTTGTTTTTTGTATAACCACTATTTCACAGTATTTTTATCAACAAAAAATATAGGATATAACTTAAAAACCGTTGAGTTATGTCGCATAATAAAACGTGGTGGGTGGAGTACCCGGAGACGCGAGAGACGGAAAACATACTTGCATACATAAAAGTGGTGCGATATTATATGACAACTGGTTTTGTCTCTTTCTCTCTCAAGGCATACGACGTAAAAACCCGGAGAAAGCTATTTATCGTAAATTTGTATAGGTTGGGTAAAAATATTTAACTCTCTCTCCACATATATTCTTACTCCAAGGTAGTATCACCGTCCCAGATCTGAGACATTTACACAAGTTGGCAGATCCTTTTCGAAGTAATTTGTTGGAAATGGTTCACTCTCTGTCCTTTCAAGTAGAAGGGTGAAATTATTGTAGATTCATAACTTTGATTTTAAAATAGCCTGAATACGAACTCCTACCTGATCCTAACGAATAGATTCAAATAATACAACGAACGTAAAAGTTATAATCGATGGCGTAAAGGTGTACCCTTGAACCCTATATTCCAATCATTTCCGACTGTCGTAAAGTGTTCTCGATTTCCAGCCTACCCGTCCGGTCAGCGGCAAGAAAGGTAAATTATGGCGGGACGATTCCCAAAAGGGCACGAATAATTCTCGATTTAACGGAACGATAATCGTAATGATGATGGCGAATCGTGAAATTAACGTTTCAGCGGGTGTTCATTAACAGAATAGCGCTCGATACTTGAGAATGAATCGATTCATTCGCTAGAACGAATAAATATAAATCGGTAACCACGAATTTTTTTTAATATTTCTTCGGGTACACATTACCCTTGACTCTGTACAGAAACGGGTGGTTCGTTTGATAGATTCTCCTATCTTAAAAAACGGATAGTAACGGATAGTAATAACTTTGAAGCACATACTGTCAGGTGGGAATGCTGTCCTCGTTCTACCGGTATTTCAATGGAAGATGCTCCGAGGAACTTGCGTCATTGATCCCTTCGGCACCGGTGCACAGTCGAGAAACTCGCCGAACGCGTGATCAACATTTGTAAACGGTTGACATTCAATATACGAGAACGGGTCGCTTTTACGACTCGTTCTCATGTCCAGCAGCTCGGCTGCGGAAAAATTTGCCGGCCTCTGTGTTTCCTTCCTACTTCAACATGGGCCTCTTCAGACCCAAGTTCACTCCTTCTTTTCCTCAAAAAGACCCTCCACACAGCATCCACAAAGATGACATTGGCTCTAAGGGAAATTATTTCCTGTGTGGAGTTAGTGTAAAAAAAAACAATAAAAAAATAGTAACTTATTTAAATTTAAAAATTAATAAAAACAGGTGAACATGGAAAAAAATTATATCACACCAAATTATATTACACCAAATGTGACGTGAGATGATTAATGTATAAAGGTACCTACCTGAAAAAGGATAAGTACGATTTTTTAATATCTCTGAAAGCGTTACTCTACCTACGTTTTTAATTGCATTTTAATGTAAAACTTCAGTAAATTATGTAATAATATGTGTTTTACTACGGGTATTGCTTTGCCTACTTGATAAAAATATTATGAATTAAAAATGAATCGTTTTACAGATTAAATATATAATATTATTTTATTTGTGAACAAATGAAACGAGTGAATACTATGACCATGGCTTTCGAACCGATTCATTTAATGAAAAGGAAGAGTATTAGGTTACGTAGCAATATGAATCGTTATGCTCGATTCATGTCTAGTAATAAAACATTAAAAATTAAATTAAATAGATTCATTAAAAAAAATCGCTTTTTTTAATGGGTTATGAAGCTAATCATACGTCAGATTCGTTGTTAAATTTCGCAGAGATTTGCTTAAAAATAAAGTACTCGAATATCATCACTAGGTACACATAGGTAGATACTGTTTTCTGCTGTGTAACCCAAAAGTTTGCAGATGGGCTAATTAGTATTAGTCCAAAGTTTCTTTCAGTAACACCCTACTAAAAAACACTATTAGCTCCGGCTTAACTTTATTAACTTTTGACTCACTCAAATTAGTAGAATACATTTTGTCAATACATGAAAGTGAAAAAAATCATTATTTTTTTTTTTTAAATTAAAACGATTTTCTTAATTTTAATGGGTTTTTGTTATTTTATTTAAAATGTTTAATTCATACGTTTTAAACTAGGTATAACGCATTTCCACACTCATTAACAAAGCAATGTTATGATATTTTGACTATCGATTATACTAAGATAATATTTTTATACTAGCAGATGAAAATCCGCTCCCGCGGGTTTTTGCTGCTAGGCATATATATTTTGTATCCTGACAATTTCGTTTGATTACATTTTTGATTTACTTTTCAGATCACTTAGAAGCTGACTCAATAAACGGCATCGACACCAAAGAATTCATCGACATAACTGATTCAGAGATTTACATTAATTCCACTTTGTCATTTCAAAACTTGTCTACGGAAAGTGACCTTGGATTGAATGTTGATTCTCCTTGTGACCTAAAGGAGGCTGTGAAGAATTATCAACTTTTTCCCGCGAAGAGATGGAGCCAGATTCATGTGGAAGGTCCAGTTTTCTGGTCAAATTCAGATGGAAGAGTCGGAAGGCTTTTTGAAAAGGCAGTTTTACGTGGACATGATACCTACATTGATTCGGAGGTAACAATGAAAATATGTACCTAGTAATATCATTTTGTGTTGTTTTCATTGCTGCCTTATGTTATCGCACTGAATTCTTTTTGCTATATCACAACTGCTCTGAAACAGTAAAACTATGGCGTTCCTATTATGAGAATATTGTGAGGTTGAAGGGTGTGGGGAGGGGGAGGGAAACGGAAGGAAAAGAGAAAGAGGGAGGTTGTGAAACACTATGTCTATTAGCTTAGTGCTACTAGCTTTTAACATTACAGACAGCAGAAGTTATGATACTTAACGGTCGTCTTTCATCGGGGTGATACTGTTAGTAACTCGCACTCTATCACTGGAATGAGGTTGATATTTAAATTGCGTTTATCAAATCATTTTATCCCGCCGGGTTTTGAACCTGCGACCTCTGTCTCCAGAGTTAAGGAGCTAACGGCTCGGCCACAGAGTTCTGTAAAATATTTTATAAAAATTACAGAATCGAAGAGTGTCATCGTGAATCTAACGGTAATTAGATAAGAGAAGATAAAACGTACCTTTTTTATAGACAGGTTTTTTTCTTATTTTTGACGTAAGGAAAAAGCCATCGATCTTCGTTTCAGTCCATCAACTTTCTTATAAATGATCACTATTTTTTCACAAACAGTGGTAGGTAATATTGGACCTGATAACGTAATATAATTGTGCTGTGTAATATAAACAGTGTAGTTTACAAAAGTTTGTACATAGGTACCTACACGGTTTCCAATTAATTTTTATTATTTTTTTCTCTACCTACATACAGTATGAACTTTAAATATATCGTTACTGATGTCTGAAGGGCCACAAAGGTCTTCAGAATCAAACGAGAGTCAGAGCAGTCTATGCGGAAAAAAAACTGATCAAAACTGCATATTTAACTCGTGTTTGACCAAAGTGTCACTTAAGCTCTTTTGCTTTTCCAGCGACGGTATGTTTTTCTTGCTACGACGTTCGCCCATTCTCCCTTCAGTTGGCTATTATTTTTGTATTAGGTACACACGTCATGGGTTGGGTTAGGTTATGTAAGATAAAGATTTAAACTGGATAAATTGCTGTAAATTCCTAAATTTAATCATGTTTAAGCGTTCTTTTCAACGATCGTAATTTAGCGTATGTTTTTTCAGGTGTTCTTCGAGGGAAGCATTACTGCCAGCGAATTTGAAACGATCTCCTATCCCAATAACGTGAATATTCATAACATTAATGAAGATTCCGTGAAAAGACATTCCCAGGCTCCACAGGTAAAACGAAAGCTTAATCTGCATAATAAAAACACCGCCACCACATTAAACTCGAAATTATTTAATTAATAAAATAATGAGATTCGGTTTTTATAAGCTCAATTAAATTAAATAAATGATATTAAGCCTAATTATTACTGATAAGTAAAATTTCGTTGGCATTTTTTTATACTTATCTTAGAATAATCTGGATTCAATTTGAAGCACTTTGTATTAATGTTTCGCAAGGGTTTCTCTTTTTTTAAACGGGTTAGGACTGATTTAGTTAAGTTATACCTATAGGTTAAATAGGCAAGGTTGATGTTTATAAGTTTATCTTGGTAACACTCAATTCCTAATATATATTTTAGATAAGCCACAATTCATCATTTGATTGAGTCCTTTAAAATACATTTTGGTAGGATTCCTGACAATTTAATATTTGGAAGCTATGCAATTTTTCGTGTGGAATTTCACCTACAAACTTAACTTTCTCTCTTGACTCACTAACTAACCATCAAGCCGTATCTATGCGGGGGTAGGCAGAAAGAAAGAACCACCACACAACTTTGACTTGGCCAACTCTTTACGTCATTCACATTCATACATAGTTTCTTACAAACTCTTCTGTAGTTCTGATTCTTACCATGACCGAACTCAAATATTTGATTCTCCGGAATTCAAAGTCTATGAATTTGAAAACCTTGAGAATAATCTTTAGTGCATCACTTTTAATAAGTTTTCTCAAGTGTATCGCTTTAAATCATAATATCGTTAATCATACTCATTGAAAACAAACTATAACTAGGTACTTGATGAAGTAACTAAACTTATTAAAACACTCAGACCGAAGAATTATTTTTGACTTGACTTTTATCTATAAAATTGTCAATGGTATTATAGACAGCCCTGATTTACTGAACCTTATTTTTTTTTTACATTCCAACGACAACTACTCGATCCAAAATTCTATTTAGTTGTAACAATAATATCAGAACTGAGTATTTCAGATACTTACTTGTACCTAGATTGCATGTAGTTGGTATTACATACGCAAGGGTGGCTGATGTATTTAACTACATGGAATGTAAATGGATGAGGGCTATAATATAATATCTTCAACCAATATTAATTTAATGACATCAAACTCTATTTTACGACAATTCTCCTTGGTACGAGCGAATATTTTTTACCTTTTCACTGTTTATTTATATGTAAAAGACTCCTCGGGCGAATACAATAAAATAAACAAATAACAAAAACGTCTGAAGATGGCCGTCATAGGCTGAAACCGGTCCAGTCAAAATAATAAAAGTGGAATAAAGTTACAAATTTGTTTTATTTAATCATTAAAAACGCTTCAGTTAGAAGACAGCCAAACAAAAATATTTTGACAGTTGTATATAAAACAAAAAACATGGCGTAATTAGTTCATTTTCTGACCGCCTGTTTCTGTTTTACTAACAAGGTACGTGTAAGTTTTCTTATATTTCTTGTTTATGGACAATTACAATCTCTATTGAGCACATTATTAAAGGAATACGAACTTTAAATAGGTAAGTAAAGAATTGACTAAGATATTATTTTTCAAGTTCAATTTTCAACAACATTATTAATAAAATTATATAGTTAAACTTTGAATTAATACTAAAAATACATTTTTTCTTTAATTGTGAAAACATTACATCAAAACTGATTAAAATATGCGCCCTTGTAAACTAAAGAAATCCATCTTACATTTCTGAAATGTAATTTGAAAAACTTTAAAACTTTTGTAATTTTCATAACGAGATCTTCCCTCCACATATTTTTAAGCTTTGATATTTTCATTAATGAAGGAATATAAAGTTTTTCCCAAAAATATGCAACTTTCCTTGTTTCTAGGAAAACTCGGACTAGTTCGGTATTATTAATCAACAAAAAAAAGTCCCTCTTTCATTACCTAAACAGGACTAGATTGTACTTCTAAAAGAAAAGAAAAAACTTATTTTTTAAAAATGAATCAATAACTTTGTATAAGAACACGGATTTTATTTTAATTTTTAAGACCGATCGGTTTTGCTAAGCCTAAGCATCACCGACCAGCGAAACCGGTCGGTCATCAAAATTAGAATAATATCCGTAGTATTATTCAAAGTTATTTTTTTATTTATTCAAATATGTCGAACCATAAAGTGATTGCTTTCGATGAAAAAATACATAAATTAAAAAAATCAAATTAAAATTAAAAATAAATAGAAAACTTATTCATTCAAACACAATTTTTCAGTTCAGTTTTTTGTTTGTTTTACTCCCAAATACAGTAGTCGGTCTCTCTTATATTTTTCACAGTTGATTAGAAACTAAACATAAAAATCGTTGGGTAGGAAAGGGCCAGTAATATTATTTCAACGTCAAATAAAAGTGAATACTAAAGCCTGATTCACACCAACGTCCGGTTCCGCTCAGTGCCGATATTGTTCCGCAAGAAAACTTATTGATATGGTATGAATATCAATCAAGGAGTATATGCCAAGACAAATTTGTGTGGCAGTATATCCTTCTGCCCACCCTTGTGATATTTAACTACTTATTTAGTTAAATAATTATTTAGAAGTGTAAAAATACTAACATCGCAGATTTTTTTATCAAGAAACCATTTTTATCACTAAATAATATTTTTATTAATTATTAATTATTAAAAACATTATTTAGTGATAAAAAAATGGTTTAAAAAAAAAAAATCTGCGTTGTAAGTATGTTTACACTTCAAAATAATTATTTAACTAATTAAGTAGTTAAATATCACAAGGGTAGGCAGAAGAATATACTGCCAAACAAATTTGTCTTGGCACATACTCCTTGATTGATATTCATACCATATCAATAAGTTTTCTTGCGGAACAATATCGGCACTGAGCGGAACCGGACGTTGGTGTGAATCAGGCTTAACGATTGAATTTTAATGAGATAGTTAGGTTAGGACAGATTAGATTAGCAACTAAATTTGTGATAAAACTAGTTATCATTTATTGGATAATATTTGTTATATTTAACTATTTGAATTTACAATGTAAATTCGTTTGATTGTATTTCTACGCCTTTGAGAAAAATGATGTTTGTACCTAAAAACAATTTTAATATGTAGGTACTTTGTTGCCGTCGTACTGTGGGGTATTTTACGTGTTTATGACAATTGTATTGGCGGGTAGGTACCCAATTGTTTTAAGCGTTGTTTTACATTTTTTTTTAGAGAGAGATAGACTAACTACATCGATTTAAAATACAATAATAATATTTGGATGATTTGTATAGCGCCGTTTTTTGTGAAAAATCACCTCAAGGGCGGTACCTAGTTGGTCGATGACTAACTATTACCTGAATGGGTAATCTCAAAGTTAGAGATGAGCAGTCAAATAATTTTAAAAAAGTTATCATTAAAAAATAAACGCTCATTTTGAATGAGTATATCTATAAATGATTTTTTAGAATGACTTAATCTCTTCACGGTTTTCACAAACAATAACGCGCAAACTTGATCAAACTCAAATTGTGTTATCGCGCATAACGGTCATATGTGTCTGCTTATCAGATTTCACAATCGATCAAATCTGTCTTGGCACACACTCCTTGCTTCATTTACATTCATACATCGTCTCATACATACTCTTCTGTTATTCTGACTCTTCACTTGACCCGATTCAAGTATTTGATTTACTTGATCGTGCCATGTCTTTCTCGGGCGTCCTCGACTTCTTCTTCCATTCACTTTCGCATCCAATATTCTTTTCACACTCCTTTCTTCGTTCATTCGCTCTACATGCCCAAACCATCTAAGCGTCCCTTTCTTGATCCTATTCACTACGCTCACATCAGCCTTGCATTCTTTCCGGATATCCACATTTTTTAATACGGTCATACATGGTTTTACCGCACATTCGTCTCAAAGATCTCATTTCCACAGCATTCAGTCTACTTTCATCCTTCCTCTGTCAGTTCCATGCCTCACTGCCATACATCAGGGTTGGTATAAGCACTCCATTGTGGACTGGTAGCTTCGCTTCTTCGGACAATTTCTTATTTGCGTCAACAGCGTTCAGTCCTCCATCAATGGAGTTCCCTGCATTCACCCTTGTCAAACAAATTAAATCGCTACCTACCTGGTAGTATAATTATTTCAAATCTATACCTTTAACCCAAAAAGAATTTCCTCGAAAGAGAGCTAACGCTCCAAACACAACAAAGCCGGTGGCTTATAAAAAGTGGCCGGTTTATTATCTTCATAAAGACCCGCTCAACCTGAATTGGCTGTCTCCACGCCCAGATCCACTCAAGCGGTCGATCATCCGCCGAGTTCAAACACATATGTGTTAAAATTTCTCGAATCGCTGCAACTGTAAGTCAGTGAGTCACTTATGTTGGTGGGCCGTACATGGGAACGTCACTCAACCATAGGTTTTCGACCAATCAGCAACATCTGGGCCCCTAGCACAAGCACACCGGTAAAAGTTTTATCAACACTACCGAGCACGATCAACCGAGATGTAAATTATACGGTATTTAGTGAATATAAGCTAGAAATAAGAATATACAAATCGACAAAAAACGTATCTATTCGATTTTTTTGACGATATGTAGTTAACATTTCAAATACAATAATAGAGTATGCAATACCTATTTCAATGCGAATATGGTCACTAGTTCGGAGACCGTCAAAAAACATCACTATGATCTCAGTAATGTCTGAATTTATTCAATTAAAATGTCTTCTAGTAGGTACGTTTTTAAGTTACACACCAACAAGTTCTTACGCCGTCCAAAATCAGTTATTTAAAAAAAAAATGGCCATTTTGTGATCACACAAAGAACGGTTTATCACAACATTGGTAGGCGGAGATGTTGATTCTTGAATACGTAAGCCAACGACGAAGCAAAAGCCTTACCGTCATCTCGCTTCAACCCATACCAACTACCAACATCGGCAACCCACTCCACAGTCTACACAAGGTCTACACTGATGCTGTCGGCCAGCATGGAAGAGTGCGAAGCTATAATTGTTTATGAGATCGCTACAACCTCGTCTGTGCCGTCCGATCTGTCACATCCCATAAGTAAGCTCATGTATCTCTGGCGCTCGTGCCAACAAGGCAACACGCTCTACTGCAATAACGAAGTATACGTATATACCATACTAAGTGGCTCAACTAGAGTTAATAAAGCAAACGGTACATGCTTGCGTTGTGTGCAATGTGCGATGTACTTGCTATGCGTCATAAAAAAGAGCCCTTTGTTTAGTATACGCCTACTTATTGTCACTAAGGACAGGACTTCAAGGACAGCAAATGAAGACCCTTTCGGCAAGAACCTATTGGGGGAGTGAACACTGTTTTAATTTACGAAATTATGGTGATATTTTTACACAATATGAAAAAGATTATATTTCGATGACATACATGTATGTGTATATATTTTTTTTATTTGCGTAAGCTTAGTATTTACCAAATACAAATCAGAAATTGGGCTTATTTTGGTCCGCTATGTGTAAAATATGAGTATGTTTTTAGTAAGTTTTAGTGTATTTAAAAAATACCTTAAGCTTTTTTCTTTTAGTTAACAGTCAGTTACAATGAGTTAGTATTCTCAATAAACTAATTGAGGGGCTTAGAAGCAAAGGCAGCAATCTACAAAAACAGTTCTGTAGCACTATCAACTTTAGAATGAATATTTAAAGAAACATGGAATGTTGTGTATAAAAATGTTTGTGTACATTAAACTAGGAACAATTATAAACAATAATCTATAAATGTATCTACATATTCATGAAAGAAAGGGGTATAGAACTCTTTCAAGAAATAATTTAGGATGAAAAAGATTGCTACCTGCGCTTTGCTACTTTTGCAATTCTGGTACGCTCTATCTAATGAACACACTTTCATATCATGAAAAAGGCTCGAACATGGAAAATCAAAGAGTTGAACATGTTAACTGCAAATATTGTTATAATTCAAATATTTTTTAATATTAAGAACATGTTATCTACAATAAACCTTGAGGTGATTTTTCACAAAAACGGCGCTATACAAATCGTCCAAATATTATCATTATTATTATTGTATTGTTAAATGCTAAATTATATATTAAATTTAAAATGTTAGTTATAGCATTCATGATAAATAGTAGTGTGGATTTGTGATGGTTTACACATTTTTTTAGCAAAACGTAAAAGACTGAATATCTCAGAATGACTCGACAGTTAGTTGACAGGTTCTTGCCGTGGGATCTTCAAATATTTACGATAATTCTTCTGGAATATTAAAAACGTACTAACAGCGTATATTATTCATTCAGTTTGACCGAGTGCTGTTGAAAATAACATGATATAATAGCCTTTATTGTAGAAACAATAATTAGTATCCATCATAAATATTATATGACGTGCTCGAGAATGTCCCAAATCTATTTATTTATTTATTCATTGTTTTATGCCTAACGGGGCTTTTACATAAATTATTAGTAATATGAAATTAAAGAAATGAATAAAAATTAAATCATAAAAAATCAACACAGAGAGAAAGAGACAGATAATAAGAATTGAAAGAGACAAAACGTCAACTGAGAAGGTGATTGAAGAATAATGATAAATGTTATGAGTTTACAGGAAATATACCTATATTGGACTAGTGGACAAGTTTACCTGAATATTAAGAATATGACCATTAATTTTAAAACCTTTAATGATAAATATTTTACAAAATTATTCAAAACATTGAAAAATCGGGAAACGCTATGAATGACTGGATAATTGTGTTTTAATACCCCTTTGAATTCAGTCCTTCATTCCAAACTCTATTTTAATAACAATGAAATAAAAACAACACACATGTTATTAAAATAAGTATAATACAATAACAGCGTAACTGACCTTAACACGCTTTGGCTTTGATTTTTAAAGTGAGAAATAATTATTAATCGTTTAAGTTTAAATGAAACACGCTGTATGTAAACTATGCACATGTGTGAGTACTGTGCTTGTCTCAACTCTAGTTGAGAGACCTATACAGTAGTTTGCTTGTTAACAAAAAACATTCGACCTCCGAAAAGATTGATATCTTACTTTAAGAACAGAATGCGTTGCATGGGTGTTAGTTGCAATAAAACGTCATCTCGGCTTTCATGTTCCACCGTGAAAGTTCGCAAGAAGAAAACGCTTGAATCGTAATATATAGATATATATGATGTTGGATCGTGGCTTAAAGGTCTAGGAGATTAAAAAAAAGTTTGATTCTAGTTTCGATGGTCTCTGTGGTCGAGTTGTAAGACGCTCGAGTACGAATCTATAGGTCGCAAGTTCAAACCCGGCATGTGCAAATTATTTTTTTTTTAGTTGATATGTGTCACAACACATTTTGTTAATATATAGTATATTTTCGGCACGTCCCAGAGTGGTAGATACTATAAGTATGGCCCTAGTAAAAGAACATCATTCAAAATCGGAACTTTGCTTAAAACGGTTGTAGCCGTGTTTGGGGTGACCATATCTGAGTAGCCGGGTACTTCTCTTCTCAACCTTCCTCTTCCTCATATCTTTTCCTTCTCCACTACCCTCAGCCTCGCAATATACCCCAATTAAGTATGCCATAGTCTCATTGGCTTTAGACGAATGAGAGCGGTTAGATAAGCGCATAAGAGTCCCATGCGATATAAAGTATTTTTTAAAAAGGTGAATGTCAAAATTCTTAAAACGATTAATTTATCTTACAGCATTATTATTCGAAACACTCACGCCGCACTAGCCATAAAGATACACGGGAAAACCTTGAAATGCTCTTTTTTAAAGAGCCCGTATATCACTCCCGATCACGCTACTGCACGATTAACTCACTGTATTTTTTTACGTGGGCTTTGTAACATGACTTAAAGCTTTCAAAGTACCGAGCTGTTATTACAAGTTAGTATCATAGCCATTGGTAAAATGTGATCAATTTAAGTATTCGACCGATTTTCCCTTTACTGATGAAAGCAGTCAGCTATTCAGAATCATTAAATTTCTTACTGACATTCTACAAAGTTTTGCTTTTACACTTTTTGAATGGTTAAAACCAACCAGCCAAAAAACCTATTATCTTTCCAATTGTAACTTGTAGCTAAGCGATCTAAAGTAACTTATTTTACCAACCTATTAAATAATAACAATATTATGGAAGTTCAAACGTATTTGTGCACTCAGCGACTTTACAATTCCTCTTTGACTAGATGCAAATACAAGTTTATACATCTGAACGCGGTTATTCCAGACAGCAATCTGCAGGTTAAGGATTATCTAGATGATAGGCAACCTCTGGAATGAGAGGGCACCAGATGAAGGATAAGTTTTCGAAGGATATGACCTGCGTGTTATTTTATAAACAAACTAAACATTCATATCCCACGATACTAATATCAATGGCCAATCTAATAAGATGCTTGAATTCATCCACACGTAAGAAACTTTATTTTCTAATGGAGTTGTCATCCATGTTTTTCGCGACAACCCTTTCGTTCCGATGATCGATTTCTAGAACGAAAAGGTTTTAGTGTTTGCATGGGGAAATATACCTTGTACACATTTTAATACTCGACTTTGTTCTAACAGGTGTTCCCGATTATTTGACTGTAGACTCTTAACCGGACTCGCCCAAGTTTCAGAAAAAAAAAAACTTTTTGTACATTTGAAAAATATGATAGTATAAACAATTTGGTTGTGTCCTATTTACGACGGTTAAATCGATAATCCAAAGCGTGTAGAGGACCCTCTTCGGGCCCAAGCATTTTTTCATAGTGAGAATCTCTTCTCAAGTATTTTCATATACTCTACCACATAACACAATTAGATGACATTTACTAACTTCAACTCAGCACGAATGCTCCCGGTCGGTAAGATAGGAATCTTCATTATCAGATACTTTGGGCCTCTATCAGAAATAATGACAAAGAAAATAGTTTTTTGAGCATAAAACAGCAAGTATCATATATGATACCTGGGGCCCGAAGAGGATGAGTGAATAGTAGGAATTAAGTTGCGAACTGAAAATAGTTATTTTGAACTTAACTAGACAAAAACAGAGTTCAAACTGTAAGCTTTTTACTTGCCACACTAATCTTTTGTTAGACCTGTAGACCTTCGTGAAGAACAAAAATATTTAACTAATGCATTTTATTTCATATTGTTGTCAAATTCTCTTACTTTGTTTCTTTGGATGTTTCCTTTAATATTAAATTGCTTTACTCACGCTATCTGATTTGATTTAATCAAAATTAATTGGATCAATCAGAAAATAAATCTAGTGTCGCGTCTCAGCTTTTGATTTTCTTAATCAACGGTTCCACCTTTCCACCTCTCTACTGATTGTAACATTCTCTGGTCTATTTCTATGATCATTACAGATTTTTGTTTTACATAATAGTGAAATACGTTGATGTTAACACTGAAAAAGAGAGTCAATACATGACATGAAATAAATGTGTTATCGTGATTTTGTACATTATTTCTGAATATTCTCGAAGCGCTCATCTTTTTACATGACATGATGGTCTGTTTTGAAATTCCGAAGCTGTCACGATTTTAAGATGGTCGGCGAGATTTGAATGGGCAGATTTGGGGGTTGGAAGCTGAAAAGGGGGAGGTTTTCGAATGGAAATGTATTTTCCTGTATTGCCTTTTTACGGGCCGAATGGTAAATCCACGGTGGAAGATAACAAGGAGACAAAAATATGAGAAAAGGAGTCGTCATGGCAATGTGATGGGTATTATTAAGAAAAGTGAATATTGAAGGGTGTTTTTGTGTATAATTTTTCGAAATTCTGTAAAATTTCATAGGCAGAAGTTGATTTGGGGCATTGACGCAATTTTTTTAAAATCGGGTCTCTATGTATGTAAATATGTGTAAATTTAATCAAAAAGTTGGGGTTTGTGAAACAGACCTTTTTACCAAGCACTACTTGTGTAAAATGGGGAGTTAAGGGTCAACACTCAAAAATGGCGCTGAACCCCACTTCGCAAATTTATCCTGTTATATGTTCTTATAATGTCCGTTCTTAAATTACTTGTTTTTTTGTCACTTGTTCCTGTTGTCGACCCTTTTAAAGGGGGGAAAGCGCCCACTTCATTGGCGGACATGTCGGACACTAATATTACCTTTGTAACAACGTATCGCTGGTATCCAGTTCTTAAGTCGTTATTTAACCCATCAGGAACCGCGGATACCATATGGTATCCATAAAGCGTTGTCACTTTTGGAATCACCACTCTGAAATATCTGGCAGGGGTAAACTGTGATTGGTTCGATCAGCGTACGAGTGAAGACATCTGACTAACGGTCAGTTCATTTTTGACGCTTGCGAAGGGTGATCAAGTTTTGAAGAAAAAATATAAAGTAATACATTGGTACAATAAAAAATAATCAGAGCGGTAATAGACTAGTGGGTATTCTCAACCGTAACCATACCAAAACCAATTAATTTAATTAAAATCACACTACTTTTGGACACGATCGTGCCTTTTTTAGGGCAGTAAAACAACATACATAACTTTTCGACATATTTTCAAAACGACAATTTAGAAAATTATCGAACCAGTCTCTTAATATTTTTAAAAGATAGATTAATAAATAAAAAAATAAAACATATTCGTAAAAAGCATTAACTTTGTGGCTTGCCATATTTATAAATAGAACACATATACTTTGTTTTTAACCACTTTTTTATTTAATATTTTGTCTACCGGTTTCGGAGGTACCCTTCCATCATCAGAAAAAAAAAAAAAAAAAAAAAAAAAACAATAAACTTCAAAATCTTTGTAAAATGAATACTAATATACATTCTCCAGATACTTCAAAACATACATTTTTTGATCGTGTACAGAATTTATCTCCACATATGTTTCTTCCAGAAGAGATGAAGTTATTATCTAAAGATTAATTTAATATTGTCCTGATGATGGAAGGGTACTTCCGAAACCGGTAGACAAAATATTAAATAAAAAAGTGGTTAAAAACAAAGTATATGTGTTCTATTTATAAAAAAATAAAAAATTACTTTCTTGAAAAGTAACATTGTTTAAATATTTTTATATTGCTACCAAAAACCTGCTGGTTAAATAGTAACTTTAAAAAAAAAAGACAAGCGTTCCCGGGTTGCCCGGGTGGGAATTCGACGCGTTGTCCACTCAGCTACCGACCGGTCGCATATTTAAGGCAGGAAAATATCGTTTATTGCAGTCATCGCACTATTAAATATCAGATGTTAGAAATGTTATGTTCTCACCCTGATGGCTTTTTGACTTGTGGTAGTAATATAATATTTGATCTTGCCTATGTTAACACGGAAGCCAAAAGAAACGTATTTACTGTAATTATGTCTGTTGAAAGAGGGAGAGAAAATTAAACACTTCTAGGTGGGTTCATACCTAGTACGAGCGTCATTGTATACTGTGTGCATTTGAGAAAAAAATCAGGTAGTACGAAAAACGTCGAACGTTTGTTTTAACCTAACATGAAGAAATGCGCACCTATTTATTTTATAAGGTTCCAAAACAAAGTTCCCAAATTTAAAAAAAAGTATTTTCTGTTTTCAGATTGTTTCCGGCCGCAAAAACATCAAGAACAGCCTTCGGGTAAATGACGCAGGCGTCAATAATTTACTTTCCAGCAACGTTAACGGTATTGACGTTTTGCTACTTAACGCCACTCTAGTGAGGAATTACGGAGAGACGGAAATCTTCGGCGAGAAAACTGTCACCTCACCAATAACCGCTGCAATGTTAGAGGTATTTTTTAAATTATTACGTTATTTTTTCTTCACCTAAATAATAATTCTTTCATCTAAATAATTAATTATATGAAGGTCTTCAACAACATGATGTTCACGACCGGTTAGTAGCTGAGTGGGCAAACGCGTCGGATTCCCACCCAAGCGTCGTGGGTTCAATTCCTCTACTAGTTAAGTCCTCCAACATTGTACAAGCAACATCTCCCGCTTATTATTTATTTATTTATTTATTTATTTATATACGCCCTCAAGGGCTTTTACATAACATAGGTATAAAATAAAATAACAGTGACATAAAAAATAACAATGACATAAAAAATAACAATGCGCCCAAAAACATTTGATTACGCCCAAGAAAAATTAACACTAGTATTTTAGAAAGAGGTAATATTGTTGTTACATTTAAAAAAGAATTTTGGATCGAGTGGATCTGTTAGGTACATAGAAGGTAATTAAGCTAAGTAAATCAGGGCTGTCTATAATACCATTAACAATTTTAAAAATAAAAGTCAAGTCGGAAACAAGCCTCCTGTCTGAAAGTTTTAGTAATTTTAATTCTTTCATTAAATAATTATAATTTATGGTTTCAATAGGTAGACCGAGTTTATAGTTGATGTATCTTAGAAATTTATGTTGCAATTTTCAATGGAATCAGAGTGGATTTTAAAGTGAGGGGACCAGACAGAAGAATTATATTCGACTTGACTTCGAACTAGTGAAGAGTACAGGATTTTCAATGTAGAAATATTTTTTAAATTCATTGGCATTTCGAAGAATAAAGCCTAGCAATTTTAAACCTTTACTTGTTATTATATTGATATGTGAGAGAAAATTTAATTTAGAATCGAAAGTAATGCCGAGATCATTAATTTCATTGACAGATGTAAGGGAAATATTATCAATTTTATAATCATAGTCGAGAGGGTGAGTAATTCTAAAAAATCTGATTGACTGACATTTACTAATATTTAAAAAAAGTTGGTTAAGTTTACACCAATCATGTAACTTATTTAAGTTAACTTGAATGTGAGAACAATCATCTGTGGTTTTTATGAGTTTGAAGAGTTTCAGATCATCTGCGAAAAGCAGCACATGCACATCGTTATCAAATACATTAATTATGTCATTTACAAAGAGCAGAAAAAGTAACGGGCCTAAATGTGAACCTTGGGGTACACCACTTGTTGCTATAAATTTGTAAGATAGTTTAGAGTTATTTCTTACTTGAAGAATTCTATTAGTTAGGTAGCTTTTTATCCATTCTAACAAATTACCTTCTATACCGAGTTTGCAAAGTTTGTTAAGTAGGATTTTATGGTTAACCTTGTCAAATGCTTTAACAAAGTCCGTATATATTGAATCTACTTGGGTTTTATCATTAAGTGCACTTGATATGAATTGTTCGTATAGTGAAAGATTTGTTAAACTGGATCTGCCCGGCATAAAAAGCCATGTTGATTAGGTGAAATGATTTTATTGAGGTGTATAGAGATTCTATCTAATATTAGTTTTTCAAATAATTTGGGGATTATTGAGAGCATACAAATAGGTCGATAATTAGTGACATCGTGAATATTGCCCTTTTTAAATATTGGTGTTAAATAACTTATTTTCCATAGATCTGGGAAACAGCCGATCATCAGTGATTGATTAAATAATTGACAAAGTGGCTTGGCTAGTACTGACACACAGTTAACAAGAAAAATTGGATTCACTTTGTCGGGACCAGCATTTTTTTTAATGTCAAGTGACTTAATTATACGCGAAACATCAGAAACGTTAAAATGTATAGCAGGAATGTGGACTGATTCGTTTGGATGAAAGGGTGGAATACGATCGTTTGGGATGTCCTTTTCGTAAACACTTTTAAAAAAGTCGGCAAACAAATTAGCAGTTTCAGTAGTATCACTGCTTTTTATTCCCTCGAATTGCATGGATGTTGGTATGGATGGTTTGTTTTTTCTTAGCGAGTTAATGTGTTTGAAAAAGTGTTTGATATCTGAAAGAATAGACTGTTCTGTATTATGTATGTGAGTTTGATATAATTTTTTGGAGAGAGTTTTGCATTCAGTTCTGTAATTGTGAAATATTTTGTAGTCTGAGATTGATTTGCTGTTCTTGTAATTTTTATGCCAGATTTTTTTATTTACTATAAGTTGTTTTAAATCTTTGTTAAACCATTTTGGAAATTTCAATAGTATGGGTTGAGTTGAGGGTACAAATTTATCGATAGCCGTGTTAATGATGGAGTAAAAGGAATCTAAATTATGGTTAACATTGTTGGAGTCTATAAATGACCAATCTGCACTTTCTAAATATTTTAATATCAGTGGATAGTCTGCTTTGGCAAAATTATATGAATAGGATGGAACAATTTCGGGTTGAGTGTTAGGGTCAAGGTTCGCAATGGTAATAATTAAGGGAGGATGATGAGAATCGATAGGCAGAAGTGGATCAATTGATTTACATAATTTTACAGAAGAATCACTAACATCTCATTATGGTGGTAGTAAGAGTTTTTCAAATATTGACATGTTAGTCGTAACCCGGGAATATTTGTCTTTCTTTTAAAGAATAAAAATATATTTCGACATTATGCTCGATCTTGTATTTTAAGTTATGGACTACACGATGGAGCCATGTATTTATACGATATATTATTCAGTGTCTTTAATTAATGTTGTCCCAATAAGAGAGTTTTATGTTAAAATGTTATTTACCTAACATGGTTCACTAAAAATAAAATCGGTTGAATAAAAAACAAGGAATCGCATCACAGAAAATATACACAGCACAGAAAGTTATCAATTATTTTTTGCGATGTGGTTTAAGCGTTAAAAATATATTGCCACTGAGAAATGTAAATATTTGGAGAAAATTCAGGTTTGGATGAACGAGGATGTATAATGCCTTTGAGATTTTATCAAATCCCAAAAAGCTAACTCAAAATCTCATAGCAGCTAAAGCGATAGAACTGAACTTATTGCCGACCCCAAAATATTTAGCCAGAAGTTTGCTCACTACTTCCAATCAGTCTAGATTTCATTCGAACTGAAGTGCCCTGGAACATCGACACAATCGGTCGATAACTTGCCCAGAGGATGCAAATATCTGCATCCGGACATTAGGTCCCGACATGACTGCAGGCCTTGATGAAATACCTCCCAGCATACACTTATATCTACTGGTATTTTCCTTTTTCTTGGAGAAAATCAACAAGTTTTTCCTCCCTAAAAAAATTGCCGTGTCAAATTTCTTCACATTTTTGCAATCCGTACATATCTAGAAAATAATTTCCCTCAGGGCCTTTGTCATCTTCGAGAATGATGTGTGGAACTCTTTAAAATCTTTAAAAGGAAGTTGTGAACCTGGATCCTGAATAAATCCATGTTGTAAGAGGTAGGAAAAAACAGGCTGGTAAATCATTTCACTGCCAAGCTGTTAAACACAAGACAAGCCGTAGAATAATTTGAATCAAATAGTTCAAGACCTTGGCTTGAGTTATTCTAGACACAGGAAAATGGTATCAATAATTAGCAGAGTGTCGATTGAGTAAAATCATTGTATTATTTCGTAGTTAACAGGAAGCGATGTTGAACTTGATGACTTGCAACAAAAAAGGTGAGACAATAATTTTTAAACACACAAATTAAAACTCTGCATGTGCACACTTTTTGCTCCATGTTCATATTTATACGAGTATATCGTCTGATGCATATCTGACGTATCTCGATTCAACTATTTGATTTACTTAATCGTTCCATTTCTTCTGGTTTGTCTCCTGTCTTCTTCTTCCATCGACTCACGCGTCATACATTATCCTGATACATATTTCTCCCTCTACGTGTCCTCCATGATCAAACCATCGTTACAAAATAGATTCAATAACTTTGTTTATAAGTCACTCAAGCTCTCTAAGGAGTTGTGCGGATCTCAATAATGTTAAGACAGCTGCAATGAGAGACTTTATTTAAAGTTCGTTACTATAATGAGTACAAAGTGTTCACGGGCGCTTGGTTTTGCTGCTGACTTTGTTATAACCCGTACGGATGGAGATGATACCGTAAAAACGGTCACCGGTCGTGCGCTGAACTTGTTTGTTTGAAGTTCAGAGGAATGACTTGGCCAGAAGTTTACTACGTGGCTCTATTTTAACTTAGTCGGTCGATGATGTCAGATGGAAAAAAATATCAAAGTATTTCATTCGGATGAAAAAATGCATGCAACTCTCCTAAATTGAAAAATAAACATTAAAAAATTGTAAGATTGAATAAGAAAACAAAGGAATATAAAGATGCATTCTGGGAGAGATTGGAAAAGAAACGATAAGAAATCATAAATTTGACCGGTCGGTAGTTGAGTGGAGAACGCGTCGGATTCCCACCCGGGCGTCGTGCGTTCAATTACTCTGCTGACTAAGTCCTCCATCATTGCACAAGCAACATCTTCCGCTTTTTATGATGGCAGTATGAGTTTTTCAAATATTGTCAGATTATTCGTAACCCGGGAATGTTTGAGTTACTTTAAAAAAAATAATAATAATAATAATTTTAAAAATATATATATTTATATATTTGAGAAAGAAGAAGAAAGTTACTCACATATTGAAAAAGTCCTCAAAGCGAATGGCAACGGACAGGACGAGCTATGTGCTTGGAGGGCGATCATCGGATTAGCAAACATCGTTATTAAGTGGCACCCAGTGGGAACCATAATTGCCTAAGACCCGCTGAAACGACGAGATAATTAAGTTAGATGAATACACGTGCCAGTGAACGGCGTGAAATCGAGGAGGTCGGAAACAGCTTGTTCAGGTATTCACACAGCATTCATAAAAAAATATTCATTATTAAAATAATATCAATAATCCCTAACGTAAATATGAAACAGAAAAAATGTAACGGTCGCGACCGAGACTCGGAACCTCTACTCTATCCGGGAGTAACGCTTCTGCCAATTCAGCCACCGAGACCAAAGTGTGAAAAGAATATACTATGCGACAGTGAATGGAAGAAGAAAAGGGGACGCCCGAGGAAGACAATGGACGATCAAGTGAATCAAATACTTGAGTCGGGCCATGTGAAGGGTCCGAATAACAGAAGAATATGTATGAGACGATGTATGAATGTGAAAAAGTGTGCAAAGACAGACTTATGTGGCTTCCCTGCCTACCCCTGCGGGGAAACGGCGTGATGGTTAGTTGGTTAATTTCGGTCCAAACTGAAAACTCAACTTTTCAGACTCCCATATCCTTAAATTCATTAAAAGAATCTCAACATAATCTTTCTCTCGACGAATCACCTTTAGATATGCAAATTTTAACCAAATCCTGTACTGTATGACAAATTCAGAGAGTCCATTTTTTTAATTTCGCTCCCATGCCCTAAATCGGAAAAAATAAATAATAAAATATAATTTTTATTTTTTAAATTAAAATCATAAAAAATTTAAGTCAATAATTGTGTATATCTAATGGGACCTGCCAGGTTAGTATGTTCCTGTATATTTTCTTATTTAAACTTGGAATTAATATGTAATGATAGAAAATAAGATCTGTACAGCGCCCTTGAGGTGATTTTTCACAAAAACGGCGCTATACAAATCATCCAAATATTATTATTATTAACTTTGACTTCATTCATTTAGGACCGGAAAGTTTCAATCTGCTACGAGCATCTTTTTACTGAACTTACCTGTTTGAAGATAGCTCCGATCTAAGAAAACATGTAGTATAAAGCTATACGATTGTATTCAACAAAATAATTCTGTCGTGATTTAAATGCTTTAAAAATAAAAACCTTCAAAAGAAAAAAAAACACTGCGGAAAAAAATTAAAAATTAAATTAAATTAAAAACAGTTTTGTTAACAAAAATGAAAAATCATTTTACACGGATACATGTGTAAAGTCAGTAAAAATAGTACAGTACTTATCACAGATTGCATGCTTACATAAATATCTCTCAGATTACGTGTGTATTTTGTGTAAACAAACTCTTTTTTGTTACTTTTCCCCTTGCCCCGGTGTCACCCGCGCTATATGTATAATGCCCCGCTGTGATGTGGCCCACATTATTTATGACATCGCCCACAAAGATCGTGTTCCCGCAAAGTAAAGGAATATTAAAAATGTGTTTTCATTTTTATGTTTATTTTGGGGTCGTCTTTTTCCCGAACGCTGACTTCCGAACGGGGGATTCCCGGAAGCCGAAATATCAAATTCTCGTCTACCCGAATAACCAACTTCTTAATTGGCAATTTTCTGAAAGTTTCCGATAGACGATATCCGGAAACACCATCTCGTCGAATGGCCAATTCCTCAAATGACCAACGTCCCAATGTTTGCGTAAGTCGAAATCTCGAAAGCCGAAGTCCCCCCAAAAATTTCACTATTGGAAGAGTATAGAACCTGATATTATTTATATTTGTCCAAATACTCACAGATTTATATTCTGGATTATACTGTCAGTATCACCTGTGAACTAAGTCGTCAGTTGAATTTTTTTTTGATTCATTAAGTAACATTTTTCATCTTTTTAGATTATAACACGAGTGTGCAAATAAAATAATAACTTTGTATTAGACCACAAATTTTATTTGAATTTTTATGACCGACTGGTTTCGCTTAGCCTAAGTATCATCATGGTACAAAATTAAACTAAACAAAGAAGTGTGGGGTTATATATACATACAGAGGGAGAACACAATATAAAATAAAATAAGAGAACAGTGAAAAAACAATAGAATGACATTAAAAATTATAGCAAAAAAAAACAGAGAGAATGAGACAGATAATATCAAATGAAAGAGGCATAACGTCAACTTATAAGGTGATTAAAAATTAATGATAAATTTAAGAGTGTACTGGTAATATACCTTATATTGGACCACTGGACAAATTTATCTGATTATTAACCTTTCCGGGAGTATGGACGGAATAGAACGTCGCCGCGCGCTTTCGCTAAAGGAGTATGGACGGCCATAGACGTCAAACATCGCATATTTGAATTTGGCGCATCTTTACTGTAAATATTTATTGTAATGCCATCTGTGGACCTATTCCTGTAATTTTTCATAACTTTTAATCATGGAACTTCATTATCGAACGTGATATTCGCTGTTGTTTATTTCAGATGTCGCCACCCATACAAGTTCGTACATATTCAGAAATGCCAAACTGTAGATTTCACGCGCACGTGTTTAGATGTTTTTATTGCGGATTTTTTGATATTTTGTTCGTTTATGTGTGTTTTAGAGTTAACGTTTTATGTATTTTGTGTTTTTAATATGATAATATTATCATAGCAAGTTACTGTATTGTGTTGAACCTATTATTTCCATAGTTTTGAAACTTTTAACCTTTCTTTTGACAGAACCGTTTCTCAACAACGTGAAAGTTACTTTCGTGGTTTATAAAATCTCTTGCATTTTGACTCATATATTTATTGTTTGTTTTCTTTATTGTTTGTGTTTTGAGTTTATTAGTGAAAATTTAATTTGTGATTTTATTTTCGTGATTTTTGTGACCGAAAGCAATCCTTTGAAATGGATTTAGGAGATGATGAAATCGCCGATATTTTGATGAACAGTGATGATGAAGGTGAAAATATTGAAAATATCGATGACCTATCAATATTTTCCGACGATTCCTCTTCTGATGACGAGGAACCAGTCACAGCAGAATCCCAACCAGTGCCTAAACGGAGACGGGAAGAAGCGAGAATATGGGATGACACCAATTTCATTCCAACACTACATAGCTTCGATGATTTCCAGTCCGGAATAAAAACTCACATTAATTAGGAGGACGATCATCTTGAGATGCAACTTTTTCAATTGTTTTTTACTAAAGATATTATTAATTCAATTGTTTCTGAAACAAACATTTACGCAAAATCTTTTTTAGAATTATTTTTGAGCCCTGTACATATTTCCCATGAGCTAGCCAATCGTAGCATTTGATAATTAGCTTACATTCGCGTGTTCCCTTCGAGCAAACATTACTGTATTACTGTTTATCAAATGTACACGAGTGAATAAACAACATAGGTTTTAATACAAAACCTTAATTGTTTGCAAACATTATCACTTAAATTTATAACGTATTAAAAATGTCGCATTTAACGACAAACTCTAGGTCGTATAAAACTCTCTTTTTTTGCTAATGTTTCAAATGAATTCAGTACTTAAATTTACTAAGCAGATAGCTGACAACCGCAAAATGTATTAAGCGAAATAGTGGTTGTAAATTTTAAAGCAGTATTTTTACTGTGCACTGCGCATTCTGTAATGACATTCAGTTTAAATGTGAGATATGCAGTTTGACTCTTCAATGTGAAAGAATTTACTCACGTAAACGTATACTGGTATGTCCCGTACTCATCACAGTTTGTGACAATATGGGCGACGTTCAGCTGTAGAGATGTTCACGTAATTTTTTATTTTATTTAAGCTTTCACACTAATTGTTTTCCTATGGAACCTATTGATCATTAGCAATACAAGGATACAACTGACATTGAATATTGTGATGGTGTGTGTGAACAGACTTTAATCAGAAACAAAGTGTGCGGTTATATATGCATACAGAGGGAGAACACAATACAAAATAAAATAACAGAACAGCAAAAAACAAAAAAAAGTAACATTTAAATTATAATAAAGGAACAGAGAGAAAGAGACAAATAAAATAAATTGAAAGAGGCAAAATGTTAACTGTGAAGGTAACTAACTAACTAACTAACCATCACGCCGCTTCCCCGCAGGGGTAGACAGAGAGGACGGACCGCCATACAACTCTGTCTTGGCACACACTTCTTGCTTCATTTACATTCATACATCGTCTCATACATACTCTTCTGTTATTCTGACTCTTCACATGACCCGATTCAAGTATTTGATTTACTTGATCGTGCCATGTCTTTCTCGGGCGTCTTCGACTTCTTCTTCCATTCACTTTCGCATCATATATTCTTTTCTCACTCCTTTCTTCGTTCATTCGCTCTACATGCCCAAACCATCTAAGCGTCCCTTTCTTGATCCTATTCATTACGCTCATATCAGCCTTGCATTCTTTCCGGATATCCACATTTGTAATACGGTCATACATGGTTTTACCGCACATACGTCTCAAAGATCTCATTTCCACAGCATTCAGTCTGATTAAGTAATAATGAGACATTTTATGAGTTTACTGGAAGCGTATCTAATATTGGACTAATGGTCAAATTTAACTGATTATTAAGAATATTAATATTAATTTCAATGGTTTTCTTTATTTATAGATTATTAAAATAATATTTGTGATCTTATACAAAGTTATTATTTCATTTTCATTAAATATTTCAAATCACAAAGTGATTTTCTTTTTTACGAAAATATATGTGTATACTTTTTAGCAGCCCTGCTAAAAACCATACAAGTTAGCAGACCAATTGATATTCCAAGAGTTGAAAACATCTAATCATTTGAGTAATACAAAGCGATGTTTCCATTACAAAATAATGTATTTCTAAAACATCAAGCTTTAAGTGAACCACAAAAAAAGGTTTTTTTTATTTATGAAAGAAACAGATATTTAAAATATTTATCAACCTATTTTTGATTTTGTGAAAAAATCTTTACTAACCACTATGTTTTTTTTCAATTTAAAGAATCATTTTTTTTCGTATAGGTATACTTATTCAATTTTACAGCAACATTTATAAATATGTTTTGACAAATTTATATAGAACTCTATCTATCACCTGTAAAAATTATTGGCATCAGTTATTTTGAATCACGTAGATTAATATTAGATTACCACAAAAATCACACGTTTTTCAGATGCGTTATGTTATTTTAATTTGCATAGGGACGACTCTCAACTTTTTGATAGTAAAAAGGTTTAATCATAATATATTTTGAAGGAATGCAATAAAAAACAAGCACTTGATAACTTGCCAAATCTGGCATAAATTTACTACAAAAGTTTTATTTTTACAGGTTCCAGGAACAATCCACGGAGTTCCAACGGGCGATTTGGCTTTTTTTTCAGGCAGTCGAGCAATCAAAGAAGCTCATTTCAAATCGCTGACAATTGGAGAAAACTTAAAAGTGAAGAAAGTTAATCAAGTTCTGCTTGAAGATGTTCTAAGAAACTCAATCAAATTGAGAGGCCCCGAACAGCACGTTTACGGAGATATTACGTTTGAAAATGTAGATATTAATGGTAATATTACTTCGGTTGCTAAATATATATTTTTAAAATTATTAGGTATAATATTATTCCACATTTAATTAATATAGTATGTTTGCGACTCGTTCGAGAGTGTTAGTTACTTTCAGTTTCGCCCTGGTGAGAGACCAGCATTCAGAATTGAAACGTTACATGAAATGGCTTTAGCAGTGTTTGGTGACCAGATCTGAATAGCCAGGTACTTCCCGTCCTTCCTCTTTCCATTTCATTTTCCTGCCCGCTAACTTTAGCCTCATAAAATTATCCAATTGGGGATGTTATAGTCTCACTGGCTACGGAAAGTCGAGAGCAGTTAGATCGGAGCGGTATTGAAAAAAAAAAAAAAACCATGCCTTATGTATTTGATTCCTTAAGCCGTTCAATGTCACACTCGATTGAAGTATACTTCCAACGCTTCTTTCTCTATATATATCTACTCTACATATCTAAACCATCAAAGTTTCTCTTTCCATTTGATCTAGTATGCTTTCATAATTCTTATCGAATTCTCACATTCGTAGTAGGAACGGATGTACATGGAAAAGTTTCTCCTTATCACATTAAGTCTAAGGCTTGGTGCACATGGCAGGCGCGGAATAGCGGCGGTTTGTCAATTGCGGTGACAAATGTCTGTTGATGTGACCGAACAGGTCATTAAATCGCTTTTCATATTTTGGCTGAGCTGTTTATACCAACCATTCTATTAACGAAGGCTAATAGATAACACTTACGATAGTACCCCAAATCTAAAGATTATTAAAAGAATATAAAAGAAAATTATGTTAAACACTTCTTGAATGGTCCACCACTGTAGAAAGCGTAAAATTTCCCGATGTTCATAATAGGTACTAGCAATGTAACCGCTCTGTACGAACTATTTCATTTTGCGGGAGTTCACACTTCACATATTTCTCATTGTGTAAATGCTTCACTTGTAGTACTTCAAATTTACTCTTCTGACAAATCGCCGCACTTTTTTGTAGTGTGAAGTTCGTGAAGCAATGTATGAACTGTGAACTGATTGCACAAACGAACAATGTAGCCTATGGAACAGTCACTCAAGTTCCTAGTTCCTACACTATTCGGCACACTACCTTAAGCGGTTTGAATTGAGCGATTGAACTGTTAATTAAATTGAAGCGTTCACGGTTACAACACATTTGAAAGAATTGTAGTTCGTGAAGCATTCACAAAACTTTGAAATTTGTCAATGAAATTAAATTTTATAATAAATATTTTTGTGAGAAATAATATCACTCATTGAACAAAATTATATTCCAGATAATAGCAACATAGAGTCGGTAAACTCTATGCCAGTCAAGGACATGATCATAGACAAAGAAGGCGAAGACATTCATGTTTTTGGAGACAAAACCTTTACACAGGATGTCATTTTGGATGGGCCTGCTGAAGTTAACGTGATCAATGGTTTTGACGTCACCAAGACCTATCAGAGTTCTTTGATAACATCTGAAGATGCAAACTTATATGGAGACTTGGTAAAAAAAATAAGCAAGAACTTATTAACTCTCAGCGGATTTTTCTTGATTGTAATCAAGTAATATTATTATGGCGACACAGATGCTTCTGGCCTTTTTGAGTATTCGATCTCAAAAAAGAATTTTATACTCTTGAAACTATTTATCTTAACTCTCAGGCTTCTCGTTTTAACAGTTTGTGTACTTTAACATTTGACGTACACTCGTTAAAAAAAAATCTCCCTATCGAGCTAATTTATTTTTTCTTTCGATGTGCTTTTCTATTGCATTATGTTTGATCATTATTAATATTATTTTAACACGTAACCTCATCATTAAGTGCTATATTTTTACCAAAATTCCGTAAAAATGCATTTGAGTAAATACTTTTTTTTTCAATAATATCAATAATCTGAAACACAAATATGAAACATAAAAAAGCCAGAAAATAAAAATAACAATGGTCATGACCGAGACTCAAATTTGGAACCTCTATCCGGGAATAACACTCTGCCAATTGAGCCATCAAGACATTATTAGAAAGCGGCATTTTTATACGATGTCATAATTCTATTGAAAATTATTTAATATTTCAATTTCTCCCGATTTTAGGCTGCCATCTTTGGTCATGACTATTGTTTTTTTTTAGTTTCTGGCTTCTTTCTTTTTTCATATTTGCGTTTCAGATTATTGGGATTATTTAAATATTTAATAAAAAATAAGCATTAATACTTTAAAGTTAATTTCAATTTTAATAACAACAAAAAAATACCTTATCGAAATGATTTGGTCAGTGACAAAATACTTTTGACCACAGCGCCAACTGGATTTGCGGCTGTAGTTTTTTTCCACACACAACCCACGTGTTTGATGACTAATACTATTTATGAACACCGTTCTTTGACACAATACCGATAATTTGTTGATCATTACAAATATTAGTACGTCACACCTATCAACTATCTAATATCAAACGGTCTTTAATTATGAACTTAATTAATTAATTTTCAATATCTTACTATTATCATTTCTGATGCTACTTTATTTAAATATTTGTGTTTGGTTTAAATAACTGTATTTCATTTTTTTTATAATTTAATATTATTCAAATGCTTTAGATGTTAAGCTCCTAATTTGTATTTTTCACGACAGCTGTTACAGTTTGATAATGACAAATGATAACATTTTGATTAAGCTTTAAATGTGGAAACAGCTGTTACAATAAAAAATATAATCTAAAAACTAACTTAACTTAAAAATGGCATCTCTTAAATCTAACTAATTTTAAATCAAAAAAGGTTTTTTGCTAGATATTTGATGCTCCGGTGACGATACTTACTGATGAAAATAGAGGAGTAATCAACAAGTTAGATCATCAAAATACCGTAAAAAATGGACGAAAGCGCTTAGAAAAGTCGAAGAATCGTATTGATCAAATTATTCATGAGACGAACCGTAAACTTGAAATGGTTTTCTACGATCTCGAAAGTGAGTAAAACTCATTTTTTGTATCTATTATTTTTTTTATATTAACCCCTACAGGACGCTTTGAGATTTTTGTGTCGGTTGCTGTGTGAAAGGTATTTTTAAGGGAAGGAAAAAGACTTCAAGAGAACCGTGTTATAGAAGGAAAGAAGCACAGAAATTAAGTAATCATTCCACTGAACTTTTACGACCACTTCTTAATGAGAATTGACAAATGTCTACCACATACCAAAAAAATCAATGATGCTAGTTCTTTAGGGCATCTTCCATGAAGTATCGGTTGAACATGCACAGAATTATCATCTTGCGTCTATTTTTTTAAATACTACAATTCGTTTAAGCATGCACACTTCATTCCGCTTACTTTAAAGTGAAAAAAAATATTCTTTCTCTTTTTCAGATGCTCCAAGAGAATTTCTCTACGCCGAAGAATGGAGTTATGTTGACCTTGTTATTGGGACTTGCAAGGTAGCGGGTATTAGGTCTACTCTGGAGGAAACATTTATAGAACTTCATGCTCTGAATCCCGGCCAAAATTGTGGACTTCAGCCATACTGTGTTTGTCCTCAGCATTATACGGTAAAGTCAAACAATTACCGATTTATGTACCGTAATTATTGATTTTGATGCGTTTCATTTTATAATGTTAACGTAAAACAGTAGGTTACAGTAATAAGGTTTTTTGGTATCGCATTCAAGAAATATTTTTAAAAAATAACAACTATCGTGTTTCATTGCATTCTTTACTGAATTTCAGGTAAAAATTTCAAACAATGGATCGTCTTCAGTACAGTCTGATACTCTGAAGTATTCCAGGATGTTTAATCTTCTTTCTCCACAAGGATACGCCACAAGTATAATGACCACAACAGTCGCTATCAGTAAACATTGCAGGTAAATTTAAATTGGCATTATATTGAGGAGAAGATTCTAAGCAAAAACTGAGAAGAATGTTGTGTCCTAACTAGTAACTGTATGAAAAGCTTTCGAGAACTAGGTTTATAGAACTGGAATGGCTCCGCTGAGCAGGACACAGAAAGAATGAAAGAAAGACGACTTCCGATGAAGCTTCTATTAAATAAACCTACAAGACGAAGGAGTATTGAAAAATGTAAGCTTGGGTTGCTGGATGGTATGAAGGTAAATACCACAGCCTTTGGCATAAATGAACTAGGGGAAAACAGCAGAACAGAAGACGGCAGAAGTGGATGTGTTTCCTGAACTGGTGTAGCGCCAGTTATGCACGTGTATGTATGATAAAAAATTAAATCAGAAAAAATTACATCCTTAAGCAAGTTTATAGTTATCGAGGTGATTAATGTTTATTTTAGTTTATTCACTTAACAGATTCAAGTACCATTGAACAGTTTTGAGTTTTATTCCACAAAGGGTTTAAAAGTTAACGGTGAAAATCCGTTCCACTAATTTACAATCCTTTGTTATAAATATACCTTAACCTTTTATCACTAACAGTTCCTACGTTGTAATATTAAACATACTGTTGAAAACCACCTTTGTGCTTCAGGTATGTACCCAAGCAATATAATAGGTTGATGCAAAAGTTCATAACGTTTTTTGTTTACATAAGGATTTGGTGCTTTGAGAAGATTTTTTCATACATTTATGTTAATGTTATATTTCCCTTCCCCTATCCAAGACGGCAATATACATTACTTAGCTTTTTTAAAATATTTCTTGACAATTCTATCCTTGAATTTGACACCTATTTTTGGATTTTCAACTAATTGACGTATTTATTGTAAACTTCGTTACATTTGATAAAATAATATGTCACAAAGAGCTAAGAGAAATGTGGTTATTTTATACTACCAACATAAATCACCTCTGTATTATGGATTGTTTCAGATCTGATATTAACACACACCCTCACAGTGAGAGAACTTGGATATCCTGGCGATCCGAAGCACATAATATGGAAAAGTTTTTTGATATAAGTGATGAAGCGACAGGATTCGTATCTGACGTCAAATCCTTCTACAGTAACGGAGGCTATTACGCCGTCATAAGTCAGTATTACGATGTAGGACTCGACTCGTACAACCTTTATACGATCATCGTAGCCCTTGACTTTGACCAGGTATTATTTTGTATATCTTACTTCATATTTATTAATATGATAAATATAATAGCAGTTATAAAAGCGTGGATAGTTAGGTACTTTCTCGCTTCTATCACAGATGTACTGTTAACTCGGTTCCGATTTTATATTTATATATCAATATTATATATTCGTACACGAATTTCAGTGGGAATAATAATAATTCTTGGCTTGTTTACATAGCGCCATTTTCGTTAAATATCTATTATGTATAAGATATTATTTAACATGGTTTATTTCCAAATGTCTTGTTATCCGTAAAATAAAAGTACGACAAATTTGAAAAGAAATATTCCTTATTTTTTTTAAATTATCAAGTAAATTAACAAATATTAAAAACAAAAAAGTTTTATTTAAAATAAAATAATATCTTAGTTTTGAACTACTATTTTTTTTATTTCTTACCATCGCAGCTTCATTAGGGCAGTAAGCAGTGGAGGCTCGTGAATTTTTAGTGTGCTAGGGTGCTAAGATTTAAAGAAGTCATGATTGATGTTGCTGTAGCCGAAAACGATAATTTTTTTTTTAAGATTTTGAAGATTTCAGTTTTGGTGGGTCCAATATCACATAAAAACTGAAAAATTTCATACAAAAACAAAATGAAAAAAAAAATTTTTTCAGCTACAACAACATCAATAACGTTGTATTTTTCAATCTCAGCACTCAAGACACTTACGAGCCGCCCTTGGCAGAAAGTAATACGGTTACTGGTAGCGAAACCTGGTCGGCCTTAGTATAAATAACTGTGGTCATGATGATAAAGAAAACTAAGGAATGGTATATTTAAAATTTTAATGTCTCACTTTAAAGCTTGACTTATTAGCTTTGTTCCTAATTGAGAAAAAAAAATGTTTTGCTTAAATTTAAATAATTAGTGTTTGAATCGGATTAAACAAAAAAATTAACTCGCTCTATTTTAAGGTAAAGTATCTAGAAGAAAGTACTTTTTAAGTATTTTTGTTATTCTTACTTTATCCGTGAATATTTTATGTAACTTACTTAACCCCGAGTTAATCTTCCAAAGAAAAAACTAAGAATCCTCCACCTCCCTAGAGGTATATAAATGCAAATTCATATCACCAAATAAAATACTCTTCCTAGTCTAGACGTTCATTCATCTTTTTTCCAAGATAAACACTATCATAATATAAACAAGCTTTGTCCGTGACGTTCATTATTGTACATAACATATCGTCACCGGAAAGGCTAAAGGGCAGATGGGAGATTTTGGGAAGCTTACACCAGAGCACTTTAAAGTTTTTTTGTTTTACAATAAAAATGATAAGTCATCAGTACCTGGAATTTGAAAAAAAGTTAACTCGATGCTCTCAATGAATTACCTGAAACGACAAAAAGTCCCAAACTTGTGTTGCTTGAGTCATGCCTTCTCAAAATCAAACGAGATTCGGAGCTTAAGTTGCAGAAAATAAAACTGATCAAAACTGCATATTTAACTCATTTTTGTTCAAAGTTTCGCTTAAGCCCTGTTGTCTTTCCAGCGACGATATTATGTTATTTACAACGATGAAAGTTACGGACAAAACTAACAAAAGGAGGTAGAATAAAAAACTAAACAACTCTGATTAATCGCAAGCTGGTAGTTATATTCCTTCACTATTAAACAAATATGAAACAATCAGTGAATATTGTAAAGCTCTGGATCGAAATTACAATGTGAGCTGAAATGTATTGCTCTGAACAACAAATTTATGACAGAAATATCGCTACGCCCTTGCAAACGGTTCGATTTTTTTACTACTTTAAACAAACAAATATTCAGCTTAATAGTTAAGTCATTATTGTCTGAAAAACATAATCTATCTCAAGCTTTCAAATTCAAGCCACCGCCCCGTCATTCCTTCACACTTGTTGTCTTTGAGACAATAATTAACCAACTGCCACGAGTCAGGATTACAGTAAGCTTATTAGGCCACTAGAGCAAATTAGGGTGGATAAATATTAATGAATATAATATTCTACATGCATGCAGATGGGTGTGTGATCTCTCAATGTGTTCATTCTATATTTAAGCTGTCCTTGTGCAAGACCCCGATCATTGTCATGGAAGGTATATCAAAGGCTTTGGCGCTCGTTCTGGCGGCAAAAGGGGGTAGCGGGGAGACTGCCGGAGTACCAGGCTGCCAGGGCGGCGGAGGGTCGAGAGAGGCAGGGGGGTTGAAGGGTGTAGAGTGGTGGTGACACACGCTTTAAATCCGTGCAGAGTGAAAACACTGGGCGTCAAGCACACCAGCACACCAGCACGCGGGTTCATAATGGGACTCTCCGTGACAGGATCACTCTTTCAAAACACTCGTGGAATAAATCATCATTATTATTATTTGACTGGAAATTAATCAAATTTGCTGTCGTTTTATACATATATCTTTTTTTAGAACCTGCAGCAGCTGTATAGAATATTTGTGCTTTGGACCATGTAGGTATACACGATGAAAGGATATGAAAAAAATGTGTCTTTAACGTGAAGTTCGTGTGTTTTTCTTTGAGATTTCGTAGATATGTTGATGATTTCTTTACAAGAATATATTTATTTTTTTGTATTTCTTTTTTTCTGCTACTCTCTTAATTTTTAATCAATGAAGATCGAGGAATGTTATATTTTTCAGATGTTTTTCTGGTTGTACGATCTTTTCAATTTTTTTCAAGAGCCCTCTCTAAAATACTGGGATCATAGTTGCAGCATTTACGACCTCCCAGCTGTTGCACCCCTGAAAATTCCGTTTTTTTTAATTAATGACGATATACTCGTATATGTTTTTATGAAGTAATAAAATAGAAAATATGTACTTATGTAAGATACAAGTGAACAATATAATTGGTGTTAGAACACAATATCTTTTTCAAGTTCTGATGTGCAGTAGTTATAAAACCGGATATTCACAAAATTAAAAAACCGCATATTTTACCCGTGATTTAATTTAAATATTTCTCGCGGTCACAGAACACAACTGATCGTTGCATATGTTAGCCTAATACTGTTTTGACACATAAGGAAATAAATAAGGGAATCTCACTTCCGTTGACGGAGCTATGACATTCACACGACAAAGCAAGATCGGTGGTCCGCTTCACCCCGTGTGGTTCCCTTCACCGAATTCGACGGTAGTTTTAATATTATCGTGAAGATGGAAGAGTGCTTCCGAAACTGGTTGACAATTATTATATTAAAATTAAGTGGTTAAAACAAAGTTAAACATAAAATATTAACATAATGTGAAATTACAATTACTAAATATTATAAATACTATTTATTCGCCCACGCCGAAATTCGAACCCGCGACCTGCGAAGATCTTAACCGCTTAGCCACGGAGGTCGTCAAAGGAGGTATTTAAAGAGGTACCGAAAAACCGAAACCGAGGTTAGACAGTAATAATATTATCCGATATTCATTCGCATAATGTTTTCCAGTATAGTTGTAAAGTAAAAGTTAAGACACTTCACTAATATTTCATTCAGGATCACAAAATAATATTTTTGATAAAAACTTATTCTATTTTTCAAACACAGCACAATGTAAAAAAAACTTTTTTCGTGAAAAAATATCAAGTTTTTTCGCGCACAAGAAAAATTACTTTTTTTAATCGATGACGGAGGCCTTTTAAGTTAATAATCGCACAACTAATTTACCATGTGAGAGCGTTTTTTTATATTATTTCAAATAAACGTGATGTTTTAATGTTCTTTCAGATGACTGTGATTTTTTTAAGGCTTGAAGGCTATTTCGCCTTCCGACGACGCAGTTAAAACGTCGATTTCAACAATTTTCCGTCAAGCTCTCTTTTTATCTAACCCGTGATGAGGTTAAGAACTTTATCCTGGGGTTAAGAAATTTGCACAGTTTTTTTAATGTGTAGAATTTCTAAATTTTCAGCCTTCAAAATCCTTTTCAACATGTGGTTTCAAATGTTCTTTTAACTGTTAAAAAAGATTTTTTTTTTGTTCATTGTTCCAAAAGAAAAAAAAATTAAAAACAGTGTTGAAACCAAAGCGAAGGTAAGCAGTTACTACAACGCTAGTACAAAAATATTTCGTATTAAAATCGATTTACATCAGAAAATAATACAAGTTGTGTATTAATTCAACGTGTATTTTATATTCTCATACAAAACACTCAAAGAGTCAAAATGAATTTTCATCTAAAAACGTATTTCCCCGCCTCTCAGCAACATCTCTTTCCATCAATCAATAATGTGCGCAGATAGGTGCCTCCGTCAAAGTTATTTAAGGGTCTTTTATTTTTAGCTGTCATTATAGCTTACCCCCATCAAATCGGGCGATTTTATAGCCGGGTACATTATGTCACCCCCGACACATGACCCCATATAATCTGATTAAATTGGGTCGTCCCATCGGCGCAGTAGTTGGGGTCACAATCGGGCACCCTTAAGTGCCACTTTTGCCCCTTTGACTTGACTCGCGTCAATTATGGCTAAGTCCTGACTTTTCTGTCGGCTCAGTTGTGTCAATTAAAACCGGTCTACGTTCCCAGCGAGTGCGGCTGTTAATTATTATTCTGTTTGTCAACTTTGCAAGCCTTAGCTCTTGACTTACATTCATTAAAGTGTAACTTAATTATTTCACGTGTAAGTATAAAGGTAACCTACTCAGAAAACCGACAGAGATATCCACGCATGTTTGCTGGCAGAGAGTACATTAATTGATATTCAATAATTTGTTTTCTCGTGCAAAATAACTTGTAATGAATAACTGACTTTTCTGTTTTTGGTTTTTGTTTTTCAGGCAATTTTTTAATTTGTTTTTTCTACGTTTATTATGAACTCCTTATTTTCAGCAAACAACCACAACAGTACAAAGACTTCCCAACTATGGAGCATGGGTTACGGAATTATTGGACACCATACACGGAATCTACCTGTTCATCGGAAATACCTTCGACTCGTGGAAAAACTCAAGAGCGGATTCCCAAATTTTTAGGTTCAACCCATCAAACTTCCAGGTATAATATTTTGAATAAATACCTAAAAGAAATAAAATTATAACCCTACAATTATGAACCATATTTTGCTTTTATGGTGTCATGATTATAAACAGCACCAGACAATCGAGAATCAGATCTTTCTCAAGGATTATAGGGTTTTTATAAACTAAACGTGTCCGGATTATACAGTATAAAAATAAAATTTTCACCCTGGCAAAAAACACAAATGCAAAAAGTCGATTTGGTTCCTCTACAAGTTCTTTCGAGCTTTCGTAAAACTATATGATATAACCTTAATATAAATAAGAGGTACATACGTATTTCAACTCAGTAGAAAGAAATCCTCAACGATAGTTAAGGGTCAGCACTCAAAATCACACACTTTTTGACTTTCTAACACAAGTAATACTACAAATGATTTTTTTAAAATTAGAAATGTGTAGTTAGGAAAATTTCTATGGTCTCCAGTACAATTCTAATACAACAGTAATCTTTTAATTTTTTTATGAAATGCATATTAGAATTTTAGGAAAAACGTAAAAAAAATGGCTGCGCTGGTTTTCAATCTCCACCTTTTACAGACATTTTAGTATGTTTTTTTATAGAATTTAAGAAAGCACAGCTTTAATGTTTTATTCACTGGACACCTTAGACATTTTTCTGACTACCCATGTACAATTTACAGATAAATCATGCTTGTATTGGAAAGCTAAGTGACGTTTAACTCCATTTTTGAATGCTGAGCCTTAGTAGTGGGTTGGTGCTTCATAACGTTTTTTTAGCATAAAAAAATTACAAAGTATTAATAATTTATCGGAAACTTGTGAACACAAAGCAGAAGAAGACCGCCAAAACGTTGGAATGATCAAGTCTAACAGGCATCCGGAACGCCTGCGTCAGTGTTCTCGAATATCCATAGACCATAGGTTCTGAAACCGTAAGGGGTCAAGGAGTCTGGATCATCGGGGCAGTTAGAGTGGGGGTCACGATCCTCAACAATAATGAAGAAAACAACATTTAAATAAAATATCAGAAAATGGTAAATAGAAAACAAACATTCATATAAATATTTTCGTAGAAAGCAATCATTTTTTGGTATGACATATTTAAAGAAATGAAAAAATAACTTTAAATAAGACCACGGCTATTATTTTATTTTTTATAACCGACCGGTTTCGCTTAGCCTAAGCATCAGGATACAAAATTAAACTTATAAAAAAATACAAAGTGTGCGGTTATATATACATACAGAGGGAGAACAAAATATTGTTGTACTATAAATAAAGCACATAATTTTGAAGCTCTAGAAATAAAGAAATCCATTAAAATTGATAGTAATACTCTTAATAATCAGGTAAATTGGTAGTAGTCCAATTTCAGGTATACGAGTTTGTCCTGTAAACTCATAAAATGTATTATTATTCTTTAATCACCATCTCAGTTGACGTTTTGTCTCTTTCAATTCATTTTATCTGTCTCTTTCTTTCTGTTTCTTTGTTATAATTTCAAATTTTATTCTATTGTTTTCTCACTGTTCTCTTATTTTATTTTGTATCGTAATCGTATGTAAATATAACCGCACACTTTGTATTTTTTATTTAGTTTAATATTGTACCCTGATGATGCTTAGGCTAAGCGAAACCGGTCGATCATAAAAATTAAAATAATATCAGTGGTCTTATACAAAGTTTTTTTTTTTTAATCAATCAACATCAGTCCAAACATTGTCATGGCTTAAGCCATTTTCAGAGACTAGATCTGAATGACTTTCGGCTTTCTAGTTTCCAGTTTCTCCTCTTCTCTTATTTCCCCCGCTATCCACATCCCACCATGTCTTTCTATCCATGCTCGCGAAAACGTTTGTTGAATATCAAATTAGTATTTTATCCGCTAAGCATATCCCCTACAATGCCCTACATACGGCAAAGATAAGACGTGACAGGTACGAACGTGCGCTGAAAAAATACGTCAGCTTGAACTCGAAGGCGCCAACCAGTGGAAACATTATAAAAAGATGCTATTCTTAATGAAAACCTTCAAAAGAAAAATGCACAATGTGTGCGTCAGCCAAGAAACTTGTTTTTTTAATAAAAAAACAAATTTTTCGAATCGGAAATAACTTGACAATATATATAATTTCTCCCTGCGATGTGCGTAAAAACCTAAGATTGATCAAATTATTGAACGTCGTTATGCAGAAAGCATCCAACCCCAAAAAAATTAACCAAGAAAAGGGCGTTTGAAAATATGACGATACAAAAGCATTAAAATGCGTAATCAGCATCAGTGGTTTTTCTTAATGAAAATTATTATAAATAGGTAATTTATAATATATCAATGTGTTTAATTTTAAAAAAAAATGTTTATTAAGTTATCCTACATTTGTTTTTTTATGTTTAAGTCAAATATCTACAATGGGCGTTAGTAAAAAAAAATAATTACCAAAAATCTATTACATTTGGAGCTCGGATGTGTTCAGCAGATAGAAATCTCGTATTTATCTATTGGGAAATATGTAAAACCCGATTTGTATGAGTTGTGGGTTGAACGCTTTCTGAATAACTACGTCAACGAGTTCTTAAACCCGTGACGCCTGTATGAGAACCCAATGCTTTAGTTTCTCGGCCATAAACCGGTAAAAAAAAACGTATTTGCGAAAAAAACAGCAATTACGATCTAGTAACAAGGCAAAACAATTCATTTTCTTTTCGGAGGGGGAGGATTTTTTTCAAATAATATTGGCCGCCTTTGCGCCGAATTACTTCTGATCCTCTGCTAGTCAGAAGTACTTTTCACACCCTAAACATCCGTCCGCTGATGAATGTTCCTTAGTAACAAAAATTCATTACACCATACAATCCCATTGGTATTTCATTCTAAATGTACGAACCATTTTTAGTGTGAAGCACTTGTTTCTCGGTAGCATGTATTCAGAGATTGCCTATTTTTATTTTTTTTATCAAAACCTTATTTTAAGAGTTAACTTTCCTTAGTACCTGCTCATTTATGACTCGTGTTGATCATGTTTTTTTTTAAGAAACGCTTATTCAGTCACATTTCAATGGTTTGAATAGCACAGTAATTACCAAACACAAAATTTTACTGTCGCTAGAAAGTCAAAAGGGCCATTTTGGTAAAATTATGGTTAAAGATGCGGTTTTGATCAGTTATTTTTTTTTACATCTAATGCTCTGACTCTCCTTTGATTCTGAAGACTTTTGTGGTCCTTCAGCCATCGCGAATATATTTACCATTTGGGAGAAGGCTGGACTTAAGCGAGACAAGTTTAGGCCTTTTTCTTAGCTTTTTTATTTTAAATCCAACTAGGTACTAAACACTTGTGAACTTGATTGTAAAACAAAAAAATATTCAAAATGCTCTGGTGTTAACTTCGCAAAATGGAGCTTCAGCCCTATTACCTTTCCTGAAACGATATATACCACATTGACTGCGCCAAAAAAACGCTAATCGCTATAGACAATCTACCGACATATTCTGTAGGGCTCAAGGTCACCCCAAAACCTCCTGTAGATAAACAAAGAAGGCAATAAACGTGGTAACTCTAAGCAAGAACCGTAGAAAAGTGGAAGAGGCCTGGATTTGTCTTCATCGAACAGTGAATAAACAATAATTCCGGATGATGACACTGACAAAAATATTGAAACAATTACAATCGATTTGCACCTATGAATTAAAAAAAAAAACAGAAAATAATGTTGTCGCGACCAAGCTTTGAACTCGTGGTCCTATCGCTAACGGGTGTCTGGTATAACCATCGATTTATCTCGGCAACTTTCAGACCTACCGTGTTTCTCTAATAGATACATTATAGTGTTGTGAACATGAAAATACTAATATCAATTGTGTCCTTTAAACCATCTGCAGCTTTGATTTTTTTAATGTAAGCGAAGTGGTTTAGTTACAAAATCGCCACTAGGAATTGAAAAAAAAAACTTACATTTCAGCATTGTAAATGATTTAATCACAATGCTTTTTCTAAGTTGAATGATTTAATCGTGCTTAAAATGGTGTCAGTATTATTGTCGCGCGTTGACAGACATGTGACTGGTATGCGCACAACGCGCCACGCGTTTTGTGCCGCCTCTTTGCTTTGAACCGATCTAAATCAGACACAGCAATGTGTTTTTGATTCACAGGGCACAAGGAAACTCGTCACAATTCGTCAGTTTGAATTGATCCATCATTAATATGGCATTAATTTGTACGAATTTTAGTTAGAACTGAACTCGTTAGTGTGATCATTGCGCTGCGCGTTTCCAAATACAGTTTTGTGGTTGTTACGATAAATGTTTTTTTTTCTAATGTATACCTTTTTCAATTTTTCAGTTTGAACTTATACAAACTATGCCCGTTCAAAACTGTCAAACGGCCGCCAGCGCCACATTAGAAGACGGAAAAAGTTTCATGTTCCTAGTTCAAGGTGATGCCCCTCTCCTGGTCTTGAGATATGAAGAGTCCCAAAATTTATACTCTTTATCGCAGATGCTTTACCATGATGCCCAGGTTTTGGCTGTCAGCGTTGCCTACGTCGGACGTGAGTTTTTTTTTTATTATTTATAAAAATCTATTTTTTTTCATGCCAACTTGGGAAACTTTTTTTATATTTTAAAATCGCACAAGAATCATAACTGCTCCCAACCGTCAAGGGCCAGTGAGACTATGTCATCTCCGATTGGGTTATGTTGTGAGGCTGGTGGTAGTGGGGAGGGAAAGTAGATGGGAAAGAAGAAGGTTGGAAAGTACCTGCCTATTCAGATCTGGTCACCGAACGTAAGCAACGTTTCGATTCTGAATGCAAGTCATTCATCAGCGCGATGCATAAAGTATCGACCACTCTGGAACTTGTCGCAAATATACTTTATACTAATTTATATTAATTAAATGTATTCTGACACATATTAACTACACCAAATTTATTTGCGCACACCTTCTTTTGACCCATGACCCCTGGATTCGTATTTGAGCTTCTAACCACTCGACCACGGAGGCCGTCTGGAGCTGGACCGTCCTGAAACTGGACCGAGGTGGATGAATTTTCTCTATTTCGTACTGCTGATGGCTGAAATACATTTAAAAAGTTTAAAGATTACCACTTTTTTGCATTAGACATAGTTTAGTCTTGACACACACGTCAAAAGGAACATAGTGAGTAAATCGTGAAGTAGCGTAATTGCAATAAAATTGCAAACTTTTTTACGTATGAGCGAAATTTACCAGTAATGCTTTAGCAGGCATTAGCGCCCCACACGGCGATCTAACGAATCATGTACAGAAGACGGCTTAGCGTATTAATACTATCATATCATTTATATTAACATTTTTTTTACCGTATTTATTCATCTTCTTTTTCTACTAATGCCTTCTCCTAAATAAAATCTTCTCTCTGTAGACTCTAGCTAAAAGTAACTTGGAATAAAGCGGAACTACGCTCGTACTAGTGACGTAACGTAAAGGTCAAGGGCTCGGTCCACGTTGAAGTTTTAAAATATCTAAACACATGGCTTTTGCTTTGGTTTTACTATCGAGGGATAATGGACAAATAGGAAACTTGCTGTAATATCTTATATTATTTGAGGAATTCTTATTTTACTGAGTTCATAAAAAATATAAATATTATGTAATTGAATGTAAAAGCCCACAGGGCGTGAATAAAAAAAATCAAACATTTCCGTGAATGTATACTGAGTGTTATTTTTAAATACACATTAAAACGGAAATATTTCAAAGTTCCTTCAATTTTGGTCCAATTTTCGCAAATTCACTTTCGGAGAATTTCATTTGAGTATTTATAACAATTTATTCAACATTGCTAAACCAATTTTCTTTGATAACGCTCCAATGATTAAATATTATTCAATCTTCCTTTTTCGGTTGTACTTTATAAATTCTTTTAGGTACATGGTTTATATTAAATGGTTCCTAATTCATGAACCTGAACCAGAATTAAACAACCGCTGAGGGAGATTTAAAATTCATCGATAAATTCGTTTTTTAATGATTCCCTTGCGAAACTCGTTCGTTTGGCCAAATCAGCTTTATTTAATTCATAAAACCAGTCCTAAACCAATATTCCCTTTAAATTCTAATTTCCGAGTGATTAAACATTAATTGATTATGGAGGATAAATAGGTTACTATTACTATCGGACTCGCTTTGTGATCAATATTTCACAGGCGCCGCAAGAAAATATGCAAAGAGCTTGACAACAAAGAGGAGTTGACCTCTAAAATATATCAGTCACTTTGTAGCCGAAAAATATGAATGGAAAGTATCTGCTTCTAACATAGATGTATGTTAATCGATACGACGCTAAGCGCCTAACGTGGCTCCTCTCAAGTGGAGCCGTTTGTAGCCACAGCTAGATCCACTACTTTAGTAGACTGAAGACAGTCAGTGGTGAACGACTTGCGAAAACTGGGATATTGTGGATAAATACACTTCCACTGGAAGGTCTGTTTTTACTAGGTACATTAAAACAACTACTAGAATTGCTTATTTGACTATATTAATATCAAGTTCAAAGTTTGAATTTTCACAACATACCAATACATAGATACAACTAAAGTGTAAGCGACCAATTCGCACGCGGCGCGGTAGTTCGGCGAAGTTGGAGTACCGCGTGAGCGATCTTAACCGACCTCAACCGATCTTCGTCGAAGCTCTAAACGCATACATATCTCCGGAAGCACAAAATGGAACATGATTTTCACAACTTTTCGTATGGAATTTCCTCATAATATAAACTATATTATTTATATTTCCTTATATTATTAACATGCAAACACTCCTTGGTCGATGCGTGGCCCACTCTATTATAGTTTTACTTATTTGACTTAAAATGAATTTATGTATCTACCTAGACAATAAAATAAATATTGTTCCGAACAGAATTCCCGAGATATTTGTCAACAGACTTATGATTAGTAAATCGTTCAAAGATGCAACTATCTATTTTTTAAAAAGAAATGTGACATTAATAAATAATAATAAATGGATAACGTTTATAGCGCCGTTTTTGTGAAAAAATCACCTCAAGGGCGTAAGGGAGTATTATTTCTTGTTTCACTTGATATAACATTTGTTTTCAACCAAGTTTATATGTGTAAATATGCCACTGATACGCAATATTTAGTTTCGGAAAACCAGTTATTTATTTTACAATACCATTTTTGTCTTGCTTTACTAATAAGTAATAATTGCTTACTAAAGAAATTACACAATCTCTTGAGAAGAATGATAAAAGTTGAAAAAGAACGAAAGAAGAATATTATTAGTAATAATGATGTGTTTGCATCGATTGTATGATATCTGATATTTCCATGTAAATAATAAACAAACAATTTTACTATTCAACCATTTTAAGAAATATTGATAACCGTTTCAGGCAATCCTGTTCAACCATTACTGTTTGTGGCAACGTCTGCAGAGAGTCTTGTAATTTACAAACATGCTGATGATGAGGTTGGTACCACTTTATTTATCTAAATTCTAATTCCAGTTGCGGATAAAACAACATCGGTCGATACGGAATTAATTGCTTGTCTAACGCCCTGACATGCCCAATCGGTACATGTTTTATTATTTGTTTGGTCTTTATCGGTTAAAAGCCACCCTCTTTGGGGTGGCAATTAAATTAACAAAGGTGCCGAAACAATAAAATGGCAGACAAGGTTGTATTATACTAATTAAATCAAAAATAAAAAAGCAACTTAAATAATGAGGTTGTTTAAATAGATGTATCAAGAGGAACGCACTTAAGACCTGCTTTGTAGAAAATTTTGTTTGAATTTATTACAAAATATCCACCCAAAGTAAATGCTTTTTTTATTCAGAAGGTATTGGAAATATGTAATACGCTTACTGGCTATTTTATTGTTTCATTTTATATTTTTAAACTTGGTTTTATTTTACATTTACCATTTAGTCCCAAATAATTACATACGAAATCAAAAATTTTTAAAAATCTTTTATGGCATATATTATTTAAATTAAAAACTAAAATTAAAGGCCAGTACTCAAAAACGACGCTACACGTTACGTTTTAGCATTCTAATACAAGAAAAATTACAAATGATTTATTTGAAAGTTTTCTACGGGTAGTTAAGAAAATGTATGAGGTTTCCAGTGAATACAAATAAAGACCCCACGGAAAGAACCTGTTAACTAACATTTTTTGTCAAAAATGAGTTAGTAATCTTACTAAATTAATTGTGGTACGCTTTATCCAATGAACACATTTTCAGAAAATGAAAACGGCTCGAACATGGAAAATAAAAGAGTCATGTTAACAACAGCAGAGAAACATGTTAACAACAAATTTTGTTATAGCTGAAGTATTTATTAATAGCAAGAACATGTTATCTACAATAATAACATTGAATACATTAAAATGCTAAATAGCTTATTTAATTTAGTATGTTAGCTATAACATTCGAGTAAAATAGTTTGTGGATTTGTGATGGTTCACACTTTTTTTTTAACAAAACGCAAAGTATTAAATATGTCACAATTTATTATTTCTAATTTTGAAACTGTTAATTTGTGGTGGAATTCCATTTTAATGATTTAATAAAACGAATTTATAACTTTATTCAAATAAATAAATAAAAGTGGAATAAAGTTATAAATTTGTTTTATTAAATCATTATGTCACAATGTTTAAATTGTACTGTAATCCCTTAAATTATATGAAAAAATACTAAAATGTCTGTAAAAGGTGCAGTTTTAAATTCAGCAAAGGCATTTTTGAACGTTTTACCTAAAATTCTAATATGCATTTCATAAAAAATTTAAAAGATTGCTGTTTAAAAATTGTATTCACTGGAAACCTTAAAAATGTCTCTAACTACCTTTATAGAATTGACCAATGAATCATTTGTAGTATTCCTTGTACTACAAAGCCAAAAAGTGTGCATTTTTGGGTGCGGACCCAATAAAATAGCTATTAATCGTACTAGATATTTATCAAACCTTTTAGATAAAAAAAATATCATTTGGTTTGATTGGGCATTTTGCAAAACTTTGTTTGACCCCAAGTGCGTTCATTTTAAGAAGAGTAGTTAAATACGAAATAAAATCATTTTTTGTAGGAAAAAAAATATTTTAACACTACAGTGCGTGTGTAGTGATGACATTGTTTATTTTTCGTGTCCGTTTGTCGTATCGTTAACGTTTCTGTCGCACTTTTATAATCATTCTTGAATGAATGAATCACGAACTAATAGAGCGCTTTTTACCTCCCGACTTCCGGCGGAACCTGCGTGAAATAAAGCAGTTCTTAGAGAAACTAGAGCGAAAGCATGTTTAAAAACAATATTTATTCGAATACACATCATTTGATAATGTGGCGAGCTTTTGTTACGAGCTTGCGGTATTATTACTTAATCAGCTTACCTTTTGGGAAAACATATTCTAAAGCTGTAAACTTCGAAAACCACGGCTTACCTGTAACAAAAAAATAATATATTAATATCTCGGGAAAAGATCATTTTCAACCATTTAAGTCACTGTGTTAACTAGCTTCTGAATACTCATAAAATATTTTAATTTTAATTAAATAAAATGTTTTGTTTGACACCGCTTTATTTAAGAATATTTATTTAATATATACACCCCCAAGGGGCTATTAAAAATCATTTATTTATACACTAACGTACCAATTACAAAAAAAAATACCCAACACAAAATAGGGTAAAAGAGCAACAGAGAAATAACAGCACATATGTAGTATTTTAATGAAGGAATATACATTAGAAAGAACATTCAAGTCAAAGCCAAGGTCATTCAAGGTTTTGGTAGAGTCCTAAAGATTGACAAATATCATTTGGACTGGTACCAAAAATTATAAGACCATGGCTTGAGTTAATAAGTCTCGACTTTCTGGACAGTGGAGAATGATACCCGTAATTAGTAGAGTGATGATTGTGGAACAGCAATTCATTGTTAAGTCTACATCAAGGAATGTTGAACGGAATGAGTTGCAACAAAGAGGGTTAATCAATTATACAATTAATAATTTTGGAAAATACTCAAATAATAAATAATCAAATCCAATAATAATATGTAAGTTTTAAATAAAAGTAACTTTGTTTTGACACCACTTTATTGGATACATATAAACATAAACCAACCGGTTTCGGCTCTACCTGAACCTTCTTCAGGGCTGAACAGATATGTATTAATATGTAATAATAACAAATAACAAATATGTAATAATATGTAAGTTTCAAAGAAAATGCCCTTTTAACTATACAACGAGAAGATGAAAGAAATCAAATATAACTAAAAGAAACAATTTAGAATATATTATTTTGTTAATAGTGATAAATTTTATCAGATTAAGGAACCAGTTATTATAAGTAAAAAGGTAGGTGAGTAATTGTTTTATTGTTTGAAATACATACTGAGAAAAAGAGAATAATTGAAATGTAAACGTATCAAATAGGATTCAGATAAAACGAATTAAATAATGCAAATGCATGTAAAAAGTTCAGCCGAGTAGGTAGGATTACATCGTTTATGTGATATTTACATATGGTTAAATCTAGTTCAAATACGTCAATATCATATAGGTATTTACTACCCATACAATGTAAACGTGGTAATGGTGAGTATCTAATGTAATTTGAATTTGCTGTATTACTAAGAAATAATATTTTTTGCCGAGTTAGTCGCTCAGGTAGGCTGTAGGCTGTAAGTTTCTGGAGTTCGCAACGATCGAATGAATTTAATCCGGACTGCTTACTCTCGTAATACGGCCCAAGCTAGCGTAGCAGGTAGAGAACATCTCAATAAATAATTTTGTGATAAACACATATACCTATCTACACAAAATACATTCATTCCTTTTGTATGTAATATTCCCGATTACTGAACATGTACCTATTACAACCTTTTGATCTGTATTTCATATTAAAATATTATTGAGTAATAAACTAACTAGGTATTTATCTATTTTATATTTATTTATTTTTTATTGTAAATATTCTATACGGTATATTTATTCATAATTAATGAGAAGTGTAATTACCTACTGTAAAAGGGTTTTAAGTGTACAATTTTTGAAGCGTAATTCATTATTTTAGATTCGTTCAATGTTTTTATATGTTTGTTTTTACAAGGAAAACCACTCTACGGAATTATGTTCTATTGGTTTCCGACTAAGTATCTGGAATGTATTTTATAACTTGTGACAATTTGTTATTGTAAAACGTGATGTATTTATGCCTTTATTTACAGTTTGTTGAAAATGAAATTCAGTTTGTCAGCCATTATTATACCAAGATCTCTCATTTCCGTAACGATTTTTAAAGCTGTGTCAATTATTTAAAAGTCATTTTTATTTTATTTAAAAGTTCAAGATTTTGCATTTTATCTACGTTTAAAAAATATTATGTTGTAAGCATCAATTATTAACTTAATCTACATTAGACTAGAGAATCGTCAACTAGTTTCGGTTCATTCTAAACCTTCATCGAGACTGTATTAATACATACTAATTAAATTGCAATAAGAGAAGTTGAAACATAGAAAAGAGAGAGGACATCAATCTGGTAGGGCTTAGGGGGTATAAGAAGAAGAAGGGAAACATGTCTAAAATCGTATCATACGAAAAAAACCCATTTAGTACCTACATATTAACACACAAACGGTACAATCTCGAATATGTATTAGGATAAGCACCATGAAAAAATAATAATTGTGTTTGAATGGAGATTATAGGAAATCCTAAGAAAATTATGGTTCCAAGCCCTTAAAAAAAGCTCCTTCCTCACAATCTTCACAGCTTTCTGTGCGAAAGTTATGGCCTGTTGAAAGGCTTTTAAAAAAATAATCCCGTCAAAAGGTATTTTTTTATTACAACCTCAAAGGCTCGCTTTAAGTAATGGATATTAGAGGTATTTTTGGTTACTTTCCAAGAAAATTAATTTCACCTTATTATATTTCTATTGATCTGTTATCGACACTATTTTATGGTTTTCCTGTGAATTAAGGCTTTTTATGTGTTTAAATGATTTCAATGGAAAAAACCGAAGCTAATATTTAACAAAGCCCTATAACAGCATTCCAGGAAATTCATAAATAAACAGATTGAATAAAATTATAAATGGGATCTATTTTTCGCATTCTATGTGGGCGCCTACTTGTTTTTTTAACAAAAGCTATATTTATTTTTCAGGGATGGATAACACACTCGTCCGGCTTCAAAGCAGGAATTCAAAATGTAATTCCTTTGTATTTGAGAAAAACTCAATATATTTTGATTCCTTCTTTAAATAAAACCTCTTTACTTGAATTGGTAACTCAAGGACATGCTTAAAAATAAAACATAATTGTATTATTAAAAAATGTTGTAGGTAGGTACCTACCTACCCCTCTCAATAAATATGTTTAGCTTTCCTACCGTTATTGTAATTATTCGCTATTGCAATATAAGTACCAAACACTGCATTATAAAATACATATTTACAGTTAATTAACTTTGTTATTTATCGTATTTTGGCATATTATATTTATTGAAATCAAACAATTCTTTATTATTACCTTTAACTTTTTTTCTACGTAAAAATACATTGTATTTTAAACAGCATTTGTAACCAATTTCATTGGGATCACCAGCAAGTTGGTAAAAATAGTTACAAAAATATTTTTCTGAAAAGATTATTTACAACGTGGATATTCATAGACATAATACAAAGCCCTGCAAAGAAATCAGACTACCAAAAAAGAATAAAAAATGTTAATGCTACTGAAAACCATCAAAATTATACTAATCAATAAATTCTAAATAGCCTCTAAGAACCATAAAAAATACATTGGTCAATATATCAAGTAGTACATAAGTTAATATTGTTAAGTCAAAAAGTATTTAAATTCTTAGTCAATATTTTGTAAACTTTGATTTACAAGTAACTAAAATAAAACTATATCAAAAAATCAGTCAAAGAGTTACGGGAGAAATTTCCCCACAAAATTATAATTTCAACTAGCATGCGAATAATGAATACTTGTTGCTTTGGATAAAATCCTCTAAATACTTGTAGTGTGCTATTTTAGTGTTGTAAAGATGAGTATCAAGCTATCGTTAGATTCTGTCAGAAGTCCCAGAGACTGCGACGGGTCGGCTACGGGAAAAGGATGCCAGATAACCCCAGCGGAAACAACCTATAGGCAGATCGAGGAAGGGGCGGACTGACTGCGTGAGAGAACATTGTATCAAAATGGAAAGGTCTGAGAACTGGAAGTGACTGACGAGGATATCGTGGAAGAGGTCAAATCCCGCCTTGAGATGTAGCCTAGGACGATGATAAAATCAAATTGAACCACAAATATTGCCACTATTTATTTTAAATGTATATATTTGTCACGGTCAATGCAATTAACAAATGCATTTTATTTTATCAAATTATCATCAGGGTACAAAATTAAATTTAAAAAAAAAAATACAAAGTGTGCGGTTATAACATAAAGAGGGAGAACACAATATAAAATAAAATAAGAGAACAGTGAGAAAACGAAATAGTAAAATTTAAATTATAACAAATAATAATGAAACAACAAAGCAATTGCTTTCAGAACACACTTCAGAGATCGAAGTCAAAGCGTGTTGAAGTTAAAAAACTATTTTAACATGTATGTTGTTTTATTTCTTTGTTATTAAAATACCCGAGGTTTTTAAAATACAGTTCTGGATTAAAGGCTGAATTCAAAGAGGTATTGAATAACAATTACAAGGTATCCAGCAATTCGTAGTATTCCCCGATGTGGGACATTCTCGAGCACGGCATATAATATGATGGACGTTAATTATTGTTTCTACAATACTGATTATCGTATTATTTTGAACAGCAACCGGTCAAACCGAATGAATGGGACACGCTGTAAGTGCCCTTTTAATATTCTAGAACAATCGTCGTACACACTTGCTCTCCCTTTTCCACTACTGACAATAAGTAGGCGTAAAAAAGAAAAAATACTTTTTCTTTATGACGCATCGCAAGTACATCGCCACTGGAGCGTATACCGATACACAATACACACAACGCTCTAAGCATGTATTGTTTGCCTCAACTAGAAATAGAAAAAAAAGAGCAACAGAGAAAAAACAGAACATACACAATATTAAATGAAGCAACGACAAAAATAGGACACAATATACATTATAAAAAACATTCAAATCAAAGCCAAGGTCAAGTCAAAGTTGTGGTAGAGTCGTAAAAAATGACAAAGATTATTTATACTTGTACCAAAAATTTCGAGACCATGGCTTTAGTTAATAAGTCTCGACATTCTGGGCAGTGGAGAATGATACCCATAATTAGTAGAGTGATGATTGAGGAACAGAATTTTATTCTAAGGCTACAGCAAGGAATGTTGAACTGGATGAGTTGCAACAAAGAAGGTTAGTCAATTATTTTAATGATAATTTTGAAAATGCAAATTATATTTAGTTACCTATACAACAGAATATTAATATGAAAACATTATTGGTCCAAAACATTAACCTTGACGATAAATTATCGACATCTTTCTTACAAAATAACAAACTTTCCGATGTTCGTCGTACTGCAGAAATTTTTTTCAAAAGTTAACACACCTACCCTGTTTAAAAATGCAATATTTTATTATTCCGGCTTTCTCACCATCAATTCATTTAATTTTAGTGGCAAATTAACCCCTTTTTTACTGTTTTTTTTTCAACATACATCAATGAAAAAAAGTGTGCTGATTTTTTTTTCTGAGGACAAATTATCAACATTAGGAATACTGGAAAATATTAAATTACTCATTTTATTCCCGCAAAGTTCTCACCCAAATCTACCTGATCTATAGCATGTTAATCCTACCTGATCTATAGTTAAAATTAGTATACATGCCTTTTATTTTTAAATATGTGTGATAGATATTATTAGCATTGAACTTCATACGATTTTAAACATGTGCATTGACCAGATTTAAAAGCTCTCCAAACTTTCACTTTTCTTTATTCTTTTCTTTCCTACCACTTTTTGCTTCACAGTTCACAAAATTTCCAAATTTGGATGGGATAGTGCCACTGGCTCCGGGCAGTTAATAAGTAAGGGACAAATAATGTGGCATCTAGTCCTATTATTTTTTAGATAAGTAGACTTTTCTAGGCTTCTTTGCTTAGCGAACTGAAAAAATGCGTAGACTTCAAATTTCACGTCAAAGCTGGCTGTTTGAAAGTTGTTGCGTCTACAAAAAATAAATATAAAAAACTTCATTCAAATGAAAATGTATCTTGTTCGAGTGAGTGAAGGAGTATTTCTTCATCACCTTGGTGGTTTGAGACATTATTTATTCTCCCCACGTGTGGAATTCACCTGGTAATATTTATTTTTATTAGATACAAAAGCCTTTGCCCCGGACGGAAACAACCCTACACGAGATCACAGCGAACGAATAAACACTCTCGCGGTGTACTACCAATAATGCCATTACATCTCCCAGGACAAAGTGGATCAATGAAACCCGATTCGAATACAAATTTACACAAAAAAATCATAAATCTGTTATGCTGATGATTTTTTATTTAGTTTGCACCACTGAACAGAAAAACCTAGAAGTGTCATTCATATTGATTGTTTCCACTCTCGTGGTACGAGAACATATGGAAGCAGAAAAACACTTTAACTTCTTCTTCTTTTTTATTTATTTGAACATTTTTATCGGAAGATTTTTTAAAGTACAACAGTTGAACCTTCAACTGACGACATTCAAGAACCGCACGGCAAGGCGCTCTGAATGGGACTACTCGAGATGAAATAACTCTAGGGTAGAATCTTAGAGTCTTAGTAAATGGTCCACATGTGTTCTATGGGATAATGCGTGAATTTATGACACAATTTTAAGAAACAGAAAACATCAAGAGAGGCAATTAAGAAATGCCTAAGGACCTTGGTCTGAAGGGTAGATGACAGGGGATTTAAGAAACAGAAAACATTATGGGAGGCAATTAAGAAATGCCAAAGGACCTTGGTCTAAAGGGTAGGTTACAGGGGATAAGCCCCCACATGGGCGCAACTCTGAATGACCCATTACAGCTATCATAATGAATTCACTACATTATTTCATGGACATAATGAACATTAATCAGATTTGCTTAATCCTAAAACATAAATCACACTATAATACAAATTTAAACATAAACATAAAAAATGACGATTTGCAGTAAGCGATAAGACATTCCTTAATAAAATACCTGGCTAGTACTAGAGGTACCTTATTTAATTTCACCGGAATCTGCCCTTAATTGTAAAATGGTAGATGATATATTGTTCACGTAGTAACGTCGCATTTGGCAAACGAACATTGATTTTAAATAAATCACCAATTTACGAAAATATACGCAATACCTAGAAAAAAATTCTTATCGAAGATCCTACTTAAATGCGAACAACAGAGTTTATTCACACTTGCCGTCGCATCTAGTTATTGTCTGGGATTATCACAATGTCTGTTGGATCCGAAGCTGCGATAAAACATCGAATATGTCTTCAGCTTCAGATGAATTAGGAAAATAGTGGACTGTAAAACGATAAACTATACTGCTTGGTGGAAGTGTCTAATTACGGATGTAGAAAGATTATGGAATGAAAGGAAAAATGGGAAACCATTCACTCACCGATGAACTTGAAGTTATGAGTTATTGAAATCTTCTTAAGCAGTTGTATTATTGACGAACATGAATATAGCACACAGATTTAAGTGTTCTTAATTTAAAAAACTACATTTTTTTACATTATTTTGATAACAACAACAAAACCGACGAACAAACGAAAAACCATCAGCAACACGTTTTTCATACAAAACTCTTCTGTTTGATTGTCAATTGTTTTAAGCACAGTGTTATGAATATGGAAATCAAATATAGTGAAATGGTTGGATAAGGTAGGAACTGGATGAAAAACATGAAGGTATGAACCCATCAAATTATCTCTTAGAAATCCAACAATATCGTTATTATATTTCATGATGCCGTTGCAATTAATAATATAACTGCGGTTGGCCCCATGCATTTGAACCCAGTGAATTGTGATCACAGGTAAGATTTTATCCTCTGAACCACGGGGCATTTTTACATCACTACCCCTTGGTTATTTACATCGCCCGTCCTGCAAATTTGGCTCAAATAAAAGCTTCACTTCTTAAATATATTTCGGCATAAAATATAGATAAATTTGGACGAAACATTTTGTAAATGGCCAAGTCGTAAAAAGGTTTTCAGGCAAAATTTGTATCGGATAATTTAAAATGATAACCTAAATCCTTCGGTTTCATAAAAAAAGAGGATGCAGCCTAATAAAGAAGATTCAGATTTTAAAAAATCCTACGATACCTTTGATATTATCTAGGGTCCTACCGCTGAGAAGACGTTGTAACTTCTTTTTCGGTTACATGTATCGTTTGTGAGAAAGTGAAAGAAGTTATCAGGTTAAGGGAGTTATCAGTGGCAACACGTGTTTTCATATTTGGAATATCTCGATATGAAATGTAGTAGGACTCAAAGACAACAGACCCATTGTAAGACATAATTGGCGTGGCGTATGACGCTGTTTAATTTTTCTGACAATTAACAGTGACCATTCATAAATTAAACTATTTAATTCGAAGCAATAAAAAAATGCAATTCGGGAGGAACCCGTTTGGAAAATGTTCCCATCTCATTTGTGGTATTTTGCTAAAAATTAGAAGTGCTTGCTAAAAGTATCTTGTTATTAAATAAAATAAAAATTTCAACAATGAAGCAGAGATTATATGTATGTTTAAATATGTTTGTTTTTGAAACAGCAAAATGGCTTTAAGAGCTTCTTCTATGCATTAGCATGTATTTTGGTAGAAAACAGTAAACATTGACTAGAAATACAACCTTTCGTTTCTAATTTCCAGATGCGATATTTTTATTAGTAAAGAATAGACTATTGTTTTTTATTCCACAAACTTTTTTTTGTAAGCAATGATGACATTTAACTACAAAAAATAAAAGTTTGATACACACTAAACCCCATATTTACAAACTTCGTCAGAATGGTGTTGCATTAATAATGATTTTAGACAACAACAAAAAAAACATTTAAAATACGTAGATAATATACACATCTTCAATTATACGGCTTTTTTTTCGTCATGATTTCTATTTATAGTATCAATTAAATAAATACTTCCGTTTGGTACTAAATTCATTAAAAAACTTTGCCATTTCTGCATTCTGTGAGAGATGCCTGCGGCGTAAATAATAAAACTTTTCGCTTTCTGAATATTCGCTTGAAATAATGAACACCAAAAAACCTGGGTTATAAATTAAAAAAGGAGGATACCGACTCATTCATAACTTTGAAATCATCTAATAAAATTATGGAAACAGATATTTTAACAAAATATGAGTACAACTTGGCTTCAGCCGTTTTTCGAGGCTTTATTGTAAAAAACTAACATTTATGATTCAAAGTATTGTCACTGGCCACTGCTTTTTCCCAACTTCTGAGCAGCGAACGAATCCCACGTTGAAAAAACTGGTTATCTTTTGAAGTGATCCACGAATCGATTCAATTTATTACTTCTTCATAAGACCGGAAGTGCTGGTCAGCCATGTCGTATGCCATTGATCGAAACAAGTAACAGTCAGAGGGAGCAACGTCTGGAGAATACGGCGGGTGGGGTAGGACTTCCCATTTCAACGTTTTCAAGTATGCCTTGACCACTTTCGCAACATGGGGTCGAGCATTGTCACGCTGCACCTCCCGCAAATGACGAGAATTTGGCTCGTATACTGTCATTTTCAATCGAGAATAACTTTATGATGCAGACACAAATCGACTTATGCTTATGTTAATTTCATGACGTCTGTGGTATATTTATTTCGACCATTACTAAAGCCATCAATAGTAAAATGACGAAAGCAATGTTGTACAACTAATATTTACAAATACCCAAGACGATGATATTGTATGTACTCCCGGGGTAATTTCAAACTTTCAAAGTGTGGGTGAATTCTCTCACTATTGTATATATAATGCTTCACACGCCTCATATACGTTTGGATTTGCATATTATCAAAATGATTAATTTTTGACAATGCTGTCGGATTTTTTACGCGCTGCAATAACAAACACGTAGTGAAAAAATTCCGGATATATTTTAATGTATCAACACTTCTGGAAATCAATTAAAATTATTTAAAAAAATTGCAAAATATAACCGTATAAACAGGATTACAAATTATGTTTAAAAGTAATGCGATTTTGCAAGTAAATGCTTAAACATTTGTAAAAAAGGTAAAACTAAATATTCTACCAAAATAAAGATTCAGTAAGCAAGCTACACCTTTTGAAATTCTACTGAATGTCCCCGAATTGACCATTGATAAATTTTACGAAAGTCTTACGCTACTTTAATGTTAAATAAATTGTTGTTTTAACAGTCGAGGATTTTTTCGACCGTATTACTATCCAACTACTATCAAAATCATACCAAATATTATGAACTTAAAAAATTTCATTAAAATCTAAAAATAAATACACGTCAAATTTTCGATTTGTTTCAATTTTTTACAGTAACTGTGCAATTCAAAGGGTCGCGAGACAGTGGACAGGATTCATTAATTTATAACCTAATGGACTGAAAAAAAAACATATAAAAAAAACATAACACGAATAGGGGAAAAAAGAACAACAGAGAAAGAACAGCACATACATAATATAAAATGAAGTGATGACAAAAATAGGACCAAATATACATAATAAAGAACATTCAAATCAAAGCCAAGTTTTGGTAGAGTCGTTAAGAGGCAAAGAATGTTGAACTAGATGAGTTGCAACAAAGAAGGTGAGTCATTTACCATATATAATTGATAATTTTAAAAATTCAAATTATATCAAAGTCTCTCGAAAAAAAAAAAAAAATCAGGTGGGCATAGTCCCTTTTTAGAAAAAGTTTTGCTTAGTGAGATGATAAGAGTAAAAGTCTTTGGTATAAAACCATTTTTTTTAAATGTGTGGTAATGTCAATATCCTGTAGTTCTTCAACCGCTGCCTAAATCCGAGTGAAATTATCAGGCACCATTGTTTAAACAGGCACGTTGGGTGAATTAAACTTTTGCGGCAACTATTTGTTCTGCCTCAATATCGTAAACAAGTCATTAAATACAACAATGGCGCTCCGGCCGCGCTTTATTGGGCGAATTGTCTTTTGGCGGGGCTGAAGCCGAGAAACCCTTCAGTGAACCGAGACTACACCGGGCGCGGAAGGCTAACCGGGTGCTCCCTTAGACTGCCTCCCCTCACCTACTAAAGCAAGCTCTTGAGGTAGGTAGGGTAGGTCCAATGCCTTCATATATGAATATGTTTCTCAGGTTAAAAATGCTATGAATTTTTTTGTGCACATTGTAATATTATTATTTTGATACGGTTATTTCGCACCAGAGATATAGATACAGTGTTTATATATATATATACAGTATAGATTAAGTGTCGTCCTAGTGATACGTCCACGTATTTGCGATTTGTTTTTCTTTTTTATTTATTACTTTTCAAATATCGTCGCTGGAAAGCCAAAAGGGCTTAAGCGACACCTTGGTCAAAAATGAGTTACATGTGCAGTTTTGATCAGTTTGTTTTTCTATAAGGAATACTTTGACTCTCATTTGGTTCTGAAGACTTTTGTGGCCTTTAGCCATCAAAAATATATTAACCATTTGTGAGAAGGCTTGATTCAAGCGACACAAGTTTAGGACTTTTTTTAGTTTTTTTTTTTGCTTCAAGTAATTTTTAATTGAGTTACCTATTATTTTTTGTTTTATTTCAAAATACATAAGTGGCCGGTAGGATTTTGAAATAAAAAAACTTTTAAAATGCTCTGGTGTAAGCTTCTCAAAATGGCGCTTCAGTCCTTTTGCCTTTCCGGTGAAGTCACAAGCTTGTGTCACTTGAGTCAAGCCTTCTTCTAAATGGTAAATAAATGTTAGATGGCTGAAAGGCCACAAAAGTCTTCAAAATCAAACGAAAAAACCATTCGACGCAAGAAAAAAAACTGTGTATTTAACTCATATTTGACGAAAGTATCGCTTGAGCCCTTTTGCCTTTCCAGCGACGATATGTATTTTGTAGACTTTTTACTATAATTTTTTTTTACCTACGTAAACTCATGAACTTAAATTCAATAACGTAGTCACGTAAATGCATTTTTCTACCCACACGAGGTGACAAAGTAAAGCGCAGTGCGCCGTTTTATTGGTATAAAGAACAAGAGTTAGAGCCAGTATCCTTTAATGATTCAATCGCTTAATGATAAATAAGAATCTAGAAAATAAATAAAAAAACAAAAAAGATGATATGTATAATAAGATAGAACACAGCAGTTGGGTTGGGTAGGTTGCCAAGATAGCTTTTCTGTTACTGTTGTTGCTAGGTTAATAAAAGACCTCGATGTTCAAACCCCAGTCGCGAAGAAGCCTTTTAAATGTACTTATTGACGTATGACGGTGAATTCAGAATCGAAACGTTGCTTGAAATGGCTTTAGCCGTGTTTGATGACCAGATCTGAATAGCCAGGTACTTCCCAACCTTCCTCTTCCCAATATCCTTCCCCTCCCCAGTACCTTCAGCCTCACAACATACCCTACTTGGGGATGCCATAGTCTCACTGGCTCTAGACGGTTGAGAGCAGTTGAGACTCTTGTGCGGTATTCATTTAAAAAATTAAAAAAAGTATATGTTTTTTTTATGTTTATGTTAAGTTTTAATATGTTTACTACCCGTAGTTAATGGTGTAGGTGTGTAAATGTAAGGAGTGCCTTTTTAATATTGCCTAAATGCACATAAGGTTGTTGAACTATATGTAGGGTATTTTTACGCACATCAAACTAGGAAATATCCTTGTGTTATGATGGACGGGATCGCAAAATTACTGAATTTATTATTATGATTTAAAACAGAGCATAGATCAAAGAACGAATGACTGCACTATTAATGCATTTTAAAGCAAGGACAGAGCGGTTTCGTGGGGAAATTCTGAAAATAACCTTCATGTGTTGCAAAGGACGAAAGCACACCGAATACAGTGGAGATAAAAAACACCGGTGCCTACATTTGAAAATCTACGAATGAACGAATTACAAATGAGTGAACTGTTAGATCCATGGAACAGTCCCGGTGAAGGCCGGGACACTTTTAAATGCCACCCTCATAATTCACTTACATTACCTACCCATGATTGTACTTGCTACTGTTGGCGAAGCTCACAAACTTTTTGTTACCACCATATGCGGAAATTAAACGAACGCAACATTCCGGTGAAATTCTAATTTGCGTTATTTTGTCCGAAAGTAATTCAGGTTTATTCAGTTTTTTCCCCACTGTCCATTCCTCCAGTTTAAATATCTTCCTATTACGGTATTTTTGTTTACATTTAAGCACCCACTTGCGCTAACCACTGTACGGTCCACGTTCGCATGATGGTACCTATTTGCCAGCTCTTTACAAAAATACAAACGTTGTTTTCATTATCTATGTACTCAACTAATTGTACACTGTTTTAACAACGCACATTACTGTAGAACGGGGGCTCTTTACCTTTTCGATGTCATGGAACTCTAAATAATTTAATGCATATTTTTAGAAAGCTGTAGATACTCTCAGTTTTGTCCTGGTAAAAGACCACCATTCAGAATGGAAACATTGCTTGAAATTAAAAAAAATTGACGGGTCGGCCGCTAAGTGGACAAGCGCGTCGGATTGCCACCCGGGCGTCGTGGGTTCAATTCCTCTGCTAGCCAAGTCTTCCATCATTGCATAAGCAAGATCTTCCACTTATTATGATGGCAGTAGGAGTTTTTCAAGTATTGTCAAATTATTCGTAACCCAAGAATGTTTGTCGTTTTTGGAGCAGTTCGGACTCTTGTACGGTATTCAAATTTTAAAATAATTAAGAGTTTTATAGTTCATTTATTTTTCCGTACTACCATTATACACTTCTTTTTCAAAACGGAAAATTTCTACCGATTTTTTATTACGATAGCTGAGGTTGTCGTTTTTTATAGATCTCAGCACTATCGGTTCTAATTTGTAGTTTCCATATACCTCTGTTATTATTTTTCAACTTTATTCAAAGACCTTCATTTCAATTCGATCTACTGAAAATTAACCAATTGTGTTATGTTTTTCTTATGATCCTTATGGTGGCAGAACACTTTTAACAAGTTGACGAAAGTGTTTCAAGGAACACGTGTTCCTAACCGCTGCTACAGGTATTCCAGAGAAAAAAAAGCAATTATTAATAAAAAAAATTGACAAAATCGAACTTTTTCTATTATAGTTAAGAAGAAAATAGTTAATATAATTTGACATCCATTATTATTTTTATTTCTTTTTTCAGCTTCTATTTCATTAAATGAAATATTAAATTAACTCGTTTCTTCATCTCACGATTGAATTTGCAAAAGATATTACCATAAAACGTAATTTATTGAGAGCTTTGAAGGTAAATATTTCTTCATCTCTCCACGTCTATTTTACGATAAATGTATCATTGAATAAAAAATTGACAGCCTCTCCTTTATGGGAATCACCAATTCGTTTAAAAGTACCTGCCCGAAATTTCACTCTTGAGAGTTTTTTTGGTCGATAAATTTTAATAGGAACGCGAGCCTGATGGTACGGGGTAGCGATAAAAATTCTTAACGACCATACGTGGTTTTTGCTGCAAATCGCATATGAAAATGTGGACCTAATGTAGTGAAATAAATTAAATATGCTTTTATGTAGATGAGAAAAAAAGTCCCGCTTGAAAAAATTAAAGACTCATTTTAAATTGATCTATTAATAATGTGTTTGTAAAAATATCTGAAACTAGCTGTCGAATCAATTTTTCATTTTATTATTTTCGTTCCTACTCTTATTGGAGATTTTCCTTCATCAGGCCAATCTTCACCCTACAGAATTTAGTCCAGAATAACTCCTACGTTTTAAAGCCACAAGGCGCAGCGACTTTCCCGTATTCTTCCCATGAATCACAGATAGGAGATCCACAAAAAGTCAAGATTTAAAAAAAATTATAATAGCACAATTATGAATATAAAACTATTGACTTTAAAAGTCACGATAAGATAGGTATAATATTTTATAAGCACTAAGCTAACGATATCTGAATAACATGATGTCAACACAGTTGAAGCAATTAAGCGATTATATTTATATAAAGGGTATAGGAGTGATGGCTTGCGTTTTCGAGTGGTAAGACGATCGACTACGGTTCCAGAGGTCGCGGGTTCAAACCCGGCGTGAGCAAATAATTTTTATTTAATAAATATGTCTCATAACCCCTTCAATTCATATAAAATAATATAAAGTATATTTGCGGCATGTTCCAGAGTGGAAGATAATCATGATATCGCCCTGATGAAAGACCACCATGCAGAATTGAAACGTTGCTTGAAATGGTTTTAGCCGTGTTTGGTGAACAGATCTGAATAGCCAGGTACTTTCCAACCTTCCTCTTCCCCATCTCCTTCCCTCCCCACTACCTTTAAAATCACAACATTTCCCAGTTAGGGATGCCATATTATCACTGGCTCTAGACGGTTGGGAGCAGTTGGGACTCTTGTGCGGTATTCACTATATAAAATTTAAAAAAACAATGTTTACCGTTTATATGTTGTACCCAGAATAAAACTAGGTAGTAATTTGGAGCGCTTAACCAAGGCTTAAGGCTACAAAAGCTTCCTACCATGGCAACCTCACAAAAAAAACACAAGAGTTTTTTAACAATGCGCACTTGCATCGCTGTTTTGATGCGGAACATAGCGCTTAATGCAAAAATTGTGAAACTACCTAGCAAAGGGTGATATTCGTAAAATACTCTTCTAAAAGGAAATAAAATAAAACTAATGGATAAGGAAGTAAACTAAAAATCGTCACTCCTTTTCAGAAAACTTCTCAGCCCCCGCATGAGAAGCTAGTGCCACAAACACTGCTAATCTAAGAATGCCATCATTAATGCCACGGCTGCCTGAATAGGGTCCTATTTGATGGCTTTTAAAAAAAATTAAATAGTCATCTATTTTTGGCAAACAATTATTAATATATAATGTTTGACATTGGCAGGACGCATAGCTTGGAGGACAGATAATCGCTTAAGCCGCCCTATTACCTGCTGGATCGACAACATAATCATTTTAGGTGAATATATATACAAAGCTCAAAGCAATAATATACCAGAAGAGATACCTTGTGTAGTCAGGATTGTTGTTTTTTCCTGAATCGGTCGTGGCTAGGGCTAGGACTAAGGTATGTATACATCCATTCAAAGCACATCTCGACATAATGTTTTGTTTATTTGTATTGTTCTTACCAAAAATATAGGATATAACCTGAAAAATCGTTGAGTTATGTCCTGTTATGTCGCATAACAAAATGTAGTGGGCGAAGCCGCCGGAGATAAGTAGTGCAATAATATGTGACAACTTGTCTTATCTCTTTCTCTCTCGCGGCTTACGACGTAAAAACCCGCAGAAAGTGATTTATCGTAAATTTGCATGGGTTGGGTAAAAATATTTAGCTCTCTCTCCATATATATTCTTGCTCTGAGACGCAAAACATGGTAACAAGCTGCATTTATCCGAGGAGAGTGAATGCAACTTGGTAAGACATCTATCCAGTAAGAGAAAGACTGCCTTTAATGATGGTTGGCATAATTTTTAAATACATATTGCATATAAAATAACATGCAATTATAGAGATGTAACGGACCTATGCTTCTGCTTCGCAAATGCGGAAGTTCTGCATACTTTTTCACTATCGCTTCTGTTAAATTATAACAAGGTTCTAGATACAATAAATTAACTCGTTAGCAACAGAGGTAAGAGCGTGACATTGGTGCGCCAAGCGGGGAGTGCGGAGCGGGAAGCGGGGAGCGAGGAGCGGGGCAGCCAGCCCGTGCAAGCGCATGGCGGGATTCGTTTTTTTTAAGCTTCTAGATACAATAAATAAACTCGTTAGCAACAGAGGTAAGAGCGTGACATTGGTGCACCAAGCGGGGAGCGGAGAGCGGGGAGCGGGGCAGCCGGCCCGTGCAAGCGCATGGCGGGATTTGTTTTTTTTAAGCTTCTAGATACAATAAATGAACTCGTTAGCAACAGAGGTAAGATATAGAGGTAATATGTGAAGAGGTGAATTCTCGAAAATAACACACAACGACGGCGTCGTAAAGTCACTCAAAATCATTACATTTGAAATTTTCGTAGAAAGCATTCACTTTGTGGTTTGACATATTGCAAGAAATTAAAAAATAACTTTGCACAAGACCACGAATATTATTTTAATTAATATGACCAACCGGTTTCGCTCCTCGTTGAATTTCTAATACCAAATTACACATCCACATCCGCATCTAAATCCGCATCCTCAAAAAAATGTATAACACTTCCGTTACATCTCTACATAAATATATAAAATGGATATGTTTCAAAATTATTGCTGTCAATATCACCAGTATTATTGTATGGCTTTTAGTATATTGAATTGCGCTACCTCCTTCTTGAGTCACAGTTATTGACAGCTTTACAATATCCATTATTTGTAGTACGTGTGTGTCCTTATGACGGACACAGCAAGGCTTGCATTATGTACCCCTAAAGTCAAACTACAGGCTTAATTGAAATAAGCATTAATAAGTTTAATACATAATGTTATGTCATGCACTAGTGCGCGAATTCTCTGGTGCTATCCAAAAAGTCGGCAGACTTTTCACAGCCCGCAACATATTGACTGCTTAGAGGTAAAACCCTTCAAGCCACAATTTTAGGGAAGTTTCTTTTAATTATGTTCACATTAAAAAGTCTTCAAGGAATGACGTGATAAAGTTATTTTAACTGAATTTTTATAATTATATTGTTTTTTTTCCTTAAAACTGTGGATGAAATGAGTCAACATTAAAATCTCTTATAATTAAAAGAAAGTAAAGTTTTCATTTTATGGCCAAGAATTTTTACCTTTATACAGTCAATGTGTACATAACTTATATGTAAATATCAATAATTATCGATAATTTTGTATACAAAACTAAGTAGAGTTTTTTGGAATTTTTAAGGTTAGCCATGGTTTTTAGTTATTTAGGCCGAGCGTTTTTACGTATTTTATAGTAATTTAAGTCTTTTTTTCTTCTAGCGTTGTAACACCCGTGAGATGGTATTTTACAAAAATGGCGCTGTATAAATTATCAAAAAAATAATATGTTTAAGGAATGAAATAATGCATGTTTTTAAAAATGCAGTAAATAAGAATAAAAACCAAGCACATAAATTAACCTAGTGGTTTATTTCTAGTTTACAAAGTTAAATTATATTTTCGTAGAAAGCAATCACTTTGTGATTTGACATATTTAATGAAAACGAAATAATAACTTTGTATTACACCACAGATTTGATGTTTCGCTTAGCCTAAGCATCACCAGGGTACAAAATTAAAATAAACAAAAAGCACATAGTGTGTTGTTATATGGTACATGTGTACATGTGTACATGTGTACATGTGTGTAATAAACCCAGTAGAATTTCTGTTCTAAACAAGAAAAACTTTTCAGACTCTCATTCCTTGAATTCGTTAGAATTTTTTCATAATTATCTGTTCCTCACTACATAAAATTTAAAAACACATTTGATAAACTATATTTAAAATTTGCTCTTATGCCCTAAAAATAAAAAATATTTAAAAAAAGAATATATGTAAAAAATCAGCTAATTTTTAAGTTATTATGACATAGTAATTGTGTCCTGCCTGAAGTTACCTGCCAGGTAAATATGTTGCTGTATATTTATATTAACCGTGAATTAATATTAACCAGAAATTATGATTTGTACAGCGGCTTGAGGTGATTTTTCACAAAAACGGCGCTATACAAATTATCCAAATATTATTATTATACTCGTGTATACAGAGGGAGAACACAATATAAAATAAAATAAGAGGACAGTAAGAAAACAAAAGAATAACATTTAAATTATAAGAAAGGAACAGAGAGATAGAGACAGATAATACGACAAAAGAAAAAAAAAAGTCTTTAAAATTGAAATTAAATATGTGGTCTCATACAATGTTATTATTTCATTTTTATTAAAAATAAAAATTTTAAGTTTACAAAGTCATTCGAGTTTCATTTTAGCAACGAGGTAGAATAAGATTTTAGGAATTTAGGAAGAATACAAAACGTTTAGTTAATATTGTATCAGTTACACTATAAATAGTTGCCCCTGGCCGTGACACTGTACGCTTTAGCTTTTCAACCCCTACATAGCAATAAACATCTCGTAAAGATTAAACAACCCGTTAACTTTTTACAACTCCGGGATACCTTTATCGTTAAAAGGCTGACATTCAATCATTGTATTGTTTCTGGGTGGCGAAAAGCAGTAGAATATAATAATGTCCCAATATGGCAGGAATATTATGGCTTTGGAATGTTTCATATCATGGATTGTTATAATTGGTTCGCGTTGATTACATGTGCTTTTATGAATCATAAAGCCAAACCAATTACTTACAAATATATTTCATAGAAACACATCCGTAATGGCTAATCATGTTTTGGTGTAAAGCCAATAAATATCAATAAAATCAGAAGTGTTTTTTTAAACATTAATACCAGTTTCATTATCTGGCATCTCTTGTGATTTATATATTTGTACATTTATGAATTTCCGACTCAAAAAAATATTTTAAATTAGAATTAACTTTACAGGTTTATACTTTATATTTTGATATTAATTACTGAAATAATCTACAACGTAAATATGAAACAGGAAACACCATAAACTAAAAAAAAATAACGGTCGTGACTGAGACTCAAACTCAATTCGGGAGTAACGTCTTTGCCAATTGAGCTACCGAGACCTTAATAGAAACCGGCATTTTAATCGATCTCATACATCATTAAAAAAATATTAATATTATTTTTCGATTTCTTCCGATATAGGCTGCCATCTTTGTGATAGTATATAAAGCTCTACCCGAGTGTGTCGGACGCACATGGTCCACGATAATGTGTAGTTAATAAGCTAGACTTAAGATTGTTTTATATTATTCATAAGGAAATTATTATGTATGCAAATTCCTCCCGCGGCTCGTTACGTCACAATGACGCAAAGAGATAGCCCTCCACGCTGGAACCCCGTCCGACCAGGCTAGGTACCAGCGTGATGACGAGGACTGAGCGCGGACCAATCACGGCTGCGCCTGATTCCGGATCATCTGATCATCTGAAGCCGGTTCACGCGGATGGAATTGACCTGTCTGGCTTTATCGCGAGAGCCGGGTCAATCACACGACCAAATAAATTATGTCATCGTGATGACTCGACTCTCGGCTACACAATTATTGTAATACCATGTATGTAAATATTAGGATAAGATAGTTATTGAGCATCAAGCCCCCAAAACCGGGCACTATTTTGTAATTTGTATTTTTAATCTGTAATTGTATATTCAATAAAAATGATAGAGGGGCGAATTTAAGTTGAGGTGATAGCTGGTGGAAGGGAAAAGGGGATAGATTAATAAAATCTATCCCACAAAATTGCCAGCCGGCTGGGGAGAGAGGGAAAGAGAAAGCTAAACTCTCTCATACAATAATAATAAATAATAATAATATTTGGATGATTTGTATAGCGCCGTTTTTGTGAAAAATCACCTCAAGGGCGCTGGCAATGCTCTCTCACCCCGGCTGCGCGCTCCCGTGGCGATTATACATTGCACAAAAACGGGAGAAAAGGCAGATCACCAGCATTCTCCGCCAGCATCACTTCATCTTGACTTATCTTCGCTCTGACATCGCCTTCAACTTGACTCCTGACTTTTTTTTTACCATCGCCTGCCCCCCCTGAACCGCCTGACTACACCTCTCTCTGGACCAGACCCGCAGCATCTTCACTTGAAAGTCGAGGCCCTACATGTTGACCCCGTCGTCTCCCTTACAACGAGACCAACCGCTTAGAGCACTTCATAGATTGGGACCGCTACCCTATTACAGTTTACTTGTGTGCCTTGATCACGTCGGGTACGCCGAGCACATATTGTATACCTAAATGGTGTCTTGGATAAACCATCAATTCTTACTATAACTAGTTTCGATCAACACCTCTCTTCGTGAATATGTAAATAGGATTTTTATTTCTTAGATGGAGACAGTTAACATATAAACAATAGCACAAACGTGAAGGCACAAAGCTGTTGCACAAAGCTGTACATTAAAATATATTATAAGAAAATAATAATGGAACAGAAAAAAACAAGGGGACACTAAATGAAAATGTATAGTATCCAAATATTTGTTTTAAAAACTTGTTGGAATTTTGTCATACCATATGAATATTCCAAATAAATAACATTAACTTATTTAATTTAAACTCCCATCAATAGCAATTTTATAGTTGTCCAACAATGGAATTGTTCAAATAATATTATGGATCATATTTTGGTTAAAAAAAACACGTCTTCCACCAGGGAGCCATAAATCCCTGAAGGGCGTCTGAGTTAATGGAAAATAGTACCAAACAACTTTTAAGCATGTTGTAGTTTCGTTAAACCCATTTTAGTTTTGTTCACCATACTGTTAATGTTATTTGTATTTCGAATCCAAGGGAAAAACTTCTATTTGGATGGTAGAATGATTTTTTTACGCGGTGCAATCAGCCAGCGTGTAAACGAATTAGAAAAACTAATCTGCACTTTTGAAAGAAAACACATTGTAGACTTTGGAATAATGTTTGTTCATTCTAGGTTTAACAAAACCCGCTTCCGTCCTAGAAACAGATCCTGAAAACTGAAAAGTTTTAGAGCATATTCAGGAAAATTGATCTTTCCGTAATAGGAACTCTTCACGTAATACGTGCACTTTAAATAATGGCTGGGAGACTTTGATCGGCTACTTTTACGGATATACTATTCGAGCGGAAGGAGTACTCAAGGGCATTATCTCAAAGCCACGCTTAAAGTAAAATGATTAAGCGATTTTTTAAATTTACTCAAAAACGTTGGCATTACTGAAACTGACCATTTAACGTGATGTCTTTCAAATTTTACTGACTAATAAAACTGAAAAAGGTATATATTTTTTATAAATTATAAGGTTTTACAGCATACGATAAACTTGTTTGTAATAAATGTCTCCCAAAGATGAAAATAATCACAAAACCTTCGAGCGAAACAAAATGCTACTTGGCTCTGAAACAAGAAGCTTCGTAGGTTAAAATTGAGCATGCGCAAAAATAACTTATTTTAGATTTTCCATCTACACATTTAAATTATTATAAAAATTTTTCGAGCATGAACAGGTTGACAATATCAACCTAGTTATTAATAAAAGCTAGCGTTTATAATGGAAATATTTCTTGAACTACCCTTAACTGTATTTTGTGACCAGATCTGATTAGTTACTGTTGGCGGAAAGGTTCTGCGGTGACCTTCTTGCGTATGTGACAAATGTTTTGACAAGAATATTTCGGTAAGACCCAACATCTTTCTGCCAATGATTTATCAACAAACTACCATCTTGCGAACTTTCCGCATCCTGTGTACTTGGATTGCTGATTTTTTTAAAGAGTTGTTTCAGACGGTTACTGGCGGTCTCACCTGTTCCTCAAATTCAATAAATGGTGGCGTTCCATAGGGATTAGTTCTGCCTCCAGCCTTGTTTTTACTACACATATATTACTACTCGGATAACAGTACAGTTCATAACAGTTGTTTGTTTTGTACAAGCCCTCAATCTGCTTTTTCACATACCCATCTTTCATTTTCGCCTGTATTTTGGTATCCAGTCAAAAACAGTAGGCTTCATTGAAATTATCCTACTCTGCTGCTTCTTGTAGGGTTATTTTTCATGCCGTCAGTCCATTTTAGATGCGATTGACCTTTGCTTCTATTCGCTAAACAAGAACGCTATCCGAGGATATTGTGAGTATCTACCCGACTAATGATAACACTTGAATAATTTATATAGCAAGGCTAAAAAATATGGATAAAACTACCATAAAACTATTTAAAACGCTCTACTTAGACTTTTCTAAAATGGCAGTATCGAAATAAAGAATTTTTTAGTTAGAATTAGCTTCAAAAATTTAAAAACACTCCTTAGTTTCAAATACGAATTTATCGGTAATTAGTGGTATTATTTATATGTTAATTATTTACATGTGCGCCGGCTGTGAAACAGTTTCGGACTTTTTGTATAGCAGTAGATGTAAAATTACTTTTTAGTACGAGTATTCATTAATTATTAAAAAAACTGAATATTTTAAACGTTTGCGTTTGATATAATATTATTTATAAAGCTATGCTAGCATTTTTTTGTTATTGTTTATTCAGAAATGCTGTGTGTGTGATAAATATGAATCTTTTTTAAGCATAACGTAATCCAGCAATAAAATATTCATACCCAAGTGTAATGAAAACATCCCTTTTTTTACAATCAGCAGTATTTCTTTTTCATTACTCAATTGAGGGTTTCCAATAAGCATTGCGTATTACTGCAGCATTTCTAAACAATATCTATGTATTTCAGTTGGTTGTGTAACAATAAATCACTTCTATCTCGGTAATCTCAAACAATGCAAAATATAAAGGATCCGTTGAGCTATGATTCACGTAAATGGAAATTTCTTCGGCCGTAAATCAATTCCCTGCAACACAAATTAACGACAAAACGGTTCAGTTTTGGAAGAGAATCAAAAATAATTTTTTGTAAAATAAACTTTAACGTTTCGGGTATTAAAAAAAAGTTGGTGTAATTTCAACATCCGTTTTCAAATTTAAATTTAATAATAGGTGCTTGATTATTTTGCTTCTGGTACCCTCTCCTATCGGAGATTGGCTATCACCAGAGCAATCTTCATCCCGTAGGCTGTACCCGAAAGAAATACTTGATTGATTCGTGTTATTAGGAGCGTGATGGGATATTCGATTGGCGATTACCAATTTATAAGAAAGAATAGAAAACGCTTAGGTGCATAGTACCAATGTCAAATGATTGGTTATTGTAGTAATGAGTTGAGTCGCATCAGGGGTTAGAGTAATAGAAGAGTACGTATAAGTGTGAATAAAGCAAGACCGTGTGCCAGGGCTGAGGAATATAGCATTCCTACGTTATTATTTAGCCCAGTCGGCAAATGACATGGAAGAAATTTGACTGTTTTAAAAACGTAACGAATATCTTTTTAAATAAGTATGCGTTGTGAAAACGTTGCAATCTCATAAGCAAATACTTTACTGATTAGTTTTTCACATAACCGAAATATTAAAGCAAAAACAAAAAACCTCTTAAACATTTTCTTTTTTCAATCAAGAATGAATGTGTAAGAAGTAATATCACGAATGAATTATGTTGAAAAATCAAAATATGTTTCCTGTCTTCTTCAATGAAATTTCTTGAGAGGGTATATGCTCAAAACAATCCACATCCCACGTATTCCTACTCCCAGTGTGTTCGTTTTATTGCGTATCTCATCCAATAAAGCTCTAAAAAGGACAAAAGAATGTGTTAACGAAACACAAAACATTGAGAAAATTACATTTTTCTCATACATTCATTCTTTGCAATTGGATTCAAAAATAATTCTGTAATAATGTTATCTTTCGTTTGTCGTCGGGTGGGATAAAGCTTTTGTTATTCTCCTGACAAATTCCAAATGGGACTAAAAATCCCTCGGAGAAATTTCTCTAATTCCCTCCCGAAGAAGGCTTTCAATTTCCAAATTGTGAGCGAAAGGGACAACCAAAACTTATTTATAGAATTGTCGGGTCCAGTTTGCTTCATTCGTTATTTTTTCTTCATTTGCACATACGACGGAATTCTAAGGGATTCCATAAATGAATGGTCATGCAAAGAATCTAAGAAAAAAAAATAATAATAAAATAAAAAAATCTAATTTAGGCAAACATTGGTGATGTTTTCATTTCAATCATCAATGGGAAAGGATATTAATAAAATTTGATAATAATACCGGAATTGTGAAGACTAAAAAGTTGTCCGTATTTAGAAATCCTATTCAAGTTAAAACTAAGGCTTCCCATGAAAAAATAATGAAACAGGTTAATGAAGATTATAATTGTTTATATTTTGGTTATATTCAATTATTCAGTTGTAATTATAAAAAAACAAAAACAACAACAAACATAAAACTAAATAAAGTTAAAACAAAAAGTACACGAACATTAAACATGAATAAACAAATACTCAACAATTTTTAAAAATATGTAATATAATAAATAAAAAAACAAATTACAAATAAATAAAATGATCACAAAAAAATACGTCATTTATTATACATTATTCCCATTAAGTTTAAAAAGCTCATTCCGTGAAGCACAACATTTTAAGGCAAAACGAAAAAAAATATTCAGGAGGCTATCAAATTTGAGATGAGAGTACAAAAAAAAGAATATGTCTTGATTCATTAAAAATATACTCATTAGCATATAGATTATTTAAAACACACGAAGAAAGAAATATGAAGAAAATATCCTTTAAGTGCTTTCATCAATATTTTTTCAATAAAATCATTTCTTTAAAAATTGGTAGACGTTTTTCAATACAACGTTTTTTAATTCAGCGACACATGAAAATGAATCAAAGTCAAAAAACATAAGATCATCACCAAAATAAGCTAAAGATGAACCAACCAAGGCTGAAATTCAATACGAATCAAAGAAGAAAGTTCAACATAAAACCACGGGCGTTAAGCTGAAATCAATGACAACATTTTAACGGCGATTCGATGCCTTAAATTCAATGAAAAATCAGTGACGAAAATTCAATGGTGAATCAATGAACTAAAATCAACTGCTTTGAATGGAAGATTTTATGGAAATCCTAAAGCAACATTGTTTCTAATGCTCTCTTGTGAGTTAACAGTGTGGAAAATATAGCCAAGGAAAAAACGCCTTTATGAACCTTGAAATAGCCTTTTTTTAATAAAGCGTCTCAAAGAAGTAACGCTGACACTTTCTGAGCCGTGACAAGAAAGCGAACGAAAGTGGGACTAAGTATCGTGTAATTATCGCGGATGCAGTAAAACGATGATAAGGTTTTACTTATTCAATGCCAAAATCGAGCTCAACCTAGAGCACAAATGGATATTAACACTTTTAACACATTCAATTCCGATGAAAAAGTAACAATCACAGGAGTGTGATATATGGATTTGCGCGAATACTGATGTCGTCAATTGAATACACATAATAAGGCCCCAAATAATCAAATTAAATTGATCATCTGTTCATTAGAGGCTTTCGATATTTGAAAACGCCTGACCCACAGTAAGATTAAATTGACCTTACTTCGGGCACACAGACACACCCACTACACACTTATATCAGTTTATTTATTTACTGGATATACGAGTATTATGAAACATTGAACATGTTATGTGACACATTCAATTTCGATGAAAGAGTGACAGTAGATCGTCCTCATCATTAAGGAGATACATCCCAAAGTAAAAGGGATGAGAGTGGGAGTCGGCCTCGCTCATAAACCCTTTCCGCTGGCTGCAGCCTCTCGCCATTCACCTCCAGTCCTGTCAGTCTTTCCCGTTCTGCTCCAATCCTCTTTGCGCAGTCTATTCTCTATCCACCTCTTCGTTCGCTTTCATTTGGGCATCCAAACAGTCATAATGCATTTTCGTCTGTCACTATTTCAACATGCCTCTTTCAAACTTCTCAGGCTTTGAGACTTGAGATATTTATTGAATTCTTGTTTAGTCTTGATAAACACGTCAAAAGGGACATGGTGAGTAAATCGTGAAATAGCGTGGTCAAAATAAAATATCAAACTTTTTTACGTGTGAGCGAAAATTACCAGTATTGTTTTTGCCCTACGTGGCGATCTAACGAATCGTGCACAGAAGACGGCTTAGCGTATTAATACTATCAGATATAATTTCTAGGATTTTTTCCAAAAATAAATACCACACTTTGTAATGGGAAACTACACCATATTACTAAACACGGGTTCAGACAACCACTTTCTAAAATAGCCTTCCATTTTTCACGGCAGATAAAAATTAATCTACTAACTAACTAATCATCACGCCGTTTCCCGCAGGAGTAGGCAAAATGGTCGGACCGCCATACAACTCTGTCTTGGCACACACTCCCTACTTCATTCACATTCATATACCGTCTCATACATACTCTTTATATGGACCGATTCGAGTATTTGATTCACTTAATACCGCACAAGAGTCCAAACTGCTCTCAACCGTCTAGAGCCAGTGAGACTATGGCAAGCCAGATTGTGGTATGTTGTGAGGCCGAAAGTAGTGGGTAGGGGAAAGAGATGGAAAATAGATAGTTTAGGATGTACCTGGTTATTCAGATCCGGTCACCAAATACGGCTAAAGCCATTTTAAGCAACGTTTCGATTCTGAATACTTAAAATACTAATTCGGTCTTAACTATTCTTGGCACAACTTAGCCACGAATATCGTCAAGTTGTAGGTATTGATTGAAATAAAACATTCACACACCCGTTATTCAGGGTGAATGGTAAAATAATTAGTCTCGCCCCAGCGAGAACGCTCATTCAGAATAAAAAAGCTTAAGCTGACTTCAGTCTCTCTATGTATTTATTTGTTTAAGCATTTCAATAAAACGATTACAAGCTATTAAATCAAAGAAAGGATAATTACAAAAAAAACGGTTGAGTAAGTATTGGAGAAGCAAAAAATATTAATATATATATATATATACATGTATATATATATATATATATGTGTGTGTGCATAATCCTCGTATATTCCTATACTTTCAACATTGTGTTTTAATAGACCGGTATAAATAAATGTGTGTGTGTGTATAATCCACGTATACTCCTACACTTTCAACATTGGGTTTTTAATAGATCACGTATCATTTTCAAAGCTTTAAAAAAAGTTATTTTACAAATTGGTAAAAAGTATTCACTTTATGGCTTGCCATAATAATAAAAATTAAATAAACGATAGCATTTTTTACTGATTTAAATGACAACTTTAATGATGGATATATTCATACACTATGTTAACTAGTTTAGGTTGTCCCCAACCTTCATAAGTGCTTTAGGTTTTGGAAAAAAAGGAGTGCACACAAGAGAAGGAGAAAGCATTAAACTAAGGGTTGGGGAAGAAAAAATGTTGCTTAACTTTACATATCCCTTCATTTTATCTTAACCTAACTGGTAAAGTGTGAAACGGGCGGAATTCACAGAGGGTGGGAATGGGGTAAGACTGTGAATGAGACAAGGGCTGCTCTGCGGGGAAGGGGGGAGGGGGGCGGGCTGAGGCTCTTAAAGGGCGGTACAAGGGGAATATTATATTGGAATGAAATTAAGTTAGGCTTCTATGAATTTTATACCGTAAGTCTAATTTAATACGGGTCTCCGTATCCGATAAAATAGATAGCAGGACTATTTTATTGGTTGGCTAACCTAATAATGATGGATGTAAAGGAGCGGCCGTTTCCGACCATTTTTTATAGTGGCCAACTAATAAAAGCACCCAGGATTCGAATTTTATGGATGACGTACAATAGATTATAGATTTAATCTGAATTATGAATATCTTCTAAGAATACTGATTTTAAATCTAGCTACTAAAAATATATTTTATTATGGATTCTAAGGGCGGAAAAAAGAATGCCTATTTTTTTTTCATTTATATGGCGCAAATAAGTTGCTTCTTACGTATTCATTGAAAAACGAGTCATTATATGAATCATTTTTCCGCAATTGTGTAAAGTACAATGCTCTTTACTTTCCCTGAATATGTCCTTAACATGTGACTAACTAGTTTAGCAACAAAAATTAACATTTTTAAAAGCGTGAACCAAACTCAGTTACTTAATAACTAATTAAATCGTTAAAAATATACAAAATTAAATAACAGTAGTAAATTATACTCTCGTTAATGAAACACGTGTGGGAACAAAGGGAAAACAGAAAATATAAGCGGCTTTATATTTATATGTATACCTAAATCCCGAACTCGCGAATAAACACAATTATAATTTAGGCATTCCAGAATACCCACAAAAGTAATAATATGACACCAATTTTGACAGCATCTCTCATAAACCCAAATCTCTGGGGGATTTCCATGAATCTCATTCGGCTCAACCAAAAGCTTCGTGTGTTCAACACTCAGTCATTCCAGGGCGATAATTGGCTGAAAATTAATGGGAAAGGGGGCATTATGAATCTAAGTTTTAGTTTCTAGGACAGGGAATACTAAACCCTCGCTCATGAGCATCATAGTTCTATTCGTCACATATAATATGTCTATTAAACAAAATTATTTCCTTGTACGTACGCACGAGTGTGATATTTTCAAAATTGGAACTTATGAATGTGTTAAGAAAATCAAACGATTTTTTTCAAATTCAGACAATCGATAAAGTACCTACCTATATCATATTTTACCAGACGATTAGTTTCATTCTATATTTAAAATATGCGTTAGTATTTTTGACTCCGTTGAAACTAATTTTCTCCGTTTTCTTCTTGGCAAATCAAGTTGATTTGCCAAGATTTACCGTTATCCCGTGATTTTTCAAGATTATCAACTAGTAATATTATTTACATTATTGTTTTTTTATACGAATACCGCACAAGAGTCTCAACTGCTCCTAACCGTCTAGAGCCAGTGAGACTATGGCATCCCCAAATAGGGTATGTTGTGAGGCTGAAGGTAGTAGGGAGAAGGATATTGGGAAGAGGAAGGTTGGGAAGTACCTGGCTATTCAGATCTGGTCACCAAACACGGCTAAAAACATTTCAAGCAACGTTTCGATTCTGAATGGTGATCTTTCACCTGGGCGATACTTAGAGTATCTACCACTCTGGAACGTACCCCAAATATACTTTTATAATTATATATATATGAATTAAATATGTTAAGACACACATTAATTAAATAAAAGTTGTTGGCGCATGCTGGGTTTGAACCCGAGACTTTTGGATTCGTAGTCGAGCGTTTTACCACTTCTGTGATGGAAGCCGTCAATAGTATAGCGCACAAAAACCGCGTTTGTATCGTATTTCTCGTAATTGCTATTATTTAATTACTAATAATAAGTAAATGTATGAATTCAAGAATCTAGGCCCAAGTAAATAAGACATTGGAAATATAATACTTTTTTGGGTCCGGCTTAAAATCATTTCATATAATTGTACCTTTATAACTACTAACTCTTTATTAAATTTAAAAATGAGTGTTTAATAACCAATAACCTCAAAAAATAATCAAAAGTAAAGGTTCAATAATTATTATTTTCGAACATTTTTAATAAAATACCCATTTGTTCAAAAAATGTTTTGATTGAAAAAAATCGTTTGGATTTTACCGTAAGGCACTCTTTGATAATAAGTATCCCAAGTATCACGGTATGAGCGTAAAACATGTGCAAATACATTTAAAAAATATATATTTTAATTTTTTTTCAAAAATAAAAATTATTAATGATGTCATCGCGATGTCGACTTAAGGAAGAGTTTTGCGATTTGTATTTTGACGCGAAATTTCTGAACATAATTCAAACAATTCGCTTAAAATATTAAGCTAGCAGAATGTTTCAAGGGATACTTTTCTCACATTCTTTATGACGAATATTCCCCTGTTTTGAAATATGCAAACTGACTATTGCGAAATTGGTTCCATTCTGTTCCCAGGGTAAAATTGCGATCGTAACAAATTGGAAAAATTTTACCCTCGGAAAACAGATGGTCGCTTTTACGTCAGAAGCTTATTAAATCTGTAATTTTGAATCGGTCCTCCACACAAGCGACAAATTCGTGTAAAATATTTACGAAATCCAAGAATCAATCGAATATAAGCCACCAATAAAGTGAAAATGCACCAACGCTCCCCTAAGACATATAAATTATTTGATCGACGTTCATGTTTGTACTAACTATAACTATAATTTATTTTCGCTAAATACATAGGTACCTAAAAATGAACATCATACTTCAGTTGGCTCTCCAAGGTAATCCGGAAATGAGAAGATATCCGTTGTATAATAGTTGTTAGTATTTAGCGAATATAAATTTGTAATTTAAACGTGAAAACCGTTAGAAAAATGTATTTACCTTAGGCCAACAAAAGAGCATTACCGATTTTTCGCAAATTTTGGCATAAATATTTATTATTAGAATTTTTCCCCGAGTGTGGAGGGCCGTTAAATATATTATTTAATACCCATCGTATCTTGCATTTAGATCAGTAGAACCTTAATTTTGAAAAGCTTTTATAGTTTCAATTTACAATACTTTTCTGATGCAGATAATTTCTATCGAGTATGGGACGATAAAGAGTTCCATACATAAGCTAGACTTAATTCTTGAGGCGTGTGTGTGGTAAAACCGTGTAGTTATGACCGTATTACGAATGGGAAGTTTTGAAAATAATGGAAGGTTGATGTACGTGTATCTAACAACAACAAAAAACTTAAGCTTAGATGGGTTGGACTAGATCGAATGAACGGAAAAATGATTGTCATGAGAATTTACGTCGCAAAATTTCATGGAAAAAGAATTCGGTGATGCCCGAGGAAACATAGTACTAGCAAGTGGATCAAATACTTGAGGTGGGTCATGTCAAAAGTGCTTTATGCTCACCTCAGCGCGAAAATGGTTAATTACGTGATGGTTAGTTGAGATGCTTTTTGTTGTTGTATATAATAAAGGAAGTACTTAATAATTATTCATTGGCGAAACAAAAAATCTATATTGTGTAATAATAACCTGACAGTGGGTCCTATTTATAAGAAATTAAATCTAAGAATAGAACCTTCCTTAGCAACCTTTTTGCGTTTGAACAAGCTAATGGAGTTAACGTTTCTCGCCTGAAATCCTTCAGTAAATAGCATTCCTTCTTTGTTCATTAGGACTAAAGTCTTCGGTCCTTTAATTGTTTTTAGTTTCGAAGGAAGTTTCTGGGGGCTCTCAGGATAGATTCTTGCCAAAAAAAAATACATTCTGTTTTACTTTATTTTAAAGTATGTTCGTATTAGAAGCATACAAAGAAAAATCTGAACTTTTGACGAAAATAGGATCAAATTGATAAACTTCTTCAAAAATGAAATCGTGGAAATATAAATTAGCGGAACTTAGGCGTGTTAAATATAAAATAACAATAAATCTCGGATTCAATTTTTTGAGTTTTAGTAAAAGTAAAAAAATATATTTTATCTGTGGTTTTTGGGGAAAGACATGATGATGTGGTATGATTTTTTTTTTCAATAGACCTCTTTATTTGAGTGAGATGACAACTTTCTAACGCGATCTTGAAGTAATAATATATGGAGGGATAGCTAATTATTTTTACCCAACCTACACAAACTTGCGAAAAAACACTTTCTCCGGCTTTTTACATCGTACACCATAAGAGAGAAAGAGACAACAAAATTAATTCCCCGCTTTTACGTAGTGACGATATGATTTCAAGCTACTTGGCCACCGCGGGACTCTGCCCACATTTTTATTATGCCACTAAACTTGACACAACTAAACGGTTTATTTGCTTATATGCTATATTTTTATTGATAAAAATACTGTGAAAAAGTGGCTATACGAATAAACAAAAACATTATGTCGACATGTGCTGTGAATGGATATACAAATACCGTAGCCCCAGTCTTAGCCACGCCCTTTTCCAACCGAGTCAGTTACTTCAAGGTAAAAGCCAGTAAAAACTGACTACAGATCGATCTACAGCTATACCTCTTGTATATTATTGCTCTAAGAACGCGATCATGCTTTCATCGAGACAGTATAACAAATGTTATTAATACATGACATCCGTCAAAATACAAATTTTTAGTGCGGAAACGAGTAATTTTGTGACGGAACATTATGAAAAGAAACAATAACTAGTTTATAACCGTGTCTTTATCGGGGTATTATATTAAAAAAATATATGTTGCTAAAAAAAATATATATTTACGACATTGTTAGACCAGGCGCAAACGGGTGACTTTTGTCACGGTAACAGCTTCGTCACTTTGATTGTCTTCCAATTAAGCACGCACTCGGTGAGTGACTGTCACCCGTCACCCTTTCGTTCCGGCAGTGGATTTCGAACAGGCGGATGAGTCACCGAACGACATTTTGTCACCCGTGCGGAAGCGCCCACAAAAGTACCCTCTACAGACACGGTGACAGTTTCTTCACTCAAAAGTCGCCGGCCAGTGAAAATAAAAAGTTATTTTAATGTCACGTCGTTGCGTGCGCGGACCTCCATACAATCCAATAGATTTGGAGATGGTGGCGAAACTGTTGCCGTGACAAAAGTCACCCGTGCGCGCCTGGCCTTACATGACAATTTTGTCAAAGCCTTACCTATAAAACATTGATTTTAGGTTTTTACTAAAATAAGTTCTTACTGTAAACACTTATAGTTGATTTAATTCTTTATTAAAAGCATTATACCGTTACCATCTGCAACACATCTAGACAATTGAATTTATTTAGTACTATTTCGCGTGTAGAACGATCTAGCAGCATCTGTATTTCCTCTTTCATTTAACCCGGGCTCGCATTAACAAATGCCTTCCCACAGCCTCTTCTTCGACCCGCCTCACAACGTTGCCCAGGTGGCGATATAGTACTTCTGTATGTATATTGCACCACAGACCACAGACAGGAGCGTTTTTGTGAGGTGCAATTGCAAATTTCATATAAATAAATAATTAGTACTTATTTAAACATTAAATGGTACCCTTAAAACCTCTGTACGGGAGGAGACAGACACCTACGGCTGGACGCCTGAATTATACCTTAGAAGGCAGGTGGAAACGCCAGTGGCAATCGGTTAACGTAATAAATGCCCATCTCGTGTCTGACCCAACCGTGTTCTCACTGCCTCGTAAATTCTGGTCTCCCATCAATACAAGCAATTCCCATAAAATGTCCCACAAAATGTTCCCATAGCCATTGTATCCCCATGATGCACAGTGGGGCCAAAATTACCTGGTAGAACTGTTTCCACATAAGGATGCTACGGGCTTAGTCGAGTTGAGTTGAGTTGAGTTGAGTGAAGAGAGTGAGATGTGTAATTCGAGTATTTTTACTTGTTTTTGATGATTTTAAACTGACTCGGCGCACCTGGGCGTGGCTAAGACTAAGGCTACGGTAATTATACATCCATTCATATCACATATCGACACAATGTTTTTTGTATATTCGTATAGCCACTTTTTCACAGTATTTTTATCAACAAAAATATAGCATATAACCTAAAAAACCGTTTAGTTGTGTCAAATTTAGTGGCATAATAAAAAATGTGGGTGGAGTCCCGCCGTGAAACAGGACCTTAAGATCATCCTTACAATATATAGAAGCGGTCTAGGAAATTTGCTGTCTCTTTCTCGCTCATGGTGTACGACGTAAAAACCCGGAGAAAGTGATTTATGGCAAGTTTGTATAGGTTGGGTAAAAATGATAAGCTCTCCCTCCATATATTGTTACTTCAAGCAGGTAAAGCAGCTGTTACCAAGTACCGATTGGACAGTCACTCAGATAAGCGATAACCATTGAATGAAAAAATGTTAAATTATTTTTTTAAATTTCATTCAACTCTCTAGAACTTTGTCTTATTTTTAAGATTTTTTTCACTGAAAATAATATAAATATACATTTTTTAACTTTCCTGAATATTTGATGACAATGCCATACTTCGTAAAAAGAATTATACAAATTCCATTCGGTTATTTTAGCAAAAAAGATGCCAGAAAAAATATGTGGTTCGTTAAGTTCTGTGAGCAAATTTACATTTTTTTTTTAATTAACCTTCTTTCAACGTGTGATCTCTTTGAATGATCCGTTTTTACACGTAAATTAAGATTTCGCATTCTTCAACCGTCGACATCACATAGCTTATTTTTAATTCTCTTTCGTGAAGCGCCTTCACAGTAAGGCGAGCTGGTACTTTATGCGATATATTTAAGAACGAAATAGGAGATGGAGGATCAGCGCTCAAAATTTTATCATTTGTAGGATTCTAAAATAAGTAATACTACAAATGATGTATCTGTTAATTTTATATTGGTAGTCAGGAAAATGACAAAAGTTTCTAATGAATAAAACTCTTAAAACCGTATTATTTTTAATTACATATTAAATAAATACTGAAATTCTAGGTGAAACGTTTTGAAAATGCCTTCGCTAGTTTTCAAACTGTACCTATTAAAGACATTTTAGTAGGTAATGGTTTATTTTTTTAACCTTCTAAAAAAGGCGCGGAGATGGCCACAATCTAAAAACGTTTTAACAAAATCATTTTAATTAGCTTGGATCTTGAATTTGAAATAAAAAGTGAATACATGAGCATAACAATTATATTATTGAATCATCGTATTTTCGCCGTGGAAGAGGTAATAACGCGGCGGGTTTGTCAGTAAACACGAGTTATTAGTCCTTTAAATACTAAGTATTTGATAGAATACATTAAAAAACTTTCTATCATATTTAATCGTATGTCGGTGATATCATATGAATCCGTACCACTTTTTGGCAGGTTTCTAAAAATTACACACACAACCATAAATTTATATCTTTAAAGTATTAATGTTTTGAGACAAGAGAATATTACGTAAGGACGAAGTTGTAAATCACATGAATACAAAAGTGGTAATTACTCTAAGATTTCTTGTACAATTATTTTCCGAAGGCCTGAAAAAATTTTTATAATTTTCATGAAGTATGAGATTGATATAAAAAATGGTTAGTAAGATAGTTTTTTTTTTTTTTTTATTTTTTACATTTTATTTAAAAAAAACAATAATTATTATTATTTTTAAATTATTAAAAACAAAGTTTTTGTCCGGTTAAAATCTTCATTTGAAAAATGTTCTAAACAGACAGTACTGTGGAACTTGGGAATCCAATCTCCCTGGGTTTATTGCACTAAACAAAGTCCACTTTATCTCATTTTTGAATAAAAAAAACGTTTACAACATACAAATATTGTACAAAAAAACGTCAAAGAAGATATGGGTCTCGACACACACATATTCCCGCCCGTGGGGGATAGAATCAAATACGAATATTTAATTGTTTTTTGTGTAGCCGAATTGTTCCCGCCTACAAGTCTGATCCGGCTATTTTGATATAATTTGTAAACAAACAAACAAAAACGATACCAAAAACACCATTTAAATGATTTACAACACAAACGTATAAATATAACGTTTGCTTAAATAAGAGTGAAAGTTTATAGTTAATATAATGTACATATATACTTATATAGGTATTTGATAATTGATAACTCACGATAGTAACGCGCTGTCATAAATATTTTATAAACTACGAATTAACGTGAAAAGTAAATGTGTTTAACTGATTTTTGATGTATTTATACATGCATTCATAGGACATGTCAACGTAATGCTTGGTTTATTTGCTCTTTTCACTGTATTTTTTCAATGTAAAATATACGACATAACCAAAAAGCGTTCGCATAACAAAAACCACAACAGAAGCAATATTAAATGATTTGGTATAGTCAACACATTTAACAAAAACGAATAGCATAACGTGTATTTAGGATAATGGACGTTTATAGTATTTATGTACTAATGATACGATAATTCAAACGCGATGTCAAAAATACAAAACACTACGGGCTTACCTCTTTTGTTATGCTTTTAATACCATTTTTGGTTGTATTTTTACATGAATTCACAAAGAGCATTTAGACATGTTGTTTTGTTTATTTGCAAAACCTCTTTCCCACCGTATTAATCAACCTTATAGTAACCAAAAAAACAATAGATTTAAATTTAACGTCAAACCGACAACTTTGACGTTAATTGCATCGTATTGAATGTAGGCGGGAACGATAATCTTAGAACATCCTTACGTTCCGTTCGCCGTCAAAAAATGTGTTGTCTTTTTCTCCTCATGGTGTATGACGTAAAAACAGGGAGAAAGTAATTTATTATTATTTAGGATGGGTTGGGTAATACAAATTAGCTATCCCTCCATTAGATTCTTACTCCGAGGTTGTGACATAAGTGACAATAATGTTCAAATGTTAACTTCTTTGCTTGTACATGACTCCCATAATATTAATGTTTTTCATCGTATACATGTTACCCTATATATTTTATAGTAGTAACTATTAAAAAGGATAATGGGTTTTAATAAAAAAGTAACAACTTTATTAGGAGGGAAATTATAATGGTACAAATTTGAGCAACCATAAAAAGTTTTTAGGGTGATTTTGATTATTTTCACGCTCGTTTCATGCGTATTACTCAAAAACTTTTATACGTATGTTTCGCAATTTGTAAAATGTTTTGTTAAGGGTTAACATCGGAACATCAATAAAACACCACGGAATTTACAAGGTATTTTATAAGCCGTATTACTGGACCGACAATGACATTTTTTATAGACACGGCTTGCCCGGAGGAGCTTTCGGAGAAAATGAAATTCAGTACCGTTTTTAATACTAATAAACAAAATTGTTTTTGTATTATTTTATTTCAAAGAATCTTCATAAAAATCTTGAAACGTTTAAATTTAATAAAATAAAAGTTATTTTGAATTTCATATTACGGGAGGTTGTAGATGATAATGTGGACGAGCTATAATGTTGACAAAATTTAATATTTTGACTAAGTACTTATTTATTTTAGAACTACAGGACTTTACACTTTATATAAATTCAAAACTTCTAATAAAACTAAAAAAAAAATTATTTAAATTTAAAACTTCTTATAAGTGAAGAGTAAATAGATGGTTTGTTATAAGACAATATTAAAACATTTACATAAATATTATTTAAATCACTTTATTAAGATGCGGGTTTGCACAGTCGTGCCTTTCGTTCGGGCTGATATAAACATTTACATCATCATTTTATATCGTGTTATTTAGTAAAAAAAAAAAATTCTTGGTACATTATTCTCAAGGAGTTAAAAAAAAACTCATGTCGGGAAGGGCAAAATTATAAAATAGAAAGGGGTGATATTTTTACAAAGATAAATTTTAAAAAGAGAGTTCAAAAGAAAGGGGAACAAGCGAAACAATATATAAAAAGAGACTAATAGGAGTAAAGATTAATTAGGTAAACATCATAAATCCAATGCAAAAGATATTCACACATACAGTGATTTTACAGATAGGATATATTACTGATAAATAAAATTGACGATAAAATATCCTTCGAGTGCTTTTGCCAATATTTTTTTGTTCACAAACTGGGAGTTTTAATTATTTGGGTAATGCGTTGAATTATGTATATGCATGTATATGTATTGTAAGGAGTTAATTTCAAAATTATTTGTGTGAGTAGATGACGATAAGTGTATTTGATTTTGTGATCGTGTTTTGTGCTGGTGTATGTCTGAATTATAGGCTGGTTAAATGTTATGTTTTATATCATTGTAAACGTTTTCATATCATTTTATATAGTTTTATTGTATTTTCAATCATTTTGCATTGATTAATTTTAAAATGACTTTGTTTCATGGATGTTTAAATTTGCAAATGTGCACGGTTGTGTTAATACGGGTTGGAAGATTTCTATCCTAATGGATACTTACATACTATACTTCAATGTTTTATTATGTTCCCTTCCACCTTCCTCTCCCCCCACCAACTTAGAATTACTAAATTGAAACTGTATATTGTCATACTTTATTTATAATATTTAGCATTAGCAGAGGATTTTTTTTAATTGGCATGATTGGTTATTTTCATTACCATATATGTATTAATTATTGTTGAGTTGCTGTTAATTTTTCCAAAAATAAATAAATAAATTAGTAATATTCAATCACAGTCATTAATTATTGAAATTATATCAATAATCTTCAACGTAAATGTGAAACAGCCAGAAAATAAAAGAATAACGGTCGGGACCGAGATGAAATTGGAACCTCTACTCTATCCGAGAGTAACCCCTCTGCCAATTCAGCCACTTTATTATATTATTTCAACAATTAAAATCAAATATAATAAGCAAAAAAGCTTAAAAGTTAATACTAATTTCATACAAAGTCTCAACTGCCAGTGAGACTAAAGAATTCTCGATTGGAGTATGTTGTGAGGCTAAAGGAAAGAGAGAAAGGAAGGTTGAAAAGTACCAGACTATTCAGATCTAGTAAATAAATACAATATAATTTGTGCAGCTTCTAAACTTTGACTTACGGAATCGTAAGAAAATTAGATAAATAGAAAACAATTTACGGGATGGGCTATATATTATTTTTTTATCATATTTGTATAAGATGAATTAAAATTTTGTTAACTGTGTCTGCTCAGCTTACTAGGGATATCCTGTGATAACTTTTCAAATATTTTATTTCAATGTAAGATTATTCAAAAAGACGTGAAAACAAAAATATTTTTCAGACAGGCAATGGTAAAAATACGGAAATATAGAAGTTTTGTTTTAGATTTGATTGAGTTGACTTGTGACTGCACGGTCTTTTTGGTGATCTATTGTTAAGACGAGATTTTAAATTTGCTTTAACTTTTTTGTATTGTTTTGACCGGTAGGTTGTTCTATAGGTTAGTCGCAAAGTATTTCAAGTTTCTTTGTCCAAATGTTGTTTTTGATGTGGGTGTTTGTAAGAATTATTTAGTTATCAGAAAACGCAAACACTTTGTGGATTGACATGATTAATTAAATAAAAAACACACGTTGTTTAAATCCACTCTATTTTTGTATAGGTCAACTTGTTTCGACTCTGCTGAGTCTTCATCGGGACTTATATAAAATAAATATACCGTTATTATTAATTAAAAATATATAGTATATTTTTAAGTCCCCATGAAGACTCAGCAGAGTCAAAACTATTTGACTTATACAAAAATAAAGTGGATTTAAACAACGTGTGTTTTTTATTTAATTAATTATTTAGTTTTTAAATAGATGAGTTAAAATTTCTGAGCGTAAATTTGACGAATATCTAGTACCTACTTGCAATTTGTTAAATACATCTACAGTGCTCGTCATTAAAGGGACTTAAAGAATAATAACATCAATATTTTTGAGGAAAGCAATTACTTTGTGGTTTGACATATTTAAAGAAATAAAAAACAACTTTCTATAAGACTACAGATATATATTTTTTGTTTTATGACTGACCGGTTTCGCTGAGGATGACGATGCTTAGGCTAAGCGAAACCAGTCGCTCACAAAAATCAAAATAATATCTGTGGTCTTATACAAAGTTTTTTTTTCATCTCTTCAAAAAACTTCAATGAATATTTTTGGTGCCTTTGATAGGCACTCCATAATAATAATACTTGGATAATTTACATGGCGCAATTTTTATAAAATATCGTGTTAAAGGCGCTTGACCGATATTGTTTCAAATCCTCGTGCGATTGTTCTATATTCAATGATCGATTAGCAGGGAGCATAATTTACAATTAATCAGATATTTAATTTTGTGTATAGGTATTTCTTATATTTTTAAGAAAATACATGATTTTCATATTTACTGTGATAAGAAGGTAATATGTGTTCCATTTAGGGTATGTATCGAACGTGAGATCCGGGTATTGTTTGTGTGAAACGAGTGTAAACGTAAACTATCGCTAGAGAGCGGGGGCCGACAAAAAGCGGTTATTATTAAATTAGCGGTTGGGTGCAAGAAACGTGTGGTGAAGCAAAAATTACGCATCATCTATGATTGTTAGACCTTGTAGAATGTATATGATGATCGCAAAGTCAATTCAGTTAAGTTTCCCTCAGTATTGTCGCGATAATATACGGTTGAGGCATTATCTGTATATTCAGTCCTGCATATATTACAAAATACCTAAATACCGTTGTAAATTCGTGATAGATCGCTGTTCTTATTGTGCTGTTACTGAAAGGTTATGTGTTACATTATTTCCATAGTTAAATTACATTGTTATACCAAATATCCAAATAAAATGGACTACAGTGGAAATGAGAGTGATGGAGAATAGTGCACTGTCAATTTGTCAATTTATTCTTGCTATAGCGATATTAAGAATCGTATCGAAAACGAATCTGGTGATGATGGAATTACAGCTATTTTTTTGCGTGAATTGGTGAAAATGGCCGCACAAAAATGTGTTTTAATAAGGTGCGGTCGATCTAGACAGAGACGTTGATAGTATCCGTCATCAATATTTGGTTGAAGATCTGTATTGGGTTGTAAGTGATATTAATATTGGAAATGTGTCTAGTTTTTGTACAATTTAAACTTCGACACTCAACATGGCGCCAAACTTCAGTCTGTAGAACGTTAATACAAGCAATACTACAAATCTTCGCCTGAAAACTGGAGTGGGACATCTCACAAACAACAGTTCTGAGATATTGAGGTTTCAATATTTTTTATATTTTTAAATTTACCGTAAAATTAATACATGTGGACACGTTCATTGCTGACACAGCGCGTCGCGCGTTTACAGACATATGATCGATATGCGCACAACGCGCCACGCGCGTTCTGCCGCCTCTTTGCTATAAACCGAGTCTAAAACAGACGCAGCGGTGTGGTTTTGAGTCGTTCCACAGGACACAGGGAAACCCGTCACTTTTCGTCAGTTTGAATTGATCCGTCATCCATATCGAATTAATATGTATTTAACTGCACGGAATGTAGTTACAAAAGGCTATAACATCATACATCTTTAATCAATAATATGTTTACGTATTTAAATACTATTTTTAACTTTCTCTACAGCTATTCCTTATTTTGTTTGTACATATAATTTTCATTTTTTCACTGTCAATTGTAAACCTTGAATGTAAAAGCCCTCTCGGTCGTGTACAATAAAATAAATGAATATGTACGAATTTTAGTTGGCAATGGACGTGTAACATATCATATACTTTATAACATATTTATAGAGACGATATTTAGAGAAAATTCGAAGGAATTTGGCAATATTTTTAACACCTGTAATAATGGCTGAAATTAAGAAAATAAAAGTGATTTTTTACTCAATGCTAGTGGTATACCTATGCATCATAAAAATATGTTTTTACAAATAACACCAAAAATTTGAAAACAGTACTCATCACCATACAAAATAACGAATTTTATAAGCAGATAGGCCAGAAACCGTTTTTTTAGATGTCTCACTATCTTCATGTGTGTATCACTATGTCTCATTATATACGAGTTATGAAATTTTAGGTAAAACATTTTAAACTGACTTTGCTGGTTTTCAAACTGCACCTATCACAGACATTTCAGTATCCATGCATTTAATAGAATTTAAACGATTACAGTAAAATAACTGTCTTCACAGAAAACCTTAGACATATTTACTAACTACCCGTACAGAATTAACAGATAAATCATTTTTAGTATTGGTTGAATTAGAATCCTACAAAGTGTGCATTTTCAGTGCTATAAAATTAATGTTTGGCAATTTTTTTTTACAGCGTTCATTGATTTTTTACCATTTTTTATATGCATAAACAGATTGTCAGATTGAATGAGCAGCACATCATCATTTGCAAAACTAACGATTTTACCATCGATCTTTAGGTAACAGAGATTATTGTATAGTTATATTGATTTAATATAAATATTTAACAGATACTTTTTCTGCTTCGTCTGGTTCTTTAAATAATTGAAAGATTCATTCTTCCAACCAAGTTGAAGAGGTCCTTCAGGCATGAAGCACCTGTTCATTGACGAATATTCTTCAAATAACATGTGTTCCTTTTTTTCCGATTAGCCTACCAATTTTTCAATGAAACCATCGATTGATCACTGAGCTTTTAATTAATATCTAAGTCTTGTACGCGTATAGGAAATTGAGCAGGATAGAAAAGATATATGGATGTGTTAATATCTGAGTTAATAAATGCGTCGCCTTCCCACCAGCGTTCAATTCTTCTGTTAGCTAAGTCCTCCATCATTGCACACGCAACATTGTTTGCGATTTATAATGGTGGTACGACATTTTAAAATATGTCTATATAATTTTCTTATACGTAAGCTTCTTCGGGACAACATATTACCAACATGTTGTTATAGAATTTACTTATACCTAGGCTTTCTTAGAAAAGCTTCCCCGGGACAGTACATTGATAACTTTGTGTCATATAATATTCTCAAAACTAAGCTTCCTCAAGGCAGTATATTATATAGTGTTTTGACATATTTCCCTAGGGAAGGTTAGATATAAGCGAATCTGTAAGGGTACACAAAACTTGTGTTATTTACAAAGCAAATGTTTTTTTGAAACTAGTTGTTACCTGTGAATATTATTTGACTGGCAAAATTTTTGAATACTTGTCTATCTATAAATTATTTAAAAATTATTTTTACTGAACACATTGATGTTTATACATAAAATGAAGAACAACTTGTTACCAGAGTATTTTTCTGACAAAATTATCTACAATGTTGATATTCACAAGTATAATACAAGGGCATGCAAAGAAATTAGACTACCAGAAAAGAATAAAGCTAACACCCAAAACAGCTTACTATATAAAGGAATGAAATCGTATAATGCGCTGCCGGAAATCATCAAAATTATGCCTATCAATAAATTTAAAAAAGCCTGTAAAAATTATTTAAAATACATGTAAACCAAAATAATAAGTTGTGTTTAAGTTAAAATATTATTAGTCAAAAAGAAAATTAAATAATTAGATACTTGTAAACTTAAATGTACAAAGTAACTAATATAAAATAAAATAAAAAATAAAAAAAAAACGACGCGTTGATGCGATTACCATCTACAGAAAAATCACTTTTGAAAATAGCTCGCAAAAGTGAGCCATTTCAGATATAGAAAAAAAACAATTATCTGATTAAAGTTATAGTTAGGTACTTTATCGTTTGTCTAGATTTCAAAAGATTATTTGAACAATTTGATAGTTTAGTCTTAACAGAACCAGTTCTATTTTTTTAAATATAGTTATTGAACAACATAGTTTTCTTTGCGAGCACTGACGGATGTGTTACTAAAATTATCAAATTTCAAAAAAATTTAAATAATCCAGACAAACTATAAAGTACTTACCTAATTATAATGTATTTAATCAGACTTTACTAGTTGTTTTCCGTTTAAAATGTCGGGAATATTTTTTAATTTTTATACTGTTAATTCGTGGTGGAACTGCATTTCATAATCCTTTTTTTAAAACTTTATTTCAATTTTTTTTTAATAAAGACCAGACCGGTTTCACCTTATGGATGGCATCTTCAGATTGTTCCAAACATCTTCAGACCAGTAGTCTGAAGATGCCCTTTGTAAGTTGAAACCGGCAGGTTCGTATAAAAAAATAGTGGGATAAAGTTAAAAACTTGTATTATTAAATAATCAAATCTCGGGATGTTATTTCATTATGTAATATTTATGTTTATACATACCAAGATTTCAATTTATATCTACTTATAAATATATACGTGTAAAGTAACCATATGTGCTTCGTTCTGCTATTGTGTTTTTTTTATTACTAGATGTGTGAACAAAATTATATGCATACGAGTACATCTAAATAAAAATACAAAAGCTAACAAAATTTCCCATGAAAGAATATCAGTTGCTTCAATCCACAAATTTCATTTACGGAATACAATTATAAGAAGTTACTTTATCGCTTGTGGACATTTGAATTTTTTATCTTTAATTTGGTAAAAATCCATCAGTTTCAAATTTGAAAAGCTCTCACACGTATGCACGTACTCTCGGAGATTATTTATATTTAATGTCACACCATAAAGTGATTGCTTCCAGCGAAAATATGAAAATAAATGCTTCTCGTAAAGCATACGCTTCCACTAATACTTGTTTGAGAGCTTTATGGGATCAGATAGTAAAGAGCATACTCTCAATTTCCGATAGCCACCATCATCTTTACGACTTGGTCTTACTTTTTGTTGACCAATCAATAATAGATAGCTGCGCCGAACAGGGGTGGGTATTATACGAGTATGGAGAGATAGCTAAATATTTGTACCCAACCTATACAAATTTACGATAAATCACTTTCTCGTTTTTTACGTCGTAAATCGTGAGAGAGAAAGAGGTAAGACAAGTTGTCACATAGTATCCCACCACTTTTCGGTATGTAAGGATGTTTTCCGTCTCCCGCGTCTCCGGCAACTCCGCCAACTACGTTTTATTATGCGACATAACAGTACATTACTCCACGGTTTTTTAGGTTACATCCTATAATTTTGTTGATAACAATGCTGTGAAAAAGTGGTTATACAAATAAATAAAACATTATGTCGAGATGCGCTATGAGTGGATGTATTAATACGCTAGTCTTAGTCCTAGCCCTTGTCACGCCTGAGTCAGGAAAAAACAACAATCCTGACTACACAAGCTATCCCTACTGGTACATTATAGCTCTGAGGTATTGTACCAGTTTCAAGTATATTATTTGACACATTGATTAATAATTGAAGATATTAGGGTAACTTTCCCACAAAATTTTCCACAGATTTTCCCACAAAAACGGCGCTATAAAAGTTATTCATTTAATATTATTATTTACTTATTTCTTCAATGAAACAATAATGGTGTGACGAGAAATATTTTTAAAAATTTTCTTTTACAAACATTTCACTATCTACATCATTTTTTTATTGAATACTATTGAGGCATACGGAGATTCGTAACGTTTTTATAAAAAAAATATTTAAAAAAAACTGTCTAAATTAAATAAATGGTACTCATGCAGTAACACAAATAAATCTTTTTTTTTAAATTTACTTTTGATTTTCAAAGCACGAGCAGCATATTTTTTTATAAATTTTCTTAATTTAAGTGTGCCGACGTAATATTTAGTGGACTTAGAATAGACTTTAATTTAATTTGCATTTTCAAAACTTAATAATTGTATTATTGAATCACCTTCTTTGTTACAACTCATCCAGTTCAACATTACTTGCCGTAGACTAAGAAACAAAGATTTACCGTTCCTCAATCACCACTCTACTAATTATGGGTATCATTCTCCACTGTCCAAAATGTCGTGACTTGTTGATTCAAGCAATGGTCTTCAAGTTTCTGGTACCAGTCCAAATGATTTTGGTCATTCTTTACGATAATAATCATCGAAGAATACAATTTACTGTGTCTAACATAATTCACTCTACCAAAACCTTGTCCAGGCTTTGACTTGAATGTTCTATCAAAAAATGTAGATTTTTGTCATTGCTTCATTTAAATATTATGTAAAATATGTGGTGTTTTTTTTGTTACTTTATTTCTCATTTTGTGTGTTGTATTTTTTTGTAATTGGACAATGGTCCGTTAATATCAAAATAAAATAAATATCATAGGGGTTATGATTTAAATAGTCAAGACCTGTAATGTTCTATTAAATGTTTTATATTTTTCATTGCTTCATTATGTATGTGCTGTTCTTTCTCTGTTGCTCTTTTTTTCCATTTCGTGTTATGTATTTTTTTTTGTAATTGGACAATGGTCGGTTCGTATATAAATAAATTATGAAATTTTGAACCATATTATTTAATAGTTATTTTCTGAAATTTAGAGTGGTAAATACCCTCAGTTTTGCCCTAGTGAGAGACCATCATCGAAAGGAAATGTTACTTGAACCGTGTCTAATGATCAGATCTAAATATCCAGGTACTTCCCAACTGTCGTCTACCAAGTTCCTACTTCCTTCAGCCACGCGATATTTCTAAGATCAGGGATTCCATAGTCCAACTAGCTCCCGGCAGTTGGAACCCTTGTCCGGTACGCACTTTAAAAATAAATCTATCGTTAGGTGCGGAGAGTAAGTTCAAGCACACACCTTGTGCCAGAGTACCAAATTGATGAAATTTGAAAATCTTCATTCAACCTTCTGAGGGAACGTATTTTACGCAACCTCAATTTTTACGCTCGCCCTTAAGCCCAACCCTATTTTTATTATTTATTATACTGTCAACCCGCCCTCCTTAGGTGTGTATGAGAAACTGTCAAAAAGAGAACGACGCTCTAAAACCAAATCCGCAAAATTGAAAAGGTCCTGTGTCTTCCGTATAGATTGCAGTTATAAACCCTTTTGGCTGTCCGAGGCGGTCTAGGTGCTCCGTTTGCGAGGGCGAATCACTTTTATAAGACGTAAAAAGGGAATTAGGTTGCTTTGATGAGATCAATATACCGCCGTCCATCCGACCATATCTATTTTTTTCCCGAAACTCAGCTTTTATTTTAAAATCTTAACTAAGGCAGATAATGTGTTTTTATAAAACAAAATAAAGCCTGGAACGGTGAGCTCTTTGGCTTTAAGAAGCTGAATAGAGTTTTTTTCTGAAATTTCTGGGCCAATGAAATTATTTTTTGCTCTCAACGTCATCTTTTAAGTTATCGAAATGAAACGATAACTTTGTATAAGACAGCAGATTTTATTTTAATTTTCATGACCGACCGGTCTCACTTAGTCTAAGCATCATCAGGTTACAAAATTAAACAAACAAACAAAAAATGCGGTTATACTCGTATATACATACAGAGGGAGAACAAAAAATAAAATATAAAAAGAGAACAGTCCGAAAACAATAAAATAACATTTAAATTATAACAAAGGAACAGAGAAAAAGGAGACAGATAATATGAATAGAAAGAGGCGAAACATCAACTGAAAAGGAGATTAAGAAGGTGACGTTTTGCCAAAGAAAATTATGTTAAAACTTGGGCGATTCGATATTATGGACCGCTAGGCATATATAAATGAGATATTTCGACAAACTTCGAAATAGTTTCGCGAAATGAATTTGATATTCTCAGAGATGGTATATATCGTTGGTAAGAAATGGCGAAACAAAGTTTCCGGATGCCAGGACTTTTCTCCCTAAAGATGTGTACCTAATAAGTCAAATGAAAAACAATTAAGACAGCTGAGAGGAAAAGTATCACCGAAGAAATTAATTACTTTGGTGGGTCGAGGGTTGATTATGGACACGAATCGTAAAAAAGGGAGAAAAAACGTATTTCTGTATATTATTTTGGAAGGGTGGTTAGAAAATTAACAAGATGATTTTCTTCGTTTTCCAAGATTGCGGTTGGAATTCCATCGATATGCTATAATTCTGAGAAAAAATATATTTTAAAATGTCGTTTTGTTAAGTATATAGTTAAAATCACAAGACTGATGGACAGGCATATCGTCCGAAAGTTTTTAGTAGGATGCACAAACAGATTTTCTTGTCTAATTTTTTTAAACTTCTTTATGGTAAAGATTTTAACGCCTTAACACATCTGTAGTATTTTTAATGCTGCACGTGTATTATTGTTTATATAATCAACTTAAACGTAATATGAACAATGTTACATGTATATTTTTATTGCATATTTTAATATCCACACTTATCATTAAAATATTTTGCATACAAGTATATAGTTTTCTATCGTCGATTGATGGATTGACGCTTGTAATTTATTGTTCACTATCAATATTTTTGTTCGTTATTGTTAGAGAGGTTAGGATTTTTCAAAAGTTATGAAGAGGGTAAAATATAATAATTTGAAGTAGTTCGATTAGAACGAACAATGATTTTCGCAACATCGAAGTAATGTTTCATAATAACGGGCGGATGAACAATTATCAAGATAGGTGTGATTTTAGTAATGTTTATTTTAAACAAGAGCCTTGTATGATTTAGCTCATCAAATGTTTCTCACTAAAAAAACTATTAAGTGTAATAACTTTTATGAAAGCAGAGGGTGGGATGTCCAGGGTGTAACGGTGGCTAAATATTTCATTTAAATGCGTCCTGGACCGAAACTGAGCAAATTGTGGAGCGACCGGCAATCATTACTTCACATTTATATGTTAGGGCCGAGGAGGGTGGCTGGGAGGGTGGAGGGGTGGAGGGGTACATTAAGTGAGCCTTTTCTTGTGCTTTAAAACTAAGACAAAGGTAGTTACTATTTGGTGGAACTACATTAAATTGTATTTATTTTTGATTGATGTACAAACAGGCTAGCTCCCTCCGCCTTAAAGCTGGATTCACACCAACGTCCGGATTCGCTCAGTGACGATATTGTTCCGCAAGAGAGCTTATTGATATGGTATGAACTTCAATAATATTTTTAATAATTAATAATTAAAAAAAAAATTATTTAGTGATAAAAAAATGGTTTTTAATTTAAAAAAATCTGCGATGTAAGTATTTTTACACAACAAAATAATTATTTAACTAAGTAGTTAAATATCACAAGGGTGGGTAGAAGGATATACTGCCACACAACTTTTTATTGGCACATACTCCTTGATTGATATTCATACCATATCAATAAGCTCTCTTGCGGAACAATATCGTCACTGAGCGGATCCGGACGTTGGTGTGAATCCAGCTTAAATATTCACTACAGTTTTGTACTTAAATGATCAAATATATAAAATAACCACAAACTGTTACCATCTGTCATCATGTTTTTCTCTCAATCACCATTCTTACACAGTGACATTTCTTGACCACTTTCACGTGTTCGAAAAATAAAATATATCCCTATATATCTGTTTAGGTGTTTAAAGGAATTACTTGTGTATCCAGTACTCATTTTTTAAATTAAATTATACTAGTTCATACACAGTACTATCTATTCGATCCACAACAATATGCCAACGTCATCCATTTAATAAACATTTTAATTTTAAAAAAACACTTCAAAATATTCGCATTCTTCGTTCAAAGTAAACTCTTCACAAATTATATTAAAGCGATAGATGAGACCTTTGTCCCGTCTCTTTTTAATAAAGTTTATTTACTTCACATAAAGTTTATTTACGTCCTCTCGTTTTTTACAATTAAACCTTACTTGAAATAAACACACCAAAAATACAGAAGAAGAAATAAGTCTTCTGGAAATGGGAATACATTATGCGTTTGTAAAAAGCATTCACTTTGTTTTAATATATTTTGACCGGTTTCGGAAGCACCCTTAACATTGTCCCGAAGATGAATGGGTACTTCCGAAACTGGTAGACATATATGTATGTATATAAATAAAGTGGTTAAAATAAAGCAATTTGTTTAAACATATATATATATACCGACGGCCTGCATGGTCGAGTGGTAAGACGCTCGACTACGAATCCAGAGGTCGCGGGTTCGAACCCGGCGTGCGCAAATAACTTTTATTAAATTAATATGTTTCATAAAACATTTAATTGATATAAAATAAAATAAAGCATATTTGCAGCACGTTCCAGAGTCGTAGATACTATAAGTATCGCCCTGGTGAAAGACCACCATTCAGAATCTAGTTTAGCCGTGTTTGGTGACCAGATCTGAATAGCCAGGTACTTTCCAACCTTCCCCTTCCTTATCTCCTTCCCCTCCTCTCTTCCTTCAGCTTCACAACATATATTTATTGGGGATGCCATAGTCTCACTGGCTATAGACCGTTGGGAGCAGTTGAGACTCTTATGAGGTATTCAAGTAAAAAAAAAAAAATTTAAATGAGCTTATGGGAAGAAATCTAACTACGCACGTAACTAGAACGTATAAAAAGGCTATCTTTTCGGTGAACATACATAGTTTTGCCAAATTTTACTTCACAAATCTAGAAAATATTTTTAAAATCTTGTTTAAATAGCCTTTTGGTCTTTTGTGTTCGGCTTGATACCGTGTATAACTGTATTCAATGGCCAAAGTAAGAGTGGAATTGACCTAATTAAAATCCAGAGCTTCTTAGTACGTTGGGCTACCGACAACTAAGCTTAAACGTAACATTACTCATATATCGGTTCTCGCATCGGATGCATCAATATAATATGTTCTGATAGCATAACTGCCAGTAATATATCCTACGCAATAAAATGACAAGAGTAAGGGTAGAATTGAAATAAAACATATCATCGGTCTCTTCGTTCCGCTTTTTTTTAAATAAACGAGTAACAATACTTATATACTATTAATAAGTATGTTGAAATAATAAAAGATAGATAAAAAAAATTATGGAATTCCGTGCAAATAAAGTTTACAAATGAATTGTAAACTTGACATAAGAGTACCTAGATGGAATTCGACGTTACCTAGCTGCGTTAATTTTTAATATACCAGTCAATGCTCAGTCATTTTACTTACATGTAAATAGGCTTCATTAAATAAGCGATACACGTGTGCAGATATCAGGTGTGGAAATTTTTGAACCTTTGAGATTCACTGTCATTTAAAAATGATAATTAAACAAATAAATGCCACACGATCCGAATGTGTTTACCATGAATAAAACATTGATGTTTCCGGCTATGTAAATTCAATGGAAAAAACATATTTCCGCAAAATATGTATGATTTAATAAATAATACCGAGGCAAATTTTAAAGCATTTATAATTATTTATTTATTAAATATATGTGAGTCGTGTTTTAACACTTTGTGTCTTAAATAAATCAAATCTTTTTTGTAAAGAAACTCTGATGTTATGAACACAAAAGATGATTAAGGCATCTATTACTTCAGTAAAATAATGATCGTAGGAATGAACGTTTTAATTGAAAATTAAATCATTCGCCATACAACGCAGTATCATGTCTTTCGTACGCCAGAGACATCATTTTGTGATAATTGTGTATATGAATACCTTCAATAAGTCGCATAATTGACATGCTTCCGCCATAAAGGTAGCGACGCCATTCTCATTAAAAACGAAACGGAAATACCAAAGCCTTCCGTAAAGGTATTCAAACCAACATGCCCTGAGACATGTTAACCCTTTTAAGGGCTTCTTGATATCTTCACATACTAGGTGGCTTGGCGGCAAATGAGGAAGAAGGATTTTATAACTTACATCCGTAAATAATAAGGGAAAACCTTTACTAACTTAATGCTGACACATTTAAAAAATATATAAATACAATGTAAGATTCCTCACTGCCTGAAGTCAGGGGGGCTATTTCATTCCCAATATGGATATGTTTCAAGGATAAAAACAATAGGAAAAGGAAGTGAAAGGTGTTTTGTTTGTTTGTTTTTGTATGTATAAAAAATTATTTTTTCACACATCTAGTAAGAAAAAAATTGATACATTTCACAATTATAGAACGAAGCACATAAGGTTACTGTACACATATAATATATTAATTGAAATTTTAGTATGTATAAAAATCATAGGTTTTTCTTTATATATTCAGCACAAATCCTACGAAAAGTGCCAAGACTTGAGAATTCTTTTAGGGCTTTTGGAAGGCTATTAAAAAGTTTTTGACCTTCGTAAAACTCGCTGTTTTGAGTACACGTAAGTTTTGTTTTGGGAGGCCTAAATTCATAACAACTCTTCGTAGGATAATTGTGAACATTAACATTAGATATAAAATTATCTGGATGTAGCTGTCTATTTGGACCTGGTCACAAAACGCAGCTAAAGCCATTTCAAAGAACTATCAATTTCATATTTGTAAAATTTTACCAAGGCTATACTGAATATTTATCACGCTGACACTATAGTTTACATAGATAATACAAGAAAAACGGAAAACCTGTAGAAACTTATCGTATATTTGTGAACTTTAGTGTGGACTTTTATAAGATTAGCTAATAAACACGGATTCCTCCAGAACTCGTTAAAAGTTTAATAAAAAACAAGAAAAACTTACAATGTTAGGAGAGACTTGCAGAAAAATAAGTGCTCGCAAAGAGCGAAACTTATGACTCCTAATCCAATAACCAGGGTTACAAGTCAAAGTGTCAACAATGTTTTCAAATTGTGAGTTTCGTGAAACTTCGAAAACAACGTCCCTCCACCCTGGACACCAATGAAAGTATAACGAATCCTAAGATTCAATCAGAGATCTAAGCTATGAATATCTCTGCTACCTCAACATAAATACATTTTCATATCGATTTGAATGTTTACAGTTCTGATTTAATTTCGCTAATTACCTTATTAAGAACATATTCATCTGGCTCTCCTGGGAAGCCGGGAAATGTTAAGATGATCATTATTACATATTTGTAAGGTAAGAATTAAAACACGAAAATCAGTTGAAAATCTTTTGATGTCAGGACAGAAAAGGTTCCATTTTTATTTTGCAAAACTTTATAGAAGAATTTATTCGCTAATTTGGAGAGCTTTAGGTGTATTTCGAAACATGGATAAATAAATAAATGACAAGTGCGAAACCTCGCCATCAAAAAAAATCTCAAGGCTTTTGTTCAGTAGAGAAAATATCGTCGAGTTTTTCCTCTCGAGTTTTTTCTTTGTTTTTTCTCAAATCTTTGGAGCTTACCTCCGCGATCGCTTTACGTGATCTCATTGTATGTAAGTGCCAGAATAGGCAAGGAAAGTCGGAAATATGGTGATCGGCGTAGGATCAGAGTGTAGGGCTGACACCCATTCTATTTCCGGCTAACGCTCTCATCTTACGACGTGAATAGACGTATATACATTTTTCCTTGTTCTTTGATTGAAGAACGAATACTACAATCAGTATAAATATGATCAAAATAACAATAAATAAGTATTTACAACAGCTTTACGTGTGGTTTGTGACTTATCACATCACAAGCCAAAAATAGTTTGGTTCGGCTTAACATACTTATCTTAGCAGTGGCGTGCACAGAGTTTTTAGTCGTGGTAGGCCATAGGAAAAACAGCGAAATAATTGATAATAGAGATAGGTTCCAACAAATATCACTGACTGCTATTGGATTTGTTCTTTAAGAGCACTGCCTTAGCCATTAACAGAGATACCAACACAAACGAGCCACTTGAATGGGCAACAGCTCACAGCATACATATTATGTGTAGTCCAGTGAACATAGAATAATCTGCTCTGACGTTGGCGGCGTTTGAGCATATTTATGTATTTAGTGCTTTTGACACGTTATAATAGTAAGCTAAATTTTGCGCGTATTTTTTAAAGTGTGGATTTTTATTTTTTGCAATAATTTCATATTATTTATTTAAATATTATACTTATTTTTATGCGAGTACGGAAGGATAAGCAGTGCTTACGTGTCTTCATGGAGTGCACGCCTCTGTATCTAAGTATGCAGGCTTCCAGAGTAACTAACGATCGATTTTTTAAATCAATTAAATTTTATCTACAATAAATATTTACAATGACGTCACTCCCGGCTGTATAAATAATGTCTATAGAAGAGAAAATAAAAATTCGGTTTTTTTTACGAAAACTTATTTTTCTTGTAAAATCTCTTCCAGATGTAGCAACCCTTTCCCTGAAACAGAATTGTCTACAATCACGTTTAGAGAAAGCTTCACTGTGGAAAAAAGCAATGCGTAAGTACTGAAAGAATCGTACTATCTTTAACAACACAAGCGATTTAATGAAATTCGGGAACAATATTTTAGCTTATATTTATTTTTTTATGGCTGGTCGGGAGTGCGAATAAGATGTTGAACGAACAGAATTGTTCTAAGAGTTATTCAAAGTTAATACAAAAACATATGACATCAGCCTTCCAATTTCATAATAATATACTTTCTTTTTTAAAGGCGGATTGCGATCGTAAAAATGCAAATTAAATATATTGCTTGCTTTAAAAAAATATTTACAACGGAGTAACAATATTTACATAGTATATAGTTTGTCATGAATTGAATTAACGTCAGTCCGATTGTTCTTCTATTGATACTGCATTTAATTTAATATGTTATGCTTTATAAATCCAAAAATACTTACTTAATCTACGTTGCTAGTTCAGTCGGGAAGATTTCCGTGTATACAGCTCGTTAAGTAAACTTAAAAAACACCGCTTCACACATACAGTGATTTAAATTATACAAAAATACACTGAGTGAAATATAGAAAAAAAAAACCTTCTGTAGAATGTTTATATTTCGAAAATGATTTGACGCTTCTAAGAAAAGCTTTTAATCTCTTTTTGGGCGGATTAAAAAGTTTGTTTACTCAATGTTATGTTATTTTACCAAAAATAGACTCTTAATATCTTAGTGACCAGAAAACTCCCGGTTAAGATAAAGCGGAGATTCGACACAACCGGCCGATGAAAGCACTGATTTTACACCTTTTAATTTATAAATAAAATATTTGGTAATCGACGAGTTGAATTAAGAAACACGAAACCGACTAGTTGAAACAACCATCTTGTTTGGCGCTATTCACCAGAAAGCTTTAGAGAATACCTCGAGCCCTAAGGTAGTGGAATCGCTCCTTCCTTCTCAACCAGTGAAAGCTTTTTCTTCTAGACTTGCCATTAGATAAAAATTTATTTTAAAAATAAAATATTGAGTATTTTCGTAGAAACCAATCACGTTGTGGTTCGACATATTTAATGAAAATGAAATCATAACTTTGTATAAGACCATAGATTTTTTTTTTTTTATGACCGATTGGTTTCGCTTAGCCTCAGCATTATCAGGGTATAAAATTAAGCTAAACAAAAATACCAAGTGTGAATGTTATTCTATTGTTTTTTCACTGTTCTCTTATTTTATTTAATATTGTGTTCTCCCTTTGTATATATATATATATATATATATATATATATATATATATATTATATATATATGTATATATATATATATATATATATATATATATATATATATATATCATCGCACACTTAGTATTTATGCTTAGTTTAATTTTGTAACCTGATGATGCTAGAAAAAAAAATGTGGCCTTATACAAACTTATTGCTTACTTGCCGCGCCCGGCAAATCTAGAGCCGGTCCACGCGGGTGGAATTGATATGTCTGGCTTTATCGCGGGAGCCGGGTCAATCACACGACCAAATAAATTATACTTTTGTGATTACTCAACTCTCGGCTACACATTTATCATAGAATTAAGTATATAAATGTTAGAATAAGATAGTTATAGGCATAAAACCCGCAAAATCGGGCACCATTTTTGTAAACTGTATTTTAAAACTGTAATTGAGAACTTAATAAAAATGATAAAGAGGCGAATTGAAATTGAGGTGAAAGCTGGTGGCAAGGAGAAGGGGATAAGTACAATTCAAACCATCCCCAAAAATTTCCAGCCGGCCGGGAGAGAGGAAAAGAGAAAGCTAAATTTCCCCATACAAATTTCCTCAAACCCGGCTGCGCGCTCTCAAGGCAATGAAATATTACGCAATAATGAGAGGAAAGGCAGATCACCAGCATCCTCCGCCAGTACCACCCACCTTGACTTCTCTTCGCTTCGACATCGCCTTTATACTTGACTCCCGACTTTCTCTGACCATCGCCTGCCCCCCTGGACCGCCTGACTACACCTCTCTCTGGACCATCTTCACTTGGAAGCCGAGGCCCTACAAGTTTGACCCGTCGTCTCCGATACATCAGGACCGACTGCTTGGAGCACTTCACAGATTGGGACCGCTACCCTATACAGTTTACTTGTGTGCCCTGTTACGTTGGGTACACCAGCATTTTCAATGAAGTGCAACAGGTCATTCCAATATGAACACGAAATGTCAGCCTACTTTCAAACACCATACTAAGATTATTCTAGTGGAAACAGAAGTTTTTTATTCATTTATTTTGTGAATAGTTTAAGGTCATCACTGTCATCAGTGAAAAAAAGACTTGTAATATGGAATAATCTGAGATATCAATAACAAATATAGAAAAGAGAAGCGGGCCTAAAACAGAGTCTTGGGGAACTCAAGATACAAACAGATTTTTTTTAACGTGATTAGTCCATGTGATGGAAATTTTTTCCTCGTAGTTGACATATAATACGAGAAGCCGCAAAGACAAACATATCGTTGATAGCTTATTTAATATGGTTTACAGAATCACAATGAAATGTGTTTTCAAGTTATTGTCGCCCCAATGTATATAGCCAGGACACACGAAAAATGTGATACAGCATGATTACATAAATAAGGTTTGCCTAATGAGAACAGGCAACATTTATCACTTGTTCATATGATAAACTGCTCTATTTAACAATGACCTACAAGCCTTTTTCTTTTCAAATACATAAACACATCTGCCATGAAACTGTGGCATCCTCAATCGGGATACGTTGTGAGGCTGAAAGAAGTTGCTAGGGAAAGGAGATGTTAAAGACGAAAGTTGTGAAGTACTTCACTCTGGAACGACGATATCGCAAATACTTAGACTGTATTTTAGTTTATATTTATTATATGAAAAAAAAACCCATACAAAAACTATAGATACCGTATCTACGTAAGCCGGGTTTCTAACCCGCGACTTATGGATTTGGAACCGAGAAACTTAACCGCTCGGCCACGGAGGTCATCAAATTACGTGGGCTTTTTAGGCAGTCAAATAGATGTTATTGCTGTAAAAAGTCTCGTGTTATGAATCCAAAAACAATAAACTGACTCCTAACTATTGAATTATAGAGCCTAATAATAACATTTCAATAACCAAAGTATTCAATGTACTGAACGTATCAAGATAGGGAATGTCTTAATTAATGGCTACCTGATTTTAATTAAGCGATTAGATTTTCAACCGGCGGCGGCCTATTTCTCTTAAATGCCTGCTGGATAAGGGATTGGTTACGTCCATAAAGGATTATATTACTGAAGTTAATGCTATACAGCGATGAAAACAATGCTGAAGGTATATACTATTGTATATTGAGATTGATTGATAACTGGATGAAATATGAAAAAGGCTCGCTAAACTCGTGTTGTCCCAGTAACCTAAAACATTCACCTACCCTATAATTTACTGCTATATGGTATAAACCAATATACGAGTGTACTTGTATTTCTTAAACTCAACTGATTTTACCGCGCGAAAATCCAAACTACCTTGGGCCAATGGGGCTATGCTGAAGTTGAAGGAAGTGAATAAAGAAATAAGATGTGATAAACGTAGTTGAGAAATACATTCACCCGGGCCGTCAATGTTTGAATGTTTCAAAAGAAATCGTTTTTTCTGGAGTCTCAAAAGTTGCGCTTGACTATTTAAATTAAAACATTTATTTTAGTTTTTGAAAAACACATACCTACACAGTATTTTAATGAAGCAATGACAAAAAGAAAGAGTATTCAAGTCAAAGCCTGAGTCAATGACGATAGACATAATAAATGGTATTCTTTGAAGATTATAATGAAATGACAAAAAACGTTTAGACTGGTACTAAAAATTTCTAGACCATGGCCTGTTTGCAGTCATTCCATATTCACCTCTAAGAAGTTTCTTTCTGTTTTAACAGCCCTCCATAGTTATTTTACCCTCGGTAACCGCTCCTAATTGTACTGGAAATCTTACCGTAACTACGTCTTATTGTAAGATTACCCCGGCTTAATGTATTTACCGTCCTTGAAATTAAAACGCGTTTACTACCAGATAAAATCTAATTACGAGCATTCCCAAAATAACTCCGAAAATTTTATATTTTATAATTATATATAAAGCTCCATAGAAAATGATTACAAAATATCTTTCTAAATGAAAATTAAACATTTTAAATCTGTGTTGGGGAATAATTTTACTATATTATTTAATAAATATTTAAATAACATCAATAATGTAAAACACAAATATGAAACCGAAAAAAGACAGAAACTAAAAAAGAGCAATGGTAATGACCGAGACACGAACTCGGAACCTCTACTCTATCCGGCAGTAACACTCTACCAATTAAACCATCAAGACCTTTTCAGAAAACGGCATTTTTCAACGATCTCACACTTTATTGAAAATTATTTAATATTTCAATTTCTTCCGATTTTAGGCTGCCATCTTTTGATGTCTCGGTCATGATCATTGTTCTTTTTAATTTCTGGCTTTTTTCTGTTTCATATTTGTGTTTTATGTTATTGATATTATTTAAATATGTATTATTCAATATGCATTAATGCTTCAAAGTTAATTTCAATTTTGATATTATTTATGATTTAGTCAAATCTTAAATTCAAATAAAACTCGGTTAGGTGTGAACAAGAAAATTGTGGATGTTTTTCTCATACTTGTAATAAAATAACAAATATATTATAATATGTTTATTTTTTTAATTTGCTTACAAAGAAAACAAAAGACACAAAGCTGATTGTTTTTGGGGAGAACATAATGTTAACAGTCCAGTGGAGGTTCATAGTCTAATGGGTATATAAAAAATATCGTTCTTCAGAGAATATTTATAATTCGGAATAATGAAAATGTTTCCTTTTTAAATTTCCCGGAAAAATAAAGGACACAAAGCTGCACTTTTTATTAAAAATAAAAGCCTTTTTTTTTCATTCACACTTTACTTGTTGGAATGTGCTTATGGGCTGAAAATATGTCACCACGATGCATACCGACGTAGGCGTGAACACCACCCCATAAACTCGGCGCTGGCGAAGGCGTCAGGGTATATGTTTGCTAGAAATTCGAAAAAATCATAAAGGATTCTGTCGCCAAGTTTTTAAGGTATTGGACATTATTTATCATGTTTTTTTTTAAATTTTATAACACGTAATGATAAAAAAAAAAAAAAACAGAAAAAATAATACGCTGAGTCTGTTTTTTACATGTACTTCAATGTCTGTTCCAAGGAGGTAACAGCATTGATCTTATGTACGTCGGTGCACGTGAAACTCGATCCTGAGCAAAGTTTTGATGGAGTCCACGACTTCAGACTAGTCGATAGAAAAAAAAACACAACAAAGATATTATGGTTTATTTCATTTCTACGTATAATCAGTAATATGCGGTTAAAATGTGTTTTTCGGGTTTTATTGGTATTAAAATAAAACACTGAGTTGTATTCGCATTGGTACATTGTGATAATATAAAGTTCTTTTATTGCATAGATAAACATTGTGTGCCATTTTATATATATATATATACATAATTTCTGCTCAGAAGCCTGTCTAAGTAAGCCAATACAATTGTACAGTCAGTAGTTAAAGACCAAGTTACAATAATTTATGATACGATTTCCGATAAAGTACGTTATTACAAGTTATTGTTGATAATTGTGCCAAACTACGGTAATAACTATTACTGTCGTTATTATTATTGCTAGTTCCTATTAATTTTCACTAGGTCGAAATCGTTCGCAAATCGTCTGATAACCATGAGTTGGGTTTCTCGCAAGGTTTGAAGTTCCAATAAAAAACTGCGAAACGCTCTGCGCGAGTTTAACGATAAAATACAAACGTGCCAGATATGTGACAATGTTATCTGTTTTTTCGATGTAACGTTAATTTATAAATATTATTATTCAGAAGAAAATACAGATACAAAGAATAAAAAACAAACAATATTAAGCATTAAGTATGAAGAAGTTGTCTGTGTCCTAATTATTTATCGCAGATTAAGCACGTATGAGCGCAGCAATACTTGAAGCAAGGTGGCATAATACATTTAATAGAGATAATATAAATATTTAAATTATGGTACACTTTATTGAAATACAGCAAGTAGTAAATTTTATAATTTTCAATGTACACAATGAATGAATGCAGAAAAATCCATTAATGGAGAACTAAACACTGTTGGCGCAAATAAAAAATTGTCCAAAGAAGCAAAGCTAGCAGTCCCCAATGGAGAGTTTATACCAACACTGGTATGTAGTAGTGAAGCATGGAACTAGATGAGAGTAGACGGAATGCTGTATAAAGCCTGATTCACACCAACGTCCGGTTCTGCTCAGTGCCGATATTGTTCCGCAAGAAAACTTATTGATATGGTATGAATATCAATCAAGGAGTATGTGCCAAGACAAATTTGTGTGGCAGTATATCCTTCTGCCCACCCTTGTGATATTTAACTACTTATTTAGTTAAATAATTACTTTGAAGTGTAAAAATACTAACATCGCAGATTTTTTTTTTATCAAAAACCATTTTTTTATCACTAAATAATATTTTTATTAATTATTAATTATTAAAAATATTATTTAGTGATAAAAAAAATGGTTTTAAAAAAAAAAAATCTGCGTTGTAAGTATTTTTACATTTAAAAATAATTATTTAACTAACTAAGCAGTTAAATATCACAAGGGTGGCAGAAGGATATACTGCCACACAAATTTGTCTCGGCACATACTCCTTGATTGATATTTATACCATATCAATAAGTTTTCTTGCGGAACAATATCGGCACTGAGCGGAACCGGACGTTGGTGTGAATCAGGCTTAAATGAGATGCTCGAGTAGATATCCGGAAAGAATGCAAGGCTGATGTGAGCGTAATGAATAGAATCAAGAAAGAGACGCTTGGATGGTTTGGGGATGGAGAGCGAATGAAGGCAAAAAGGAGTGTGAAAAATATATATATCGCGAACGTAAATGGAAAAAGAAGTCGGGGACGCCCGAAAAAGATATGGCAAGACCAAGTGAATCAAATACTTGAGTCGGGCCATGTGAAGAGTCATAATAACAAAATAGTATGTATAAGATGGTGTATAAATGTGAATGAATCAAGGAGTATGTGCCAAGACAGAGTTGTTTGTACATGTGAATACAAAACATATAAGGTATTAAGTGATTGTAAATTAAGAATTTAAAAATGGAAATCGATAGATAAATTGAGTTACGTTATTACTGGTTTAGAAGATCAAGTACGGTGAAAACATTCTGCAATCAATGTGTAACATACTTCCTTGAGATAAGGTCAATCAATGTGTAACATACTTCTTGAGATAAGGTCAAACAATGTGTAACATACTTCATGAGATAAGGTCAATCAATGTGTAACATACTTCTTGAGATAAGGTCAATCAATGTGTAACATACTTCCTGATATAAGGTCAAACAACATACTCCCTGAGATAAGATCAATCAATGTGTAACATACTTCCTGAGGTAAGGTCAATCAATGTGTAACGTACTTCCTGAGATAAGGTCAATCAATGTGTAAAATATTCCTGAGATCAGGTCAGTCAGTAGGTGACCCCAGGGAGGAACAATCAATCTGTAATCAAATCAGTCATCGAGCTGCCCGGAAACTCGAGGAACCATGGCGTCACCAAACCGAGGGGTTTTGGAGACTGGACAAAGTACCTGGCCATTGAAGACTTGTCTTCGAACACGACTTAAGCCATTCAAACCAACGCACGTTTTGATTCGGAATGGGCTTCTTTCACCAGGGCGATATTGAGAGTAACTTATCTAGAATAATGTACATAGTTATGCTGCGTGGTTTCTTTTTTAATTTTTTTTTTATAGTGAATACCGCACAAGCAGTGGCGGCTCGTGAGTTTTTAGTGTGCTAGAGTGCTAAGATTGAAAAATACGACATTGTTAGTGTTGTTGTAGACGAAAATTATTTTTATTTTTTGTATCAAGATTTTCAGAATTTTTCAGTTTTGGTGGTGCACTGCACGGATTTCTGAAAAATCTTCATACAAAAAGTTGAAATTTCGAAAAAAAAAAAAAATATTTTCGGCTACAACAACATCAATGATGACGTTTTTTTTCAATCTTACCACTCTAGCACACCAAAAAGTCACTGTCCGCCACTGCGCATAAGAGGCCTGAACTGCTCCCAACCGCCTAGAGCCAGTGACACTATGGCAATACCAATCGGGGTATGTTATGAGGTTGAGAGTAGTGGAAAGAGAAAGGCGATGGGAAAAGGAAGGTTGAGAAGTACCTGGCTATTCAGATGTGTTCACCAAACACGGCTAAAACCATTTCAAGCAACGTTTCGATTCTGAATTGTGGTCTTTCACCAGGGCGATACTTGCCAATAGCCATGCCGGTGGGAGAGCACTCTTGCTGTTGAATCGAATCGCTTCGGATATCGATATTTTTTGCGTCAGCGAAATTGTCTTTAAACAGCAAGTTTTATTGCTACTTGCTTAACTTGTATTTACTATTTATCTATATTGTTTACTTATAAAATCTTGTCGTAGTACATTATTTGCATTGTTCTCTGTTTTTTGTACACTCCATATATTCGCCGGTGTAGTTAGAGAGTTCTAACTACACCGGCAGGACGCACGTCTTTTTGCCGCGCCGTTGTTTTTATTGTAATTATCAGTGATATCACGGTTATTTAAACCGATTATTTGTTTATTATGGAATCGATTAACGTAGATTCAAACGTGATAAGTTCCCTGAAGAAGGCTATCGATGTCCTTTCGAATAAGATCGATTATTTCTCAGGTGAGCTGAAACTCGTGAAAGATCTTATTCAAGCGTCGGCGAATTGTGTCGGTAGTCCGAAAAACTGCGTAACGTGTGCATGTACATGTGTGAGCGACAAACGCAATCAACCAGCTACCGCAGCGATAGCTACCGACTCCGTTACGAGCCCACTCGTACGCTGCCCGCCGCCGCCCCCGCCTCGCCCTCCGCCTTCCCTGGCCGTCACCGTAACGCTCCCGCTGCCGCTCGCCATTGCCGGCTCGGCTCGGCCAGCTCGGCTCGGCCGGCTGACTCACTCGCCGTTGCGGCCGCACCGCGCGATATTCAGCCCGCTAAACCGACTCCCGCCCTCGATGCCGCTACAGCGTCATATACTGGTGGTAGAATGACCCGCTCGCAAGCTGCTAAAAGCTTTCGTCAAGGAAAAATCACCGGTGGCTCATCAGATGAGGGACGAGCCCCTCCCAAGGCCGCTGCTTCCTCGTCTATTTCTACCGCCTCCACTTATGCCGCTTCTATTCCATCCAACAGTGATCCACTGCCCTCGTCTGATAGAACTATAACAGATGTACCGCTCTCAGATCAAACTTCGGGAAGTCAGCCTCGGACCGTAATCAACCGGAAAAGGCGTCCCATCGCATTACGAGGAAGTCAAGGGAATCGTGATTTGAAATACTTTTCACCTCTATACCCTTGCACCCCGATACCTCACTTGACGACATGATGACATATATAAAAACTATTTCATCTGTAAGTACCTCCTCATTCAAGGTGTCAAAAATCAAAACGAAGGGGGAATATGCTTCATTTAAAATCGGTATTCCTGAATCTGCAGAAGCAGAATCGAAACATTGGCCGAAACACTCATTTTTTAAAGAATGGGTTAATAAAGTTGTAACTCCAAGACTTCCGATTGTTAAACCCAGTTGACAATTTACCAGTTTATTTCTTTTTACCAAAACGTTAGAGGATTAAAAACTAAATGTGTTCATTATTTTCTTCTAACGTTTTAGTAATTTGATGTGGCTAGGACTCACAGAGACTTGGCTAAACTCTAGTGTGCTTTAACTCAGAGTTATTCGATGGAAATTACCACGTATTCAGGAAAGACAGAGATGATGGTAGTGGCCGCAGACAAGGCGGTGGCTGTCTTTTGGCTATCAAAACCAAGTTTAAAGCAGAACACATCCCCGCTCTAGATGCTGGTATCGAAGACTTGTGGGTAAAAATTACCGTAGAACTCTCGGTTACATTTACATGTATTGTCTATTTTCCTCCAGCATCAACTCTGGAAAAATTTCAACTTTTTTTTGACAAATTACACGAAAAGGTAGATCTTATCGGAGGTAGGAACGTAATTATTTTGGGAGATTTTAACATTTATTCCGCGAATAATAGCAAAGATGTCGAGAATGACTTAAATTTCTTATGCGAAGTATTTGGGCTCTCCCAGAATAATTTTGTTCCTAACTCTGAATCAAGGAAATTGGACCTTATTTTGTGTAATATTGAGTTAAATATCATTTACAGCGATTTCCCCTTCGTTTATGAAGACAAATATCACCCTGCATTAGAGTTCCGGTATTCTTGGCAAAAAGCCTTCGAAGGCTACCAAAGTTCCTAAAATTATCGGTGACACTTTGCGTGGGTGGATCTTTGATAGAGGTGATTCTTTTGACAAAACTCTACCTTTATGATGAGCCAATTGGACTGGCAAGAGCTTTTGTAACTTCGACACCGTCAATGAGGCGCTACACCATTTTTATGTATGTATATAATGTTTTTTGATGCTTGCTTCCCCCAGGAAACCTCCCCAGTGTAAAGGTGGACGTAGATATCCGAAGTGGTTATCTAGGATACCATCGCGAATATTGAAGTAAAACATGCTCACCATAAGAAATGGAAGGCTACTGGCGATCGATGAGTATGAAATGTTCAGTAAACTCAAAACAGTCGTTAGGCGTAATGTTCGTATGGCATTTCGAACGTACGTCAATTCTATAGAGCGCGATATCAGACATACGTGATCCTAAGTCATTTTGGAACTACGTCAAATCACCGCCGCAAGGATGGTGGTATAACGGGACATCATGATGCATGGTGGTCGGGAAGTTAGAGGAGCGGACGTAGCCAATGCATTTGCGACCCATTTCCAATCTGTATATAGTAATGAGCCTCCATTACTGGAAATCCTAATACTGCTGCCAAGTTGAATGAAGGAGCCCAAAACATTGATATAAGTCATATAGATGAATCAGATGTGTAGAATCTTCCATTAGTAAATTGAAACATACATTCACTTGGTCCAGACTTTTTATACCAGTATTTTTTTCTAAAAGGGTGTGCTGAATTTTTAAAGCTGCCACTAACCTTCATATTCAATCTCTCTCTAGAAACTGGTATATATCCTGATTCCTGGAAAGTGTCAAAAAATTTGTCCTATTTTTAAAAGCGGGTCGAAGACATCTGTGGAAAAATTTCAGACCCCGATAGCAATACTATCTGCCCCGGCAAAGCTTTTGAATCAATACTCCATAAATACATGCTGTCTCCAAGTAGAGCCATTCCTAATATCGGAACAGCATGGTTTAGAAAAAGGTCGATCAGCCGAAACAAATCTACTTGTACTCACTGATTATGTTTCCAAATCTTTAGATAAAGGCTTTCAAGTAGATTGCTCATACAGTGACTTTTCTAAAGCATTTGATACCGTTAACCATGACATCTTATTGAACAAGTTGTCAACAATAGGGTTTTTTACGACTCCTCATATTCTTTTCCAACTATTTCACACAAAGAAAGCAATTTGCGTCACACGGAATATACACGTCAAAAATATTCTATGTGCTCTGGAGGACCTCAGGGTTCTAATTTAGGTCCGCTCCTCTTTCTCTATATATTTATAAATGATATTTCAGAAGTTATTCTGCATTCAAGGTCTCTTCTTTTCGCGGATGACCTAAAAAATATTCATTGAAATACAAACTTTTAGAAGACTGCAATCGACTCCAGTCAGACATTAATAGAATTGTTGACTGGAGTAAAAGAAATCGGATTGAGTTCAATATTTCTAAATGTTTCATTTTTTCTTTCACAAGGGCGTATCATACTTGGTTTTACCGGTATACTATGAACGACTAAAGTTTAAAACGTGTTTCCACTATGAAGGATCTTGGGATCATGTTTGATAGTAGGCTAACATTTCATGCTCATATCGAAATGACCTGTGGCACTTCATTGAAAATGTTGGGTTTTCGTTATACGTACTGCGAAAAACTTTAGAGACAACCGGGTTCTCACAATATTATTTAATTCCTTGGTAAGAAGCAGGCTGGAGAGTGGATCAGTGATTTGGAGTCCACACGAGGAGAAGTACTCCCTCATGTTGGAGAGGGTTCAGAAGAAATTTCTGAGATTTCTCTACTTGAGGGAGTACGGTTACTACCCGTGGCTCTATCCGACTAAGTTTCTCTTGGATATGCTGGGAAAAAACCATCTACGGGTCAGAAGGGATGTGTACATCGTCACCCATTTCTTCAAATTGATACGTGGATGTTTCGAAAACTTAGCTATCATGGAGAGCATTAACTTTTATGTTCCCGATGGTTATCGCCGTCATCGACAGCATAGATTGTTTTATCTCCCGGCCTGCAGGACTAACTTGCCAATGGTCATGCCGGTGGGGAGGGCACTCTTGCTGTTGAATCGAATCGCTTCGGATATCGATATTTTTTGCATCAGCGAAACTGTATTTAAACAGCAAGTTTTATTGCTGCTTGCTTAACTTGTATTTACCATATATCTATTCTGTTTAATTATTAAATCTTGTTTTATATTGTATATTATATGCAGTGTGCTCTGTTTTTTTGTTTACTCCATTTATATTTTTTTTGTACATATCTTTAATAACGCCTTAAAATTTTATTTTGTAATGTTATTAAAATGAATAAAGAAATTGAATTGAATTGAATATTTTTCTACGTATCTTTAATAACGCCTTAGAATTTTATTTTGTAATGTTCAAATGAATAAAGAAATTGAATTGAAAATTAAATTGAATTGAGTTTAAAGCATATAGGTTTGTTCGAGAGAAAAGGTGAATTTCGAATTTTTTCAAAAAGTATTTATTTATTCATCAATATCCATTTTCTCCCCTTCAAAGTAAACCCCCTCAGATATAATGCACTTATGCTAGCGCTTCTTCCAATCCTCGAAGCACTTCTGGAATGCGCTTTTCTCTGCAACTTCCCTAATGGTTATTGGAAGATTTTCCAAAACCATTTTCTTCACTGTTTCGATGTTTTCTTCGTTTGTTGACGTGGTTGCTCCACGGACGCTCATCGTCATTAACATCTTCTCGGCCTTCTGTAAAGCGCTTGTACCCTTTATAAACACTTTTTTGAGACAAAGTAGACTCGCCAAATGTCACAGTTAACATTTTAAGTGCGTTGGAGCACTTTATTCCATTTTTAACGCAAAATTTAATACATTTTCTTTGATCCATTTTTTTCAAAGGTAAAAAATCGAAGAACACACAAAAACGTGACTAACCTTTCCAGTTGTCAAAAACAAACCACTAATCCAAAATGGTTGATAATTCTAACATATGATAAACATATGTGTACCTACATAACAAAAAAAAATCGATAATCGAATGTACACAGCCCGCGAAAATTCGAAATTCACCTTTTCTTTTGAACAAACGTACCACTCTGGGACGTTCCGCAAATATACTTTATGTAATTTTATATGTATCAAATGTGTTATGACACATATTAATTGAATAAAACTTATTTGCGCCCGCTGAGTTTGAACCCGCGACCTCTGGATTCGTAGTCAAGCGTTTTACCACTCAACCACGGAGGCCGTCAAAGACCGTTTCGTACCATTTTTTTTCCGCGTCGGGTTTCGAATTCAAGACCAATGGGTGGAGTCAATGAGCTCACCACGTTACCAAGAAGCCGCCACGCGTATGTCGTCCCTTAAATAATGCACACTGACACAACCACGTGTATTGCTGATGAGTTGGGAAGTGGTTTTTTTTTTGTAAAAAATCTCATAACTTATTTTTGGTGAAGTTATCGAATATCACTACTTTTTCAAAAAAATCTTTCACACTGAACCCGGATGAAACGAAATGTTATGAACAAAAACAAACACTCAAAACCCAACACACCTACATTTAAAATACACGAAAAAGTTTTCTAAAATAAAATTTACCAATAAGCAATTTTATTTATCTTTAACATTTTCTTAAATTATTTATTTACTCGTCATAACACATACCATACGTAAATATTAATAATATTAGGTATAGGTTTATTACCTGGTGTCAATTTCTACCAACCAACCTGTTCATGGTGGGAAAATTATACATATGAGTACGATAAAATAAAGGAAATGTATTCAAGTTGGATGGGAGAGGGAAGGAAATAATTCCGTGACAATAAACATATTTTCCATACATTTTCATACACAGCTAAATGATTTAGAAAATATTTTAAGGAAATTTAAATAAGATCTTTATTTTCCATTCAGAGATGGCGCCTATGTTTTTTGCACAGTTTGGTAGATCCGGCGCTGAAGATACGTTATATTCAGACTAATCGAACGTAAAATGTAGCACGTTCTTGTTTTTACTTTCAAAGCTAACAACGCGTGTGAAAAGGATAGCCGTTCAAAGAGTATGTGTGTACGGATAAACTATGCAATATGGACGTCCCGCGCTACTGTTATTTGGGTATCAAGCATCGCATCAACAGCTGAGAAATAAAGGGAATTGTCGGGTAAAACCAAATGCAGTGGCAAATTAAATATTTACTTTAATTATTTTATTTTATTTTTATTTATTTTTTATCAACAGTTTACATACACATTAGCTAAAATTTACAGGTTTCCACTTGGGGAGTTATAAATAAGTTAGCGAATCTAATTTTAAAAATCGAACAAGAAATTAAAATAAAATTTAAAAGAAATTCAAATCAAATTTAAAAATAAAGAAATTAAAATAAAAAGCAAAAATTTAAGAGTTTCATAACAGCATGCTTTAAAAAGGGTTGTTTCTTCAACCCTGAAAGACCGGAAGGGCGTGAGGGGCAATCGATTTAGATGAAATAATTATGTATAATGATATGTGTGATATCATATTAATAAAATAAGAAATATACTTTTTTTATATAAATATCCATATGTGGCACTGAAGGTATTTACAATTATTTAGGCTCGAGAGATCGTCGGTGTGACTTTTGGGAGTGAGGCGCAGAGTTAAAAGGTCAAATCATGTCATATGTCACATGTTCTTTTTCAAAAAATAGTAGCACACCATTTTATTTTCTGACTCATCTCATTTTTCCTTGCTAGATATCTAAAGGAGCAACTCTGCATACTTACCCAAATCACTCAAAACTTGTTTTTTTTACTTATTCCGTTCTCCTTTTGCACACAGATATATTTCATGTTTTAAACAATACGTCATTCTCATCATAACTGTAGGGTTTCATACGAACATCTGATCTAGATAATAATCTATCATAAAGTAACATCAAACTTGTATTTCAAATGTGTATACAGTATAAATCAGTAACTTTTTATAGCACCTTAGTAAATTTATGGTGGATCATACGATCACGCTCAAAATCACACCACTTCACGTGGGAGGATAATCATTCGATTGTCATTCCTTGGCACTGCGCCAAAACTTGAAAGCAAAACAAAAGCATGGCCCGGAGGAAACCAAATCATTATGAACAGCCACTCAAATGCTTCTTTGACACAGAGTGGTAGATACTCTAAGTATCGCCCTGGTGAAAGACCACCATTCAGAATCGAAACGTTGCTTGAAATGGCTTTAGCCGTGTTTGGTGACCAGATCTGAATAGCCAGGTTTCCTCTTCCGATCTCCTTCCCTCCCCACTACCTTCAGCCTCACAACATACCCAATTTGGGATGCCATAGTCTCACTGGCTCTAGACGGTTGGGAGCAGTTGAGACTCTTGTGCCGTATTCATGTAAAAAAAAAAGAAAAAGATGTTTGGTCGGGATTATCTCCATATTTTAAAACGTGTATTTGTGGTGTGGTAAACGTTTCCTACGGCTGAATTACGCAGAGCTAAATGGGTCGCTATTATAATTCGCCTTCGATACCTAGATGTTCGTAGTTACCGTATCCTTGTAAACCACAAAGAGTCGGCCGCGTTCTTTAATATGCTGTCGTTGGAAAAACGGAAAATCTCGGCAGGAAATTGATAGATCCACTGTACATTGTCCGGAACTCCTTCAACGGATCCAACTACGAGTTTACAATAGACTAACCAGATCTGACCAAATTCTTGCTGTCCCTCGATGCAACACTAATTCTAAACAAAACTCATGTATCTGTCGGGCCTCACACACTACTCATGTTTGACCTTTTTAACTCTGCGCCTCACTCCCTAGAGTCACACCGACAATCTCTCGAGCCTTAATAACTTCAGATACCTTCAGTACCAAATATACATATATATATGGTACTGAATAATATTTGATAGTCGGGTTGTGCCGTAAGCCCAATCTGTGCAAAGTACTCACAATGCGAGTGTAGTCGAAAACAAAGTTTTTACCATTCTTTGGCAATATTGAAGATTGAATCACGCTATGAGCGAGAATTATAGCAGATTAACACAAAAAAAATTGCGACAACACCAGTTCTTTGTTTTCGCTAAACTTATGAGAAATACTTTTGTCCAGTATTTATTGATGTGCATTCAATTAAAATGCATGATTTGTACCTATTTACTAGATGGGTTGAGTGAGATTTTTTTTATCAGACAATTCTCGCTCATAGCGTGATTCAATTCTCAATATTGCCAAATAATGGCAAAAACTTTATCAAGTTTCCGACTACACGCGCATCGTAAGTACGCAGGCAAACTTCCGATACTGCCGAGCTCTTTACACTGTAATCGGAAGTCGCTGTCTGCTGGGTAATCACGATTAGAGATGGTCGATATTCCTGTCCCCGTTAAAAGGAACCGGTTCCAAGCAGGTCACTGGAACCGTCGATATTATTTCTCTAAGGAACCAATTCCTTTTTTTGCAAATAAAAACCGTTTTTTTTTGATTCGCTAGTACTTCTTTTTCGGAGAAGATATTTTTGTTGATTTTCTAGTACTTTTTGATTTCAAATCTCTACCGACTAGTGCTTTTTTGGAGAGGATTTTTTCTTGATTTGGTAGTACTTTTTTGTGGAGGAACTTTGGTCGATTTGCTAGTACTTTTCGATTTGAATGTTAAAATCTCCTTCGTTGAACTTTTCTAGAACCAGGAACCGGTTCCAAAAAGAACTGGATAAATAACCGGTTACCCGTACCTGGAACCGCAGGTACACCCAATTCTGATATCGACCATCTCTACTCACGATGGCAACATGAGGAATGACTGCATCGCACGATATGTTAACACTGCATACTTGTACATACTATAGAGTATACGTACATACTATATACATACATACTTTTACATACTAACACTATTTATGTGTTTAGGAGTATTCAAAATGAGGGATGGAAAATATGTCGCAAGCCTAACACGATATTAAATAAAGCATGATGATTTAAGGTACATTACAGATGTGTACAGGTGTGGAGAAAATGATGATGTATTTAAATTTAAGTATTGTAAAAGGTACAGTAAATACCGTGCAACAGTCTCAACTGCTCCCAACCGTCTGGAGCCAGTGGGAATATGGCATGTTGTGAGGCTGAAGATAGTGGAGATAGGAAACAGATGGGGAAGAGGAAGGTTGAAAGTAGTTGGCTATTCAGATCTGGTCACCAAACACGGCTAGAGCCAATTCAAGCAACGTTTCGATTCTGATTGGTGTTCTTTCATTAGAGCGATACTTAGAGTCTAGAGACCAATGCAATATGCCTTATTTTCCCACGAGTTCTGAATAACACCTGAGAGTGAAATGCTAATATGGATTGTATATTTTCTGAGTTATTTTTTTTTATTTTTTTTTTATATGAATACCGCACAAGAGTCTCAACTGCTCCCAACCGTCTAGAGCCAGTGAGTCTATGGCATCCCCAAACAGGGTATGTTGTGAGGCTGAAGGTAGTGGAAAGGGGAAGGAGATTGGGAAGAGAAAGGTTGGGAAGTACCTGGCTATTCAGATCTGGTCACCAAACACGGCTAAACCCATTTCAAGCAACGTTTCGATTCTAAATGGTGGCTTTTCACCAGGGCGATACTTAGAGTATATACCATATAAAAGAAGATTGAAGATATTTTATGGATTTTCGAAGATTAATTGTATTTTTTTTTAAACTTTTATTTCAGGTTGACTTTATTGTGTTGATATGAACGGGATATATCTGTGTGCGCGAGGAAGAACGGAATGAGTCAGTAAACGCAGATGTCCAGGAGAGTCAAAACAAAATTTAGGAATTTATTTTTTTGTTTTATGTATGTAATCATGTCATATGTCACATGTCCTAATTCAAAAAATAATAGCACATCATTTTATTTTCTGACTCATCTCATTTTTTCTTGCCAGATGTCTAAGAAACAATTCTGCATACTTAACTCAAAATTTGTTTTTTTTTTTTTTTCATATGAATACCGCACAAGTCTCCCAACTGTCTAGAGCCAGTGAAACTATGGCATCACCGAATGGGGTATTTTGTAAGGCTAAAGGTAGTGGGGAGGGGAAGAAGATTGGGAAGAGGAAGGTTGGGAAGTACCTAGCTATTCAGATCTGGTCAAAAAACAGGGTTAAAGCCATTTCAAACAACGTTTCGATTCTGAATGGTGGTCTTTCACCAGGGCGATACTTAGAGTATCTACCACTCTGGAACGTGCGGCGAATATACTTTTTATTATTTTTATATGAATTAAATGTGTTATGACACATACTAATTAAATAAAAGTTATTGGCGCACGCCGGGTTTGAACCCGCGACCTTTGGATTCGTAGTCGAGCGTCCTTACCACTCGACAGAGGTCGAGTGATAAGACGTTTTTATTTAGTCATTTCGTTATTCCTTTTGCACAGATATATATGTCATGTTTTAAACAGTACGTCATTCTCATCATAACTGTAGGGTGTCATACGAACATCTGATCTAGATAAAAAAAAACTATTATAAAGTAACATCAAACATGTATATCAAATGTGCATACAGTGTGAATCAGTAACTTTTAATAGCATGTTAGTAAATGTATGGGGTTTAGAGATCATACGATCGTGCTCGAAAACACACCACTTCACGTTGGAGGAAAATCATTCGATTGTCGTATCTTCACGTCATTACTAAACTTGGCACTCGGCCAAAAATCGAAAGCAAAACAAAAGCATGACCCGAAGGAAATTAAATCATTATGAAAAGCCACTCAAATGCTGCTTTATAATGATGTATTCAACGAATAGTGTAGATTATGTACATTCATACACTCGATTCAACAATGGAAATCGTTTGGCTACTTCAATATTTTTGTTTATCTGTCAAGTTGCTTTGCTATGCGCAAAAATACGCAACGCAAAAAGAAAATATAACTTTCTGACATAAACATGAGAACATCAGTATTTGAAAAATGAGAGTGTATTTTCACAAATATAATAAGAGCGGTATTGAAATTACCTTTATTTTGACGAATTTTGTATCCAGCTCAACATTGTGTAAGAATGGATTTAATATTATATCATCCGCGGCCATGCATTTTTGGTGACCAGATCTGAATTTCCAGGTACCTCTCCACCTTCCTCTTCCTCTTCCCATTTCCTTCTCCTCCCTACCTACAGCCTCACAGCATACCCACAATCGGGATGCCATAGTCCCATTGGTTCCAGATTGTTGAAAGCAGTTGGGAATTTTGGCTAGACATTCACTAGAATATCTGAAACGCTGAACTAAAATTGTTATTTTGTCAAGTTGTCGAGTTTTTATTCCAATCGTTTTTTAGTTTGTAGGTTTACATTTATCAAATAGATAATATTATTTCAGCAAATTATACTTTAAATCCACATCCCGAAATTACAACTAAAATACGTGGATAGTCTATGTAAAACATTAATAAAAAAATCTCACAAAAAACAACTGTCATTGTTTTGATTGCCTGTTATTAATACAATGTCTTTACGCATAATAATTTATTTTATTTATTTATTTTAGGCATAAACAAAATATTTACAGAAACAAATTCAGATGTATTATCTGACCAGTCTGAAGATGCCCGTCATAAGGTGAAACCGTTCAGGTCTTAAATTTAAAAAAAAAAGTGGAATAAAGTTAAAAATTAGGTATTATTTAAATCTTTATCATACGTAATATTTCAATTTGCAAATTCAATACAGAAGAGCTTACACTGTGCCAAGGTCAATTGTTGACCCCTGATGAACACAACAATAATAATATGATAAACTTAAAATATTATTGATAAAGATAATGTTTTAAGCAAATGACACAAGATTAATTTTATTTTATTAATAAAAATTCCCAGATAAACAGTTTGTTATGAAATCTTTTTTGTCTAACTAACTGTTGGTCTCATATTTAAATGACAATACTTTTTCTAATTTAGTATCAAGAAATATACTTCTTGTGAATCACGAGTGAATCTATAACTTTGCAACTGCCTACATTCAACTTCGTTTCATTATCACCATACCACAAAGAAAAACCAGCAAAAACTAAATCAACTATTTAGAGTGAGAAGACTGATATGGTGATGAGTCAGACTCAGTCTGAACTGAGAATCTCAGTCCTAACGTGAGTGAGTTTCCTGTTTGCGTGAAAAGTGTGTCCTATCTTTTCACAAAAATAGGCTTAGATATTGCACTTAACATTGATATTGGCCTGTAGTTTTTCACGAGAATTTTTCGTCAGCTTTAATAAATTGAAATAATTACAGATTGATCCCTGAAGCATAGCATAACTTATATGGTAAGTATGTTCCTGTATATTTTCTTATCTAAACTAGGAATTAATATGTAATGATAGAATGTAAGATCTGTACAGCGCCCTTGAGGTGATTTTTCACAAAAACGGCGCTATACAAATCGTCCAAATATTATTATTATTATCATACGAGTTTATGGCAGCGGGGCAACAATCTGAAGTATAATTATTTTTATTTGGTGTATTTAGGCTATGTGGACCCTTGACGAATGTTTTTTTGTTGGCTATTTATAATATTTACAATCTGTTCTCCATAGTTGGTTTTACCGTAAATGAAAATGTTAGTTGGTTGGCTGTTTTATTATACTCTTCCAGTGCGACAGACCATTCTTTGCCAATATGTGTTTATTTATAAACTATCGGACTATTGTTCAATTACAAATAAACACATAACACGAAATGGGAAATAAGAGCAAAAGAGAAAGAACAGCACATACATCAACACAGTAACACTCTAGCACTTTTGGCGCGTGAGTCACTTGAATGACTTTGGACGGAGAGCGATACATAAACTAGGAATTAATATTAAGTAAAAATTAAGATTCGTACAGTGCCCTTGAGGTGATTTTTCACAAGAACGGCGCTGTACAAATTATCTAAATATTATTATTGTTGATAGGTTTATTGTACGAATAAAACATATTTTGAATAGTAATTTGTTCTTCGAAAATTAAAACAGCAGCTTAAAATTTTTGAAGTAAGCGCACAAAAACGTAACAACTTATTAAAATGAACTAATGTACTTTAACTTTGATGCTCGGTACTTCTCGTATGCTTTCATTTCATTCGTCGTTATTTTTCTTTTGTCACTTATTATATTTACTCTGTTTGTATTTTTAGAATCGTTTACTTATAATACTTGAATAGTAATGTTTTAAGTACCAACATATTAACTGTCCTCAATCTTATTTCCTTTTCTTTAATTTGACAAATATGTTTACATTAATTCATACGTTTCATCTGAATCTGTATACCCTTAGCTTCTGATAAATTGTTTTTTTAATCTGTTGATGTACACACGCACTGTTATACCCATATCTGAACATTTTTCTCTATCGTTATCATGATTTATGATAACGACCATGACTTTAGATAGTTTTAATTTGTATACATATTATGTATTATTTTCTCTTTGTTAGTTAATCTTATTAGCATAATTAATTTGGTATTAAGCGCACTTGAGGTGAAATATCACAAAACTGCGCCATATAAGTTCACTGTTATTATTATTATACTGTGTGCTCGTCATAAGCGCTTGGCTCGCGCTGCGAGATTCTGTGGAGCGCATAGTAACGTGTTAACCTCAGAGTAACAATATAAAGAGACCATACTAATTTGTGACAAATCGTTGACAAACTCGCAAAATATAGCTCTCTCTTTATGCTCGGTTCTATACGCATATGAGAAAAAGAGACAAACAATTGTTGAAACCAATACATGATTTGGGGCGGGCTAATACCATGTCCGCGGTTAATTGATCTGTACGAGCTTCATTCTGGTTTGGAGTGTCAGGCGAACGGACTGTCAAAAGTGCGTAAATAGTTAAAAACTTGAGTTATTTTTTGTCCGATATCTAGCAAAACATCATGGCCATATGTGCTATACTTGGTTGCTTCAATCGAAGTACAAAGGACCAAAAACAAACAGTTTTCACACGTATGTACCATAAAAATCGTCTTTTTTAGTTAGATCTCAAATATTTAACATTCTAACCTACAAAACAACTAGTAACTTACACCAATATGTAATTAATCTTTTGGACTATTCGTTCCAATATAATAAACTTCCGTTTGAAATGAGTTTTAGTGGATTCGTAATATTTTTAACTTGGAGATATTTACTAGCTGTCACATAAGAAACCATTACATGGGGGAATCCCCATATTGTACGGCTTCTGAAAATATCCCGGTCTCTTTCTTTCTCATGATACTAACGCTAAATTGTTGGCAAACAGATAAAGACAGAATAGTGTTTATCTCTTAGTTATATTTATAATTTCGGTTTACGTCCCCAGATTCAGGGCTATGCCAAAATTGGAATATTATTATTTATTTAATTATTTTTAGATTTCCAAAGGATGAAAAAAGACGAAAAAAATCTAATTTCTTTTTCTTTGATTTAACAAATATGTTAATATGAATTCATACGTTTCATCTGGATTTTTTATACCCTTAGCTTCTAGTTAATTGTTTTTTTTGTATCTATTGATGTGCACATGCACTATTGTACCCATTTCTGAACCTGTTCTCTGATGATTTATGATAACGATATGCATCTAGATAGTTTTAATTTTGTATACATATTATATATTATTTTTCTCCTTGTTAGTTAGGAATTATTAGCTTAATTAATTAAGTATGAAGCACTTGACGTGAAATATCACAAAACTGTGCTATATAAGTTCACTGTTATTATTATCTGCATTCGAAATTTCCTTACAAAATAACATGGACGGAAAACATCCTACAATACTTAAAAGCGGTTTCATGTTTTGTGAAATTTTTTTGTGCCTCTTTCTCTCATGGTGTACGACGAAAACGCAGAGAAAGTGATTTATCGCAAATTTATATAGGTAAAAAAATGATCTCTCTCCATATATTCTTACTCCAAAGGTTAAGAAAATGATTTAACATCTGTTATCACCGTACATTTTTTTTATTTTACTTTTTGTTTGTAAACTATTTTGTTGATGGAACTGAAGTTCATTTTATAAGATGTATTATAAAATGTTCTGTACTAATAATTTAATTCGTTTATATTTTTTATCTATAAATAAGATTTTAATAATCTTATTGATTAATGTATCTTTGAATAAACAAAAAATATACAACATTCATTCTTTTTTAATGATTTACAACTACCTACTCACAACAAAATACCTAATTTTACTTAATTTGTGACAACCCTGTTAGTGATTTTTCTCCGAGTTTAGGCCACACCCTTTGGTCATTGCTTGGTCAAAAAGTGCGGACAAAATTTCGCAAAGTTAGGTCTCTAGGTTACTCTAAGGTTAACACTAAGGTTAACACCGCTTAGAGTAACGTAAGTGATAATTCAGTCCACGCGAAGACAAGCAAATTAAGTAAGTAGGCTAACTTGGGGCAAACAGATAGCAAATCGTGTGAATGTTATATTTTTGTTTATTCAAAACCCATTAATCAATAAGATTATTTGTTTGTTTATCCAAATATAAATTATTAAAAGTACCAGGCGAAAACTTAAATCTTATAAATGAACTTCAGGCGAAATACATCTTAAAATAAAAAAAACCTCTATTTTCTGGTAATAAAAACAAAATTTTTCAAAAACATAAAACGAAAAAATTTATTCCCCGGGAAAGGGTAAAATAATGTCACATCAAGTAAATTTACGCCTAAAATTTATGAAAAAGGGAAAAAACACGTATAAAATAAACTGAGCTGTTTTTCCCGGTTGGGGAAAAATCCAAAAAAGAAAAAAAAAGTTTATTCTCCTTTCTTTTTCGGCGAAAAATGGATTAATTTTTTTAAACAGGGGAAACCCGGGGAAAAAAGGGGTTTTTTTTCCCCCCTTTTTTTCCCCTTTTTTTACCAAACGGTTTTTTTCCGCAAAAAAAACCCCGCCCCCCCCCCCCCCTTTTTTAAAAAATTAAAAAAATTAAAAAAGATTTTGTCCCGCGTAAATTTTAAATTTTTAAAATAAAAAATTACCTAACTTTAAAAAAAAAATCGTTCCTCAAATCAAATTTTGGGCTAAAACCCAAAAAGGGAAAAAAAAAAATTAAAGAAAATGTGCATATTGTGCTCATCAACAGTGGTCAAAAAACAATAAACTAAATATATTAACTGTATTTAAAAAACTCATATGTGTCTAGAATAATCTAGTTATAAGATCGAAAAATAATTCTGTACTCTCCCGGGTGCGACAGTAGCCCAATAAATGCTATGCCAACAGCTACTTGCCGACACTCGGGAGAAAAAATATATATACGCACTAGGATAAATTGTAAATATTTATGTTAACACATCAATGTAAACTCCACGGGCCTAAACCTTTTTTTGTAGCTTGGATATTGAAGTCCGCAGAGGATCAACACACTCAGCCGCTCATGTTAATAAGCATGAGCTAACAATAGTTACATTAGAGGAAGATCTCAAAAACGTTATCTTCCTCTTTCGGCGCTACTGGATTATATTAAACAGGTCACGAGTCTCCTCTGACCACTAACGGACTTTTTCCTCAAACCCCGCCACCCTACTTGGCCCAAAAGCGGTCAAGACGGACGTCTCGCTCCGATTCACGCAGGTGTCTCGTACTTCCACGACCCGGCCCGGATTGGTTGAACCGATTTTGGCCGTTTTGAACTCAGACAGACGGCAAAACGCCGTCTCGATTACAGACTTTTCTGCTCAATTTTGTACACAACGGCAGACGTACAAGCAAATAAATATCACCAATCTGTTTATATACAAATTCTGAACATTATGAGATAAAAAATATAATACAATGTACTCCAGGAACTCCCGTTATCGTCCGAACTCTAGAACCTGTAAAGAGATTCGCGGACATGTAAAAACCTAAAACATTTTTCTGTGACTCAATAAAAATTCTTGAGACAAAAGTAGGTTAGACAGAGTGATAGGCAATTTAATAAACTAGAACTAGATTTTTGTTTACTGTTCTACAAAAATCTGGGACGACGGGGCAGATAGACAAAGTTAACGCAGAGCGAACTAGTCACCCCCACTCCGGCGAAATTCGGGCTGAACACCGATTCCCGGCTCGGGTATAAATACAGGGTGCAAACCGATACTCGGCACTCTGCTCTCAGCGCCCGCCGCCTTCACTCACTCTGCCCAGCCGTCTTCTCTCGCATTTGGACCTTGACCTGCTCTTTGATTTCGCCCCCCTGGACCCGTTCTCTCCGCAGCTCGAAGTGATTCCTCGCCAGCCGGAACCGGATCCAGAAGTCACCGTTCAGAGAAGTATCAGCGTCACTGAGAAGCCAAACGTCTTTTTCAAGACGAGGGGATTTCGATTTGGAAGGTTTTTTCTGCGTGCCAGTTCCCTATTGCTAATTACTTTTATTTTTTGTGCAGGTCTCTTCCGTCCCGTACAATATTTGTTAAATCAAAGAAAAAGAAATTAGATTTTTCTCGTCTTTTTTCATCCTTTGGAAATCTAAAAATAATTAAATAAATAATAATATTCCAATTTTGGCATAGCCCTGAATCTGGGGACGTAACCGAAATTATAAATATAACTAAGAGATAAACACTATTCTGTCTTTATCTGTTTGCCAACAATTTAGCGTTAGTATCATGAGAAAGAAAGAGACCGGGATACTTTAAGAAGCCGTACAATATGGGTATTCCCCTTGTAATGGTTTCTTATGTGACAGCTAGTAAATATCTCTAAGTTAAAAATATTACGAATCCACTAAAACTCATTTCAAACGGAAGTTTATTATATTGGAACGAATAGTCCAAAGATTAATTACATATTGGTGTAAGTTACTAGTTGTTTTGTAGGTTAGAATGTTAAATATTTGAGATCTAACTAAAAAAGACGATTTTTATGGTACATACGTGTGAAAACTGTTTGTTTTTGGTCCTTTTGTACTTCGATTGAAGCAACCAAGTATAGCACATATGGCCATGATGTTTTGCTAGATATCGGACAAAAAATAACTCAAGTTTTTAACTATTTACGCACTTTTGACAGTCCGTTCGCCTGACACTCCAAACCAGAATGAAGCTCGTACAGATCAAATATTGCGGACATGGTATTCAGCACGCCCCAAATCGTATTGGTTTTTTAAATAATTGTTTGTCTCTTTTTCTCATATGCGTATAGAACCGAGCATAAAGAGAGAGCTATATTTTGCGAGTTTGTCAACGATTTGTCACAAATTAGTACGGTCTCTTTATATTGTTACTCTAAGGTGTTAACTGTACGAAGCGCGCGACACGGGAATGACTCATCGCTAGTTGCGACCAATACTGAAAAGTTAAAAACTCTAATGGTAAACAATGTTACGGATTTCGTCATTTTTCCCCAACGAGACATATATGGCATTTTTAGAATTTGTAATATTTTTTGTAATGACGTTACAAATAAGTAAACCCATTAAGCCAATTTAAGGCGACCTACTGCCAGTAGGTTGTCTTTATCACACTCGTTTGTTGTTACGTTCACCATCTCACTCTCTCTCTCTAATGGCGTTTAAAATCTTCGGGAATCAATGGAGATAGTTAATAATAAGTAATTTGCGTAGTTAATAAAAAGTAGTTGCGAATGAAATGTTAATCCTTGGCTTTGTTACGTCCACGGAATATCCGCTTAACTTTAAGCAGGCGCAAAAGATAATATCAAAAGAAACTCATGGTTCTTACAAACCCACTTTCCTTTTAATTGCCCTCCCGGTAGCTCTAGCGGATAGAAGGGGTTTGTCGTGTTTGAAATTCGTTTATTTTGATTTAGAGAGGACCTTCTTCATTTTTTGAAATTGTTAGTTCCAACAGGGGCCCATACTAGAAAGGGTTTTAGGAATTTTAACAATAATACACTCTGGCAAATGCTTTCTAGGTTATATTTGAGGATAGTAATTCTACGCCCATGAAAAACTTGATTAACTTGGTGGATTACGTTAGAATTGGGTACTCGTAGAGACAAACTATTATACTAAATTGTTTATTTATCACCGACACTGGAAAACGCGCGGAAACTGCGTGCTCGGCCTCCTTGGAGTCTAGTCCTACAGCCGCGGTGGGTACCAGCCGAAAAATCTAACTAATTTGCTCTTCGATGTCTGCTGCGGGGATCATAGACTTTCTTGTCTTACACCCGGCACCTGATTATCACTCGTAATTTTTAATTGAATTCACAATTCTAACTAAAAACTACCTCCAGCTTTGATTCACGGTCCAATGTTAATTCTTATTCGCGGTCCAATGTTAACTCATCCTCCCAGCTGTTCCGGCCAGGCTTGTCTCTGCTCTCCGCCACTGTATTTGCATTTTTTTTAGAAATAGTAAGAGACCCCAAGCAATGCGTGACAGTTTAGTACTAAATCGGCTTCAAAAACTAAAAACCTTATAACCCCAATCTTAAGTGAAAAATGATCAATCAAATACATAAGCCGGCAAAGTGGCAGGTGTTAACTATATGACGAAACCATAGATACTAACAATTAGAAGTTTGCACGGAGAAGTGTTTTATCGGAAAGGAATAAATACTCGACAACAAACAGGTACATCGATAGAAATGTGATTCATGCTGATTTTTAAAAATTTGATATTACCAATTTCCGTAAGACTTTTCACCTCCTAGACCCTAGACAGGCCAATGAAATTGAAAATCCGTTAAAAAAAGAGGTATTTTAAATTGTTTGATCGATTTCACCTGAAGTACCTAATATATTTTTTTAAAAGAAATGATAAAATAACTTTATATAAGATCACAAATATATTTTTTTTGACCGACTGATGATGCTCGGGCTAAGCGAAACCGGTCGGTCATAAAAATTAAAATAATATTAGTGGTCATATACAAAGTTTTTAATTTTTTTTAAATATGTCAAACCACAAAGTGATTGCTTTCTACGAAAAACATAATTTGTTACTTTCTTCTAGAACACGAATACGCTAACAATATACTTGTGACGATATATCTCTTCACGTCACTCGTTTATATTCATTTTAAGTGAGCTTTAGAATATTTTGAAATATCTTAGAAAAATCATCACCGCCAACAAAAGGCGGAAGATATACTATTTGCGCATCACTGCTACACGTGGTAAAAGGAAATGATAATACTCACAATGCATTTTCTGTTACTACCGGCGTAAAATCGAATGGAGGAAAATCTGAAATTTCGGGCTGTGTTTGCATGCAATTTTTCAAAGAGATTTCCATCTTACGTGATACTCATATTCGAAGGCAAGACACGTTGGTTTCTCCCTGACGGAAGCCTTCTGCAGCTTGAATTCAAAGGTTTTCAATTCTAATTCACTGATTGCTCGTGTCTGAAGGAGGGAATCCAGAATGTATCCTACGTACACGCAAACATCAAAAAAATGATGTGGTGACAGAATTATTTGTAAGAACCGAACTATTTCTGGGCAAGCCTTCACGCTAGCGCTGGGAAAAACTTCAATGTTTTGTGAATGCTTCACGAATTGTTAGTTCTTGAAAATGAACCCTTCGAAGTGAACACTTCAATTGAAGTCGAACTCGCAAAAACGACATTTGAATTTATCCGGTTATTTGTTCAGTTCTTTTTGGAACCGGCAACTGTACTGCTGCAAATTAAAGTAGTTATTTCTATGAAATAAATGAACTACCGACTTCAATTGAAGTATTTTTTCAATGACACTATTAACTTCAATTGAAGTATTTGTTCAATGAAATGAATGAAGGCTAAAATGAACTACCAACTTCAATTAAAATATTTGTTCAATGAAATGAAGTTATTGAAATGAATGAACGCTAAAATGAACTGCCGACTTTAATTGAAGTATTTGTTCAATGAACAATGAATGAAGTAGGAACTGTTGCCAAAAGAAGTAGTTCTTTGAAGTAGTTCTTTCAAAGTGGTCACAACGCTACTTCAAACCATTCATTTTTCTATGGACGCGAACGGTTTTTGTATTTCCATGGCTACAAGATATCTTCTTTCACTCTAACCAACTAACTAACTAACCGTCACGCCGTTTCGCCGCAGAGGTAGGCAGAGAGGACGAACCGCCAAACAACTCGGTCTTGGCACACAATACTTGCTTTCTTCACATTCATGCATCGTCTCATAGATACTCGTCTGTTATCCGAACTCTTCACACAGCCTAACTCAAGTATTTGATTCACTTGATCGTGCTATGTCTTTCTCGGGCGTCTCTGACTTTTTCCATTCACTTTCGCGTCATATGTATATTTATTTATTTTTAAAAGAACGACAAACATTCCCGGGTTACGAATAACCTGACAATATCTGTAAAACTCCTACTGCCATCATAAATAATGTTGGAGAGGGTTCAGAAAAAAAAATCTGAGATTTTTCTACTCGAGGGAGTACGGTTACTACCCGTGACTCTATCCTACCGATTTTCTCTCGGGTATGCTCGGAACATACCATCTAAAGGTCAGAAGGGATGTGTACATTGCAACACATTTCTTCAGATTGATTCGTGGATGGTCTGAAAACTCAGCTATCATAGAGAACGTTCATTTATATGTTCCTGATGGTTATCTTCGTCATCGGCAGCATGGATTGTTTTATCTCCCGGCCTGCAGGACTAGCTTGCCAATGGTCATGCCGGTGGGGAGGGCAATCTTGTTGTTGAATCGAATCGCTTCAGATGTCGATATATTTTGCATAAATGAAGCTTCGTTCAAACGACAAGCTTTCCTGCTATTTGTGTAAATATTCCTTGTTTTTTATACTTTACATGATATATTTTTTACTGTCTATAATTTACATTAATTGTAATTTATATTTCCTAAAATTATTTGATTGCTTTTTCTTTATGACTATTGTGTACTATTTAATACACTCATTTTATTTAAAAACGCTTCAAAATAAAACGTTTGTAATATTTTTAAAATAATAAACAATGGAATTGAATAATAAGCTGAAAATGTTGCGTGTGCGATGATGGTGGACTTAGTCAGCAAAGGAATTGAACCTACGACGCCTGGGTGAGAATCTGACGCGTTCATCTCCCTCCCCAAGCACAAGAATTTTCTGTATTAGGGTGGTATTTATCATCAACTAGAACATTGTACATAGTATATAAACTTTATTAATATTATACAACTGTTAGCATTACGTAAAAATGTATATTATAACAACTGTTAGTATTAAGTAAATATTTTTGTACAATGGAATAAATTGAAATAAATTTAAAAAAGCGTCCCTTTCTTGATTATATTCATTACGCTTACATCAGTTTAACATTTTTTCTGGATATCAACATTTTTAACACGGTCATAAATAGTTTTACTGCACATCACGCCTCAGGGATCTCTCATTTTTGCAGCATTCAGTCTACTTTCATCCTCACTTTGCCAGTTCCATGCCTCACTGCCATACATCATGGTTGGTATAAGCACTCCATTGTGGACTGCTAGCTTCGCTTCTTTGGACACCATTTTTATTTGCGCCAGCAGCGTTCAGTACTTCATTAATTGAGTTTCCTGCATTCACCCTTCTTTTAATATCCGCGTCAGCCTTTCCGCCTCTTGTAAAAATACTTCCTAAATACACAAACTCATCTATTTGCTCCAAGTATTTATCATTCACAACTATATTGCACGCTGTTCTCGCACTCTGAAGTTCTCTTCTACAGTGTTTCGATCACACTTAATTACCATCCAAACTTATTTATTTAGGTAGGATGTGTACCTTATTGTCTACAAAAAATTATATTAAATTAAATAATCAATATTTGCAAAAAACTGAGCTTCTCAAAATGATATTAAGAATCATTCCTTAACGTACCGAACAATTCAAACCCCCTTTTCATACTCTGTGCATCGGACAGCCGACATCTTTGAATACACTTTTCTCGAAATTCCTCTTCAGGAACTCAATCACAGTCCGCCACCTAGCATCCTCCCACTTCCACCCACTATCACCCACTTCCACCCACTTCCTCGCATTGTGAAGGATGAACTATGCAAATACCATTTGGACTGCCTCGAGTTGCTCTAAATCATCTCAATGGGGAATTGAGACGCTTTATTATGAATCTCCTCTTGCAAATCCGGCTTGTGATTTTTACTGATAGGTATTTGCAAGATTATTTAATATCACGTATGGCTTTGATTCACCGTTATGACTGTTGTAAGTACTTGAATCGGAACTACCGTAAAGTCAAATCTAGGAAAATATTTTTTAATTGTGTCAACACGAAGTTTATTTTATCTTAACTTATTTAGGCGATTTTAACGTGAGTGTCACGGTTTAAACTTTTGACTGCAGTCCTACTGTTTTGACATATCACCTTATTTTTTAAACGTCCAACTTTCGTAATCGTCTCTTCTGACAAAGTACATTATTTACTCACCTACCTATTGCGATCAATTGACCTAATTATCAATCTGAAAAATAAGCTATTTTTAATGATAATCAAGATTTCAGAATTAAACTTGACCACAAAGAAATCATAAAATTCGCACAGCTTTTAGTGTCCGGAATTTCTGTGTTCATCTCCAAGCTCAAACCCTCAACACAATGCTGTTAGCAGAGCTCAATGTAATTTAATAAAAGTCTCCGTAGTTCAGTGCGTTGCCGTTAGGATACTTGGCACACGCAATTCAATTATTATTACTTTCAAAAAAATACATGACACATCCACTGGTTCTTATCAAGTCAATTCAATGAAATTATACTTTAAAAAAATAAAATATGCTTAATAATTTTATTAGATTTTTTTTTGAAAGGTCCCAATCATCAGCCAATATGACTATGGTATCCCCAATTGGGGTATGTTTTAAGGCTGAAGGTTGTAAGAAGAGGAAGGAGATGGGGAAGAGAAAAGATAAGAAGTACCTGGCTATTCAGATCTGGTCAAGAAATACGACTAAAGCTATTTCAAGCAACGTTTGGATTCTGAATGGCGGTCTTTCACCGAGGAGATACTCAGAGTATGTACCACTCTGGAACGTGCCGCAAATATACTTTATAATATATTATTTTATATCAATGTAATGTGAAATAAAATGTATTAATTCAATAAAATTTATTTGAGCCCGCACCCCTAGATACGTAGGCGAGCGTTTCAACCACTCGACCACGGAGGCCGGAGAATTAATTTTAATTGAACTAGACTGAATAGTGTAACTATGGTGAACTCTGTCTCTGTTTTAGTTTCTTTGATTTACGACGATATGATGTGGTTGTGGTTTGTTTGCGTTAAGACCAGATGTGGCATTGTATTATAGTAATTTTTTTAAGCGGCAAAGAAAGATCGCTAAGATTGTAAGAACAAATGTTTTTGTATAGATAACGTTACAAACATATTTGTAACATTGTTTGTATAATCTACTTCCGCTGTGATTCATTATTATTACGTTATTCGACCGTTTGGTCGCCCTGTAAGCAGTAACGGTTCGTGATTTTTTAGTGTGCTAGAGTGCTAAAATTAAAAAAAAAACGTGGATAATTGATGTTTTTGTAGCCTTAACAGTTTTTTTTTTTAATTAAATTTTTTCCACGAAGATTTTTCAGCAAGTCGTGAAGTGTACCACTAAAACTGAAAAATCCTAAAAACGTCAAACAAAAAAAAAACAATTATATTAACTACTTTCGGCTACAAAATTATCGAATACGTCGTATTTTTCAATGTAAGCATTCTGACACGCTAAAAAGCCACGAGCCGCATCTGCCTACAATTCTACGAATATGGCAGGTTATCAAATACCCACAAATGTTGGAGCGGCGGTGAGTTTCGTATTACCTACAATTAAGTTAACACGTGAAATAAATCAAAACCGAAACAAAGTACCCGTGTGTCATCCGTTTTACGTTTCGACAATAAATCTTCAACCCTTCATTCGAGCAACGTTTGGAAAGTTATAAAGAAAAATTAAACACCCCAGTGGACCAGGGATGAAAAAATATAAGAGAAAACAGGTAAGAATAGAGAACAAATATTAAAAGGGAGAAATCGATTTGTTCAAAAATGATGGCTGATATTTGATTGTATACTTCAACTTTGATTGCATAAAGGAAGCAAGTTCCCGTGGTGGAAGGGTTAAGACGATCGACTATGAATCCAGAGGTCGCAGGTTCAAATCCCGGCGTGTCCAAATAAATTGTATTTAACTAATGTGTGTTATTTCACATTTAATTAATATAACATAATATGTATATAGTATATTTGCGGCACGTTCCAGAATGGTAGATACTCATAGTATCGCCCTAGTGAAAGACTACCACTTAGAATAGAAACGTTACTTGAATGGCTTTAGCCATGGTTGGTGATCAGATCTGAATGGCCAGGTACTTCCCAACCTTTCTCTTCCTTATCTCCTTCCCCTCCCTTCTACCTTCAGCCTTGCAATATACCCCAATTAGGGATGCCATAGTCTCACTGGCTCTAGACGGTTGAGAGCAGTTGGGACACTTATGCGGTATTCATTATAAAAATAATAAAAAACATTGAACATTCTTGAAACTCCCGAGGTTCGCAAGACGACCCCATTGGCACTTTGGGGTAAAAACTTTTTTTTTACGGTATTACAACCACCATAATGCCGGCATTTAAAAGTAATGTGAAAACCGCCTGAATATGTCTTCCATTTTCGCTTTACAGTCTGATTATTATGGAAAAAACATAAAACCTTTTTAAAATTTATAAAAAATATATGTTGCAATAAATTGTTGCAAATAAATAAGTACCCACAATTAAATATGCTACACGGTTTCCGATTCAAGTTGTAAAAACCCGTACAGATATTTATTTTTTTGGATATAATAAATTATATTTTTGATTACGAATTATCAGTCAAATTTGTCACGTTTTTGTTAATTTGTTAAAAGGTTTGTTATTACCATATTCAATGTAAACTTAACTTGCTTTAAATGTCTTAATGGCTTATGCAAAAAATTTTAATAAATAAATGTCAACAGTAATTCATGTTAGAAAAGTAGTGGTTACACTAATACTCTCCTTCACCCAAAAGTTTTCACTCGGAAATGCAAAGGTGTGAAATTGCACAAAACACGTTTTTTTACTTACAAACCATTATATCAATAATACCCAACATTAAAAACACGCCAGAATAATTTAACACTAACTAAGTGCAAGACACCAATAGTGAAACTTTAACGTTTCTCGCGAAATGCAGTAATTCAGTAAAATAAATAAGTAAAAAGGGATTGTCTATCTCGTAATTTATTTGCTGTTCTTTTTATTAGGTGCCATAGAATTGTATTTCCATAGTACGTATCATAAGTACTAGATCCACGAGGGACAAAGTTTAAAGCTTTTAGATTGAGGCCGTGATAAAATGGGTAAAGCCTCAACGTTCGAGAAAAGTTTCCCACATCTTCTAAAGGTTTATATGAAGTTTTCGGAAGCTCGGAAAGTATGCAGAGGAAACATCGCATAAAAATGATTCAGGCGAGACAAATTCTCTCTAAACTTAAGTGAGCTTTGTTTGGTATAAGATTTAATTTGGAAAAAATAAATATTTTCATTGTTTCCACCAATAATCGCCAGTGGTTTCATTAAAATCATCTTAATTCAGAACAATTTACTCATCTAGGTAATTGGTTTGGGATAAATTTGATTTTCGCAAATTCAATCGGAAATTCTCACGTATATATCAGACTCATTTTGAATATAACTCTGTGCTTACAGTCGGAAGCGTTTATCACTTGCAGTTCGCAAAACAATCGATTATAGTTTAAATTCAATTTCCTGGCCAATTTCAGTTTGCGGACGCGCAATAATGAGCAATGTGCATTCGAAAATAATGCAGTTTGCCAAATGTCGGTGGGATTGAGTAATCCTTGATTTATGATTGCGTCGTTGTTTATTTTTGTTTACGTTTAGTTTTGATAAATAAAGCACTCTCGCTAATAACGGAGACGTGAAAAGTATTTCTTATTTTGAGAAATATTGTGTCCATTAGCGTTGTGACCGTTCCGGAAGAACTACTTCTTTTGGCAACACTTCCTATTTTATTCATTGTTCATTGAACAAATACTTCAATTGAAGTTGGTATTTCATTTTAGCGTTGTGACTGCTCCGTGTGAACTATTTAATTTTGCGGCAGTCCAAACATCATTAATTTCATTTCATTGAAAAAATACTTAAATAGAAGTTAGTTTACAAAGAACTACTTTAATTTGCGGCAGTTCAGTTGTGAAGTTAAACTTCAAAGTTTATAAAGAAGTACTTCAAGTAAAGTTGGACTTCAAAGTCTATAAAGAAGTACTTCAATTGAAGCTGGACTTCAAAGTACTTCGATCTAAAGGAACGTGTTTTTAAGGTGGGAGTTGTTTTCGTTTTCAAATCTCTACCGACTTTTTGGCAAAGAACCAGTTCCAGTTTTTAGCACTTTTAAACCTCTACCGACTAATACGTGTTTTTTTGGCGAGGAACCAGTTCCAGTTCTTTTCACTTTCGAATCTCTACCGACTGGTACGTGTTTTCGAAAAAATATCAAGGAACCGGTTCCAAAAAGAACTGAACAAAAAACCGGATAAATTCAAATATCTTTTTTGTAAGTTTGACTTCAATGGAGTGTTCACTGCGAAGGGTTAATTTTAAAGAACCAGCAGTTCGTGAAGCATTCGCAACGCAAACGCCAGTGTCCATACTTTCAACCTTTACTTTTAACGGCTGTCCGCACAAAGTAATTACAAAAAAAAAATTGTACAATTATAAGGCCCTTGCATACAAGGAAACCTACATCAAACTTAAGCTGGCTGGCGACAGCAGTTGTCAACTAGTCGACGAACAAGCTTCTCTCAAGACGCTACTCAAGTTTTTTTTTTTTTAATAGTGAGTTCCGCACAAAAGTCCCAACTTCTCCCAACCAGTGAAACTATGGCATCCCCGATTGGGGTATTTTGTGAGGCTGAAGGTAGTAAGGAGATGGGGAAGAGGAAGGTTGGAAAATACCTGGCTATTTATTCTTCAACGTATTTAATTATTCTGAAACGTGCCACAAATGTACTGTATATTATTTAATATGAATTAAATGTGTTACGCCATATATTAATTAAATAAAAGTTATTTGCGCACGCCGGGTTTGAACCCGCCACCTTTGGATTCGTAATCGAGCGTCTTACCGCTCGACCACGGAGGCTGTTGTAACGAGTTCAGTCATTATCTCATCTAGCAGTGCATGGTGTCATTGTCATTTTGCGTTCTAGAGTGTCTATAAGCCTATAATCATAAATACAACGGTAATTTTTAACCCTCAAGACAAATTTAATGTTTTCTCGTAAAACCATGTATGACCGTGTTATAAATAAGGGTAATTAATAAAATCAAGAAAGGGAGGCTTAGATGGTTTGGGCATGTAGATCGAATGAACGAAGAAAGGAGTTTGAAAAGATTATGTGACGCGAATGTTATGAAAAAGAAGTCGGGGACGCCCGAGGAAGATATGGCACGATCAAGTGAACCAAATACTTGAGAGTCGAGCCATATGAAGAGTCAGAATAACAGAATAGTATGTATGAGACGGTGTGTGAATGTTAATGAAGCACGGAGAGTGTGCCAAAGCAGAGTTGTATGGCAGTTCGTCCTCTCTACTTACCCCTGCGGGGAAACAGCGCAATGGTTAGTTAGTTCGTTACCACACGAATTACCAATTACTCCCGACTGTCAGGGGCCAATGGAACTATGACATCCTCAATTGGGGTTTGCTGTGGGGGTAGAAGAGAGTGGTGTGGAAATGGAGATGGGAAAGAAGATGGTTGGGAAAAACCTGGCTGATCAGATCTGGTTACCAAAAACGGCTAAAGCCATTTCAAGCAACGCTTCGATCCTGAACCATGGTCTTTCACCAGGGCCATACTGATAGTATCTACAACTTTAGAACATACTGCAAATACATTGTTTTTTATGTTAATTAAATTTTAATTATCGTAAAAATTATTGATTAAAATTATTTTATCTGACCATTTTGAAATACTTTAACTAGAACGTTGTCGCCAGTCAGTTGATGAAAAAAAATTCTTCCGTCATTAACTAACCAAAGAAAAAAAGCAACTTTTGAAAAATCATTAACTTATATCTTAACATACATAGTAATGTAATGTTGTGCTTAAAAGAAAAATACATTTCACCATAGGAAAATTTGTATGTAATACAAAATCAGAGTAATAAAAAAAACATACTTTTCAGGAAATGATTTCGGCTGCATTCAATATACGTAAACACCTGGTGGCTGGAGGGACTTACCTGAAAAAAAATAAACAAATAAAATATTACACATGCGATTTTTTTAAAATTGATTCCACTACATCAAAAACCTTCTGTTTATTTAATATTAAATAATAATTTTTTTGTGTAATTTATTTCCTATTCGTAATTTGCAAATATTCGTAAATGACAATGACTTTTTTTTAAAGAAAGACAAACATTCCCGGGTTAAGAATAACCTAACATGTAAAAAAAACTCCAACTGCCAGCATTATAGGCGGAAGATGTTGCTTGTGCAATAATGGAGGACTTAGCCAGGATAGGAATTGAACCCACGACGGCCGGGTGGGAACCCGACGCGTTTGTCCACTCGGCTACCAACCGAACAAAAATAGTACTTCACGTAACAGCTATTTTACTTTTCATCTCTTTTTTTTGCCTCGTAAAATAATTAAACAATAATAAACACTAAAATGTGGTTCTTTTCTTCTTTATTACCATTTTATATGAGTTTTTTATTTATCTATTTTTTTCGAAAATTAGCGTTAACGGTCCCCGGTTAACGCTAATTTTCGGCCCATTTTAGCTTCTGATCGAATTGTGATCAGCTGGCAAGCACACAGGTAATATTTTCTTGCTGATTTTAACCTTAGATATGTAAACGTTAAATAGTTATAACGGATTTCTCCATGACCATTACTTTCAACTATCAGAAAACATGAATTAAAGAAAGTTATTTTTGCTCAAGGAGAATACTACGCATCATCAGTAGAAGTTTTCACTTCACTGAGTAATAAGGCTCTCAGGCAAGAATAAAGTTAGCCCGGCTGCTTAACGTATGGGGGTAGTTTTTTAGTTTCCCTAGAGGGTAGTTGGGGCTTCAGACGCCTAGCGGTCCGGGGATTGTACTCTGTTTATATATTGCCTTTAACCCTTCATCCAAGGGCCTTGAGCTAATAATGGCAATAGACTATTAATAAAACCATTGATCCGATATAAACTGGATCTGTTCATTGTATGCTTAACTTTGTTAGTACAACCGTAGAGGATAAATTGCAATTATGAAAATACGTATTGAAAATAATAAATTATAATAACAAACGTACTCGCCATAACCCTTTAGCCTGAAATGTTTTAACTCTGATTGTCAACAAATCGGCCATCAGTGCCGTTATGTTTCTGTTAGTATATAAAGGTTTGATGACCGTTATGCTTGACGGTTGATCTAACAGCCTTAAAACTTAATTTTTGAAAAAGCGCTGGAGGACTGTTCTATTTATTTAATTTTATACTAAAGGACCATTGTTCAATAAAAAAAACATACATTACACTAAACGGGAACTAAATAAAGAAGAACAGCACATACATAACATTTGCAGCAATTAAAAAATATGGGCAAAATAAACATTTTATGAACAGTCAAGGTTTTGGTAGAGTCGTAAAAAATTACGAAAATCATTTAAACTGGTACTAAAAATTTCAAGACCATGGCTTGAGTTAACAAGTCTCGACATTTTGGATAGTGGAGAATGATACCCATAATTAGTCAAATGATGATTGAGGAACAGCAATTCATTGTTTCTGAGTCTAACTGATAATCGACTAGTCTGAAGATGGCCGTCATAGGCTGAAACCGGTCCAGTCATTAAATAAAAGTGGAATAAAGTTATAAATTTGTTTTATTAAATCATGATAATCGGTTATTTACGGGAAACGTTTTTCAAAGTTGGAAATGTAAAAAAATCTAAAATGGAGTTGATAGATAATAATGATAACCACATTCAATGTTACGTAATTTCCTTGTTTTTATAACGTTTTTCGATTTATTTTTGTATAAATGTATGTTATCTTGCATACTTGTTTTACATTGTTTATCCTATGTGTTGTTATTTAGTTACTTTTGTATAATTGTCGATTATCGAATGTAATACATTGCACTACCCTTATATACCTTTAATATTTAATATTTATAAATAAATGTTAGATTGCTTGTTAGATTTTCTATTTTATCGCCTTCAATCCATTGAAACTATTTTTAATGTGCCCTCTGTTAATATTTTTTTATGTTCTGTTGGTATTATTGTTATTATTTATTTTTATTTATTTATTTAACAAGATCTCATAAAAACAGTTGTTCACCAAATACATTTAGAGATGAATGAAATATTGTAGATACACGCACGGTGTAGAAAAAAGAAATTAAACATTTATGTACATCTCACATATTGACAAGGTATTATATATCCAAAGGAGTTATATAAGTACAAACTGAAGTATTGTGACGCACTATATAAGATATAAAACGCAAATAAGGTTAGCAATGAAAAACAAAAAAAGATAAGATATAAGAGAGGTTCATTCTTATACACATATTATGAGATAATCGTTGAATTGTTAGTTCTGTGCATTGTGATTATTACATTTTCCTTTTAATCGCTTTGAATTCACTGTATCTTGTAACGTGCCCTCTGTTATTACTCCATCATCAGTGGTAAGCCCCCATTTGTATAAGATTTAGGATAATTTTGTTACAAGTTTGCGCGTAACACACGTCTTAGAATCGTAAGGCGGGGAATAGATTCCCATTATTATTCTTTTAGGCTCTGGGAGATGCAGAAGGCCGTTTGGTCGTAGTATTACTAAAGATTTAACTGAAGTATACGTTAACACGCCTTGTGCCAGCATTATTGGACCGTTTAGGTGTATCTCGTTTACTATGAAAAAAAACTCATAAAAAAAACGTTCAGTTGCCTCAAAAAGGTTGAATGATATTTTTTTTAAATAAGGATATATTCGTAATGCCATGTAGAGATAGTCTAGGACGTTAAGAATCATTTGAAAGTTTAAAAAAAACTATAGTTTTTTCATTAGAACCGACAGGGATTAATTTAGTAAAATATTTATTGATAGAAGCATAAGTTGTTCAAATAGATAAAAATCGGAAGAGAGAATAAAAATTAAAAAGCTGCAAAAGGTTTCTGGAAGACGTTCAAATAGCCTACGATTTCTGGCTCTCCGCTACCTTTGGCGCCTACCGTGGTCAAGCGGTAAGACACTTTACTACGAATCTAAAGATTGCGGGTTAAAATCCCGACGTGCGCAAATAATTTTTTTTTTTTTGTTATTTCACAGTTAATCAATATTTGTACAACATACAATCATTTCGCATATCCTTTCAATTAAATAATATATAGAATCTATATTTGCAGCACCCTTGCTCGCACAGAGCGATAGACACTATCAGTATCACCCTGGTGAAAGACGACCATTCAGAACTATTAATACACCACTTTACATTATACTAATGCCGATAAGCTATGACGTAGCTTCATACCGTGTAATGCGAAGTAATTATTTTATTTTATTACTTAATATAATATGTCACCACAAAGTGTTTGCTGACCTTGATATGATAATAATTGTCCTTGTTATGTTCCAGTTGTACTCAGTATGACGTATAGTTGCAATAGACACTAATGGTCACTCGTGAAGTGATTTATTCAGTTCCTGAAGGCTGGAACTTTACCTCGAAATGCCATCCGCGTCTTCAAAGCTGAGTCAAATTAATGTTATTGAGTCTTGAGTGATTAAGATTTATAGTAACCCCTGAAGAGGAAATGCCTAAAATTACCTTCTGCATCGATTTGAAAAAAAACTGATGACGCCTTTTTACATACGAATTATTGACTACTAGGCCCCAAACATGACAGCAAAATTAATTATCTGCTCAAGAAAAAAAAACAGTATTTCAAAATGTTCGATCAATTTCTCCAGAAGTAAGGAATAACTTAAATTACTTCGGGAACACGGCTACGCCCACAGCACCACTCGAGTTTCTACCGGTTAGTAGATGAGTGGACAGACACGACGAATTCCCACCCGGGTATCGTGGGTTTAATTCCTCTACAAGCTAAGTCCTCCATCATTGTACAAGCAACATCTTATGCTTATTATGATGGCAGTAGGAGCTTTTCAAATATTATCATGTTACTCATTACCCGGGAATGTTTGTCTTTCTTTAAAAAATAAATGAAAATAATAAAAAATAAATGAAGTAAAAGTACCTAATTCTTATTGTTTAAGACGCCATAGCACATTCTACCTGGGTACATTCAGAAGTAGTATTGCCTACTTCAGCCCTCTGTCTCAAATGTGCTGACTGTATAATAGGATAGAGTGTGCTGATGTAGACATTTTTGTCGATGATTTGTACAGTTTTAGAAAAAATGTCCTGCCAATGCTTAAAAATATGTTACATTGTTTGGGCTAATTATATAATTATGTTTATCTTTTTTATCTCTGTTTGTGAATTATGTTTTTGTTTGTATTATATATCATTGATTGAGCTTTTGTAATTTTGTATATGATGTATCTTTTGTATTTGTAATTATTTTTAAAAAATATTGTACACTGAGTTTTTGTAACTGGGTTGTTTTTACGTAAGTGAGAATATTTGTTAAAACCCAGTGTAAATGAAGGAATAAACTTTTATTTATTTTTAATGTTAAAGTGACAGTTAACTAGACAGCTTCCAGGAAGAATTTAACGTTATATTATACCTTTGTATAATGTCCTCGGGGTGATATTTGATTTAAAAAATAAACTATTCAATTTCCGTTTCCTATTATTTTATAACATCACGTAACACCAATACTCAGCGGGAACAGGTCATCGGATATGTCTGTCTGAAGTTTTGCCCTGGCTAAACCGCAAGAAGTCACGCCATTGGTGATAGCTGAGGGTCAGCAACACATTCTGGGTATGTGTTATGCGAGAAATCACGCCACTTCCCGTGGAAGAGGAAAATCATACGATTGTCATTATTTGGCCATTATTAAACCAAGATGTATGTCTTTTTTAACATTTATGACTGAAAGAGTCCGGGTACCCTCTTCGGTTTTCAACATAGATTTTATTAATGTTCCAGTAAGTCTAACCGGTTGAAACTTCCTGATTTCTACACAATATTGAAAATAAACAATTGAACATAACCGTTGGATATGTGGAGAGTGATATGTTAGCGTAAAGCGAAAAACTATAATTTACAACTTCTGATGACTGAAAGAGTACCCGGGTACCTTCACGTGCTTAATATTTTACGCTTGTCCGTATTTATTAATCATTTTTCTTATTTTAAATGATAAATTCATATTGAATAATTCATTTATTGTGTTCAAAGTACATCACCTGTATCCTTAATACTATTTTTAATCACCTGTTTAATTAAAAACCCCAAGAAAAGATGGTACTAGGTGAAATTCCTATCCAATTCCCCACGTATTGAACTGAGTCGAAAGATATTGGGACATAAAAGTGGTCCAGCAAACTTCAGCAAACGATATACTTTAATAGAAACCTTCGTCTCAATTTTAAAAAGGTGTAATTTTCTTCAGTCGCATGAGGGTTAAAAAAACATTATTTTTAATTTCACATGCAAGACAGAGCTTTTAACCATGGTGATTTAAGTATTTTTTAAATAACGCGAGAACAGTAAATTTACTAACTTCCGTAGTTGAGGTTTTCGTTTTATTTATGATAATGAAAACATCTGGGTAATATTACTCTTTCTTGGAAAAGTGTAGCACTGAAAACAAAGCTCATATGAGTAAATCATTCCGGCGTGATTACTTATGAAACAAAGATGCGAGGGAAAATGCTTTATTTCTGTGCTTGAAGAACCGGGGGACCAAAACCTTTGCAATGGAAGTTTCTTCATTGCGCGGAACCTGATATAAGTGTACCCCGTGTACTCGTACGTTGTGCTGGCGTCATATTTATTACGTTATATAATACGAAAGATTATTACAACCTAGTTCTGGAAACACCTCTAAATAATTATAATGAATTTTGTTCAATTAATATGCGGTATTTCACTAATAATTATTATATCAGGACTGAGTCATTTAGATACTCGCTTGTACCTAGATTGCATACAGTGGGTAATTCTTTTGCTGAAATAGTAGATATATTCAACTGCACTTAATCTAATTACAAGAAGGCTTTAATAGACCTCTTTTAAAAATATTACTGTTTATTTATTGCATTATAACATTTCTATCAACTTACTTATGTTTTTGGGTGCTAATCATTTATTCTATGTTATTTTTATGTCACTATTATTTTATGTTACATATTACACTGTTATGTAAAAGTCCACAAGGGCGTTTATAATTAAATAAATATCTGTGTGCGAAAGGAAGAACAGAATGAGTAAAAAAAAACAAGTTTTGAGTTAAGTTTGCAGAATTTTTCCTTAGATTCATAAGGAAAAAAAATATATAAGAAAATAAAATAGTGTGTGGTTTTTTTTTTGAAAATGCACATATTATGACATATAACATAATTACATACAAAAAAGGAAATTCCTAAATGTTGTTCTGGTTCTCCTGAAAACCTGCATTTGTTTAATCGTTCCGTTCCTCCTTTCACACGCAGATATATTTGATGAAACTATTTAACTTTGGATGTACCAGTTACCTGTTATTCAATACTATTTTTTTCTTTCTTGTGCAATATTTTTGCACTGTTCATAATACACATTTTTTTCTTCAGTTTTTTGTGTTAAAGCCTTTAACTGGCACAAATAAAATAAAATTTAAAAAATAAAATATTTAATGTATCTACAGTTTACTATTATATTATTTATTTATTATTATTTATTACGGCACGTTCCAGAGTGGTGTAGATACTCTTACCATCGCCCTAGGGAAATACCATAATTCAGAATCGAAACGTTGCTTGAAATTGCTTTAGCCGTGTTTGGTGACCAGATATGAATAGCCATGTATTTTCCAACCTTCTTCTTCACAACATACCCCAATTGGGGATTCCATAATTTATATTAGCTAAATACCTTATAATACTCAACATAATCCATCTTAACATTTCCCGGCTACCTAGGAGAGCCGACTGCATAAAATATTCATTCAAAGGTTTTTAGATAATATGAATTATAAATAAACTTATGTAAATCGATGGAAAAATTAAATTATGTTAGGGAAGCAGAGTTGCAATTTTATTTTTTGTTGTTTTGTAGCCGGCGTTTAACGGGTACCGTTCACGTGTTCAAGATGACGCGATGTGACGGAGTTTAAAACACCGCAACCTAATACTCAACACATGATTGTACGTATTTTTCCGAGAATCGACCCGAACATTGTAATTATAATCCATAATGAAGCTTTCAAAAAAAAAATTAAAAATTATGCTTTAAAACAAAATTATTATCTTTTACCTACTTAATATTGAATATATTTATTTATTTATTTGATTATATACGCCCTCATGGGCTTTTACATAACATATGATATAAAACATAAAATAATAGTGACATAAAAAATAACACTGATTAGCACCCAAAAACATGATTAAGTCGATAGAAATTAATAATATAATGCAAGTTAACACTAGTATTTTTGAAAGAGGTATGCTATTATAGCCTTCTTGTAACTAGATTCAGTGCAGTTGAATATATCTACTATTTCAGCGATAGAATTACTCACTGTATGCAATCTAGGTACAAGCGAGTATTTAAATGACTCAGTCCTGATATTATTGTTACATTTAAAAATAATTTTGGATCGAGTGGATCTGTTAGGTACAAAGAGGGAATAACGAATACATAGAAGAATAAAGAATATAACGGCCTCCGTGGTCGAGTGGTTGAAATGCTCGACTACGAAACCAGACGTCACGGGTTCAAATCGTGCCCATCTAGCGTGAGAAAATAAATTTTATTTAACAAATGTGTGTTATTTCACATTTAATTCGTGTATAATAATATATAGTACTAGTTTAGTCTTGACACCACGTCAAAAGGGATATGGTGAGTAAATCGCGAAGTAGCGTAATCAGAATAAAATTTCAAATTTTTTTACGTGTGAGCGAAAATTACCAGCATTATTTTTGCAGACATTAGCGCCCCACGCGGCAATCTAACGAATCGTGCACAGAAGACGGCTTAGTGTATTAATACTATCAGATGGTTCCAGAGTGGTAGATTCGCTCCAGTGGAAAACCACCATTCAGAATCTAAACGTTGCTTGAAACGGCTTTAGCCGTGTTTGGTGACCAGATCTGACTATCCAGACACTTTTCAACCTTTTTTTCCCCCCCATTACCCTCCATTCTTTCTTCAGCCTCAGAGCATACCCCGATTGGGGGTTCCGAAATCCCACTGGCTCCAGACGGGAGCACTCTTGTGAGGTATTTACTATGAAGAATTAAACAAAAATCTCACTTCAAATACCTTTAAGCTATTATTTACCAAAAGCTGGAAACATTGGAGACATTTTAGGAAAAGTTCTCAAAGCGATAGAATGTTTTTCATAAAAGGGAAAGAGCATACTCGATTTTCTACGCAGACCATTACGACATTCCGTAAAAATATATTTCATTGACGGAACCACATATCAAAAAACGTTTTTCTGTTTGATGATTCAACCTACATAAATATTTGAAACGCTTAAGCGGTATAGTGGAAAGCTTGGAGTAAAAATATATATGGAGAGAGAGCTAAATATTTTTACCCGACCTATACAAATTTACGATAAATCACTTTCTCCGGGTTTTTACGTCGTAAACCGTGAAAGAGAAAGAGACAAGAAAAGTCGTCACATAATATCGCACCACTTTATGTATGTAAGCTTGAAGTAAAAATATATGGAGAGAAATAATTATTTTTACCCAACCTATACAAATTTGGGATAAATCACTTTCTCCGGGTTTTTACGTCGTACACCATGAGAAAGAAAGGGACAACAAAATTTCCCAAATTATCACACCGCTTTAAAGTATTGTTAGAATGTTCTTCGTGTCCCGCGTCTCCGTCGACTCCGCCCACACGTTATGAAACGCGAAATAAATTGAGATAACTCAACGGTTTATTAGGTTATGTGTTATTAAAAAAAAAAAAACAAGACTGTGAAAAATGGTTATACGAATAAACAAACACATTATGTCGACATTTGCTGTGAATGAATGTATAAATACCCTAGCCCTAGTCCTAGCCACGTCCAGGTCTAGCCAAATCCGGCAAACCTCAAAAAACTGACAACGGCAGCTCTCTCTTGTACATTATTGCTCCGAGGGTATGCATTATATATTAAGGTGTGTCCATGAAAGCCCTAGCCACGCCCGAGTCAGGAAAAAATCAACAATCGGTGGTAGGTATATATATCCCCACGTGTAACGCCGCCCACGATTCCCCGCTGCAGCCACAGCAGACAAGCTAGCGGCAACATTGCATGACTACCTTGACCTTGTTTATTTAGAAACTCATCTGTGATAGCCGCCTTAAATAAATACAACTTTACAGCTGAGTAAATTATTGTGTCAAAAGACATCTAAATACATGTGTATACAATTGAAAATTATGAATGTATACACAACTGAAGTAGGTTCCAGAACTAAGGAACCTAAGTTAACCGAGAAATGAATCTAGGTATTTTTATGTTTTTAATATTTATTTATTTAATTGTATATACCACCCTTATGTTCGATCACATAACTGTGCAATACATAATAGTGACATAAAAACGACATGGAATAAATGATTAGCACACAAAAACATAAATAATTTACTAGAAATATCACAAAGCTATTTAAGAGTTTTTTAAGAGGATGCTATTATAACATTATATGCATCTTGTAACTAGATTCAGTGCAGTAGAATATGTCTACTATTTCTGCGAAAGAATTACCCACTGTAATCTAGGTATAAACTAGTATCTAAATAAATCAACCAACCATCTTTACGTCTTAATCAAATCGAAGTATTTTTTAAAGCACATTTTAATAACAAGTAAAACAAACTATCGATGTGTGATTTTTTCTCTGGTATATTTTGCAGTAATATAAAATTCTGCATCAGATGACGACACAAAGTTCAATATTTCCTTGATGTTTTCCTGATTGGTGTCGGATGACGACAGAGTCGAGTCTGAGCAATAAGACTTGTTGGTTGATTAATCAGTTTTTTAAATTGGTTTATCATACCTACGAATACCTTTACATTCCATTTAGGTGCAAAAAAATGTATACATACAATCAGAATCGACAATTCAACATGAAAATGTTCTTACATAAAAATCATAATACTTTTCATTTGAATTCCTCTTAACAGCATGTGCAAAATAGTTACAACTAAAGAACTTGAAAGCAACCAAAACGTATAAACTATTATTTTTAAATGCTCCTTCTATTTGTTGGTATTTAAAACTTTTCTCACTTATGTTCTCACCCCAGATTTTCAATGAACGAATTATCAAGAGACTTTGAATCGATGTCTTTACTGATTAAAATACCAACCAAAAAGTTACAACTTTGAAAATAGTTGTGTGGTTTTGAAATAGATTAGATAATTTTAATTTATTTTAAATGCGAAAATCAGAATTCAGGCATCCCCTTGCTGTTATATTGTCATCCCAATGTGTTTTCTTCATCCTGCGAGTCGGAAGGTCGACATGTGCTAAGGAGGTAGGGGGTAGGTTGGTTGGAAGGGCTTGTGCCGATTGATTCACCGGATAAAGTGTATTCTATTCAATCTAAACACCCCGCGATAGACACTTTCAAAGGCAGGCTCAGCAAGCTTTCACACGCTGCCATTCTCGATAAGAAAGGGCACCCCTTTATTGCTTTCGGAATAATCCGATAGAGCTGATTGTAAGGCAGCGAAGCGATTGATTTCCGATCTCTGGGTCACAGCTTCATGTTTGTCCATTTGATTTTTCTTCGCCAAAAAATGACGGGTATTGATATTTTTAATAATTTATTTCCATAAACTAGGTCACGTAAACAGTAATCATTTTTAAATCTTGTCATGGAGCTTATTGTTAGCGTGTGGACTAAACAACTAAGATATTCTAAATTTAAAAAAAAAAAAATTTAAATAAAACATCTTACATCACTTCTACTTTGTTTTAGAAAAATTATGATACAATAAAGACACATCCTCAAAATTGCATTAATCTGTTTTCGTAATTGAATCGACCTCTTTATTGTACATTTCTTGATTTCTATTGTTTTGTTTAATTTTGTGATGTACCTACATGTACTTCCAACATAATAGCGTTGCTCCCTAACCCAAACACGAGAACTGATTTCTCTCCAGGGCTGGGTAGCCTTGTTAAAAAAAATGTAATAGTTTAACGAACTTTATGTACTGTTTATTCAAATAAATAAATATTATAAAAAAATAAAAAATGTGTATTTAGGTTGTGTTTTGTGAACACCTCACTATGACCTGAACCGATGAGTTCAATCGTCTAGATAATAAAATCATCAATACAAATACTCTAGATTCGACTTCCCACACGTCATAATATCAAAGCCAAAACAATCCACCTACAAATAATTTAATAACACAACTTTAAATAGAATTTCGTCACCTCGCTTTGAAAACCATTCACGCTTCCCTACAAAATAACACAAAGAACAAAGTTAACCCTCGTACCAGATACTGTAATTTATCAATTGATACTATCAAGATGTCGTCGCTGGCAAAGCAAAAGGGGCTTAAGCGACACGTTGGTCAAAAATGAGTTAAACATGTAGTTTTGATCATTTTTTTATTCTGCGTCGAAAGCTCTGAATCTCGTTTAAATCTTAAGGCTTTTGAGGCCCTTCAGCCATATAAAAGATATTTATTATTTGGACGGCTTGACTCAAGCGACACAATTTCGGCACTTTTTTGCATTTTTTCGCTTTGGGTGAGAATGAGAGCATTGATTCACCTGAGTTGGCTTTTTTGTCGCCTCAGGTAACTCAGTGAGAGCATTGAGTTATCTGAGTTAACTTTTATTTTTCGAAATCCATCCAGGTACTGAAGACTTATGAATTTTATTGTAAAACGTACAAAAAACTTTAAAGTGCTCCGGTGTAAACTTCTCAAAATGGCACTTCAGCTCTTTTGCCTTTCCGGTCACGATATTTATATTATATTTAAAATGAGGATAGAAAAGCATTGCGTCACAAAATTTGGAGATAAAATTTAACAATATAACTTCATGTACAACTCCAAAGCCGTAAGCAAAACCATCGTTGAGCATGAAGTTTGTTAACAAACTTATGTTGTAGCTTAAATAGACCGCCATCTGTGACGCATATATTTTTTACGTCAAATAGCGGAATGTTCCAATGAAATCTGCGGTAGCTCGCTAGCTCCTATCTAAAATATTTCTAACAGCTGTAGAACTCACTGGGAGAGAAATTTGTTTACAGTAGACCAAGAGAAGATAAAATCAATATTTGGTTCAATCTTCGCGATACATGTGCTTTTTTATAAGTGTTTTCGTAAACCAAAACTCATTGGTACCGCGACAACTTTGGGGGATTTTGCAACTTGATACGCGCCGTGTCTAAATATATTTGATGAACGATTAAATTGATGTTTGTGCTACCGTATTTTTGTTATGGGTTAAATTTTATGTAGATGTAAATAATTGTGAGTCTATATAGTTTGAGTAAACAGATTTAGTGTATGTTCTGGATTAATAAATTGTATGTGAGCACAAAATTTTTGCTCTCTTATTACCATGATTTTTTTTTTTTCAGGAAAACATGGTAGTAAATAAATTATATCACGTACCGATGTTGTACATATCATTAAAATCAAAACAATTTGTATGCGTTTTATGTACGAGTATATTATGATCGACTGTTAATCCATGCTACTCAAATTGCCTTTTCCAAGATTGTTTATTTGAGTACTTAGCTGTAATTTACTGCTCGCTGTATTAATAATTTGTTCATTCGACAAACAACAAGAGTCACACTAGCATTGGAACCTGTGGGACTATGATAAAGTCAATCGAATAATTATCCCAGGCGGAAGCATTTTTAGGAATTAAAGAATAAAGGGAAAATATTGTTGAAGTTTTTTGCGGATTATCAATTGTCAAGAAGCCCACAGTCGTTGTGTGGACATTGCGATTTGCCTAGCTATTCAGATCATGTAACTTGAAATTTTCAATTTGTTTTGAAAGAAACATAATAATTTTATTCACGTATCTTTCTTTATTTGCGTTTAAAACCTATGGTTTAACCCTTTTTTAGGAAGTATAAAAACAAAATAAAAATAATTCACCTAACAAATGCACAGATTATTACTTAAATATCAACAGAGTGCCAGAAGGCAGAAAAAAATTACAAAAAATATTATGTGAAAAATTGGGATAAATTGACCGGTGAGTAAAAACCGTTCCTTTATCAGGGCAAAATATATACGATACAAAGCTTTATTGATTTTTTTTTTTATTATAATGAATGGCCACAAAGTGATAAGAGAGCTTTCTACAATAGTATATTTTTTAGTTATTCGTAACCCGAGAATTTTGCTTTTTCTTCAAAAAATAAAATAATAATATTCACTAATTTAAATCAAATAAAAATATGTAAGTAAAATTGAACCATATTTTGAAAAGACTAAAATATATTTTATTTGTCTATAATTATCTGCCTACTCTACAAAGCATTTACGTAATGGAGTGTGGTAGTTAACCCAGTTACATGATTTGGTATTTTTACCTGTAATTAATTAATTGTTTTTTTCAATACCTAATCTGTCGCTTTAACTGATCAAACGCTCTTTTTTCAGTTACAAGAAACTGATCAATTCCAATTAATACTCACACTTTCTTTGCCGAATAACCTTAATAATATCGTCACCAGAAAGGCAAAAGGGCAGAAGCGCCATTTTGGGAACTTTACACCAGAGCACTTGAAAGTTTTTTTTTGTTTTACAATAAAATTCATAAATCTTCAGAACCAGCTTGTATTTTGAAAAAAAAAGTTAACTCAGGTAAATCAATGCTCTCACTGAGTTATCTGAGGCGACAAAAGCTTCAAAACGTCCCTAACTTTTGTGTCGATTGAGTCAAGCCTTTTCTAAAATGGAAAATAAATTTTAGATGGCTGGAGGGCCACAAAAGTCTTCAGAATCAAAGCATTCGATGCAGAAAAAAGACTACATATTCAAGAATGTTTTTACCAAAGTGTCGATTAAGCCCTTTTGCCTCTCCAGTGAAGATACAATGTAGTACAGGTCATTTTACGACTGTTGGCTGTTACGTTACGTTTTTAAATAAGGCGCGCTCTCGTAAAATCTGCAGCTGGAATGAGAACGAACTGTGACACAGCGCATATGGCTCACGGGAAACGTTCATTCGCGTTCATTCGAGAAGCAAAAGAAGAGGAAAACATCCCAATTCACTGCACTTCAAGGTTCCGCCTATCTCGATGGTGATAACGCATCACATCAGGTGATGATGATCGACTTTATCGAAGGCCTTTGTACTTGAAGGTAGAGAAAAGGTCAGAAGAAGTTGACTTACGTTGGACTTCATGCTAAAGCCGTATCGCTGGAAGTTATTAATTACGAATTATTATGTTGCTTTTGTTTTATTTTTTTCTTTCCCGTTGATTAAATTAATTAATTTGTCTGTTTTTCAACTGAAATTGATTGCATGTGTGCGTATACTTAAATACTTCTGTTGGGTTTTCGTCTCGACTACCTTACAATAAAACATGATCACCCTTTCGTGGTAAAATTGCTACTTTTCAATCTGAATTCGTACTTTAGGCCTGCGATTATTACTGTCAAACTTCTTTTATGTTTTTTTTTAATTTGTTTCTATTTAGATTTTGGTTGTATTTTCTCGTCTTAATTCTAACCACCCCATTTTGTAGACTGTATTTTTATGTAAATGTATAAGTTTGATTACTCTATGGTGTATATAATTGTAGTAAATCATGTAATGATAATTTATCTTGTTCCAGAGAGTTTTATAACTCATCGGGATTGCTATGTAGCAAGATATCAAAATAATAAATATAATAATATAATGGTAATAATGTCGTCTCAATGGCGTGGCCGACTATGGACCACGTGCGATCTGTCTGGTGTTTGTTGCTTTCCACGCAGCAATAAATCACCTCATTTCAATCGGATGAGTGCAACTATATGAATCTTTATTTCGTTATCTGCCGTAAACATAACCGAAGAAGCTAGAGTGAGTCCAGTGACGGTTCGTGACTTTTTAGTGTGCTAGAGTGGTTAGATTGAAAAAACGTCATTATTGATGTTGCTGTAGCCGAAAACATTTTTTTTTTCATAATTATTTTTTTGTTCTACGAAGATTTTTCAGAAATCCGTGCAATGCACCACCAAAACTAAAAAATCCTTAAAATCTTTTTTTTTAAACATGTTCAGCTGCATCAATACTAACAATGTCATATTTTTCAATCTTAACACTCCAGCACACTAAGAACTCACGATCCGCCACTGAGAGTGAGCCAAGTGTTTCACGGCGTCATTTCAATATTACGATTTGAATTTTAATTCCACGTTAGCCGGACGCGCACAGATACTGCTATACCAGATACCAAATGAGAAGAATGTACCAATCAAACCATCAAGCATTCTTTCATTTTCTTTGATTTGTTTATTAATTTCAGTTAAAAATTGAAAAATTCTTGTGAATGAACAATTCGATTTAAAAATTGTGTAAAATACATCCATCGGAATCAATACCAAGTAGTGATTTACACGAACCTACCGTTTCTATATCGCTCGTCAACTAGTAACGGATCATCCAGAATGTACCTTCTAAAATATAACTTTACCCTTCCAACGAAATAAATTCAAAATGGAAGAGTGTCATTTATGGTAAGGAGTAAAGAAGGGGAATTTCTGGCTCCCCCTAAAGATACGTCAAAAACAAAAGAATATGGCTGTATGATAAGTGTACACGAAAGAAAATCTTTTTGGTTTGAATTATTGATATTTTTTGCCACCACGGGTGTAAATGGAAATGTAATACATTCCGAACGCAAAATTCAACTTAATGGTATTTTAATGGAGAGAAATTTGGTAGGCATAGCACTATGGAGATGAGAAAAATATTTTTTTCTTTACTGTTATGATATTTGAAAGCCGAATATGTTCTGTTGCGCATAATATTATTTTTTTATGTAGCAATAGAGGCTTTCCAATTTTTAAAAAAAGAAATTCATCTTTCCCGTTTAAGAATATTTTGTATTTATTATTATTTTTACTACTTTAATGCCTAGTAGATTCAATCGAATATTTTGGCCATAAATCTCCAATAATCGACAATTTCATTTCGTTTTTCGAACGCTAATCCATTTCTCCACCAATTTCCATGTTATTTTCCAAAAAAAGATAGTCATTTTTTAAGCCTGTATGGGGCTTAGGAGTCAAAAGATCTTCGTTAAATTAACGACAGCCGTTTTCTTTCAAACTGATGAAGATTACACTTCTAAGAATTTTCTATTCAGTGCTAAAAATGTGTATTAAATCAAATAAATTACAATGGTTTTCTTTTTGTACAAACTTCGTGGCCCATTATATATGTAAAAAAATATATATATTTACATAAAAATCTAAATATACATATATGCACCACCAAAACTGAAAAATTCTGAAAATCTCCATACATATTTTTCTTGGAAAAAAAAATAATCGTTTTCGGCTACAACAACGCTAACAGTGTCGATTTTTCAATCTCTGCACTCTAGCACACTAAAAACTCACGAGCCGCCACTGTTTATCATCCGAGCTTAAGTCATAAAAACCATTATGTGGGTGCGGTATATTTTTAGGCGGATCTAATGAGTTTGTACATGTGTAGCATCTCTATTAAAAAAAGGATTATTTTTAAATCATTCATTCTGGAAATTAGTAACGTTATGATCGAACAATAGTCAATAAAACACGACAACTTTGCGATTTACTTTCAAAAACTTTAAAATAATGGAGGTACAGTACGATAACTCGCACCGGATACTTTTCGGGCTACCCTGGTACTGCGGTGCCCCAGAAATGTTTGCAGAAGGGCGAGTTCTGAACTAATAGCCACTAGCTTCTAGTAAAAAAAAAATCGGTCGATGTACACATGCACTTTATACCCATATCTGAACATTTTTTCCTGATTTATGGAAACGATCATGATTAAAGATATAGTCGTATCTGTATAAGCGGCTTGATTTAAACTTAAATGGGGTATGCATACAAATATTTAATGTTGTCTCCTCCTTACCTTTTGAGCCACATACTAAGCCTGTAAAGGTTCATCCTTTTTTGAAGGCTGTGTTTTCTTTTTGTAAAATGTTTAATAAGTCACAAATAAGTGAAAAAACTTTAATTGAGGCTTCTATTCTATACCAAACATTAAATCAATTTAATCTATTAATGGAATTTTGGTAAAGACTCGTGTAGCAGGTACAAGTAATTAACGAAGGTGCGAAGAAACAGACATGCAAGCGTTTGACAAAGGGAAAATTGGCAGCTTAGAACTGATGGAAAATAATACAGTTTCATGAAAAAAATGCGTTATTCTCGGAAATATATATCAACACTTGTGAATAATAATTGTTAGCTTTATAGCTAGCTATATATTACTAGCTTTATACCTTATTGTGTTCTCAGACTAGCTCTATGTCTTTGACGTCATAAAAATTGCACAGCTTTCTTATCAATTATCAATTATTTTAGGTGGTTACATAATTTTTATATACATACGAGTATAGTACATAAACATTTTGTTATTATTATTTTTTTTTTGGTACATATAACAGGCATGATGCCCAAAATATACATACATGAGTTGTTATTTAATTAGAATATTTAACAACAGTAGGTAATTAAGTAAAAGTTTATGAAAAATGCAATAGTAAATGAATAACAAACAAAAGCAAATGAATAATATTATACAAGGTAGAACATCAATAAATGGGTTATTGGCACCTTTACTGAAGAGATGCCTATTAGCCGTTTGGTACTTGGTACATCACATAACCAGTCTATAACTAAAGGGCATCATTACAATATCAGCTTGATATGATTGACAGTTTTTTTTATTGATTTATCGTGTCAATAAAAATGTCTACTTCATTGTTTGTGCAGTGAATTGTGTTGTAATTTCTTAATGTCCTCGGCAAAGGAGAGAAATATCCCGTTTTTGTGTGGTAGGCTTTAATATTAAAAATATCGTTTATCCTCGTTGTTGATTTTGTTAGTGGTATGTTGATGTTAATTTAGGATTAAATGTTTGGTGCATCAATTGATGAATGCATAATTTTGTGTATAGTTAATAAATCAGAAAGTTTGCGTCTGGTTGACACAGAGTGTAGTTTAAAGTGCAAAATTATACGAGTATGTGCAAATAGTTAGTTACTAGCTATAATTTCTAACTGTAAGTCATTAGTTGAAAATATTAGTTGTAAACTATAAGTAGTTCATCTTAACTGTGAGTAATTTCTAATTTTGTAACTGTTAATTCATGGTGGAATTCTATTTTAATGATTTAAATAAAAACAATTTTTTAACTTTATTCAACTTTTTATTTTTTGACTGGACCGGTTTCAGCCTATAACGGCCATCTTCAGACTAGTACAGGTTGTTCTTATTCTATGGCTTATATACTATTTTTGGGATGTCAGGGATAGTAAACCATGATTTTACTTTAATTATATTTATCAGTATTGCTGCATGATTTTACTAGTTACAAGTTACTTTTAGTTTACTATTTTATATATCTATCTGGTATGAATTTTTATTTCAGATGGGTTACAGTTGTATTTCTCTAAGTATGATTTTACGATGTAAAAGTGCATAGTAAATTTAATCATGTAATTATACCATAATACTAGGAGTAACCCAATAACTAGGAAATTTTATGGAAAATCTAGACATTACAATTAAGATGAGAAAACCTAAAATAAACTGATTAATAATCAGTATTCACCAACCTTGCATTATATAAATACATCGTAAAATCATACTTAGAGAAATACAACTGTAACCCATCTTAAATAAAAATTCATACCAGATAGATATATAAAATAGTAAACTAAAATCCTATATTTTCAATCATTCTACACGAAAGGTAATTTTGAAGAAATGGTCTTGAAACTCAGAAGAACTCAAGCAGTTATTATACTATCCAATATACTATAAAGCTGTGTAGTTAAAAAGGATGACGTCATGAAGTGTGTAGCATTATTTTTTCCACATGTCAGGCCTTTGGTTTCAGTAAGTCAGCGCAACTATTTTCAACTTGCAACGTCATTTCTATCTCAAGCTAATCAGCTCATTTGACTGTTTTAAGAACATTTTAAAGAAAAGTCGGATAGTAGCCCCTAGTTATATATTATAGAAACATTATAGCAAATCCCTTCGTTAGTGTCAAACGAGATCTCTCGTGAAACCAATTATATGAGTATATCATGTTCTCCTACTAAATTCAAATGTCCACTTGTCAGCCGAGGCATTGGATCCCGACCTTTGAGCCTTATTAGACCCTCGGTTTCAATTAGTCCTTTCTTGAATAATTCAATAGCCGCCCAAAGGACGCGCGTACTTCTGGAGAGACGGGCTCTGGCTACCTCATCCGTCTTCTGTTCTCCGGGTAAATAATGCAGCGAATATTGTGATTGCAAGGCTTAACATTTTGAACATCATTACGAAAAGGAATTACTGATGACTGGCAATCTCCACAACACCATGAAATGCAACAAAGTCTAAGCGAGACCCGAGTTAAATATGCACTTTTGATCAGTTTTTTTCTGCATCAAATGCTTTGAATCTCGTTTGATTCTGATGTTGGCCCTTCAGCCATCTAAAATATATTTACCATTTGGTAGAAGGCTTGACTCAAGCAGTGACGTGCACGGAGTTTTTAATCGGGGTAGGCATTAGGAAAAATAGCGAATTAATTTAAAATACAGATAGAGACTAAAAAATATTAACTGATTGCTATTGGAGTTGTTTTTTAAAAACACTGCTTTAGACACTAACATAGATACCAACCCAAATGAGCCACTTGAATGGGCAATAGCTCACAGCTTACATGTTTTGTGTAGTCTAGTGAACAAAGAATAATCTACTCTGACGTTGGGGGCCTTTAAGCACATGTAGTTACTGCTTTTGACACGTTGTAGTAGATAGGTCAGGGGGGCGCTCGCGGCGGTGAGATTAACTAAATTTCGCGCGTGTTTTTAAAAGTGTAGATTGTTATTCCATTCAATGTTATATATTTTTTTAATTTTAATATGGCAGGTTATGCGACTCAATGCTTATAGGACTCAAGCGACAAAAGTATGGGACTTTTTCATCTTTTTTTCGCTTCAGGTAACTCAGTGAGAGCATTGAGTTACCTAAGTTAACTTTTTTTTCAAAATCTAACCTGGTACTGAAGACCTTTATTGCAAAAAAGTGCTTTCTAAAATGGCGCTTCAGCCTTTTTGCCTTTCCGGCGACGATGTTGTGACACTCACACACAATTAATAGACCGAGTGTTGGAGAATAAGCAAATGTATTGGTTAAATTAAAAACAGCATTAACTTTATCAAATGAAATGTAGAAGTCGATCTGGTAACTCAAGTACGTATATGTAATGTAATAAAAGATAACAGATCAGAACAATTATTTTATGGGTTTACAACTATAAGGAAAATACTTAGTGACAAAGTGTAATCAATTGGACTGTAGCTATTAAAAAGTCATCATTTATAAGTTCTGACGGTAAAAAACAGTGTCTAAAAATGTTGCATTTAATTCATTAAGGTTAATCTCTTCGATAGCCCTAGAATGAATATCGTAATATGTTGAACTCATTAAGGAACTGAATACAAGGTAATTTCTGACAAGAACACGGTATACTTTTTTTTATGTATTATTATTATTTTTTAATATTGCCACCCTTAGAACATAATCCAGCATTTTCATTGCATTGCTTGTGGTATTATTAATGTGACTTCGGTACAAAAGAATAACTGAATCATAAATAAAGTGAGATTTAATGTCTATTAATCTTGAATATGTAGAGATATACCAGTAAAACACTGATCAATTCACAAGTAAAAAAACCTCTTCAATTCGCTTTTGATATACACATGCACATGCAGATAGCACATGAATAATCCTTGAAATCTCACGCCAAACTACGAATCACATGACTTGTGACTTAAGACTTAACGTTCCTGATAATCCGGAGTCCGGGAGTCAAGTAGAATTCGCTTTGAGGCACAAAATTCAGAATCGAAAAAATTATTTTTTTAAATTAACTAATTTTCCTAATTGTTTAATGTGTGTTTCATCACTGAACATATAATTCCTGAAAGTGTCATCTAGACAGGATTTATACAATTAAAATAATTTTCTGCTCAAGAGAGATTTTTGATATTTGAAAATATTTCATCAATTTCATCGAAGTAAAAACTTAAAATAACTAACTAACCAACACGACGTTTCCCCGCAGCGGTAGGCACAGAGGATGGACCTCCATATAACTCTCTCTTGGCACACACTCCTTGCTTCATTCACGTCTCGTACATGCTCTTCTGTTATTCTGACATGACCCGACTCAAGTATTTGATTTACTTGATCGTGCTATGTCTTCCTCGGACGTCCTCGACTTCTTCTTCCATTCACTTTCGCATCATATATTCTTTTCACACTCCTTTCTTCGTTCATTCGCTCTACATTCCAAACCATCTAAGCTTCCCTTTCTTGATCCTATTCATAACGCTCACATCAGCCTTGCATCCTTTCCGGATATCCACATTTTTTACCGTACATACGTCTCAGGGATCTTATTTCCACACCATTCAGTCTACTTTCATCCTTTCTCTGCCAGCTCCATGCCTCACTGCCACACATCAGGGTTGAAAAGTTAAGCTTACTCCGGGCACACAGACACGCCCAAAGCACGCTTCTATCGGTTTATCTCTTCGGTGATTAAAATTAACATCACCCACGTAGAAGCATTGTGAAATCTTCTATTAAGCTATAAATTGCGAAAAAAATAAACATTCAGAAGTGCCACATTACCTTAAATATATTTATCTTTTCAGATTGATTATAAAAAAATTAAAAAGTGTTTTGTTTTTACAAAACTGAATTAATTTATTTTCCCCAAAGATGTCACAGAAGTGACGAAACTAATTGGCTACAAAAAAATAAAAAGGTGAACAAAACAAGTGTATTTTTTAATAACTAATAATGAACGTTTGCAAAAATATATAATAATATTTCTATTTACTTTATACACAATTTACTTTTATAATGTTTAGTAATGGGTACATTTCGTTGTTTACGTGATTACCACACAGTAATAATACTTGGCTTATTTACAAAGCGCTATTTTTGTGAAATATCACTTTACAAAACTTTAATACTAAAGCTGAATTTACCATTCATTCCAATACCTGAAACTATTGCTAATAATACCTTATTGATATTTACATATATTACGGGCTGTGAAAAAGTTTCAAACTTTCGTTTAGCAATAGATTGAGAATTTAACGATCATTGCATGAAAATATTCTCAACTTACTGTCCAAAGCCAGTAAGAAACTAAGGTATCCCCTATTTGGAGTATGCAGTGATACTGATGGAATCGGAAGGGAAACAGATTCGGAAGAGAAAGGTGAGGAAGTACTTATATATATAATCCCTACGTATATAGCAATTTTATATTAAAATCCATCAGGAATTAGGTAATCCTTTTAGTGAAACTTTTTTTGTAAGATTTTTTATTATTTAAGATAAAGACATTTGGAAACAAGCACGCTTATAAGAGATGTGAGTTAATAAATAGCTGATAGTATTGGCTATCCGGATTACCTCGATATGTACCTATATATATATACTTTTTTTATTCTTTAATCATCTTCTCAGTCGACTTTTTGCCTTTTTCATTTCGTATTACCTGTCTCTTTCTCTCTGTTATTTTATTATAATTTAAATATTATTTTTTTGTTTTCCCACTGTTCTCTTGTTTTATTTTGTATTGTGTATTCCATCTGTATGTATGCATAACCGCACACTTTGTATTTTTTTTTATTTATTAATTTTGTATCCTGATGTTAAGGGAAAGCTGTCGGTCATAAAAAAAAATTAAATCTGTGGTCTTATTCAAAGTTATTTATTCATTTTCATTAAAATATGTCAATCCACGAAGTGATTGATTTCTACAAAATTTATTTTTTAAATGTTTAATTAGAAAACGATTCGAAAAAAACTTAAAACCGATATTAAATTAAGGGTAGGTGCATTATTATACAAACATAAAGGCAAAGGTCTATTGAATTCAACGAAATTCAGAATTCACAGATAGAACAAATGAACCAGTATTAGCAAAAGACAATAATTGCAGCTTTAGGTGTATAAGGCCATTATCATAGCTCTAGCATGTATGTGGCTCCAAAGTTTGTATTTATACCTTTTAAGTCGGACGCGGCAATGATGTTAGTAAGCTGCAAGGCACTGACTCGACGAAGAACGAAATGTATTTATTATTTTTTTTATAAACTAACGGATTATTGTTCAATTACAAAAAAAAAACACGAAATGGGAAAAAAAAAGTAACACAGAAAAAAGACCACATACATAATAATAAATGAAGCGATGACAAAAATAGGACAGAATATACATAAGAAAGAACATTCAAATCAAAGCCAAGGACTAGTCAATGTTTTAGTAGAGTCGTAAAGAATGACAAAAATTATTTAGACTGCTACCAAAAATTTCAAGACCATGGCTTGAGTTAACAAGTCTCGACATTCGGGACAGTGGAGAATGATACCCATAATTAGTAGGGTGATGATTGAGGAACAGCAATTAATTTTTTTATGAGTCTACGGCAAGGAATGTTGAACTGGATGAGTTGCAACAAAGAAGTTGAATCAATTATACAATTAATAATTTGAAAATGCAAATTAAATCAAAGTCTTTCCTACGCTTTTCTAACGAAGGAATTTTTAATGATTGTTCAATTTTATCTTATTAATAATTGCCTCTTTCTCGCCCTAATCTCCATGCAATTCCGCGTAAAAAGCAATGTTATACGGATTCAATATGATGAATATGAACGGTATAGAAAGTGGACCAAATGACACTGGCATATTCTAGATGAGGGCGAACTAATGAGCAGTAAAGAGGTTTTAGGGATTGTAATGAATTCGTTATCCTGGAAATGGCAACAAAGTTTGTCTCGTGAAAAGGGTAATGTGCATGTATTTGTAACAACCGATTTAATGCCACTAAACGTCCAGGATGCCGGCAGCGAAATTAAAAAAAATGTTAACATGTTTATTGTAGCGAACTACAAGAAGCACTTTTGTATTGCTTTTCTAATTTTGAAACTGATGATTGTTGACGGAATTTCATTTTAATATAAATTTATGATAAAAATCCCTTTGTGTATAACTTATTTCCACGTATTTATTTTTGATTGGACTGGTTTCATCTTGCAATAACGGGCATCTTCAGACTAGTCAAATTTGATGTAACGCTATGCTACATATTTATTGCATCTAATATCTTCTGGTAAGAACTGTTTTCTTTATTGTAAAGGTGGATATTACATCAATAGAGTTTTAAAACATTTTAACCCCAGAAAGCTTTTGATTTTGCGGATTTTCAATTTTTCAGTGAAAACAGTGCTTTTTTTAATTTTTATTAACATATATCTAGGTGCATGATACAAAAAATATTTTGGTAAAAAACTTACACTAAACTGGAAGTACTCGGGAAAGGGTGTTAATAACTTACCTGTAACAAGAGAAAAAAACAAATTAGTATCATGTTTAATGTACAATGAAATCTACCAGAAAAATAAAGTATTTGGTCTTTGTCCCAAAGATATCAATCAGGAGATTTTATTAAAAGAACAAGAATTTTTCCAGATATTTGAAGGCTCTAGACAAACTTAACGGTAGCGCGCACTTATGGTGTATTGGTGTATACAGGGTCAAGAGTTTTGTACTAACGCAGTGCCTGAAGGCTCCAGACAAACTCAACGGTACCGCGCACTTATGGTGTATTGGTGTATACAGGGTCAACAGTTTTGTACTAACGCAGTGCCTGAAGGCTTCAGACAAACTCAACGGTAGCGCGCACTTATGGCGTATTGGTGCATACAGTGCCTGAAGGCTCCGTACGATACTAAAAATTAAAATAACTTTATTCTTTAACTTATTGATGTTTTATCAGAAGTAAAAAATATTCTCTTTTCTTATATGGTAACTGTCCAAACAAAACCTTCCTTCATATAAGTCCAAACAATTACAGCAAACATGGCCGCTGATTTCGTTCAAACCTGATATCATAAATAATGGTGGTTATTATTTTTTTATTTACCCAAATTCTTATCACTAATAACAACACAACAAAATTTGAGAAATAGCGGAACCTGTGCCTTGTTTTAAAATGATTGTGCCCAAGTAGCTGCAGTTAAAGGCAAATGTGTTTGGTGTTTCGATGCCTCATTTTAGGCCCTACAGCAGCGACGATTTAAGTATATTGTAGTATAGTAAAACAGACCTCACGTTTAAACATTTGATCACGCCCTTTCTCGGTTGACAAGGGAAGAATGAATTAAACCTTCCCGTGGTCCTCGGAACAAAGGTATATTGTTTACAATTTACGATCCTGCAGATAATGACAATATACCGCTTCATTATGTTTAGAGTCTTCGTGAGATGTAATTTTATGACTTGCGACCATGATTAGATAAATCACAATAATACGAAACGAGACGCGTCATGCCGCTTTATCATTTCGGCATTAAAATAATACTGATTGTTGCTTGTGGAATTCAGCCAAGTGCAGGTACTGTACACATATGGCGAAACGAACGGTATTTACTTATTTCTTAATAAATTACAGGGACTAAAGTCCAATTTAAAAAAAAAAACATAACAAGAAATGGGAAAAAAGAGCAAAACACAGAAAAAAAGAGCATAAATATAATATTAAATGGAGCAATGACAAAAATAGGACAAAATATACATGAGAAAGAACAATCAAATCAAAGCCAAGGTCAAGTCAAAGTTTTGGTAGAGTCGTAAAGAATGACAAACATCATTTAGACTGCTACCAAAAATTCAAAGACTATGGTTTGAGTTAACAAGTCTTTACATTCTGGACAATGGAGAATGATACTCATAATTAGTAGAGTGATGAATGAGGAACAGCAATTATTTTTTTTTTAGTCTAAGGCATGGAATGTTGAACTGGATGAGTTGCAACAGAGAAGTTGAGTCTATAAAACAATTAATAATTCAATGTGAATTATGATTTTATATAAACTGAAGTACTTAATGCTTTTTTAAATAAACTTATGTCAGCGCTAATCCATTTAATTCATAATATTTTTAGGAGTTAATCAATTTACTTTCATCTATGGACTCAATTCTTTCCTACGTTGCTTTGAGGTTTATCCTCCTATCCGTTTGGGTAATATAACAGATTTATGTTAGTTGAATTCGTTCTCGACCAAGGAATATGGCGTGATGCCTCATTTTGGACATTTAAATATATTTAGAAAAACTCATAGTGGGATCGCCTTTATTTATGCCGAACATTTTAATACGAAAAATTTGTTAAATTTTCATGACCTTAGTTACAGATTTAAGGACGAACGAGTGGATAAGAAGGACCGTTAAAATTACAATATCATCGGATGGAGTATTTGGTTGGGAAATAAAAACAGATGTCACCCACAGATGAGATGGGCTAATGATCTGAAGAGAATTGCTTGCTTCGGACGGGTGAGAGCCGCCAAAGATTGACAAACCTGAATACAAATTGAGAGTGTCCAAAGTCTGACGCCAGAAGGCTCATGCAGGAGAAGAACTCACCTTTCAAGAGTTTTTAGTGGGAAATACCAAACAGATGTTGTGCTTTATAATTAAAATAACACAACGTTAAGATATCAATACGAAAATATGTAAGTATGTATATCTAATATTATTTTTAGGACACGATAATAGACCAGTTGCCGAAATAAATATTACACTCTTAGCTTAACTTATCTCTGACTTGTCTGCTCTCAATCTTGCACATATTCTGAACTCTTCGAGCACAAAAACCTTCTTCCACTTGACAACCCTAACATTTAAGCTGACGACCAGAGTTTCCCGGAATGCTGAAACAATTTTCTTTATCGCATGTTTTCTCAATACTCTTCCTCAGATAAGTCTAAACTCTCGGCGGAAGGTCAAACTCTAGACTAAAGTCCAAAGTTTCTTCAATCGCAATAATAAAAACAACATTTGTGCGACGTTTATCGACCGAAAGACGAAGCTCCTAAAGGGAGGGAAAAAATAATTAATAATAACGGCTTCTACAACAAACAATAACAATAACTAACCTCGAAACAGCAAGATTTAATTTAACACGTTCTCTGTTTCTTTTTAGATTATTTCAACGACTATGGCCGTAGTTTCCACACGATCACGTTTCAAAGTGCTACTACCGTTCCAATCTTAGAGTACATAGAGTAGTATATATCCAAGGAAGTGAAGTCAGTTTTTGAATTGTTTTTGTTGATTTTAACCTGACTCGGCGCACCTGGGCGTGGCTAAGACTAAGGCTACGGTATTTATACATCTATTCATATCACATATCGACATCATGTTTTTGTTTATTCGTATAGCCACTTTTTCACAGTATTTTTAAATACAAAAATATAGCATATAACCTAAAAAACCGTTTAGTTGTGTCAAGTTTAGTGGCATAATAAAAAATGTGTCCCGCGGTCAGAGATCATTGCGACAGTATATAGAAGCGGTCTATGAAATTTGTTGTCTCTTTCTCTCTCATGGTGTACGACGTAAAAACCCGGAGAAAGTGATTTATCGCAAGTTTGTGTTGGTTGGGTAAAAATAATTAGCTCTCTCTCCATATATTGTTACTTCAAGGTTCCAATACAGCGACCATAAATTACCATTAGCGAATACGGTAGCAACTGAAAAAAACGATCACGTTTAATTAAATGTTACTACCTTACCAATTCAGTGACATCCCATTATCATTGACGATTACATGAACTCAAAAACATGGTCAACGGCTGTAGCCGCAGTTTCAAAATGATAATGTTTCAAACAATACTCCTTGCCAATTAAATTAGCGTGGAAAACAAGTAGCGATTATCGTATCAACTCCGTACATGTTTGTTGAGCGGCTGTAGTCATTGCTACGACAAACTATCACGTTCCAAACAATGCCATTACCATAGTTATAGGTCTCTCAATCAGAGTTGAGGCCGGGACAGTACTCACACAGATACATAGCTTACATACAGCGTGTTCCATTTAAAGCTTCATTTTTTTTAAACATTACTAATTATTTCACACTTTAGAGATCGAAGCCAAAGCGTGTTAAAGTCAGTTATATAAAAGTTTTTTTTTAATTTGAATGTTATTTTATTGCATTGTTATTAAAATAGTGAATGTTCTTAAAATACAGTTATCAATAAAGGACTGAATTTAAAGTAGTATTAAAAAAAATGCAAGGTATCCAGTGATTCGTAGTATTCCCCGAATTGGGACACTCTCGAGCACGAGCATGGATGCTAATTACTGTTTCTTCAAAACAGATTATATAAAGTTATTTTCAATAGCACCAGTTTGAACTGCACGAATGAGACACGCTGTAAGTGCACTTTCAATAAACTAGAAGAATCATCGTAAACACTTGCTGTCCCTTTTCTACTGGTGACAATAAGTAGGCGTAAACAAGACAAAGGGCTCTTTCTTTATGACGCATCGTAAACACCTCGCTACCAGACCGTATACCGATTCGCAATACACTCAACGCTAAGCATGTATTGTTTGTTTCAACTCTGGTTGAGTTACCTATACATATTTAACTTAATCAAAAACCATACACGATTACCTGCGAACCTACAAAGATTGCGATTACAACCGTATTGTCATATCAAAAGCTCTGTACCGAACGGCCATAGCCGTAGGGCACGCGTAAGTGCTAACTTTTTTTTTAATTTTACGATTTTTTACTTTAATTATTTCAAAAAATTCTGTAAAATCACCAAAAATGTATTTTCACAGAAAGTGTTGATTATGTCATCGGTTATTGATTCAATGTATACACTCTGTCACTCGTACAAGTAAAGTAGATCTGCAAAGATTAACTAGGGGACATACGAGACCAGACTGCTGGCCATATAATATTATAATCTACGAGTAGCCCTTTCATTGCAGAAGACCTAATCGAATGTATCCTTCGGAAATTCCCACCCGCGGGAGTTTTAACTGTAAATAATTTTGATCGAACCTTTTTAACGAATGCGAAAGAGGGGGGTAGATTTAAGATTTATATTACGCCTAACATGATAAATCGTCAAAAAGAAGTTTCCATATTATTTATGATGATAACCCATGTGGTTAAATGTTAAACGTTTAAAAATGGTCAGCCTGTGCGTGGGTTCTATTCCGCTTATGTAAAATATCTCAAGGTGAAAATTGAACGTGGATCTGTCCGGCTTTGCTCTTTTTGGCTTATTTTTTAGAACAATTTTATGAGAAGCAGAAAAAAATATAACGTTAAGTTTACAGCTACGATGTATATTTTAGATTGTGACCGGTGTTAGAACCCTGTTTTACCCTGTGCACAAAGCATGTACACCCTTCTACTACCCTGATTAAAATTATATTTTAATACGAATGCTGCGCAAAAGCCCAATTGCCCGAAGACTATGGGTCTATGGCATTTCCAAATGGTAAATATACGTTTAAAGTACCTGGCACTTAAAATATGACCACTAAAAATAACTAAAGCCATTTCAAGCAATGTTTGGTTTCTGAGTGATGGTATTTCACCATGGTAATACTAAGAGTGCATTCCACCTATTGCTGCCGTTCTCTATACAACCTGCACCTTTTGACGAATCAAAATAAAAATATATATTAAATAAAAGAATACTTTTAAAACCACAGAATTTATTATGATGAAGGCCTTCATCATAATAAATTCTGTGGTTTTAAAACAAAGTATTCTTTTATTTAATATAATGTCCAACCACCATGTGATTGCTTCGTACGAAAAAAATAAAAATATATCGTCACTTTTCAGGAACTAGCAGAAAACATAGGCTCTATAAATAATAGCAACGATAACAATGCTACTAACCATTCAATATTATTGTTTTCTGCCTTTGAAATAACAAACACTATTTTACGTGTAATTCAACACTCGACACGTATATAGTAATATCATATATTCGTAAAAAATATTTACTTTGTGGCTTGCCATATCTTATATCTCTTATTTAGAAATTCGACAATCGCCTACAGAAGACAATAAATCACAACTAATAGCACACATCCAAAAATCACTGATACGGATCAAAATCTCTCTAGTATAAATTTTCTAGCAAAATTAAACGTTCAAATCTAGGCACAAGAATCGAACTTCTTTTTTAAGATGTATTATTTGAAAATAATACTGGACCAACGAGTTGTCAATGTACTATTTTGAAACCTATCTTAAATTGGAATAAAAAAATGTACTGCATCCCATGGTGAGTGCATCAATAACTCTTTAAGGCTGATTCACACCAACGTCCGGTTCCGCTCAGTGCCGATATTGTTCCGCAAGAGAGCTTATTGATATGGTATGAATATCAATCAAGGAGTATGTGCCAAGACAAAGTTGTGTGGCGGTATACCCTTCTGCCCACCTTTGTGATATTTAACTACTTAGTTAAATAATTATTTTGATGTGTAAAAATACTTACATCGCAGATATTTTTTTTAAACCATTTTTTTATCACTAAATAATATTTTTGAAAATTATCAATTATTAAAAATATTATTTAGTAATACAAAAATGGTTTTTAATAAAAAAAACTGCAATGTTAGTATTTTACACATCAAAATATTTTTTTAACTAAGTAGTTAAATATCACATAGGTGGGCGGAAGGATATACTACCACACAACTTTGTCTTGGCACATACTCCTTGATTGATATTCATACCATATCAATAAGCTCTCTTGCGGAACAATATCGCCACTGAGTGGATCTGGACGTTGGTGTGAATCCAGCTTTAATCGGCAGTATATCTGTATCAAAAAGTCAGATGATCAAGAATTGTGGAATCGTACTTGCTAAAGAAAAGAAAGAAAAAATAAGGTAATGGAATAAGAAGTAGACTTCGTTATCTATGTGCGAGTCCAGTTTTTCAGAGCGGTCCCAGACTACAGCCTGCAGGGTACAGATTGTCTCGATGTATAGCCGACCTCCAATATGAGATGGCACCAGAAGAAGAAGTATTGTGCATGAAGATGAAACACTGATTGGCTTCATAATCTAGGTAACTGTGAGAATTGCAGTTACGGAGAGTTGTTCCGGGCTGTAACCTGCGGGTTGAACATTTCCTGAATGATATCCAATCTTCGATAGGAGATTACAAGGGAAGAATAATGAACATTTTCATTTTTTTTCTAAAATAAAAACAGGTAACGTGATATTTTTTAAAACTTAAACAAAGCTTAAAACACCAAACAAGAGTACAAATTTCTGTGCAAACCAGCGGTAATTTGGAGTCGTAGAATTTATTTAAGTCGAGTAAAAATAAATGAGTAAAGTGATAAAAGTGCTTAAGTCCAGAACTTCCCCCGAACAAAGCCCATGCAGTTTATGCAAATGGATCCCGGAGTACAAAATAAACTGATGTCAACTGCACACGAATGCTTGGCGCGCGTTCGTAGAATTTTTTTTTCACGAAATAAAAGAATTACCGTCCGAAATTTCTAACAAATTCGTTCATAGTTTTAAACAAAGTAATCTTGACTAAAGAAGCTTAATTTTAAAACACGTATTTTTGTGAGCCAGGTATTTTAATTTGACAATTAGCGATACATACATAGTAGTTCATGCACAGTATTTAAGTATATAAGGAAATTATTAGTTTTACTTAAAGGATTTACAAGATGTTAGAACGTTACGTTTAAAAAAAACACTCTTAAATAATTTCCTTTGTGAGTAGAAACGACCGTACGAATGTAGACTTTTTAAAATTAGGAACTCATATTTTTAATAATAATCTTTTCAAATCTCAACAGGTAGGTACCTACCTATAATGTATTTTATAAAAACAATTGAGAGACTTTCTGTCAGATCTTTCAATCTGAAGGTTTCTTCATATCGTCCGTCCATCCCATATATGGGTGACTTCTGATTTTGTTTCCCAACCACAAACGACGATGGTACCGTGATTCCAACGGTCATCTACAAGTCGTGCTACGTGCCCACCATAGTTACACTTGAGGTTAGATATTGTGTTAATCGATACAGAACAAAAAAAATGGCTATTTTAATTATTTCGAAGACCCGTAGCTCATTATGGAAATGACGTTTGCAAGTTGTACACATTTTCACTTTAGTATTACTATTGTTCATATGTATAATATATGTGTTTAATTTGGTTGCAGTTATCTGAGAGTTTTTCTCAATTTTCTATAAGTTCATTATTTATGAAGGACTCAAATATGTGATTGATCGTGCCACGTCTTCCACGGGCGTCCCTGACTTCGTATTCTATTTAATTTTTCGTTATGTATTCATCCGACGCCCCTTTCAACAAAAATATAGCCCGTGAACTGACCACAACACAAAGTTCACCTCCAAAGGCTAGTCTGTACATTTTACGATCCAATCTGAGGTTACCACTCGCTTGCAATAAATCATGCTGAAGTCCGATTTTCCGTTCTCGCAAACAAAAAATAATTATCGCCGCCTCTCTTCGAAAGTCAGTGGCGGCTGGCGATTTCATTAAAAACTAAGAAAAATATGAATAATAAAATAAATAGGTAGCACCGTTCTACGGAAAATCACCTCATTTTTTTTTCAATCATGGTAGGTACCTTTTACGATTATTAATAAATATAAAAATATATTTTTTTAGAAACCTTTAGCGTCGTGAAACTTACGCAGCTTTTTTTCAATTGTGAATTTCTTTGTCAACACAACTATTTTCAGCTAACAACATCAAATTGATTATAAGCTATGCAACTTTTAAATACAACGTCAACTAAGAACATATCAAATAAGATCTAATGTTGCTTATTACACATTTTGCAACTGTTTAGTAAAAAAAAAGTGCATTTTTTAGTTGTTAATATGAAGTTATTGTTAAAAAAGTGTTTTACTTTGATTATCAAATGGAATTGCTCTGAAAATGTTAAGCATTTAAGGAAACTTGTTAGTATTATATTTTTACATATGTTTTTTTTCTTACCTATAAAATTTTGAAAAAACCGTAACAGTTTAGCAAACGGTAGTCCACTTGCCCCTGAATTTTACCTTATAACAATACACGTTTAATTATATTACAGTCCCAAAAGCATTGCGATATTTTGTTCCTCAGTGTCGTGAAGAGCAAGTTTTAGTAATAGTAAACAAATGCCTATGATATGTTACTAAGAGAAGACCCCGCGGCAAGAACCTGTTAACTAACTGTCAAGACATTCGAAGATATTCAGTCTTTTACGTTTTGTTAAATAAAAATAAAAAAAGTGTGTACTGTCCCAAATTCACAAACTATTTTTCATGAATGTTATTGCTAACATAGTAAATTTAATTTGTATTTTACCAGTTTAATGCATTTCTGCAATACAATGTTATTATTGTTGATAACATGTTCTTGCCATCAAAAAATATTTCAGTTGTAACAAAATATGCAGTTAACACGTTCAACTCTTTGATTTTCCATGTTCGTGCCATTTCCATGATCTGAAAGTGTGTTCATTGGATAGAGCGGACCAGAATTAGTTTAGTGAGAATACTAACTCATTTTTGACGAAAAAATGTTAGTTGACAGGTTCCAGGTGGGTTCTTCAAGTGTAACTAGGCGTAAAACGTCACAGTTTATAACTGAATAAAATACGTAAAAAATTGAAACATATACCACCACTGGCGAAGAGTGCGCTATTAGTAAATCCACGCAAAAATAAACGCCTCGTAGTTTTTAAGCGGTTATTTCGAAACTGTATTCAGCCGCCCAACTCACCATGGGTTGGACATAATTTGCCCTAGCCCGTAATTACCACGCATTGTATGCTTTGCTGACATGAACTCGTAAGTATCGAAAACATTATTTTGTTCATCGAGGAAATACCCTTTCCACTGGGGCGGTGTTTTTTTTTCTATTTTACGATTTTCTATGATAAACGATACTGTTATGAATGAAGCTTTATTATATACGTACGTATGCGGTTTGTGCGTGCCATTGGGATGTGAAACTAGAACTCTGAAGTTAAAAGGACTACGTTTCAAGTGTTTATTTTGCTAAGTGTTCAGATTTATAAGCTCGCGGAAAGAGGGCGTTAAAATGACCGCTATTTCAGTCGGTTAATCAGGCCTATTGTTGAAAAATCGCACAAATTTACTATGTGCTTTAACATTTTTATACCAAAGTATTTTTATCAACTTTACGGTATGGAATAACCACTTGAGGAAATTCCTTCAAAACTTATTTAAATTATTTACAAGCAGTCCAAATTCTATAGTTGAATAAATAGTTAAAAAAACACATATTCCCGCAGAGGCGAAACATTTCATTGTTGTATCAGTATCTTGCCGGTACAGGCCTTATTATGGTATAAAATATTGATTCAACATATATCGGACTCTGAATATAAGAGGAAAGTGGAACATGAGCACAATACGAGGTTTACAAGAAATGATGGCTTGATTGTACCAAAATATAATAATAAATACGGACATCGAACGCTGGAGTACAACGTGCCTAAAATATTCAATATATTACCAAACAATATAAAAAAATGTGAATTGTTAACAAGAGTCAGATATATGCTGAAAAATTGGCCCCTAAGTAGAAAAACCTTTTATTAGGCGTTTATATAAATATAATTTGCACTTCCTACTATGTGTACTAAAGATATTGTAGTACTATATTACGCTGCTCAATTTCTTAAGATGTGTGAATTTTAATAATATGTATAATTTTAAATAATAAGATATTTCCATTGTATTTCTAATTTCTATTGTATTATATTTTATTTTGTATTTATTATACAGTTGCCAAACTACTTCATTGTGATTTAACGGGATAGAACGGAAATAACAAAAAATAAATAAAAACCGTAAAACGTAAATATTTATTAGTGGCACAACAGAAATGATAAATATGTGTAATTATCGTGTTCTATGCGTTTTCAACTTAAGTCTTAAAAATGCCGATCTCTCTGGCAGAGCGATAAGCTCCTTGACTCTTAACCCGGAGAGTCCCGCGGTTTCGAACTCGGCATGGGCAAAAAATTTAGTTCAATGTACATACGATATATAGGTTTGTTTATACAATTTTAACTGCGGGTTCAAACACGGCGTGCGCAAATAAATTAGATGATAGGTTTATACACATTTTAGATCGCAATATGACAATGACACCGTACATTGCTAGTTGAGATAATTACTGAAGTCGTAACAACGGCCTCCATAGTCGAGTGGTAAGACGCTCGACTACGAATCCAAATGTCCCGGGTTCAAACCCAGCGTGCGCAAATAACTCTTATGTAATTAATGTATGTCATAACACATTTAATTCATATTGAATAATATAAAGTATACTAAACGTACCGCAAATATTATTTGCGGCACGTTCCAGAGTGGTAGATACTCTAAGTATCGCCCTGGCGACAGACCACCATTCAGAATCGAAACGTTGCTTGAAACAGCTTTAGCCGTACTTGGTGACTAGATCTAAACAGCCAGGTACTTCCCAACCCTCCTCTTCCTCATCTCCTTCCTTCCTCCACTACTTTCAGCCTCACAATATACCCCAATTGGGGATGCCATAGTCCCACTGGCTCTAGACAGTTGGGAGCAGTTGGACTCTTGTGCAGTATTAACCATAAATCTTTAAAAACCTATCCTAACCCAACCTTCCTTTTCTATTATCCTTCCTTTCCTACGTCTTTCAGCCACACTTAATTCCATAAATTAAGGATGCTACAGTTCTACTGGCTCCGGGCAGTTGGGACTCTTGTGCCGTAAAAAAATGCCAAAAATATTCGCAAGTGAAGTAAGAGTTTATTGCTTAGGTTGACCAGCTAGTAGCCGAATTGACAAATGCATCAGGTTCCCACCCAGGAGTCACATGGTTTAATGAAATATGTTTCCTTGGGTAGGTTTATTCGAGCCACAATCTAAAGCGGGTACCCACTCTGCATAGGCATTATCTGCAGTCTGCACCCTCAGAGCAAGAATATATATAGAGAGAGAGCTAAATATTTTTACCCAACCTATACAAAATTACGATAAATCACTTTCTCCGGGTTTTCACATCGTAAACTGAAAGAGAGAAAGAGATAAGACAAGTTCTCACACAATATAGCACCGCTTTTAGGTATGTAAGCATGTTTTCCGTCTCCCGCGTATCCGGGACTCGGCTCAGTACGTTTTTTTATGCGACATTACAGAACATAACTCAACGGTTTTTTAAGTTATATTCTATATTTTTGTCTATAACAATACTGTGAAAAAGTGGTTTTACAAATAAACAAAAATATTAAGTCGACGTGTGCTATGAATGGATGTATAAATAGAAATACACTAGCCACGCCCGAGTCAGAAAAAAAACATCAATCCTGACTACACTAGCGCTCCCTTCTGATGTATTATTGCTCTGAGTCTGCACCACTTTGCGTAAGGCTGAAATCAGATTGGGTGGTGAAGAAATTATTCATCGCCATTCGGAACCCCCTACATCTTCCGTCCTCCTGGTATTTGATCGAGTGAGATAAAAATGATCCTTGCGCCTTGCGACCCGGAAACCCAATATCCTTCGATTATGGAGTTTTGTCAAGTGGTTTATTAAGGATCATCTATTCTACTCGCAGAAGGTTGGGTAATACGTGTCGAGTATAATTTCGATTATCTGGACTAATTGGGGGTGAAAAGCGCTAGTTAAGGTGAATATTAGATCGAAAAAGATTTTGAATTAGAAAAAACATTATTCTCCGTCTAAAATTTAATTTCTGAATAAAATTATAAAGAATCACTAATCTTTTGTAATTTGTTTTCTTGGAATTCGAGAAATCAAATATTTTTTTCTCGTTTATCTCGTCTCTCCTCTCTTTTTGGATTTGAAGTACAATCATCATATATTTATTTATTAAATATTATTAGTCATTTTCATCTACAATATTTTTGTATGTGCTATTCAATACTCTTTTTTTATTTTATTTTACACAATTTATTGCATGCATTTGATTACTAACTAATACAAAATAAAAATAAGGTACAATTTGTGAAAAATCATTAGTTTATTTATAATAGAATAATAATACATAAAATATTGTTCACTTGATTTTGCGGATGTGGCGAGTTTTAAGTAATAAGTGTAGTGAGTATATGTGTAAGTAAATAGTGAAGTGTAATGGATCAACCGGACGATAACTCGCGCAGCAGGAAGAAAAGAGTACGCAATATTACGGAGTCCGCCCCCGCACTCTTCTCCCACCGCAAGCCCGGTACATGAATGCGACATTTCCAATGCGGAATCGGAGAATTCCGAAGAAGGTTTAAGATCTGGGAGAGAGGTTCTAATTGATGTCCAGATTGCATTGGAGGAGTTGCAGAATGCCTTGGCTGAGAACCAATCGAAGGTAAGCAAAGAGCAGCAACTGAAAATTGCCAGAAACGTAACTTACGTACTGGGCGCTGTTTTTCAACTTTCATTAGAAAGAGAAAAGATGAGGACTGACTTGGCTATTGCCAACGCTGGATTAAAAGTGGCCCAGGTGGAAAAACGTGCAGTCGAGGACAGCAACCGTCACCTCACGGAGAAGATTCAGCAGCTTGAGGTGGACCTGGGACCTGTGATGCGACGTGTCGCTGAAGCCACTGAGGCAAGTCTGTCTTTCGCAGGAATCGCAAAAAAAAACCAAAAGATAATATTCCTCCGCCAATTACACGTACTGGACTTACGGTAGGACCAACGAGACCAACCATTTGTGTATTTCCTAAACTGGACAGCGTCAAAGACAGCGAGGAAACAAAAAAAAATGTGAGGGAGGCGTTCAAGCCTTCGGATCTGAGAGTTCGGATCACTGATATGAGGAACATACCAAACAAGGGAGTAGTAATTCACACTGCCAGCTTAGAAGAGCAAGGAAAATTTTTGAACGAGCTCAATCGTACGAATTCTAGCAGTCTAAATATATAAAATATATATATATTATAAGGTAATTTGGCAGTATTTTGAGTGAATGAAAAAAAAATATGCTCTTTAAAATAAATAAAAGTTTATTCTTTTCAAGGCATGCCATAAAGATTGTTATGTCAATAATTTAAGAAGAGAAGAAATATTTTTAAAGTTATTTATTTAAACGTATTTCTATTTTTTTTTAAAGAAAGACAAACATTCCCGGGTTACAAATTACCTGACAATATTTTAAAAACTCGTACTGCCATCACAAGAAGCGGAAGATGTTGCTTGTGAAATGATGGAGGACTTAACCAGCAGAGGAATTGAACGAACGACGCCCGGGTGGGAAATATATAGGTAATTTGGTAATAGGGTATTTAATTTGGAAATAGGGGGTAGGTAATTTGGCATTATGATCAAGTATGTAAATACTTCAAATATTATTTCGATTACAACTACTATTCATCATAATTCGAATTTATTGATCGACTGTACTTGTCACACATGAAAATTTATTATTCTGTGGACTCGTCTTGGCAGCGTACATGATAAGGAACATAAAAAAACGCGCACTGAATCCATGATGCAACACTTTTTTTTCTGACATCATTAGAATATTTGTTTTTTTTGTTTGTTTGTTTGTTTTTGTATTTTTATTTAGATGAATGCAAATATTTTTTTCACACATCTAGTAAGAAAAAACATTTTTACATTTCACAATTATAGAACAAAGCATATAATCATAGGTATTTTTTTTACATATTCAGCACAAATCCTCCGAAAAGTGCCAAGGCTTGAGGCTTCTTTTAAGGCATTTGGAAGACTATTAAAAAGTTTTTGGCCTTTATAAAACACGCTGTTTTGAGTACACACAAGATTCGTTTTGGGAAGCCTAAAATCATGACAACTTCTCGTAGGATAATTGTGAATATTTACATTATATATAATATTATTTTGCAGATATTTAGGGAGCATGTTATTTTTAAGCTTGTAAATCATCGTTAAAGTATTATGTATTATATGTTTTTTAGGTCTCATCATATTTAAATTTCGTAACATTATTTGAACTCTAGTAAAAATATTACATTTCAAAATCGCCCTCATCCCCCTATTTTGTATAACCTGCAGTTTATTATTTTGGGCTTCGTTATATAAGAATAAAACACCAGAACAATAATTTAAATGCGGAGTTACAATAGAATTGTATTCAAGGCGGGTTGTCTTGAGATCCAAGTTGTTTCTGATCCTTTTTAAGAATCCAACCTTTTTAGCAATTTTTTTACTTATATATTCCAAGTGTTTGTCAAATTTTAACTTATCATCTATTATTAAACCTAAATATTTTATACTGCTAACCCTTTCTATATTTGTGCTATCAATGTTTAGTGTTGTCTGCACGTTTCCACATTGGCTATCCACTATCAGAAACTTTGTTTTCATAACATTTAATTTCAGTTTGTTTCATCGTTAATGATTGCAGAAGGTTGCTTTTGAAGTCCTAAAGGGCCAGCTGCTTGGTTGCCTGTAACATCTGAACATAGGTCCATTTTTTTCCAATAGTCGAATAAGACACTTGGCGATTATTATTTTTTTCTCATTTGGTACCCGTTAAGTTAATCTATTTTGTTATTTGTACTTCATCAACCACCATTTGCTACCTGATTTCTTTTCAGCATTCAATAAGTTCTATCTATCGAGTATCTATCAAAAGACTCTGCTCAGTCATAAGCAAGCTTTCTCACCTGCAATACGGTTAAGCCAAAACCTGGCTGCTGCATTTCTACTATGTTACTTAAAATATTTTACTCGACCTCAACTGGTAAGGCAAATAGTCTGCCCAGTGTTGGTATAGTTAGTTCTTTGAGTCAGAGTACTAAATACACCGGCAGAACGCACGTCTTTTTGCCGCGCCGTTGTTTCTATTGTAAGTATCAGTGATATCACGGTTATTTAAACCGATTATTTGTTTATTATGGAATGCATTAATGTTGATTCAAACGTGATAAGTTCCCTAAAGAAGGCCATCGATGTCTTTACAAAGACCACTAAATGTTGGTCTGTTGCAAGACCGTTAAAGATGGTAGATTTTAAAGCGAATCATGTATTTGAACTAATTCCCTGGCTTTTAGCTACTAACCACTAACAAGAAAGGATGGAATGCCACACAACTACACACCCATTTAGTTGCGGGAGTTTCATTCGCATTCTAATACAAAACAACATCATTATAATTATTTACACTGTTATTTTGACTCTTGACACGATATGACTCAAGTATCTAATTCGCTTTACTGTGCCAAGTATTTCAGAAGTGTCCCCGACTTATTCGTTCATCCAGATGCGACCTATTCTTTTGTACGTACCTCCACATTCATAATATCTACGGTCGTCCATGGTTTTGAAAATGTCTCAAGGATCTCATTTCTACTTTGCATTCAGTGTACTTTCGTCCAGCATCCTCTAGGAGTAGGAATATACATGGAGAGATAGCTAAATATTTTTACCCAACCAATAAAAATTTGCGATAAATCACTTTCTCCGGGTTTTCACATCGTATTGTACCATGAGAGAAAAAGAAAAAAGAAAATTCTTCACATAATATTGCACTTCTAAGTATGTAAGAATGTTCTCCGTCCGCGCTAATTTCACATCATCGAGTCGTATAACTTACTTCAACGGATTTGAGGCTATTTCCTATATTTGTGTTGATTAAAATACTTGCAGTGGTTATACAAACAAATCAAACACGACGGTGATATATCACGCTATGCGTGTATGTTCAAATAAGACCAAATAAAGATCATAAAACATTTAGGTATTTCAACAGTTTTAATATTTTTGACCGAACTTTAGAATTTTCATATTTTAAATGATATAAAGACAAAAAACTACAAAAATCTTGCATAGTTATTTAGGCACACCATCTGTTATTAGTGTTTTTGTGATATTTTGACTTTATAAATCATTTTAATGGTGTATTTATATTGTTTTGTTTAATGTGTTCCAACTCCATATTTATTAAAAATGTCCGAAATCCTTGTGGACGGTTCGTAATAGGCTATCCGACATCCTTTAATATATCTTTGTCTCTTTCTGTCAAGTCAGTGTAAAGTTCACAAAACTGACCATACTGTTTCGCAAAGGTACCTCTGCATGTATATTCCTACTCCATTTGTATCTCCAATTGTTGTGATGCTGAATGTATTGAGGAGGAGAAGGAGATAGAGAAGAGGGAGGTTGGTAAGTACTTGGCTATTCACATCTGGTCACCAAATACGGCAAAAGCCATTCCAAGCTGCGCTTCGATTCTGAATGGTGGTCTTTCACCAGGGCGATACTGAGAGTATCTACCACTCTGGGATGTGCCGCAAATACACGATATATTATTTTTTATGAATTAAATGTGTTATGAGACATATGAATTAAATAAAATTTATTTGCACACGCCGGGTTTGAACCCGCGACCTCTGGATTCCACTCGACCTCGCAGGCCGTCTTTGCATGTAACGAGAGGAAGGGGATTTTTTTTTTTTTCACGCATGGTTTATTATTTAACGTCGCATATTTTCTGTTTAAGCCAGGCTTTAAAATGTTTGTTTGAAAAAAAAACAAAATTCAATAAGAGAAAGCAACTGGGCTCAATAAGTTTGGAATAAATTTGCGCCCGCCTTTCCCCACGCTTAGCGTTGAACAGCTGAAGTTCTATTCCCGTCTGCGGAGAATTTAGGCAAAATCTTAAATAGGCAAGAACCGTGTGTGAAGTAACGTAAAAATAATAGTCGGAAAACGCCATTGTGAAAAAATATGACGGAATAAATTGACCCTGAAATACTGTGAAAACCAAACTCTGGAAAGATTCCTATGAAGAGAATGCATCAAAACGATGGGAGTTATCAGGAATATCTCGGAAAATATAACGTTTTTATTAAGTAATATAGAGAGTAGTTTTTATTCAGAATATTAAACTTTATGCCAAGTAATTAAGAGATGAATAAATATATGACATGAAATAATAAATAATAACATTCAAGAAATAAAATAGAAAAACAAAAACGAACTAACACCGTTTTCCCGGAGTGGTAGACAGGGGAATGGACTGCCACTCAACTCTGTCTTAGCGCACGCTCTTCGCTTCATTCACATTCATGCATCGTCTCTTACATACTCACCCTTCTGTTATTCCGACTCTTGATATGACCCGACTAAAGTATTTGATCCACACAGTCGTGCCATAACTTTGTCGGGTGCCTCCGACTTCTTCTACCACTCTCCTTCGTGTCATATATTCTCATTACACTCCTTTCTCGTTCATCCGCTCTACATACAAACAAATCCGCCGTAACTTTTGTATCTCTCTCATAACAACGCACAGTGGCGTGCACAGAGTTTTTTTTATCAGGGTAGGCAGTGGGAAAAATAGCGGATCAATTGATAATAGAGATGGGTACTAACAGATGTCGCTGATTTCTATTACATTTGTTCTGTTAAAGTACTGTCTAGACACTAACTAAGCTACTAACACAAACGAGCCACTTGAACGCGCAACAGCTCCCAGCACACATATTTTGTGTAGTCTAGCGAACATAGAATTATCTATTCTGACGTTGGCGGCGTTTGGACATATCGTCGCTGGAAAGGCAAAATACATTTTTGTCAAAAATTAGATGCACTTTTGATCAGTTTTTTTATCTGCATCGAATGCTTTGACTCTCGTTTGATTCTGAAGACTTTTGTTGCGATTCCGCCATCTAAAATTTATTAACAATTTCGTAAAAGGCTTGACTCAAGCGACACAACGTCGGGACTTGTTTACACCTTTTTGTCACTTCAAGTAACTCAATGTGAGCATTCAGTTACCTGAGTAACTTTTTTTATTCAAAATCCAACCAGGTACTCAAGACTAATGAATTTTATAGTACAAAAAAAACTATAAAGTGCTCTGGTGTAATCTTTCCAAAATGGTGCTTCAGCCCTTTTTGCCTTTCTGGGGACGATATGTAGTTACTGCTTTTAACGCATTATAGTAAGTACGGTTTCGTGGGGCGCTCGTGGCGCGGGCGTTGCGATTAGCTGAACTTCGCGCGTATTTTTGAAAGTATAGATTTAATCCAATTTATTTCATATTTCTATGCAAGTACGGCGGGGGAGGCAGTGCTTATGTTCCTGTACGGAGTGCACGCATCTGACTACGCATGTATCTGAACAACGGTAACAACGGACCTCTCTGCGGCAGGACCATATCCCGTTTCTTTTAGGTTTTATAGCCGGCTCATCGTACGCCCGACGCAACGATAGCAAATTTCCCGCCGGGAAAAATAAAAATAAAACTCGCGAATAGTGTAATAATCTCCAATAGTTCTCTACGCGGCACAACAGATGGCAGCGCCGGAAGTTATGGTAACCGCGCGAAGCCGCCTGTGCGATGTACGCCGTACTTAAAAACGTTCGCTGCATGATTGGACTTGAAAATTTATTTTAATTTGGTTTTGCGCTAGACAAAAGCAAATTGGAGACATGCTCGCTTTCCTCTGTCGTTGGGGGAAATCGTGGGAGTTATGCTAATGGTATTAAGAAAAATATAATAAAACCGTGATATGATCGTGAAAAATTGTTCCATACAGATAAGTACTTACTTACCTGAAGTACTTTCGTTGAAGTTATCGACGCCGAAAAAGCGAAAGGGCTTAAGCGCCATTTCGGGATGTTTACACCAGAACACTTTAAAGGTTTTTTTACAGTAAAAATTATCAGTACCTGGTTGGATTTTGAAAAAAAAGTCAACTCAGGTAACTCAATGCTTCACTAAGTTACTTGAAGCGTCAAAAAGCTACAAAAGTCCCAAGCTTTAGTCGCTTGAGTCAAGCCTTCTCCCAAACGGTAAACATATCTTAGATGGCTGAAGCGCCACAAAAGCCTTTAGAATCAAACGAGAGTCAAAGCTTTCGAAGCAGAAAAAAAAACTGATAAAAAGTGCATGTTTAACTCATTTTTGACCAAAGTGTCGCTTAAGCCTTTTTGCCTTTCCAGATAATTTTAAATTTCACTGCTAGTAAGGAGAACCATTAAGAAATAGACACCTACCGGGGGCAAAACGATAAAATTAAATGTATCTGTCCAGGGGATCCTAAAAAGTTTAATATCAGAGATTATTATTTTTTTTATTTTTTATTTTTTTTATTTATTTATTTATTTATTATCAAACATAATACATAGTAGTGTTATATCAATATATATATTTTTAAATCTAACATTTCATTATAAATTGTAAAGGGGAAAGGAAAAAAAAAAAAAAAATAAGGAAAAACCTTTGCCCTATAAATAAATTATAGGGCAAAGGTTTCATTACGCAAGTAATCCCTCTGGTTCCCCTGGCATAAAACCAATTTAAGCAAAAAGAGTTAGCTAAAGGTTCTTGAACCTTCGTATCCACACAGATGGAAAGGCATTTGTACGTCAGAGTCTCCTAAGCTGTTAACAGTGTACTCATTGTGACCGACGTTAATTGCCGTAACACTATGTTATTCCTGGCCAATAGAAGTTCGAGCAGAGTCCCAGCTGGATGTCCTTGCGACTGTTCGGAATCATCGTCCTTTTCTCCTTAATCTTTAAAATGTCGCTATGGAGTTCGGTTCATTTATTCTGCGAGCGGGTATTTCTGTGGGATGGTTTGTTTACGTTAATTGCGGCGATGTAAACTTCCCGAAATGGCGCTTCAGCCCTTTTGCCTTTCCGGCGACGATATATTATAATTTAAACGAAAATGTACGCAATAAATCATCAACAAATTTCGCTATCGATCTCTATGTTCTAACATAATTTATAATTGCTGAATACCTTAATGTTATTAGAAAGGACAACCTAACCTAACATTGCGCACGGATAGGGCTGTATGTACGAGTAAAGTATCATAGTAATCACCACTGCCTATTTAGGGTATTCGCCATCACCAGTCGACAACGTAGTGGACTTTGACCCTAATAAACACACTACCGGCTCGGTGAAGCGTCATCATACAACTATAAAACAACCGAAACTGCCAACAACTTTATCATGATCAAAATGTCGAAAAAATTTTCGACGGTTATTAAAAGTTTACGAAGACGAAGCGCGAGTAATATTGAGAGCGAATTTCGACATAAAATATTATATCTTTACGATTTATTATAATCCATTAAGTAGCCTTTTGGAAAGTTATAGGCGCCCCCGATAATACTTAAATATGCCTAAAAGCTTTCTTTATTTCGTTATTCCAATAAAACGCCTGAAATAATTTTCCCATATTTACGATCGTTAAGAGACAGCCGAATTGGCTAATCCAGGTAATACGATATTTAAAAAACTCTATTCACTACCAATGTTTTACATTTCTACTTTTTTTTAATTTACTTTTGAATCAAAGTATTTCATAACCTTAAAAAACAGGAAACATCAAAAACATGCGGACCTATCAAAAAATTGCCTGACAAAACCTAACCTAACCTAATCTCACCTAACCTAATCTAATCTTACTTAATCTAACCTAACCTAAACTAAATTAAGCTTTTGAATTATGATGATTGATTATTGTTGATTGATTAGTTTTGTCTGGAATTGAATTTTCCAAAGGCAGCCAAAACGCTTGATTTTTTTGTAGATCGGAGCGTGACGTCACGACATTCTAAGTTTATCGGTACTAGATTCTGTGTGGAAAATACGACTCGTGTTTTTATCCTTAAATATAATGGCTTTTGAAAAAATTCAGCTTCTAGTAATTATTGTTATTTTATTGTTTCAATGAGTAAAAATACAACCACAACTACACCTGATAGTGACAGCTTATTCGCGTTCCAAAAGATGCGTTACCAAGGAAAAAGTGGTGTCGCGCCATGAAACGGTGCAAAAGAAAAATATGCTTTATCATCTAAAACTACATTTTTTTCGTTGAAGGTTTTTATATATAAAATAGATTACCATCTCCGTATCGATGATCGGTAGATTGTCCAATTGATCTCGAATATACCTTATTTCCGTCATATTAATAACAGATTGTGATATTTAACAACAATTATAAAGCTTAAGTTCGTCTGAATGAAGCTTTAATTTTTTTAAAACCATAGTAAAAAAACCTTTCAATATTTAAACAAAAACGTCAGTTTTATAACCTAACCTAACCTAACATTTCCATTCAAAACCTGGAAAAAACTTTGTTGTTTGGAATTACGTGCTGCTAAAACCTGCCGAACTATAACATGGCGTTTTAGTGTGTTAGTTTTTTAATCACTTTTAAATAATGTTAATATTAATTCTCCGTACAATTAAACGTATAATTAAACTTATGTATTCAGAATCGACGTTTATTTATCTGTATGGTTTTTTTTTCAAGCCAAAATATTTGTCACTGGAATTCCTTATTGGTGAACTCAAACAACGAATAGTGTTGATTTATTGTTACAATTCAAATAAGACAGTGTGGAAAAATACAACAGTCATTGCAAATCAAAAAAATTAAGCAACCCTCAGGTGATGTTTATAACTAAACGGTGCTATAAAAAATTATCGATAATAATAAAATCAGTAAAAGTGATTAAAAAGTTTATGAACGGGTAGAACACTCAGTGAAGTCCACATCATCATAATAATTAGCTACTTATAAACTTAAATGTACAAAGTAACTAATATTTAAAAAAAAAAACTAAAAAAAGAATGAAAGTGATAATTGTTTAATTTTAACTGTTTATATAAATTATTATGGGTGCCTGTGAAACCGCAGACGCAGTTCGTATTTCTTTGGCTTGTTATTTCATTCACATAATTTGCGAAGCGCAATAATGATACATTTCACGTTTAATTTTTTTACATTTGTTAGTCCTTGCTTCCAACGAATTTCGAATTCTAATATAACTTATACCTGACTCTCCTTTGATACAGTCGTTTCAAACCGGTCAGTAGCCAAGTGTTTGAATGCGCCGGGTTCCCAGCCAGGCGTGGTGGGTTCGATTCCTCTGCTAACTACGTCTTCTATAATTACGCAAGCAACATTTCCCGCTTATTTTGATGGCAGAAGCAGTTTTTCAAAAACTGACAGATTATTCGTTAGCCGGGAATGTTTGTCTCTCTTAAAAAAAGGAAGAAAAGTACAAGATATTATCCTTTTTAGTCCTGGCTGATACAATCGTCCGTTTAAAAAAATAATTCTCGTAAACGGCTTAAAATTTTAACGGTATACCGGCTCACAATGAGCGTGGGGGCTTGTACTTAATACCGTATTGGCCTTTTTTGAAAATTTTCCGCAAGGAGCGACATTAGAAGCTTGCTTTTAGAAGCAAAATGTCGCGTCAACAACGAATCAAACCTCTGCTACGTAAATAATTTATGAAAAAAAATATTAAGTATTTAAGTAATTCACAGTATTATTAATGTAGTCAATATGTCAATCAATGAGTTCGCAGTGTTTTATTCGGAATTTTATACAATTTTGTGTCATTTTTTAATGACTCCATATTACAAAATATTGAATATAAAACGTATTTTATTGCTTCAGGTCTGTGAGGGATATACCAGTATAACAAGGTGCCCTTTCCTGTCGGAGGTTGGCGATCATCTGGGTAATCTTGACCCTGCAGACTGTAGTTCGAAACAATTCTTCGGAACTGCCCTTGTTCTAGTCTCGTACCTAGATTACGAAGTCATTAAGTGCCGCCTCATCCTCTGTCGCGTCTTCCTTAAATCTTTAACTGAAATTATCATTTCGGTATTCATGCAATTTACTAATACCTAATACAATAACGTGTGTGTAGATAACCATTGGATAGAGTTGTACTATAGGAATAGTCGAGCATTCGAAAATCTAAGCATATGGTTTGAACAATAAGAACAATCATTGATTCAATAGAACAGTAACTGTGGGAAAAGTTAGGTATATTAGTGGTAGACGTAACCATTAGAAGAATCAGAATGTTTGGACCATACGAAAAATTACTATTGATACATTACATACTCGTACAGTTAGAAAAGTTACACCGGTGAAAGAATTCAACCCTTGGAAAGAGTTAGAATTGTACTTTTAGAAGGGTGAACGAAGAATGAAGAAGAAAGAAGGAAGAGAACCATTAGAAGGACTCCGCCATTAGAATACCCTCGGCAGCGGAACAGTAAAAAAGCTTATCTCCGCGCACTAATCCGCGCCCCGTAAACCTAATGGCGACGATCGCTGTAATGAACACTCGGCGTAATCTCGATAGGACCTAGGAAACTTTACACCATTCTTTATAGTCAGACAAACGAGCTTTAATGGGGCCCCGTAAAGCGCTCGCGGCGCGTAAATTATATTTAATTGCAGTCTTATAGCTGTCCAGAGAAGATTCTAATCGTACGTGCCCGCATTAGTAGCTATACGAGGGCGTCGATATCCTTATATTCCAGTTTTCATACAAGCCACGTGGCGGAAGGCTTAAAGCGCTCGGGAGTGTGCCATGTGTCATGTGCCATATGCCATGTGCCATGTGCCATGCCTCCTGCACAATCTCGGCGGGAGGTAGCGGCGCGCGAGCCTGATCCCGAATCGAAACTTTGCCTGAAACGGCTTTAGTCGTGTTCAGCGATCAAGTCTGAATAACAGCTCTCCCCATCTCATTCCCTTCCCCACTTTAACTTACTCTCAACTGTCTCACAACATACCCAACGTAGGGGAGGCCGTAGTCCCAATGGTTAAGGGAAGTTGGGACTATTGGACGGAAATCAATAAAACCGGAAACACTTCTTTGTAAACTGCTTCGCGGCAACGATAACTAAATATAAATACGTTCAGCGTAAAGATTGTCAATTTTACGTGTAAACTATTGATTCATTGATACGGTATATTTAATAACCGTTTAAATTTATCACGTCACAAGTCTAAGCCGTCCCGTGAGCAACGGTGTCACGGGGAAATTGACATTCGGTGAAGTTTTTTCAGGTTTTCGTGTGGGAGAGTGCCGAACCGGTGGAAACGTTAATGTCAGTTTGACTATTCTGCCACTGAAAATACTGAATTTTAAGCGGAAAACAAATTGTCGGCGCTCCGCTAAAAGGTATTCGTCACCTTTATTTATTTCAGTGTTTTCGACGTGCAGGACTGTTTTCACATAAGGATACAATCGGCTTAGTGAGAGTGAGGAGAATCGTACCTAAAATAAGGTTCGACAGAATAATAGTGGCTCCATGGTTTTTTAATATTTTGATATGTAAAAGATTTGCTGAAACTTTGAGGAAGTCGGGTACTAATTATTAGCTATCAATATACCAAAGCCAACAAAAATATCACTGGCGAAATCAGCACCTAAATTTTTTTAATGGAATGGTCTACTCTAGAATTATTTGCTCTGAACTATTTCCACGTGTGGATGCAATCTATTGAGTTTGAGTTCAGTGAGGAGATTTTTTGCAATGCACTCTTTATTTGGGTATTAGTGGATGTTATGACAATCGCTCAGATGAACGGTGATCATTTAGTATACTGAACTGAGATGTAAATTATTTTTCCAACGTGCATTGATAGTGCCCAGTTTTAAGGCGAATACAGAATCAGCAAATACAACAACATTCCCAAATCTACCACCAAGACTATGCACTCGATTTATAAGTGTGTGAGTTTGATAGTTGGTTTTAAAATTATCACAGAAAAAGGTAGCACCTTGTGTTGTATTTCTGGTCGGTGATATCATAATTAATAATTTTATTTAGTAGGACGATAAAAATAACATTTTACACACGATTCACGAAGCGAAGATGTTCTTCAGTTCTATAAGCGTCCCTCCATTAAGAGAATGCAAAATTAGTCCAAATTATCTTCCGTTAGATTTCATTACGCAGGTAAAGCTTTGAACAGCGAAGCCTTGAGAAGTGCTTAATATTTCCCCTGGTATCAATGTGATAAATAATAGAAATTCGTTTCTGCTGAATTTTAAGTGACTCGTAAGTTAAAATGATAATAGTTCGCGGACTTTAAATAGTAATAAACATAAAACACTTTGGATATATATTCATGAACTCCAGTGCTGCATTTTTTTGATTTAACAAACGATCGATTATTTTTAAAGTGTACCGTGTAAAAAATCTGTTGTTTTTTTTATAATAAATATAAAAAATTAAATAAATACGAGTTCTTGATATACTCATCATCACAAAAACATAATTTATTTAATAATATGAATTAAACATGTAAATTTGACTATCCTAAAATGGGAACATCTTCCTGTTTGAACAGTCAAATCTTTCTATCTTCAAAAGTGTAATATTGTTTTTATGCAACAAAGATTAATTTAAAAAAAATAACCATACGTGATTTAGGATTCCGGGTATACATTGTCTGACTTCAGAGGTATTGGGGCGGGGAATAGCAACATGACTAATTATTTAAAACAGCATTTCGATTGCGAATTGTGATCTATAGACTTTCACTTATTATCAGGACATCACTATGGACAGTATCAGGAAGGCGCTGAGTGGGTAAACATGTTAATGTAGTAAGTACCGATTGATTAATTAATATATATATAATTTTGTTCTTTGAGCTTTGGTTTTAAATTCTGCCAGCCGAATATTTTATTTTAATTTTATTTTAGGTGAATTTAAAGTACCTTATTTATCAACAATAGAAATAATAAAATTCAATATAATTTCAAAACCTACCTAGCTTTATGGTTACGACGATTGCTAGACGAACTTAAACTGTAACAAACTCAAATTAATATTTAAACACTAATATAACCCAACAACACCTAAAGGCACATAACGGAAAAGTATTTTAAACAGTTTATAAATAAATTTCTAATTTATGCAGGGATATTGACCGTTTTGAAATAGTCAAGCCGTCAATAGACCCCCGAGAACCTCCTGAACATAAAACTATTCTGTATAGTGCTTAACTTCATTAAATTTGTTTTTCTCGGTATTTTACAAAACAAATATTAGTAAAAACAAGATGAACCAAGTACGTATGCAGAATAAGTAAATGATGAATGTAAGAAGGCCCAAAGTCATGGTGTTTGAAAGAGAGAGTAAGAAAACAGCGTGCAATATGGTTGTGAATTGAAGCAAGCAAGCGAGTTTGTGTATATCGAAGTATGTTCACGAAAGATGGAAAGGCTGATTAGGGTATTGAAAGAAGGGCGAATGTAAAATAACCATGAATAGAGGACTGAACGCTGTTAGCGCAAAATAAAAAAAATGTCTAAAGAAGCGAAGCTAGCAGTTCTCAATTGAGGGCTTACACAAACCCTGATCTATGGCAGTGAGGCATGTAACTGGCAGAGGAAGGATGAAAGTAGACTGTGGTAAAACTATGTACTCGTATGACCATGTTAAATATGAGGATATCCAGAAAGAATGCAAGGAATTAATAAGATTAAGAAAGATAAAATGGCGTGAGGTTTAGTTAGTTAGTTAATATTAGTAAAAATAATTTTTTTGAATTACTCAACTAAGCGAACTTTTTCATAATCTATTGATGTTATGTATCCGCAATACTAAACAAAAAAACCCCTAGAAGTGTGGTCTATACCGATTTAAAATAAAACTAAAGTGGCTAATTTACAAAAGATCTTTTGACTCCTAGACCCGAGACAAACAACAACAATTCCACCCGGGATAAAATTCACCTTATTTCTGACGCACAGACATACCCACAATGCACTTGTATCGGCTCATCTCTTCGGTGAGTCAATAAAATCCACGCCGCGTTACACATAATTGAATGTGTCATAATCGTCAAGAAGCGACCACTCGATATTCGGCCGAGCTCAATCGCGCTTCCGAAAATCGGTAATTTTCTACCTGGCTAGCGAAGATCATATTCATCGCGAGCTTTCAATGCAAGTTTACAGATTCGAGGCTCTTTTGACTTTCCGATGGGAAGGGAATCATTGTGAACCTTTAAACTTAAACTTATTTAAAAACGTCAGCGTTGAGTTACTGGTCATTTGTTTCTTCGGTATGTTAACAAGATTTCGACATGAAGCATTGCTTTGAATCGTTATTTAAAAACCTATGAACTTCTCGGCATTAAAAAAAAAACAATTAAATTCTTAGAAATACAGATAATTTATAATTTTGTGTTTGGGTTGGGGATAGCTGTGTTTTCTTTGTGATAACTGCAAAACAGATTAAACTAACCAGAGCCGGTGAGACCATTACATCTCCAATTCGGGGTATGTTGTGAGGCGTTCCATAGCGGTAGATCACCTTAGTAAGAAACCTGAAGTCAGAATCGCGTTTGCTAGAAATGGCCTTAGCTAAACTTACTGACCAAATTCAAAGAATCAGGTACTTTCCAAATCTTGCTATTCCCCAACTCATTTCTCTTCCTCACCTTAACTCCTGGTATACTATATACTTATACGACCTGTCATCCCGTCTGGAGTAGCATATCACAATCTACACACACCCAGATCCAGTGCATTCAGAACTGTTGCATTAAAATCCTATTAAATGATGGTGTTTGAGGTTATATTGAATTTTGTTGATAACTATATTGTGAAAAAGTGGTTATATAAATAAACAAAACATTATGTCGATATGTGCTATGAATGCGTGTAAAAAACATCACTTTTCACAGGTATTTCAACAGTTTTAAATATTTTTGACAGCACGTAAGGACTATCGAATCTTTAAGTATATATGGACATTATATTAACTATAAACCTCCATTATTATTTAAGCAAACCTTCTGCTAATCGTTTTGTAAGATATTCTGAATCTGTAAATCATTTAATAGTATTTTTGAAATCGTTTTGTTATGCGAATGCTTTTTGAGGTTATATCCTAAATTTATGTTGATAAAAATACAGTGAAAAGGTGATTATACAAATAAACAAAACATTATGTCGAAATGTGCTATGAATGCATGTATAAAGAAATCCAATATGAGTTTAATACGTCACTTTTCACAGGTATGTTAACAGTTTTAAATATGTTTGACAGCACTTTAGAATTATCAAATTATTAAGTGTATAACTAACTAACTAACTAACCATCACGCCGTTTCCCCGCAGGGGTAGGCAGAAGAGACGGGCCGCCATACAACTCTGTCTTGGCACACACTTCTTGCTTCATTTACATTCATACATCGTCTCATACATACTCTTCTGATATTCTGACTCTTCACATGACCCGATTCAAGTATTTGATTTACTTGATCGTGCCATGTATAAAGACATTATATTAACTATAAACTTCCATTATTATTTAAGCAAACGTTATGTTATTCGTTTCGTAAGACAATCTGAATCTATAAATCATTTAATAGTATTTTTGATATTGTTTCGTTATGCGAACGCTTTTTGAGGTCCTATATTTGTTTATTTGTTAAAAAAGGTGTGTCTATGGAAACCCTAGCCACGCCTGTTCAGAGTAGTCAAGCAAAAATCATCAAAACCGACTACACTGCCTTGAATAGGTAGGTCTCTATGTTTATTAATACTGTAAGTATTTACAGATAAATCATTTGTAGTATTTTTTGTATTAGAATTCTGCAAAGTGATGTTTTTCACCATTTTTGAGTGCTGAGGCTTAAGTTACATAACTTTATTTTTATTTTTACTGGTTTATGAGTGCTCTGTAGATAAAGAAAAAAACTATACTTTAAAGGCTAAATAGAGCAGCTTTCTACAAAAGCGTGCAATGTCCGATATCTTCATTGACGTCGTTATTGAAAAAATTTAACATGCGAAAAATCGCTACCTCACTTATAACTAGTACCAGAAGCACTCATCTATGAAGAGATGAGATACTATTAGACCTGTTCAAAAGTGTACTACTCATGGCCTCATCTCATCCCCTTTTCTGCTGCTAGGACAAGAGTGGGAGGGACGCAAGGTGGAATAACAGCACTAGAGTGGATCCGTCGACAGGGTTGCGAAAACTCGGTAATAGGACTTTATCTAAAAGAAGAAAATGACAATAAGAAAAAAAATATATCACTGATGTTAAGAACAAAAAACTTCAGAAGTTCAAGATATGTTAAGGAGACTTTTTTATTTGTCTTAAACTAATTAACGAACCATTGATTTCCTCGCAGGGATATTCTGAGTATGGACCGCTACAAATCCTGGCACATTTCTGGTTCATTCACATTCATACATCATTTCATAAATATTCTTCAGTTTTACTGACTGATCAATTTGATCGCTCGTGCCCGGATACTTTTTTATTGACTTTTACGTTAGATATTCTCCTGACACTTCTTTCACCACCATCCGCTCTATACGTACGAACCAACTAAGCTTCCTTTTTCTTAACCATGTCCATAAAGCTTACAACAGCCTTGCCTTCTCTACATTTGAGACTTATTACAAATTGCACTTGGTTTTATCTCATATACGCTTCAAATAATAAGTTTATAAGGTATAGTAAGTAAATATCTAACTAAGGGGTAGGCAGAGAGGATACAACTTTGTGTTGGCACACACGCTTAGCTTCATACGTAATCATATCTTCTCATATACTCAGTCTTCTGTAATTCTGACATGACCCGACTCAAGCATGTGTTTCACTTGGTCATGCCATGTAAGTTTATATGTAATTATCATATGACATACCCTGTTTAAAAAGCAGTCTTACGGAAGTACATTACTACCTCAAGTAGTTGAAGACAGAATGCTTATTGTGGTTTTACTTAGAATTGACTTTTAATTATTTTTTCAAGCCAGGAAGTGTTTGTATTCTTTGAAACTGTTCAATTACCTAATGAAAAGCTTTTTTATATTCATTTTACCGGGTTTTACAGATTTTAAAACTTTGAATTAGAACGAACCAATTATAAAAAAACTCAAATAAATTAAAAACAAATTTTCCTAGAAAACAATCAATTTGTGGTTTTACATATTTAAAGAAATGAAAAAATAGCTTTGTATAAGACCACGGATATTATTTTATTTTTTATGACCGACCGGTTTCGCTTAGCTTAAGCATCACCAGGGTACAAAATTAAACTAAACAAAAAATACAAAGTTGGCGGTTGAAAAAAATAAGAATTAAAGACGTTTACGTGAATAGTGTTAAGACAAAAAGTAGTATCGAGGAGACTAGAGTATTTTATGTAAACATTGAATCAATCGATTGCCTTAAATATTCAAGACGTACGACGTATGATCTAAGATAGATCAAGCAAAAGTAATGCAATGATTAAAAAAACATCTGGAATATTTCACTTGTGTATATTTGAAAGAAATCATATAAAGAAAGTGATATCAAAATGTGTTAAACGGAATAACACAAATATTGTTTCGGAATATATCACAAAAGAACTATGTGAAAACCTTCCATAGCGGTGTGAAACCGGTCTGTTATAAAAGAGACGAGGGAAAAAAAAAGCTTAACGAAGTTATTTCGACAAGAAAAAAAAAATTATGTTACGAAAATAGAAATGTTGATATACATGTCGTGCAATACGGGCTAACCGAAACAACACATACTTAGAATTGTATGAATCGGTAAATATGTATACATTTCCGGCCGTGATTTTTTTGCCAAACGTCACTGAGAAACAGCTGTTTGTCCTACTTACGCCTACCATTTGGTATTAGCAAAAAGAGGACAACTAATAATAGAAAATAAGATCTGTACAGCGTCCTTGATTTGATTTTTCACAAAAACGGCGCTATACAAATCATCCAAATATTATTATTATTATTAACAAGTGTACACGTTGGTAAATTTTTAATATTCAAAAATATATACAGTGTGTACTTATTATATTCAAAATTAACTCTATTTATTTTCAGTGGAATTTTGTTTTCTGAAGTCAAATAACAAGTTTGAAACGTGATGTATGCAAGCAATGCATTTGTGAGTATTATTCTCGCAATCAACATTCGCTGCGATACCTATGTAATTACGTACTTATTTTCCCTTATTAACCTGCAAAGTTAGTTATGTGGATTCACATGGTCCAATTTCGAATGAATATATACGACTTTAAACTATGAAAATACATTTTTTTTTAAATATGGAACATAGACTAATCAAAGCTTCATTATACACTATGTAAGTACCGAGTTTAACATAGTTGCGTTGTTCTAGAAATTCTATGACGAGTGCCCACCATTTGAAATTTTTGGCTGCTTCAGACAGAGTTTTGCTTTATATTTAAAATTATGTATGTGTATTGAAAGGAATAGCCAATGATAACACACAGATAATATTGTGTAATATTACAGGTATGTAATAGTGTAAGACTACACAGATAATACTAAACGTAACGTCTGTGCGAAGACCGGAATACGGTAAAACGTATATAATATCATGAAAGGAATATTATAGGAAACGGATTTAATAAAAAGGGATCTTAAATTTGTGTCCTTAGGGATAAGATACGCATATAAAAATGTCGTTTATTTCCGGATCTTCTCTATATTAGTAAAATAATTTGACCTTTGCTCCAAAACCTCCTTCCGGAATTCGAGAAGACCTTTCCTTATTATTTGTTCTGAGGCGAAATACGGATTTGTGTCAACCACTCACGGGAAAGGCTGTGACGGAACACTCCACAGAAGCGATGCACAACAATCGGTCCAATTTGATAAATCAAGAATTACTAATTTTAATTTTTTGTGGTTACCGTAAAACTAACTGCTCGGAGCAATTGAATATATGGCATCCCATAGAGGTTTTTTTATAAGATGAAATCTCTTCTTTTTTGTTTTTATAGTGAATACCGCACAAAAGTTCCAACTGCTCCCAAACGTCAAGAGCATAGGTTCTCAACCTTATTTTGCCCACCGCACACTATGAGATTTTTCTAGAGTTTGTTTAAATTTTATTTAATTGTTGCTAATCTAATGATATAAAACTTAGTTTGCAGGCTTAGCTTATGAACCCGCGATATCATCACTTTCGACTACTCGACTACGAAATCGGTTATAAATATTTTATTTGGTGTTTACTGTATGTTCATTTTATTATTGTATTGAATTTACAGAAATTGGGTCTAAAAATCTATGTTCAGAATTTACTTTTGCATCTTGTTATTAAAAAATCTGTTTATTTTCTGAAGCAAAAAAAATAAATTGTGAAGGCCATTACCTTGTGTAGCACCTTGTGCTACACTCACAAAATATAATAATAAAATTAACCAAATAATTGTAAAAAAGGTTGTTCATTACTGCTGTATAGAGTACAGGGTGGATCATTTGAATATCGATTGGGCTGTCTGTCCGTCCTGAACTAATTGTTCACCCTGTGGAAGCGGCAGCACGTGAAGGGTGCAAAACAAAAAACCTCCTCGCTGTCGATATCGGAAAATCTAACTACTACCTACCCCACGTTTCCGGGAAAATCCTCTCAAATTTCATAAAATGCTTTTTGAAGTTTGAAGAATTGAAACAACAACATTGCATCTCGACATTTAAAAAAAATTAAATTGATATATGATGACGATGAAAACGTCGTTGCAATTTGAAAATGATCTCGTTAAGGTAAAATATATATATATAAATATTAATATATGTATGTATATTTATTTTTTTTTTGGGCATGAGAGCAAATCTAATATATAGTATATCAAAGGTATTTTTAAATTTTTCGTATTAAGGAACAGATAATGATAAACCATTACTGATTATTTCACACTTCCCAGATCGAAGCCAAAGCGTGTTGAAGTCAGTTATATAAAAATTGTTTAACATAGTTGTTGTTTTATTTAATTGTTATTAAAATACTTAATGTTCTAAACATATAGTTTTCAGTAAAGGACTGAATTTAAAGGAGTATTAATAAAACGAATGCAAGGTATCAAGTAATTCGTAGTATTCCCCGATTTGGGACATTCTCGAGCACGAGCATAGATGCTAATTACTGTTTCTTCGAAAAAGATTATAATATTATTTTCAACAGCATCCGGTCGAACTGCATGAATCAGACACGCTGTAAGTGCACTTTCAATATACTAGAAGAATCATCGTAAACACTTGCTGTCCCTTTTCCACTAGTGACAATAAGTAGGCGTAAATAAGACAAACGGATCTTTCTTTATGACGCATCGTAAATAGATCGCCACTGGAGACCGATACACAATATACCCAACGCTAAGCATGAATTGTTTTTATCAACTCTGGTTGAGTTACCTTTACTAACTTAGACCTTGTGATTCATTTGTTCACAAACAAATATTACAATAGCGAATTTTAATTTCTTAGAATCAATTGCGTGTAGTTTAGTTCAATTCGAAGAAGATTATTCCCATTCTGTTTTCTTTCAGTTATTCCGCGTGCACGTTTCAACTACTTGCTTCACGTGCCTCCTAAAATATCATTGCGCAGATCTGCGTAATTTCTACATTCACTTGTTGGGCTAATGTGGAGTATCGATAACATAATGTATACAATATATAATTTTTAAATCCTAGTTATTTATTTTTGATTGGACCACTTTCACCTTGCAACAGGCATCTTCAGACTGGTTAAATAATGGTAGTTTGAAGTAACGCTATGGTATTTATAACATCATTGTCAGGACTGACCGCCATTTACATTGGTGAATACCGCACTAGTGTCCCAAATGTTCCCAACTATTAGGAGCCTATGGCATCCCCAAATGAGGTTTTTTGTGAGGCTGAAGTATCTGGCTATTCAGATCTGATCACCAAACACGGCTTAAGCCATTTCAAGGAGCTTTTCGATTCTGAACTGTGGTCTATCTCCAGAACGATACTGGAAATGTCTCCCACTCTGGAACTTGCCGAAAGTATGGTATATGCTATTCGATATTAATCAATTGTGAAAAAACATATTCACGAAATACCATTTATTTGGGCACGGGGGGATTTAAACTTACGACCTCTGGATTCGTTGTCAAATATCTTAACCGCTTAATATCGACCCACGGAGGTCGTCAAAGTGATCATACTGTTAAGAAAAAATACCACGAATAATCACTTTCAAAATTTTAAATAGAGATTTCAAATGGTTTGAACTAAAAATGAATTTTGTGTTAAATTAACTTTAATAAATTGTTCTTTGAAACCTTAATTACGTTGTTCATAATAATATTATTCATGAATTCGATGGACAATTTTTTGTTTTTAAATTAATTTCATGGTATGCTCCATTTTTTAGTTTTGAGTGACAGTAGCTTTACTATTCCAATTTTTTTATTGCTTTCAGATGGCGGGTTGAAATATTGTGTATTTTATAAAAAATCTGTAAGGCACAGCAGAAACTATATCCTTACGAAAGTTTTTTTAATGAAAGATCTGTAACATCGGTCTTACTTAAAATACAAAATATAGACAGTCAACGTTTGAATACTACGACATGATTTCTTACAAGTATCTATTACTTTAGATTATGTTTAAAAATCTGTATTAAGAGGTTCATACAAAACAAAGTTCATGATGCTTATAGAAAATAGCGGATTTCCAATAAACAATTTCGCAATCACAAATATAAAAATTCTTCGACACTAAGTGAAGAGATTAAGTACATTAAAATAAGTACCTACGTCATGTTCATAGAAAATATTTTAATGTTTATGACCGAACGGTTTCGCTTAGCCTATGCATCATCGGGGTACAAAATTAAACGTAACATATGTATACATACAGAGGGAGAACAACACAATATAAAATTGAATAAGAGAACGGTGAGAAAACAAAAGAATAACACGTAAAATAAAACAAATGAACAGATAGAAAGAGACAGATAATATGAGTTGAAAGAGGTAAAACGTCAACTGCGAAGGTGATTAAGTAATAATGAAAAATTTTATAAGTTTGCAGGAAATATATCTAATATTGGACTACGGGATGAATTTAACTGATTATTAAGAATATGACTACTAATTTTAATGGCTTTCTTTATTTCTAGTGCTTCTCAATTATTTAATATGTAACCATGACCATTTTTGTGGAGAATATGTGCACCCGTGTTTTATAAAGTTATGTTTTCATTTCATTAAGTATGTCAATCCACAAAGTAATTGAGAATATCAAATTATTCACAATCACCCATCATTAATTACTCGTACTATCTTTTCGGAATAAAGATGACGAATACCCCCTACCGACCAAAATTTTATATTTACAAAAGCGTACGCTCATAGATAATATCAAACTTTCATACGTCCGTTCACAGGGGCGGTTTTCACCCTTCGTGTTTCCCCGCGTGTGACACATCCCAGCGGAAAAGTGCGGAGGGTGGTGGAACCACGAGACTAGCTAACTTAGAGAGGCTGGGAGTGTATCGTGGGCATCTCTCCTGATGTTGATCCAGAGATATGACTTCTAGTACAGAAGAAGGGTTTCACGCAATACGTAAAGTGAGTAAACCTCCACTGGGATTTCCCGCTGTGTGCGAGGCATAAACAATGGAAACTTGAAAGGAAAATGATAAAATGAAAGTGTAAAGCATAAAACAGAAAGCATGGACAAGGTCTTGCGGCCGACTTTAACAATGTACCTACGTATTTCAGTATTGTATAAAACGCGTTGGCTTACTTACCTTTTACAATAAATAATTCATCTCATTAGTAAAGGGACAAGGGAGATGTTAACTAAACAGATCAAAATCAAGTGACTGCGGGGGCTTTCAAGTTACGAGGAAGCGTTAAATCAACGAGTCGACCGTTTAATCAAAAATAATTAAAAAAAAAAAACAATTTATTTTTTATTTAATTTAATTTGATTCGATATCTTAATCATCCCATTCAAAACGACTAGTAAAATATCACCCAACTGCTAATGCAGAGAAAGATTAATAGAAGGCGTAGTAGAGAAAATAGCCGCACTTCGTGGCTTCGATACCTATTTGGGCGATACGATAGCATTACCACTGAGATGGTGCGGGATGTTTGTTGCCTACGGGGTGAAGGGAGCACTGATGATAGTCAACTCCCGATAGAAGAATACCCGAAAAATGAGAATACATATCTTCGCTGGAAAGGCAAAAGGGCTTTGGTCAAGAATTAGGTAAATATGTAGTTTTGATCATTTTTTTTTCTGCGTCGAATGCTCTGACTCTCGTTTGATTCTGAAAACTTTCGTGGCCTAATTTTTAGGTTTTTTACTTTTATTTAACAATAATTATTATTATTTTAATTTTTAAAAAACAGTTCTTAGTTAAAAGCTCTGCGATGTAATTATTTTTACGCGTGACAGCTGTTTCGCCTTCTGAGGGCATTATCAAACTGTGGAGAAGCCACATACAGACGGACTATTTATATCATGTTTAATGTTATTATTAATTCGGAGTGTAAAACCTTGATGTAGTGAAGTATCGTGTCTCTTTTCCGGCAACATTCCTTTGGTAGAAATATGCACGTACTTGGGGATCACATTTAACTTTAAACACTCTTGGTTAAACCACAGGTTTTGCACTATTTTCCGATGTTTTAATTTTAATCGTCTGTAAAATATCACTTGAGTAGCTATATCAGCCACCTTCAATTTATTTATGGTTTGCTTAAAGTTAAATGTGTTCCCCAAGACCTGCATATTTCTACCAAAGGAATGTTGCCGGAAAAGAGACACGATACTTCACTACATCAAGGTTTTACACTCCGAATTAATAATAACATTAAACATGATATAAATAGTCCGTCTGTATGTGGCTTCTCCACAGTTTGATAATGCCCTCAGAAGGCGAAACAGCTGTCACGCGTAAAAATAATTACATCGTAGAGCTTTTAACTAAAAACTGTTTTTTTTTTAATTAAAATAATAATAATTATTGTTTAAATAAAAGTAAAAAACCTAAGAATTAAAATGGAGTTCTACAAAATAAACTTTAAAACCATAAATACTTTCGTGGCCCTTCAGCCATATAAAATATATTTACCATTTGGAAGAAGGCTTGACTCAAGCGACACAAGTTTGGAACTTTTTTAGCTTTTTGTCGCTTTAGATAACTTGGTGAGACTATTGAGTTACCTGAGTTAACCTTTTTTCAAAATCCAACCAAGACTTATGAATTTGATGGTAAAACAAAAAAACTTTAAGGCGCTCTGGCGTAAGCTTCCCAAAATGGCGCTTCAGCTCTTTTGCCTTTCCGACGACAAACCATTAAAATTTTGTAGGTAAATAAAATAAAAATATCGGTAAAAATAAAAACGCAGTAACATGGTTCCGCTACAATTTTTATCGAGAAATTCTGCTTGTGTTTCCTCGAAACTTTTCCCCGCGTGTTATATTGAGTCAATGTTTGAATGTCACATAATGTTCTACCATATAACGCTACCAAGAATTCTCAATTGTTCAAAACTTTACATGAGGCAATATTCGAGAATAGTTTCAGGTGCTCCCATCCTTTACCCGTTTATTTCAGATTTAATTATACTAATTTCAGAACTGTTATCTTAACTGCCATGTTTTTACTTTTGACTTCTACATTGGCAGTGTTTAAGCAAACTATGGTGAAAAACTTACAAAAAAATTAACCCGGGATCTAATTGTGATATTTTTTTTTATATCTCGTATGATTTCGCAATATTTACTACTTATTTACGCCCATTAAAGGCTTTTACACAAATATTTACATTTTAATAAAATAATATACTCATAAGCAGTGCAAACATCAATAAGAAAAGAAATAAAAAAAATAGTTGTGATTAGGAGGTACATAGAGAATTAAATGGTATCATCAAATAAATTAGCTCTACTTTACGAAAAAAACTTTACTAAGGTGTGCTTCTATTGTGACATTGACGTACTAAATATATCAACAACGTAAAATTATTTATTTCCCAGATGTTAAATTCGTCGCATAGGAGCATAATATTGTGAGGTTGAAGTAGAAGTATCACAATAATATGGCAGATACTGTCTTGTAACTGTCCTGCCAGGTACGTGAAATGCAATTAAATATTACAATTAGGGGTACAAAACATTGAATTAATTTTTTAAACAAGCACGCTAAATCGCAAATAGTTTTACGTTCAGATAACTTTAGTAAATTTAAAGAATACAGTAAGTGATCGTAATCTAGGCTTTCTATAGGATTACTAATTCTAAAATGTCCATATCTTAAGAATTTATTTTGGATTCTTTCAATCGTGTTTGAATGAACATCATAATTTGGAGACCAAACTGTGGAATTGTACTCGATATGACTTTTTTCAATTGACATTTACCATGTTTTGGTAGTATTGACATTATTGAATTCACTAGATAGTCTTAAAATAAATCCTTATATTTTCAAAGTTTATTGGAAATGGTTTCTATATGCTTGATAAAATTAAGTTTTTAATCAAACCATATGCCCAAGTCATTAATTTCCGAGACCGAAACTAACAACATATTATTAACATTTCCTTAACTATGATGTGTAATGACTACACAATGCTTTTAATAACTTTAATATCTCTATAACCGTCATAAATACTGGTTTCAGATTTTAGTTATTCCTCCATAATACATTAACGCATTGAATGAAAAAGTAGTGTTTTTCTTAAATAGCACTTACGAGATATTTTGTAAAAATCGGGAATTAGTTCAACAATACAATGAAACGTGTGCTGTCTGTGACATATGTATATTCATTCTAAAAAACCGCTATGGGATGCAAAGATACGCGAAGAGTGTGCGAAGAGATAAGACGCTATTCACATCTCACTCTTACTTGACTTCGCTATATGGGAACCCGTGAAACGGAATCTCAGTTCGCAGTTGTGTTTTTTGCTTTTAGATACACAGCGACTACGGCTGGCAGTAATTTTAAAGTATCCCGTGGAGGTGGTCCTATCGCCCGTTTCGTGAGCGTCAGCCGATGGTTTTTTCATGTTTTCAGCTTTTAAATTTCAATTATTATCCTTTTTGATATCAAATATGATTAATTTAAGCGATTGGCTATGAATATTCTTATTTTTCTGATTTAAAATCGCAAATTTTTACCAGTGTAATGATTACACAGCGCCGTAACGCAAATGATAATTAAGCACAGTAAGGGGAAGGTTAATGGAATAATCAAACAAAAACCGGTCGGTAGCTAAGTGGATTCATTTTCTGGCTAAGTCATCCATCATTGCACAAGCAACATGTTTCGCTTATAATGATGGTAGTAGGAGTTTTTCAAATATTGTCAGGTTATTCGTTATTGGGAATGTTTGTCTTTCTTTTTAAAGAAAATAATGAAGAACTTCTAAATGATTTACCCTGTAAGTCCAGGTTCCTTCGAGGATGTGTCTGTAATATATTCACGTTTCACGGACTTCTATCTTCTGTGTTAATGTTAGCTTGAATTTAGTAGATAAAATAAATAACGCTATTTAAATTTAAATGTTTGCAATGTCTTCATAAAGTATTAGGTCGAAATGACTGATATTCACTTGAAAAGTGAAAAAATACAATAAAATGAGAGTGCCTACCTTCCCTCTTGAAATGTCAAAAAGCCTTTTGATTTTGAAATATTACCCCAAGAGCAGTCGCTCACATTTTAAATTAAATTATTTTAAGTAATTGATGCTTGGGGGTTACCGGATCACGTGAAAAGAGTATCACCTTCGCTTCGTCGAGAAACGGTCGACTAGAATTCAGGCAACTCGAACGCTTCTAGATATAACAGTATGTCCAAGTGAGTTTTGAATCTTTTTTGTTGAATGACCAACATTTTTTATTTTTCTCACTGTCAAAATTGATTTTTTTAACCCTAAATAAATCATCATGATTCAAGTTTTTATTTACATACTTGTCTTTTATAATGAAAAATAATATTTAATTTAAATATTAACGGCCCTCGTTACTAGCGGCTAAAATCACATAAAACTATTGCGTTACGTATGGTTTAATCAAATATTCGAGCTGTCTGACAAATTTTAAACAGAACTCTGCCACCCTAATACGAATATATTTTCTATCACTATATAATTCTAATTTAAATTCTCTAAATACCTTATAGTGACCATCTTAATATTTGCCTTATTTAATAGGCCAAATACCCAATGTGGCTTGGCGGTGCTAACACACCTGAAGTCGTCCACTCATCACATCGTCGCTGTTTTTCTTCACTAGCCAAAGGCGTCATTCGATGATGCTTGAATTCCAATGACCATTTCCCATCAACAACGTTATCTACGCCACATACCCATTACCCAGCAATGGCGCCGATTCCCTGTGAAATTACAGTAACTGTCTATTATCTCCGAACTACATATAAATAGTTTACGTAACGACCAGGTGACGCTTGATCCCCAGCTTCGTCAGAGCTGTAATCAACTGAAAAAATATTATATTATATTATATTTGTATAATTTTTTTATATATATTTTAAATATATATACATATATATTGTTAGAATAACATAGTTCCCATTTTCAAAACCATTACTTTAAAAAAAAACCAACATTAAATAAGATAGCTGATCGAGAAGAATATTGATAGAAACATCGCATATTTCCCCAAATACTTTAATTATTCGATTACGTAACATTTATGGAAATGAACGTTAAAATTCCACGAAATGCCAAACGTGATAAGCAAAAACATCAGATATAAAAATAATTCCTTGTTCAGAATCAAAACTTTATTCCACGGCTATCGTTCTTGACAACTCCTTACATTTGTTAGAATAACATAGTTCCCATTGTCAAAACCATTACTTTAAAAAATACTTTATTTCAATACAACCTCTCTCGTAAATAAACATTGTACGAACGAGTTACGGAGACTACAATAACTTCACGTAATTTACTGATGTACGGGTATTACCCTTACAATTTCAGGAGGACACACCGCCGCAAAACCTTTTTTCCATTTCTCGTGAATGGCTGTGTGATGAAATAATTATATTAAAATGAAAAAAAAAAAATCTATTTGCTTATTTTTCAGGAGTTCAATTTTAATTTTATTCAAATGACAGGGGTAAATGAAACACCAAAAGTCTATCAGATCAAACCCACCGTCGACCGTTCCAGTTTATTTATTTTTCCAAAGGTCAGCTGTAGGTATGCCTATGGGTGCATGATTTGCCTTCGACACTTTGTCTTCATTTTGTTTTTATAGTAACTCCACACTGCTTTTGTTTGCTCATAGTCCCTCGGGGACTATGTCATCTTTGGAAATGATGCATGAAGAGTTTTTAAAGAAAGGGAGACATGTACTTGGGTTTTGAAGAGACCTATGTTTTAGAAAGGAAGAAACACAGAAACCGGGAGGTAATTCTCCAACGGAGCTATTCAGCATAAGAACGAGTCTGTTTTCAAGTAACAAATATCAATTGTGTACAAATGTGGGGCAGGCTTTCGACTCCGTCCATTCAAATATCGTTACAACAAGCACACCATTTCCACGTGACCACTATGTTTATGATCTAAACTTATAAAGTACGTTCAGATAAAAAAAAAAAACAAAGAACAATCAAACGGACTACCCGTTTCCGTACAAAAAAAATGTATATTCACCTACATTCTGTTTTTATCTTAGTAGTTATTAATTACTACCGGGCTTGGCATTACAATATTACCTTAGATTTAAATATATTTAAAATGATTTTGTGCTATAAAGATAATAATTTTTAAGGAAGGAATTTCAGGAGAGTAAACATTTGCCGCAGGATTAAATATTGAATCGGAATCGTTTTATTAAAAGGCCAAAGATAAGTCACGATCAAGCGAATCAAATTATTGTTGTATGCCTTGTCAACAGATTAGATACTAAGATTATGTGCCAATATAGATTGAGGATGAGAGTGTGTCACAACTCCTACATTGCTTACTTCTGCGAGAAATTACGTTATAGGTTAGCTTGTCAGAATTCGTTTTTTACACACTTTGATGGCCAATCATACTTACAGCGATGCTGTATTATGATGATACGAATGGTAATTCAAATTCGTTAGTAAATAATTTGTACGAAAATGTTTTCAAATGTTTAAACCATACGTTTCCTTTCTCGTGCTAAATAATTTATAGCATTTTCCAGACTGGCGAAAATGAGCATTTTAAAAACTTTACGTGGAGAGAATCTGAAAGATATTTTGGGTAGGCTGAACATTTTCTTTTGGGAATACTGTATGACATAGAATGATATGTGTTCACGCATAATTACTAAAACTTACTCGTTCATGCAAGAGGAACATATGCCGCAGTTTTTTCCGCTGCAGGGTGACTTTCGCAATTTGTCCGAAATGATTAAGTTTCATGTAATTAGGTAATTCTAAAAAAATATTAGCAAATTCTTTCGGGACTTTCAAATTTCGGAAAGAATTTTAGGAAATACGGAGTCCTTTTTTAATCGTTCTGAAAAGAATCCAATTTCGAGTTGTGCTTTATTTACAATTTAGGAAAATACAATTGACTATCATCTTGCGTCGTGTTAGGAATATAAATGGAAAGGTCTTCCCAAAATAATCCCAAATGGTGCCCTGATGGTAACAATAAAAAGTTCGCTGTTGAAACAGGCCCCTGGGCTTAAGCCGGTTCTAAAGTTGCTCTTTAATTCCAGACCCGTAGCTGACATGACCACTCGATTCTCTGCTCGAAAAACGTTTAAAAAAGAAGCGAACGGCCCCGGCAAATGGCAAATATTCGGACCACGATTACAATTTTTTCTCTGATTCTCAATGAATAAAAAAGCCGGAAGAGAGACGAGGCGTATAAAAGGGTACGAGACGCAGAGAAAGGCAGGAACGAGGAAGAATTATAAAAAAGAGAAATCGGGCGAAGGAAAAGAAAAGCAAATAGACATTTCCGTCGAACCTTGAGATCGAGAAGGTAACATTCTAATTAAATATGGTAATCCATTTACGGTCAGGTCGAAACAAACAACTTGGCAAGATTGATTTTGCAGGAGAGCTTTTACAACTGTATTTGTAATCTTCAGGGAACTTTAACCAAGAACTATTGCCCAGAGCCTAGACATTTAAATATCTCGCGATGCTTCGAACATGAAACGATAGCTTTGTCACTAGGGGCGTATGTTTGCCATCATCTACATTAGACGGCGTGGAAACAGTCGATTTATTAGGAAAAACAAAAAACCTTCTCAGAGTAAAACAATAAATTCTGCGGGAAAACATTGGTTATGTGCGTGAACCTGGGGCAACATGGTTGATCGATTATCATTAATATTTATTATTATTGACAGCTGATAATTTATTCAATTTCCTGTGAGTAAATTATCGTGTGATTTTTGTTTCACTTAGTAACTCGCTATAATAACGAACCTCACGATATTCATTATTGATTATTCTATTTACCTTTTGTAAATACGAATGAATGTGTCTTTTTATCAAATAATAAAAAATACATCTTGTTTGAAAGCTTATATTGATTTTTAATGGCAATTTATTTACCTTATAAAGACCTGACTGAAAAACAAGTCAATATCTGCCATTTACATTGTGAAAATTTCTTCTTTCCTATTCTTGGCCTAGTAGTCTTCATCTTGCAATATGAATCATTTTTATTTTAAATGAAGTCTCATTTAAACACAAGAATGGTTTAAACACAAACAATGTTTGTCTCGTTTAACACCTGGCCCTGGATGATGTTTATGTTTCAATTATTTTCATCTGACGGTCGCGGCATTACGACAAAAATTTACAATACCAGCCTCTGACATTCTTTTCCTTCATAGTCTAACTAATTAACTATCACGCCGTTTTTCCCGCAGGGGTAGGCAGAGAGGATAAACCGCCATACAGCTCTGTTTTTGCACACACTCTTCGCTTCATTCACATTCATACACCGTCTCAAATATACTCTTCTGTTATTCTGACATGGCCCGACTCACGTATTTGACTTGTACAATCTTGTTGTTGATTCGAATCGCTTCGGATGTCGAAATACGAGTATTTTGCGTAAATGAAGCTTCGTTCTACCGACAAGCATTTCTGTTATCTGTGCAATTATTCCATGGTTTTTATACATCAATTTGATAAATTATTATGTTTAAATTGTTTTATTTTTATTTTTTATTGTCTATACTTTACATTCATTGTAATTTATATTTTTTAGAATTGTTTGATGGCTTTTTATTTATAACTATTGTGTTCTATTTAATGCACTTACTCAATTTATTTAAAAACGCCTTAAAATAAAATAAAATTGTTATGTTTGTAAAATAATAAACAATGGAATTGAAAAAAAAATGAAACTGACTTCTTCTTATTTTCACTTTCGCGTTATATTTTTTTTCACACTCCTTTCTTCCTTGCCCAAATTATCAAAGCATCCCTTTCTTAGTCATATTCAATACGTTTACATCATCCTTGCATTTTTTCCGGATATCCACATTTTTAACACGGCAATACAAAGTTTTACCGCACATGCCTCAGGAATCACATTTCTACAGCATTCAGTCATAATCTAACTACCATACTTCATTTTGTTTCCTTAAAACGCATCAATGCTTGAAGGAACAATATATGGAGGGATAGCTAATTTTTTTTACCCAACCCATCCGAAATTGTAATAAATCACTGTTTCCGTGTTTTTACATCGTACACCATGAGAGAGAAAGAGACAACAAATTTCTTGGACGGCTTCTATATACTGTCGTAATGTTCTTAAGCTGGTTATTTTCGCTGGTTAACGGCAGGACTCCGCCCACATTTTATATTTTGCCACTAAACTTGACACAACTAAACGGTTTTTTAGGTTAGATGCTATATTTTTGTTGATAAAAATACTGTGAAAAAGTGGCTATACGAATACACAAAAACATTATGTCGATATGTGATATGAATGGATGTATAAATACCGTAGCCTTGGTCTTAGCCACGCCCATTTGCGCCGAGTCATGTTAAAATCATCAAAAACAAGTCCAATACTGACTTCACTGGCTTTGGCTTGGGCTACCTCTTGTATACTCTAAGCATCAATGCATACATTTTACAAATGGAAATGACTTCGAATTTTCATTGTTTATTTTCAAGAATCTAAACAAAACATAGACCTTATTTAAAACATAAGCAGTGTAAGTAGGTACCTAACCTATCTGTTTTTATATTTATTAGTAGTCAAACAATGAAGTTCACAAGAGGTGATTAAATGTATCGCTTAAAACGATGCCATCAAATTAATATGAACTCATTCTAAATATTTATTTCTGTAAAATTTCCAATGAAATACAGCCATCGGATGGTCATGTTGTTTTTTTTTATTATTTTAAACAAGCTACAAACACCAATATTTATTAATAATAAAAGAATACTTTGTTTAAAAACCACAGAATTTATTATGATGAAGTTGGCCTTCATCATAATAAATTCTGTGGTTTTAAAACAAAGTATTCTTTTATTTTTAATATAATGCCCAACCACCATGTGATTGCTCCTTACGAAAAAATGTTTTAAAAAATTATGGTACAGACCATTTTACTAAGCACAACTTGTGTTAGTAAGTCGGTTACCCGCCGTGAGTATATTGAACCCAGCCCGTCCATCTGGCAGGCGAGCGTCCTACGACCGTCCTAGACGAATGAATGTTAAATAGCGTTGTGACCGTTTTGAAAGAACTGCTTCTTTTGGCAACAGTTCTTACTTCATTCATTGTTCATTGAACAAATACTTCAATTGAGGTTGGTAGTTCATTTTAGCATTCATTCATTTCATTAACTTCATTTCATTGAACAAATACTTAAGTTAGTTGATTACAAAGAACTACTTTAATTAACAGTACAATTGTGAAGGTGAACTTCAAAGCCTATAAAGAAGTACTTCATTTCAAGTACTTCAATTGAAGTCCGACGTAAAGTACTTCGATCTAAAGGAACGTGATTTTTATTTTGGCGATGAACCGGGTCAACTGGTCTTTCCACTTTCAAATCTCTACCGACTAGTACGTGTTTTTCGTCGAGGAACCAGTTCCAGTTCTTTTCGTTTTCAAATCCCAACCGACTAGTACTTTGTATTTCGGAAAGGAACCGGTTCCAGTTGTTTTCATTTTGAAAGCTCTACCGACTAGTACTTTTTTATTTTGGCGAGGAACCGGTTCCCGTTCTTTTCACCTTCAAATCTCTACCGACTAGTACGTGTTTTTTTCGTTCGGTTCCAAAAAGAACTGAACAAATAACCGGATATATTCAAATCTCTCTGCGAGTTCGACTTCAATTGAAGTGTTCACTGCGAAGGGTTAATTTTAAAGAACTGGCAATTCGTGAAGCATTCACAAAACATTGAAGTTTTTCCCAACGCTAATGTTAAAGAATGATCTCTGATGGAAGAATAGTGGAATAAGAATACCAGTGGAAGAGGCAGGCCAGACATGAGTCGGTGATTGATACGGAACTGTACCGTCACTATGTCGTCACGGATATGTGTTAATGGACCTTATTCTATATTTCCCTTTATCCTTAGAGTAACAATATATAGAGACCTAACTTTGCGAAATTTTGTCCGCACTTTTTGACCAAGCAATGACCAAAGGGTGTGGCCTAAACTCAGAGTAAAATCACTAACAGGGTTGTCACAAATTAAGTAAATTAGGTATTTTGTTGTGAGTAGGTAGTTGTAAATCATTAAAAAGAATGAATGTTGTATATTTTTTTGTTTATTCAAATATACATTAATCAATAAGATTATTAAAATCTTATTTATAGATAAAAATATAAACGAATTAAATTATTAGTACAGAACATTTTATAATACATATTATAAAATGAACTTCAGTCTCCATCAACAAAATAGTTTACAAACAAAAGTAAAATAAAAAAAAATGTACGGTGATAACAGATGTTAAATCATTTTCTTAACCTTGGAGTAAGAATATATGGAGAGAGATCAATTTTTTTTACCTATATAAATTTGCGATAAATCACTTTCTCTGCGTTTTTACGTCGTACACCATGAGAGAGAAAGAGACACAAAAAATTTCACAAAACATGACACCGCTTTTAAGTATTGTAGGGATGTTTTCCGTCCCGCGTTATTTTGTAAGGAAATTTCGAATGCAGATAATAATAACAGTGAACTTATATAGCACAGTTTTGTGATATTTCACGTCAAGTGCGCTTCATACTTAATTAATTAAGCTAATAATTCTAACTAACAAGGAGAAAATAATATATAATATGTATACAAAATTAAAACTATCTAGATGCATATCGTTATCATAAATCATCAGAGAACAGGTTCAGAAATGGGTACAATAGTGCATGTGCACATCAATAGATTTAAAAAAAAAACAATTAACTAGAAGCTAAGGGTATAAAAATCCAGATGAAACGTATGAATTCATATTAACATATTTGTTAAATCAAAGAAAAGAAATTAGATTGGAATTTGATGTTAGATCCGTAACGCCCGAGAATTCTGTAGTTGCACCAATCGTAGATACTCCAAAAGATAGTCTTAAAAATATAATACTTTAACGTAATACGCGAATTTTGAAACTAGAAAAAAAATCTCCGCATTACACATTACATTTATCTGAAAATTTTATTCTTATAAGTATTGGTATAGTCATTGAATAAAAAATGGTAATCGATGTATTATAAATTCATTTGTTTTGCACCAAAAATTTTAATGGTGGTGTCAAAACTGGTCAAAGATGTGAAAAAAATTGACCATAAAAACCTTTTGTATTGCCGAAGGTACTATCAAATCATATTGAGGCACCGCGAAATCCTTAAGACGGATCTTTACAAATGTTTTGTTGAAGTGGTTACTTGGGAAATGGACTGAGCAGATTGTGCTATGGTATTTAGGAGTCCAATTTTGCCTTCTCGTAGCACGGATCCATTTTTTCTCGCCTTTTTTCATCCTTTGGAAATCTAAAAATAATTAAATATATAATAATATTCCAATTTTGGCATAGCCCTGAATTTCGGGAGGCAACCAAAATCTAAGAGATAAACACTATTCTGTCTTTATCTGTTTGCCAACAATTTAGCGCTAGTATCATGAGAAAGAAAGAGACCGGGATACTTTCAGAAGCCGTACAATATGGGTATTCCCCCTTGTAATGGTTTCTTATGTGACACCTAGTAAATATCTCTAAGTTAAAAATATTACGAATCCACTAAAACTCATTTCAAACGGAAGTTTATTATATTGGAACGAATAGTCCAAAGATTAATTACATATTGGTGTAAGTTACTAGTTGTTTTGTAGGTTAGAATGTTAAATATTTGAGATCTAACTAAAAAAGACGATTTTTATGGTACATACGTGTGAAAACTGTTTGTTTTTGGTCCTTTTGTACTTCGATTGAAGCAACCAAGTATAGCACATATGGCCATGATGTTTTGCTAGATATCGGACAAAAAATAACTCAAGTTTTTAACTATTTACGCACTTTTGACAGTCCGTTCGCCTGACACTCCAAACGTGAATGAAGTTCGTGCAGATCAAATATCGCGGACATGGTATTTAGCCCGCCCCAAATCGTGTATTGGTTTCAACAATTGTTTGTCTCTTTTTCTCATATGCGTATAGAACCGAGCATAAAGAGAGAGCTATATTTTGCGAGTTTGTCAACGATTTGTCACAAATTAGTACGGTCTCTTTATATTGTTACTCTGAGCCTTTATCAGCAGGCTTAAGCCTGATTCACACCAACGTCCGATTCCGCTCAGTGCCGATATTGTTTCGCAAGAAAAATAATAAGTAGTTAAATATCACAAAGGTGGGCAGAAGGATATACTGCCACACAAATTTGTCTTGGCACATACTCCTTGATTGATATTCATACCATATCAAAAAGTTTTCTTGCGGAACAATATCGGCACCGAGCGGAACCGGACGTTGGTGTGAATCAGGCTTTATGCGGAGTAATTCCAACAAACACCATAGCCGATCATCCCACCCAACCTCAAACAATACAAATTGAGACGCTCCACTAACGGATATACTTTATTTGTATGCTGCCTACAGGTGTAATAAATACCTGGTATAAGTTTCAAATGAACATGTCTAAAAGCACTCGTGGCGGTTCGTTAAGACCGAGAATGGATGGTCCAAAAAGTCAAAAAAGGACGTCGATTCACCAAAGCGGAAGATACTTCTCCCTGACTGAAATATGTATCGAATACAATTCAATTAATTTTACTAATAGCAAATAAACTAAAATAATTATGCTTTGTTTATAGCCCTTGCCCGGGTTCAACTCCACAGTCTCTGTACCACTGAAGAGATAAACCGATAGAAGTGGGTTATGGGCCCAAAGTAAGGTTTTTTTTTTCCTACTTATTAAAATTTCAAACTTGACAGATTATCAATTTCATTGACCTGACTGAGGCTGGAATTTGCAAGGTGCTATTTTCGAGTATATTGTCAACATCCGTTTCAAATCGGTGTAGATCAAACTTCTAGAATATTTCTGTTCAGTGCAACATACCTAGAGTCAATTTGCCCAATTCACCACTATGGAAATTAAATTAGAAAATTTAAAAATATACACTTTCACTTCATTCGGTTTCCGTGCATTAAAAACAAAAATTAAGTTATTTTTTTATTCTTATTTTAACGCGAACTTTTGAATCCGTAACTGGCGTGGGTCACATCTATACCTCTCATCAGTCCGCCACAGAATTCGTCGATTAAAAACGCTGTTTAAAATTAATTTATTAGAACCGCGTCGCGTTATTTTTTTTTCAAATATAAAAAGAACAACGTCATTTGAGCCCATGAATAAAATTGACGCCCGTGTATTTTATTGAATATACTTTACTATGCAAAATCACGGTTACTCGTGGCTTTTGACGTTTTTTTAGTAAGAGCTTATAAATGCCCTGTAATGACACGTTATTTTCATTTTGAAATCTAATATGCACTAATATTTGGAATATTATCTACTTTAAAAAATACATTGTGTGTTAATAATCCGATAGAAGTGTGTTATAAACGTGTCCGTGTGCTAGAAGTAAGGATAATGTTTGCTTACTTCTGGTGAAATTGATCAAACATTTGTAAATGGCAAAATTTATTCATTTTTAGCAAACTTTCTTGTGCAGATGGCCAAAAGGGAGACAAGACTTTTATGTAACCGCACAATCCCTTCAGTAGCGACGCTCCCGGCTGCACAGGTTAGTTTGCCGATTTGTCCTTTTTCAATAATTCTCTCACAAAAACGTGATTCTTAACACCCTATTTCAATTTTTATTTTCCAATTGGACAATTGAAAATTCGTATACAACAATTTAACGCCTTATAATAATAATAATAATAAATGGATAACTTTTATAGCGCCGTTTTTGTGGGAAAATCACCTCAAGGGCGTTTTACAAATTAATTTATCTAACCTATAATTTATCACTTAAGCTTATAACTAATAACTTACAGTTAATTGTACCCGACGTGATCAGGTACACAAGTAAACTGTAATAGGGGGGGCGGTCCCGATCTGCGAAGTGCTCCAAGGGGTCGTCTCGTTGTAAGGGAGTCGACTAGGGTTGACTTGTAGGGGCTGGTTCTGCTCTCAAGTGAAGATGCTGCGGCGTGGTCCGGAGAAAGTTGTAGTCAGGCGGTCCAGGGGGGCAGGCGATGGTCAGAAGAAAAGGCAGGAGTCAAGTTGTAGGCGATGTCAAGCGGAGAGAAGTCAAGGTAGGTAGATGATGCTGGCGGAGGATGCTGGTGATCTGCCTTCCTCTGGTTTTTGCGCAATTTATATTGCGCTCCAGGGCGCGACCACGGATTTGGGAGATTTGTATGGGGGAATTTTGTTTCCCCCTTTCTCGCTCTTTCCGGGTCGCTGGCGAATTTTGTGGGATAGATTTAATTAATCTATCCCCTTCTCCTAAGCATCACCTTTAACCTCAACTTCTCCACACTCTTCCATCATTTTTATTAAGTTAAGAAATACATTTTTTTAAACACAAGTACAAAAAAGGTGCCCGTTTTTTGGACTAAAAATCTTAATTACTAACTTAGCCTAACATTTACATATATGAAATTACAACAGTTATGTAGCTGGGGGCCGAGTTATCACCCCGGTATATTTTATTTGGCCGGGTGATTAACGTGGCCCCCGTGAAAGGGTTAGAAAGATTAATTTGTCCCGCCTCGGTCGGGCTGAGACTTGCAAAGCGAGGTCGTGAGTATCCGCTCTAGACCGCTCGCGTTTGCGTTTCCCGCTGCCTGGGTCTAGGGGATTTGGCCTGAAGGCCGACCTCTTGTCTCATTTGAGGCCGAGCGAGCCGGGAGAAACATACATAAAATTATGAATTTACAATTTGTATTGAGAAATCTTAGATCTAACTTATTTCCTACATTAGCGCCGCTGTCGGGGCATTCGCGTCCGACACAGTTAATATTTATTGCTAATGGCTTACACCTAATATTTTCAACCAGTGACTTACAATAAGGACTTATAGCTTGTAACTAACAGTGAAATAGATTCTAACATAAAAAACATTAATATTTACAGACATTTAAAAATGTCAGACGAACTAAATTGGCTAACAGTGAAATAGATGCTAACATTAAAAACATTAATATTTACTTATACAATAAAAGTAAAAATAAAACTTATAACCAACTTATTACCAAATTGTCTTATTTTTTTATCGGATGTTTGAAAATTCCATTGCTCACTTTCGAGATTATGTTGCCAACGGTGCATCCGGTTCCTATGACCCTTTTCCTCCTTTCCAGTTCCTTTAAAGATTTATAAATAGCAATGACAAAGTACAAAATATTTGTTTTGTTTATGCGTCACCTTTATCGACACGATAACTCCTTCGGGCGAGACAAGCAGAGTAAAAACCATTGTATTAAGGAAACCCAGAAGAATAAATAAACTTTTAAACGTTCATTATGCCTATTAAAATAACTCTTAAATAATTTTTCAACAACATTTTTGTGACGTGTCAACTAAGAAGCGGAATACAAAGTTAGTAAATATAAGCTTTGCATCTGTCGTTTTCCAAAAGATGGCTTTAGCGATAAGTAGTGGTCGAAATGAATAGATCATAGACGTCACGCAATAAACTTGGGCATCTGTCAACATAACCCCATAGAAACATTTGTCGATTTGTGTCTGCATCATAAAGTTATTCTCGATTGAAAATGTCAGTTTACGAGCCTAATTCTCGTCATTTGCGGGAGGTTTTAATTTTCTGCTCCAATGTGAAGAAAAAAAGAGTGTATTATGAGCTGTTAAAACCGACTGAAACAATCTCAGGCGATCGTTATAAAACGCAATTAATGCGTTTGAGCCGAGCATTGAAAGACAAACGGCCGCAATAAACGAAAGACACGATAAAGTTATTTTGTAGCATAGCAATGCTCGACCCCATGTTGCGAAAGTGGTCAAAACATACTTGGCAACGTTGAAATACGAAGTCCAACGCTACCCCCCCCCCTCCCCCCTCCCCCCCGTATCCAGCACTTTCGGTCTTATGAACAAGTTAAAAATGTATCGATACGTGGATCGCTTCAGAAGATGACTAGTTTTTTCAAAACGGGATTCGTACTCTGCCCGAAAGATTAGAAAAAATAGTGGCCAGCGATGGACAATACTTTGAATCATAAATCGAATTTAGGAAAAAAAACGACGGAAGCAAAGTTGTACACCCAAAACTACCTAAATTTCTTATTTAAGGCTCAGTTACCTACTCACTCATATAAAACATGAACCCCAATTGTTAAATAATGATAATAATAAATGGATAACTTTTATAGCGCCGTTTTTGTGGGAAAACCACCTCAAGGGCGTTTAATATATTAAGTTAATGAAAGTTAATTCAAACTGATTACAAAATTTGTACAGAAATCATTCAAAGTTGATTAAATCCAACCTTACATAATTATCTTTTGATTGAATCCACATGTTCAGATATTTCGGATAGAAGAACGAAATAGATTAAATTTTTTGTTTCATATGAATACCGCACTACAGTCCTAACTGCCCGAAGCCAGCAGGACTATGGCATCCCCAGTTGAAATACGTTGGGAGGCTAAATGGAAGAAAATGAGATGGGGAAGAGGATGGTTGAGAAATACCTGGCTATTCTGAAATGGACACCAAACACAGCTAAAGCTATGATAAACGACGTTTCCAATCTTAATGGCGATCTTTCACCAGGGTGATGCTGAGAGTATCTACCACTATAGAACGTGCCACAATTATATATATTTTTAAATATTCCTTTCTGTGAAATAAAACATTCAATTTAAATTAATTTTATTTCTACACCCCGTGATTTTAACCCATAACTTCTTAATCCCTAAGTCTTAGCCGCTCGGCCACAGAGTTCGTGTAATTTTTTCTGGTAAAAACATATGGTAATTTTTTTACATCGCCGTTCAGTGATTGCATCACCTCGAGGGCATTTAAATAATGAACGAATATTATTCCGACAAGTAGTGAGGAATTAAAAATTATATTTAAGCATGGCTACCAATAATTTCGTATACAGAAGCCGATTTCGCAACTGTACCCAGGATTATGGTCGATTCTTCAACGATTTCTGATAGCATTCCCATCATCTTATTCAGCTGAACGTGGATGTCGTGCTGTAGCAACGTTAGTATCTAAAAAGAAAAATCGGCTGCATGTTACTGAAAGCGGCGACTTACGGTTATTTTTAAGTAAAATCGAGCCTAATTTTAACAAACTCCTTAAAATGCATCAAATTCAACCTTTTCATCACATAAGATATAAATTTGAAATTAGAATTGTCTCCGTTAAACGCCGATTCTCGGTCCTTTTCAACTTTTGTTCAATTGACAGGTGATAGTTTATTTCCGCGTTAAACTTAGAATCTATTATTATTATTATTTTGAAGAATGTAAACATATTGAATGATAAGTCAAATATGTTTCCAAATGTAAAAATAAGTAACAACTAGTTTTCATTAAAATAAAAATATACCCCTTAATTATAAACGAGGTGTAAATGTTACGCGTGTTATAAGGTCGGAATAGCGATAAACTTGCTTTAAAACCACGGCTTATCTGTCTAATTTAATGGCCTACGTCCGGTGTGACTAAACCAACAGTCGGCGCGTAAAAATCTAATAAGTAAGACGGAGAAATGATAATTAGAGAAAAAAAAGTGTGTATTATATTATTACAAAAAGTATGTATTATAAATATAAATGTTTATTTACTCACTGTACAGGTATTAAAAAATTAACAATTCATCTGAAATGTGGGTACTCACCTATGAAGTTAAATGAAATGCGAGATTCTTGACAAAAAAACCTTATTTTATAGTTTAATGGGGCACGCAGTAAAATATTAGCTTTCGTCGATCAAGAATTTTTTTTTATAGTATTATTTATTATAGGAGTTTGTTAATATATTTTATATTTTGTTTATATAAACAAACTCCTTAAAATGCATCAAATCCCACCTTCTCATTGGATAAGTTATAATTTCAATTCCTCTTGAATGTTAATAAAAATACTTCTTAATATAATTAAGTATGCATTTTGATAGTTTTCATTGAAATATTCTTCTTTAAACTCGGAAATAGGAAAGGAGTCATATCCTATCTTATGACTATATAATATTACAGTGTAATTACACGTTCAAAAATAATCGTGGCAATAGCTGTTTCAGATTTGCGACAAATGGTAAGTAAACAATGAGGGGGGGGGAGAGCCAGTGAACCTATGGCATCCCCAAATGAGGTATGTTGTGAGGCTGGAGGTAGTGGTAAATGGTAAGAGATAAGGAAGAGGAAGGTTGGGGAGTACCTGGATATTCAAATCTAGTCACCAAACACGGCTTAAGCTATTTCAAGCAACGTTTTGATTCTGAATGGTGGTCTTTGAACGTGCCGAAAATATACTCTTTATTTTTATGTGAATTGAATGTGTTATGACATATATATTAAATAAAAGTTATTAGCACACGCCGGGTTTGAACCCGCGACCTTTAGATTCTTAGTCGAGCGTCTTACCACTCGACTATGGAGGCCGTCAAAATATAAATCTAAACGTAATTTATTTTAAAAAGCGAATTATGCACGACAGTCTTAAATACTAGCAACCGTCTGGCGCCAGTGGGACCATGGCATCCCAAATTGGGGTATGTTGTGAGACTAAAGGTAGTGGAGAGGAGAAAGGGGTGGGATATAGGAAGTTTGGGAAGCACCTGGCTATTCAGATCTGTAATGCCATTTCAAGCAACGTTTCGATTCTGAAAGGTGGGTTTTCACCTGGGCGATACTGAGAATAGATATATAGTTCACTCTGAAGCGTGCTGCAAATATGCTATATATTGTTATTTTTCAATTATATTTAATAAAATAATATTAATAATAAGAAAAGGGGGTTAAGACAAAAAGTTTGAGAAATTCTGTATCATACCAAGTATTGAAATAATTTCAACAGAAGCACGTGGCAACAAAAGATAAAAGATAGAGAAACTGAAAAGGCTTGACGTCGGCGATATCTAGGTGGGGATGCTTAAGGCTCTCCTTTTTAATCCTCACCTCTAGCGACATCCCCCGAGGAATCAGCGGGACGAAGTTTCGAATTCAAATAAAGACGAGGGGATGAAATTAGATCCCAACCAGTCGTAGGTTAGTGGGCTCTTCGACGTCATCCTTAACCAGCGGTCCGGTCTAATATACATTATCATTAAATAACTTAATTTTACTCATGCACTATTACTAACTGGCGATATTACTTATCGTTAATCGTAAATCGTTAATCGTTAATCGTTAATCGTTAATCGTTAATCGTTAATCGTTATCGTTAATCGTTAATCGTCAATCGTTAATCGTTAATCGTTAATCGTTAATCGTTAATCGTTAATCGTTAATCGTTAATCGTTAATCGTTAATCGTTAATCGTTAATCGTTAATCGTTAATCGTTAATCGTTAATCGTTAATCGTTAATCGTTAAACGTTAATCGTTAATCGTTAATCGTTAATCTTTAATCGTTAATCGTTAATCGTTAATCGTTAATCGTTAATCGTTAATCGTTAATCGTTAATCGTTAATCGTTAATCGTTAATCGTTAATCGTTAACCGTTAATCGTTAATCGTTGGTCGTTAATCGTTAATCGTTCATTGTTAATCGTTAATCGTTTATCGTTAATCGTGAATCGTTGATATTTAATCGTTAACCGTTCATCTTTAATAATTTATCGTTAATTTTTTATTTAGTTTTTAGTCGCCAAGGATCGTCAAATCGGGAAAAAATGAGGGCGGCCATTGTCCAAAGCTGGATGCAGTCTGGCAGATATGCCTAGGGACCTGCCGGAGGTTTTTAAATGCCTAGGTAGCTCTTCGCTCCTACATGGTTAAACATTAAAGGATTAGACAGCAGACAATGTTGCCCTTGGCTTGAAACGTTGGACACCCCTGCTCCATAATATTCATAAAAGTTTCCGCGGTGATTCAAGGCTGTGACGGTATTATGATAGAAGTTATTTACGTCTGTCCGAAGAGAGGAAAGGTGAAGGGTGGAAGGGTGGCTGCCTAATGAAGTTATTCATGGGCCCTTTGGCACGGCGCGGCGGGGGATTGGGGATGCTGTGCAGATCTCAAGTCGTTTACTGGGCCCCTCGGACACGACAAATAAATACATTTAAATTAAAACGGCTTGGTTTTAGTTATACTCCTACGTAAAATTGAATCACTATAAAAAAATGACCCCTATCTTCAATACCAATTTATTTGACAGGGAGTTATTATCTTATATCGACTGTTTTTATCTTAAATTGACCGGTCGGTAGTTGAGTGGACAAATGCGTCGGATTCCCACACGGCCGTCGTGCGTTCAACTCCTCTGCTAGTTAAGTCCTCCATCTTTGCATAAGCAACATCTTCCGCTTATTATTATGGCAGTAGGAGTTTTTCTAATATTGTCAGGTTATTCGTAACCCGGAAATGTTTGTCTTTAAAAATAAAATCTAGTCTAGTAGTCTAACTTTGGAGGAAAGAAGAAAAAACGAGTGTATAACGTAGAAGGAGATTAGACAAGGGAAGGTTGAGAATGTAGAAATGTACCTGGCTGTTTAATTAGAGGTGCCGTGTATAGTCAATCGAAAGTGAGAAATCGAAAATATACCCTGTACAATTTATCGACATAATATTATTTCCGTTTATAAGGTTTCCTAGAGTGACACCAATAACTGTCAGATTGCTTTAGTTGCCAGATTCCGATAGCTCGTGATAACTGTCACAGCTATAGATAAAACACAACAACTTAATAATAAATGCTGAAAAAACATCACCAGTTTGTTTATGGCTTTCGTGCTACAGCACTTGTCACGGATCGGAAGCTTTTACAATGCCTTAGGAGGGTGACAAGATTAGTGCCGTGCCGTGACTTTTATTCCGATTTCGGCAAAGTTTTTGTGTGGAAAAGCCAGCTAGATATTACTATTACAGACGACCATTTCGCACAAAATGTTGAAATTCGAAAAAAATACGAATGGCTCACATACGAGTACATTCCAACGTTTATTGCGAAAATCAAAAAAACTTTTAAAACCACTTCGATCACGTCATATTTACGTGTTATACATATTCATCTCTCTTGATCATAACGCGAATCTTTCGAGGAGGTTAATATTTTAGGAAATATAGGATCTAGATATGTGAGTAACTTAATACGAACAAATGCTTAAAATTGACATCCTTTTTTTATCTTTGGAAAATCACATTTTTCGTTTGTTATTCATGAATAATCGTCCACTGTCGTTTCGAAGTATAAGCATGAATCTTGAACACCATTTATAAATTAATTGTATTTTGCAACGTAAGAATTAAATTCTACACATTCATAATTTACAATTCAGAAATACTCGTGAGTTTCTATCGTTAACACTACAAGTAATTGTCTAAGAAGATCATGCGTTGAACCGTGTACAATTTTGAGGGAAAGGAATTTCACAGCGAACGCTTCCATTTCCACGGAGAATAATATCTACGATTCCAGACAACGGACCCTCGTAATGCCTTGATGAGCATTGATTTCAAATTAGATGACTTTGCTGAGCGAGTATAGTTGCTGTATGTCCGTGTCTGCTATGGTGCTGTAGCATTTCCATTTTGTGAAGATTATTGTTAGGCTAAAATAAGTTGAACAGGTTAACAAGGAGAGGGGAAGAGAAAGAGAATGATCAAGAAGTATCAGACCATTTAAAGCTGATCACCTATCGCTTCTGAATGGTGGAGAGGTACCGAGAATAATTTAATATAATAACATTTAATTTTTAACAAAGGGAACAGAGAGAAAGATTCAGATAATATGAATTGAAAGAGACAAAACGTCAGCTGAAAAGGTGATCAAAGAATAATGATAAATTTTATGAGTTTACAGGAAATATACCTAATACTGGACAACTGAACAAATTCACCTGATTATTAATTTCAATGGCTTTCTTTATTTCTAGTGCTTCTAAATTATTTAATCTAATGCCATGATCATTTTTGTGAAGAATATGAGCACCGGTGCTTTTATTGAAGGCATTATCTTTATCAATAAGATGAATAATGAATTCATAAAAACCGTTGTAATTTAAACATCTTTTGATTCTAATATTGATATTACAGGTTTTTTTACCAATATAAAACGCAGAACAATCACTACAAACCAAGACTTAGACTTCATAAATGATCTTACTTTTTTATTTAACATTTGTCTGTGTCAAAACTATTTACAAAATTAACTATTAAAAATCTTGATGTACATACGTATATTCCTACTTCTTGTTTTCATTTCACAGTTAAAACCTCGAAGGAGGAGCTGCGACGATATTAAATTTTTAAATCTTTATCTGTCACACAGCAACTATTTTTAGAAAAATAGAAAGCTGATTTAGTTAGCTAATATAGTTTATTTGAAATGTAATATGTAACCAACTAGCAAACAAATGTATTTATCATGGAACGATACCAAATCATCAAACAAACAATGTTTGAATTTCGTGAAAGTTTCTTATGTATGCAAATTATTTTTTCAATCGTGCTTTGTTTATGGAAACTTTTCGCATTTTTTCTCTGATTTGTATAACGGCCTTGGCGCACACTTCGCTCTAATCACGTGTAATTTTGTTCACATTACGTGTTATTTAATTTAATTTCTCGTTTCAAATCTCAAGTTTGGGACGTGCGAAAGCAGACTTTACCTTTGTTCTTTTAGCAGTAATAAATTGTGTAACGAGCACTAAGGGAACCGTACGTATTCGTGTTTTCATAGCTCATAAGTGGAGAGTGGTAGACACTTGTAGTATCGCCCTGAAACGTTGCTTAAAGTGGCTTTAGCAGTGTTAAACTTCTAATCTTTGATTTAAGGTTATCAAGGTAACCCCATCGCTCAAAAGACGCAATATAAATATGTCAACGGTTTTATTTTATTTTTAATATTGATTTTTTTTTTAGATGAATAATAATCGATCCCGCTTGTACCCGATTTCATTACGCTATGGATGGCGGCGCTAGCGAGTGCCTAGGCTCTTCTTATATAACCAGTCTTACTACTGAGAGCTCCGTTGAAACCTATCTTTCTGATGACATGGAACTCAGTAAAATTACAAGGAGACCGATGAAACAAAATAGTACGGAATTATACCTTTACAAATAGACACAGCTATAAGATTCAAGAAAAAATATGCTTAAAAATATGAAATCTGTCAATGTTAATTTACGGTGAAATGTGAATAACCAAGAGCGTATTAATACACTAGGTAGGTACTGCTATTGACGGCCTCGGTGGTCGATCGATTAAGACGCTCGATTGCGAACCCAGAGGTGGCGGGTTCAAATCCTGGAGTGCGCAAATAACTTTTATTTAAATAAAATTGTATTAGGTATTTCCCATTGAATTAATATAAAATAATATATAGTATATTTGCGTCTCGTCCCAGAGTGGTAGATACTCTAAGTGTCGCCCTGGTGAAAGACCACCATTCAGAAACGAGACGTTGCTTGAAATGTCTTTGCCGTGGTGACCAGGTCTGAACAGCCAGGAACTTTCCAACCTTCATCTTCCCTATCTCCTTCCTCTACCCACCACCTTCAGCCTTACAACCTTCTCCGATTGAGGATGCCATAGTCCCACTGGCTTCAGAGGGTTGGAAGCAATTGGGACTCTTGTGCGGTATTTACTTTAAAAAATATATAGAATTGTAAAAATCTGGGTTTGAATGGGATGGGTAGATAACCGTAGATTTTTTAAATGGTGGTAATGTTTTTCAATGTTGTAAATTCAAGTACGACTCGTTTGACAATAAGAAGGTTTTTGGATCCGAAGCTGCGATGAAACACCGAATGTGTTTCCAGCTTCAGATGAATTTTAAAATAGTGGACTGTAAACGATAAACTATACTACTTGACGGAAGTGTCTAACTGTAGCTTGTGGAAAGATTATTAAATGAAAAAAATGGGAAACTATTCACTCACCGATGTAATTGAAGTTAAAAGTTCTTGAAGTATTCTTACACAATTGTATCATTAACGAAACGAATACACCACACTTATTTAAGTCTTCTTATTTAAAAAAAAAACACATTTATTTTATATTATTTGGAGATCAAAACAACAAACCGACGAACAAACGAAAAACGAACGAGCAAAACACGTTTTTTCACATCAGACTCTTCTGTTTAGTATTCAATTGTTTTGAACTCGCTTGATGCACAAAATGCTAGTTATTTTGTACGGAGCCCAAATAATGTAATGATATGAATGTTTCGTCAACAAAAAACCGAATCTTTATTTTTATCAACAAGCTACGTATTTTTTTCTGATGGTGTTCAATTATTTATTCCATCATTTATAAACAAGCATTTGACAACTGTGTTCGGATGGTGTTTTGCAATCGTTTATCTTTTAATTGCGGCGATTTGTATAAATCCATGTGCTGAAACGTTAAATGCCAACAGTTAATTCTCCGATTATGAACTGCGGTGAGACAGTTGGAAGCACATACGGCCAGGACTCTTTAAGAGTTGTATGTTCGTATGTATCACATCCATATGTATTATGAAGCCAAAATAATTTAATGTTCTTGTAGATTTTTATTTTATTTTTAGTCAACGTTTTTGTCAGGTTTGAGATGATAGTTACGCAACTCAGCCCTTTGGAAAGTCAAATAATAAAGTTGCAAAACCACCAATTGTTGTTTTACACATTTCTGCAAACTTTGATGTTTTGCGGTCTTCCGATTGTTCATTCTTTGCAGTTCATTACACAAGTCTAGACTTTCGAGAAAATGAGCACCGGTGCTTTTATAAAGATTTTTTTACTACAAAAATATAAAATAAAATAAATTAATAAATATATAGGTATTATTATCAAAAGCACGGTCGGGATTTTTTTTTCTCACATTTGTGGAACAACCTATTTTAGCTTTCCAATTCTATATTTCGTCTTTAAATAAGGTCAGTGTTTCTGTATGTGTAGTTGAAGCTGGTAGTGAGTGATCTATATTAAAAGCTATGTATTTCAGCAGAAGGAGCTTGCAGTATTTCGTTGTTTCTAGATCGGGTATTATGTGGAGCCTGAATTGATTTATGGTAAAAATATGCGTATATTAACCAGTATACGTTTCTTGCATAGAGCTCTTTTATGTCCATAGCACTGATGGTTTTAATTAACGCAACAACCCCTGTGAACGAGTGGTTGACTTTGAAACCAGAGGTGGTGGGTTCAAGTCCCGGCGTGCGCAAATACATTTCATAAAATTGATATGTGTTTATTTCACATTTGATTGATTGATTTGCGGCGCGTTCCAGAGTGGAAGATACTCTCGGTGTCGCCATGTTACGCATGTTATAAGGTCGGAAAAAAAATTAAAAATTCATCTGAAATGTGGGTACTCACCTATGAAGTTAAATGATATGCGAGATTCTTGACAAAGAAAACCTTATTTTATAGTTTATTGGGGCACGCAGTAAAATATTAGCTTTCGTAGATCAAGAATTTTTTTATAGTATTATTTATTATGGGAGTTTTTTAATATATTTTGTATATATTAACAAACTCCTTAAAATGTATCAATTCCATCTTCTCATTAGATAAATTATAAATTCAATGCCTTCTGAATGTTAATAAAAATACTTTTTAATATAATTAAGTATGCATTTTGATTGTTCTCATTGAAATATTCTTCTTTAAACTCGGAAATAGGAAATGAGTCATATCCTATCTTACGACTATATAATATTATGGTGTAATTACACGTTCAAAAATAATCGTGGCAACGAGTGGTTGAGATTTCCGACAAAAAAAAAGTGGGTTCAAAAAATGAGGGGGGCAGGAAAGCCATTGAACTTATGGCATCCCCAAATGAGGTATGTTGTGAGGCTGGAGGAAGTGGGAAGAGTGGTGTCGCCATGTTAGTTGAAAGTAGATAGCTAAAATAGATCTGGTCACCAAACACGGCTTAAGCTATTTCATTTTATAGTGTTATTTCCCATTTGATTGATTGATTTGCGGCGCGTTCAAGAATTTTTTTTATAGTATTATTTATCGCCATGGCGAGAATACCATTCATAATCTTGTACTTTGCTTTTTAATATATTTTATATTACTCTACCCTTGTTTGGTGGGAATCCAGGTACTTTCCCACCTACCTCTTCTCTATCTTCTTCCCCTCCCTTGGGCGTGATATAATCCCGCTGGCTCCGAACAGTCGGGAGCTTTTGGAGACTTTTGTGCAGAATTCACATAAAAAATTGAACAAAAAACTTAGTCGGTAGGTATATAAGGGTCGTTAGTAATAAAGTTTATAAAGGTGTTCAAAAATGATGCACCGATTCTATTAAATTATATCCCATTACCCTCTCATATTTGATTTATTTAAATTCTAGGCGTTCACAACCTCTGAGTCATTGTCAGCTCATAACGTTGATCTAAATTCGGCTCATCTCGTTCCCAGCACACAGTGTATAAGAGCTTAATAAAATATTTGAATATTTTACGATAAAGTTATTACGAAAAACGTATCATCCATCTTAATTTTGGATTCCCTTATAATAGGCGATTTTTTTCATCCTCGTTCGGGTATAATTTGGGTTATTTATTGTCAATTTTATTTTCATAGCTCGATACGATATTATTAATATTGAACGATCGTAAGTTGGTTGCGACAAAGGAACAATGATTAAGGCTTCTTATTTTTAGAAAGGATTTAGTTATTTTAAGATTAATTCAGCAGTTTAGGCAAGAATATATCTATAAATATGGACCTCGATGCCATAATTCTTGACGTTTTTTTTCTATAACTAACTAACCATCCCGCCATTACATGTGCAAATCTCTTGGCACGCACACCTTGCTTCATTCTCTTTCATACATAATCAATCTTCTGCCGTGCCGACTTTTGACATAACCTGAAACACGTACTTGATTCAGTTGAAAATGCCATCTCTTTTCACAGCGTTCTCGACTGCTTCTGCCATGCACTTGCAGGTTATGTATTTTATTTTTTAACTCCGCTTCGCCCATTCGCACAACACATCCGATTTTTAAAAAAACTTCGTGCGTAATCAAGTGATAGACGCTGTTATCTATTCGAGAATAAATCACGGCCTAGCCGCATACAATGGCTGGAGTAGTTTATAACCAATTACTTACACAATTACTGATAAACATTAAAGTCATCGTACATTTTTTATTACTTACGAATCTCGGTGATTTTAATCTTCGTGATTAGCACATTTCTTCCCAAGCATGACGTGATGTTTTTTAGAACATAAACATTCCCCGCTGATACGAATTATCGACCAACCCATATTTAATATGCTTTCGTACAAAATAAAGCAATCAATTTCGTCCAATTAACAATGTTACAATTATATTACTGAAAATACGTTTCATTAACAAGGGAAAATTATCGTTTATGGTTAAAGGTCGCGGATTCAAACCCGGCGTAAGGAAATACATTTTATTAAATTAATATGTGTCATAACACATTTAATTGATATAAAATAAAATAAATTATATTTACGGCACGTTCCAGAGTGGTAGATACTCTAAGTATAGCCCTGGTTAAAGACCACTATTCAGAATTGAAACGTTATTTGAAATGAATAAACCAATCACAGAACAAATAATTACTTATTCATATATGTACAATTTTATGTTACTATTTCCATATTAATATTAAATTCACACTTTCAAATAACATTAACCATAGATTAATTTAATTTGAAGTAACCAAAACAATCGGCAAAAATTACTGCCTCAACACAGGCTTGCCTAGTGAGGCAGATTACGAGAAAACAAAAGTAATAACTGTATACAAATATACAAAAAACTAAGTTATATGTATTAAGCAAATTCGGATAATGGTCTATATTTCTATTTAATTAATGTTTCTGTAATATATATATATATATATATATATTTACTGTTTACAATGTATAGATCTCTTGTTAAAATATATAAACGTACCTACACCTTTATACACCCTATGTATTTTTTATGATTATTCTGCTTATATTTTTTTTTTATTTTGCTGTTATTACTGTTAACTGTATTTAAATAAAGATTCATTATTATTATTATTTAAAAAAAATGGCCATGGCCGTGTTTGGTGAGCAGATCTGAATAGCCAGATATTTTCCAACTTTCCCCTTCCTCATTTCCTTCCCTCCCCATTACCTTCAGCCTCACAACATACCTCTATTGGGGATGCCATAGTCTCACTGGCTCTAGACGGTTGAGAGCAGTTGCGACTCTTGTACGATGTTCACGTAAAAAAATATAAAAAACATGTATATAAATATATATATATATATATATATATATATATATATATATATATATATATATATATATATATAGAAGGCATTAGATATGTATGTAGCTACAATGTACATACTATAACACCGTCTTATTCGCGGGGGCTGAGATTCCTTCAATGCAGCGTGGAAAGCGAAACTTAAAACCGATGCTGGGTTTGTGCAATGTAACATATATTATATGTCCTTTGCTGCCAGATAACTAACTTCCGTAAAAATAGCGGAGGTAATTCCAAAGGGAAGACTTCCAATTGGCCTCACTGGTCAGTGGTCACCCGGGTAAAGCATCTTCATCATCATAATCGGGACCGGCAATGGATGGAGACCGCGGAATGAATCTAATCGTATGTTTTTGTTGAGAAATCTGTCTGAACGGCCCTCTACACTAGCTACCAAATCCTTATAAATGTATATTAAATAAAACAATAAATTGGGTAAACAAGGGTATTGTTTTATTTAATATACAATGTCACACCCTCAAGTTTTTGCTTCCTTTAAAAGTGTTACGAAATCAAAATTGAATCGAACACCTAAGCTTTCAGTCGCAAAAAAAATATTTTTAACGGGGTTACATTGAAGGATGTTTTATTTCTGGCAATTTATAGGTCAGGCCTTCAGAGGGTCGGTAACAATACCCACTTCTGTCACATGCTCTGGCAGAGCTTGTTGTTTTGAAATCGCTCTACAGCAATCCTCTCGCTCCTCCGCAGCTATTTGTTAATCATAATAGCATGAGATTATTTTGTCTATATTTGTCTCACTTACCGCTTTATACCCTTCTCCGAGTATAGGGTCCACAATTCGGGCCACCTTAACCCTCACGTTCGGAGGTACATAGATGAGTTCTTGACCGTGGATAAACAAAACGCGGATAACGAGGGATGATTGTATCCATAGTAATATTAGTTCTGTTAACAGTGGGTAGCCTTGTGCGGATATTATCGTAAAGTGGCCTATAAATTGTTTAGCAACTGTTAACTACCCCTCAAAGTTCTGTACTCGGCACAACTCATCTTGATCGCAATAAAGATATAAGTTTAAGGTTTTTTCGCTGCTTCTCGCAATCATTCCAGCTTTAAAGGCATGTCCGGGTGGCTTTAAGGGTAGAAGCTTGATTTTCATAAATACCGTGGTTTGGTTAGCCCTCAACTGCGTATAACGAGTCGCATTGTCGCTACGAAGCACACGCATTTTTAACGAGCTCCGCTATTATATTCATTTTGTCGTTAAATTCATAATGTCGCGTTCATTCTTAAGCGAAATTTCAACAAGTGTAGTTTCACTTCAAAGGAGGAACGAAGTGCAGTCAAACATCATTGACGAATTGCGTAAAGAATTGTCTGAACAAAACAAAATTCTGTTGTCACTTGCGGACAAACTTCGCGAGTTTAACAATACTAAAGCCTGATTCACACCAACGTCCGGTTCCGCTCAGTGCCGATATTGTTCCACAAGAAAACTTATTGATATGGTATGAATATCAATCAAGGAGTATGTGCCAAGACAAATTTGTGTGGCAGTATATCCTTCTGCCCACCCTTGTGATATTTAACTACTTATTTAGTTAAATAATTATTTTGAAGTGTAAAAATACAGACATCGCAGATTTTTTTTTATCAAAAATCATTTTTTTATCACTAAATAATATTTTTAATAATTAATAAATAATTATTACTGTTGGCGTTGCTAAATGAACAAGATATGCGAACAGAGCGACTTTCCCATTTGGAAACTGGAGATGACAATCTATGGGTTAAAGTTATTGTTCGAGACATATGTGTATTTATCTGTGCTGTTTACATCCCACCTAATTCTAAAACAAATGTTTATACGATATTTTTTGAAATGTTTATTAGTAACTTAAGCTTTTTTGCTGACAAGAAAATTTTAGTGATTGGTGATTTCAATATTCATTCATCGCAAAATCCTCGTGCAGTGAAAACTAAACTCTTATATGTTATGGAACTATTTCAACTGAAGCAACTGAATACAGTGCTAAATTCTTGTTATCGTACTTTAGATCTAGTTTTAAGTAACTTTAATATGATTGTAGAAAAATCCGATTTCTGTCTGGTTCCCGAAGATAATTATAATCCAACACTATTGTCAGAAATCAGCCTTAAACTTGTTAGGCCGTTGAAAAATCTTCATCTTTATTCTGAAAACAATTTCCGCGGTTGGAATTTCGGCAAAGGAGACTTTAAGAAGCTATACAGCCAACTGCGTGACCACAATTGGCAGGCTTTCTTGGAGCTTTCCGATGTTGACGAGGCAGTTAAATACTTATACGACACTAAAGCGCCGCAAAACGAAAACTATCCTAGATGGTTTACACGTGATATTATCAAGGACATAAAGATGAAATTCATACATCATCGGCGGTGGAAACGATCAGCTTTGGAAAGTGAACACGAATTGTTCAAATTTCATCGCACAAAAATTAAACGTAACACTTCAATTGCACTTAATAACTATATCTTGAACGTAGAAAACAATGTCAAACACGATCCTAAATCCTTCTGGAAATATATTTCCGACAAAAAATGTAACGGAGGTTTTTTAAATCAGATTAACTTCAATGATTGCACATACGAAGGAGACGACATACCGGAAGCTTTCGCAAAGTACTTTAAATCTGTATATAATCAGGAAAAGGTCGATTTTGAATCTTACGTACCAGGGCTGGCTGGATCTACATTTGCGCAAAACATTTCGATTGATAACATCGATACCGCGGATTTCTGTTTAGCAGTTAAAACACTGAAACCAAAAACATCGTTTGGTCCTGACTTAATTCCACCCTTTGTTATCAAGGGGTGTTCCGAACCATTGTCTAAACCACTGTGGCATATATATAATACCACGATTAAAAATGGAATTTTTCCTAAACTATGGAAACTGTCAAAAGTCACACCTTTACACGAAGATGGCGACAAGTGTCACGCTAATAACTACAGGCCTGTAGCAATACTTTCCGCATCTGCAAAATTACTGGAAATAATTTTGCATATATATTTATACGCCAAAGTCGAATCGTTTTTGATCGAACAGCAACACGGATTTAGACGTGGCCGATCAACCACTACAAATTTGATGATATTTCCAGATTACGTATCTAGAGCACTAGATAATAACGAGCAAGTTGACACATCATACCACGATTTTGCGAAAGCTTTCGATAAGGTGGATCACCTAGTTCTCCTAAGTAGTACTTTAGGAAATTGGATTATCTGTAAATTTAATGAAACTTTTTTGTAACTATTTGAACGGAAGAGAACAATTCGTATCTTACGGTTCATACAACTCCGACGCGTATCCTACAAACTCTGGTGTGCCACAAGGATCCAATTTGGGACCCTTATTATTTTTAATCTTTATAAATAACATTAGAAATAATATTAAATACGCTCGTTTTTTACTTTTTGCTGATAACATAAAATTATTTATTCAAATAAGATCATTGGAAGACTGTAGGCATCTTCAGGAAGATATCAATACAATTATTGACTGGAGTATTTATTTTATTGAGTAACTATTTGAACGGAAGAGAACAATTCGTATCTTACGGTTCATACAACTCCGACGCGTATCCTACAAACTCTGGTGTGCCACAAGGATCCAATTTGGGACCCTTATTATTTTTAATCTTTATAAATAACATTAGAAATAATATTAAATACGCTCGTTTTTTACTTTTGCTGATAACATAAAATTATTTATTCGAATAAGATCATTGGAAGACTGTAGGCATCTTCAGGAAGATATCAATACAATTATTGACTGGAGTATTGCTAATAAACTCAGTTTTAACTTCCTAAAATGTTCCGTCATGTGCTTCACGAGGTCACACAAGACCGTATATTTCAATTATAAAATGAAAGATACGTCTCTGAAGCATACGGCTACTTGTAAGGACTTGGGAACAGTATTTGACGCTCGTTTAACGTTTCATAATCACATCGAAAAGATCTGCAAATCAGCCACAAAAATGTTGGGTTTTGTCTTTCACAATTCAAGGGAGTTGACAAATCTTGCAGTGATAAGGCTGCTTTACTTTAGCTTAGTGCGTAGCATTCTCGAGAGTGGATCTCAGGTATGGGGGCCAGAGGACACCGCCTATGTACTAATGGTCGAGAAAATTCAAAAGATTTTTTTACGGTTTCTCTACATGAGAGAGTTTGGTTTTTATCCATGGCTGTTTCCAACAGCGTTTATCTCGGGAATGCTGGGTATCTGCAGCCTTAGTTCGAGGAGGGATATAGAATTATTGCTTTTTGCTCATAAACTCCTGAACGGTGTATTATTAATACCTGATATCCTGGCGGAAATTGGATTTTATGACCCTGATAATTTCACGCGTGGCCGCCAACACAGGCTTCTGTTTCTTCCCAGGTGCAGAACTAACTTACCAATGGTGATGCCCCTGGGAAGACTAACTAGGTTAATTAACTGCCTCGCACGAAATTTGGATATTTTTCACACGAGCTACAAGTTTAAGCAAGAACTAGCTATTAAGTTCTAACTATATTATGTACTTCTTGAAAACTATTTTTTTGTTTTTAAACTTATTTTTATTTTAATCTTTGTGTAATTATGATTACCATTTTTTTGTGTTTTTTGAAATGTTTTGGTGTAAAACTATTTTTGCAAATATAAAATAAATAAATAAAAATAAATAAATAAAATAAATAACGACTAACGACTGACCGGGCTTCGATACCACCTCCGGGTGTCCCACAAGTTATTAGTATTATAAATGTGCAAGGCTGTTTAGAGAAGAATTCACCAAATCTGTGTTCTGGTGTTAAGGTTAATTGTCTTTTCGATGAGTTTGAAGTCAGTTACATAAAATATTTATTTCACTTGAGAGCTGAGTAAAGCGCGGGTGACTAAAGTTTTCTCTCTTTTATCGACAAATACGATTATTAATTCCATATCGTGAAAAATATACCAGGCTTTGTATAAGTTAGTCAGTGAGATTGGAGACAAAATCGAAACTTAAAAAAAAATTATTTATCGAATTCGGACGTTTATTTAAGTTTTCAAGTTCACATCGCGCACAGAATCTTTTTCTGCGAATCATCACCAGTTTCCCCACCTCTACTGTGTACGATCTGGTTATGAGGCAGGCTAAGGAAAGCCTCCAGAGATGAATATATGATTTCTGGTGTTGAAGAATCTCAATTAAATGAGGGGGGGAAGACGAATTCCGGTAGCGCGTTCCACACGCGTACTTATGAAATTATATGTATTTTTTCAGAATTTTGTCGTTTCGCATTTGGGTTCTGCCAGTTCAAGTATTGTTTAGTTATTTTTTAGCTATGATAAAGTTAATAATAATATTTAGATGATTTGTATAGCGCCGTTTTATGAAAAATCACCTCAAGGGCGCTGTACAGATCTTATTTTCTATTTTTAGATATTAATTCCTAGTTTAAACTTAGCTATAGAAACATCTGTAATACTTTAAGATAAATAAAGGCTTTAACCGATTACGGAAATTAAAACTGAATACTTAAAAATGGTTCATGTTTGTTACGTATAACTTTTATTACATTTCGACATTACTTCATCCCAGTCAGACAAAGTTTTTTTTTCTAATAATAACGTTCATCTGCATGTATATTTATTTTGTGCGGTTCCCCTTTTCTCTATTTGCATGGGTCTAATTTTCAAAGTTCGCAAAACAACCGCAAAGGAGTTGGTTTTGACAGAACACGACTCAGAAAGTAAAACTAATAAGAAATCAATGTTATATTTAGGTTCTTGTAGAGTAAATTGTAGATATGCATTTGGAGTGAGATTTTTAAATCCCATAAAAGACATCTGTATTCAGTTCAAGAGTGATTTAAAGCTCCGAATACTTTTGGCTGATCGGTTGCCCATCTCGTACAGCCCGACAGGGCTTCAAACAAAACATTTTCCAAAGATTTGCAAATAAGAAGAGAGACTTACCAAAACATAAACAGCAAAAGGCATGACCACCACAGCCACCAGGAGATCAGCCAGCGCGAGGCTGACGATGAAGTAGTTGGTGACGGTCTGAAGGGTCCTCTCCCTGTAGACCGCCAAGATCACTAGCACATTACCGAACAGGGTCAGGAACGGGAACAACATCAGGATCAGAGCCCAGTAGTTGTACTCCAGAAAGCTTCTACTCCAAGGGACGCCGTCACAAGCTACAGACCCGTTTAGCGAAGAACCGTTCACACTACAATTGGTATACTCGAAGATATCACTTCTTATGGAGAGCGTGGAGTTTTCCCCGAATGTCAAATTGCTGTTGAAATTGCTATAGAAGTAATCACTGAAGTCTTCTACAAGCATCAACAAGTTGTTCTTCGTGTCGTTGGCGGATCCGTTGCCGTATAAACTAGTTCCGTTGCTCTGGGCGCTTTGAAAAAATGATACGTTCTCGTAGGGAGTCTCTCGCTGCACGGCCGAGCCGTCCTCGCTGGCCACCGGGAAGTAGTTCTGGTCGTGCAGCCTTTCTTGCGGAAGCTTGAGTCTTCCCACAGCTCTGCGGGTTTCTTTGGTGAAGTTGGCGCTATTGATTGTGACGTTCCAGGGGCTAGGCTCGGTGGAGAGGGCGAGGGGGAGGACGCCCGGAGCCGCGGCTTCCGGCTGAACGGATTCCCTGATTCGATCATAGCCCAGGCTCGATGCCTGCCTTGACCACTGGACTGAGGAATTGTGTCGCATGGAGGGGTGGGGGGTGCTATGCGGTATCATCCTGACGTCACTAATTACAGATTTATCCGTGCGTCTGACCGAACGTTTGACTTTGGTATAGACATCTCTTTTACTTTTTTTTCTGCGCGCCCCTGAAACAATTTGAAGTAAAAAATTAGAAAAGGTTGATCTGTAAACGAAAAATTGAATTTCTCTGGTGAATTTGTTCTTCAAAACTAAAAAATAATAACTTAAACTGATTTATCTCGATTGACTATTTGTATGTAACATAGAGTTAAGAAGGTTTACATAAGAAAAGCCACAAAATGATAATATTTGCAATTAAAGTATATTGACCACAAAATTGTACTCGCATGAATGAATGTACTCATGAATGAATGTAGTTTATTCGTACCAACTCATTTTGATTGGAACGTCATCGTAAAATGATATAGCTCGATAGAGTAATTTGCTTGATTAATGGTTGTGTTATGCCGGGAATCGAGCCCACAACCCTTAAATCTATTGCGTGGGCTACTACTCTAAGGAAATCGTTAATATTTGTTGATTTGCACAACCTCCCCCAAAGCAATAAGGATAGAAGATACACTCTTGAGTATTTTGGTCTGGTAGTCTTACATGTGTCATTATATCAATATCGTCGCTAGAAAGGCAAAAGGGCTTAAGCGACACTTGAGTTAAAAATAAGTTAAATATGAAGTTTTTTTCTGCATCGAATACGTCTCTCGTTTGATTCTGAAGATTTTTATCGCCCTTCAGCCACCTAAAATATATTTACCATTTGGGAGAAGGCTTGACTCAAGCGGCACAAGCTTGAGACTTTTATAGCTTATTGTTGCTTCAGGTAACTCAGTGAGAGCGTTGAGCTAGGTACCTGGGTTAACTTTTTGTAGTGATTTGGTCTAAACTTCCCAAAAGGGCGCTTTAGCCCTTTGTCCTTTCCAGCAACGATATACTGTTAAATAAATCTTCCTTCAAATCTCCTGTGGTAAAGAGAAACGTTAATATTTATTTTACTACATGCACAATGCACTTAATGTACACAAAATTACTAACACAAAATGTAGGATGATATTAACACAAAATGTAGGAATGATAGTACCTATATTGGATACAGTATACCTACCATTGATATTGATATTCAACGAGTTGCCATACGAATTGAAAAATGATTGCTCTAAAACTCTACTGATAAGCTACTTGTAGTAGCTTGGTGGGTTCAAATTCCCACTGTCGAAATTTGAAAGTGGAAAACAGTTGATTTTGGTAATATGACGCTTTAAAAATAAATAAATGGTTTCAGGCGAGGTAATAGCAATAACTTTATGCATCATTGTGGAATGCCACTGACTCAAGTGCACTGAAATAATCCAGTACAAGTTGTGCTGTATGGTGTTTAAATCCATGAACGAAATGGCCCCACTGTACATTACCGAATTATGCGTTCCAGAAAACATATTATCTTTTCAGACTATCATATCCTTACATTCATGAGAAGAATCTCAACATAATCTGTATTTCGACGAATCACCTTAAGATATACAAATGTTAACCAAATCCTGTACTGTACGACAAATTCAGACAGTCCATTTTTTTATTTCGCTCCCATGCCCTTAATCAGAAAAAAAACATAATTTTAAGTTATTAAGTGTGTCTATCTGATAGGACCTGCCAGGTAAGTATTTTCCTGTATATTCTCTTATTTAAACTAGGAATTAATATGTAATAATAGAAAATTAGATCTGTACAGCGCCCTTGAGGTGATTTTTCACAAAAACGGCGCTATACAAATCATACAAATATTATTATTATGGAAGAACTTAATGCATCATTATGGAATGCTTATGAAGAATTTTATGCATTTTTATGGAATTCTTATGAAGAACTTTATGCATCATTATGGAATGCCTATGAAGAACTTTATGCATCATTGTGGAATGTAATATAAAGGTGTATGAATACACCTATTTTGTAGACCGAGCTTTTGCCGTAGTAGGCCCCACAGCTTGGAATAACTTCCCTTCACATTTGCGAAAGATCGACAGCTCAACTGAGTTCAGAGCAAAACTAAAGACTCACCTGTGTAAATAATCATACCCACAATAACGTCAATTCACCATTACATATATCTATAAATGTAAATATATTAGTTGTAAGTCACTAGTTGAAAGTATCAGGCATAAGTCAATATGAATAAGTTTTAGCTGTAAGTACATAGTTATAAGTTGTAATTTATACGCCACTAGTTATTAGTTTTAGTGATTAAGCTGTAGGTTATGTTAAGAATGTTGTAAAGCGCCCTTGAGGTGATATTTCTTTCACGGAAACGGCGCTATAGAAATCAACCAATTATTATTATTATCATTCTATCCAGTACGAAACAAACGCTCGAACCAATTATTCCACATCCCACACTCAAAAAATAACTACACACACCATTTATTGTTCAGAATTCTGTGCGTTAAAGACCTAAGCTATGTTAATTATTTGTCTCTATCTTATAAAGATTATGTTGGGTTTCTTTATTTTATTTTGTTTGTATTTATCACTTGGCTTACATTATTTTATGATGTTTCATATTTATACAGTTTACCGCGAAGGTTCTAAGAGCAAACGAGCTTTGAGGACACGCGTGGAAGAGAAGGGTTCCAAAATAGGCATATGTTTATATTAAATAAGATTTAAAAGGATGGAATAGGTAAGCCCGGTTGTAATGAGAGCCAGAGTTCCAACGAATCACGGATTATGTTCATATTTCACACACCCAATAATGCTTCCATACGTACAGCTGATGTTCGTTTCGTGTTATTTCTTATAGGAGTAAAGGAAGGAATGTTTACTTTTTGATATGTATCAATAATAAATTTCACTGAAAAGGTTATTGCTTCTATTCGAATTATTACAAACGTTGATTCTGAAATTGTCCAAAGACGCAAAGCTAACAGTCCACGATGGAGTGCTTATATCAACCCTGATGTATGGCAGTGAGGCATGGAACTGGCAGAGGAAGGATGAAAGTAGACTGAATGCTGTGGAAATGAACTCCCTGAGGCGTATGTGCGGTAAAACCATGTATGACCGTGTTCAAAATGTGGATTTCTGTAAAGAATGCAAGGCTGATGTAAGCGTAATGAAAAGGATCAAGAAAGGAAAATGTAGAGCAAATGAACGAAGAAATGAGTGTGAAAAGAATATATGATACGAAAGTAAATGGAAGAAGTCAGGGACGCCCAAGGACGAAATTGCACGATCAAGTGAATCAAATACTTGGATCGGGCCATGTAAAGAGTCAGAATAACAAAAGAGTATGTGACGATATATGAATGTGAATGAAGCAAGGAGTGTGTGCCAATACAGAGTTAAATGGCGGTTCGTCCTCTCTGTCTAATTTGCGGAGAAATGTTGTGATGGTTAGTTAGTTAGTTGATTCTGAATATATGAGTTTTATTATGTATTGATAGTTCGTTCGATTAGTAAACCGTTTTTTTATGATTAAAATCCAAGCGAATAAAATTCCCCTGGTATCATTCGATACCGATCGAAAGGTCATTGTGGAGCTTAGATTGATTGAATAATGTTGAGGAGTAATGTTGACAGTTTGACAGTTATGGTGACATCATCGAATTCAGAATCGCGTGGCGTGTTTAACATATCAATTCTTGCTCATTTTTTACGAGAAAAAATCTAACTCTAAACGACCATTTAAAAATACTAGCATATAAGACGATGAATATTATTAAAAAAAAAAAAAAATAGTCGAGCGGAATTCCATATTCTAGAGTACCTTCGTTTTTCATTCCCTTTTTTTTAAGCCTTAAATCTTAGATTGAGATATTATTTTACATGTATTTACAGTAGAACTTTGACTTTCATCGTTTATCCAGATTTCAACAGATTTCCGTTGTCTCTTCTTCACATGTAGATCGTTGTCTCTTATTCACATGTAGATCGTTTTCTCTTCTTCACAAGTAGATAGTTTCAAAGGGTATAAGCTTAATTTAATGTATTTAATTATATACGCCCTTACGGGCTTTTACTAGCGTTGGGAAAAACTTCAATGTTTTGTGAATGCTTCACGAATTGTTAGTTCTTTAAAATGAACCCTTCAATTGAAGTCGAACTCGCGAAAAAAGAGATTTGGATTTATCCGCTTCTTTGTTCAGTTCTTTTTGGAACCGGTTCCTCGCCGAAAAAGCACGTACTAGTCGGTAGAGTTTAGAAAGTAAAAAGAACTGGAACCAGTCCCTTGCCAAAATTGAAAAGTACTAGTCAATAGGGATTTAAAAACCAAAATAGCTGGAACTGGTTCCTCGCCGAAAAGCACATGCTAATCGGTAGAGATTTCAAAGTGAAAACCACTGGAACCGGTTCCTCACCACAAAAATCGCGTACTAGTCGATAGACATTTCAAAACGAAAGGAACTGGAACTGGTTCCTTTATTTTGAAATGTCAATGCCTTCACAACGGTACTGCTTCAAATTGAAGTACTTCTTTCAATGGAATGAAGTTAATCAAATGAATGAAGGCTAAAATGAACTACCAACTTCAATTGAAGTGTCGGTTCAGTGAAATGAAATTAATGAAGGCTAAAATGAACTACCACCTTCAATTGAAATATTTGTTCAATGAAATGAAGTTATTAAAAATGAATGGACGCTATAATGAACTACCGACTTCAATTGAAGTATTTGTTCAATGAACAATGGATGAAGTACGAACTGTTGCCAAAAGAAGTAGTTCTTTGAAGCAGTTCTTTCAAAGCGGTCACAACGCTAGCTTTTACATAACTGTGTAATACATAATATAAAATGATAGTGACATAAAAATAACATGGAGTAAATGATAAGTACACAAAAACGTATGTAAGTTATTAGAAATATTATAATGCAATAAATTAACATTGATATTTTTGAAAGAGGTATGCTATTATAGCCTTCTTGTAACTAGATTCAGTGCAGTCGAATATATCTACAATTTCTGCGAAAAAATTACCCACTGCATGCAATCTAGGTACAAGTCAGTATCTAAATTACTCGGTCCTGATGTTATTGTAACATTTAAAAAGAATTTCAGATCGAGTGGTTCTGTTAGGTACGTGAAAGGTAATTAAGCTAAGTAAATGAGGGCTGTCTATAATACCATTAGCAATTTTGAAAATAAAAGTCAAATCGGAAACAAGCCTCCTGTCTGAGAGTGTTGATAATGTTAATTATTTCATTAATTAATTATAATTTATGGGTTCAATAGGTGGACCGAGATTGTAGTCAATGTGTGAAAGTTGAGTCCGTATCTGAAGTCAGGGAGTGACATAAGTGACACAGACTTTCGCACTTGTCGGGTGAAAATATCGATGAAAGATTCAATGTGTGCGATTCGAGAGCCTGTGGTACAGCGATTCATTCAACGAGCGAACCAACAAGATCTACGGACTAGTCTTATTCAACTAGCGCCATTCAAAAAAGTGTAACTGCCCGGAACCAGTAATTTGATGGCCCGCGTAGTCGATTGGTAAAACGCTCGACTACGAATCGAAAGGTCACGAGTTCGAACTCGGCGTACGCTAAAAAAAATATTTAGTCAAAATGTGTCATAACACATTTAATTAATATAATTTATAATATATAGTATATTTGCGGCACGTTCCAGAGTGGTAGATACTCTAAGTATCGCCCTGGTGAAAGACCACCATTCAGAATTGAAACGTTGCTTGAAATGGCTTTAGCTCTGTTTGGTAACCAGATCTGAATAGCCAGGTATTTCCTAACCTCTCCCCATCTCCTTCCCCTCCCCGGTACTTTAAACCTCGCAGCATACCCCAATCGGGGAGCAGTCGGGACTCTTGTGCGGTACTCACTATGAATTTGTTTTTTAAACGAGACCATTACATCCCCATTTGAGGTGTGTTGTGAGGCTGAAGTGGATGGGGAAGAGGAAGGTTAGGAAGTGCCTGGCTATTCAGATCTGGTCGCTAAACACGTTTAACGCCATTTCAAGCAGAGTTTGAATTCAGAACGGCGGTCTTTAACCAGGGCGATGCAGAGAGTATATTATAATATATATTATAGAGTGGTAAATTACACCACTCCGGAATTTGCCGATAATAAGTTTTGTGGTGTTTCGTATCGTCGGTGACGTTGCAAATATATGACTTATGCGGAGGCGTTGTACCGAAATAATACTGGAATCGTGTGAGATTTGCTACTTACGCTTGATTTAAACTAATGAAAGATTTTTCTCAGACAGAAAATTTAATTTTTACATAACTGACAATAAACAAATACAAAATGAATATGTCTTACACGTCAATGCACTCAAATGTTTGACACAAAATTTACAAATAAAAATACATTTCTTCAATTTATACAAAGAACAAAAAAAGTCATGTAAACGAGGTCATAATATAATCTGTGTTGATATTTAAAATATTCTTACAAATGCTGATTAAAACATTGATGCATTTACTGTAGACGACAACATGCAGATATTTTTTATAGAATCGAATAAAATGTTTTTCAGAACGCAGTTTGTTGTCGGGCGAAATTAATTAAATTTAGCCACTCGGAGAACTTACGCAGGATTGCCAATGATAAATACACGGAGTCGCGGTATCACTGACGTCATGTATATTGCACTCCATATTTTTATTTGTATTTCGAGTAACAAATAATTATTAATATTGGAATGGACTTTAAAGCATTAATGCTTATTTACTCGGTTCCAAGGTTTAGTCTCGGTCATGATTATTGTTCTTTTTAGTTTCTGGTTCTTTACTGTTTCCTATTTGTGTTTAAGATTATCAATATTATTTAGATTAAGATTGGTTGTAACATTCGTGCATTGAAAACAATAAGTTGCCGACAGATTTATGTCTTACAATGTCGGCGGAATCCATTCGTGTAAAGCAAATAACAATATCCAGCGAAAACCTATTTCACTTTCAATATCACTATCCCATTTAAAATTTATATTGGGAAGTCTTAAATTTAGGCCGTTTTAACTTTCGAATATATATGACGGTGAGTTTTCCAACATTATCGAATAAATTTGCACGGGTAGAGTGGGCACATTTGGGACGCCGTTACAATCTGGAGAAGGGTGTACGGGACACTTATTTTACCCAGGACATTTGGGCCAAGGCGCATTTCGGCCAAATTTAAACAGTTATTTCCAATTATGCCGGCACACACTGTATTGAATTAATTTATTTATTTGGAAATTTACATTATAACGCCATGGCCGTAAGTCGCTGAAGAGATAAACCGATAGAAGCGTGCTGTGGGCGTGTCTGTGTGCACGTAAAAAGCTCAATTTTTCCTTACTTCTGATGAGATTATTTTTTGATGAGATAATTTATATCATTGGCCTGTCTAGGATCTAGGAGTCGAAATGAAGTATGTAAATCGGTGGAATCAGTTTGCTTTTAAATCAGTAAAGATCGTACTTCTATTGATTTTCTGTTCAGTGCTGCGTAGGAGAAAATTGGGATTTGGACGCTTGGGAAAATGACTATTCAGATTTGGTGAAAACAGCTCGAGTCATATCAAGATTTGAGAAGCTCCATATTGGGAAGTTTACACCAGAGTACTTTAAAATTTTTATTATTTTACATTGAAATTCATAAATCTTCAGTGCCTGGTTGGATTTTTAAAAAAAAAGTTATAAAAGATCACTCAATGCTCTCACTGAGTTACCTGAAGCGACAAAAAGCTTTAAAAAAGTCCCAAACTTGTGTCGTTTGAGTCAAGCTTTCTCTAAATTGGTAAATATATTTTTTTATTGCCGAAGGACCACAAAAGTATTCAGAATCAAACGAGAGTCGAAGCATTCGATGTAGAAAAAAAAACTCATTTTAACTCAAGCATAATCAACTCATTTTTGACCAAAGTGTTGCTAGAGCATAACTGAGAGTATCTTCCACTCTTATCGATGCCTTTGAAGCTTAATGTCGCACTTCATCAGTTTAATGTGGTCGGAATAAATACTGTAAATAGTTTGCGGCGTAAAACAATGTACGAAAATGTGTTTTATTTTATTTCTAATAATCTGTGAATCAACTTTGAAAGTAATAAAAAGTACAACCACTGTATACAATATTTGAAACCCCTTATTTCGGGTTTGAATACGTTTTGTAATTTTTTATGTTTCAAATTGTTTTGTTTTCAACTTTGGGCTTTTACATAAATGGCCACCGTGTCATTATACAAAATGAACGGAGACCCTATTTTTTATTATTAAGTTATACAATTTACATAAATTTAGCCTAAACGTTATCCAAAGCAGATAGTCACATATGATTATCAACGTTTTGGTTGGTTTCTATGATTGCCAAATACCAAAAACCAAATCCCAAATCGAATATTCGAACGTAAACTTGTAACGCGTAAAATCGTGTTGAAGTCATTTTAAGACTCTTTACAAAAGCCTTCTCCTAAAATGTACAGTAGACTCTCGATTTACCTGGATTCACGGTTAAAAAAACCACTGTAAAAAAACAATGGGGCGCCTTCTAATATGTTCTGTTATACGAGGAGGTTTTACGGATTTGTTGTTGGTTTAATGTTTTAGGGATCGACTGGTCATTAAAAATTAACTTTCCAAATATTCAATAAAGATGGTTTGAACTGTTCTCGAGAGATGTAGTTACCATAGGTAATCAGATTTTTGTTTAACTTTCTCATATCTTTATTATGGTAAGTAGAACAATAAGATGCCCCATTAACATTTTAACAAAGTACCAATTAAGAACACCAGGGGCCCTAGCACGAAATATGAATTAAGTTTTTATCGACAATGTGGGTAATTTGGAATAGGCTACTTGCTTCATTCACATTCATACATCGTCTCATATATACTTTTCTGTTCTTCTGACTCTTCACATGGTCCGACTCAAGTATTTGATTCACTTGATCGTGCTTTGTCTTCGTCGGGTGTCCCCAACTTCTTCTTACATTCACTTTCGCGTCAAATATTCCATTCACTCTCCTTTCTTCGTTCATCCACTTTACATGCCCAAACCATCTAAGACTCCCTTTCTTAATCCTATTCATTACGCTTACATCAGCCTTGCATTCATTGCAGATATCCTTATTTTTCACACGGTTTTATCGCACATCAACATGACTAATTGAATTGAATTCCAACAATCATACTCCAAACTGAAAATAACTAGAATAATTGTGTTCAAATAATCTAAAGTGGCCCTGACCTACGTAGCATGCGGTTGTTTGATAAGAGGCTGATAAACACCAGCTGTTTCCCACAGCTGATTTATTTACCTCTTTAGGTTTTTTTTTTAACCGGTATCTCCCAACACGGAGCAGAAAATACTTTTTTTTTCTTGAGCAGATTGTCAATTTCATTTGCCTCTCTGAGGCCTAGGAGGCTTAGGTAAATTAGCAACAACCGTTCTCTTTAAAATCTGTTTAGACCGAACACCTGGGGTTTACTGTTCACTGCTTTTAAGCTACGTTTACTTTTAGGTTCGCGTTATTTTCGTCATGACCTGGAACTAACGTCATAACAGTTGTCAAATTGGCATTCGTTGGTACAATGTTTTACTATTTTTCATTGATTGGGTGGTAACACCTAGTTGTCAGTGAGCCTATAGTGTTTTTTTAGTAGAACCATTAGCTCAGTTTACATGGCCTGTTCAAAAGAAACGGTGAATTTTGAATTTTCGCGGGCTGTATACATTCGATTATCTTTTTTTTAATGTTGGTACACATATGTTTATCATATGTTAGCATTATCAGCCATTTTGGATTAGTGGTTTGTTTTTGACAACTGGAAAAGTTAGTCACGTTTTTGTGTGTTCTTCGATTTTTTACTTTTGTAAAAATGGATCAAAGAATATGTGTTAAATTTTGCGTTAAAAATGGAACAAAGTGCTCCAACGCACTTAAAATGTAGATTGTGGCATTCGGCGAGTCTATTTTGACTCAAAAAAGTGTTTATAAGTGGTACAAGCGCTTTACAGAAGGCCAAGAAGATGTTAATGACGATGAGCGTCCTGGAGTTGTGGAAAAACAAATCATGGATTTTATTTTTACTGCTGATAATGCTAACATATGATAAACATATGTGTACTAACATAACAAAAAAAAAACGATAATTGAATGTACACAGCCCGCGAAAATACAAAATTCACCTTTTCTTTTGAACAGGCCTCGTATATTACCTATGGGGCGGACAGCTGTCTATGATTATTATCATTCAAAGACATAACACAGGGGCATGCAATAAAATCAGACTATAAAAAACAAAGCGTATAATACCCAAAACATTTTTTTAGTATAAGATATACATTTTTTTTTCTATCAAGGAGAAACCTGTAGTTATTAATTTAAACCCCAAAGCGAGGGCATGAAGATTGTTAAACTGTTATTTACCTTTAAATAAAAATCGTAGAGAGGTAAATCGAAGTCTGGGCAAAAGCTAGTGAGTCGAGGACGGAGACAGGTTAATTAAATCTGTCACCCAAAAATAATAGCGGGTTGGGGAGAGATCGAAAGGGGGGGAAGAATTTCGCCATACAAAACTTTCTCTTCCCGGTAGCGTGCTACCAATAATTTTAAATGTTTATTTATTTACGCCCAATTGGGGCCCTATACACATTTAAAAAAACCACCAGCACAGTATAAACAATAATATGCAGATATGCAAATACAACCTCAAATAAAAATACAACAAGGGAAAATAAATTAATAACATAATGTACATAAACTAGTTAACACAATAACAATGAAATAAATTCGAAGCAGAGCCAGTTAATCTAATCAATTCCTGTTCTACTTTCCGAAATAAATTCAACCAACTTTTGTCTACATTTCATTATTTATGTGTTAAATATGTCGACAACATATCTTATAATCATGAATCATTTAAAGTTACCCAAATTCTTGCATACGGACGGCGCACGGGCCTTACTCTGTTACCTGTTACCCGATTGTAATACCGTGTTGGAGTTACAGTAATAAGGTATAGAATGCCTTGACGTTAATAATAGTGTAGGGCTGTGAATCAGTTGAATTTATAATTTTATGTAAACAAATATTACGCAAAAAACGGCAAAAGATATCCAGCATACTATGACTCGCCTACATCTGCTCTGACTTCTGTCTCTCTACATCGCCTACACCTTGACTTATGTTTTTTAGTGACCACAGCCTGGCCCCTAGACCGCCTGACTTCCTCTCTACGAACCAGACATATTAAAACGCAAATCCAATAGTCACTACCAGTCTTTCCCCTTTAAAACAGAATCGACCTATTTGGATCATTTCGTGGATCGGGATCGCAGCCTTACTAAGGTTCTTGTGTACCGGATACGTCTGGCACAAGGTATATCTCATACTCAACTTTCCAGGAGAGCTAAAAAACTGTTTTTTTTTCGGATTCTTATACATTTTATAACATCGACGCCAGAAAGGCAAAAGATCTGAAGCGCCATTTTGGGAATTTTACACCAGAGCATTTTAAAGTTTTTTTTACAATAAAATTCACAAGTCTTCAGTACCTGGTTGGTTTTTTTTTTAAGGTGACTCAAAACTCGCAAAAATTACCAAACTTGTGTCTCTTGTTTCATGCCTTCTCTCAAATGGTACATACGAGTATTTTAGATGGCTGAAACGCCACAAAAGTCCTCAGAATCAAACGAGAGTCTGAACATTCGATGCAGATTTTTTTTTTATTAAAACTGCATTTTGATTGTTTTTATCAAAGTGTCGCTTAAGTCTACAAGTTAAAAAATGCGCTAGTTCGCAACAACATAAAGGATGAAAAGTGAATCATGTTGGTACTTATTTGATTTTTGAGGTTTTCTGAGATACGCCTGTTTGTGTTGTGAACGACGAATTGGATAACTATTAATTAAGACAAAAAATCATAAATAATATAACACTTCCTCAATTCCGTTAAACAAAATATAAATATCAATATTATCGGAAGAAAGCAATTTATATTACAGCGTGAGAGTATATTCCCCTCGTTCATATTTACGTTTTATCATTTTTAATATCTGCGACAATCTAACCAAACCTTCGTATGTTAATTTCCATTATATGAAAAATAATGCCCATTGAGAATCTTCACGATCAATATACCACACATGCAGTGGCGTGCACATAGTTTTTGACCAGGTTAGGCAGAAGGCAAAACAGCGGATTGATTCGGGTGCTTAGTAATATAAGGGCGAATTTACAAAAACACAGTTTGGAAATACACGATAAAACTGTTTTAAAAAAATGATTCTCTCTTTCAGAGGTTAAATATTTGTCTAGTAACATAGAATAAACCAGTCTGACATTGGCGGCGTTTGGGCATATGCTTTTGACGCGCTATGGTAGAACGGTCGGTGGGGTGCGTGCGATTAGCTGAACTTCGCGCGTATTTTGGAAATTGTAGATTAATTTTTTGCAATATTTTCATATTATTTAATCTAATAATATTCATATTTGTATGCGATTACGACAGAGTGTGCTGTGTTCATGTTCCTGTATGGAGTGCACGCCTCTGCGCACATATCAGCTAGACAGCGGGTTATGGTTTCTTTACATCCCGGAAAATTCCACCCCTTCGCGGATTTCCGACATTTAAAAATTTTTGCATTTGTGTATTGTAAGGGGTGTTTCAGCAGCCATTATTGTGAGTTTGTGTGTATTTTCTTTGTGACAAGCTTTCGCTTCGTACATTTTCTATAAAAGATCTATCGGAAGTATTGCAATTTTACTGGAAATATTAACTAAAATGGAGAATTCTTAACAATAGCTGAAAATTAATCGATTCGATCAAACTCTTTAAGTGTTGCCTAGGAAACTTGGTGGGAACATATTTTAAGAACAACTTCAATATTTAAGCGCAATTATTTAATTTAAATTGTTTTACGAATCATTTGTATTAGCTTTGTGACCGCTCCGAAAGAACTACTTCAAATAACTATTTTTTTTGGCAGCAGTTCCTACTTCCTTCATTGTTTATTGAACAAATACTTTAATTGAAGTTGGTAGTTCATTTTAGCGTTGTGACTGCTCCGTGTGAACTATTGCATTTTGCGACAGTTGAAACTTCATTCACTTAATTTCATTGAGCAAATACTTCAATGGAAGTTAGATTACAAATAAATACTTTAATTTGCAGCAGTTCAGTTGCGAAGTTGATTTCAAGTACTTCAATTAAAGTTCGACTTCAAAGTACTTCGATCTAAAGGAACGTGTTTTTAGGAGTTCTTTTCGTTTTAAAATCTCTACCGACTAGTACTTTTGTTTTTGGCGAGGAACTTTTTTGCCGATTGAACAAATAACCAGATAAATTCAAATCTCTTTTTTGCGAGTTCGACTTCAATTGAAGAGTTCACTGCGAAGGGTTAATTTTAAAGAACTAGTAGTTCGTGAAGTCTTCACAAAACATTGAAGTTTTCCCAACGCTAATTGGGATTAAATGCCGGTTTACACGTGAACAGTGTTTAGGAAAGTGGTAACTTAACGACTGTCCCAACGAGAATTTAAACTAATTTAGAAAACCCTTCAGGCACCCAACAACGCCACTCTTTCAACTTTTAGGAATCCTCAATATCAGACAGTTATATCTTAAAATAGTGTTAAAAATAACTCATTCATTAAAATCTTTAATGCATAGCACACATAATAAAAATACAAGGGCCAAACAATAAGAAAGTCTTTTGGTACCTAAATACAATACAGCTATAAGAAAGTCTTTTAGTTAACTTCATTCATAAACTCGAGTGACACGCGTATTTTCTGTTCTATTGCAATTATAATCTATTATTGAACTTTGTTGAGAGAACTTTGAAATTAGTGATTTATCCGATAAAAACATAACTTGCCACATGCCTTAAAAGTGTGATAAAAAACTTATTCGCATTTGGATTAGTTATTACAGTGTTTTTTTTTGTTAATTTAATTGTGTTTCATTTGTGATCGCGACAATAACATAACGCCATACGAAATCGACGGCAGGTTGTAAGATAGGGTAAAGATGGCACAAATGAATAATCATGATTTTATGGAATCATGTAAGGCCGCTATCCTAGATCTATTGGAGGCAGTCCAGGATCCCACTAAAAAGTTCAATAAGGAACAACAAAATATTATTACCTTGAAAGCCAACTCTATTCTTACACTCATGGGACACGTTGCTATTGAAATGACCGAAATTAAATCAACAGTCAAAACATTTTCTTCTATAACTAGTGACAGAATAGGTTTATCAGAAGGAAATAAAAAACGCTTTATAAATCGAACAAACGAATTCTGTGTGCTCATATCTCCAAATCAAAAGAATAAAGATTCCGCACAAACAACACAAAAGAGAATTCTAGAAAAGATAAAAAATGGAAAAATAAGAGTAAATATAGACGAAATCAAAAAATCTCAAACAATAGACTAATCATAAAATGTTCTAAAAAAGATGACGCTGAAAAACTAATCGAAATAATCTCTAAAGAAAATAAAGATTTAGAGATAAAAGAACTAAAGAAAAAAAAAAAACCAACCTTAATTTTTAAAGGAATTTACGAAGATTACAATAAAGATGATTTCTCAGATAATTTGATCAAACAAAATCAGTATCTTTCTTCCTATGAAAAAAAAAACTAAACTCTTTAATAAATGTGAAAAAAGTTATCAAAAACAATTATAGTGAATCTTTTAATTATATAGTAGAAGTTGACAAAGAAGTCCGTAAATTGATAATGCAAAATGAAAAGGTTAATATTGGTTACCAAAGAACCTATGTTGAAGACGCCAACCCGCTGGTTCAATGTTACCATTGCTTACGCTTTGGTCACACGGCAGGTAGATGTTTACAGAGGGACAAGGACGCCGCTAGCTGCACCTATTGTGGAGACGATCATACACACATCGCTTGTGGAAACAAAGATAAATCGCCGAACTGTAAGAATTGTAAACAACATAACCTCAAAAATAATCTGAAATGTCAATCAAATCATAGAGCAAATGACAGGATTAATTGCAATTATTATAAAAAAATGCTTGAAATTGCTTATCAAAAAAATCGAATACTAATACTGTCATATACTTCCCAACTAAATATAAAATGTTAAATATAATTTGTAATAACGGCATAACTGATGTAAAGCAGATAACATATCTTATTATTCATGATGATTAATTTCATGTCTACTGCAATTGATAATTCATTTATAATAGACGAACGAGTTTTTGAGACAGTTAATCAAACAAATGACATCATAAATATAAAACCGACAGATAGTCTAATAATAATGCACATGAACATCAGAAGCATTGAAAAAAATCTAGACGAATTCCTGGTAACAATAAAATCTTTAAATAGACTTGACTGTATAATTCTTTCAGAAACTCATTCGTCTAGTGAAGTAAATTATCACATACCGGGTTTCACATATCATGCAACTAAAACAAAATTAAATAAAAATAGTGGCATCGCTGTATTCCTATCAAATATCTACACTGTGACCGATACAAAAGAAATCATGGTAAATAACGTGAATATCCTAAACATGGAAATTAATTATTTGAATAATACTTTTAATATCATCATTGCTATCTATCGCACTCATCTTTATGTACTAACTGTCTATATAGACGAATTAAAAAACATTTTATTCCACCACAAAAGTAAAAAAAACGATAATCATAGGAGACATAAATTTAAATATTGCTAGTGATTATTCTTCTAACGATATAGATAATTATCTAAATATGCTAGCGGAATTGAACTACATTTCATGTATTAACTCATACACCAGAAACATGTACCAACAACGTCCCTCATGCATCGATCACATATTCACCAATATCACAGACACCAAAAACATTACATCAGCCGTAATCAAAACAACAATAACAGACCATTTTGGATGTATATTTAAATACGACTACAAAAATACTAATGTTCCTTCACCAACCGTGATTGATCCAAATAAGTGTGACAAATACGAATATAAGATTGATAATAATGCTCTTATTTTAAAATTAAGAAATGACGAAAAGTGGCTAGATATTTATCAATTTAACGATGCAGAAGAATGCTGCGATTTATTTGAAAATAAAATGAATTTACACATAAATGCCTGTAGAAAAATTTCGTCAAAACTAAAACAACAATAACAGATCATTTTGGATGTATATTTAAATACGACTACAAAAATACTAATGTTCCTTCACCAACCGTGATTGATCCAAATAAGTGTGACAAATACGAATATAAGATTGATAATAATGCTCTTATTTTAAAATTAAGAAATGACGAAAAGTGGCTAGATATTTATCAATTTAACGATGCAGAAGAATGCTGCGATTTATTTGAAAATAAAATGAATTTACACATAAATGCCTGTAGAAAAATTACGTCCCAAAAAATTTCGTCAAAACTAAAACAACAATAACAGATCATTTTGGATGTATATTTAAATACGACTTCAAAAATACTAATGTTCCTTCACTAACCGTGATTGATCCAAATAAGTGTGACAAATACGAATATAAGATTGATAATAATGCTCTTATTTTAAAATTAAGAAATGACGAAAAGTGGCTAGATATTTATCAATTTAACGATGCAGAAGAATGCTGCGATTTATTTGAAAATAAAATGAATTTACACATAAATGCCTGTAGAAAAATTTCGTCAAAACTAAAACAACAATAACAGATCATTTTGGATGTATATTTAAATACGACTACAAAAATACTAATGTTCCTTCACCAACCGTGATTGATCCAAATAAGTGTGACAAATACGAATATAAGATTGATAATAATGCTCTTATTTTAAAATTAAGAAATGACGAAAAGTGGCTAGATATTCATCAATTTAACGATGCAGAAGAATGCTGCGATTTATTTGAAAATAAAATGAATTTACACATAAATGCCTGTAGAAAAATTACGTCCCAAAAAATTTCGTCAAAACTCAAACCAGTCAAACCGTGGATAACCCACGGATTAGTAACATCAATTAGACATAAAGAAACACTCTATAAACAACATAAAAAACATCCGGGAAATAAAAAAATGGAAAAACATTTTAATTCGTATAAACATAAACTTGAACTAACTGAAAATGATAGTAAAAGAACATGGTCTATTATAAACGAAATAATTGACAAAAAACCTCACAAAAATAAAAAAATCAACATCATAAATTATCGCAATTCAAAAATTAACTGTCAAGAAAAATAATCGCTAATGTTTCCTCCATTTATATATATCAATGGCTTACGTGCCTGTATGGAGTCATTCGGTGTTAGAATATACAGATCTTAATAAACCATTGATAGTTGGTCAAAAACAATATCCTTACACCAGGGGCACACAGTCGGGAGATACAACAAACACGTGTTTGAAATTTTCCACGCGAGAACAGTTCCTCATTTTTACGACTTGTTTTTTTACTCAGCATCTTTCATCAGATCCAGGAATCTGACAGCCTCCGTGATCGAGTGGTTGAGACGCTCGACTACAAGTCCAGAGGTCGCGGGTTCTAATCCCGGCGTGCGCAAATAAAATGTATTTAATTTCATTAATATAAAATAGCACATTATTATAGTATATTTGTGCAACGTTCCAGAGTGGTAGATACTTTAAGTATCGCCCTGGTGAAAAGCCACCGTTCAGAATCGAAAAGAAATGGCTTTTCCCGTGCTTGGTGACCAGATCTGAATAGCCAGGTCATAATAATAATACTTGGCTAATTTACATAGCGTCATCTTTGTGAAATATCACCTCAAGGGCGCTTTACAAACTTACATACTATGGCTTAATTTAAAATAAAACTATCGAAATAAATATTAAGTAGAAATTAAGAATTGTACAGCGCCCTTGAGGTTATTTTTCACAAAAAACGGCGCTATACAAATTATCCAAATATTATTATAGCTAAAATTACCTTATTGATATTTACATATGTTTCGGGCTGTGAAAAAGTTTCGAACTTTTTGTTTTTAGTAGTAGATTGGTACTTTCCTCTTTTCCTCCCCAGTACCTTCAGCCTCGCAACATACCCCAATTGGGGATGCCATTCTCAATGGTTATGACGCATATTAATTAAATAAAAAATATTTGCGCAAGCCGGGTTCGCACCCGCGACCTCTGAATTGGTAGTCGAGCGTCTTACCACTCGACCGTGCAGGCCGTCGAATTTGCCAAGAAAAAATATTAGTTGCTTTAATCCACCCGTTTTAAATATAGAATAATGTCTGCTAAAATACATTATATTACTGGGTAGGTAGTGATAAAAGATATATTTTTTTTAAATTTGATCATTTCAAATACGAGTAACATCTCTCCTAAATTTGAAAAGTTCACACTCGTAAATATGTACTCTCAAACATGCAGGCCGTCGAATTTGCCAAGAAAAAATATTAGTTGCTTTAATCCACCCGTTTTAAATATAGAATAATGTCTGCTAAAATACATTATATTACTGGGTAGGTAGTGATTAAAAGATATATATTTTTTAAATTTGATCATTTCAAATACGAGTAACATCATTCCTAAATTTGAAAAGTTCACACTCGTAAATATGTACTCTCAAACGAAATTATAAATACCAACTTGGCCACGACAGTCAGCGGAAGATATTAATAAATTGCTATTTTCAATTATTTAAGACATGAAAATCTACAAACAACTTAAATTAATCAAACCAATGCAGTGTACACTAGTAGATTAGCTATTTTTAATGGAAAATGAATTAATGTAAACACCGAGAAAACTTAAAGATCCTTCATTTCAACAATTAAGTATTTTCTTAATGATCTATAAACCATAAGACCTTTTCGACCTTTTCACTTATAACTTATTTTTGTTGTAAGTACGTCGGTACCCGCTGTGAATATCGAACTCGATTCGTCCGACTATCAGTCTACCGCCTTAACTAAATGCAACTTCAAGAAAATACTCGCTGTATTGGCGCTATGAACTAACATTACATGACTTACAATTGTTCTATAGCGAAGTGGGAAATAATAATTTAAATATTGAAGCGAGGAAGGAACAGGCAATTTGAGAATGGCATGCAATTAGTCCGAATCCCTTTGGCATTCTTTAATTCATTCATTCAAATTAACTTTATCAATTAGGAGGACATTGAAGAATTTGCATAATGCCGCTTCTGGGAAGAGTAAATAAAAACATGTATTTCATTTCTAATTGTTTTTGTTTGAAATGTTTAATAAAATCAAAAAATTTGTGTTATCTGAAAAATTTCAGTAGAAATTATATCATCCAACAGTTTTTTTCGAAAACGCGTAATAGATGCTTACTTTTGGATCATCTGTGCTCATTTCTGATCAGAAACTCAAATAGTGCTTTTAAACTATTATTTTTGTATTTAGTTTGAAGAATTCCATTTCTTTTTTTTTTACACAGGTCTGGCAATGCCTTCGGAAGTCGAAACAATTATACCTAGCAGGTCTTTGAAAATAGGTTTTCGATCTAACCGATGTAATTTGGAATCATTGAAACTGGATAAGCCAATATGGAAATAGCCAATAAGAAAGTAAGCCAACTAACTAACATGCAATTTTCCATCGGGGGTAGGCCATAGAGGATGGAACGCCACACAACTACACGCTTCTTGCTTCATTCACATGTAGGTGTTGATTTCACCGAAACGCTTCCGAAAACATTTGACGTTGTCGACCCTATTCGACGAACAGATAAAGACGGAATAATCTTTGTGTTCACGTTTCTTTCACTATAACAAATTCAGGGCTGTGCTAAAATTGGGTTGTTATTATATATTTAACTATTTATAGATTTCTAAAGGATGAAATAAGACTTTTAAAATGGATCCATGCAACGAGAAGACAAAATTAGACTCTTGTTTTTTTTAAGCGAGCCCTTTGACACAACGCCATCAAATGTCCGTCTAAAGGATGTCACGGTGCCTCAATGTGATTCAAGAGTACCCTTGGGAATACAAAAGGTTTTTATGCACTTTTTTACACCTTTGACCAGTTTTTACAACACCGTAAAAATATTAAAATTTATTTCTAATTTTGAAACTGTTAATTCGTGGTGGAATTCCATTTTAATGATTTAATAAAACAAATTTGTAACTTTATTCCACTTTTATTATTTTGACTGGACCGGTTTCAGCCTATGACGGCCATCTTCAGACTAGATTGAAGATGGCCGTCTTCATCGATGGCCGGCTTCAACGATGGCCGGCTTCAGACTAGTCTGAAGATGGCCGTCATACGCTGAAACCGGTCCAGTCAAAATAATAAAAGTGGAATAAAGTTACAAATTTGTTTTATTAAATCATATTAAAATTTATTTACAATACTAGATTACCATTATTTTGTATGTAATGACTATGCCAAAACTAATAAAGAATAATATTTTAATAATACCGAACTCAAATGGAACCATTTATTTTACATCAATGTTATTTTTAATCTATTTTTTAATGGAACTGAAGAAGTTATATCGTTTATATTTGCATGTAATCTTATGTCCTTAAATAAATATAACAAATTCGTTTTAATGATTTACGACTACCTACTCACAACAAAATACCTAATTTTCTTATTTTGTGACAACCCTGATAATGATTACGCAGTTTTTAGGCCACACTTGGTTTGGTCATCCTTGGTCAAAAACTAGCTTCAACATTTCGCAAAGTGAGGTCTCTTGGCATTCTCTGTAAGCGATGAAGATGATTAGCGCCGGAGACGAGCGTCCGCACAACTTCAGATTTTGCCGTCGGATGTCAGATTTATCCAAATTTCGTATCTGTCTTTTCTTTCAGACGTTAATACTATATTTCAAACTTACATCTATCTACCATATATATCAAGATACACAATTCTATTTTTTTTTATATTTACCATTAACTGGATTATAAAACATCCAAAACATTACATATGCAACCTAACCTATACACACCTAAGATATATGTTAAAATTTAACCTCCGCTTAATAACTTTGTTCTTTCTTATATTTTTTTTATTTTATTTTTATTTTATTAGGAACATAAACAAAATATTTACATAAACATGTTAAAAGTATTATCAAATAGAGAGATGACTGTAAATATTTCACCTTTTCTTTCTCCGTTTTTATTATTTTTATTGTTACTTGCATTTATAGGATGTAGCTTGATTTATTTTTTCTATAAGTCTTTTTAAATATTTATCATTGTAACGTTACACCTCATTATATAATTTGTGTACCCTGCGTGTCTCGACACAGGAATTTCCTAGTGAGACACACATGTAGAAATCACTTATATTTTTTTATTTACCAAGATAAATAATGTTTTTAAATATCCAATGAAAATTTTTATTTTGATTTTTTTTTAAATGTTTTTTAATATAAATAGTCGTTGCAGCTAAAGGTGTCTACGTAGGTACTAAATAAACAGCCTTACAAAATCAATTGTCAACTGCATTGCGTAAAGATTCTTCGGTCGTAAATTTGGTTTTATTACTCCTAGCCTCGTCCGGTATGACGAATGTGTCAAAACAAAATATAAAAAAGTTTTAAAAAATTTAAAAGCCTAAATAAATCCTCCAGAAGTGTCAGCCCCCTGCAGCCATTTCCGCTAGTTAGAATATAAAATTCTCCCGTAACAATTTTAAAAAGCATGGGGCCTATTGGCTCGGTCCTACTTTGTACGTCAAATTATTAAAAAGTTCAAAGGGCAAAGAGTTTTATAACTAACCCGGTAGTTTGAATGTGTATTTTCCAACACTAAGTAGCGGTTAATTTTGTACGTAAACTTTACATCTATAAGTTTCCGGGATTGAAGCCGGAACCGCGAGGCCGTCGCTCACAACCCACCCCGCTACCGGGTACTAAACGCGGTCAATCTTACCGACCATCTGGCCCATAATAATAATAATAATTGGCTGATTTATATAGCGCCGTTTTCGTGACAGAGATATCACCTCAAGGGCGCTTTACATCATAATAAACATAATATTACAACTAAGGCTTAATATTAACTTATGCCTAATTCTTATAACTAGTGACTAACAACTAACATATTAAAATTAGCACATATTTATAATGGTTGTTGCCCGTGCTGTCGGAGGTAGGGTAGAAAAAAAAAAAAATAGAAGTAAGTAATATTTAACTATATATATAAACTATGTATAGCACTCGGACTTAGTGATCGAAACTCTAGTTAAGGAAATTTACGTTATAGTGGGTATGATAATTTAAAAAGATGAGTCTTTAGTTTTGCTCTGAACTCAATTGAGCTGTCAATCTTTCCTTATCGTGAGGGAGGTTATTCCAAGCTGTGGGGCCTGCTACGGCAAAAGCTCGCTCTCGAAGTTGGTGTTGGGATTGCGTTTAGGTACAGTGAGTCTTCCTATGGCCGTTGAAGATGCTGATCGAAGAGTAACTTGTCTCGTGTTAGTATCGCTTGGAATGCACAGTTCCGACAAGTAAGGTGGCGCCATGTCATGTTTCGCCTTAAAATCATCCAGCATAGTTTGAATTGGATCCGTTCAGGACATTTAAGCCAATGAAGGTTCTTAAGATGTTGCGATATATGGGAATATTTGGAAACGCCAGTTATCAGCCTTGCTGCAGCGTTAAAAACTGACTGAAGTCTGTCAGTATGTATTTTGGGGAGATTCGCATATATGCCATTGCAATAGTCGAGTCGTGACACAACGTAAGAATTTACCAACATCTTTGTGGCATTAGACGTAATATTTCTTCTTATCGATTTAATTTGACGCAGGTGAAAGAAACCTGCGCTCACTGTTTTATTTATTTGGGATTTTAGTGAGAGATCGGCATCTAGAGTGACACCTAAGAGTTTTACGCCATTTTTAGGGATGATGCTACAACCAGAAGTTATGAGAGGAGATTTATCTATTATTGACTGGCGTTTTTGTTGCTGTCCAGAGAAATTCTGTTTTGGATGGATTTAGTCTTAGTTTATTCGAAGACATCCAGTCTGTGATGGCGGAGATACATTTGGTAGTGGTATCTTTTAGTTTGTCTATCTCATTCGGTGCACAATAGAAATAGATTTGCTGATCGTCAGCATAGCAGTGGGAAAGAAGTCCGAATGATTCGATAATTTTTTGGAACATCATTGATGAACAAAATGAAAAGTAGGGGTCCCAGCACTGAACCCTGAGGGACTCCAGAAGTGAGGGTTACAAATGGAGAGGTCTTACCACCTACTTGCACAGATTGGGTTCGATCAAAGGTAAGATTGTATCCACTGTTTGATTTCACCGCCGAGTCCGAATGTATTTTCCAATCTATTGACAAGGAAGTTATGGTCAATAGTATCAAATGCCGCACTTCAAGTAGAGACAACAGAGCTACCTGATTCATTTGCAAGTATCAGATCCGACAACACGCGCAATAACCCAGTCTCTGTGAGTGGAACTTTCTGTACGCTGACTGGTGTTTGATAAAGCTGTTTTTGATAAATGGGCGGTCTACGCGAATCACAATTTTCTAGGACTTTGAAATGAAAGGAAGGTTTGACACGGGGCGATAGTTATTTAAGTCTTCGATCTAATTGAGGTTTTTTAGAATTGGTGAAACAAGAGCCTTTTTAAGCATATGAGGTACTTCACCTGAGTCCAGAGTTTTGTTAAAAAGAAACACTAAAAAATGGAACAATAAACTTTAAGCACTTTTGAGAAGCCATGTTGAATCGGATCTAATCCGCATTGTTTGTTCAACGAACTAGACAATTTTGGTGACTTCAGGTGTAGTGTGGCTAAATTTCGCATGTATTCCCCCACTGTAGGTAGTGGCGGGTGCAGAAGAGGTGTCGATGTGCATTTTTCGGGATTGGAGAAATCTTTTCTGAGCTTGCTTTTGAGTTTTCCGCCCACAATAGTTTGAGCGAGTTCCAGAGTTCAATAAATTATTTTTTCCAGTAATAAAGTTCCGAGAATTGCGAAGTAACCCAAGCAGTCAAAGAAATCAAATGGTCCTCTTTTCTTTCATTCTGCGTCAAACCAGGAATTGTATTTGCGAATAGCCAAGTATAGGGGCATGCTTTGTCTTGCAGTCCTGTTGTAAATTTGTATTAGGTCGGATACCGAATCATAGAGGTTTTTAAACTTTGTTGAGAGAATGGATGACTTGAGATCTTCAAGTCGTTATAAATTTTCGCCACGCTCTTGTCGTCTTCGTTTTGTAAACAGGTTTAGAAGGATTAAAAATCTACTTCCGTACGCACGAGCCTATGGTCTGAAAGTCCTACGTCGACGACTTCAGTTATGAGCGGTGGGTCGGTATTCCTTATAAAAACATCTAGCAGTCCACCCGCATCGTGAGTCGGAATATCAACCCATTGCTTGCATCCGTAGCAATCCAGTACATCGATAAATTTAGTCGTGTTACTGTCCGTTTTCCTCCCAGTCTAATGTTAAAGTCCCCAGTTAATATAAGGGAACCAGGTAGTGCACTGACCCGGCCCATGGTTTACAGCTTACTCTCGTGATCCCAGCGATGGAAGAACTAGGGAGGGGTCATACACTGTTCACGATAAAAACTATTTCAGAGACGACTGTAATTGATTATTGCCGAAACTTCTGCAGTAGCGAAACAACGAAAATGTTTACGAAAAAACGAAATGCCTATAACTAGTAATCTTATAAGGGATGCAACATGCAAACATAGATTCTCAATAGTGGTTAAAATGGCAATCACACAAAATCTAATCGCATTACTGAAGACAAATGATGGAATAAAAGCAGCATTATTACAGTCATATGGAATAGTACCGTTGGGTATCAAACACTGCAACTGTGGAAGCGAACCCCTGATAGCCCAGAGAGCCTGTGTTACGTCACGTGTTCAATAAGAGATGTTTTCTGAGTACCTCGACCCCGTGTTGTGAGGAGAACAGACCGAAGGCATCAGTCATGCCCTCGCAACACGACTCACGCGACAAGGAAGATTCGAGAAGCTATTCTAGTCCAAGGTTTTGTGGACCACGTGTGGTCTTTCTATGTTTTTGTTATCGACGCGTATTTACAACGTGAATTATATTCTGTCTCATTATAGTCTTTTTCGTTGTTTGCCGAGAAAGTTAGTGTTCAATATTACGCTTTAAATATAAATTCCGATAATTAACGATCACAGAATCAATAGAATTCTTCTCCGGGAGAATGTGCTTTTTCCTGGCGTAGAATTAATAAATTATATTCCAAATAAACAAGAATAACCTCAAAGAGAACAAAATACGTTGTATTTTACCAATAGGCCCTTCCCATAAACCAATAAATCCAACCAAACGACGAAAGAGACAAGAAAACAAATTGCATACATGCCTCGGGTCAGTTTCTAATCGTGATATTCTGCCAAGAAGCTAGCTGGAGAACCTCCTTAGAAATAGAAGGTAAGTTAGAGGTAATTAATGTATAGAGTACGAATCTTATTTATTTATTTTATTTTTTGCAAAAACAGTTTTATACCAATTACAATGCAAAAGCGATAAAAAGAACACAAAATGGTTATCATAATTATACAATTATAATAGTACATAATAAAGTTAAAACTGAATAGTTAGTTCTTGCTCAAACTTGTCGTAGCTCGTGTGAAAAATATAAAAAAAAAAAATCAAAATATCCTGCGAGGCAATTAATTAACCTAGTTAGTCTCCCCAGAAAGAAGAAATACTCAGAGGTGGTGAAATATCCTCTGAGATTTTTAATGGTCTCAAATGCGAAATCTAGAATTTGGTTTGTTTGCTGAGTTTATATAATGCAGAGAATAGTCATTTGGTTTACATTCTTTCGTGTAGAATTATACTTTCCAGTATAATTGTAATATAAATAATATTAACAGTTGAAAATCAACAATAAATAACAATTGAATTCATTACTAAATTTTACACATTTGAAAGGGACGACAAATGTTTAATCTCCAATTAATTTGATTTAAAATGCATTATAGCACGAATCAGAAATAATAAAAAGTACTTTGTTAAAAAAATAAACCTATTTTACGTTACGTTGATAATCATTTATGTGTTCAATTTATATTCAGATCAAAGTTATACAAATATGAAGAAAAAAAAAAAGTATATATATATATATATATATATTTATATATATATATATATATATATATATATATATATATATATATATATATATATATATATATAACATCTGACTCATGGAAAAAGGTACGAATATCAAATGAAATCCAAGGTAAATATAAATAGTTTTTGGATTATAGACAACCTCAATTAATACATATTACAATGTTATAATATAATCGTTCATAAACTATAAGTAATTTATATAAATAACGTAGGAATACATTTGTATTGATCTTACACGTGCACTTTCCGTTGGCATTTCTTCAATATCACGTACTTCGCTTTGAAAGTATTTATTGCTACATTATATGTTTTTTTAGATTTAATTAATATCTAGATAAAATAACAGAGCTAATATGGTACAAAATCACACACTCACACTTTGACAGGGGGATTTTCAAAAATGTTTCGATCCTTCCGCACTTCAATAATATCAGAATAACAGTAAAGCGAAAGATTTGGCGGTACATATTACAGCAGAGGAGGCGAACTAATAGCGAACTCGTGTTTGTGGTGGAACTTTTTTTGATCACTTTAGTTCGCCTCTCCTCGGTTGACGGTTCCGGACCTTCTTCGAGCAGTTAATCAAGTCTTTAAAAGACACCCCCGTATAATATGAGGGGTGTGTTCCCTCGCCACCCCCTCGCTCGGCGCCTCAAAGAGAATAGTTGGGAAGTTCTGCCGGTTTAATTAAATAAGTATGTGACAGCCAATGCGAGTCTTGCGAGAGTGGCTCGTTATTTCAGTCGCCATATTTCATGCTATGGGTATTTTTCTTTTGTGGGAACCAAAAAAAATCAGTGGCTAATTCTATTCCAGGAAAATTTAGTGGGAAAAAAGGGATTGGAATACTAAAAAAAACAATGAATAGTAACTGATTCTATTTTAAAAGGCATTTATTGGGCAATACTGTTACAATTTATTGAATACTGTTAGTAATACCCGTTACTAGAGCTAGAGTTACAATATTAACCCTTACCTTGGAAAGGTAAAAAATATAATACATAAAAGGTGGGACTTTTTTTCAAAATCCAATCAGGTACTGAAGACTTATTAGAATTTTTTTTGGAAAAAAAAAACAACTTTAAGGTGCTCTGGTGTAAACTTTCCAAAATGGCGCTTCAGCCCTTTTGCCTTTCCGGTGACGATACATGTAACACGGCCAAGATAAGGGTTAATCTATTGAAAAATTACCTAAACAAAGGCGTGTTTTGTACTGATGATGTACCTTTTTTTCCCTAAATCTTAGTTTAATTTCCGGTTTCGCTTGTGATTTGGATTCTTGCATTCTGATATCAATATTATTTTATCTCTCAGTAGATTTCAGCTCTATTTTTCTAACTGAACAAGGAGCCAGATGAAACAAGCAATATGACACATTTTTTTTATTTAACAGTTAAATGGAGTTCTCAAAGCTGATGAAAAATACGTTCCGACCTAAAATAGTTGCAATGAAATTTCATACAACTGTGCCAAATCCCACGACGCCAAACCTCACCTTTACCAAATGAACTACTGAATACAAGTAATTGTCTGCTTTATAATTGAGGGGATAAATATTATCTGTCCTTCGACGTTGTACGAATCAATTAATGACACGTCAATATCAATTCCATGATTTCATTTTATTTATTAAATTAACACCTCAATTTCTACATTTCTACTACGAAAGATTCTAAGATACAAACGAGTTTTTCGGGACTCTCGCCCAGATCGGACAAATCGAATTCGAATTACGTAGCGAGTACAGAACTACTGTCTATTGAGAAATATTGTGTTATTCTTAAAAAATATTAACGGTTTCCGGAAAGGGTAAATAATTATAAACTTAAGAACCTTTTCTTAAACATAACATTTTAATGTTTATGGAAAGGTCGATTTTGTTATAAATAGGGTAGATGAAGGTTGAGAAGTACCTGGCTATTCAAAACTGGACACTAAACAAGTCTAAAGCCATGTCAAGCAAAGTTTCTATTTTCAAGGGGCAGGGCAGGGCAATACTGAGAAGATGTAACTCTCAAGATATCGGATATTTAACCCCCCCCCGTATGTGTTCCGCTGTTGTGTGCAGAAACCTCAAGCGTCACCCGCATTTATAGCTGTGTACGAGTATTCATACTCATATGGTTTGCTTAATCGTACCTGCATCATGCCGCCTTACAATTTGCAGAGGAATATTTTTATTAAATTTCCAGCAGAATCATTTAATTTCCCGAAATTAACAAAGCAATCTTTTTATGTAAGGGTTTTTATTTTGGTTATTTCACAATAAAAAAAATTACAATAAATTAAGGGCGCATAGTTTAAAGCGCGCTTTACGAACGCGTTGTCTATTAAACACCAGACAAACTTTAAAATATTACTTCAAAAAAATCCGCACATGAAAAAATGATCCCCTCGAAAAAAACATTAATTGCATTCAAACTTGCGGGGGGTGTTTCACGTCGGTACAGTCGTAATTTTTATACTAAAAGCTCTCATTGTTTTATGCTTTCAGACTTATGGCTTATTCATAAAAAAAAATCTGAAAGGCGAACCTTGACCGGAGATTGTATCAAGACTCCGGTCACGCTAGTCTCAGAAGTTTGACAATGTTTTTAATTAAGGTATTACCCACATTTCCCTCATGATTTAAGCCGTGCGATAAACTAGCGGCAAATGTTAAACCTTATTTTGTAAGATGTCGTAATAATTCAAAGGAAACTTTCAGCTGAAACATGAATAGAATCGCCATTATCAATTCAGAAATAATAGAAATAAAGTAAAATAAAATAAATAATAAAAGTTCATGTATACCTACCCTAAAATAATTAAAAAAAAAAAAAAAGAACGCAATTAAATCGTCGACCGATTTATTTGCAGTATTTTCTTATCTACTTATTAATGTATCTTGATTTTAGCACTTTGTAAATAACAATTTGCTTATTGAGTAAAAATTGTAATATTGGAAATAATTAACCTCAAAATAAGTAGTAGCGAAAGATTCAGTGTCTCATTCAATTTCAGATATTTTCAGTTATTTCAATACACAGAAAATTCATTATTACTGAAACACAAATAATGAAATATGTAAATATACTATTTATCTTTCTTCTGGTATGTTATTCAGATTCTTATAGTTTTAGTTTATTTTATGTTTTTGATTAATCGTTTCAAAACTATAATATTTCAAAAGAAAACGAACAAAAAAAAGAATTAATTTCTTTCGAAAAATCTAAGCACTTCATCTATTTTTATAATGTATTATTCGGGGGCCTCTAGAACAGTTTTCTAAATGTGTTATATTTATCAAAATCTTTTTTAAATATTATACTTACTTTCGATATAAATCCTCGGAGAATGTAGAAAAGCGACCAGGGAGCCGAATGGCAACTTTTCACATGCCTGCCTCACAAGAAATGTGGACACTTTTATTGTAACACATTACTCTCGGGAGGGGGCGACTTAATTCCAATCTACACAACTTGCTCTTTTGACGACAAACCCGAACTTATTTGCATTCGTTAACATTATCGTTATAATTCTTCAAACATGATTCAGTTTCAAAAAATTATAATCACTTTAAATATAAGTGTTTTTGACTTTAAAATAATTTCGGTTACTTTTTAAATGAATCGTATTTAAAATGCATCGAAACTTTTTTCTATTTCACTTCGCCATAAATTTTACAATTCTTCGTGAGTGAAATACAAACCTAACGGTACACAAGTTCACTTTTAATATTCGCCACAAAACTTTTACATTCGTCAATAAACTTGCAAATACACCAGTAACAGGGTAACATCAAAATGTATTTTATTCGGGTCTCCGTAAAAAAAGCGTAAACCGCCAACGCGTTCAATAAGATGACAACACGCGTAACGCAAGGAAAGCGCGGTAAATTATTCTTCGGGAGGAAAAATCGAGAAAATGTCAAAACCGATTCCGCGAGCGGGAAATTCCGACGACGATTCTATATGGAGTTGGCGCCGCGACGCCAGCGTTTTAAGGGTCGGACCTCGGCGGGCGTCCGTCGAACACTGAGCTACCACGACCCTTCGCGCAACAGCCTCCCGCCTCCCGCCTGGGGGTGGAGGAGGCGCGCGCACGCGTAAACAGGTGTACGACACACCTGACGTCTCCCTCGAGGAGGAATTCAAATAGAGATAGTTCCGCTCGCGAGAGATGAATCGCTCCTTAAGACGCCCTAATGCCGGTTACACTCGAGCGGCGAGGGGGGTAGCAATTTTTTTAAATTTTCATTCAACCGATCGAAATGAGCATTTAACTTCGGGCATTCGTCAACGTCATGTGTTTGGTATAGTATTTAAGGGTATGTCGCTGTAGTAAATACAACATTACGTTTAATAATAAATAATGCTTACATAAATTCTAAGAACTTTACATTGAAAATTTGTGTTTTTATGGATGGATAATGTAAAAAACACTAATTTATTGATTTTTGGGAAAAAAAAATTTGCTTTCATAATTTTCAAAAGATAAGAAAAACAACTTATTTTGACAATATTCTAATTTTAGAAAAATAATCCTTAAAATAAGGGGAACTACCCACAATTACGACCTAAAACCTACTGATATTTTTTTTAATCAACCGATACTTAAGCACGATTTCTGAAAAGTAAAACAATTTTACGGATTATATTATATCATTTCATGTATATTTTTTAAAATTTAAAATGTTTTAACACGGGTGATTATTTCCTTATCTTGTTCAGTCTTTTTATTTGAAAACAATATTTTAAAGGATTTTTTATCGATCACTCCAAAAAGTTTATGTCTAAATATAAAGTACTAATTATGTTATATTCTGGCTAGTAACAGTATCCCTCCGTAGATTTAAATTCACATTCTCGTGGATAATAAAGAGTAAATAGAGACATAAATATCGCTAGAATTGTGTTGTGGGCAAGTCCGTGTGCCCGAGATAAGCTCAATTTTACCATTTTTTTTAAAATTGATTAAACATTTCAGACAATCGAAAAATTTTTTTTTTCAGAAAAAAATATACAGGGGAAGGTATGGTATATCGTACCGCTTTGCACTTTTCTCTCACTATCTCGCTAATTCACGAATATCTCGCCGGCTGTTTCCTCACACATGATATGACATTACACTACGCTAACATGCGTGAGGTATGACGATTCTATGGTACTATCATAATTCATTTAGCACGCCCATACACCATGGCTTGTATTTTAAGTGCCTTCCTTGGCAACATGACGTAACACTGGTTTCAACGTCCATGATTTCAAAATGTACATCTTTATAGCATGAAATAAGTATACTTGAAAAAAACATCTTACGACTAGGCTATGCATAAGTAATAAAATGGTATTTGATAATGGTAGTTTGTAAAAATGAGGTGACCTATTTGTTTTGAATCTATTATTTACATATCCTTTTTCGTCATATTATTTTACACAATGACAGTTTGGACCCGCAAAGCTACTGCAAGTCAGTGCAAATAGCTATTCATCAAGAGCTTAGAAACAACATTATATTATAACAACAGTAATGATAAAATATCAGCACGGCAATATAATAAGATACGAGGCCTGTTCAGAAAAAAAGGTGAATTGAAAAAGGCCGAATGCCACAGTCAACATTTTAAGTGCGTTGGAGCACTTTATTCCATTTTTAGCGCAAAATTTAATACATATTCTTTGATCCATTTTTTTATAAAGTGAAAAATCGAAGAACACACAAAAACGTGACTAACCTTTCCAGTTGTCAAAAACAAACCACTAATCCAAAACGACTGATAATACTAACATATGTGTACCAACATAACAACAACAAAAAATCAATAATCGAATATACACAGCCCGCGAAAATTCAAAATTCACATTTTCTTTTGAACAGGCCATGTATGTATAATAAATAAATTTGAAAACGGTAAAAAAACGTTTTGTAATAGTGAGAACAGACTCCAATACAAGAATAGCAATAATATTTACGTGTCGCAGCCAGAGTTAATACGAACACCGTACTCACACAGATGCGTGGCTTGCATGCAGCGTGTTTCAAACATATTATTCGACTTCAGAAAAGAAAATTGGAGGGAAATTTAAAAGAGGCAGTTTTACTTATAGTAAAAAGAACGCACTGTAAAAACTTATTAAATATTCTAATTTGAGCAACAAAGGTTGATTGACCAGTCTGAACATGACCGCAACAGGTCGAAACAGGTCGAAATATTTCTGTTAAAATAAGACATTTTCTTTTTATTACTGACGGGAAGGTTTAGAGAGTAGTTTGAATTAAATCCAATATGTAAAACTCTTCCTGTAACATTTTAAAATTAGTATGAAAAACATTGAACGCGCCATGTTGTAGGTTAGCCATACATATACCGCTCTCTGACGTATTACATATTCAAATAAAGAAATTTTGTTAGGGTAGAATATTTTCAAAATGGAAAACACAATTAGGTACCTACTTAATTTATTTTTTTCTGAGGTCCATCTGCACTACAGCTTTCTCAATGGCATTGAATTGGAGGCTTCTTTCGTGGCAGGTTCAGCATATCCCGGCACTGCACGGGTTTCTCGTAGATGGTTACCTTCTAACAACCGTAGGGTGGACATACAAGAGCATTACCTTGTCTAAGCCCATTTCCCATCAGGAGAGGGTAGTAAGGTTAAGATCTCGGATTGTATCCTGAACAATAAAACGTGTTTATGTAGTTCCTGTTCAACTTGGTAGTGTTACTTGCAGTTGATTGCATAATGTACGAGTATGCTGCCTCGGAATCACCGAATAAACGGCGAGTGTCAACATTGAATTTATGGCATTTTTAAAGCACTAATTTGTTTGGTGGTTGATCCGTCTATTGCAAGTTCTGTGCACTTCATTATGAGGGTATATTAGCACTAGCACTCGAAAGAGGAATAAGTTGACTCGTTTATTGTCAGGTTATAGGCGGGTTTTGAACAAACAGAAATGTCAAACTTCGTTTACGAGCGCGCGAAACATGACGTTCTACAAATAGACGGTAACAAAAATTCAGTCCGCGTTTTTCACACATTCAAAAGTCAAAATGTCACAAGATTATTGTCATTAATTAGCCTTCGCTTGGTTTTTAACGCCCACTTGATTCATAGCCCTTACCGCTCTGCCACGGAGTAACATTGTTTTACCGAAAAATAATTCAAACTGCACTCTCCGGATATCTTTGAGAGTGATCGTAAATCACTCTAGTTTTAGTTGTCATTCGCAAGAAACTCGCGAACATTGCAAGGTGTTGTGAAATTCACGTGACAGCCGTTTTATATTGAAATTCAACATAGTACATTTATATATCTTCACACAACAAGATGTCTTACGATTGAAATGTTATTGTATTGAAAATTACTGCAGTAAGTTACGCACTAACTGTATTGTTTACCGGTCATATCTTACCAGGAATCGCTTGCAGATATTAATTTAAGATGCAGACATTCGTAAATCGCCATAAAACCAATATATTTTTGAAACTGAGATAATGGACTATGTAGGTAAATGGTTTTATAAACACGAATCAAGATTTTTGCATTATAACTTTAAAGTAAGAATAATTATGTTTTCTGGTGTTCTCTAGATAAATAACTGCGCACTCCGACTGTTTTCTGTTTTGTTTGTCCACTGGAAACGGGTTGTGTTTTGTGTTTATCGAATTCTTGTTTTACAATAAGTAAATCTAATTAATTATAGTACGTACATACCTATTTTAACCTGTCGGGTGGTATGACCGTACAGGTACGTGGAGAAAAAAATAGTCCGGAAGGAGTATGACCGTACAGGTACGGTTGCGCCTAAAAAAAAATGTTGTTCGATTTCTTCCTAAAAACTGTAGGAAACCTCCAGCTCTGAACAATTCGTCACAACTTTACAAAGTTTTCAGCGATTTAGCTATTATACCGACTGAGTTATTCGTATTTTAAATATTCTGTGACGTCACCTTTCTGTCGTTGGTAGTTATCAACATTTTTATAACGAGCGACGTTTTGCGTGAAATAAAACGCTGATGTGTTCGTATGTTTTGTACTAAATAACTTCGCTTTAAAAAATATCTTCCGTGCTTAGATGTGTATATTTATTATATATGATAGTGCCTACAGTAATTTAGTTTAGCTTGAACAGTTTTTGACAGTTAAAAATTCAATAGTTTATTGTTCGTATTGTGATTTTACGTTATAGGTATTTTGAACACCGGTTTTACCGTGATTTGACTTAGTGTTTCTTATTAGATGTATATATTTTATTTTTATAAAAATGGTTAACCCTTTGAATGATCAATACATTGCTTATATTTTGATGGAAAGTGAAGATGAGGATGTGTACGAAGATCTTGAAGATTTGCCGATTTATTTGGATAACTCATACCAATAAAAAATATAATTAGTGATGATAATTTTGACGAATTAGAAAAGTGTTCAAAATTGACAAATTTCTAAATATACACAATAGGGATTCCTATTAATTAAATATTTAAGAGATAACTAGTAATATGGATAAGCATGTGACAAAAATTATATTTCTCGTTCATTTGTGGTAAGTAAATTCAAGTTTGTATAAGTAAAAAAAAAAACATTATCTATTCTAATTGACCGATGGTTGGCAATTTCCGAAAAAGCATTTATTTTTTTCCTTCTAAATAGAGTATTTTTGATTTTTGGTGTCAGTTTCTAAGTAAATATATATTGGTATTACATGAGGGGCTTAGAAGCAAAGGCAGCAATCTCCTTCATTTTAAATTATTTCTTGGAAAGATGATTTAACGTTTAATGCACTTTTTTGTGAATATGTTGATAAATTTAGAGATAATTGTTTCAAATAGTTCCTAGTTTAATGTGCACTAACATTTTTGTACACTTCATTCTCCATTTCTTTATAATAATCATTCAAAAGTTGACAATGCTGGAGAACCGTTTTTGGAGATTGCTGCCTTTGCTACTAAGCCCCTCACATATTCTACGCTTTGATATTTAAAAAAATAAATATTTTAATTATTTAAATAACTTATTCCTGCGGTACCGATTTCTTCTCAGAAACTCACTACCGGACAGGTTGAAAGTAGTAAGATTTTCAACATGTGAAATCAGTAATTAGGAATTACGTTCACTTTTATGGGTATTCTTCTTCTCGTATGGTGGATAGGTTCTGGGGCACGAAACAAAGTATGGATTTTATCGACAATGTCGGTAGTTTGGAGTCGTTTCCAAGCACCCAAGCCCGATTCCAGATCGTCAGACTAGGCCATTTGGAGACAACTTGGTGGAGTGTGATAATGGCCTCGAACTCCCAAACAGCTGTCATTGATGCATTGATCGAACATCAGCTGTCGGATGTGTTTTATAATCCGTAAGCTGAAATACAAAGGTGAACATTTACCAAACAAGAGAATACCTGCACTTCTTAGATCGTTGCCTGATCAGCAGCGAGTAGGTTGATAATTGTATCATGACATCATCGGGTAATCACGTTACCGTCGATGCATTCGGTGATGAGTTATTTCTTAATTTACATATTTAGTATGACTAACTAACCACCATTCCGTTTCCTCGCAAGCAGAGGCTAAACCGCCATGCAACTCTTCCTCGCCATAGTTCATTGCTTCATTCACATGCATGCATCGTCTCATACATGATCTGACTCAAGTGTTTGATTCACTCGGTTGTGCTATGTCTTCCTCAGGACCCCTCGACTTCTTCTGCCATTCGATTTCGCCTTTTATATTCTTCTGGCTCTCCTCTCTCCGTTCATCAGATCCACATGTCCAATAGAGATGAGCCGGATTTATTGTACCCAGTAAAAATAATGGGTACATTTACAAATCCAATACCTGGGTACAGAATGTACTCATGACCTTTCACTCATGCCGCGGCCGCGGCGCAACGGCGCGTCGGCTATCCGCTGTCTGCGTACGAGATAAGCTCTTTCACGGGAAAGAGTTACCAAAATGATGCAATCAATAGTGGACGTATTTTTAACACAAATATTATAATATATATTAACAGACTATTTTGCCATAATGTAAATCGAAACCATCTGAACGTCCCTTTCTTAATCTTCTTCACAATGCATACATCAGCCTCGCATTTTTCCAGATCTCCACATTTATAGCGCAGTCATGTCAGTCATACATGATTTTACCACACATACCCCTCAGCCATCTCATTTCTACAGCATCCAGTCTACTTTCAACCATCCTCTGCCAGTTACATGTCTCACTGCCACACATTATTCGTCTTTCTTCCAAGGTCCAACCGAACATACTTACCGCATACACAAACTTACACACTTGCTCCACCTATTCATTAATTTTATTAATTCAATTGTTATTAATAATAATAACTTATTATGTTTACTTACTTGTTTTTATTTTAGTTATATTCTTATTGTATCTATTGCAGTTTGGTAGATTTGGGAATTGAGCCATCTACCCAGTCCTGTTAAAGAGAGGTAGATTTAAAAATAAAAAAGCTTGTTATGTTTTTCTTTTAATTTGTCAAAGAAATCTTTATAATGAAAAAAAAATAAAGTAGAAAAACACACATAAATATAATACTTCGGCCTATGTTATGAATAATTTATATTAGTCAAATGGTTAATTGAACACTGCACTCCAATTAGATTAGAAATACATGCAATCCAGTCTGAGAGTGTATGCGGTGTGTGGCACAGGAGATGAAGTCTTTCCTCGATGGTGTTGGACCCGGATGCGGTGCAGATGGAATAGAAGCGTCGTTTGAATATTACACGGGGATGTCATGGATTCCCGACGAGCTGCTGCACCAGGATGAGCACCGAAAGAAAAAGCAGACGCAACACCGCTGGTATCTCGTGATATACCGACGGACCATTATTGATGACTGCCGGCATCGGGCCCTCGGTGGACGGTTCAAAAACTTTTTCAAAACCAGCACTGTTTGTGTTGTAAGAATTATTCCACGACACAGGAATATCATCTTTTGCCAACTGCGAATTGATTTCTGCAGGAGGTTTCGGTACTTCGGTGGGGGTTCCATGATACTTTGCGGGGCGACATACACAGTTTATGTCGTTGGGAACGTACAACGGCAGTGGTCGATTGTTCTTGGTGTAAGGAAGACCACGTTTTATATCAAATTGCATCAATGAAAGGTTATGGAGCTCGAAGAAAAAATGTATGGCCACGCAAATTTCACTCGAGTTGGGGCAGGTACATGCTTCGTTGCACTTAAGTCTTTCACCCGAAGGAGGAACAATTAGTTCATTACTCATTGCGTTATAAAACTCACTGAATTTAAAACCGGAATTTGTTGGTGGATAAGTTTTTTCTAATTTCAGCTGACTGCTGCCAACAATAAGATGGGCCAAAATTATAAGGCTAGTCACTATATACGCCATCATCGTATAAATAATAATACAGAGCCCTTGAGGAGATTTTTCACAAAAACCACAGTACACAGACGCCGTCGGAAAACTACTCACGTCGAAAGGCGCGAAGCACAACTAGTCTCGAAGCTGCTGCGGATCGCATACATTGTCGTTTTTCACTTTTACGCACTAATTTGGACATCTGTGGATAATATTTTAAACTATTTTTTGGTTTGAGGTGTCGGTAAATTTAGTTCTCTGCATTTCCGACTGATGATATATTTGAATTAGTTCGAATTAGTGTCAACTTGACAGTAAACTATCCGTCGATATAGTCTGTTTCATCAATTTTTGCGAGCCAACATACGTAATACATAATATTTCAAACTGTGCCAAACTAATTGGAAATAATTTTCAACCGACAATTTGTTTTGCAACGAGGTGTTTTGTGTTGTTTTCGTACACTTTATTTAATTTGTGTATCGTGCGGTGTTGAATTTAGATTTTCTTTTTCTACTAATTGCTTATTTTTAATTACATGTATTGTTAGAAACATGTCATTACCCAACGAAAATTTATAAGGAAACGACGATGATATCCTATTTCTCTAATGAACAGTGATTCGGAATGCGAATTTGGGGAAAGTGACGAAGACTCCGATGAAAATTTTTCGAATATAATGACAGATATAGTCCAACCAGATGTTGCACATACGCCGATACCACCGGAAAATGAAATGGATAGTGAGCCCGCAGTGCATGGCATTCCACCCACATGGAATACGGGTAATTTCCTCCCGAAGAAACACGAACATGATGCATCAGGTTCTGGTATGCCAGCGTTTCCTGCAAATGTTTCTGAACTAGAAGTATTCGAACATTTTTTGTCAAGAGACTTGCTTGATAAAATTGTTCTGGAAACAAATCGATACTACATTGATGTCACAACATCAACCACATTGGGACCACATTCCCGTCTTCACAAATAGAAAAATGTTACGGTTAAAAAAAAAAAATTACATATTTTTTGCTATTACCATGTTGATGGCGCGAAACATCAAATGTGATATTCATGAATACTGGTCAACCAAACCTATTCACAACGTTCCGATTTTCAAAAGTCTCATGTCAAGAGACACGTATCTAATAACTTTGAGAATGCTGCACTTCTGCAATAATGCAGAGGCTGACAAAACTGAGAAACTCTACAAGGTTAGAATGTTTATTCGACATGTCAGAGAAAAATTTAAATCATCTCTGGTGCCATTTGAACATCTCTGCATTGATGAGAGTCTTGTCCTTTGGAAGGGAAGATTGTCAATCAAACAATATATTCCTTCGAAGAGGCACCGCTTTGGTTTAACATTTTTTATAATGTGTGATGTTGAAACTGGATATATTATAGATTTCATTATATATGCGGGAAAAAACACCGACATTAAAGACGTGTATAAAATTGGCATTTCTGGTGCGGTGGTAACCACATTGATGACAGATTTTGTAAACAAAGGTCTCACCCTATGGGTAGACAATTGGTACAATAGCCCTAAACTTTTTCAAGTTCTTCACGAAAAGGGTACGAATGCGTGTGGCACTGTTAGAAAAAATAGAGTGTGGCTTCCTACTTTTCCTAATTTGAAAAAGGGTGAAACTTCGTCTTTCTATTTCGAAAATATGATGGCCCTCAAGTGGCGAGACAAGAGAGACATTCACATGTTAACGACTTTACATAACGATACCATGGAGGAAACAGGAAAGAAAGATTGGGCTACCAATGAGCCGATAAAAAAACCCAAATGTGTTCTCGAGTACAATAAAAACATGGGTGCGGTAGATCGTAGTGATTCACTAATTAGTTCAATTGAGTGCGTGCGAAAAAGCAGCAAATGGTATATAAAGCTGGTCTTCCACATGATTGATATGATCCTGTTGAATTCCCACGTAGTTTTTTTAACCGTAACAGGTAAACGACCGATACTTGCACAATTTCAAGATGCCGTGATTACGAAACTAATTGAAAAGTACCACGTGCCTGTTCCACAAGCAGGACGACCAACAAGCAAAAGTGATCACCCGTTGAAATTAACTGGCAGACACTTCATGAAAAGTATGGAAGCAACTCCTGGGAGGGCAAAGCCGTATAGAAGTTGTCATGTTTGCTCTAATACGACAAAACGCGAGAAGAGGAGAAAAGTCACGCAGTTTTGGTGTCCTACGTGCAAAATGCCTCTTTGTGCTGATCCCTGCTTTGAAGAGTATCACACAATATCTAAATATTAATCAATCATAAACCTTTTCCAATATTGTTTTATACAACCGTCTCCAAATCATGCTATATTTCGATATGAATATTTTTCAATAATATGTAAATAAGAACCTCCCATAACATCAACGAACTGACTATACCGCCGCCATGTTATTGTACAAGCCTTGAAGACCACGTGCTCTGTGTTGTGTTAGTTAGTTGATTGTGTAGACATTATGAAAACTTCAAAATGTGAAGTGAATTGTGTCTCAGCAACATCTATAATCGACAATTAGACGACTTACGGGAGGTTCATCGATAAAAAGTATGTAAAAATACGTATTTTTGATAGAAATATTGTTCTGTAAATTAATCCAGCACGGCGACGGCAATATGACAGCGCTATTTGAGCAGCTTACGGGTTAAAGCTGCATAGTGCATAGAGCGCCACCTGCCGAGTGAAAACAAAACGGCAAGAAAACTTTTTTAACCTTTCCGGGAGTATGGACGGAATAGAACGTCGCCGCGCGCTTTCGCTAAAGGAGTATGGACGGCCATACACGTCAAACATCGCATATTTAAATTTGGCGCATCTTTACTGTAAATATTTATTTTAATGCCATCTGTGGACCTATTCCTGTAATTTTTCATAACTTTTAATCATGGAACTTCATTATCGACCGTGATATTCGCTGTTGTTTATTTCAGATGCCGTCACCCATACAAGTTCGTACATATTCAGAAATGCCAAACTGTTGATTTCACGCGCACGTGTTTCGATGTTTTTATTGCGGATTTTTTGATAATTTGTTCGTTTATGTGTGTTTTAGAGTTAACGTTTTATGTATTTTGTGTTTTTAATATGATAATATTATCAAAAGTAAAAAATCGAAGAACACACAAAAACGTGACTAACTCTTCCAGTTGTCAAAAACAAACCACTAATCCAAAATGGCTGATAATGCTAACATATGATAAACATACGTGTACCAACATAACAAAAAAAATCGATAATCGAATGTACACAGCCCGCGAAAATTCAAAATTCACCTTTTCTTTTGAACAGGCTATGTATATATAAAATAATCTAGTTACCTAATAAAGTATAAGTGACAAATTAAACAAAATATTTAAAATTAAGGAAATAATAAATAATATTTTATCAATTAATTTACCAGATTTACCAAGTAGTGTTTGGTTGTGTGGTTAACTCGCCTACGCTCCGTAACTCTGGAAGCAGAACTTAAAATAAATATATATATATTAGTTTAAAAAATAATAATAATAACAATAATGTTATGAAAAAGTGTTTCAGTTTTTGAACATTATTTTGAGATTTCACTTAAAACATAAAATCTAACAGAAACAAGACTACAATGCCTTCACAGACAGGAGAATTCCAAAGATTTATCTATTTCTAAAAGTAGGTTTGGAACTGGGACAAAGTAGTACTGTCCTGTCCTCGTGTGAACTAATGTATTGTCAAAAGAACAAAACGCTTCTCTAAATGAAATTATGAAAGATATGTTGAAACACATTGAGACCATGGCTCGAGAATATGAAGCCCCTACAACTAACACAGATGACGCTTCCATTGAAAGATTACAAATATTAATCTCAAAAATGGATAAAAATATTCAAGACATTACGCAGTAAGTCCATAGTTGTTAGTGCAGAAGGCGAAGAAAACAAATCCAAGGCCATAGACCTACTTATAAAAACAAAATAAAATGTACTAACGTTGGGTACAGCTGTGACTGGCAAACGTAAAGGAAACACAGACAAGCTAGTCATCACGATGCCGACCCTAGAGGGTAAACATGAGTTTTAGCAATAATTTCAAAAAAATCTTGAGTTACAATATCCGAAGGAATGAGAAACAACCCACTTGTTATAATAAAAGCTCTAATAAAAGTTCACAAAAATGATTACATAAAAGAAAAATTAAAATATCATTAGAAAAACCACAAATTAAACTTTGGTGAAAAAAATTATATTGAGTCTAAAATAAAGTAAAGAAATCCCCCATTATGTAATGTGGTTCTGGATGTATCCCCACATATTTGGATAACTCTGACATCAGCAAACCGCCTCAATATTAGTTATCAAAAAATAGCTGTAGAAGACTGTTCCCCCTTAATCCAATGTTTCCACTGCCTCGGGTTTGGACACACAAAGAAATATTGTACTGAAGAGGAGGTCCCAATAAGAGACTAGAAGCAAAATGCTTTGGTAATTCGGAACAAAGTCCTCATCGAGCTGCAAGTACAGAAGATGATGGATAAGAGAATCAGAGCGAGGGTTTGACTATGGAAAGTACTTCTAAAAACAATTGTAGAAGATAATATCCATTGAAGAATTGAGTTAGGTTATTGAATACATGCAACATGAAAATACAATAACGATTGAAAGTCCAGAACAGTGTGGAAAAGTCTTTTCAGAAAGAAGGTACGTAGGCAAGGTAAAAGTACTAAACTTCAATATCTGAATAAAACCGCATTTTTAATAGCCTTCTTGTACTCCTACAAACGATCAATGTGATTTTTGATTTAATTGTTCTAATTGAGTGGTGGATTAAAGATACATACAAACCAAAACAAATACTAAATTAGAAAGAATATAACACATTGAAAATAATAATTATAATCAAAATGATGGAATATAATGTACGTATTGGAAAATCTTTAAATTACTATAAAAGAACCTAATTTTTGCAGAAGGAAATTGCTTGTTACTATTATTATAATCAGATGGGTTTTAAGGAGTGCTTTACGTAGACAGCAATATTTTGCGTTAAACAAACGTTGGAACATTATTGGAAGAAAAAAACAACTACTTATGCATGCTTTCTTGATCTCAGTAAGGCGTTTAACAGAGTCCACCACCCCTTAATATGGACTAAACTCATGGAAAGGGGTATACCATCGAAAAATTGTTCACATTTTCGACACTTGACACCTGGTAAATTGGAAAGATGGATTATCTGAACCTTTTTATTTGAAAAGCGGGGTTAGACAAGGAGGATGCATGTCTCCATTATTTTTTAACATATACATGGAAGAACTTACCCATAGAAATACCATAAAATATATTCAGTCGGCTCTCCGAGGTATCCGGCAAATTTTAATATGTTCATTATTGAAGGTATTTAGCCAATATAAATTAGAAATTAAAACACGCGAACCGTTTGAAAATGTATCCTATCTCTCAACAGTGCGCCTAGCTTCTAACTTAAGAAAAAGAGGTATATCTAATGGCATATATTTGTTGTCATTGGGTATACCTACTATCTCTTTTGACTATGACTGTTTAATTAGTGTGTAACTGAGAAGTACCTTAGTTACCGTGTATGGTCCACTATAGAGAGGGTCAGTTTTGTGATTGATTCCTGCTTCTCCTCGAACCACACCGTCTTTCCACAAAACAAGGTCTCCCTTTACGTACTTGCGTGCTACCTTTCGCGACTTGTCATACTGTGCTTTTATTCTCTCGGCAGCTACTGCCATATTACGCTAAGCTGCCTCATAACACTCGGCTACCTGCGCCTCTTTTGTGAGACTCATTCACTGGACTCCTTGTGAATGTCACCAAGAATCCTGTTCTTGTGCCCAAACATCAACTGAAATGGGGTAAACTTAGTACTGGTATTGATGGTATTATTTACACCCCAGATAATATCAGGTAATCCTACGTCCCACAAGAATCTGCATCCATAGCACGCATCGCCTCCAGCAATGTTCTGTTAGTTCTCTCAACCTGATGAAAGATTGCGACTCAGAGCATCTACATGCTTCATATGGTCACCGGGATGATATACTACATTCATATTATACTCCTGTATGGTGAGCCACCATCTAGCTATCCTAGGAATCATATCCTTGCGTTGTAGTGACAGATTGCACGTTGCCCTGACAGCGGTGCAATCTGTCACTACAGTGGAATATATGCAGAACCTCTTTACAGATTCAACCACAGAGAAAGTCTCCAACTCAAAACTAATTCTTCTTCCTTTGAAGTCACATGACTGAAATAAGCTACTGGTTTTATTTCACCGTCGTTTTGAATCTCTATACGGATTCCACCTAAGCCAAGCTTACTAGGGTTGGTGTCTATTCTTGACATGAGTGCGGCTTTCGATATGGTGGATCACAGCATCCTCCTTAATTACTGTACGGCTTGAACACCTCATTCACTCGGCTGACTTTGAACCACAAGGCTATACAGATGATCGTATTTTGCTCTCCAGATGAAAAAGACATCCTAAAAAATGAGGTAGTTGACTTTATTGATACAGTTTCAGGTTGGATATCTGTAAATAAACTCAAACTTAACCCGACCAAAATAGAATTCATTTGTATAGCTTCTCCCAGAAGCCAGGCCCTTCTTGACTCCAGTCCGATACAAATACAGGGTACCGATATCATTCCTTCCAAAGGTATAAAAAAATTCAGTTTCATCATTGACAATTGTCTTGAGTCGTAAATCTCAGAGGCTGTGAGTTCTGGATTTTTCCATTTAAGGCAGATAAAATCAATCAGAAGATGCTTTTCTTCTGATGCAGCTAAATCACTTATAAATTCCTTTGTCGTCTTATGTATGGACTACTGTAATAGTGCATATGCTGGCCTTCCCCAGAAACAATTCAATAGGATACAGTCCGTCTTCAATGCAGCGGCGAGAATGATATATAGTGAGTCCAAATATTGTCACATAACTCCACTTCTGAATCGCCTTCATCGGCTTCGATGCCCTGAAAGAATAGAGCTTAAGATTTGCCTTACGATCTTTAAAGCACTGCAGGGAATGGCACCAGCCTGTATATTGGAACTGTGTGCCTGACAAGCCTTAAATAGTAAACAGCTTACATTGAGGTCAGCTGATATATGAGGCTTAGTTGATACTGCTGATTGATTGATTGATATCGATCAAATAAACCTGTCTACTATGATCACGCTTTTGGTGTATCTGGCCCAGTCATCTGGAATAAGCTTTCCCCAAAACTTACCAACCTAGCAGAGTTATAAAAGGTCTTAAAAACCAAATTGTTTAAAAATCCTAAATACAAAACTTAACTTATTAAAATTTAATTTCTTTAAAAACGTCCTTAATTTGCTTTGTTTTGGATTTCTCCTTACTTGTATCCTTACAACTCAATGTCCTTACTGTCTACTGAAAACCATAAACTCATTGTCATAAAATATTTATTGTTATTTTGTTACTTGTTAAATTTATACTGTTTGCATTTTTAGAATTGTTTACTTATAATACTTGAATATTAATGTTTTTGAGTACCAACATCTTAACTGTCCTTAATCTAATTTCCTTTTCTCTGATTTCAGTCTTGGTGGAGTTGGGAAACCCTTATCTATTTGGGGGCTCCCAGGGCTTTGAAGTTTTTTCAAATGTGACTCTGAAGCATGGGCCCCTATGCGGCAAGCGTAAGTTAATTTCGGCCTTATTGTCGTTTTATAGATTAGGAGCTTATTTCTTATTGATAGCCTTTTGTTTCTTTTGCATAGCAAGGGGTAGAGCACTGAGAGGTTTTGTTGGCAGAGTTTATTGTTTCTGTGATGTGTTTTCTCCAAGTGAGTCTACTGCCTAATGTTACCCCTAGATATTTGACACTTTCTTCCAAGGGACGTCTGCTTCAAATAGGTTGATATTAGGTGGCCTTTTTGGGTATATACTCGTACTTGTACGTGAGAAAACACAAGCAACAAGTACAACTAAGATTCATGTTTATTGAAGGAGACGGGTGCCCGTGAATTGGCTACTGGGGAGTGGGATATCACTTAGATAAATGCTGAAGAGTGCTGGCGAGAGAATGGAGCCTTGAGGGATTCCGGCAGTCAGAGATCTTACGGCGGAGAAAATTCCACTAAGTTTGATTCTAAATATGTGATTTTGTTGGAAGTTTGCCATGAGTTGGACCATAAGAAAGGGGAACCCTAGGAGGTTCATTTTATAAATGAGACCTTTGTACCAGACCTTGCTGAAGGCTTTGCAGACGTCAAGGGAGAGGACTACGGTATGTTGACGGCTATTGAAACCGTTAGTTATATCTTCGATTATCCACAAGAGCTGGTGGAGAGAGTAGTGGCCGGATCGAAATCTGTGTTGAACTTCGGGAATCAGGTTTAGGTCGTCGACAAATTTTTTCAGCCTCGTGAAAATAAGTTTTTCTAATATTTTACCGGCGCACGAAAGGAGGCTTGTTGGCTTGTGATTTTGAGCTAGAAGGAGGTCTTTGTCGGGTTTGGGTATGAGTATGACGTCAGCGAGTTTATAATCTCGTGGAATGTACAAAGTAAGAAGGACGCGTTACTGACGGCTGTGAAAACGCGTGTGACTTTGGAGGGAAGGCATTTTAAGATTTTATTAGAGATTGAATCAGGACCGGGAGATTTTTTTTCATGAGCTATTTGATTATTGTTGTAATTTCTTGAGGCGTTGTAGTTTGATTTTCTGTGGGGGTTTCAGTGATGATAGTGGAGAACTTTAACTCTACAGTAGAGACGAATGTAAGGATCCTCGAAGGTCGTGGATGGTGAGAATTGATCTTCGAGGCTGTCAGTAAAAGTTTCGGCTTTGTCTATGGATGAGTAAACTGTGCCTTTTGGGCCTGTAAAAACACATATTCTGGTGGCGGGTTTGGAGTAGGGGCGGGAAGGCGACGGAGGCTAGGGGCGGGGGGAGGGTGTGTGTTTTGGGTTAATTGTTCGCTTTTTTCATAGTTGGCTTCTCCACTGGGAAAACATGAATTTCAATGGTAATTGCCTTAATATAACAACATTTTAAATAACAATACATTTCAGGAAAACACTAAAACCCCTTCTTCTACTGAAATTCCTAAAAGCATAGCACTTGTCTTAGAAATACCGATATTAGATTAAGGGTCAGTATACGAGTAAGTAAACATGACATTTATTTGATAATAAATAATAGGAGAGACAGCAAATACGAGAAATTCAATATTATCATTAAACTCTGTATTGGCACAAACACATGCGGTGTCTGGAAACTCGTACGTATATCAAAATAAAATATTACATGTTTGAATAATTAAATAAATAGTACTGTAAATTGTAATTTTCACGTTTTCTTCTTCTACATTTTCTGGTGCTCTCTCTTATTAGGAGGTTAGCTAGCACCATTCTTCACTCTGATTTTTTTAAAATGTGAATACCGCAATGGGGATACCAACTGCTCCCGACTGTCCGGGGCCAGTGAGATTATTGTTTCGCATTTAGGGAATGTTGTGAGGCTTACTAAGTTATATCCCGACAAATAGCGAAGGGACTAGATGAGTCACCAAATTTAATATAACATTTTCTGAAACTGTCCTACACAAATTTAATGTGGCTATTTTTAACTATAAATAATATCCTTTGTGAGTATGCACGAGTGTGAACTTTTCAAACCTGGAATACACAAATGTGTTCAGAAAACTATCAAATTTAAAACTGTAAATTCAAATCCAGACAAGTAATAACCTACCTATAATGAATTTCAGTAGATATTTTTCTATTTCTTAAACGGGTGGATTAAAGCAACTATTATCTTTTATTTGCAAGCAATTTAACTAGTTGTTACCCACGGGTAATATAATAAAATGAACGCAATTAAACAAAAGAAGAACACTTTTTATATGTTGAAATTAGATCAACGCAAACAATAAGCAATGAAAAAAGCTGTTACTCAGTGACGTTTCACAAAAACATATATTTTTTTAAAAAAATTATCAAACATAGTAGATAATACAAAACAGAGATAATTTATTAAAGTTTTTGATCTACCCTCGTTAAAAAGCTGTGCTTATGTGTATGAGGGGGTGTTATTTATTTAGTTTTTGATCGTTTTTTAATATCCATTTTAAGTTTTCAGTGTATTTTTTTAGTTGTATTTTGAATTCTTTGAGATCATCATTAATCAATTTTATTTTTTCCGGTACACTATTAAAGAATTTTATACCTAGATTTTTGTAATTTTGCTGACTCACTGTTTTTTTACGCATCGTAATCGGTAACGTGCATTTTTGTATTTTTTTATTGGAGCGGTTTTATTTCAAATTTTCTTCTTTATATTTTTGTAATGTTGTTAATGTATATACATATGCACCAATACACACAATCCTAAGTGTGTGTTGTTTGTGTCAACTTTGATTGCCCGAACAATACGCATATGCAGTACACGTAATGTAATTTATTTAAACACAGCAAAAAAGGTTACATTTAGAACATGTTCCTTGTATAAAATTTCAGTCACTTGCATTTTATAATAAATCGTAAAATTGAGGGAACTTAGTTTACAAATGAGGTCGTATCTTTTGATGTATGCCTTTTAATTACTAAGTGCAAATAGACATAAATGAATCCCACTTAAATTTAAATATCTTATCTTCTCAAATTATTTAATTCATTCTGAAACAGTTGGTAGAGAGTGAGTGCTGTTTTCAGTGCAACTAAGAAACTGGGTAGCCTTATCAAAGAATAAACAACAACTCTGTGCTATAATACTTACAACAAAACACAATATCTTTATTCCAAGTTGTTCTGTCAAGCGTAACGCAACTACGTTAAAAAAAACACAAAGTTTTATTTTTTTGGTAATCGATAAAATGAAGTGCATTCTAATGAGAACATTTGATATTTGATCTAAGATCTAATGAACTGATACTTTCTTTCGTTTGTTATTTCATTAAAAAGGTTTATGTCTCAAAATTAATCATGCTGTCGATATTGAAAAAAACTTTCCTACCCGCAGTTCGGATCTCAAGAAAGTAGGTTTATTTTAATAATTTACTTGTCGTTACAACCTGACTTGTTACGCCGCACGTATATTTGGGGCACGTTACAGAGTGGTAGACACTCTCAGTATCGCCCTGGGGCACAATCCAGAACCGAAACGTTGCTGGAAATGGCTTTAGCCGTGTTTGGTGACCAGATCTGAATAGTCAGGTTTCTCTTCTTATCAATTTCCCCTCCCCACTTCCTTCAGCTACACAACATACCCCAATGGGGATACCATACTCCCACTGGTTCCAGCCTGTTGGGACATTTTTTGTGTATTTACGTGAAAAAATAATGATTATGATGCAATAAAAAATTACTTAGAGACAAATCGTAGCTTCGAAGATAAACTTTTATAACTTTTTAGATGTTCATTTCAACATCTTTTGGCATTTTTAACTTTTTCCATGTTAACCCGATAAATATGGTATAATATATTCAACCCTTGTTTAACTTTCTCGTGCACTATGAGCTATTAACATCATAGTGTTCTTAAAAAAAAAAAAACAATCGAGTGTTGACAAACAACGGTTTGATTAAAATTTTAAAGAGTGCCAGGAGAGAGTTTAAAAAAGGTGGTTTGTGTTAAAATAATCACACCATGAGTTCCTTGTTTTTACTCTTTTTCTGTTTTTCTCATCTTTACAAGCATCATTTTAATTTCACCAAAAAAGGAACATCAAGTTAAATACATATTTTCATAATATAATATTAGAATGCTCAAGTAGGGTAGTTTAGCAAGTAATTTATAAAATAATTTTATATGATCACTTTATGAATTCATTCATTATAATGAAATTACAGTGTCAGCAATTTGAGTGGCATCACATTTGAAGAGTTGACGGAGAACCGCTATGATGAGGTCATGGACCATCTTCGAGAGGTGACCTATAAAGATGTCCCCTTGTACAAGGCCGCCGGGCTGGTGGGAGAAGGGAAAGCCCCCGTGGAACTTGACAACGTCTACCTGAACAGCATCAAGGAAGGAGTGTCCATGGTGGCACTTGACAAAGGAAAGGTAGGCCTGATCGATTCAATATGATTATAGGTTGATTAGGTATAGTTATGATTGACTGATTCGGTATAACCTCAGAGCCAGTGGCGGCTCGTGACTTTTTAGTGTGCCAGAGTACTAAGATTGAAAGAAAACGTCATTATTGATGCTGTTATAGCCGAAAATGATTTTTACTTTTTTTTTTAAATTTCATTTTTTGAATGAAGATTTTTCAGCAAGCCGTGCAGTGCACCAACAAAACTGAAAAATCGTGAAAATCTTCATACAACAAAAAAAAAATTTAAAAATTTAAAATCATTTTCGACTACAACAACATCAATAACGTCGTATTTTTCAATCTTAACACTCTACCTCACTAAAAACTCACGAGCCGCCACTGCTCAGAGCAATAATATACCAGGAGGGATGGCTGGTGTAGTCAGTATTGATGATTTTTGCCTGCTTGGGGCATGGCTAGGGTATTTTTACATCCATTCATAGCACATGTCGACATAATGTTTTTGTTTATTTGTATAACCACTTTTTCACAGAATTGTTATAAACAAAAATATAGGATATAACCTAAAAAACCGTTGAGTTCTGTCCTGTTATGTCACATAACAAAACGTAGTGAACGGAGTCGCCGGAGATGCGGGAGACGGAGAACATGCTTATATACCTAAAAGAGGAGCTACATTGTGTGAGAACTTGTCTTATCTCTTTCTCTCTCATGGTTTACAACGTAAAAACCCGAAGAAAGTGATTTATCATAAATTTGTGTGGGTTAGGTAAAAACAGTACGATTTAAATTCTTATTTATGTTCGCTAAATACCTCATAATTGACATTCTAATCTTGTCGGGCTAACTCAGAGAGCTGGTCAAACAGGAACACGATGTCCATCATCTTTACCTTCTCCTTTACAGAAATAAAATCATGTTTTGAATTCTACTTCCATAATATTTTCCACGTTTGATTGTACGATGAATGATTGACCAATAGTTTTATAAGTATATAATTTTTTTTAAACAATGAACCATTTTGACTGGAATTTTCGTTAGTAAATCATTGACTATCTTGGAACAAATAAACTCTCCTTGCCAACAGTGTAGTGTTTGCATATGTAAGACCAGAGAGTCTATGTAGGTACCAGCAGAACTTAGTTATAAAACATGTGATATCATTTCGGCAATCTCTATGTCATTATACCCACAACTGAGGAGATAAATGTAGGAAAGAATTTGATCTTCCGAAACTCATCATTAAAGATGTTAGTATATTTTTACTGACCTAGATATTAGTGTCTAAAATAATACTTCAAGTTTTTTTTAAATTTTAATATTGCACAAGAGTCCCTGCTCCCAACTCTCCGGAGCCAGTAGGACTATGGCATCCCTATCTAAGGGCATCCATATCTCCCTATCTATGTTATGAGGCTGAAAGGAGTGGAGAAAAGAAGGAGTCACTAAACACAGTTAAAGCCATTCCAAGCAACGTTTCGTTTTTGAATGGGGATCTTTCACCAGGGGATGCTTAAGTATCTACAACTATACATACATATAATGACTAAACTAATAAAGTACCTACCCATAATGTATTTTAAGACATTATTCTATATTTGAAATGGAACTAATATTTTTTTCTTGGCAAGTTAAGGTACATCCCGTTATTCTTCACGGGTAACATCTAGTTTTGAATAAAAAATAGTTATATCACTAAATGCTAACAAGTTTCATCATTCTGAAATATTAAAGAATACATAAAACTGCAACTTGTAAGTGTGAGTCACTGATTCTAAACACTATTTTACTTCTCCGGAGCATTTATGAAATTGCTACATTAGTTTTTTACTTGTTATAGATGTGGAAAATCCAGTGTTTTTTTTTAATACTCTGCTGAACATTTGGCTAGAGTTCAGAATAGTTCAACTTGGAACACTCGAAATCCATGTGAATTACTCGAAATTCGAAATAATATTTTGAAAATCACGTTTTTTTTTCAGTTCGCAGGTGTTATAATAAACGGAATACTGACTCCGGATGCCGTCCCTGGGGCCATAGAGAGTATGAAAACATCGACCAATGAAAACTACAAGAAAATGGATTTCATGTTCCTGAAATTATTATTGGATCTCGATATTTTCAACAGGTGAGAAAAAGTTGATTTTCATTTACAATGTAGTTTTCACAGAACATATTAAAAAAATATTATTTCGAGATGCAGTACCAATCCAATATAGACGTGGAAATAAGATTTTACATTTAAATAAAAGCGTAATATTATATTATAAATAGGTACTTATCCAGTGGAGTCATCCAATTTAAAAAAAAAATAACTAATGTAATTTATAAACCAAATTTACAAAATATTAATTAATATGTTTCTTAACAAGAGTTAAATCAATGTAATAATCAGAACTCTTTATTATAACTAAATTCCAACGCCTCCCATTGAAAATACATTTCATTTGGATATTATAACCCGGCTCACCACACTAGCGACCAAATTCTCATATTTAGTTATAAACTGACGGACAATTGTCCAGTCACAAAAAAAATACAATGAAATGGAAATAAAGAGCAACAGAGAAAAAACAGTACAAAAATTATATTAAATAAAGCAATGACAAAAATAGGACAAAATATACACAAGAAAGAACATTCAAATCAAAGTCAAGGTCGAGTCAAAGTTTTGGTAGAGTTGTAAAGAATGACAAAAATCATTTAGACTGGTACCAAAAATTTCATAATAATCGAAATGATATCCATAATTAATAGAATGATGATTGAGGAACAGCAATTCATTGTTTCTAAGCCCACGGCAAGGAATGTTGAACTAGATGAGTTGCAACAAAGAAGTATTAATATATAGAGTATTGAGAATTTTAAGATTCAATAGAAGATCCAAAGCTATACATAGCAATAAAATCAAAAATGCAGCCCTGCTACCCTAACATGTTTACATTTTTCTACTTATTTTATTTTTTTATATCTCATATATAATATGCATTCGCTAAATACCTCATAATGAAGATTTTACCGTTTCAAGACTACTTTCGCAGAGGCGGTTGAAATATTTTTTTCATATAATTCAATTGAATTAAATTTAATATTATTATTATTTGACAGTTTGATAATGGCCTTAAACGCCGAAATGGCTGTCACTAAAAACTAAAACTAGCACAACTAAATAATAATAATATTAAATTTAATTAAATTGAATTATATAAAAAATAAAATGGATTTCTACCTTAGAGTATATAAAGTGGTATCTATCCAAAAGTCCCCGGACTCAGTGGACCTGGGCGTGGCTAAGACTAAGGCTAGGATATTTATACATCCATTCATATCACATATCGACTAAATATTTTTGTTTATTCGTATAACCAGAGTGGTAGATACTCTAAGTATCGCCCTGGTGAAAGACCACCATTCAGAATCGAAACGTTGCTTGAAATGGCTTTAGCCGTGTTTGGTGACTAGATCTGAATAGCCAGGTACTTTCCAACCTTCCTCATCTCCTTCCTCTCCCCACTACCTTCAGCCTCACAACATACCCCTATTGGGGATGCCATAGTCTCACTGGCTCTAGACGGTTGGGAGCAGTTGAGACTCTTGTGCGGTATTCACGTAAGAAAAAATAAATCAAATAACCACTTTTTCACAGTATTGTTATCAACAAAAATATAGCATATAACCTAAATAACCGTTTAGTTGTGTCAAGTTTAGTGGCATAATAAAAAATGTGGGCGGAGGAGCCTAAGATCATCGTGACAGTACATAGAAGCAATGTATTATATTTGTTGTCTCTTTCTCTCTCATGGTGTATGACGTAAAAACCCGGAGAAAGTGATTTATCGCAAGTTTGTATAGGTTAGGTAAAAATAATTAGCTCTCTCTCCATACATTGTTATTCCAAGATTTCTACAAATTACACACAAAAACCCTAAATAGGTTGAAATAATATATCCATTGTAAGGTATTTAGCGAATAAAATCGTGGTTTTTTTCGAATTATGACTTATATCTTCGATTGAATCTGAGATTTCGTAATACTTTACAATAATTTGATCGCTAGTGTGAAGGGCAGTAAATGAGAACTATTAATGTTTGTTTATATTATAGATTTGGAATCGACAGAGCTATGGAGTGTCGTTTACTATCAACAACGAGGGAGTACCGGGGTTCGGGACTGGGGCGAATGTTGGTGGATCAACTCACCACAATAGCACGAGACTTGGACTATCCGGTAGGCAGATTTTTATTTTGAAATAGCTGTTACCCGTGAAAAATCACGGAATGTAACTTGATTCGCTAAGAAAAAAATATTAGTTTTCATTTCAAATACAGAATAATGTCTGTTAAAATATACTATAGGTAGGTAGGGATTTGAAAAGATTATTTTTTATTTATTATTTTTCTCATACGGCCATACATACTCACAAAGGAAATTATTTATTGTCAATAATACCTTCGTCATACACAAGGCTTAGTTCAAAATGTATAATAAATAAAATATTGATATAGTAAGGTAATTTAATTAAAATTCATAATTAGCATCAATATTGTTATTCCAACATCACTGGACAGTAGGTACAGCATAGGAAGCTGTTCGATACACACCTTTAATTTCCCGCGATTATCAAAAGATGTATATATTATATAACTCCATTAGATTTACAAGAACTTAACTTTCATCCATTTTTTTAGTAGCCTTCTACCCTAGCGAAACAAATTCTTGAGAAGTATGTATTAGGATTTCTGAGATGCAATCAAAGATCAATCATTTGGTCGCCAGTACGTCTGCAAATATGTACAATTTAAAAAGATATGCTAGTTGTAGTTATTTTTAAACGAGACAGTTGTTTCACCTACCTTATACTTAGTAAAACTGCAGTGACTCATATTTATGGTTAATCTATAGATACATATGGAGAAAAAAAAGATTTACCTACATGTTTACATTTTCTATGCCCTTTTTTATCATATTTCTAAAGAAATCGTCAATATTAATTAGGTAGGTATTAATGATAACTACCCTACAAACATTCCCCATTACAGCGTTTATTGATAATCCGATTAAATAATTACTGTGTAAATTGTCATTATTTCCAACATTGTTTGGACATAATTCTAATTGACTTTTTATAATAGTTTAGACATCTTCTATTGACTATTTACTGTGGAGGTGTGAAGGTTTTCCTCCTGTATTATGATAATATGATTATTATTTTATAAATCTTATTTACTATTATATTTGATTCAATGAAAAATGTGCCTATTTCATAGGAATAGTCATAATTTATTTCCCCTATTCTTAGAAGAACGAAATTTCACCAACTAACCAAATTTCACTGGGTCAATATTTTTATGATAATACAGTTTATTAAAAGAAATGGAACCTTCCCAACAATCTGAAACCATTTCTCGGCCAGCTTGAAAATACATATAATAATAAACATTATGTAATATAAAAATTTAAAAAAACAATAATTTATATGCATTTTTGAGCTGCCAAAGAAATGGCTACAAAGGAAATGGGAGATCTTGAGTTAATTTCACAGCCCCATCCTATTTTTTAATTTCTGGGGGTTTTTCTAATTTATACGCATTTTTGAGCTGCCAAAGAAATGGCTACAGATTTATATTTAATGGTTAACGCGTTCCTAAAGGAAATGGGAGATCCCAGTTTATTTCACAGCCCCATCCTATTTAATTTGTTTGTTATCAGATTATTCTCGGGGAGGCGGTGAACGATTTCCTGTGGAAACTCCTGGTCTCCGAGGGCTGGATCATGTTGACGGAGATGCCCTACTCCGATTACACCAGCGAGGCCACAGGGAAAGCCTCTGTACAAAGTGGACCCCCCGCATCACATCCTGGGATTATGTGCCAGGATCGTTGATAACAGGTTCAACTAAATTAATTGCTTTACCTATTATTAATTAACCCTACCCCAGTAATTTTAACTCAAACTGTTTAACCATCACATCATTTCTCCGCAGGGCTAGAAATAGACGATGGAACGTGATACAATTCTGTTATGGCGCACACTCCTTGTTTATTTATACACTGTCTGATAAAATCTCTTCATTTATACTGAGTCCTAACAGGACCAGACACAAGTATTTGATTCGCTTTTGATCAAGCCATGTCTGCCTGACGTGACTCGCACTTCTTCCTGCATGCACCTGGCTGTTACTAATATTATTCTCGTGACATTCCTCGACCACGTAGGCCTTAAAATCTCAATATTATAATTTAAAATCGGTTGCCTTTATTTCAGATGCAAGTGCAGAGATCCTCTACCTCTTCCAAACATAAAACTAGTATACCCTATGAAGATGGATTAAATGTATAACTAATCAGTATTATAGAAATATGTAATGCATTCTTTTACTAACTCATATTGAAAAAATTATGATTATTATTGATACAGAGACAGTATGCATAACTCCCACTAGGCCACAGGTTTATTTTACCAACTTCCATGTTTCACCTTATTCGTTTGACAGTAGCCCTTTAAAAGATCAGTGATATTGTTGGGTGTTTGGCGATGCCTCCTGGCTCCACAATGTGACTTCCCATGTATCTGACCCTTCCTCCCAACAAGGTGGGACATTGGCACTATAGATGAATCAGATTATATTCAATAAAATATTATTTTAATACCACCATTAGTTAATATCAGCCATCAAAAACAAGATTGATAAAGCTGGGACGGCTCTGCTAGGCAAGTCATGTAGCAAAGATGGAATATAATAAGTCTGCAGGGAAATAAAGAATTGGGAGTTCTAAACACAAATGGATGGTGTAGTGGCAAACACCACGTCCTTGGGCATGATTAACTGTAGGGAGACAGCAGGACCGACAAGAGTGGAAGCCTTTCCTTGAGCTTCATCAGGGCCGTATAATATTAGCTTAAATGCGTATAAGCCAAACCTGGCTGATGTCTAAAATATTAATACAATGTAAATATATTGGGGTTTAAACAAATCTTGTGTTTTTTATTTCATTCATAATGTGTTCATTTTTCATGAAAAAATAAACAGTTGTTTCAGATTTCACTCAAGTTCTTATGCTCAGTTCATAGTTCACCATATGTACACAGTATTTGCACAAATAAAAAAATATATCGATTGTTAGAGCTATGTAATTATTAATATTAAATATGTGATTATTAATTGCTTCATAAATTATCATTCATTGAACTTCCGATGAGACAACACAAGGACATTCACATGCATTCTCTTTGATAATACTGCTCATGTCTTTATCACTCACTGCAGAAATATTGGAGGTCGTCTGCATTGAATACCGAATCGGTCAGGTCCGGAAGAAAAATGTCACAAATCAAAATCACACATTTCAGAACAGACGATAGAAGTTTTTAAGTGATCGCGACTTACCAAAACTAGCACTGATGGTTCGTCAATTAAAGATAAATATACTTATCAACTTATGTCGCTTTCCTCGCAAAGAAATTGCAAGCAACTAGACTTAGAATTATTGCGACATTTAGAAAAAAGAAAGATATATTATCATATGTTTTTAGACTTGATGCGACAATTTTTTTGCATGAAAAACGTAATATTTCGAATTGATACTGTATTATTGATGTCCATTGTAGGTTGTGACGGTTTTCTTGACTATGTAGTGAACTATTCCCCATCAAGAAAATTCTGACAGAACTACTCTCTGCCGACCGCAACTTGAACTAGATAGTCATCTATATATATATATATATATATGCCCAGCATGGTCTACTAGTCGTGCTACATGCCCAGCATGGTCCTGTGATGAAAGGCAATGTCGGCAACCTTTGTCTTGCTCTTAATCCACTCATTTGTCTTTCTATCTTACAAGGATATACCTAAGACGGCGCTCTTTGTGGATGGCAATTTTTGTCACAACATTCTCGGTGACAGTCCGAAATCAAGTATAACTATTTTCATTGCAATGGATAGTGAAGGAATTGCAATCGTGGATCGTAGGCGCCTCTATGATCGAGACCAGCTTTCAACTCGCACGACGCAATAAAAACATTTGACGTAGTCTTATTGAAGGTGGCCAAGTCCTGAGGGATTCGGGTGGATGACAGACGGGGGAGATTTATCCTTCTTCATCGCCTTATCCGCAGAATCAGAAGTCGATCGATTCTCCTACGGAATTAAAATTATCATAAATGATTAATTAGTGAACTAATACCAATCACAGCGCCAAGCACAAATGAAAGAAACAAATGATAGCCGCCTGAGCTGATTTGCGGGAATTGAAATAGTTTATAAAGATTGGGGTTTCTAACTTCGTCAATAGATGGAGGTTATGCATTAAGTTAAATAACTGAATAATTCTGTTATTCTGACTTTTTACATGGCCCGATTCAAGTATTTGAGTCACTTGATCGCGCCATGTCTTCCTCGGGCGCCCCCGTCTTCTTTTTCCATTCACTTTCGCATCATATTTTTCACACTCCTTTCTTCGTTCATTCGCTCTACATGCTCAAACCATCTAAGCGTCCCTTTCTCGATCCTATTCACTACGCTTACATCAGCCTTGCATTCTTTCGGGATATCCACATTTTTAAAACAGTCATACATGGTTTTACCACACATACGCATTAAGTTAACACATTAATAATGCAAGCATTAAGTCAATTTAATAATTAGATATTAGATTCTACAAATAAATATACAATTTCTGTTAAAATAATGATGCCAGGTCTAAAATCGTCGGACATTTTATTTTACTACGTCAAATTTCGAAGGTCGACCCAATATTGCTCTATTAATTTTATCATTAAAAAAGTATTTTAGAAGCATTTCCGTACTCTTTGTACAAAAAATAATTCATATGATCTTTTCTAAGTCAATGAAAACTGAAAACTCATAATGTATATGATTTTTAAGTTTAAAATGATTTTATAATCTACATCCTATGTTGTAACTTACCAAATTGTCTGAATCCTTGGTTGCACCTAAAACGTCACCACTTGAAACCTTATTGTGTTTGCCACTGTCAAACTTTGCACTGACACTTCCTGAGGCCGGGTGGTCAGTTGGCGGCATTCGCTTGCAGGAGTTGAAGTCTTCTTTAGGTTCGCGGTGAGCGCTCTTCACGTGGAAGTTAAGTGTAGACCTTTGCGCAAAGCCGTGTTTGCAGACTAAACAAATGAAGGGTCGCTCACCTGCGAGTAGATAGATATAAAGACAGTTTTAAATAGAGATTGATTTGGCAAGTTATTAAAAATTAAATTGTGTGTCATTCTGCAGTATTAAACTAAGCAATAAAAATTTTTTGGTTATATAATTGCAGTGTTTTTTTTTCTTATTGTGTTGGGCTTTAATTTTTTATTTTTTTGCTTTCTTCTTTTCTTTCACCCCTTCAAGGGTGTTCTTGGCCATTGATTCATAGGACGGAGAAAGGGAAGGTAAATTTATATTTTAACGTAATATATATAAGAAAATAAAGACATTCCAGGATTACGAATAACCTGACAATATTTTAGTTCCTCCTACTTACATTATTAAAAGTGAAAAAAATTTTTATGCCAAAATATGGAGGACTTAGTTAGTAGAGGATTTAACCCGCGACGCTTGGGTGGGAACACGACACTTTGGACCACTTGACTACCAATCTATTGATATGAACAAACTAAAAAACTTTTTTTTATTAAAATTAAGTTAAAAAGAGATGGAATGTTGAAAGAGGAGAAGTAATTCTAAATAAAACTTAATAAAAAATAGGATATATGTCCAGAGCTAAACAAATAATAATGATGACTTGTGTTTCTATATTCTGCCAAAACAGGCAAGAAGTTTACCATGGCACATCGTACATTTTATTTGTAAATAATAATATAGGAAATTTTAAATTATGTATATCATTTTTATAAATTACTTTGTATTATCATACCTGTATGCGTACGCATGTGTTCAGTCAAATTTCTATTCTTGACGAATCCCCTTCCGCACTGGGTGCACACAAAAGGTTTAGCTCTTTCACCTAAACATTAAAACAAGTTATTACCATATATGTATATGATTTAATAAATCATTTTTTAACTTTGTTTATTGTTCAGACTGGACCGGTTTCAACCTGTTATGGTCATCTTCAGACTGGTACATACATTACTTAAACTACGGTATTTATACATTTTTGCATGTTAGAGGTAGATAACAATGAGTTTAAGTAAATTTTATTGATAGGTATTGCTTATATTGCATATATATGATTTTATTTACTGTAGATAATAAGATACTTTTTAATTCACTTGTAATATAACTTTATATACCTAGTCAAACTTGGTTATAACGAGCGCCTTATGGTCATTACTCGTTATAAACGTAGGTCAGTAAAAAAAGTACCTACCAAATAATATCGATATTTATACCAGGGTATGAAAGCTTGCATATTATATAGAAACTTTTTTTTTTTATGACAAAAATCAGCCTTTATGGCTGCAAAGACAATGAACATCCTTTGGCGGTAAATGTTCTCGAATCATTTAATGATATGAAAGCATGGAAGACAATAAGACTTAAACGAAAAAAGACGATAAACAATTTTTGAATATATAATCTTCCCAATCTCCAATGTACCAGCGAAATAACAAAAGGGAGGAAAGGAGACTTATGAAAGATGATACCTTATTTGCAAGATTCTTTTTACCAAGATCTCACTGAATGACCAGCAATATGGGAAATAATTGAGAACGGATAATTTTAATTCGTCCTTATGTTCCTAAGCCCCTGATTTATGAAAAAGAGGTTATACTAGAGCTAACGGAGTGGTAGATACGTTAAGTATCGCCCTAGTTAAATTCCACCATTCAGAAATGAAACATTGCTTATAATGGCTTTAGCCGTGTATGGTGACCAGATCTGAATGGCCCGGTACTTTACTACTTTTACAATGTTTTGGTTTATTGTAGACTGTTTTCGTTAAGTTAAATTTTATGTACCAGAATGTATTTTAGAATGCTGCTTCAGATAGCCCTGATTGGCAAAGCGCCGGTCGCAAATGGGACAGGCAAAGGGCTTGGCGTTGGAGTGCGTCCGTATGTGGACGGTCAGCTTGCCGGCGTGAGCCACCCGGTGACCACATATGGGACACACAAACTTCTTCTCGCCTTAAAGTAAAATAAGAAATGATGAGTGAAATACAAAAATTAATTCAATTAGATTAATATATTATAGAGAGTGAAGATTGATCCGCTTCTTCGTTTTCGTCAATACTTTTGCATAACACTGAAGGCTTTATATGTGTAATATGAAGAAAACGCCACACCTCCTGACTTCGGAAGTTGCATGACTGGTACGAGTGCAGTTCCGCTGAATTGTGAAGGGTGAAAATAATAATGATAGGAGAGGGCACAAAAATAAGAAGAAAGATTTCGAAGAATAAATGTATGGAATAAATATATATTTAGTGGCCTCTCTGAGGTAGCCGGGAAATGTTAAGATGTTCATTGTAAGTAGGACCCGGATTCTTGTCGCAAAAACAAGGCCTCACCTTTAGAAAAAAGTCATTTAATTTTTAAGTATAAAAAATATAACAATATAATTTAGATAAGTACATATATCAAGTTAAAGACTAAGCCCATTTTTCATTTTTTTTATGTTACATTAAGCTTAGTTAAAAGGTCTCAAGTAAAAATCTTTAGAGTTTATAGCTCGTTTTTTTTAATTATAAAAAAATTCTAGGAAATTTTGTCTTTCTCAAACACCATGTACCTACGAATGTTTAAAAAGCATTTGGTATGAAATTATTTATTAAAAAAAATCTCTCAAGTTGAGGGTCCGTTTTTGCCACAAGAACAGGGTCCTAACTATAAGGTATTTAGCAAATATAAATTAAAATCGATAGAAAAACATATTTATGTCAACGAAGCAGAGCTGCATTTTAGATTTTTATGCAATTTATACCTTGATTCTAAAATTTTATAAATAATTTGGTCACTAGTGTGGAAGGTCATTAACCTACATGGATCTTCCTCAATCAACTAACTACATAAGAAACACAGATCAATTTTAAAAACAAACCTAACAAATAAAAGCATGGCTTAAATAAATCAAAGAAGAGAAATTAAACAGCTTTTGAAAAAAAACTTCATAGGAGTAACTGTGGTAATAGATAGGTACCAACAAAAATCACTGATTGCTATTGGATTTGTTCTGTAAAAGCACTGCCTTAGACACTAACCAAGATACTAACACGCCACTTGAACGGGCAACAGCTCACCGCATTCATATTTTGTGTAGTCTAGTGAACATAGAATAATCTACTCTGACGTTGGTGGCGTTTGAGCATATGTTGTTACTGCTTTTGACACGTTATGATTGCGGTGTGATTAGCTAAATTTCGCGCATATTTTTGAAAGCATAGATTTATTTTTTTAAATAATTTCATAATATTTAATCCAATTTTATACATATTCAGGATAGGCATTGCTTATGTGCTTTTATGGAGTGCACTTCTCTGCTCACCAGTGTGCGAATACATGTGCGCTTGCAGTGAAGACTTCTTGATGAACGCCTTAGAGCAGGTGCGACAGACATAGGGCTTCTCCCCGGAATGTGTCCGCATGTGGATGGTGAGCTCTCCGCTGCGGGCCATCCGCTTGCCGCATATTGTGCACACAAAGTCTTTTACACCTGGAATAAGTGATTTTGGTGTCACAAATCGAAAAAAGGATAGACCTGAACTAAAGGAAATTTTTCATACCATTTCTGCGGCTGGTGTTAAAAGGTGGTGGTTGTTAAAAGGTTAAACAAAAAAAAACCCAAACAAAACATTATGTTATCAAACTTTTCTATAATGGTGATGTTTTACTTAAATCCTGGCATGATTTTTTTTACTAAAGCATGGGAACAGTATATTAAATCTAATACATATCGATTGTGTTTAGGTAAAAGGCGTTATTTTACATTTATTTTACGAGGAAAATTAGACCTTCGTGATAAAATAACAGTCATGCTGTTATGCTTGACACTTGATCATAATTTTATCAAATGGCAAAACGGGCCGAGAATCGGTGGTTAACGAGGGCGATTATTCAATGTGGTAACGATAAAAAAATCATAACGGCGCTTATCGTCGATTTGGGACAATGTAAAATATGACAGTGGTTCAAACCACTGGGCCTAGGTTTGCTTGCAAAATAAATGTGGAATAACGCCTTTGACCTAAACACAATCGATATATAATTTAAAAGACTAAATACATTTATTGCACAAATGTGCCTTTCAACAAATAGATGCATGTTTCTACCAATAAACTTCAACAGTTTATATCAACTAAATTAAGCATGTTTAGTAAATGTGAGTTGTCATTTGTTCGTTAGCGATCTGCAGTCGGGCTCAGGAATGATTCCAAATTATTTATTTATTTAACAGAGATCTCAAAAAAACAGTTGTTCACTTAATATATTAAGAGATAAATGATACAAAAATATTGTAGATACATGCTTAGTGTAATAAAAGAAACCAAGCATTTACATTTTAGAAATAAGCCAGAAGATGTCATTACAAATGAAGTAATTTTTTGATTAATTTGAAGGCAGCAGTCTTTACAGCTGGAGGAACCAGTGGGACTATGGCACCTCCAATATTGTGAAATTTTGTGAAGAGAGCCACTTAATAAAAAGAGTAAGGTTACCAGAAAAGAAATGACAGATTACCCGTGTGCACCGGCATATGGAGCGTGAGACTGGCCCCGTTGGTGAAAGCCTTTCCACACTCCTTGCAGATGAAGGGCTTCTCGCCCGTATGGAGGCGCCGGTGGATGACCAGGTTGTTGGGCTGGATGTAGCTCTTGCCGCACACATCGCACACGTGCGGGCGCTCCCCTGTGTGGGTCTTCTCGTGGTATTGCAGCGGCTTTCTAGGTAACCAATGATTATATTCACTAACAAAAATAGTTTTGTTCATTTAAAATGCATTCTACCGAACTCTGCAAATATACTTGTTTAGTACATTTGCAGAGATATTTAACCTTTACGCCGCAATCCTTACGTAAACAATATTACATCCATACGCGGCACTCTTTTTGACAACCCTAACTAATCATTTTAAACTGATATAACTCTCTTATTTCGTGACAGATTTATGATTGGTGTATTTTAATGTGTGCTCTGTTTCATTTTAAGTACGATGAAATACATAAATATACAATAGATCTCAGGATGCACCTCTAATATCATAAACAGTGAGACATAACAAAAAATCAAGCGGCATCTTACCACTGCTTACACATACCAACACAGTGTTTATATGATTACGAGTGTACTCATCGATGCACAAACTGAAATTATTTGGGACGACCTCACGCACACTACGCTAGAGACAACAGTACTGCGGCGCGAAATTCAAATGACTGGACCGGCATTTCGGATCATCTTCGGTTTTAATCTGCTTTATGTTAACAAATCAGAAGTTAATGTACGTACAGAGAAAATAATGTCAGTAGTAAAGACATGACACCACCAAATCAATAAAATACTAGTCGTAATATGTTAAGAGTTAGTACAACGGAATACATATGTCATGATGAAGGAATGAGAATGAAGCAAGACAAAGTTGTGATGGTCCATTTTTCCCACCTGGAGAAATGGCGTGATGTGATTTTTCACAAAAACGGCGCTATACAAATTATCCAAATATTATTTTGGTTAGATAGTTATACAATTATATCGCATTTTCTCTTACTTCTGTGCAAACTTTCTATCACAGTAACCGCACTGATACGGCTTGTCTCCAATGTGCGAAAGTCTATGATCGCGTAGTGAGCGTGCATTTGCAAAGCTGCGACCGCACGCATCGCAAATCAGTCCGCCGGGCCCGCTGTGCACTCGGCCGTGTAATCTGAGACCCCGAAAGGATGAGAAAGTCTGATCTGTAAATGAAAGAAATTACATAAATTAAACTGGTTGATATTGTTATATGCACCTCAACCACTGGACAGACTATGCTTAGAAGTGTGATCTACACCGATTTAAAACCAAAGTGATGTCGCCAGTTTACATAAGACCTTTCAACTCCCAGGCTATTGATCTTACTTCGGAAACTCCACCACCCCCATATCTCACTTCTATCGAATTACTTCTTCACTGGCCGCAACCATAACTTTTAAGCTATCTCGTCAAGAACTGCGGCTCTTCTCTACTTCATAGCTTGTCTAAACTAGAGTATGGTCAATTCTGTTTTCACACGGTTTTGATATAACAGTCAACAAAACATTATTCATTCTTAGAACAATAGTTGGACCAGTCTGAAGATACCCGTTACAAGGTGAAACCAGTCCTATCAAAAATAAGTAAGTGGAAAAAAGTTATAGAGTTTTTTTAAAATCATAAATTCATATTAAAATTAAGGTTCTTCTATCGTCTCCAGACAATTCAGTTTTTTAAATTACTCCTTACACGCTTAGCTTGACACGGATAACTTTATAGATGGAAAGAAGAGAAACTCTGGAAGCAATGTTTTTGTGATTTGGCTGTCAAAATATTTTCGATTAGGTCTTCGATGGGTTTCGATTGGGTCTCTTGAAATTTAATTGTTTTTGTTTTTATGAAATAAAGCGATACAAATGGAAATACCCAAGAAAATTGATGCACAAAATATTATTCTCAAGGTTTTTACAATCATTGACTTATAAAACCAATAAAATGTTCTGATAATACTAGTATTAGGACTAGCTGCCGCCAGTTTAAGTTGTGTTGTTACCTTTGCGGAAACTAATTACGGATGAAAGAATCTTGAAATGGATGCGGTACATACCACAGTCTGAGCATTCAAATGTCTTTTTCCCGTACTTGTCAATAAGTGACCCATCTTCAGAGAGTGTATTAATTTGGCTAGCAGAATGTTTTGTACTACGTAGTAATATTTCGTCTTTGGCTATGAATATGATTTCTTCTTCTTTTACTACAACATTTACTTCTTTCTTGTGAATGTTGGACAGCTAGAATAAAGAAACAAATATATTTAAACTATTAGAAAAAATTATGTTAACAAGTATGCAAATGGTATAAACCAGAATTAACAATTTTGAATGTGAAAACTTAAGAAAAATGCTTTGTTTTCAATATTTTTTGTGTTTAACGGGGACCACTCAAATGTCAAATAATCAAAATGGCGCTGACTGTCAATTTGATGGTTATCAAATGTGACGAGAGCTTGAAACAACCCAATCTAGGAAATATAAACTGACAAATTTATTATTTTTAAATTAGAGATCAAATAGCTCTGGCATAATGCATCTACAACAGAAGGACATATTGTGATTCTCGTCAACAGCCAGGCTGAAATATGTACTTCTTTAATTTATCGTTTGCCTTATTAAATAGGCTGCCCCAATGAACACTTTCGGATATTCAAATTGTCAACTTTGCATAAGAGGTGTTAAAGTTTTGTTTATACAATTTTACCGTTTTTGAGAGCAGGTAATGTAACATTGTTTTACATTATAACAATATATTATGGTAACATTAAACAGCTCTTATGCAAAGTTACCAATTTAGATATCCGACATTGTTTGTTGGGACCGTCATAATGTAAATAAAATGACAAAACCATAAAATTTCATCTAAAAAGGTGAAGCAAATCACTGTGACTAGTTTGAGAATTAATTGAGGAGTCATGTGTAACTTACATTGTAAAGAGAAATATTATCATCCAAATCACCAAGCGAATTATCACTTACGTATCCGCTGTGACTAGCAATGGATTTATTTTTTCTCAGATTGGACTGAGTTTTGCAATTTTTTCTGGATTCATTGATTTTTAATTTATTCTTTCCTGAAATATATTTCAATCATTTGATAATATTCTAACCACATAAGTAAGTTTCAAATTTGAAAAGTTCACACTTGTACATACATACATATGTACTCACAAAATAAATTAACTCTCGTAACTGTTTTTAGACTATCAACTTATTTTCAAATGTATTTTTAATAAACTTATGTAAAGATAAAATACTTTAATTTTTCACCTGAAATTGATTGTACAATTTCTTGTTTCGTTGGAGCATTGTATGAGGTTGATTCAATTTTATTGAATGAACCAAAAATAAATTTGCGTAAAATAGAATCAGCCTTTTCACATTGCTTTTGGATAATATATGCTGCAGTAAGACTTGCTTTACAGTCCACACAAATCATCGTTGGCATTCCATCACCCTGTTCAATCTTAAAAGATAATAATATATAAGGACATAAGAGATTTAACTTTACAAACAGAACATATTTTATGTAAGCATTCTGTTGCAACCAGCTGAAATGTATAAGTAATAACCTGCAATCCTATACAAAGATTAAGAAAGTATTTGGCATCAAATATTGAAGAAGAATCAATTAAATAAAGCGATCGCATATCGAGCTTATTCGTGAGACACAATCGACAGATCTCATTGAGGCACAAAAACCCTAGTTTAGACAATATAACACTCTCTTCCAACTCAATCAGAGACATTTCAGTATATATTTTTAAAAAATCATTTGCTCAACATGATAAGGAAAAAATAGCTTTTATAGTTTTTGAAAATGAAAACAAATAAAAATAAACATCGCAAACGTCGCTTTTCAGCTGTCAAACTTCAATTATTCCATAGACTAGAGATGGTCGATTTTCCTGTCTCGGTCAAAAATAATCGACTTCAAGCCGGTCACTGGAACCGCCGATATTATTTCTGCGAGGAGTCGAATCCTTAAAAAAAAAAAAAAATGACGGATTCAGCGTGAGAAGTGCGGTTCTTTTTTGGCGAGAAACGAAAAACTGGTTCTACAGCTCCAGTATTATCACTAGCAACCTCACCCCTCGATAAAATGATATAAATGTTCCAGTTCTTTCCGTTTTCAGAATATTGCTAGAAACCCCTCCAAGAAATTTTACACAAGAGTCCTTTCTTAATAGTAAAAATCTTCTTCGGGGAACTTTTCTGGCACCAGGAACCTGTTCCAAAAATAACTGAATTACTAGCACTACACGATCGTCCAACCGTCCAACTCCGATCCGGAGTTCAAAGTTGGACGGTTGAACGATTGTGTAATGCTAACATAATGCGAGTTGGGCGAACTCGTTCAAACTCCTTTAATGTGGTGTTGTTTACCGCCACCAGAGTGATCTCGGTCCAACTCCCCCGAACTCAAGCCAACTCGAGCAAACTCGAGTCGACGCGCACGAACTGCCCTTCTACACGATCGTCCAACTGTTGGGAGTTGGACAGTTGGACAATCGTGTAGTGCTATCAAATAAATAATCAGTAACTGGAACCGCAGGTACACCCATTTTTTGATATCAGCCTCAGAGTAAGATATCAACAATCCCTACTATTGGACTTCCTGCAAAAACCGCAAAAACGACTCCAAGCGCCGCCATCTGATCCAAGGGTCACTGGTTCAAATGTGATCCGTTTTATTTCATTAAAACATGTCAAATCATATTTAGTTAAAATGAAGTAATGAATTTTATTTTTGCGGCATTTTTCAGTGTGATATTTTTTTTGTTTTTGTGAATTTTATTTAAAAATGCATTATTATTTTCAATACTATCGCAATTTACAGTGCGAAAGAAATCTTTAAAATTAATGAGATTTGCTTTGTCTGAAGTTCGTAAAATGTTAATATTACACCTTAAAACCAAAATGTGTTTTATCAAATCCAACAACTAAATGAGTGAATTGAACAAATTAATTCGTGTTTCTAATAAAATTAGATAAAACTGATTATTAAGAACTTTTTTTAAATGATACAACTATTATTAAATGTAAAATCATCTCAAATAATTTTAACAATTCTTTAAATTACGTAAAGTTAACATTATAATTTAATTTGCCGCCAATTGTTATAACATATTATTCATCCGTCATAACACAGAAACAATCCTAGCATAGCGAGTGAAAAAGTACTTTACGAATTATTTAAAAACCTTATTTACATATTACATTTAGCCACATATTATTTTGTATATTCACTTGAACGAAGTAAATATAGTGCAATATCACATAAAAGTTTTGAATAAGACATAATGTTTAAACACCCCTAAATCTTTATTGAGGGGTGTTTAACAGTATTATGATTCCAGTGACCGATAAGTCACCGAGACCAAGTAACCAGGACCGGAATATCGAACATCCCTATATTTTACTACTTAAATAATATTTTTGTCATTGCCTTGTCATTGTCTGTGGTTTGTAAACAAAGTTGACATATGCGTTAGAAGATAACAAAATCAGTATTTTTTATTGTATTACGTGCAGTCATTTCCTGATACAGACGTGTGGTGTATTTATAACACTTAAAAAGCGATAAACTCATTTTCCAACAATGGCGTTGACTTGTGGAAACTTTTTTGGTGCATTTTTCAGTTTTATCGGAATGATTTTAGGTTATTCAGCCTTTCTCACGTTCACCTTTGTCTATCAGAATTATCATGCTGGAGTTCTAGCGTTTCTTTCAGGTGATTGGTCATTTTTATTAATATCTCATTACTTTGGGACGTTTGGTTTCCAATTTATAATACGTATTTTTACAGGTATCTACGCGTCAATTGTATTCCTGATGAACATATTGGAGATTCAACACCGTTTGAATGATTGGTATTCGAGGGAACATTTAAAGTCCATGAGAACCTTCTCGTTTATTGGAATTTTGATCGGTGCTTCCGCGACCATCTGGTATCTTTTCATCTACATTTACTTCAGAATACGTAAGTTTATCCATATGTTATGCATTTTCATAATTGAGTTTTGCCAAACAGCAGTTTTCAGAGGTTTGATACTATTATATATTATTGTAATCTTGCCGCATGTACAGTCAAAGTTAACATTTTAAATTTAAAAATTGTCTCATTTTCATGTCATACAAAAAAGTTTTGTACCTATATGTCGCGCAATCAGAGTTGACCCAAATGTGTATTGGTGCACTTATGTATGTATGCACTTCTGACAGTGATGTCCTTGCCAAACGTAATTGAGAAACAGTCTTTTGTCTTGCTTACGCCTACTTATTATTAGCTAGAAGGGAATAACAAGTGTATGCGATCATCAAAGTTTCTCATGCTTTTTTTTTTTTGCAGTTATTTGAAAAGTTTCACAGTGCGAATACAATGATATTAAAAATGAACATTTTCATTTACCCTGGAATTTTCTTTTCTGAACTCGAATAACAAGCTTAAAATATCCTGTTTACAAGTAACACATCTATGCGAGTACTGTGTTTGCGTCAAGTCTGGTTGCGATACCTATACCTAATGTTTTCTTTGGTCAACAACTCCCAGTGATCAACAAGTAACTAAAAGGGGCCTGGCGAATCATCAAATTTGAAATACTTCAACTAATTTCACCAACGTCCCAAACGGAGATCTACAAAGTCTTAAACATTTTTTGATTCATTTCCATGAATGTTGAGCATTGATTTATCTTCAAAAAGGGTATCCGAATTATTCAAATTCTTCAATCAAATTGAAGAGAAATTATTTCAATCAAGTTTTTGCTTTTAATGTATCACTTAATCAAAGTGAAAAATAATTAGAATCAAAATCTAAACCTTGAATCAGATATTCTGGAATATGTTTGATCGTAGCTGTTATGAAATGTCAAATTAAATGGATCATCCGCGCTGACAGCTGAGTCTTGTAACTTTATTTATAGAAGTATGATATTTTTTTTGCAATATCAATTTGTACAATTTAATGAAAACAAAACATTTATTCACAATACAAATCTGTAGTATTTAGTTTCTGAGAACTAAACATGTTAATGTTTTACCGTCAGCATAAGTATTAGTAAAAAAATATTGGGTAAATGCAATTGCCTAGTCGTTATTACACTGCCATAATTGATGATATGTCAAATGAGGTTATGGACTTTGCATCCTCACCACCCCGTATATGGATCTATAAACATAAATACAGAATTTGGTATTTGTATTTACAACTAGGAAGAATGAATAATAATGTTATCTAGTGTTTAGAATAGATATGATTCATATTCCTTTCCTGGTTACTTTGTCCTGATGACATTGCTGTGACTGAAACCGTGAATATTATTTTTCTGAGGAACTGGTTTCTTTTGGAATTTTTATCCAAAATGATATTCGAAAAAGTAAATGAAATTGAAAATTTTCCAAGTCTGAACAGATTAGCACCCTGATCAACCTTCTCCCCACCGGAAACCGGCTATAAAAGAAACTGGATAAAGAACCGGTTCCACATCGGTCTCCGGTAATAGGAACCTCTGTGACCGCCCTTTTCAGATATCAACCGTCTCTAGTTTGGAGCTCTAAATAACGTTGCAGTACGACAGTTTAGCAGAATTCTAACAGCAACAAAAAGTGCATTCTAAAAATATCGGAAGCCTATTATATTTTGACCTGCAGTGCGTTGAGTGTGAAATGTATTTTTTTTTAAATTTAGTGTCCGCTAAGGTTTGTTTGGTAACAGCAACCGTAAGTTTGCTGAAATTACGACAGTCATTATTCCTAACGCTTTTTTTTTAAATTTCTTTTTAGCCATTCTCCCAGTCAACACGAGCATGGTCATACCCTCTGTCTGGTCAATTATGACCCTGAAGTGGAGCATCGTGCTGTTCTTTCTGACCAAGAAATACACCAGGATTATTGAAGAGGAACAGCATCTCCTTCCTCCGCGTACTGGCAGATATTACTAGACTCCACAAGAATCTTTTTGACCTGGGTTTATATTACAATGCAAACACAAAATATTATGCTTATTTAACGATTAAAGTCCTTCTGATCTAAATTTGGTAAAACCCGCGCATAAGGCTCCCACGTAGTGAGTTTCCACGCTTAAGTTTTGTTTTTTTTGGTCCCTCGAGAACTGGAAGAAAAAAATAGCTTAATTTTATTCACCTATTGTACTTGTGTAACTAAACTATCACCCAAAATCAAGTGTTTTGAGTATGGTATTATGTTTCGATGGGTGAGAAACACAAAAACGTATCTACAAAAAATGCGTTTTTGAGCTAAGTATGCAGAAATGTTCCCAACTATCGGTTCTATCCGTAACACAAATATGTACAGGTATCTACGAAAAATCGATAGGTAATGAAATAACCTGAAGGTCATATCTGAGGGTCATATTCAAAAAAATACATACACAAAAATCAGGTATGGAGAATTTCTAAAAGCTTCTTAATGCAATAGGGGGAGAAAATGTCATTGTTTTATGTGTGAAACTTTTAATTCCATTCCTTTTCTGGTTTTGCTGAAAAGGCATGGAATTAATCTGAAAAAAAAAGTTGTTTTCTGCTCTCCTGAACATTTGCCTTTTTGTAGATAGGTTTTTGTGTTTCTCACCGGACGGTTTGGTAGTATACCTTTGAAATAATATCCTCAATTTCTCAAACTTACATGAATACTACAATTATAATTCATACTTTAAAATTGTTAAATACCTATTCAAATGTTGATTCATGTTGTGATCTGTATTTCTAGTGAAGATGCAAATCTTCAAGGTCTAGAATCTCAGTTTGATATGGTGGTCTAGTTACCGGAGTGCGATGAAAGGTTTTCCCACATAAGAAGTTTTTTTTACCAATCCACTATGAATCGATATCCTTTCATTGGGCAAGTATTGTTTGCGTCAAAACTCTATACTTCACTGTTTTAATAATGATTAGCTGTTTTGCGGATTATGAAAATGATACTTTAATACCAAAATGCAATTATTATTTTGATAATATTTTATTCTAAAAGCCAATGTTAATGATTTAATAATAATGTCAGTTTTTACCAAATGTGGACAAATTGATGGACGATTTAAAAAATGTTGATCTCATGTTTGCTCAAATTAAAATGCTTTCTATGGATTACTATACTATTTACATTCTAGTTATGGAGAGAACGATTTCAGGCATCATTTATGACTGTGCTGAATTAGTAGTCAGGAAATTTTACACCTATGTTGCCCAATCAGCAGGTAAAGTACTTATTAACGTGCCAATACACAATATTAAAATTTTTCAATTTGTATAATTAACTCTGTTTTTATTTATTAACAATGAATAAAGACGATTTATTCAAAGCTTCCTGACTTATCAAAATTATGCTATAACATATTTAAAAGTGTCAACTTATCTTCAGATATGTTTACATAATAAAATTCTAAATTAATAACCATTTTTGTGAAAGAACTGTATTTTAAATGCTTAGATTGCAGTTGCCTTGTGACCTTTTTTCACCTACAACAAATTTAAACTGTTTACATAGTCAATAATATGACTTTTTTAAAATCATGAATTACTTCAAGGAGCCAAAATGTATACATTGTGATTTTAACAATATATAATAATATCTTCTTTTTTTGTTGTTGCTTA